>CP136054.1:62651748-63916748 GCA_032464435.1 Aegilops umbellulata | reverse complement strand
TACACGGATGGGCTTTGACCAGTGGACCTCTCCACCCCGGTTGTGTTAGGTTAGCCCATAGGAACACTTTGGAGCAACATCCGAGCCAAACCCACAGCAAGATCCCCTCCGTGTAGACCCGACGGGTCCGTTTCCCCCCTCCAAGTGCCGGCGGCGGCGCCGTCCGTGAGAGGGACCACACCCCGGAGACGCGTGCCGTCTCTTCAGACTTACAAGCACACCACCCCGCATGTATGAGGGCCCAGTGCGACGCTCCGGATGCATTGCTACCCCCCTAAGGCCCCCGTCCCGCCCAACACTATAGCGTTTGACCACGAGATCTAGCCTTTGACTTTACACGGACGGGCTTTGACCAGTGGAACTCTCCACCCGGTTGTGTTAGGTCAGCCCATAGGAACACTTTTGAGCAACATCTGGGCCAAACCCACAGCAAGATCCCCTTTGTGTAGACCCGACGCGTCCGTTTCCCCCCTCCAAGTGTCGGCGGCAGCGCCATCCGTGAGGGAGGCCACACCCCGCAGACGCGTGTCGCCTCCTCAGACATGCCACCACACCATCCCGCATTTATGAGGGCCCGGTGCGATGCTCCGGTGGCACTGCTACCCCCCCACAGGGCCCCATCCCGCCTATCCCTGTAGCGTTTGACCACGAGATCTAGCCCTTTGACTTTAAACGGACAAGCTTTGACCAGTGGACCTCTCCACCCGGTTGTGTTAGGCAGCCCATAGGAACACTTTGGAGCAACATCCGCGCCAAACCCACAGCAAGATCCCCTCCATGTAGACCCGACGCGTCCGTTTTCCGCCTCCAGGTGCCGGCGACGGCGCTGTCCATGAGGGGGGCCACACCCCGGAGACGCGTGCCGCCTCTTCAGACATGCCAGCACACCTCCCCACATGTATGAGGGCCCGGTGCGACTCTTCGGTGGCATTGCTATCCCCTAGGGCCCCCGTCCCGCCTATCCCTATAGTGTTTGACCACGAGATCAAGCCCTTTGACTTTACATGCACGGGCTTTGACTAGTGGACCTTTCCACCCGGTTGTGTTAGGTCAGCCCATAGGAACACTTTGGAGCAACATCCGGGCCAAACCCACAGTAATATCCCCTCCTTGTAGACCCGACGCGTCCGTTTCCCCCTCCAGGTGCCGCCGCCGGCGCCGTCCGTGAGGGGGCCACACCCCGGAGATGCAAGCCTCCTCTTCAGACATGCGACCACACCACCTCGCATGTATGAGGGCCCGGTGCGACGCTCCGGTGGCATTGCTACCCCAGGGCCCCCGTCCCGCCTAACCCTGTAGCGTTTGGCCACGAGATCAAGCCCTTTGACTTTACACGGACGGAATTTGACCAGTGGACCTCTCCACCCAGTTGTGTTAGGTCAGCCCATAGGAACACTTTGGCGAAACATCCGGGCCAAACCCACAGGAAGATCCCCTCCGTGTAGACCTGATGCGTCCGTTACTCACCTCCAGGTGCCGGCGGTGGCGCCGTATGTGAGGGTGGCCACACCCTGGAGACGCGTGCCGCCTCTTCAGACATGCCACCGCACCATCCCCCATGTATGAGAGCCCGATGCGACGCTCCTGTGGCATTGCTCGCCCCCAGGGCCCCCGTCCCACCTAACCCTGTCGCGTTTGCCCACGAGATCTAGTCCTTTGACTTTACACGGACGGGCTTTGACCTGTGGAACTCTCCACCCGGTTGTGTTAGGTCAGCCCATAGGAGCACTTTGGAGCAACATCCGGGCCAAACCCACAGCAAGATCCCCTCCGTGTAGACCCGACGCCACCATTTCCCCCCTCCAGGTGCCGGCGACAGCGCCATCCGTGAGGGGGGGGGGGCACACCCTGGAGACGCGTGTCGGGCGTTTGCAACCGCCACAACACTTCCATACTTGTGAGAGGCCGCCTACGCAAGATTTGGCGGCATGCTAGCACCCGGAGGCCGCCGACCACACTCGTAGACACGGGAAGAGCAATCCGCGTAGAGGGAAGTGTTCAGATACTTCTTCATAAAAAAATTATGAAAAAATACCATTAGTCCTATAGCACATGTGCCCACGTCATGTAAACAACTCATGATTTTATCGCGATGCGAGTATTTAATAATATTCATGCCGCATCGTTACCGCAGAACGTCTACTACTTTGTCATCACCGTCCGTTAGGGGGCCCACACCCCGAAGACGCGTGCCACCTCCTCGTACATGCCACCACACCACCCCGCATGTATGAGGGCCCGGTGCGACGCTCCGGTGGCATTCCTACCCCCCAGGGTCCCCGTCCCGCCTAACCCTGTAGCGTTTGACCACGAGATCTAGCGCTTTGACTTTACACGGATGGACTTTGACCAGTGGAACTCTCCACCCGGTTGTGTTAGGTCAGCCCATAGGAAAACATTGGAGCAATATCCGGGCCAAACCCACAGCAAGATCCCCTCCGTGTAGACCCGACGCGTCCATTTCCCCCCTCCAGGTGCCGGCGGCGGCGCCGTCCGTGAGGGGGGCCACACCCCGGAGACACGTGTCGGGCGTTTGCAACCGCCACAACACTTCCATACTTGTGAGAGGCCGCCTACGCAAGATTTGGCGGCATGCTAGCCCCCGAAGGCCGCCGGCCACTGTCGTAGACACGCAAAGAGCAATTCGCGTAGAGGGAAGTGTTCAGATACTTCTCCATCACAAAAAATTATGAATAAATACCATCAGTCCTATAGCACATGTGCCCACGTCGTGTAAAAAACTCATGATTTTATCGCGCTCCGAGTATTTAATAATATTCACGCTGCATCGTTACCGCAGAATGTCTACTACTGCGTCATCACCTTCCGTTAGGGGGGCCACACCCCGGAGATGCGTGCCGCCTCTTCATACATGCCACCACACCACCCCGATTATATGAGGGCCCGGTGCGACGGTCGGGTGGCATTGCTACCCCCCAGCGCCCCCGTCCCGCCTAACCCTGTAGTCTTTGACCACGAGATCTAGCCCTTTGACTTTACACGGACGGGCTTTGACCAGTGGAACTCTCCACCCGGTTGTGTTAGGTCAGCGCATAGGAACACTTTGGAGCAACATCCGGGCCAAACCCCCAGAAAGATCCCCTCCGTGTAGACCCGACGTGTCCGTTTCCCCCCTGCAGGTGCCGGTGGCGGCGCCGTCCGTGAGGGGGGCCACACCCTAGAGGCACGTGCCGCCCTTCAAACATGCCACCATACCTCCCCGCATGTATGAGGGCCCGGTGTCACGCTCCGGTGGCATTGCTACCCCCCCTCACGGGCGTCGCTCCCGACGTGTCCCGAAGGAGGGGGGCGTCTATGCCACAGAAATATCGCACAGGGTCTTCGAAGGGAGGAAAGGGTAGTGGATACATGAAAAATGTAGCACTTTAAAAAATAAATTTAATTTAATATAAAAAAATTAAAAAATTAAAAAAATAATGCCTACGGCATGGCCGTCGGCATAGGTGGCCGCCTGGCCCTACCGGATAAGGCCAGGGCTATGCCGACGGCTAATCCTTCGGCATAGCTCTACCCTTATCCACTCGGGCGCCCCACCCCCTCCCCAACCACTCATCCTCTTCACTCGCTCCCTCCCTTCTGCCCTGCCGCCGCCACCCCCTTCTACCACGCTGCCGCTCGCTCCACCCCCGTCGCCCCTCGATCTCCCCTGCCATAACCGCCAGCATATGCCCCATCGCCGCCCCCGCCCAGGCCGGCCTCCTCACGCCGCCGCTCGCGCCACCTGCGCCGCCCTCGATCTTCCATGCCCGGGCCAGCCGCCCCTTCCCCGCACTCGCGCGGGCCGCCCCGTCGCCGCACCTACCGAGGCCCCCCCATGCCCGGCCATGCTCACGCCGCCCCGCCCTCGCCCCTACCCCGCGCGCGCCGGCCCTCCCTTGCGCCAGGCGACCGCGGCGCCGTCCCTCCACAGCTCCTCTTCTTTTCTGACCGGCGTCCTCTGCTGCAGCTCGAAGGTGATTTTTTTATGTATTTTCTTTTATTTTTTGTTTTGTAATTTTGTAGCTAGATGGTTAGATAGGTTGTTAGGTAGATAGTTAGATAGGTAGTTATATAGAATGTTAGATAGGTTGATAGTTAGATGATAGTTAGATAGATAGTTAGATGGTAGTTAGATAGCTAGATAATGATTAGATGCTATATATTGCATATCTTGCAAAAAAATGGTTCGATGATGATGGCGAATATATGATAATGATGATGATGAAGAATATGTGATGACGATGATGAATATATTGTTAATGTTGTTAGTTTTTTTCCTACATGATGCGAAAATAAGTGAATGCATGTTTTAAATGTTTTAAATATTTTCTATGAGTTGTGATGTTCTAAATTTTTGTCGTGATGGATTTTGCAGGCTTTGTGGTGTTGCATTTCATCGGAGTGACCGTTGTCCGATGCGTTGGTCCTTGAGCATCCCTCTGCTATTCGACTACTTCCCCTACAGCCGAGGGTGAGCTACAAATCCATCTCCTCCATCTCTGACATGCCACTAGATTTTATTTTCTCGTCAAGTTGCGTAACCTAGGCGTCTCCCGTCTGAAAGGGTTGCATCGATGAATATGCATTCAATTGCATATTTATCACCGCAGCTCTTTTGGATTGTCCACCGTTTTCCATCAACAGCCCGAGGATGTGTAGATTGGGTATGTTCTCCATGTTCTACCCCGTTCCGAGACAGGATTTCGGCGGCGCCTCCCCATTGTTCTCCGAAGCACATTCTCCCGGCTATTTGCCGAGATGTGTATCTGGAGAACAGCGGGGAGGTGCTACCGAAATTTTGTCTTGAAACAGGGTAGAATGGATAATGTACTCAATCTACACATCCTCGGGTGGGATTAGGACCCATCTTTACCTATTAGAGATGTAGGTGGATTCAACGCGGTAGAAAATGAAAATTTGATGTGATTAATTTAAGTGAATCCTTAATTATGTTGTGTGGCTTGCAAAAAATCAGAGGATGGCAGATAATCAGTGGATGTACAGTGGTTTTATCCGTCAGAATCGAGTAACATCAGAGTGGATTGCGAAAACCGATATGGATTTGAGGGAGATATTTCGTCGTCCAATGAGAATTATCACACCATGCCCCTGTGTGAGATGTGCCAGACGTCACCGTAGAAATCAAAAGGACATGACTGAGCACCTTCGCATGCACGGATATATGCCAAACTTTGACATGCCGCCGATAAACATAGCCGCGAAGGACCATGGTAGAGAGGAGGTGATGCAATAGCACATCGATGGATATGAGGACGACGTGGTCAGGGACATGCTAGATGATGTCATTGTTGCAGAAATGGAAAATGCAACACCTTCAAAGAATGAACCGGAGGAGCCGGAGGCAACCGCAAAGGCCTTCTTGGAGGTTTTGGCCTCATCGAAGAAACCTCTTTATGTGGGTGCAAAAATATCTCAGCTGGATGCTGCTACCTCTTGAGCACTGCGTTGGATTTCCCCGAAGAGGAGAGGATGATGCAGCAAAGTAGCGTAAGTATTTTCCTCAGTTTTTGAGAACCAAGGTATCAATCCAGTAGGAGGCTACACGCAAGTCCCTCGTACCTACACAAAAACAATAGCTCCTCGCAACCAACGCGATTAGGGGTTGTCAATCCCTTCACGGTCACTTACGAGAGTGAGATCTGATAGAGATGATAGATAATATTTTTGGTATTTTTGATATAGAGATGCAAAGTGAAAAGTAAAAGGCAAAGTAAAAAAAGCAAAGCAAAAATAAAGTGATGGAGATTCATATGATGAGAATAGACCCGGGGGCCATAGGTTTCACTAGTGGCTTCTCTTAAGAGCATAAGTATTCTATGGTGGGTGAACAAATTACTGTTGAGCAATTGACAGAATTGAGCATAGTTAGGAGAATATCTAGGTACGATCATGTATATAGGCATCACGTCCGAGACAAGTAGACCGACTCCTGCCTGCATCTACTACTATTACTCCACTCATCGACCAGTATCCAGCATGCATCTAGAGTCTTAAGTTAAAACAGAGTAACGCCTTAATCAAGATGGCATGATGTAGAGGGATAGTTTCATGCAATATGATAAAAACCCCATCTTGTTATCCTCGATGGCAACAATACAATACGTGCCTTGCTGCCCCTTCTGTCACTGGGAAAGGACACCACAACATTGAACCCAAAGCTAAGCACTTCTCCCATGGCAAGAAAAACCAATCTAGTAGGCCAAACCAAACTGATAATTCGAAGAGACTTGCAAAGACAACCAATCATACATAAAAGAATTCAGAGAAGATTCAAATATTGTTCATAGATAGACTTGATCATAAACCCACAATTCATCGGTCTCAACAAACACACCGCAAAAAGAAGATTACATTGAATAGATCTCCACGAGAGAGGGGGAGAACATTGTATTGAGATCCACAAAGAGAGAAGAAGCCATCTAGCTAATAACTATGGACCCGAATGTCTGAGGTAAACTACTCACACTTCATCGGAGGGGCTATGATGATGTAGAAGCCCTCCGTGATGACGGCCCTCTCCGGCGGAGCTCCGGAACATGCCCCAAGTTGGGATCTCATGGATACAGAAAGTTGTGGTGGTGGAATTAGGTTTTTGCCTCCTATTCTGATCGTTTGGGGGTACATAGGTATATATAGGAGGAAGGAGTACGTCGGTGGAGCTCCGAGGGGTCTACGAGGCAGGGGGCATGCCCTAGGGGGGTGCCCCCCACCCTCGTGACCGCCTCTTTGACTCCTTGGAGTAGGGTCCAAGTCTCCTGGATCATGTTCGGTGAGAAAATCACGTTCCCGAAGGTTTCATTCCGTTTGGACTCCGTTTCATATTCCGTTTCTCCGAAATACTGAAATGGGCAAAAAAAACAGCAATTCTGGGCTGGGCCTCCGATTAATAGGTTAGTCCCAAAAATAATATAAAAGTGGAAAATAAAGCCCAATATAGTCCAAAACAGTAGATAATATAGCTTGGAGCAATCAAAAATTATAGATACGTTGGAGGTATCAGATGCCATCTCACAACTGACTGCAGTCAAGGCTGAGTACGGCTGTAGCCAGAAATGCTTCGAAGCATTCCTGGGAGTATGGGCTAACAGCCTCCCTGAGGGTCACGAACTGCCGAAAAGCATGTACGATACAAAGAAAGTCATGAAGGCACTCTCTATGTATTATGAGAAAATAGATGTATGCCCGAAGAATTGCGTTTTGTTTAGGCACGAGTATGCGGATGACAAGTCTTGCAGGGAGTGCGGTTCGTCTCGGTACATTGAGGTGGTCGGTGAGGATGGTGAGAAAAAGCAGCTAGCCATCCCCGTTAAGGTTCTTCGGTATCTTGATTTTATAAAAAGACTGCAGCGCCTTTTCATCGCAAAGGAATCTACCAAAATGATGAAGTGGCACAAGGAAGGTATAAGTTACAATCCAAATAAAATCGTACATCCATCGAAAGGCGAAGCATGAAAGTCGTGTGATGAAGAATACCCCGAGGAAGCAGCCGAGGCTGGGAATGTCAGAATAGCCATATGAGGTGATGGGTTCAATCCATATGGTATGTCGTCCAATCCATACAGTTGCTGGCCCGTGTTTGTAATCAGATACAAACTATGCCGACGACAAGGCCGTCGGCATAGTGCTGGCGTGAGCACCCAGTGGCTGACACGAGGCAGCTATGCCGACGGCCTAGCCGTCGGCATAGTTTTAAACTAAGCCGACGGGGCTATGCCGACGGCCTAGCCGTCAGCATGGCTTAAAACTACGCCGACGGCCAGACCGTCGGCATAGCCCTGCCCCAGGAGTAATAGATGCGCACCATGTGGCACCTCTATTCTGACGGTCTAGCCGTCGGCACAGTTTTCGTCGGCATAGAGTTGCCACATGGCGCACAACCGTTGGTCAGCACTTGACGGCGGCCGCCGTTAGGCGGGAACGTTGCCAACGGCCGAGGCCGTCGGCATAGATGTACGGACATCGTCGGGATAGGATCTATGCCGATGGCCTCCCGGGCTACGGACGGATATGTTGCCGACGGCCCTATGCCGACGGGGGCCGTCGGCATAGGCCTGTCCCGACGGGAATCAGGGCTATGCCGACGGCTTGGGCCGTCGGCATAGGGGTCGATTCCGGTAGTGGGGGGGGGTGCATCTAAGCAGGCATTGGATAGTTGCTTTCTTTTATGGGCAGTGTTCTTTTATTCCCTTCTCTTTTGTAACCTTTTGAACATATTTTGAGCTAATACAGAAAAAATACAGTAGAGCTATTGTTCTATGGTTCCAGGCTTGCAAAAAAACTGAAGTAGGGGGGAAAGCGAAAAAACTAGTCATTGGTAGAAAAGGTACTTCTTGTGAGGTCGTATAAAGCCCTACACAACCATGTTGTAGCTCATCAAATGGAGTGACTCGGAGACAAAGACATGATCCTCTCACCAAATGACTCACCACCGAAGTTTGTGAAGACTGACATGGGCATGTATACAATGAGAGAGGATTTGGTACGACTGAGAGCCGCCTTTTCTTTTCATATGCCCACATTTACATACACATGCTTATTTTCGCTAAAAACTTAGTGTGATTTATGAATACATGTTTGGTCCTTATTTTTCTAGTCCTTATCAATGCTATAAGCATGCATCAAAGACGGACGTGTGTATGTGTGTGATTGTGGTTTCATCTTACCAGTAAAAAAATGACAAGTAGAACCACGCGACACCATCCACGAGAGTTCAAACCATCACACTCATGATTATACTATAGTGAATTCGCAGGAATTAGCCAAGTGAAATCCTCGTAAATGTGTCTAGCCTTGGTCAATACAAGTGGTTGATTAAAGAACAAACTCGCCCGAGAGGTTAGTATAATGTTCAAGCATGCGTGTGGCCATATTTCTTGTAAGTAAAAAAAACACAGGTAATCTAGAATCTTGGGATTTCTACGACTGTGATTATGTAAATAAATAAAGTACGGCTATCCAAACTGTATCAGGATAAACTGACCCTACGGTCACATATCAGCATACCTAGACGACACTGAGAATGAAACATTAGCCCTTGACGAGATATAAAGGCCATCATTTGTCTCGACGACATATAAGCTCTGTTGCCCCTGACCTACTCAAGGACAAATTTGATAACAAGAGAATTCTTCTCTATTGACCTAGCGATGACTTCATATCACTGCATACCATTCAAGCCATCTATATCGTCCGCTCTCGGCCGACTTGGAGGCGAAACCCTAGGCGCCGCTGGTCCCCCGCCTCCCCTTCTCCTCCTCCCCCGCCGCCGCCAGCAGCCGTCGTCGGGCTTGCCCGCGCGGAGGTAGGCGGCGGCGGGGGCTTCCCAGCGCACCTGCCTCGACCTTTGGAGAGTCCCCCACCCCGCATCGGGCGCTGCCGCCCGCTTCCCCGGCTTTCTGGTGGCCTCCGAGGGCGGCCCTCTGCGGCGTCTGCCGCCGGTGTTGTCGCCCCGCGCCTCTCGCCGGGGACGGCTCCGCCCGTCAGATCCGGCCGCCTCGGCCCTGGGATCTGGGCCATACTCCGATCTGGCGGCCGGTGGGTCGGGGTTTGTCGGATCCGCCTGGATCTGGCCGCGTGGCCTTGCCTTGTCCTGCTTGGCTAAGGTGTGGTCGTTCTCCATGTTTCGACGGGATGTGTGTGGTGGGTGGATGCTGGGGTAGCGGCCTCGGGCAGTGTGGACGGCGTTGCCTCTTTGGCGGGCGACGACCGTGGGTGCTGGTGGTCCGCGACTTCAGTCGTGCGGGCGGCGAGGTCTCGGTGAACGTCTACTACAGTGGGTCGGGGTGCCCCGTCACCCGGCGTGCCTGCTTCGATGAAGTCCAACGCCTTCTCCGACTGCGTGCGCTCCCCTGGCCAGGTCTTTGGCTGGGTGGATGGGATGGGGGTGGGACCGGGGGAAACCCTTGGGCGTCGGCAGAGGCCACGACAATGGCAGCACCTTTGCTAGGTGTCGGTCCCTTCTTGGAGGCCTTGTCGAGGTCCTCTCCCATCTTTTACTGTGATATTCCTTTGGGCGAAAGCCCTAGTTCCCCTTGCGGGCGACGACATCATACCCTCGCGGCGCTCCTTCCTGAAGGCGTCGCCTGGGGTTCCCGGAAGCATGGTGGGTGCTTTGCAGTGTGGGTGAGGTGTTTGGCGGCGGCAATGTGTGCGGCGTATCACCTATTCTCCGCCGTTCTTCGTCCTGTGGTAGCGTTCCTTCTGCTTGGAGTTGGACTAGCATAGATAGTGGTCGCCGTTTGGCGTCATGGTGGTGTCGATGACGGAGGTACCTGCTAAGATTGGCACCTTGATCTGCTCTGAAGATGGACCAGCGGGAGATGGCGGCGACGACACATGTGAGTGTGTTGAACCGGATTGTGCGCCGGACCCGGTATGTGGCTCGGTCGGGGCCTCCGGCTTTAGATGTTAGTCTTAGGTGAGAGGTCTAGGTATATCCATGGGTAAAAGGTTATACCCGTGCCCTACCCATGACTTAACGGGTAGTGTAGGGTACAAAATTGTGCCCATACCCTACCCATGCGGGTACGGTATCCGTGGGTACCCGTACCAATGGGTAAAATTTTCATACTTAAGGATAGGAGTAGCGGCAGATATTGCCAAGATGGCGGATTCAGGCATATTATTGTACTATTTTGTAAGGTCCTCGAGAATAATCAATAAAATAGCCGCATGCATCTCCCAGATACAGAGGCCGGGGTCATCCTCCTTTTCTAAAAAAAAGAGCAAGGACTCGTTAAGCAACGGATACATAGCGCGGTCCTCATTTGACTCCTCAATCTTAAAAATTTCCAATCACGTTTCAAGTGTTATTTGTTGTGCCTCTGCGCGTTAGGGATTTGAATATAATATCAATAGGCATCGAATACACCGGGAATTACTGATGGATGGCCAGAAGTAATGACAACTTACACTCCCCAGAGTCAAATCGTTGTTCTGTAATTTTCACCTGCTCTGCAACCTCACCTACTCTCCGTGAAACAATCCTGTTGCAACCGTCCCATACTCCGATACACCACGCTCGTGTGTGATCTGTTGGAACCATGGCGTTGGTGTTGGACTTGGATTGGAGGGGCAGCCAGCCATATGAGCCACACTCGTCGTCAGTCTTGCTTCTGCTAAAAAATGATTACGCTCGCTAATTTGTTTTTCACAGGTAGCCTATAGGAAATTGAGAAAGAGAATTTTCCTCGTAGGAGTCGATACAAAAATAGCACCGTCCTACATGTACACACAGAAGCATGGTGATTTTGGGTAACACTCTAGAGATTTTTCATGTAAACTGGAACTTCAGCTAGTTTTAGCTAACTACACCGAACAATGAACTAATAATTTAGTTGGCACGTTGTCGGAGTAAATGACCACGGGTAACCTCATCAGCCCCCATGGTATTTCAAGATATCAGGGCTAGCTGCGCCCCTCGCACCTTCCGGACGAAAAGCTGGCTTCTTGGGCCGGCTGGTCTAAGAGGCCAGCTGCTGGAAGACGGTAATACGCCAGAAGACGGCCACGAGGGGGAAGACTCGTAGCAGGCAGCTCCTCGTCCCCTCAAAGTTTGCACACACTTAACCACGACGAGATGGGGCGTGGCTATAGTGCGGCCTGCCACCCACGAGTCCAGGGCAGAGCGTGGCCACAGTGCGGTTGTACCAAGCGGCCATCCCTCGCCCGGCGCGGCACTGTTGCCACGTGACCCATAACATCATCTACGTCAGAGGGAGCCACGCTCCCACGACGGGCGGTCAGTACGGCCCGCAGGCAGTGAGCCCTACCTGTCCATGAGCTACCAAAAGGCGGCGAACCCCAAGCAGGCGGCAACAAGGGCGGACCGACTCTTAGCAGGCGGCCCTTCTCCCCCTCGGACACTGCGTGCCATTGATAAGATGAGACAGGGTGTGGCTACAGTGAGCGCCCGCCAGGCGGCGGGACTGTAGCCATGCTCCCTCCCGACAAAGCCTCTGAGGGAGTCCTGGATTAGGGGGTGTTCGGATAGCCGGACTATACCTTCAGCCGGACTCCAGGACTATGAAGATACAAGATTGAAGACTTCGTCCCGTGTCCGGAAGGATCTTTTCTTGGCGTGGAAGGCAAGCTAGGCGTGCGGATATTCAAGATCTCCTACCATTGTAACCGACTCTGTGTAACCCTAACCCTATCCGGTGTCTATATAAACCGGAGGGTTGTAGTCCATAGGACAGAACCATCATCATACACAATCATACCATAGGCTAGCTTCTAGGGTTTAGCCTCCTTGATCTCGTGGTAGATCTACTCTTGTACTACCCATATCATCAATATTAATCTAGCAGGAGTAGGGTTTTACCTCCATCGAGAGGGCCCGAACCTGGGTAAAATAAAGTGTCCCTTGTCTCCTGTTACCATCCGACCTTGACGCACAGTTCGGGACCCCCTACCCGAGATCCGCCGGTTTTGACACCGACATTGGTGCTTTCATTGAGAGTTCCTCTGTGTCGTCGCTTTTAGGCCCGATGGCTCCTTTGATCATCAACAACGATGAGGTCCAGGGTGAGACTTTCCTCCCCGGACAAATCTTCGTCTTCGGCGGCTTCGCTCTACGGGCCAACTCGCTTGGTCGTCTGGAGCAGATCGAAAGCTACGCCCCTGGCCATCAAGTCAGGTTTGGAAGCTTAAACTACACGGCAGATATCCGCGGAGACTTGATCTTCGACGGGTTCGAGCAACAGCCAAGCGCGCCGCACTACCTCAAGGGGCAGGATATAGCTCTGTCTCCGAATAGTGCCCTGGAGGCCGCACACGCACCGGCCCCGATCCTCGACTCAGAGCCCGCTGCGTTCTTTGAGGATGAACGGTTGGACGTCACCTCGGGGGCTGCGATCTTGAAGGCGATCGAGCCGAACGCCAGCCCCTTACTCCGCACGGCCCATGACTCCAAGGAGTCGGACTCTTCTCCGAACTCCGGGCCTCCCGTGCCCCCGCCGATCGAATCCGATTGGGCGCCTACAATGGAGTTCACCGCCGCGGACATCTTTCAGTACTCACCTTTCGGTGATATCCTGAATTCTCTCAAGTCTCTCTCTCTATCAGGAGAGCCCAGGCCGGACTATGGTCTGCGAGGTTGGGATTCGGACGACGAAGAAATTCAAAGCCCACCCACCACCCACTTAATAGCCACTATCGGTGATTTAACCGACATACTTGACTTCGGATCCGAAGACTTCGACGGTATGGACGACGAAGATGGAGACGAACAGGAACCAGCACCTATAGGGCGCTGGACCGCCACCCCACCTAACGATGTATTCATGGTGGATACCCTTAAAGGAAACGACAACGAGGAAAAAGGGGACGGAAAAAGGGATAAACCCTCTGAAAAGCAATCAAAGCGGCGACGAAAATGCCGAGCCAAGCCCCGCCTCGATCAAGACCCAGCCATAGAGCAGGATGAGCCGGTAGACGACGAGCATGCCTCAGAGCAACCGTCCGAACAGGGCAACGCGGATAGAGTGGACAGACAGCCCTCCCCTGGCCATAACAGAACTCCGGACGATCTCACGCCGAATAAAACCACGGAGCAGAAGAATCTCCACGAAAGGCTCGTTGCCACAGCACGCAGCCTGAAAAAGCAGAAGCGGAAGCTAAAGACGGCGGAAGATGCACTCAGAATAAAATGGAGCAAGGTAATCAAGACCGCGGACAAATACGGCGGCAGCCGCCGCACTAAAAGCTATCCGAAGAAAAAACTACTGCCCGAATTCGACCAAGAGGCCCTAGAGCCCTCGCATTCAAAAAATAAAAAAGCCACACGGTCGGATAGATGACCCCACGGCCACCATAAAACGGCAAGCGGCGCCGCACTCAATGCGGCATGCGACCCAATTAAAGACTCGCATCATGGCCCAGCCAGGTCCATTTACGGGCCAAGAAAGCAAGCTCTCACAAGCAATGCAAAAAAGCCATCATCAGAATCCGGCACACCCAAATACAGGGGTGCCGCACACCCCCTATGTTTTACCGATGAGGTCCTGGAATATGAATTTCCAGAGGGATTCAAACCCGTCAACATAGAGGCGTACGATGGAACAACAGACCCCCGAGTCTGGATCGAGGATTATATCCTCCATATACACATGGCTAGAGGAGACGATCTCCACGCCATCAAATATTTACCCCTTAAGCTTAAAGGGCCAGCCCGGCACTGGCTTAGAAGCCTTCCCGAAAACACAATTGGAAGTTGGGAAGACCTTGAGGATGCTTTCCGAGCAAATTTTCAAGGGACCTATGTCCGCCCCCCGGACGCAGACGATCTCAGTCACATAACTCAACAGCCCGGAGAATCAGCCCGGCAGTTCTGGAACAGATTCCTTACTAAAAAGAATCAGATAGTGGATTGTCCGGACGCCGAAGCCTTAGCAGCTTTCAGGCATAATGTCCGAGACGAATGGCTCGCCAGACACCTCGGCCAGGAAAAGCCAAGAACAATAGCCGCACTCACAAGCTTCATGACACGCTTTTGCGCAGGAGAGGACAGCTGGTTGGCACGATGCAGCCCCAGCGACCCAAGTACATCTAAAATCAGGGATGGAAACGGAAAACCGCGACGAAATAAGGACCGTCGCCGAACCAAAGGAAAAAGTCCGAAGAGCACGGCAGTCAATGCCGGATTCAAAAGCTCACGGCAAAATCAGACAAAACCACCCCTTCAGGACAATAGGGACGATCCGTCCAGCTTAAACAGAATCCTGGACAGAATATGTCAGATACACGGTACTCCTGGGAAGCCTGCCAATCACACCCATAGAGACTGTTGGGTTTTTAAACAATCCGGAAGGCTTAACGCCGAACACAAGGGGCTCGATACACCAAGCGAAGACGAGGACGAACCCCAGAAGCAGAACACCAGGAAACAAAAGAACTTCCCACAAGAAGTTAAAACAATGAACTCACTTCACGTAACAAAACGTGTGGCACCCATAAAGGTACGCACAATAAAACCTATCCCTCAGGGGTCCCGCCACTGGTTATTAAAACCAATCATTTTTTATCAGCTAGATTATTCTAGAAATATCAAAAACACAGGCCAGACTGCCCTGATACTCGATCGAATAATTGACGGATTCCAGTTTACCAATGTCCTTATGGACGGCGGCAGTGGACTAAACCTGATATATCAGGATACAGTCCACCGCATGGGCATAAACCCAGCAAGAATCCGCCACAGCAAAACCTCCTTTCAAGGGGTAGCACCGGGCCCGGACACCCATTGTATGGGTTTTGTCCGGCTTGCAGCCATATTTGGCTCTGCCAATAACTTCTGTCGCGAAAAGCTGACCTTCCATGTCGTCCCGTTTTCAAGTCGCTATCAAGCACTAATGGGACGCGGAGCTTTCGCTCGCTTTAACGCAATACCGCACTATGCATCTCTCACGCTTAAGATGCCCGGTCCACGAGGCATCATCTCTCTAAAGGGAGCGCACTAAAATACGCCTCCTCCAAACGGAGGATTGCGCGGCCGCTTAAACAGCCGCACAATAAAGTGGCCTCGCCAGCCAAAAGACTTTTTCGATATAAGTCATTAAAGGCCAGGGACCCGTCCTAAGGATTCTTTTTAGATTAAGACCCTGCATAAACCTTTTTTACTATCTCTTGCTGCTATACATCCCCTGGTTTTTTCTACTATAACCAAGGAGGAGGCTGGCGTTTTGGCATGTGGCCACGCCAGAATTTTTGCTCGTACCTGGACACTAGGGGCTCTTTTTTTAAGGGTGTTGTTTCACCCGCACTCATAAAGACCGAACACCTTAGGGAGTGTTCGGTGTCGCGAGTTTTGGCACTATATGCATCAGCTCCGAATCATGTCTTTGCTCAAATGTTGGGTAGCCCGGCTCCTGAGTTCGGCTACCTTACGTTCCGCTCTATCGGCTAAGGTAGCACCAGGAGAACTACTGCGATTGTGCCCCGGTTCGGCTGGGTGAGCACCTCAGTAGAGAAAGCCGAAAACTGACTGTCATGATGTAGCGCGAGACTGGTCGCCACTCGATGACTTATAGGAATTTATCGGATTCCTCCGCTTTGACGAAGGGCCGTTTCCCGGTCAGGCACGTATGCGCCCCGAATTCGGGCAAGCGCAGTCGCCACTAAGGGGCTACCTAAAGAGTCCCACTGTCAAGCTCCTATGGCTAAGTGAAAGTGTTAAAGCATTATAGTCCGGTTGCCTAGCCCGCTGTGCTATCACCTCCTTTGTAGGACCAAGACGTTGGGTTAAGTGTGAAAATGCGTCTTCTGCGCGCACCCCCGCACTATGTGCGTGGGGGCTGAAGCCAACGACTGCAATTTTTCAGAATTTATATATTAAAACAGCCGCACAGGAGGTGTTCTTAATACTTGAAGGCACAAGTCTAAAAAATGCCACTACAATTTATCAAAATACTGTTTTATGATTACATATGCTATCATAATATAGCATCCTTCGAGCACTGCGTCTCTATTACGCGAGCGCCTTCGAGGACTTCCTCAAAATAGTGCTCGGAAGGTATTGGGCTTTTATCCGAATCCCGGGACGCAACAAGGGTGGGCTCCATATCTGCCTAGTATGTCTTGACACGGGCAAGAGCCAGCCGAGCGCCCTCTATGCATGCTGACCTCTTCATAGCATCAACACGTGGCACCACGTCTAGCAATTGCTGCACCAAGCTGAAATAACTCTTCGGCTTCGATCTCCCCGGACACAGATGATCCATGACGTACTTCATGGCGAGTCCGGACAACCTATTCAGTTTGGCCCATTGGGCCAGGCGATCGTCCACTGCCAGTGGACGCTCTGGATTGATGAATTGCGACCAACAGAGCTTCTCCACTTCATGATCCTTTTTATCTCGAAAGTGTTCGGTCGCATCAGCAGCACTAGCCGCCAAATCCAGATAGGTGTCCTCTACACTCCACATCCGGTCCAACGGGGCAAACTTCGGATCACAAAATTTTCTCCGCAGCGAGAAGGGCTTTCCATCCGCAATTTGTCCGGCTTGACGTAGCTCTTCCTTTGCCGCTCTCATTATATAGCGGGCGTCCTTGGCGTCAGCAACAGCCTTCTCTAAGCTCGTTTGCCTCGCCCGACCCTCTTCTTCAAGAAGCTTGCAACGGTCAGTAGCACTCTTTAACTTTACGGCCATATCAGCCATCTCCTCCTTGCTTCGGCAATGGGCAGCCTGTTCGGCTTTCAGCTCTTCAAGGGCTTTCACGGCAGCCGCATCACTTTTCCTGGCTTGTTCCTTCACTCGGGCGAGTTCGGCCCTAATACCCTCCACGGCGGCCGCACCATCTGCGTCAAGCACACACACGGTAAGATATTGACATAAAGCTCCTCTTACTAACCATCGCCCGTTGATTTCAATACCTTGAGCATCATCAAGCCGCTTGTTAACAAGCGTGATGTCAGCTTCTGCCTCATCAAGTTGTCGCTTCAGTTCGGCAAATTCACGAGTCCGGCTTGACTCCGTACAATCCGCCACCTACATATAAAGGTGCCACTTAAAGTACCTGGGATTAAGATCCTCTGCGCGCCGTCAATTTTAACGACGCACAGAGTCTCAGGGGCTACTATCTACATAGGGCGCACTTTATTTATGCGCAACTAACACAAGTGTACATTATTTAAAATGTACCTCAAGGCCTGCCAGTAAACTTTTGACGGCCTCGTGCAATCCGCTTGCTGCGGATGACATCTTTTCAATCACCGTGTTCATCAACACACGATGCTCCTCTGAGACAGAGGCTCGCCCCAGCAGAATCTTTAGCTCCTCCGGCCAAACACCAGATGGTGCCGGACTCGTCCCATGGCCTCCCTCAAAGGCTGGACGCGGAGAACCTCGGGGGGGCACATGGCCACCTTCCGCCCCTGTCGGATCCGGAGAAATCCTCTACGACGACACTTCAGCGTCGCCCGCCTTGCTAGGCGATATAGAAGGAGGAGGCGTTCCGCTCTCCATCATCTCCGGAAGAAGATCCCCCGAGGACGAGTTCTGCTGAGAAGGGCTGAGGTCCGAACTACAAGGTAAGGTTTCGGTTAAAACTTCTCAGATATAAATCAAGGATTTCTCTTAAAGAAAAACTCTTCTTCTACTTTCGGCTCGCTGGAGAGCTGGTCCCTTTGAGGGTTTAGTTCGGCCGAGGGGCTCCCCAGCGTCGGGCCCTCTGACAAGGATTCTTCCCCCGCTTCGAGGATACGGTCTCCTGGTCGTCAGAGGCGGCCCTTTTCTTTCCCTTAGGAGAGGAATTATCGATTCCCCCCTTCGGAATGGCCTCTTTCGAGGAGGCCATGGTTTCCTTGTCCTCCCCCTTATTTCCCTCCAAAGGCACTACCGCCAGCATCCTGACTAGCACGGGATCCAACCTGGTTTCGGGAAGGGGAGCCGGACACCTGATCAGCTTCGCCTTCGCTATCCACTCCTTCTTAAAAGGAGAAGCGTTGTTAAGAGCAAGTCAATTATGCGGATAGAAGGTCCGGGCACAAGGTCACTTACTTGAGTATCCAGGCGATTGCGGCTTAAACCCACATCCTCGGTCAAATCCGGACTCAATTCTTGTGATCCGAAGAACAGTTTATACATCTCCGCGGGCGTCACGCCCATAAAATCCCGGAGAACTCGTGGTCCCTCTGGATTGAACTCCCACAGGCGAAGGGGGCGACATTGGCCGGGCAGTGTCCGGCGAATCAGCATGACTTGTGTCACCTTGACCAGGTTGAGGTCTCCTTCCAAGAGATCCTTAATGCGGCCCTGCAGCAGAGGTACGTCTTTGGGCAAGCCCCGATCTAACCCTGTGTTGATCCACGACGCTAACCGCGGTGGGGGACCCGAGCGAAAGGCAGGAGGCGCCACCCATGCGGTGCCCCGAGGAGCGGTGATATAGAACCACTCCTGTTGCCATAAGCCAAGCTCCTCTTGAAAAGCGCCCTCGGGCCATGGAGCATCGGCATTTCTTTTTATAGCAGCGCCTCCGCACTCTGCATGGCACCCCTCGATCATCTTCGGTTCTACTTTGAAGGTCTTGAGCCATAATCCGAAGTGAGGGGTAACACAGAGGAACGCTTCGCACACAACAACGAACGAGGAGATATGGAGGATGGACTCCGGAGCTAAGTCGTGGAATTCCAGCCCATAATAAAACATCAGCCCCCTTACAAAGGGATCCATTGGGAAGCCTAATCCCTGAAGGAAGTGAGATATGAATATCACACTCTCACCGGGCTGAGGGCTAGGGATCACCTGTCCTTAACAGGCAACCTGTGTGAAATCTCGTTGGTCAGGAATTTAGCTTCCCTCAACCTTAATACATCCTCCTCCGTAACGGAGGAGGGCATCCATCGGCCTTGGAGGTCGGAGCCGGACATTGTCGAAGGTCCGGTACGCCTGGAATCTGGAAGCCTAGGGTATTGGAACTCGAGGCGATGGGCGAGCTCGTTTTGAGAATAGAAGAGGGGAACAGGGTCTTGGTCTCTTTATAAGAGGCAGAATACCAAGAGCCCTCCCCGTAACCGTCTTGGACTGGCCTTTAATTAAGGCAAAACGTGCTAATGGGCACGACTGGATTACCCACGTCCGTATTAATGAGAATCCCGTTAAAAGGGGTACACGATCTCTGCTTTGATAAGACGTGCTAAGGAAACCGCCTCGTTAAACACGCTGAGGTGGAACAATGAAAACAATTTATACAAAGAGCTTTGCCGCGGTGTTATGATGCACTGCGGAATACGTCAGCAGATTTGATTTGTGTTAATATTATTCTCTATATGGCAATATGTGGAAACTTATTTTGCAGAGCCGGACACTATTTTTGGTGTTTGTAATCTTCTAGAAGAACTTGGAGGAGGGACCCGCCTTGCAATGCTGAAGACAATCTGCGCGCCGGACTCGTCATCATTGAAGCCTGGTTCAGGGGCTACTGAGGGAGTCCTGGATTAGGGGGTGTTCAGATAGCCGGACTATACCTTCAGCCGGACTCCAGGACTATGAAGATACAAGATTGAAGACTTCGTCCCGTGTCCGGAAGGATCTTTTCTTGGCATGGAAGGCAAGCTAGGCGTGCGGATATTCAAGATCTCCTACCATTGTAACCGACTCTGTGTAACCCTAACCCTATCCGGTGTCTATATAAACCGGAGGGTTGTAGTCCGTAGGACAGAACCATCATCATACACAATCATACCATAGGCTAGCTTCTAGAGTTTAGCCTCCTTGATCTCGTGGTAGATCTACTCTTGTACTGCCCATATCATCAATATTAATCTAGCAGGAGTAGGGTTTTACCTCCATCGAGAGGGCCCGAACCTGGGTAAAATAAAGTGTCCCTTGTCTCCTGTTACCATCCGACCTTGACGCACAGTTCGGGACCCCCTACCCGAGATCCGCCGATTTTGACACGACAGCCTCCGTCATCAGGAGTAAGACTACAGTATAAATCAGTCAACATGGCCCGCAGGCGGCAGGCCCTAACTGTCGGCCGAGTCCTCGGCAACCGGCGGGACCCACCAAGCGGCGGGCCCCAGCAGCCGGCGGACAAGCCGGCGCCGAGAGACACTGATGGTCGGGTCCTACACATGGCCGGATTACCATTGTACCCCTGAGGGGTAGGCGTATATAAACCCCCTAGGCTTCCCCATGCAAGGGGTTCAGAACCCTAGAGATCATTCACACACACATAGAGAGAGGAGTAGAGCTAGCCCTGCCCTTCTTCCTCCTCTAGCCAAACAACTCAAGGAGCAATCTTGTAGCTACTCTATTGACTATAGTCATCATGCGGAGACCCCGCAGAGCAGGACTAGGGGTGTTATCTCCACGGAGAGCCCTGAACCTGAGTTAGATTCGCAGGCATATGCGGTCTCGCTCACTCCTACTTCTAGAGCCCGTAGACGTACTCTTGTCCCCATCCATGATAAGCCACCACCTGGCATATGTCGCTAGATATCCCCAACATTTGGCGCCCACCATGGGGCAAGGTGCGCCCTTGTCCGGAGACACGTTCTGGACAGGAACCCTCTTTCTTCCTGGCGAGCGTAGCCAGCCCGGCACGCCCGATGGGATCCGCCTCTCCGACGAGTCTGCGCCCGGCGCGGGAGCAGCCAGCTCTGAGAGCAGCCTCGTCGATCTCCTCGGCAAGCTCCACATCGCCAGCGAGCCTACCTCCGACCTGGAGTCCATCGGCTCCACCTACCCGCCTGTCGACATGATCATCGACGCCGACGCCGCGCCCTCTGATGCCTTCCCCGGCAACATGGTGATTACCGATGACCCCCTGTGGACAGCAGAGCCAACACCAACAGCGTCATGGAGGTGTTGGTCACTAGCCACGACGGAGCCTCTGATGGGGCCTGTTGGATTACGGGTTCCGGCAGACCCTTGAGGTTCGAACTCTGGGGTGCGCGCAGAGATGATGCCCTCTACCTCTCGTCTCGCAAGGATCTAAACTACAGAAAGAACAGCACAAGAGACACAGGGTTTATACTAGTTCGGGCCACCATTGTGGTGTAATACCCTACTCTAGTTTGTGGTGGGTGAATTGCCTCTTGGGCTGATGATGATGAACAGTACAAGGGAGAACAGCCTCGCGAGGGTCTGTTCTTGGCTAGGGGGATGAACTGCTAGGGGGAGTTCGGTCGCCCTTCTCTCTCTCTCCTTGCTCTAAAGGCTTGGTCAGACCCCTCTTCCCGATTGCTAGATCGATGCCTCTACCCTGGGGGTGGCTAGTCCTATTTATAGGCAAAGGCCATGGGCCTGTTCCCAAATATTTGAGCGGAAAGGGCGCCAACAATTGGCCAATTCAAAGGGGAACATCTGGTACACTTATCCTGACTAAAGTTGGTCTTCGCCTGCCAAAGGCCCTGTGGTGACGCCGTTCTGGGCTCCATGGTGACCTCCTTCCCACCGTTGGACTGGTCTTGGTCTCGTTGCACCGAAATGGGTGCCTTTGCTTGATCCTCTCGCCTGCACTTGCCCCCTTTGCACCAAAGAGGAAAGGGGGACGCTGCGCGGGCTGGCGCCCGCCTGGCACCCTCGATTGTCATGGCTTGCGTCATGGGCACCTCGCGAGGTACCCTGCCTTGATTTCTCCGCCACCTCGCGAGCCAGCCTGAGGAGGCTGCTCCTGAGGATGCGCCGTGTCGTCTGCCCCGCGAGGCTTGGCCCCTCGCGAGGGTCCTGGGTCTCCTGTTGATGAAGTTGGGCCGTGCTGGGCCTCCTTTGAGCCACGCCGCAGGCCGCAGGTAGGCAAGTCTGGGGACCCCCGTTCCCAGAACGCCGACAGTAGCCCCCGGGCCCAAGGCGCGCCCGGACTTGGCCGCACCGAGAGGCAAAAGGGCAAGGGCGAAGCGCCGCGGGCCCTAATAGCCTGCGGCCTTGGGCGCCGCGTGGCGGTTTGACAGGATGTGGGCGTCTCCGCTTCCCCACGACGCCTTGGCAACTGCGTGACTTGACTAGTCCCTGCATGCGTAGATACGGGTCATTATTACCTACGATCGTGGTGCTCGACGGTTGGCCTTTTCCGGCTATAAGTACGGGGCCGCATAAGCTCCGCCAGTCCGCCCCTTCCCGCTTCTCTTCTTCTTCCTCTCTTTTGCCGCCCGCCGCTCGCATGGCTCCGAAGAGGTTCTCACCCGCGGAGAAGGGGAAGGCTAGTCGGGCGGGGCCTGACTCCCCTCCGGCCAAGCGCGGCCGGGGTTGTCCCCGC
Source organism: Aegilops umbellulata (assembly GCA_032464435.1). NCBI lineage: Eukaryota > Viridiplantae > Streptophyta > Magnoliopsida > Poales > Poaceae > Aegilops > Aegilops umbellulata. The sequence continues at coordinate 63,894,029 of CP136054.1, read as the reverse complement.
AAGCATCCCACGGTCCCCGCTGTGGCTCCCTGTGGCCACAGGGATGGTTCTCCGCGTGGTGGTGAGCGCTCGGCTACCAAGGGGAGGCAGGCTGTGACTGCGCGGCCTCCCAGGCCACGCTTTCGCTCGGCGGAGGTGCTGCCGGAGTTCGTCGTGTGGTCGGCGGACCCGACCAACACCTGGCTCCAGCTCCCTTGCTTCTTCATCGGCGATCTGTCGGCCAGCGCCCGATGCGGCTTCTGGCTTCAGGCTGACGGTTGCTGTAGCAGGGCCTCCTGGGTTTCGCTTGAGGTCTCCCCTTATGGGAATGGGGCCCTGACCCGCGGCTAGCAAACGTTTGCCCGCGCACGCGGCCTGGGCCAGCGGTGCACCCTGCACTTTAAGTTCGACGGCAACGACACCCTCTATGTGAGGGTGTTTGGGGAAGATGGTCACCGCGCAGGATGCTGCCCCGAGGGCGATGATCGTGGCCAGGGGCCTCGCTCCGACGACAATGGAGGAGACAGCGCCCGCTCTGATCACGGCGCCCGATGCTCCCCAAGCTCCACCGACTCTTCTTCGGGCGGCTCCTCCAGCGGTGGCCGTAGCCAGCCCCCTCGCCGTCGCGCTTGCTTGCGGGTGGCTGTTCATCCGCCCGTCGCCGCGCCCCGGTGAAGCACGAGAGGGAGTCCGCCTGAGCTTCGGAGGCATCTCGTGTCGCCTCTGCAGGCCGATGTGAGGCGGGCCGCGCCGGGCTCACCTTTTCCTTTTCCTTTTGCTCCCTGTGTAAGACAAAACAGCTGCATGGAGCCCCGTGGGGACGTGTTGAGAATCATTGCCGTTGTAGCCATTACCTTGACTTTGTTGTTGCGCTTCTCAACTATTTGCCCGCGCGTAGGTAGTTTTCGGCCCCAGCCGGGGGGCGACCGACCCAAGCCCTGTGCGCGTGTCGCTGTGCCCGAGGGGCACGGACTAGAGGGGTGCTCCTGAAGAGAGCCCGGGCCGTGAAACCTTTAAGCGGCTAGGGCGGAAACGCCCGCGAGGGCGTTCGAGCCATCCCTCGCGAGGCCTTTCATGAGAGAAATCAAAACGAGGAGCGAAAATCAACGAACCACAAATCGAAGATGGCGATAGTTTTGATAAGATTTCAGATGCAAATAAACACGCCAACTGCGGAAAGCAAATAAAAAAGCCGCGTCCGGCACCTAATCTAGTCTTCGACGTCTTCTCACCAGCGCGGAGCTAAGTGCTGCCACTCGGCGTGGGAGGGAGCCCCAGGGCCTGAGGCCGGCGCTCCTGAGACTCCGGGGCGTGTACAGCCCCACTCATTATTACGTGAGAGTGTCACGGGGCGGCGAGCTTCACAGGCATTGGCCTTCTTCACAGGCTCCGGGCCTTTCTCCCTAGAGGTGATCAGCTTCACAGGCACTTGCCTTCTTCACAGGCTCTAGGCCTTTTCCAAAAAGGCGAGGTCTTCACAGGCGTTCGCCTTCTTCACAGGCTCTGGGCATTTTCCAAAAAGGGAAGGTCTTCACAGGCGTTCGCCTTCTTCACAGGCTCTGGGCCTTTTCCAAAAAGGGAAGGTCTTCACAGGCGTTCGCCTTCTTCACAGGCTCTGGGCCTTTTCCAAAAAGGGAAGGTCTTCACAGGCGTTCGCCTTCTTCACAGGCTCTGGGCCTTTTCCAAAAAGGGAAGGTCTTCACAGGCGTTCGCCTTCTTCACAGGATCTAGGCCTTTTAGGGGTAGAACCTCTGGAGGTGCTGGATGTTCCACGCGTTCTGTATCGGCTCCCCCTCTTGAGTCTCCAAGCGGACGGAGCCTGGCCTGGAAACATGAACAACCTTGAACGGGCCCTCCCACATGGGAGAGAGCTTGTGCAGCCCCTCCCTGGAGAGAACCCGTCTAAGCACGAGGTCTCCTACCTCGAGGGTCCTGGGGCGGATGTTGCGGCAGTGATATCGTCGCAACGCCTATTGGTACCTCGCCGCTCTCAACGCGGCTTCCCGGCGGCGTTCCTCCCCCAGTACGAGGTCCATCCCCCGCATGGCGTCCTGCTGCGCTTCGTCGAACGCTAGGACCCGCGCGGAGCGACGCCTGACCTCGCGAGGGAGGACTGCTTCAGCTCCATAGTTGGTTTGGTCGCGGTCGTGCGGATAGACCACAACACGGACTGTAGCTCGTCGTACCAACCTCTGCCGCAAGCCTCCAGCTTCTTCTTGAACGTCCTGGTCTTGAGGCCTCTCAGGACCTCCGCGTTGGCCCGTTCGGCCTGCCCATTGCTTCGCGGGTGCGCCACCAAAGCGTAGCATATCTGCGTCCCAAGGTTAGCACAATATGTTTTGAAGAGATTACTGGTGAATTGCGAACCGTTGTCTGTGATGATGCGGTTCGGCACCCCGAACCGGCTCGGGATACCCTTGATGAACTTGACCGCGGAACCAGCGGGTATGGTACGGACGGCCTCCACTTCTGCCCACTTGGTGAACTTGTCAATGGCGACGTAGAGGTAGCGGTAGCCCCCTGGCGCCCAAGGGAACGGGCCCAGAATATCCAACCCCCAAACTGCGAATGGCCACGAGAGGGGTATAGTCTGCAGGCCTCCCGCCGGTTGATGGATCTGCTTGGAATGAAACTGGCAGGCCTCACAAGCCTTTACTAATTCGACTGCGTCGTTGAGCGCGGTGGGCCAATAGAACCCGCTACGGAATGCCTTGCCGACGAGGGTTCATGATGATGAGTGATGCCCGCAGTCTCCGCCGTGTATGTCCTCCAGTAGTTCCTTTCCTTGCTCCCGGGAGATGCAGCGCAGAGATACATCATTTGCTCGCTTCCGGTAGAGCTCTCCATCTCTGATGCAGTATGCCGTGGCCTGCCGCGCCACACGCTCCGCTTCCTCTTCCTTTTCCGGTAGGGTCCCTTGTGTAAATAGCTCTGGAGTTCTGTGATCCAGCACTCCTCTCGAGGTTCCATCGTCAGGAGTAGACGCGCTCCTGAGGTCGGTCCATAGATCGGGGCTCCCGAGGCTGGCGGCCGAGGGAGCTCCTCTCGAGGCTGAGCGACGTTTGATAAGGTCGGCTGTGCTGAGGGTTTGAAGAGCCGCTCTTCAAAGACGCCTGGTTCCTGTGGCAACCGCCTGGATGCCTGTCCGGCTATGTCATCGGCTTCCTGATTGGTGCCACGGGGCACGTGCTTCAGTTCCAACCCCCAGAACTGCTTTTCCATCCTGCGGAGTTCCGCTAGATAGGCCTCCATATGCTCGTACTTCGGCTCGTATACCTTGTTGGAGAAGTTGACAAGGAGCTGCGAGTTGCCCTTGACGGTGAGGTGCTTCACCCCCAGAGCTACTGCGGCCTTTAATCCGGCTATCAGACCCTCATACTCTGCTATGTTGTTGGAGACCTTTTCACCTTGCTGGAAACAGAGTTGTACGGCATAGTAGAGCTTATCCTGAGTGGGTGATATCAGCACCGCGCCAACCCCCGCGCCGTGCTTGGAGAACGCCCCATCGAAATACATGACCCAGCCTTCCGGTGCCTCACTCCATGGATAGATGGACCGATCCTCGTTGTCCTTGAGGCCCGGTGCCTCTGCCCATTCAGCAACGAAATCCGCTAATGCTGCTCCTTTGATGACCCTAGTTGTGCTAAACTCGAGTTGAAACGCCTGCAACTCTATATTCCACTCGGCGACCCTTCCAGCTGAGTTAGGGCTCCTGAGCACTCTCTCCAGGGGGTACGATGAGACGACCTTAATGGGATGGGCCTGGAAGTAGTGACGCAGCTTGCACGAGGCCACCAGTAGCGCAAGGAGGAGCTTCTGAGGCATTGGGTATCGTGCCCTCGCGTCCCATAGCACTGTGCTAACAAAGTAGACTGGATGCTCAACAAGGCCGAGAGCATCTGGGGTCGCGGCGCCCTCGGGAGGTAAGGACGCCTCACGAGATGACGCGGCCTCGGTAGGCGGACCATTCGGGCGTGTGGTCTCTCCTGCCTCCGGTGCACTCTTCGGCAGCCGACCCTCCTCAACTATGGTTGTGGCTTCTGCAGGCTTTCCTTGCTCCTGTTTTTCCTTGCCTCGGGTTGCCGCTGCGGTCTTGGCTTGGCGCTCCTCCCTAACCGCCACCAGGGCTGCACTGGCGGAGTAGGGAGTGGTGGCGAGGTAGAGCAGCAGGGGCTCTTGAGGGCGCGGAGCCACCATGACTGGGGGACTGGTCAGGTACCTCTTGAAATCTTGAAACGCCTTATCTGCCTCTTCAGTCCATTCAAAGGGCCCCTTTTTCTTCATCAGCTGAAAGAAAGGCAATGCTCGCTCCCCTAGTTTGAAGATAAAGCGCCCTAGCGCGGTCACGCGCCCAGTGAGCTTCTGCATCTCTCTGAGGGTCTTTGGCGGACTCATGTCCTCGACCGCCTTCACCTTCTCTGGGTTGGCCTCGATGCCACGATGAGATACGAGCAAGCCCAAGAGCTTGCCCGAGGGGACGCCAAACACACATTTCTCCGGGTTGAGTCGCAGGTTTACTGCGTCGAGGCTCGCGAAGGTCTCCTCTAGGTCTTGTATCAGGGTCTTGGCCTCCCGAGATTTTACCACAATGTCATCAACGTAGGCTTCGACATTCTTTCCGAGTTGCGGGCCCAAGGTGATGTGCATCAACCGCTGAAAGGTAGCTCCTGCGTTACGCAATCCAAACGGCATGCATGTATAGCAGTATACCCCGCACGGGGTCAGGAAGGCGGTCTTTTCAATGTCTTCTACCGCCATCTTGATCTGGTGATATCCGGAGAAGGCGTCCAGAAAGCATAGCAGGTCGCACTCTGCGGTGGAATCGATGACCTGGTCGATGCAGGGGAGCGGAAACGGATCTTGCGGGCATGCTTTGTTGAGATTGGTGAAGTCGACACACATGCGTTCCTTCCCCCCCCTTCTTAGGCACAACGACGGGGTTGGCCAACCAATCCGGGTATCGGACCTCGCGAATGACCCCTGCGGCTTCTAGCTTGTGGGTCTCTTGGACAATGAAAGCCTGCTTCTCTGTGGACTGCCGCCTGGCCTCCTGCTTCACGGGGCGCACATTTGGGCACACGTTGAGGTGATGCTCAATGACACTCCTGGGAATCCCTGCCAACTGATCGGGCTCCCAGGCGAACACCCTCTTATTCGCGCGCAGGAACCTGACCAAGGCCTCCTCCTGCTCAGGCTCAAGGTTGGCGCCTATGGTGAAAGTGGCACTAGAGGACCCGTCCTCGTCGATGGGTATCTGCTTGGTTTCTGCCTTGTCCTGTGTGAACAACTCCTTTTTCTTGGCGGGTGCAGCCCCCTTGGGCTCAGGCGTCTCCGCGTCGGCGGGCCGTGCCGACGCCGCCGTCTTGAAGGCGAGCTTGAGTGCTCGCAGGGCACCCCCGGTGTCTCCGCGCACGGAGAGGGTACCGCTGCTCCCGGGCATCTTCACGAGGTTGTACGCCGGGTGCGTGGCGGCCATGAACTGAGCCAGCGCCGGGTAACCGAGGATGGCGTTGTAAGGGAGGCCGATGGGGCCGATGTCGAAGTCGACCGTCTCCGTGCGGAAGTTGTCGTAGGTGCCGAAGGTTACCGGGAGTCGGCTCTGTCCCAGGGAGTCGGATGATCCGCCCCTGACGCCCGAGAAAGATCGACTGGGTCACAGCCGCTCCCGGGGTATGCAGAGGAGGTTGAAGGTCTCGACCGAAAGCACACTAAGGCCCGCGCCGCCATCGACGAGGGTTCTGGTGACGGCCACCTGGCAGATGGTGGGGGTGCACAACAGGGGGAGCGCGCCCGAGCCGGCCAAGTTGGTGGGGTGGTCCTCCGAGCTGAAGGTCAGATCGTCCTCGCGCGCCGTCCGGTCCGAGGAAGCCCCCTGCCGTGCAGAAATGGTGCTGACCCGGCGGGCAAACGGCTTGACATGGCGACTCGTGGGTGGCGCTTGCGAGCCGCCCAGGAGGGCCGCAACGACCGGAGGTGTCGATGTTGTGGCGTAGTCGCCCCGTGGTGTAGGCGGATGCTGGGGTGGTGCTTGCTGCTCGTTTCCCGCCGATCGGGTGGCGGTGCTGACGGCGGGCGATGGGGGACGACGAGGACGCCGACCGGCGAGGGCTGCTGGGGCGACGTGGGCCCGACCGGCGCCGTACATGGGTGCGGTGGCCGGAGAAGGACGGAGCGGTGGAAGACAGATTTCGGCGCACCCCTACCTGGCGCGCCAAATGTCAGATTACGGGTTCCGGTAGACCCTTGAGGTTCGAACTCTGGGGTGCGCGCGGAGATGATGCCCTCTACCTCTCCGTCTCGCAAGGATCTAAACTAGAGAAACAACAGCACAAGAGACACAGGGTTTATACAAGTTCGGGCCACCATTGTGGTGTAATACCCTACTCTAGTTTGTGGTGGGTGGATTGCCTCTTGGGCTGATGATGATGAACAGTACAAGGGAGAACAGCCTCGCGAGGGTCTGTTCTTGGCTAGGGGGATGAACTGCTAGGGGGAGTTCGGTCGCCCTTCTCTCTCTCTCTCTCTCCTTGCTCTAAAGGCTTGGTCAGACCCCTCTTCCCGATTGCTAGATCGATGCCTCTACCCTGGGGGTGGCTAGTCCTATTTATAGGCAAAGGCCCTGGGCCTCTTCCCAAATATTTGAGCGGGAAGGGCGCCAACAATTGGCCAATTCGAAGGGGAACATCTGGTACACTTATCCTGACTAAAGTTGGTCTTCTCCTGCCAAAGGCCCTGTGGTGACACCGTTCTGGGCTCCATGGTGACCTCCTTCCCACCATTGGACTGGTCTTGGTCTCATTGCACCAAAATGGGTGCCTTTGCTTGATCCTCTCGCCTGCGCTTGCCCCCTTTGCACCAAAGAGGAAAGGGGGACGCTGCGCGGGCTGGCGCCCGCCTGGCACCCTCGATCGTCATGGCTTGCGTCATGGGCACCTTGCGAGGTACCCCGCCTTGATCTCTCCACCTCCTCGCGAGCCAGCCTGAGGAGGCTGCGCCTGAGGATGCGCCGTGTCGTCTGCCCCGCGAGGCTTGGCCCCTCGGAGGGTCCTGGGTCTCGTGTTGATGAAGTTGGGCCGTGCTGGGCCTCCTTTTAGCCATGCCGCAGGCCGCAGGCAGGCAAGTCTGGGGACCCCCGTTCCCAGAACGCCGACAGGGCTGGCCAGGACCCGTTGCAGGCGGCAATGCGGGGCATGTCTGCGCCCCTGGCGGCAAACGCCAATGGAGCAACGCTGGAAACGTTCCGCGTCTCGCTCCTCGACAGTGCCAACAAGCTGGCGGCCATGAGGCACCTCACTAGAGCTTACCAGCGTGAGATCGAACGCGCCGTCTGCGGCACGCCGGCTGCTGGAGAGCCTAGCCGTGTGGGCACGGTCCGGCAGCGCTGTGCGGCCATCGCCAGCATACTGGGGGCCGACCGCCCAGTCTACGCCATGCCCGTGGAGAACTTGCGTGCCGCCCAAGCGGCGGCAGATGAGCTGGATCACCTAGAGGGCGATCAGCGTCGCTGCATGATGGAGCGCATCCAGCAGCTCCTCGACGCGGTCGCTTTGTGGTGGAACCCAGCCTGCAGGCTCAGAACCTCCCCCCCCCCCCGCCGCCGTGAGCACGGGGCGACCTCCCGGTCCCCGTCAAGCGGTGCCCGCGATCGGCGAGATCAAGAGCCGGCTGCCAGCCGCAGTCGGACACGGCGCACCGACATAACCATCGAGCGAGACCAAGACGGCCGCCCTCGAGTACTCGAGCAGCAGGGCGATCGTCCGCCTCCCCCGCGCAGGGAGAGGCGCGCCTCCTCGCCGTCTGTCGAGCATCCGACTCTCGGAAGCCGGCTAGGCCCCCGTGAAGGAATCGGAGAGAATGATGCCCTGGCAGTAGAAGAAGAAGATGCTATTGGCCCGGCCTGTTTTGGTCCCCACATTCGCGACAAGCCCTTCCCAAAAGGGTTCTCACTCCCTCGAGATACGTCCAAGTACAACGGCTCCGTGAGGCCGAAGGATTGGCTGGTGGACTACTCCACAGCCGTCAGCATAGCCAACGGCAACAAGCGCGTTGTCATGAAGTACGTTCCGCTCATGCTCCTGGGCATGGCCCAGACATGGCTGGAAAGCCTCAAACCTTACAACGTCAACAGCTGGCTAGACTTTGTCGATGTCTTCATCCGCAACTTCACCAGGACCTACAAGCGGCCGCCCAAGCCCCGCCAGCTCTCCCTGTGCGTCCAAGGCCCGGCTGAGTCCACCCGCGACTACTTGACGCGGTGGGCTGAACTGCGCAACTCCTGCGAAGGGGTGCATGAGGTGCAAGCCATAGAGTACTTCACTGCCGGGTGCCGAGAGGGCACCCTACTCAAGCACCGACTCCTCTGCAACGAGTCGGCTACCCTGGATGAGCTGCTGATCATAGCAGACAAGTACGCCATTGCCGACTCCTCCATGAAGTCGGAGCTCCGAGTGGACGCGTCCGGGAAGGTGCTCCCTCCGGCTCCTCAGACGTCGGCTGGTGATTCCAGTCGGCGCCAGCAGCCGAACGACAACAAGCGCAAGGCCCCGCTGCCGGCTTCCACCAGCCGGCAGGTGGCAACAGTTGAAGACCAGCAGCCAAAAGGGCAGCCCGACCCCAAGCGTCAGAAAGGCGGCAAGCCTGCTTGGTTGCCCACCTTCAACATCGAGCAAACCCTCGATGCTCCCTGCAAGTTCCACAGCGTCGCGAAGCCGCCTAACCACACCACCCGAAAGTGCCACTGGCTCATCCGTCTCGCCAAGGGTGAAGGATTGCCGCCTCCGTCTGCCGGCTCGCTGGCTCCGCCTCCTTAGTAGCCGGCAGCCCGTCCAGTCAGCGCAATCCAAGATGAATTCCCCGAAGAGCATGGAGCCTACGTCGTCTTCACCAGTGTGGCTGACGACAGGCACAGCTGGTGTCAACAGCACCATGAGGTGAATGCTGTCGCCTCTGAAGTCCCAGAGTTCATGCACTGGTCCGAGAGGCACATCAGCTAGAGCCGCGCCGACCACCCGGAGGTGATGCCTTCTCCGGGTTCCTATGCCATGGTGCTGGATGCCACCTTCTCAACAGAGAGGCGAGCCTGTCGCTTTTCCTGAGTTCTGATAGACAGCGGTAGCAGCATCAACATCCTCTACCGCGACACCCTGGACAAGCTATGGATCAAGGAGAAGCAGCTCCAGCCCAGTCGGACTGTCTTCCATAGCATTGTACCTGGCCTTTCCTGCTCTCCAATCGGCAAGATCAAGATAGACGTCCTCTTCGAAGACAAAGATCACTTCTGCCGCGAGCCCATTTGGTTTGAGGTGGTCGACCTGGAGAGCCCCTACCACGCGCTCCTAGGCCAGCCTGCTCTGGCCAAGTTCATGGCGGTGCCGCACTACGCCTACCTCAAGATGAAGATGCCGGGTACCAAGGGCATCATCACCATAGCCTGCGACTACCAGAAGTCGGCCGCATGTGCTACCGCCAGCAGTCAGCTGGCCGAGTCCCTCGTCATCGCCGCCGAGAAGTGACACCTTGACCGGGTTGTGGCCATGGCCAGCAAGCAGCCGGACATGTCGCCAGACCCCAAGGAGTCGGAGGCCCATGGCTCCTTCCAGCCGGCCAAAGAGACCAAGAAGATACCCTTGGACCCGGAGCACCCGGAGAGACACGCTATCGTGGGGACCAACCTCGATAGCAAATAGGAAAGCAAGATCATCGATTTCCTCCGTGAGAATCAGGACATCTTTGGATGGTCTCCCAAAGACATGCTGGGTATTCTGACGGATTTCGCCGAGCACAAGCTACATGTCAGATCGGATGCAAAACCAGTCAATCAACCCCTCCGCCGCCTGTCAAAAGAGAAGGGAAAAATTGTTTTTGAAGAGATCGCCCGGCTTATGGCAACCGAGTTTATCATGGAAGTATTTTACCCAGAGTCGCTTGCCAACCCTGTCCTTCTACTGAAGAAGAATAACAAGTGGCGCATGTGTATTGATTACACCAGCCTCAACAAAGCCTGCCCCAAAGATCCGTTTTCTCTGCCTCGGATAGATCAGGTGATTGACTCCATAGCCGGATGCGAGCTGCTGTCTTTCCTTAATGCCTACTCCGGCAACCACCAGATCAAGCTGAACCCGGCCGACCGGCTAAAGACCGCCTTCATCACACCATTCAGAGCCTTCTGCTACCTGACCATGATGTTCGGCTTGAGAAATCCTGGTGCCACGTTTCAGCGTTGCATGCAGAAATGCCTCCTCAAGCAACTTGACAGAAATGCCCACGTCTATGTAGACGATATTGTGGTGAAGACGGAGAAACGCGGCACCCTCCTGGAGGATCTCAGGGAGACCTTTGATAATTTGCGTCATTTTCAAATCAAGCTCAACCCGGAGAAATGTGTCTTCGGAGTCTCTGCCGGCCAGCTCCTTGGTTTCCTTGTCTCTGAACGCAGCATCGAGTGCAACCCTGTGAAGATCAAGGCCATTGAGCGGATGGAGAGACCCACCTGGCTGCGGGACGTCCAGAAGTTCACCGGGAGGTTAGCATCTCTCAGCCGTTTCATCAGTCGGCTGGGCGAGAAGGCTCTTCTCCTGTACCAGCTAATGAAGAAAACTACTTGCTTTGAGTGGAACGACAAGGCGGACGAGGCTTTCCTCGAGCTCAAGAAGATGCTGGCCATGCCGCCTGTCCTAGCGGCTCTCGCTGCTAAGGAGCCCATGCTCCTCTACATCGCCGCCACCAGCCGGGTGGTCAGCACCATCATTGTGGTTGAGCGCCCAGAAGACGGCAGGGCACAGCCAGTCGAGAGACCCGTCTACTACCTGAGTGAGGTGCTGTCGGCCTCCAAGCAGAATTACCCCCACTACCAGAAGATGTGCTATGGCATGTACTTTGCCGCCAAGAAGCTCAAGCAGTATTTCCAAGAGTACTCCATCGCGGTCGTCTGCACTGCCCCACTTGCTAAGATCATAGGCAATAGAGATGCGTCAGGGCGGGTGGAGAAGTGGGCCATAGAGCTGGCTCCCCACACCATCCTCTACCAGCCTCGCACCGCCATCAAGTCCCAAGCGCTGGCTGACTTCCTCGTCGACTAGGCTGAGACCCGGTACCTGTCGCCAGTGCCGGATTCCACCCATTGGCGGATGCACTTTTACGGCTCGAAGATGCGCATCAGTTTGGGAGTCGGCATCGTCCTCACCTCTCCCAAAGGCGACAAGCTCAGATACACGCTGCAGATTCACTTTGCCGCCTCCAACAATGTGGCCGAGTATAAGGCACTCGTCCATGGGCTCCAACTGGCCAAAGAGATTGGCATCCGCCGAGTATTGTGCTACGGTGACTCGGACTTGGTGGTCCAACAGTCGTCCGGCTACTGGGACGCCAAGGATGCAAACATGGCGAGCTACCGCTTCCTCGTCCAGCAGATCAGTGGGTACTTTGACGGGTGCGAGTTCCTTCACGTGCCACGGGCCGACAACGAGCAACCAGATGCCCTGGCACGGATTGGCTCCACCCGGCAGGTCATACCAGCCGGTGTCTCCTTCCAGTGCCTGCACAAGCCGTCTATCAAGCCTTTGTCTGAATCAGAGTCCATCTTCGTGTCGGCTGCTCCCGGAACAGTAGGATCCGGCTCGGGAACTGCAGCAGTCACACCCGGTCCGAGGACTTCATGACTCGGCCCAGGGGCTGCACCAGTCGGCCCGGGGACTTCGGCAGGCGGCTCGGGGACTGCGGCAGTCGCACCAGGCCCGAGGACTTCAGAACCCGGCCCGGGGTTGCACCAGTCGGCCGGGGACTTCAACGACGCAGCAAGCGGCGGCCGACTCCAACCCACCGCCTCCCAACCCAACCGCCCTGGTACCACTGGTCGTGATGATAGTGGTAGAAGCACCATCATGGGTGCAAGCCATCCTCAACTTCCTGGTGAGTGGAGAGCTACCAACCGACGAGATCTTGGCCCAGCAGGTGCAATGCCGGGAAGCAACATACACCATAGTGAACAGAGAGCTTGTCAGGCGCAGCGTGACTGGCGTTTTCCAACGCTGCATAGAGACGGAGAAGGGCAAGGCAATCCTCAGAGACATCCACCAAGGCAAATGTGGCCACCCCGCGGCCTCCAGATCCCTTGTCGCCAAAGCTTTCCGCCATGGATTCTTCTGGCCGACTGCTTTGGACGATGCCAAGGATTTGGTCAAGAAGTGCAACGGATGCCAACGCTTCAGCTCCAAGCAACACATGTTGGCTTCTGCACTCATGACCATCCCCCTCACTTGGTCGTTTGCTGTCTGGGGGCTAGACATGGTGGGCCCATTCAAGACAGCACGCGGTGGCTTGACCCATTTGTTGGTCGCTGTGCACAAATTCACCAAGTGGACTAAAGCAAAGCCAATCAAGAAGCTGAACGGTCCGACTGCTGTGACCTTCATCGTAGATATCACTACCATTCAAGGCATCTATAAGAGCAAGGACTCGTTACGCAAGGAATACATAGCGCATTCCTCATTTTTACTCCTAAATTTTAAAATTTTCCAATCACATTTCAAGTGTTATTTGCTGTGTCTCTGCGTGTTAGGGATTTGAATATAATATCTATAGGCATAGAAGATATCGGGAATTGCTGATGGAGTCAAATCATTGTTCTGTAATTTTCCCGAAGATGTCAGCAGCACCATGAGGTGAATGCTATCGCCTCTCAAGTCCCAGAGTTCATGCACTGGTCCGAGAAGCCCATCAGCTGGAGCCGCCCCGACCACCCGGAGGTGATGCCTTCTTCGGGTTCCTACGCCATGGTGCTGAATGCCACCTTCTCAACAGAGAGGCGAGCCTGTCGCTTTTCCCGAGTTCTGATAGACGGCGGTAGCAGCATCAACATCCTCTACCGCGACACCTTGGACAAGTTGTGCATCAAGGAGTAGCAGCTCCAGCCTAGTCGGACTGTCTTCCACGACATTGTACCTGGCCTTTCCTGCTCTCCAATTGGCAAGATCAAGATAGATGTCCTCCTCGAAGACAAAGATCACTTCTGTCGCGAGCCCATTTGGTCCGAGGTGGTCGACCTGGAGAGCCCCTACCACGTGTTCCTAGGCCAGCCTGCTCTGGCCAAGTTCATGGCCGTGCCGCACTATGCCTACCTCAAGATGAAGATGTCGGGTACCAAGGGCATCATCACCATAGCCTGCGACTACCAGAAGTCGGCCGCATGTGCTACCGCCAGCAGTCAGCTGGCCGAGTCCCTCGTCATCGCCGCCGAGAAGCAACTCCTTGACCGGGTTGTGTCCATGGCCAGCAAGCAGCCGGACATGTCGCCAGATCCCAAGGAGTCGGAGGCCCATGGGTCCTTCCAGCCGGCCAAAGAGACCAAGAAGATACCCTTGGACCCGCAGCACCCATAGAGGCATGCTATCATGCGGACCAACCTTGATAGCAAATAGGAAAGCAAGATCGTTGATTTACTCCATGAGAATCGGGAAATCTTTGCATGGTCTCCCAAAGACATGCTGGGTGTTTCGACGGATTTCGCCAAGCACAAGCTACATGTCAGATTGGATGCAAAACCATTCAAGCAACCCCTCCGCCGCCTGTCAAAAGAGAAGGGGAAAATTGTTGGTGAAGAGATCGCCTGGCTTATGGCAACCGAGTTCATCATGGAAGTGTTTTACCCAGAGTCGCTTGCCAACCCAGTCCTTGTACTGAAGAAGAATAACAAGTGGCGCATGTGTATTGATTACACCAGCCTCAACAAAGCATGTCCCAAAGATCCGTTTGCTCTACCTCACATAGATCAGGTGATTGACTCCACATCCGGATGCGAGCTGTTTTCTTTCCTTGATGCCTACTCCGGCAACCATCAGATCAAGCTGAACCCGGCCGACCGGCTGAAGACCGCCTTCATCACACCATTCAGAGCCTTCTGCTACCTGACCATGGCGTTCGGCTTGAGAAATCCCGGCGCCATATTTCAGCGTTGCATGCAGAAATGCCTGCTCAAGCAACTCGGCAGAAATGCCAATGTCTATGTAGATGATATTGTGGTGAAGACGGAGAAACGCGGCACCCTCCTGGAGGATCTCAAGGAGAACTTTGATAATTTGCATCGTTTTCAAATCAAGATCAACCTGGAGAAGTGTGTCTTCGGAGTCCCTGTCGGCCAGCTCCTTGGTTTCCTTGTCTATGAATGCGGCAACGAGTGCAACCCTGTGAAGATCAAGGCCATTGAGCGGATGGAGAGACCCACCCGGCTGTGGGACGTCCAGAAGTTCACCGGGTGGTTAGCATCTCTCAGCCGCTTCATTAGTCGGCTGGGCAAGAAGGCTCTTCCCGTGTACCAGCAAATGAAGAAAACCACTTGCTTTGAGTGGAACGACAAGGCTGACAAGGCTTTCCTCCAACTCAAGAATATACTGACCACGTGCTACCTCTTGAGCTTGCGTTGGTTTTCCCCGAAGAGGAGAGGATGATGCAGCAGAGTAGCATAAGTATTTCTCTCGGTTTTTGAGAACCAAGGTATCAATCCAGTAGGAGGCCACGCTCAAGTCCCTCGTACCTTCACAAATCGATAGCAACTCGCAACCAACGCGATTAGAGGTTGTCAATCCCTTCACGGTCTCTTACGAGAGTGAGATCTAATAGAGATAATATTTTTGGTATATTTGGTATAAAGATGCAAAGTGAAAAGTAAAAGGCAAAGTAAAAACAAAGCAAGATTAAAGTGATGGAGATTGATATGGTGAGAATAGACCCGGGGGCCATAGGTTTCACTAGTGGCTTCTCTCAAGAGCATAAGTTTTCTACGGTGGGTGAAAAATTTACTGTTGAGCAATTGACAGAATTGAGCATAGTTATGAGAATATCTAGGCATGATCATGTATATAGGCATCACGTCCGTGACAAGTAGATCGAAACGATTCTGCATCTACTACTATTACTCCACTCATCGACCGCTATCGAGCATGCATCTAGAGTATTAAGTTAAAAATAGAGTAACGCTTTAAGCAAGATGACATGATGTAGAGAGATAAATTCATGCAATATGAAATAAACCCCATCTTGTTATCCTCGATGGCAACGATACAATACGTGCCTTGCTGCCCCTTCTGTCACTGGGAAAGGACACCGCAAGATCGAACCCAAAGCTAAGCACTTCTCCCATGGCAGGAACTACCAATCTAGTTGGCCAAACCAAACGGATAATTCAAAGAGACTTGCAAAGGTAACCAATCATAACTAAAAGAATTCAGAGAAGATTCAAATATTATTCATAGATAGACTTGATCATAAACCCACAATTCATCAGTCTCAACAAACTCACCGCAAAAGAAGAGGATTACATCAAATAGATCTCCACAAGAGAGGGGGAGAACATTGTATTGAGATCCAAAAATAGAGAAGAAGCCATCTAGCTAATAACTATGGACCCGAAGGTCTGAGGTAAACTACTCACACTTCATCGGAGAGGCTATGATGATGTAGAAGCCCTCCGTGATGACGGCCCTCTCCGGCGGAGCTCCGGAACAGGCCCCAAGATGGGATCTCGTGGATACAGAAAGTTGCGGCGGTGGAAATAGGTTTTTGGCTCAGGTTCAGATCGTTTGGGGTTACGTGGGTATATATAGGAGGAAGAAGTACGTCGGTGGAGCTTCGGTGGGCCCACGAGGGTCGGGGCGCGCCTGGGGGTGTAGGGCGCGCCCCCTACCTCGTGCCCTCCTCGGAGCTTCCTTGGCGTAGGGTCCAAGTCTCCGGGATCTTATTCGGGAAGAAAATCACGTTCCAAAAAGTATTTTTTTTGTTTGGACTCCGTTTGATATTATGTTTCTTCGAAACACTGAAATAGGCAAAAAAACAGCAATTCTGGGCTGGGCCTCCGGTTAATAGGTTAGTCCCAAAAATAATATAAAAGTGGAAAATAAAGCCCAATATAGTCCAAAACAGTAGATAATATAGCATGGAGCAATCAAAAATTATAGATACGTTGGAGACGTATCAGGCATCCCCAAGCTATATTCCTACTCGTCCTCGAGTAGGTAAATGATAAAAAGCGAATTTTTGATGCGGAGTGCTACTTGGCATAATTTCAATGCAAAATTTCTTAACTGTGGTATGAATATTCAGATTCGAAAGATTCAAGACAAAAGTTCATATTGACATAAAAATAATAATACTTCAAGCATACTAATAAAGCAATTATATCTTCTCAAAATAACATGGCCAAAGAAAGTTATCCCTACAAATTCATATAGTCTGGCTATGCTCCATCTTCACCACATAAAGTATTTAAATCATGCACAACGCTGATGACAAGCCAAGCAATTGTTTCATACTTTAACATTTTGAAAACGTTTTCAACCTTCACGCAATACATGAGCGTGAGCCATGGATATAACACTATATGTGGAATAGAACGGTGGTTGTGGATAAGACAAAAAGAGGGGAAGATAGTCTCACATCAACTAGGCGTATCAACGGGCTATGGAGATGCCCATTAATAGATATCAATGTGAGTGAGTAGGGATTGCCATGCAACGGATGCAGTAGAGCTATAAGTATGAGAAATCTCAACAAAAGAAACTAAGTGGGTGTGCATCCAACTCGCTTGCTCGCGAAGACCTAGGGCATTTTGAGGAAGCCCATCATTGGAATATACAAGCCAAGTTCTATGATGAAAAATTCCCACTAGTATATGAAAGTGACAACATAGGAGACTCTCTATCATGAAGATATTGGTGCTACTTTGAAGCACAAGTGTGGTAAAAGGATAGTAACATTGTCCCTTCTCTCTTTTTCTCTCATTTTTTTACTTATTTGGGCCTTTTCTCTTTTTTTATGGCCTCTTTTTTTATTATTATTTTTATTTTTCGTCCCGAGTCTCATCCCGACTTGTGGGGGAATCATGGTATACATCATTCTTTCCTCACTTGGGACAATGCTCTAAGAATGATGATCATCACACTTTTATTTTTCTTACAACTCAACAATTACAACTCGATACTTAGAACAAGATATGACTCTATATGAATGCCTCCGGCGGGGTACCGGGATATGCAATGAATCAAGAGTGACATGTATGAAAAAATTATGAATGGTGTCTTTGCCACAAATACCATGTCAACTACTTGATCATGCTAGCAATATGAAAATGATGAAGCGTGTCATAATAAACGGAACAGTAGAAAGTTGCATGGCAATATATCTCGGAATGGCTATGGAAATGCCATGGTAGGTAGGTATGGTGGCTGTTTTTAGGAAGATATATGGTGGATGTATGATACCGGCGAAAAGTGTGCGGTATTAGAGAGGCTAGCAATGGTGTAAGGATGGGAAAAAGTGCATATAATCCATGGACTCAACATTAGTCATAAAGAACTCATATACTTATTGCAAAAATTTAGAAGTTATCAAAGCAAAGTATTACGCGCATGCTCCTAGGGGGATAGATTGGTAGGAAAAGACCATCGCTCATCCCCGACCGCCACTCATAGGGAGGACAATCAATAAACACTTCATGCTCCGACTTCGTTACATAACGGTTCACCATACGTGCATGCTACGGGAATCACAAACTTCAACGCAAGTATTCTTTAAATTCACAACTACTTCCACTAGAATGAATCTAATATTATCATATCCATATCTCAAAACAATTATCATGCTTCAATCTTTTCTTAGTATTCAACACACTCAAAAGAAAATTTCACAAATCATGAATACCAAGCATATTAATATTAAGCAATTTACCATGCTATTACGACTCTCAAAATAATTTAAGTGAAGCATTAGAGATCAATAGTTTCTTTAAAACAAACCACCACCATGCTCTAAAAGATCTAAGTGAAGCACATAGAGCAAAATTATAACGCTCAAAAGATATAAGTGAAGCACATAGAGCAAAACTACATAGCTCAAAAGATATAAGTGAAGCACAAAGAGTATTCTAACAAATTTTAATTCATAGATGACTCTCTCAAAAGGTGTGTACAGCAAGGATGATTGTGGCACACTAACAAACAAAGACACAAATAATAAAAGACGCTCCAAGCAAAACACATATCATGTTTGTGAATAAAAATATAGCTCCAAGTAAATTACCGATGGAAGTGGACAAAAGAGGGGATGCCTTCCGGGGCATCCCCAAGCTTTGACTTTTTGGTGTCCTTGGATTATCTTGGGGGTTCCATGGGCATCCCCAATCTTAGGCTCTTGCCACTCCTTGTTCTATAATCCATCAAAAGAATTCACCCAAAACTGGAAAACTTCACAACACAAAACTCAATAGAAATCTCGTGAGCTCCGTTAGAGAAAGAAAACATAAAACCACTTCAAGGTACTGTAATGAACTCATTCTTTATTTATTTTGGTGTTAAACCTACTGTATTCCAACTTCTCTATGGATTATAAACTATTTTACTAACCATAGATTCATCAAAATAAGCAAACAACACACGAAAAACAGAATCTGTCAAAAACAAAACAGTCTGTAGTAATCTGTAACTAACGCAAACTTCTGGAACTCCAAAACATCTACCAAAATTAGACGATCTAGACAATTTGTTTATCGATCAGCAGCAATTGGAATCAATATTTTATCACGTTCTGATGATTTTTAATAATTCGGGCACTGAATGCAAAGTTTCTGGAAATTACAGCAAGATCAAATAACTATCATCCAAGAATATCCAATAGGTCTAGCTTGGCACAAACACTAATTAAAACACAAACTACATCCAAACAGAAGGTAGATGGGTTATTTATTCCCTAACATAAGAAAAACGTAAAAAACTAAAAATAAAATTGGGTTGCCTCCCAACAAGCGCTATCGTTTAACACCCCTAGCTAGGCATAAAAGCGAGGATAGATCTAGGTATTGCCATAATAGTGGTATGGCAAATCATGAAAACTTCTTTCATATTGTCTATGTTCAGCAGCAAGTTTTCTTTGAGGCAAGCAAAAGTAATCAAAAGGGCTAAATGTAATGGGACGAAAGTCCCCAAGATCAATCTCGGAAGGTATGGGTGCCTCCCTAGGCCCTTTGTATTGCACAATCAATTCATCATTAAGAGCATTCTTTTGGAAAAAAGCTACAAGCCTTCATTCAAGAGGAAAACCTAGTCCATTATTCTAAATATAAAAATCATCATTAGGCCCGGATATTTTATCAACTAGAACGTCGGCAGGAACCTTTTTCCTAAGATTTTCATCGTAAGCAATATGATCTAAAGATTGCAAACGCATCATGTCTTCTTGATTAAAAAGGATAGCTTCAATGGGAGGATGACTAGCATCCACCCTATAATGCGCAAAGATTTCTTTGGCCTCTTTTATTATAAATCTAAACTCATGAGCCAAAAAGATAGTAGCGGCACGCTTAAAAGAAGAATGCTCAATATTAGAGAATTCTAAGAAGATTCGTTGGATGCAAGGATGCATGTGCATAAATTGTCTTTCAAGTTCAACTATAAGCACGGCAATAGCGTCCGCAAGACTACTAGTTCTATGAAGAATAGAACCGCCCATAGAGGGCAAAGTACCGGTACAAGTAAAGAAATCTTGGATAACTCCTTTTTCAATAATATTACCACTACCAACACGAAATTTTTTTGTATGCAAGGTAGGGGGTTCTTCAGTAGGAGCATCAGAATTCTCCATGATATTATTATTGTCCATATCGGCAATAATTTCCCCAAATTCAGACATAACGACAAGCAAGCGAGAAAAAGGCAAACGGAGAAGGAGAAGGAGGAGGAGAAAGAGAGGGCGAATAAAACGGCAAGGGTGAAGTGTGGGAGAGGAAAACGAGAGGCAAATGGCAACTAATGTAATGCGGGAGATAGGGATTGTGATGGGTACTTGGTATGTTGACTTTTTGCGTAGACTCCCTGGCAACGGCGCCAGAAATTCTTCTTGCTACCTCTTGAGCTTGCGTTGGTTTTCCCCAAAGAGGAGAGGATGATGTAGCAAAGTAGCGTAAGTATTTCCCTCAGTTTTTGAGAACCAAGGTATCAATCCAGTAGGAGGCCACGCTCAAGTCCCTCGTACCTGCACAAATCGATAGCAACTCGCAACCAATGCGATTAGGGGTTGTCAATCCCTTCACGGTCTCTTACGAGAGTGAGATCTAAGAGAGATAATATTTTTGGTATTTTTGGTATAAAGATGCAAAGTGAAAAGTAAAAGGCAAAGTAAAAACAAAGCAAGATTAAAGTGATGGAGATTGATATGGTGAGAATAGATCCGGGGGCCATAGGTTTCACTAGTGGCTTCTCTCAAGAGCATAAGTTTTCTACGGTGGGTGAACAAATTACTGTTGAGCAATTGACAGAAATGAGCATAGTTATGAGAATATCTAGGCATGATCATGTATATAGGCATCACGTCCGTGACAAGTAGATCGAAACGATTCTGCATCTACTACTATTACTCCACTCATCGACCGCTATCCAGCATGCATATGGAGTATTAAGTTAAAAACAGAGTAACGCTTTAAGCAAGATGACATGATGTAGAGAGATAAATTCATGCAATATGAAATAAATCCCATCTTGTTATCCTCGATGGCAACGATACAATACGTGCCTTGCTGCCCCTTCTGTCACTGGGAAAGGACACCGCAAGATCGAACCCAAAGCTAAGCACTTATCCCATGGCAAGAACTACCAATCTAGTTGTCCAAACCAAACGGATAATTCAAAGAGACTTGCAAAGATAACCAATCATACATAAAAGAATTCAGAGAGGATTCAAATATTATTGATAGATAGACTTGATCATAAACCCACAGTTCATCGGTCTCAACAAACTCATCGCAAAAGATAATATAGCATGGAGCAATCAAAAATTATAGATACGTTGGAGACGTATCACCACGCTGCCTGTCGTGGCGGCTCTGGCTGCGAAGGAGCTCATGCTCCTCTACATCGCCGCCACCAGCCGGGTGGTCAGCACCATCATTGTGGTCGAGCGCCCTGAAGGTGGCAGGGCATAGCCGGTCCAAAGGCCCGTCTACTACTTGAGTGAGGTGATGTCGGCCTCCAAGCAGAATTACCCCCACTACCAGAAGATGTGCTACGGCATGTACTTTGCCACTAAGAGGCTCAAGCAGTACTTCCAAGAGCACTCCATCACGGTCGTCTGCACTGCCCCACTTACTAAGATCATAGGCAACAGAGATGCGTCAGGCCGGGTGGCGAAGTGTGCCATAGAGCTAGCTCCCCACACCATCCTCTACCAGCCTCGCACCGCCATCAAGTCCCAAGCGCTGGCCGACTTCCTCGTCGACTTGGCCGAGACCCGGTAGCTGCCGCCAGCGCCGGATTCCACCCATTGGCGGATGCACTTTTACGGATCGAAGAAGCGCATCGGTTTGGGAGTAGGCATTGTCCTCACCTCTCCCAAAGGCGACAAGCTCAGATACACGCTGCAGATTCACATTGCCGCCTCCAACAACGTGGCTGAGTACGAGGCACTCGTCCACGGGCTCCAACTGGCCAAAGAGATTGGCATCCGCCGAGTGATGTGCTATGGTGACTCGGACTCGGTGGTCCAACAGTCGTCTGGCCACTGGGATGCCAAGGATGCAAATGTGGCGAGCTACCGCTTCCTCGTCCAGCAGATCAGTGGGTACTTTGACGGGTGCGAGTTCCTTCACGTGCCACGGGCCGACAACGAGCAAGCAGATGCCCTGGCACGGCTTGGCTCCACCCGGCAGGCCATACCAGCCGGCGTCTCCCTCCAGTTCCTGCACAAGCCGTCTATCAAGCCTTCGCCTGAATCAGAGTCCATCTCCGTGCTGGCTGCTCCCGGAATAGTTGGATCTGGCTCGGGAACTGCAGCAACCGCACCCGGTCCGAGGACTTCACGAACCGGCCCTGGGGCTGCACCAGTCGGCCCGAGGACTTCGACAGGTGGCTTGGGGACTGCGGCAGTCACACCCGGCCCAGGGACTTCAAAACCCGGCCTGGGGATGCACCAGTCGGCCGAGGACTTCAACGATGCAGCAAGCGGCGGTCGACTCCAACCCGCCGCCTCCCAACCAAACCGCCCTGGTACCAGTGGCCGTGATGACAGTGGTAGAAGCATCATGATGGCGCAACCCATCCTCAACTTCCTGGTGAGCGGAGAGCTACCAGCCGACGAGATCTTGGCCCGGCAAGTGCAAGGCTGGGCAGCAACATACACCATAGTGAACAAAGAGCTTGTCAGGCGCAGCGTGACTCTTGCTTTCCAGCGCTGCATAGAGACGGAGAAGGGCAAGGCAATCCTCAGAGACATCCACCAAGGAAAATGTGGCCACCACGCGGCCTCCAGATCCATTGTCGCCAAAGCTTTCCGCCATGGATTCTTCTGGCCGGCTGCTTTGGACGACGCCAAGGATTTGGTCAAGAAGTGCAACGGATGCCAACGCTTCAGCTCCAAGCAACACATGTTTTCTTCTGCACTCATGACCATCCCCCTCACTTGGCCGTTTGCTTTCTGGGGGCTGGACATGGTGCACACGGCGGCTTGACCCATCTGTTGGTCGCCGTGGACAAATTCACCAAGTGGATTGAAGCAAAGCCAATCAAGAAGCTGAACGGTCCGACTGCTGTGACCTTCATCGTAGATATCATCGTCTGGTATGAAGTACCACACAACATCATCACCTACACCGACACAAACTTTGCCAAGGGCGCCTTGGCCCGTTTCTGCGCGACGCAGGGCCATAGGTTTCACTAGTGGCTTCTCTCAAGTGCGTATGTTTTCTACGGTGGGTGAAAAAATTACTGTTGAGCAATTGACAGAATTGAGCATAGTTATTAGAATATCTAGGCATGATCATGTATATAGGCATCACGTCCGGGACAAGTAGATCGAAACGATTCTGCATCTACTACTATTACTCCACTCATCGACCGCTATCCAGCATGCATCTAGAGTATTAAGTTAAAAACAGAGTAATGCTTTAAGCAAGATGACAAGATGTAGAGAGATAAATTCATGTAATATGAAATAAACCCCATCTTGATATCCTCGATGGCAACGATACAATACGTGCCTTGCTGCCCCTTCTATCACTGGGAAAGGACACCGCAAGATCGAACCCAAAGCTAAGCACTTCTCCCATGGCAAGAACTACCAATCTAGTTGGCCAAACCAAACGGATAATTTGAAGAGACTTGCAAAGATAACCAATCATACAAAAATTAATTCAGAGAAGATTCAAATATTATTCATAGATAGACTTGATCATAAACCCATAATTCATCGGTCTCAACAAACACACCGCAAAAAGAAGACGATTACATCAAATAGATCTCCACAAGAGAGGGGGAGAACATTGTATTGAGATCCAAAAAGAGAGAAGAAGCCATCTAGCTAATAACTATGGACCCGAAGGTCTGAGGTAAACTAATCACACTTCATCGGAGAGGCTATGATGATGTAGAAGCCCTCCGTGATGACGGCCCTCTCCGGCAGAGCTCCGGAACAGGCCCCAAGATGGGATCTCGTGGATACAGAAAGTTGCGGCAGTGGAATTAGGTTTTTGGCTCCTGTTCTGATCGTTTGGGGGTACGTGGGTATATATAGGAGGAAGAAGTACGTCGATGGAGCTTCGGTGGGCCCACGAGGGTGGGGGCGCGCCTGGGGGTGTAGGGCGCGCCCCCCTACCTCGTGCCCTCCTCGGAGCTTTCTTAGCCTAGGGTCCAAGTCTCCTGGGTCTTATTCGGGAAGAAAATCACGTTCTAGAAACTATTTTTCTGTTTGGACTCAGTTTGATATTCCGTTTCTTCGAAACACTGAAATAGGCAAAAAAACAGCAATTCTGGGTTGGGCCTCCGGTTAATTGGTTAGTCCGAAAAATAATACAAAAGTGGAAAATAAAGCCCAATATAGTCCAAAAAAGTAGATAATATAGCATGGGGAAATCAAAAATTATAGATACGTTGGAGACGTATCAGGCATCCCCAAGCTTAATTCCTGCTCGTCCTCGAGTAGGTAAATGATAAAAAGAGAATTTTTGATGCGGAGTGCTACTTGGCATAATTTTAGTGCAAAATTTCTTAATTGTGGTATGAATATTCAGATTAGAAAGATTCAAGACAAAAGTTCATATTGACATAAAGAATAATAATACTTCAAGCATACTAATAAAGCAATTATGTCTTCTCAAAATAACATGGCCAAAGAAAGTTATCCCTACAAAATCATATAATCTGGCTATGCTCTATCTTCACCACACAAAGTATTTAAATCATGCACAAACCCGATGACAAGCCAAGCAATTGTTTCATACTCTAACTTTTTCAAAACTTTTTCAATCTTCATGCAATACATGAGCGTGAGCCATGGATATAGCACTATATATGGAATAGAAGGGTGGTTGTGGAGATGACAAAAAGAGGGGAAGATAGTCTCACATCAACTAGGCGTATCAACGGGCTATGGAGATGCCCATCAATAGATATCAATGTGAGTGAGTAGGGATTGCCATGCAACGGATGCACTAGAGCTATAAGTATATGAAAGATCATCAAAAGAAACTAAGTGGGTGTGCATCCAACTTGCTTGCTCACGAAGACCTAGGGCAATTTTGAGGAAGCCCATGATTGGAATATACAAGCCAAGTTCTATAATGTAAAATTCCCACTAGTATATGAAAGTGACATAATGAGAGACTCTCTATCATGAAGACCATGGTGCTACTTTGAAGCACAAGTGTGGTAAAAGGATAGTAACATTGTCCCTTCTCTCTTTTTCTCTCATTTTTTTCATTTGGGCCTTTTTTTTCTTTTTTATGGCCTCTTTTTTTTCGTCCAGAGTCTCATCCCGACTTATGGGGGAATCAGAGTCTCCATCGTTCTTTCCTCACTTGGGACAATGCTATAAAAAATGATGATCATCACACTTTCATTTTTCTTACAACTCTACAATTACAACTCGATACTTAGAACAAATATGACTCTATATGAATGCCTCCGGCGGTGTACCGGGATATGCAATGAACCAAGAGTGACATGTATGAAAGAATTATGAATGGTGGCTTTGCCACAAATACGATGTCAACTACATGATCATGCTAGCAATATGACAATAATGGAGCGTGTCATGATAAACGGAACGGTGGTAAGTTGCATGGCAATATATCTCGGAATGGCTATGGAAATGCCATGATAGGTAGGTATGGTGTCTGTTTTGAGGAAGGTATATGGTGGGTGTATGATACCGGCGAAAGGTGCGCGGTATTAGAGAGGCTAGCAATGGTGGAAGGATGGGAAAAAGTGCATATAATCCATGGACTCAACATTAGTCATAAAGAACTCATATACTTATTGCAAAAATCTAGAAGTTATCAAAGAAAAGTATTACGCGCATGCTCCCTGGGGGATAGATTGGTAGGAAAAGACCATCGCTCGTCCCCGACCGCCACTCATAAGGAAGACAATTAATAAATAAATTATGCTCTGACTTTATCACACAACGGTTCACCATACGTGCATGCTACGGGAATCACAAACTTCAACACAAGTATTCTTTAAATTCACAACTACTGAACTAGCATAACTCTAATGTTATCACCTTCATATCTCAAAACAATTATTATGCTTCAATCTTCTCTTAGTATTCAACGCACTCAAAAGAAAGTTTGACAAATCTTGAATACCAAGCATATTAATGTTAAGAAAATTACCATGCTATTAAGACTCTCAAAATAATTTAAGTGAAGCATGAGAGATCAATAGTTTCTTTAAAATAAACCACCACCGTGCTCTAAAAGATCTAAGTGAAGCACATAGAGCAAAATTATAACGCTCAAAAGATAAAAGTGAAGCGCATAGAGCAAAACTACATAGCTCAAAAGATATAAGTGAAGCACATAGAGTATTCTATCAAATTCCAATTTAAGTATGGCTCTCTCAAAAGGTGTGTACAGCAAGGATGATTGTGGCACACTAACAAACAAAGACACAAATAATACAAGACGCTCCAAGCAAAACACATATCATGTTGGTGAATAATAATATAGCTCCAAGTAAATTACCGATGGAAGTGGACAAAAGAGGGGATGCCTTCCGGGGCATCCCCAAGCTTTGACTTTTTGGTATCCTTGGATTATCTTGGGGGTGCCATGGGAATCCCCAAGCTTAGTCTCTTGCCACTCCTTGTTCCATAATCCATCAAAAGAATTCACCCAAAACTTGAAAACTTCACAACACAAAACTCAATAGAAATCTCGTGAGCTCCGTTAGAGAAACAAAACATAAAACCACTTCAAAATACTGTAATGAACTCTCTATGGATCATACCCTCCAATACTAGCCATAGATTCATCAAAATAAGCAAACAACACACGAAAAACAGAATCTGTCAAAAACAGAACAGTCTGTAGTAATCTTTAACTAACGCAAACTTCTGGAACTCCAAAAAACTACCAAACTTAGACGACCTAGACAATTTTTTATTAATCAGCAGCAACTGTAATCAGTATTTTGTCACGTTCTGATGATTTTTAATAATTCGGGCACTGAACGCAAAGTTTCTGGAAATTACAGCAAGAACAAATAACTATCATCCAAGAAGATCCAATAGGTCTAGCTTGGCACAAACACTAATTAAAACACAAAACCACATCCAAACAGAAGGTATATGGGTTATTTATTCAATGATAGAAATGAAATATATTGGGTTGTCTCCCAACAAGTGCTTTTCTTTAAAGCCTTTTTAGCTAGGCATTGAGATTTCAAGGATACTCACAAGAAAGACAAGAATTGAAACACAAAGAGAGCATCATAAAACATGTGACAACCACATCTAAGTCTAACATACTTCCTATGCATAGGCATCTTATAGGCAAACAAATAAAGGCAAGCAAAAACTAGCATATGCAAGGAAGCGGAAAGAGACAATAGCAATCTCAACATAACGAGAGGTAATTTAGTAGCATGAAAGTTCCTACAACCATATTTTCCTCTCTCATAATAATTACATGTAGGATCATAGGCAAATTCAACAAAATGGCTATCACAAAGTATATTCTTAACGATCCACATGTATGCAAAGTTGACACTCTTCCAAAATAGTGGGATTATCATTAACTAAAGTCATGACCTCTCCAAACCCACTTTTATCAAAAAAAATCATAAGATTGAATATTCTCCAAATATGTGGGGTCTAAAGTTGACACTCTTCCAAACCCACTTTAAATATTATTGCAAACAATATTGTCAATCTCATATTCATCATGGGGCTTAAATAAATTTTCAAGATCATAAGAAGAACTATCACCCCAATCATGATCATTGCAACAAGTAGAGGACATAACAAAACTAGCATCCCCAAGCTTAGGGTTTTGCATATTTTTAGCACAATTGACATCAATAGAATTTATAGTAAAATCATTGCAATCATGCTTTTTATTCAAAGATCTATCGTGAATTGCTTCATAAAGTACTTCATCACAATTTTTAGATTCACGAATTTCAGGCAAAACCTGATAAAGATAATCTAGTGCACTCAATTCACTAGCAATAGGTTCATCATAATTGGATCTCTTAAAGAGATTAGCAAGTGGATGAGGATCCATAAACTTTTAGCAAGCGAAGATTCAAGCAAAAAGAAGGCACATGGTAACACGAGCAAACAAAAGGCAAACGAAAGAGAGGCGGAGATTGGGAAAGAGAGGGCGAATAAAACGGCAAGGGTGAAGTGGGGGAGAGGAAAACTAGAGGCAAATGACAACTAATGTAATGCGAGAGATAGGGATTGTGATGGGTACTTGGTATGTTGAATTTTTGTGTAGACTACCCGGCAACGGCGCCCGAAATGGCTCGTTGTCGACAGTCCAAATCTTGACTTGCTCTTGTGTAAGCCTCCCCGGCAACGGCGCCAGAAATTCTTCTTGCTACCTATTGAGCTTGCGTTGGTTTTCCCCGAAGAGGAGAGGATGATGCAGCAGAGTAGCGTAAGTATTTCCCTCAGTTTTTGAGAACCAAGGTATCAATCCAGTAGGAGTCTACGCTCAAGTCCCTTGTACCTGCACAAATTGATAGCAACTCGCAACCAACGCGATTAAGGGTTGTCAATCCCTTCACGGTCACTTACGAGAGTGAGATCTGATAGAGATAATATTTTTGGTATTTTGGTATAAAGATGCAAAGTGAAAAGTAAAAAAGCAAAGTAAAAACAAAGCAAGATTAAAGTAATGGAGATTGATATGATGAGAATAGACCCGGGGGCCATAGGTTTCACTAGTGGCTTCTCTCAAGAGCATAAGTTTTCTACGGTGGGTGAACAAATTATTGTTGAGCAATTGACAGAATTGAGCATAGTTATGAGAATATCTAGGCATGATCATGTATATAGGCATCACGTCCGTGACAAGTAGATCGAAACGATTCTGCATCTACTACTATTACTCCACTCATCGACCGCTATCCAGCATGCATCTAGAGTATTAAGTTAAAAACAGAGTAACGCTTTAAGCAAGTTGACATGATGTAGAGAGATAAATTCATGCAATATGAAATAAACCCCATCTTGCTATCCTCGATGGCAACGATACAATACGTGCCTTGCTGCCCCTTCTGTCACTGGGAAAGGACACCGCAAGATTGAACCCAAAGCTAAGCACTTCTCCCATGGCAAGAACTACCAATCTAGTTGGCCAAACCAAACGGATAATTCGAAGAGACTTGCAAAGATAACCAATCATACATAAAAGAATTCAGAGAAGATTCAAATATTGTTCATAGATAGACTTGATCATAAACCCACAATTCATCTGTCTCAACAAACACACCGCGAAAAGAAGAAGATTACATCAAATAGATCTCCACAAGAGAGGGGGAGAACATTGTATTGAGATCCAAAAAGAGAGAAGAAGCCATCTAGCTAATAATTATGGACCCGAAGGTCTGAGGTAAACTACTCACACTTCATCGAAGAGGCTATGATGACGTAGAAGCCCTCCGTGATGACGGCCCTCTCCGGCGGAGCTGCGGAACAGGCCCCAAGATGGGATCTCGTGGATACAGAAAGTTGCAGCGGTGGAATTAGGTTTTTGGCTCCTGTTCTGATCGTTTGGGGGTACGTGGGTATATATAGGAGGAAGAAGTGCGTCGGTGGAGCTTCGGTGGGCCCACGATGGTGGGGGGCGCGCCTGGGGGTGTAGGGCGCGCCCCCCTACCTCGTGCCCTCCTCGGAGCTTTCTTGGCGTAGGGTCCAAGTCTCCTGGGTCTTATTCAGGAAGAAAATCACGTTCCAGAAAGGATTTTTCTGTTTGGACTCCGTTTGATATTCCGTTTCTTCGAAACACTGAAATAGGCAAAAAAACAGCAATTCTGGGTTGGGCCTCCGGTTAATAGGTTAGTCCCAAAAATAATATAAAAGTGGAAAATAAGCCAATATAGTCCAAAATAGTAGATAATATAGCATGGAGCAATCAAAAACTATAGATACATTGGA
Organism: Aegilops umbellulata; assembly: GCA_032464435.1. Lineage (NCBI taxonomy): Eukaryota > Viridiplantae > Streptophyta > Magnoliopsida > Poales > Poaceae > Aegilops > Aegilops umbellulata. The sequence goes on along the minus strand of CP136054.1, from coordinate 63,864,635 downwards.
GACGTATCAGGCTACAGCATAAAGTAGTCCATGGCCCGCAGGTGGCGGGCCCTACCTATAGGCCGAGTCCCCGGCAACCGGCAGGACCCACCAAGCGGCGGGCCCTAGTAGCCGACGGAGAAGCCGGCGCCCAGAGACACTGATGGCTGGGTCCTACACCCGGCCGGATTACTATTGTCCCCTGGGGGTAGGCCTATATAAACCCCCAGGGTTTCCCATGCAAGGGGTTCAGAACCCTAGAGATCATTCACACACACATAGAGAGAGGAGTAGAGCTAGCCTTGCCCTTCTTCCTCCTCTAGCCAAACAGCTCAAGGAGCAATCTTGTAGCTACTCTATTGACTATAGTCATCATGCGGAGACCCGCAGAGCAGGACTTGGGGTGTTATCTCCACGGAGAGCCCCGAACCTGGGTAAGATTCGCAGGCGTATGCGGTCTCGCTGACTCCCGCTTCTAGAGCCCGACGACGTACTCTTGTCCCCATCCATGATAAGCCACCCCCTGGCATATGTCGCTAGATATCCCCGACACTCATTCAATCACAAATATAGCCAGGTAAGATGATAGTTCGTACTTTGCATCTGAATCTGGAACACTCTGGTTCTTGGAACAACTCAAGTGAGAAAGAGAGACACAAAAGCTTAGTCCTTCTTCTTGCGAAGAGTGTCTTTGACGAAATAGGGTTCCCTGCTTCATTATATTATAAAGCAACCATCTCCACATTACATCCGAGCATACTGATATAAACACATGCCGCCACCACACACACAACACATACACCCAAGGCAAGATGCAAAGGTGCCGGGAACCGCCACACCACTCCAACGACTACCAAGCAAACTAAAGATGAGCGAAAAAAAACTGCTTGGAGACGATGAAAACCTCCACCATGAACCACCGAGGAGGTGTGAGGCGGACAATGACGGAACAGGGACTCCAAGACGGTGCCTCCCAGAAGGGTACGACCACGGATAGCCGCCACCGTCCGATATGTAGATAAGGTTTTCACCCGGAGCCACACACATGGAGCGGGAGCACTGCGATAGAGCCTTCATGAAGGATACGACGTCCATGGCCGCCGCCAATAGCCAGTGCAAGAACTAAGTAAGTAATGTACCCCATCGCTCACGCCCCTTTGACACACCCTAGCTCCGCCAACCACCCGCCACAAAGCCATGGCTGCTCGCCCGCACCTGAAATGCAGGTTCCGCCTCCGAATGCTATGCCTCCTGCCGCCGGGGCCGGCGTCCATCATCCAAATACCCCCAAGACCATCCAAAGAGATCGGCTTTGGACCAAAAAGACACCCCCGACCGACAAACCGCATCATACATCTCGCCTTGAACATAGTGGGAGCTGCATCAGCCCAATTGCGGCCAGGAAAAGGGGGAGTGGACGCATCCAGACCGGAACACCCATCACTAGTAGAAAAAGGGTCAAATGTGAAGCACATTACTGCACGTTTGAATTTGAGCCGGCACTAATGTGCTCAATAGTGCCAGTTCATGGCGGCAGTAAATAGTACCGGTTCGTGGCGAACCTTTAGTACCGGTTCATGCCACGAACCGGTACTAAAGAGGCTCTGGGAGCCTGCGGTCAGGCTATGGCCCCACCATCACCATTTAGTGCCGGTTCGTACCACGAACCGGTACAAATGAGGTTATGGCAAGCTGTTTTTAGTCCCACCTCGCTCCCCTAACAAAGCTTTTACCACCTTAAATATGTTTATTCTCAAACTATCACAAGCACTTGGTCTTCATTGAACTCTATGTGTAGAATTTGTGGCCGCAATATGAGCCTACACCGGTTTATAAATCGTTGAGGACTCATATTGACAATTCAGATTGTACACAAAAAGATCATTGATGATCAAAGTATTTTTGATGTATAAGATCATATTGACAATTCAGACTGTAAAGAAATATAAGATCATGATCTAAATGCTCTTATACTTTTTGCGTTCAGTATGCACCATTCAAAGCGACGCCATCAACTTTCAACCATTTCTGCCTTCATTTGCTATTTTTCATGCATTTAATGATTTGTTTTGAGAACTAAATGACCTGGAAATTGAAAAGCACTACAAATGAACTCTGAAAAAGTTGAAACTTGGCATGGTATCATCATTTCACCCACATAGATTGTTCAAAAAAGTAGAGAGGGTTACGGCAAAAACTGGATGCACTTCGTTTACAAATTGGACAATCTCTTTCGAAGTATTCGTGTTTCTGACAAAATTAAACTCATCTGTTACAAAGGCATTTCATTTTTTTAAACTTATTACAACTCCAGACTTTTTGTGCATTCAATATGCACCATTCAAAGCGCCGCCAAAATCTTTCAACCATTTCTGCCTTCATTTGATATTTTTCATGCATTTAATGATTTGTTTTGAGCTAAATGACACTAAACTTTATGCAGGCAGCGCACCACCTTTAGTACCGGTTGGTGGCTCCAACCGGTACTAAAGGGTGACCAGTACTACAGTTTCTTAGTAAGCTGTTTTTTAGTCCCACCTCGCGAAGAGAGAGGGACCAGGAGCGGTTTATAAGCCCTGAGTGCAGAGACAATGAAGAAGAGGCTCAATGCTCACGTTGCTTAGCTTCAAGCCTTGAGGAATATGGTAGACTGCACGGAGCTATGTGCAGTGCAGTTTACACTATTCCGAAAGGCTTGAAGCTAATTAACGAGTATTGCACCTTTTTTTACAACTCCGGACTTCTTCTGTTATGGCAAAAGCTAGTTGCACTTCAGCATTTCATTTTTTTTAAACTTTGGTTATAACTCCAGACTTTGACCATCAAGTTTTAACCATCAACTTGGCATGGTATATAAAAATAAATGAATAGAAGAAAATAAATAAAGCAGAAAAGAAAAAATCTATAGCAGAAAAGAAAAAACTATATAAAAAACTACTCAGAAATAAATAGAAGAAAATAAATATAGCAGAAAAGAAAAAACTACTCAGAAATAAATAGAAGAAAAAATAAAGAAGAAAAGAAAAAAAACTACATTTGCTATTTTTCATTCGTTTATTGATTTGTTTAGAGAGCCAAATGACCGTGAAATTGAAAATCACTACAAAATGAACTCTGAAAATGTTGAATTTTGGCAAACTAGATAAAAAAACTACTCACAAATAAATAGAAGAAAATAAATATAACAGAAAAGAAAAAACTATACAAAAAACTACGCAGAAATAAATAGAAGAAAATAAAGCAGAAAAGAAAAAAAACTATTTAAAAAATTGGGGCGCTGCCCTGTGGGCCTGCTAGGCCACGGGCGTGCAATTACAGGCCCTAGAGGCCCAGCAGGCTCACAGGGCCTGCTATATAGAGGAGTTCAAAGTGGCAGCCGCGGCTAGGTTTATAAACCAGTGCGGTTGCCCTTCGCCCGGCGAGGTGGGTCTAAACTTTGTGCATGGCGGGTGGCAGCGCAAGGCCTTTACTACCGGTTGGTGGCTCCAACCAGTACTAAAGGTCGTGCCTTTAGTACCGGTTGGTGGCTCCAACCGGTACTAAAAGCCTTTGTTTCCCGCCGCTTGGCCTGGCGAAAATAGGCCTTTAGTACCGGTTGGAGCCACCAACCAGTACTAAAGGCCCATCCTATATATACAGCACTTACGAAAATTTCAGTTTCATCTCCCCACTTCGTCTCCAACCTCTCGCGAGACATCGCCGCGCGCCGCTCGATCCCCTCGTCGCCGCCCGTCGCCCGTCGTACGTCGTCGTCGTCGCTGTCCCTACCGCCGCCCGTCGTCGTCGTCGTCTCGCGCCGCCGCCCCAAAAGCCGCCGCCGTCCGTCGTCGTCGCCGCGGTCGTACGTCTCTCTCGCACCCGTACGTACGCCACCGCCCCCACCCCGTACGTCGGCGCCCCTGCTCGTACGTACGGGACGGCACTACAGTACACACACACATACATACACACACATACACACACACATACACACACACACACACTTTTTTTACTTATTTTCTGTTTTCTGTTTTTTAGAAAAGTTAATTAGATGATCGAATGTTAGATTAATGTCAAATGTTAGATGAATTAGATATCGAAAAGTTAAATATATATTAATGTCAATTGTTAGAGATGAATATAGCTAGATATTAATTAGGTATATGAGATTTGAACTAGTTGATTAATTAATATAACTAGTTTATTTTTAGTAAGAAAATTGTCGAACTAGTTTATTTAGGTATATGAGATTTGAACTAGTTGAATAATTAATATAACTAGTTTATTTTTAGTAAGAAAATTTAGGTATCTTAGATTTGATGATCTAATTAAAATATTATTTGTTAATGAGTTTTTCTGTTTATTTAATTTTTTTATATATTTTTAGTTTATATAAATGTTAGATTAATGTCGAATGTTAGATGAATTACATAGAAAAGTTAAATATATAGTAATGTCAATTGTTAGAGATGAATATAGTTAGATATATTCATGTCAAATGTTAGATGAATATATATTTGAATTAGCTAGATATTAATTAATGTTAGATAGTAATAAGTGTTTAATATTTCACCTATATGAACATAGGAAATGTCATCTGACGACGAAAAAGATTTCATTATGTGCGAACACTGTGAAGACTAGCGTGGCCTGTGCGACAGAAATTTCCTTGTTGATGGTAGGCGCTGCAGCATCAAGCTGGATGAGACATTCGAAGTGGATACAGTAAGTCACAACGGAAATTATTATTTGAATGCAAAACTTATGCTTCATTTGCTTCACCTTATAATTTTAAAGCATGACTTATGCTTCATTTGCTTCAACTTATAATTTTAAATTTTCACTATTCTACTAGCGCATTCCCTGCCATGCAAGAATTTTTGTCTTGGATAAGATAGGTTTTAGTGCTATAGATGATATGGAGGTAAAGAGAGTTTACTTGAAGACCGAGCATGGGTATACTTTCAACGTAAAATTATACAATGGAGACACATACACCCATTTTGAATGCAAAACTTGGCAAGCACTATGCAAGGCTTATGCATTTGAGCCTGATATGGTTATCACCTTTGATATTCATCCGGAAGATGATATTGAAGGTAATAGAGACATCTGGGTCGATGTGCAAACGCCTCCAGTTCTACCATTATGTGAGTTTTTGTCAACCATGCATGCATATGTTTATGTCTTTGAAATTGTTTATTCAAAAATAGTTGACAACTAATTTGTATTGTCAGCTTATTTCGGTTCAAGAAAACATGTCCGACGCTTGGTAGACAGGACCTACTACTGCCCCGGGGCTGAACTAAACTGCGAGGAGATAAGTCATTATGTTTCATGGCTTGAGGATCTTCATACTGTCAAGACAAAAAAAATTCCTGAACTTAGAAATGTTAGTACTCAAAACGTGCGATCAATAGTGATCGTATTGAACTACAGTCACATCTATAATCGAAAGATTATAAGATTTTTACTATTTGTCCTTAGTGCATCTTTTGCATACATTATTTTTGAAGCTAAACTTTCATTGCTAAGTATATTAATTACTATACGATGTTCTTCAACAGGGACTCCCGATGACAGTTCTGCCTCAGTGGATCGAGACAAAAGGTCGCATGTCAATGGTTAGCTTACGACCAAGATTTCCTACATTGCACATGAGTGCATTCAAGATTTCTGAAAGCGAGGAATGCTTAATAGTGAAAGATTGGAGCAAAATTGTTAACGATCGCACAGAAGTACTAGGGGGCAGCAAGGAGAAGCGCAACCCAAGATTAGGAGACAGATTCATCTGCATGCTCCAGTATGATGAATCAGGAGAGCTATACATGTTCTAGGATATTCTACCTGAGAGGGAGCAGCAGGAGTGATTTAGCTAGTTCATGCTCTTAGTACTTGTCCTCTGTCATGTCCGTATTGTCCTGAACTTAATTAATCTCAAATAGTGATTTGCTTGTGAACGCTTATAATATCATGACCATGTTGAACTCGATGATATCTTTGTTTCTGTTACAAGTGAATGTTTCTTCTTTAAGCTAGTGTTGGTGGTGAGATAGCGGTAATATAATGACTATGATGATTAAATAGTGGTAACTAATGACGACTACGATGATTTTTAGCTAGCTAGTATATATATATACATATATATATATATATATATATATATATATATATATTGTTGTTGGTGATGATATGATGCAAGAGTTTATTTATTTATTAATATGTTATGATGATGATGATGAGTTATTATATATATCATTTATGAAAGAAACCGCAAATTAGTTTGAACTGGATGGATCCTAGCTAAGTGATCAAGTATATATATATATGCCATATACATATCCATATCAAGTATAACAACTCATTATAACGTAAAACAATCCTAAATTAAATTGATAACACAACTCATTATAACAACTCATTATACATATCCATATACATATCCAACCGGTACTAATGATCTACCGCACCCGTGGCCTGGCTCGTGCCACGTGGTGGCACTTTAGCGCCGGTTCGTGCTGAACCGGTACTAAAGGGGGGGCCTTTAGTGCCCACACTTTAGTGCCAGTTACAGAACCGGCACTAAAGGGCCTTACGAACCGGTGCTATTGCCCGGTTCTGCACTAGTGCATATGCCTGTGACGAGTGGCCCGAGCACGTCGGGGCCACCCATTCCTCCAGCCAACCTCCCCACCAGACACACCTGGGTCGTCCCACCTCGGCGGCCAGCGTAGCACCTCGCAAGGCCATCGACGTTGTGACGCCCGGGTACTTAAGCTACAGTAATCCTATGTTAATGGCGCCAGGTCATCGTGATTACTGTTGTTAAACTCGCGTTGGTTCGAATCCGGTCCAAATTCAAAAATTAAAATCAAGTCCAACTTTAAAAGTTTTCAAATGAAAAAACTAAAATGTTCAAGGTCTTGCAAGTAATGCCTGGATATTTTTCATGGTGAACCAACATTTTTAAAGATTGGTTTAATGCCCTAAAGTAGATTAAAAAAAGGTGGCTAAAATAATAGCTTAATTGCTTTTAAATTATAAAAAATACTATACTAATTTATTTGGCTACTAAACTAATTGTAGAAGTAGCTTAATTAATAAAACTAATTTAGGTGCTAGTGTTGCATTTTGTAAAACAGAATGCATGAAAGAAAACTACAAAGAAAACTGGCACTAATAAAATAAAAGGAAAAGGCAATTAGAAAGATAAAAGATAAAATAAAAAAACTCCCTGGGCCTAGCCCAACTGGGCCGGCCCAGTAACCCCACTAGATGCCCCTCCCTCTCCTGTTCCTCGGTCTCGGACCGCTACAGAGAGCGATCCCGCCCACGGTCAGCACCGCACCACCTCGCCAACGACGAGGGGTGGATAAGGGCGACGTCCCCTCGACGCCTCGAGCCCTCCCCTCCACTCACCGCTCCCCCTGCCAACCCTAGCTTCCCCTTTCCCTCGTTTGCCTCTCCTCCTCTCAGATTCGCTCGCACCCGACGCGTCCACCGCTCTCCCCTCGCCGTGGTCGCGGCCGACGAACTCCCCGAGCTACGCGAAGATGTCGAGGCGTACCCCCGTCATCACATGCATCGACTATAGCCAGTAACGCGAGCTGGGAGGCGTTGCAGCCCCAGATCACCGTCGTCTTCCACCTCGGGCATGGCTGCCCTTGCCGTCGAATTCCGGCATCTCCGGGCCTCCCCCGAGCCCACTTCGCGCATCTGCAGGAGCGATGTGAGCTCCTCTTCCTTCTCCCTCTCCCATCTTGCTCACGTTCTCCTCTAGGCCGCTCCGCCATTCTTTCCGTATCTCACCTCCGCTGCGGAGCTCGTCGCCGATGCTGTCACCTGTTTCATGGCCGAGCAAGCAGGGCAACGCGCTCAGTGCATCGCCGCGATACCGCCATCACCTTTAGAACGCTCGCATCCGTGACCAAACGCCAAACCACCGAGCTCCTGTTCCGGCCTCCGCCACGGCTCGTCGCCGGCGCCACTTCCGGCCACCTCGGCACAAACCATCACCACCATTGGATGCGCCTCGTCACGGCCATTCCAAAAAGCCCAGGCGCGCACGGATCCGTGCCCTGTGCGCAAATTCTGGCGAACTCCGGTGGGTCGGCGTTGTGCTTTTGGTCGCCGGCGGCGAGAGCCGGCCCTGCTGACCTGGCACCGCGGGTCCCATCACCTGGGCCGCTGACTGGTGGGCCCAGGGCCCCCTGTTGACCAGTTGACTGAGTCAACTGCTGACTGGGCCGCCCTTGTCCCACTGACCTATAGGCCCTACCTCAATAAATGAGATAAATAAAAAGAATAATTGGTTAATTAAATAGTTCAGCTAATTAAAACCCTAATCTCTCACTGACTACTGGGCCCCACCCTCTAATTAACGCATTTAGTTAGTCTAAACCCCTGTTAGTGCCCCTGACAATGACATGTGGGTCCCACTAGACCCACCTATCTAGTATGACTGGTCAACCGACCAGTTGACCTGCTGACATCACTCTGATGTCATGCCTGCGTCATCATTCACTATTCTGGATAGTGTTGGATTTAAATAGATAATTAAAATCAGAAAATGATTAAATCTTTAGAAAATCATATAAAATAAACCGTAGCTCGAATGAAAATACTTTCTACATGAAAGTTGCTTAGAACGACGAGACGAACCCAGATACGCAGCCCGTTCGTCCGCCACGTATCACTAACCTATTGAACTCGCAACTTTCCCCCTCCGGCTCCTCTGCCCGAAAACGCGAAACACCGGGGATACTTTCCCGGATGTTTCCCCCCTTCGTGGGTATCACCTCCTACCGCGTTAGGGCGTACCTAGCACCGTGTATTACCTCGTTATGTTTTGTGATGCTTTGTTCGCTCCATATTTACTGTTTCTTTCCCCCTCTTCTTCCCCGATAGACCCCGAGACGGACGCCGATGCCACCGAGTACGACTACGTCACCGACGACCCTTCTTCTTGTGCAACAGAGCTTCCAGGCAAGCCCCCCCCCCCCTTGATCACCAGATATCGCCTATTCTTCTCTACTGCTTGCATTAGAGTAGTGTAACATGTTACTGCTTTACGTTTATCCTATCCTGATGCATAGCCTGTCCTTGCTACTACTGTTGTTACCTTCACCTGCAATCCTACATGCTTAGTATAGGATGCTAGTTTTCCATCGGTGGCCCTACATTCTTGTCCGTCTGCTATGCTATACTATCGGGCTGTGATCACTCGGGTGGTGATCACGGGTATATACTATATACTTTATACATGATACATGTGGTGACTAAAGTCGGGTCGAGTCGTGGAGCACCCGCGAGTGATTCGCGGATTGGGGGCTGAAAGGACCTTTGTCCCAACGGCCCTTTGTCTGGATCTTTATGGCGGAGCGGCAGGTCAGGTTCAGACTACCTGGGTGAGAGGTGGGCCTGGCCCTAGTCGGCGTTCGTGGATACTTAACACGCTTAACGATATCTTGGTATTTGATCCGAGTCTGGGTACTGGCCTATACGCACTAACCAACTACGCGGGAAAGATATGGGCACTCGACGTCGTGGTATCAGCCAAAGCACTTTGTGACGTGAGCGACTGAGCGGCGTGCGCCAGATTGGACCACGTAATGTGACTTCCGTTGTACTGGAGGTTGCTAGGTCTGCTTCCGACCGCCCTCGCAACGTGCAAGTGTGCTAAGGGCGATGGGCCCAGACCCCTGCGCCATACTATTTAGACCGGCGTGCTGACCTCTCTGTTGTGCCTAGGTAGGGTTGCGACGTGTTGATCTTCCGAGGCCGGGCATGACCCAGGAAAGTGTGTCCGGCCAAATGGGATCAAGCGTGTTGGGTTATGTGGTGCACCCCTGCAGGGAAGTTAATCTATTCGAATAGCCATGATATTCGGTAACAGGACGACTTGGAGTGGTACCTTGACCTTATGACAACTAGAACCGGATACTTAATAAAACACACCCTTCCAAGTGCCAGATACAACCCGGTGGTCGCTCTCTAACAGGTTTACGAGGAGGGGATCGCCGGGTAGGATTATTCTATGCGATACTACTTGGAGGACTTCAGTCTACTCTCTTCTACATGCTGCAAGACAGAGGCTGCCAGAAGCGTAGTCTTCGACAGGATTGGCCATCCCCCTCTTATTCTAGCATTCTGCAGTTCAGTCCACTGATATGGCCCTTTACACATATATCCATGCATATGTAGTGTAGCTCCTTGCTTGCGAGTACTTTGGATGAGTACTCACGGTTGCCTTGTTCCCCCTTTTTCCCATTTCTCTACCCGATTGCTGCGACCAGATGATGGAGCCCATGATCCAGACGCCACCATCAACGACGACTCCTACTACACTAGAGGTGCCTACTACTACATGCAGCCTGCTGACGACGACCAGGAGTAGTTAGGAGGATCCCAGGCAGGAGGCCTGCGCCTCTTTCGATCTGTTTCCCAGTTTGTGCTAGCCATCTTATGGCAACTTGTTTAACTTATGTCTGTACTCAAATATTGTTGCTTCTGCTGACTCGTCTATGATCGAGCACTTGTATTCGAGCCCTCGAGGCCCCTGGCTTGTATTATGATGCTTGTATGACTTATTTATGTTTTAGAGTTGTGTTGTGATATCTTCCCGTGAGTCCCTGATCTTGATCGTACACATTTGCGTGCATGATTAGTGTATGATTGAATTGGGGGCGTCACAAGTTGGTATCAAAGCCGACTGCCTGTAGGAATCCCCCTTCACACACCTTAGCCGAAGTCGAGTCTAGACATTGCAAAAAAAATTACTAACATGGCTGTGTGGCTTACGGGCCCACGTCACCATTGGGTGGTATTAGGATCTTTTACTCCTTGTCTATACTCTGGGACTCTGATCTCTCCTTTATTCGGGTTAAATGATTTTGCTAAAAGGACTAACTTTAGGTTCTCGTAAATACTTTATCCCGAGCCCCTCACTCAAGATGATCGCTTGCTGCACCAGAAGATTCCAAAGATACTCTCCGAGGTTTTCCCGAGACCCTTGTGCCCATCGACTTTACAATCCCCTACCACCGATATACCCTTATCGATAACTACCTACAATTGTTGTTCATACCTTCATTCTCAGTTGCTCTTGTTATTGCGAGATGCCCTAAATTGCTCTCCGTTGTTTCGATAATCCTTTGAGCTTACTACCTTGATGTTCCTTGTCAATACCCCTACGGTTAATTCTCGCAATTATCAAGTATCCGCTCATACCCCAGTTGTTCATGTATTTCACAATGGTCTTCGAAATACTATTCGATCCTCCAAAAATCCTTAGTAGCTTATTGCTCTATAATACTTGACTGCTTGCATGATGGATGCTTTCCATATGTCTGGCAATATTCATTAGTATCCTTAGGCACCATCATTTTGATCCTTCTGATTCAACATGAGTGCGAATGCACACAATCATCGGTTGATCCTTTTAATTTATCTTTCTGGCTCAGATGTCATTTTGAACATGAGCTGGTTATCGACCAATCTAATTTTTGTCGATTGTACCCCCTAAGTATATTCAACTTATCCATTCTTAATCAGACCATTGGTTTCTGATTCCTTGATTTGGAAATGATAATTCCTTTGCATTTGAGCTTTGAATTAGTCAGATGTTTCTATAATCCGATGCCCCTTTGTTCCTTCTTCCTCTGATAGAGTACCGATACTCGCATCAGCTCCGTTGTAGACAACAAGACCCCTTGTTGAATTATTATCTGACAGTGTCCTCCATATTTAAATAACCTTGTGAGCCTTTCCACAGATATATAAAGCCTTTGGTAAATTGCATCCTATGCTTTCTCAACCATGCTCTGTTTTCGAGCTGGTGGTATTTACTCCGAAGTTTTGTGGCATATGTTCCTAAGATGCCCTGATGGGTTGAACCTACGCCTTCCCTAATCCGTGTGAACCCAAAAGATTACTCAGGTCATACTTATCTGGTATTGCACCATGTAAAAACTTTCAGCAACTAATGTCATTTTCGAAATACGAGAGGTGAATGAAAAGTTATGCATTGGAGAAGTGGGAGTCGACCTTGAACTTTGTGTTCATGCCCATGGACATGATGTAGATCCTATCATGGAAACTTCTTGTAATAATAACTATTTCCTTGGTATAATATCATCTGGTATCTGTGAATTGATCCTTTGCGATCATGGCTCCGACCATGATTGATCCCGTTTGATTCCATTTCTCAGACAAGATGAAGTACTTGTCTTCTGCAGATCATTTCATGTGTCCACCCTCTACTCTACTCTACCGTTGAGTATTACAATCTGGTATCTTGAGAATATCATGGAACATCATAACTTCTTATGGGTTCTTCATCAATTGTTATTACTCACCAGATCCAATTGTTCATAGGTTCTGGGTTGTCGTCAACCGAGAACACCGAATAGTGAATAGAGTCCGCACTCCGATTCATTAACTCTAAGTAATTTACATTGCTTACGAGTTTAATAATCCTTCAAGTCATCCCAAGCCTGATCAGCTATATCATTATCGTGCTAAATTTTAACTGTGCTACATGGTCCTTCCTGGAGCACAATTTTTGACGATGAGCTAAGCTTACGTCGATCTTCCTCATCATATCATTTCGCTTTGAACAGCAAGCTTGGTTTGGAGTTTGTGTCGTACCCTTGGTTCCATTAACCTATCGCTTCATCATTCCTTTGACTTGAAGTCATCGCTGATTGATTACATCTTCGTGGAGCCTCTCGAGAAAAATTGTCGTGAACATCATCAACCTTTTGACTCCTTTCAGGATATCAATCAAATTCATGATGGTAAGTACCATACTCGTCCCTTGGTAATTTGAGTTACCATCGAAAGCATCTTTACCTTCCTTTCATCACAACTTGTTCATGTTATGGATGCAACTTGCTATCCAGTTTGTATTATGTTCCATCTTGAAGTATTACCATCCTTTATGTCAAGGATGTTGCAAGGATTGCTCCACCTCTTAAGAATTCTTGCTATAATGATACTTCTCACCATCACCATTCTTTCTTGGTCCTCGTGTTGATTCCAACCGGGGTACCCACAAGTGAACGGTGTTGTTTGGATTCTGCACTTCTAGCAACCCTATTGCTTTGAAGTTAATGATCGATAATTCATTCTTAGCCTATCGGTTGCTGAACCACCATTCTAACATTTATCATGCTACCTAACCCCCACATTTCGGGTGCACCTTTAAACCAATGTTTAATTATGTATGTTTTTCCTCGAGCATACCTCATTATCTCATCTGATCTGACAAATGTAATCTCCTTATTCACATAGTTGTGGAAGTTCATCTTTTGAAAATATCAATGAATTATCGCTGAGTTCATCAGCCACCTCCTCATCCTCTCCTTGGTTTAATGATGAACTCTTGTGTTGGAACTTGCTTCCATAGTTCATTTCCCGAGAATCTTACATTGTCATCTCGTCAAATTTGTGTTGCACCTTTTCTTCTCAGGCATCCTAAGTCTGAGCTATCCTGACACCAGTCGGATCTGAACCTCGGTCAGATATGATGGTTGGAACATATTTCCAAGAGTTATAACATTGGTCTTTATATGACCCGGTAAGGTGATGTCATGCCTAGCACACCTGACCGGAGGACCTATTGTTATAGTTTCCTTTTGACAAGGTTAGTCATTCTTCCGTGAGGAAATTGTAAGACTTATTCTATAAGTTATTCCTGATGGATCCTTTTTGTCTCCAAAGTCTGATCTTCACCTATTGACCATGTCAATGCTATCTCAAAGCATGTATATGGTACTCCGATTTTCAACAGGAACATTTGAAGCCCAATGTTAAATGTTTCCTGCTCAATTATCCAAACACTGCTGTATGGGTAATGTCATGAAAATTCTCTCATGTACCTAAAGAGTTTTCTATATTATATCATGTCATGGATATCATGCTCTACTTGTCCTTGGGAAGAATATACCTTTGAAATATGTGTTTAAACACATTTTCCTTTTTGTTGTTCTGTTTAATATGATAATCGTATTTGCCTTTCCATTGGTTGGTTTAATGTGTCTTGTGATCTATATGATCTAAGCGGTAATATTCTCCTGCTTGTGCAAACATCTCGGTGCGCAACTCTGTCAGTAAGACCCTGTTACTATTGTTGCTGACATTCCGGTAACCACCGTTGGACGAGAACTTTGCCTATTGGTCCGCCTCGTTTCTTCGAGCGGGAAAAAGGTTCTCTTCGTCCCTCTCCCTTGGAACCGACGTTGTTGCTGACATATAACTGACAGGCTACCCGCTGACATGCCTTGCTATCATGACTGTGCAAGATGTCACCGCCCTTCCTACTTTAACCCACATGGTGGGCCCATAACCCACAAGTTCCACAGGATCGAAACCTGACTCTCCTATACAAACCCCTATTCCCAAGGTTGTTCCTCGCACTTGGCCTCGTATGTAATTCACGAGCCACCTTTCGAGAGGATCATCAATTCTGGTATCAGACACAATACTTATTCCCGTTCCTTGAAACCCCTATCACGCCCTATTTCAGGCATCGAACGATTGCCTGCCCGATCGAAACTTCTCATGGTACCTTCTTACTTTGCTCTCAAAATTATCTTCACTTACAATTCGAGAGTTACTTTTCGCCACCTTTCCTGGTGTTATCTACCAGATAAGCGACCTTCTAGAGGCCAGTTCTTCCAAAGATACCCATTATCCTTTTTCGTAAGTATGATGGAAACCCCGAAGAAAGGAAGACGACTTCATAATGATGCCCTGAAGCAGAGGAATTAAGACATCAACATAATGGATCGATCTCTTCGTGAAGAGCAACCAAGACCGAGAAGAATCGCTAGAATTTCGTAACCAGAACTTCCCCCCTTACTCCCCTCTTAAATCTCGGGACGAGATCTCTTGTAGTGGAGGAGAATTGTGACGCCCGGGTACTTAAGCTACAGTAATCCTATGTTAATGGCGCCAGGTCATCGCGATTACTGTTGTTAAACTCGCGTTGGTTTGAATCCGGTCCAAATTCAAAAACTAAAGTCCAACTTTAAAAGTTTTCAAATGACAAAACTAAAATGTTCAAGGTCTTGCAAGTAATGCGTGGATATTTGTCATGGTGAACCAACATTTTTATAGATTGGTTTAATGCCCTAAAGTAGATAAAAAAAGGTGGCTAAAATAATAGCTTAATTGCTTTAAATTATAAAAAATATTATACTAATTTATTTGGCTACTAAACTAATTGTGGAAGTAGCTTAATTAATAAAACTAATTTAGGGGCTAGTGTTGCATTTTGTAAAACAGAATGCATGAAAGAAAACTACAAAGAAAACTGGCACTAATAAAAGAAAAGGAAAAGGCAATTAGAAAGATAAAAGATAAAATAAAAAAACTCCCTGGGCCTAGCCCAACTGGGCCGGCCCAGCAACCCCACTAGATGCCCCTCCCTCTCCTGTTCCTCGGTCTCGGACCGCTACAGAGAGCGATCCCGCCCACGGTCGGCACCGCACCACCTCGCCAACGACGAGGGGTGGATAAGGGCGACGTCCCCTCGACGCCTCGAGCCCTCCCCTCCACTCACCGCTCCCCCTGCCAACCCTAGCTTCCCCTTTCCCTCGTTTGCCTCTCCTCCTCTCAGATTCGCTCGCACCCGACGCGTCCACCGCTGTCCCCTCGCCGTGGTCGCGGCCGACAAACTCCCCGAGCTACGCGAAGACGTCGAGGCATACCCCCGTCATCACCTGCATCGACTATAGCCAGTAGCACGAGCTGGGAGGCGCTGCAGCCCCGAACCCCCGTCGTCTTCCACCTCGGGCACTGCCGCCCTCGCCGTCGAATTCCGGCATCTCCGAGCCTCCCCCGAGCCCACTTCGCGCATCTGAAGGAGCGATGTGAGCTCCTCTTCCTTCTCCATCTCCCCTCTTGCTCGCGTTCGCCTCTAGGCCGCTCCGCCATTCTTGCTGGATCTCACCTCCACTGCGAAGCTCGTCGCCGATGATGTCACCTGTTTCGTGGCTGAGCAAGCAGGGCAACGCGCTCAGTGCATCGCCGCGATGCCGCCATCACCTTTAGAACGCTCGCATCCGTGACCAAACACCAAAACATCGAGCTCATGTTCCGGCCTCCGCCACGGCTCGTCGCCGGCGCCACTTCCGGCCACCTCGGCACAAACCATCACCACCATTGGATGCGCCTCATCACGGCCATTCCAAAAAGCCCAGGCGCGCGCGGATCCGTGCTCTGTGCGCAAATTCCGGCGAACTCCGGTGGGTTTGCGCCGTGCTTTTGGTCGCCGACAGCGAGAGCCGGCCCTGCTAACCTGGCACCGCGTGTCCCACCACCTGGGCCACTAACTGGTGGGCCCAGGGCCCCCTGTTGACCAGTTGACTGAGTCAACTGCTGACTGGGCCGCCCCAGTCCCACTGACCTATAGGCCCTACCTCAATAAACGAGATGAATAAAAAGAATAATTGGTTAATTAAATAGTTTAGCTAATTAAAACCCTAATCTCTCACTGACTAATGGGCCCCACCCTCTAATTAACCCATTTAGTTAGTCTAAACCCCCTGTTAGTGCCCCTGACAATGACATGTGGGTCCCACTGGACCCACTTGTCTGGTTTGACTGGTCAACCGACCAGTTGACCTGACATCACTCTGATGTCATGCCTGCGTCATCATTCACTGTTCTAGATAATGTTGGATTTAAATAGATAATTAAAATCCGAAAATGATTAAATCTTTAGAAAATCATATAAAATAAACCGTAGCTCGACTGAGAATACTTTCTACATGAAAGTTGCTCAGAACGACGAGACGAACCTGGATACGCAGCCCGTTCGTCCGCCACGCATCACTAACCTATCGAACTCGCAACTTTCCCCCTCCGGCTCCTCTGCCCGAAAACGCGAAACACCGGGGATACTTTCCCGGATGTTTCCCCCCCTTCGTGGGTATCACCTCCTACCGCGTTAGGGCATACCTAGCACCACGTATTACCTTGTTATGTTTTGTGATGCTTTGTTTGCTCCATATTTACTGTTTCTTCCCCACTCTTCTTCCCCGGTAGACCCCGAGACCGACGCCGATGCCACCGAGTACTACTACGTCACCGACGACCCTTCTTCTTGTGCAACGGAGCTTCCAGGAAAGCCCCCCCTTGATCACCAGATATCGCCTATTCTTCTCTACTGCTTGCATTAGAGTAGTGTAACATGTTACTGCTTTACGTTTATCCTATCCTGATGCATAGCCTGTCCTTGCTACTACTGTTGTTACCTTTACCTGCAATCCTACATGCTTAGTATAGGATGCTAGTTTTCCATCAGTGGCCCTACATTCTTGTCCGTCTTTTGTGCTATACTATCGGGCCGTGATCACTCAGGAGGTGATCACGGGTATATACTATATACCTTATACATGATACATGCGTTGAGTAAAGTCGGGTCGGCTCGTGGAGCACCCGGAGTGATTCACGGATTGGGGGCTGAAAGGACCTTTGTCCCAACAGCCCTCTGTGTGGATCTTTGTGGAGGAGCGGCAGGGCAGGTTGAGACTACCTGGGTGAGAGGTGGGCCTGGCCCTGGTCGGCATTCGCGGATACTTAACACGCTTAACGAGATCTTGGTATTTGATCTGAGTCTGGCTACTGGCCTATACGCACTAACCAACTACGCGGGAAAGATATGGGCATTCATCATCGTGGTATCAGCCGAAGCACTTCGTGACGTCAGCGACTGAGCGGCGCGCGCCAGATTGGACCACGTAACGTGACTTCATTGTACTGAAGGTTGCTAGGTCTGCTTCCGGCCGCCCTCGCAACGTGCAGGTGTGCTAAGGGCGATGGGCCCAGACCCCTGCGCCATAGGATTTAGACCGGCGTGCTGACCTCTCTGTTGTGCCTAGGTAGGGTTGCGACGTGTTGATCTTCCGAGGCCGGGCATGACCCAGGAAAGTGTGTCCGGCCAAATGGGATCAAGCGTGTTGGGTTATGTGGTGCACCCCTGCAGGGAAGTTAATCTATTCGAATAGCCGTGATCTTCGGTAACAGGACGACTTGGAGTTGTACCTTGACCTTATGACAACTAGAACCGGATACTTAATAAAACACAACCTTCCAAGTGCCAGATACAACCCGGTGGTCGCTCTCTAACAGGGCGACGAGGAGGGGATCGCCGGGTAGGATTATTCTATGCGATACTACTTGGAGGACTTCAGTCTACTCTCTTCTACATGCTGCAAGACGGAGGCTGACAGAAGCGTAGTCTTCAACAGGATTAGCCATCCCCCTCTTATTCTAGCATTCTGCAGTTCAGTTCACTGATATGGCCCTTTACACATATATCCATGCATATGTAGTGTAGCTCCTTGCTTGCGAGTACTTTGGATGAGTACTCACGGTTGCCTTGTTCCCCCTTTTTCCAATTTCTCTACCCGATTGCTGTGACCAGACGATGGAGCCCAGGATCCAGACGCCACCGTCGACGACGACTCCTACTACACTGGAGGTGCCTACTACTACGTGCAGCCTGCTGATGACTACCAGGAGTAGTTAGGAGGATCCCAGGCAGGAGGCATGCGTCTCTGATCTGTTTCCCAGTTTGTGCCATCTTATGGCAACTTGTTGAACTTATGTCTGTACTCAGATATTGTTGCTTCCGCTGACTCGTCTATGATCGAGCACTTGTATTCGAGCCCTCGAGGCCCCTGGCTTGTTTTATGATGCTTGTATGACTTATTTATGTTTTAGAGTTGTGTTGTGATATCTTCCCGTGAGTCCCTTATCTTGATCGTACACATTTGCGTGCATGATTAGTGTACGGTTGAATCGGGGGCGTCACAGACGCAGACCCAGCCACCGGCAAGGAGAACCCCCAAGGACCGCCGCCAAGAGTATCCTTGTCTTTTCCACTTCCAGCAGATTTTTTTTCCGAGGCTCTTATAGCGGCAATCATCCTTCCCCGAACCCTGCACACGGGGGGACCTACGCACATCGAACTGCCCTTTTTTCTAGCGGTAATCCTATATACCTAAATAGTTAATCCCCACTAACTCAATTATCTTAACGTAAAACTATGCCAACTCATCATGCCACCAGGCATGCCCTATTAAATTTAATTTTCTCGACATGCAACTATGCTAACTCACCAATGCACTAAAGGATCCACCTTAACACGGACCTTGCATGCCACTCATATTCAATAAAATATATTACAACTATATGTAATTATCAAATCTAATAAATTAGAAGTACTTTAGTTTCAATTCTCATAATGCCAATCCAAATGCAAAAGCTTGATATTGTCAATTGTCATAGAAATAACTGGATCCAATTCACACAGCAACGCACCGGGTATCATCTCTAGTTGAATTCTATGATGTCATATGAACCTTACCCGATCATATTGTACCTCATCAAGTGGAGTAAATCGGCGACGAAAACATGCATTCTCTCATCGGAGAACTAGTCAGAGCCTAGAGGTCGTGGGGATAGTCAAAGGTGTGCATACAATAAGATACTGACATTAGTACAGACTTAGAGCCACCTTTTCTTATGCTCATATTACACAAACGTTGGTGCTTTCTGCAAAAACTTGGTGTGATTTACAATTTTATTTTATTTCTGTATCAATGTTAGAAGCATACTTCGAAATAAAAAAAGGTGACAAATGGAAACACATCTTCTTAGGAGTTATGTGGATACAAATCTCATGACTGTTGTATAGAGGCCGCGCCAATTAATTCGGAGATTGGTAATTCATAGAAACCCTTCTGAATAGTTAATTCTAAAAATATTAAGAAAAAACAAAAACAAAAATTGGAACATACATGGTCGATTGGTATATTCATATGAAGTCATGAAGAAATGACATCGATGGTGTCAGGGGGATGACCCCCGGATAGGCTCGGGAGTACAAGACAATTTGCAAAACATCGGGCAGTCAACGCCCCTCAGTCCAGCTGGCCCTCCAGCCGGTCCCACCATTATGGGCCGGCTGGCTGCAGCCGGCGAGTCAGCGGTTGTCCCATTCCATTGTACAACGTGACCTCTCCCACGGCGGAGAGAGCATGGCAACAGTGCCAACAATACCATTGACCGGAGCAATCGACGTCAGCGTGACACGGCACTATGTATGCACAGTACCAACCACTCCGTGACGCGGAGGACGACGGGCTACAGTGGCGTGCAGCCGGCGGGCCCCACTGCCGGCCAGAGATGATGACAGCAAGGCCCTACCCTTCTTATTTTATCCTTGGTAACCTGGGAGGCCAGGCTATAAGATCTCCCAGGATCCCCCTAGAGAGGGAGTCGGCTCATTCTACACACACACACCCACACACTCATGCGAGGCAAGTAGGAGAACTAGCTCCTTCCTCCTACACCCGAACAGCTCCAGGAGCACCATTGTAGCCTTTGTGGTCCTCATGGTAGATCCAGCAGGACTGGGGTATTACCTCCCACAGAGGGCCCCGAATCTGGGTATGTCATGTGTCTCACGCTGCTCGTGCCCAATCTCGGATCTGGAACCCACCGACGCACTTCGGCTCCAACCACACTTGATAAGCCATCCCATGGCATCTGCCATGAGAATACCACGACACGTGGTATTTTGGGCAAAAATGATAGAATCAAAACTAGATTCAAAAACACTGTTTGAAAAAATAATAAGGTTACATAGTATTTTCTTCGCTATGGAATATCTTCGGTGTCATTCCTTCATGAAACTTCATATGTGAGTAGAATGGTCGCCCAAGATTGATCCCTCAAAATTTTAGAATATTTTGGTTTTTTGTACTAGTATTTTTGTGAATCTACTATTCATGTGGGTGCACGTAGAACCATGCTCACCTTTTTATTTTCATCCCTGAGTGTGTAGTATAATATCCAAGTGTGTGGGTATCATAATTCTTGTAATGAAAAAGTATGAGTAGACTAAAATCTTGGGATTTCGGTGAATGTGATTATATACATAAATAATACAGTTTTCCAAAATGTATGAATGTAGTCCACAATCACATATGAGTATACCTCGATGAAATTGTTTTACTTAGCTCGTTTTTTCCGCGTGAGGATGAAACATTAGCCAGTGGGCCTTATTTTCATGAACTTTGTAGTACTTCCGCTGCTCCATAATGTAGTGCGTATAGGTTTAAAAAAAGTTAAATTATGCAAACTTTGATGAAGCTTATAGTGAAAACTATTTATATCTATAATACAAATATATACAAAATGTGAAACTATATCTTACGATGAATCTATGATATATGTTTGGCATTCTAATTGTGAATGTTTTTTCCCAAATTTGATCAAAGTTTGTGAGGTTTGACTCTTTAAAAAATCTATATGCACTATATTATGGAACTGGGTAAGTGGTAAATTATTTGTAGGTTAGATACGTCATACCAATCAATAAAAATCTTTCTTTTCAAAAGAAAAGGCTAAGAAAATTCATCGCTTTTATGAATGAACGATTAATAAAGCAGACTCTCGTATTACTGACCTACAAAAGGACAAAGTCACGAGACTGTGATTATGTAAACAAATAAAGTACGGTTCTCCAAAATGTATCAGGATAAACTGACCCTGCGGTCACATATGAGCATACCTCGGCGATATATAAAGCCCATCGTTTGTCTTGACGACATATAAGCTCTATTCCTCCTGACCTACCCAAGGACAAATTTCATAACAAGAGAGTTCTTTTCTATTGATCTAGCGAAGGACTGATGACTTGCATATCACTACCATTCAAGGCATCTATAAGAGCAAGGACTCGTTAAGCAAGGGATACATAGCACATTCCTCATTTTACTCCTCAATCTTAAAATTTTCCAATCACATTTCAAGTGTTATTTGCTGTGTCTCTGCGCGTTAGGGATTTGAATATAATATCTATAGGCATAGAAGACACCAGGAATTGCTGATGGATTGCCAGAAGTAATTACAACTTACACTCCCGTAGTCAAATCGCTGTTCTGTAATTTTTACCTTCTCTAGAGCCTCAGCTAGTCTCCATGAAGCCATCCTGCTGCAACCGTCCCATACTCCGGTACACCACGCTCATGTGTGACCTGTTGGAACCATGGCGTTGGTGTTGGATTTGGATTGGGGGAGCAGCCAACCATATGTACCACACTCGTCAGCAGGTTTTGCTTCTGCTAACCAATAATTACGCTTGCTAAAAAAAATTCACAGCTAGCCTATAGGAAATTGTGAAAGAGATTTTTTTTCTCCTAGGAATCGATACAAAAATAGCACCGTCCTACATGTACACACAGAAGCATGGTGATTCTGGGTAACATTCGAGAGATTTTTCATGTAAACTGGAACTTCAGCTAGTTTTAGCTAACTACACCGAACAATGAACTAATAATTTAGTTGGCTCGTTCGATCACAAATATAGCCAGGCAAGCTGATCTTTCGTACTTTGCTTCTGAATCTAGAACACTCTGGTTCTTGGAACAACTCAAGTAGGAAAGAGAGACACAAAAGTTTAGTCTTTCTTGCGAAGAGTATCCTTGCCTTTGACGAAAAAGGGTTTTCCACGCTTCATTATATTATAAAGCAACCATCACTCATTACATCCGCATACCCGATACAAACACACGCCACCACCGCACACAACACACACACCTAAAGTAAGATTCAAAGGTGCCAAGCACCGCCACACCACTCCAATGACTACCAAGCAAACTAAAGATGTGCGAAGAAGAACCTCTTGGGGACGACGGAGACCTCCACCATGAACCATCGAGGAGGGGTGAGACGGACATGACGGAGCAGGGACTCCAAGATGGTGCCTCCTAGAAGGATATGACCACGGGTAGCCGCCACCGTCAATTCGTAGATCAAGTTTTCACCCGGAGCCAAACGCATGGAGTGGGAGCACCGTGGTGGAGCCTTCACGAAGGATACGACATCCAAAGACGCCGCCACCAACGGCCAGAACAAGAACTGGGCAAGTGATATACCCCAGTGCCCACACCCCTTCGACACACCCCAGCTCCGCCAACCACCCGCAACCAAGCCACTCATGAAGCCATGGCTGCCCACCCACACCTAAGACGCAGGTTCCTCCTCCGAACACCATGCCTCCCGCCGCCAAGGCTGCCGCCCATCATCCAGACACCCTCAAGACCATCCAAAGAGATCGGCTATAGACCAAAGGGACACGCCCGACCGCCGAACCACGGCATACATCCTGCCTTGAACATCGCCGGAGTTGTGCCAGCCCGCACATGGCCAGGGCAATGGTGAGGTGGGGGAGCGGACGCATCCAGACCGGCACACCCCTGTGCCGGTGACGGGTGGCCCGAGCACGTCGGTGTCGCCCATCCCTCCAGCCAACCTCCCCACCAGACACACCTGTGCCGCCCTACCTCGGCGGCCGGCGCAGCACCACGCAAGGCCACCAACGCAGACCCGGATACCGGCAAGGAGGACCCCGCAGGACCGCCGCCAAGAGTTTACTTGTCTTTTCCTCTTCCAGCAGATTTTTTCCGAGGCTCTTATAGCGGCAATCCTTCCCTAGATCCCCCGCATGTGGGGGAGCTACGTGCACCGAGCTGCCTTTTTTTAGCGGTAATCATGTATACCTAAATAGTTAATCCTCACTAACTCAATTATCTTACCATAAAACTATGCCAACTCATCGTGCCACCAGGCATGCCTCACTAAATTTAATTTTCTCAACACGCAACTATGCTAACTCACCAATGCACTGGAAGATCCACCTTAACACCATGCATGCCACTCATATTCAATAAATATATTACAACTAAAAGTACTTTATGAACAAATCTAGTAAATTATAAGTACTTTAGTTTCAGTTCTCATAATGCCAATCCAAACACAAAAGTTTGATATTGTCAATTGTCATAGAAATAACTGGATCCAATTCACGCAGCAACGTGTGGGGTATCATCGCTAGTTGAATAAGAAATTCATGGTCATTTTTTGCGGGAAATAAATTTGTGTTCATTAATCATGACGTCATATGAACCTTACTCAATCATATTGTACCTCATCAAGTGGAGTAAATCGGCGATGAAAACATGCATTCTCTCATAAGAGAACTCGTCGGAGCCTAGAGGTTGTGGGGATAGTCAAGGGTGTGCATACAATAAGATGCTGACATTTAGTACAGACTTAGAGCCGCCTTTTCTTATGCTCACATTACACAAACATGGGTGCTTTATGCAAAAACTTGGTTTGATTTACAATTATATTTATTTTCCTGTCAATGCTAGAAGCATACTTCGGAAACAAACAAAAAAGGTGACAAATGGAAATACATCTTCGCAGGAGTTATGTGGATATAAATCACATGACTGTTGTATAGAGGTCACGTCAATTAATTTGGATCAAGAATTCCTCGCCTGAGTGAACATGGATTTGTAGAACATGGTTCCATGGAAACCCCTTATGAATAGTTAATTCTAAAAATATTAAGAAAAAAACCTGAAAAAAACTGGAACATACATGTCGACTGGTATACTCGTATGAAGTCACCAAGAAATGACATCCGTGTATTCTAGGCAAAAATGGTAGAATTGAAACTAGATAAAAACACTGTTCAAAGAAATAGTAAGGCGAGATATTATTTTCTTCACTATGGAATATCTTCGGTGTCATTCCTTCATGAAACTTCATATGTGAGTAGAATGGTCGCCCAAGATTGATCCCTCAAAATTTTAGAATTTTGGTTTTTTGTACTAGTATTTTTTTTGTGAATTTACTATTCATGTGGGTGTGTGTAGAACCATGTTCACTTTTGTATTTTTGTCCTTGTGTGGGTAGTGTAATGTCCAAGTGTGCGGCTATCATAATTCTTGTAATGAAAAAGTATGAGTAGCCTAAAATCTTGGGATTTCGGTGAATGTGATTATATACATAAATAATACAGTTCTCCAAAATGTATGAATGTAGTCCACAGTCACATATGAGCATACCTTGAGGACATTTTTTTACTTAGCTCATTTTTTTCCTCGTGAGGATGAAACATTAGCCGGTTGGCCTTATTTTCATGAACTTTGTAGTACTCCCTCTTCTCCATAATGTAGTGAGTATAGATTTAAAACGAATTAAACTATGCAAACTTTGATGAAGTTTATAGTGAAAACTATTTATATCTATAATACCAAATATTTATACAATGTGAAACTATATCTTACGATGAATCTATGATATATGTTTGGCATTCTAAATGTGAATGTTTTTCTTCCCAAATTTAATCAAAGTTGTGAGGTTTGACTCTTCAAAAAAATCTATATACACTATATTATGGAACAGAGTAAGTAGTAAATTATTTGTAGGTTAGATACGTCATACCAATCAATAAAAACCTTTCTTTTCAAAAGAAAAGGCTAAGAAATCGCTTTTATGAACGAACGATTGATAAAGCAGACTCTCATACTACTGACCTACAAAAGGACGTCACGAGATTCTTACATATTGACCTCGAAGAGAAATGGTTGTATGTCACCGTTCCACCGCCCATGTCTTTTGTCACCAAAAAAGGCTTCTCATCCCACTTTACAGATAAAGCAACTGCCGGGAATCACAACATTAAACCGTAACACGGATGTTCACAACGCACACTCAAGAAAATAGAAGAGTACATAATATGCTGGGGGCAACAGCGAACACGGCCCACTAAATGATAAGAAGCGCATTCCTCATTTTTCTGTTGTGTCTTACAGTCCTAACTGGTGTGTTATTTGCTTCATCTCTACTCACTAGAGATTTGAGCTTGATATCCATAGGCATAGAAGCCGCCGGGAATCTCCAATGAATCCCCAGAACTACAACATGCACAGGAAGAAATGTATCAGCGTCATGCCTCTCCCTCCTACTCTGCCGACCTAATTACTTTCCCTTTGCCTCGTCCCTTCGCTCACCATCAAACAATTCTGGTGCAACTAGCCTATACGCCACACTCTAATGTGATCTCAAAAAAACAGCTTGGTGGAGAAGCCTCACTTGCATGGAATGAATTTGGATACACGGCCGAATGATTAGTAATCTTCATTTTGTGACGGGTATGAGCATCTTCGGGTATGTTGTAGGCGGATAATACTAATTGTAGACGCTTGCTAAACTGGTCTGTTAAGGACTAATGATGCTAGGAGAGACATGATGGGCTCAGGACTAGGTTTAGCAAAACACAGTTGCCAGATCCTTGGTCGTGTTTATGCAGCGTGATTTGCCTAAAATTAGCATTGTCCCTGCTATACATCGTGTGACTTGTTCAACCAATTTTGGCTAGTAGCCAAATAATAAGATCAAGGACACTAATGCCATTTGCGGCCCATTCCATTGGGTTATTAAGTTGCAAAACCTGGTCGTCTTCCCGACTGTCTACTACAATAAGGTTTGCCCGGCTCCGGCGAGGGAGAGACGATGCGGCGGTGTGCCTTCAGCTCGCTTCAGTGCTTGTAGTTGTCAGGTGGTCTTCAGATCTAGATATAATTTCTATTATTTCTAGTTTTCGTTATACTGCGGTGATTAAAGATGAATAGATAGGAAGTATTTTTAAAATAAATAAAAAAACTGGTCGTCTTGCCTCGCCGGCATGGCTCCATCATCGCTTCTGCCCCCACACACCCCACGAAGCTAGCGCACCAGGTGGGGCTATTGCTCTACAGTAAAATTCAAATACAAAAAAAAACTAGCGCGCCAGCTGCGGCTACTTCCTGATATGCTCTCTAGTGAGCAATCAGCATGGGCAGTTGCGCATGTTTGTTTGTTTTTATCAGCATATTTTTTATCAATTCCAAAAAAAGCATGGGCAGTTGCGCATGTTTGTTGGTTCTGAGTTTGATATACATTTTGAAATCAAATTTCATATAGCTATTACAGTTGCAATTATAGCAAAAACACAGTTCGTTTATTTTAATTCATGGGAGTTTGTGGCTTTTCGGAATATTGCTTGTATGCCAAAAACACCTATTGGGTAGTCCTTTTAACAATAATTCATGATAGCATCAAGATACCAGGTTTGGCTAAATGCACTACAGAGAATTCTGGGCAAGAAAATTATACTCAATAGACTGTTGATAACATGTTGCAAGAATTTTGTTGTTGTTTTTTTTCGAAAAGGGGGAGCTCCCTGGCCTCTGCATCAGAACGATGCATATGACCAACTTAATTTATAAGCAAATAGGTTCAACACAAGTCTTGTTGTCTCAAACAAAAGAACAAGAAATGCTCACAAAGAGCAGAAAAAAAAGTAAAGCCACAACCGGCTAGCATAAGAAGGATAGGAAAATGAATTGCCTATCCTATTACATGACCGCCATCCAAACCGGTTTGTTGTGGTACAAAGTATGCACACAACAAAGGAGAAACAAAACTACAGCCTTGGAATACTGCATTGGATGCATGCAATGAAATCTGGTAACCGAAAACCACATCAGAGACGCAATTCTTCTCCTGCCTCCAAGAAGCAACAACCACCCTCCATGTACCCCTTCAAATGAGCCCCACTCAGCCAACTCGCACAATATATCATGTTTCCTATTCATTATCAGAGAAGTTGTCCAAAGGGACCTCACTCGGTTTAGCCACATCAGTATCCTTCCTGATAAACAAAACATTTTGCACTGACACAAGTAATGCAAAATGCCACGGGTTTTTACCTGTGCTATATCCTAGTCCTTCAATTTGGAACCAAAGCATGTACGTGCCACATAGGGGGGGCCCACCCTGGCTCATCTTCACCCTCGCCAATATTTTGGTAAGCCGGTCAATTATGAGAAACTACATGCACATAAATACACGAGTTAAAATTTCAGTTATATGTGCAACATTGTTCAAAAATATGTTGCAAAATACTCTTCCGTACTAACTTTGCACTAAATCTGCAACACTTATTTTGGAACAGAGGGAGTACTTAGGAACCAGGTAATTTAGCTAATTAACTACACCAACCAGGGAACTGTAGCTTAGTTGGCTAAATCAATGGTCCGCCTTTTATTATTGATGTTAACATCCATTGTTCACCTGATATTTATCCCCTAACTATTTGATATATCCTGCAGCTTTTATCAAATTATGGCTCGTGATAAATCCTCACTTTTCAAAATTATTAGCTTCAATAAAGAAGATATAGTGTGCTCAAACTCCACTATACCAGGATGGTTGGTTTCATATGCAAAAAAAAAGGAGGGTGTGATGTGGGCTTTGCTTTATGTTTCATGTCAATTAAGTTGCACTGTGGTAAAACTCCACTATACTCTATAAACTAAATAACTTATTTCAAACTCGATTCTTATTTGAAATTTAGCGTTTGATACACTAGCAACAATGACTTCCATAGTCCACAAAATTGAATCGGAAGACACACCATCAATACTTAGTACCATAAGCCCATAAACTGAAGGGGCACACTTTTACTGAAGAAAGAATTAGGTATAACTACCTTTGAGAAATTGGAAGAGTCCTGGCCATGTTGTGTTTGGTTAGATAGTACAATGTGTTTTGCGAAAGATGCTAAGACGAACATGAAACCAAACAGCTCATTTGGATGTCGGTATAGAAATGGTTGTGAACATCAAAACTGAATGCAGAAAATAGGCATGATGTGCACGATGGGCCAATATGAATGTATATGATGGTGTGCTCCATCAAAAGAACCATAGCATGTGACATCTCCAGCTGTTTTCAGTGAGAATTGATCAACACTGGTAGTTGATTAAAGAAGTCCTCCCCTGAGTGTGCGAGTATAATGTCCAAGTATGTGGGTGATCAAATTTCTTGTAATTCATATAGCTAATCCAGTTACAACTATAGCAAAGCAAAGCTCGCTTCTTTTAATTCATTGGAGTTTGCCCATGACCATACACATCATTGACTCCCGCAAAAAACAAAAACAAAAACATACACATCATTGCAGCAGATATCAGGTTTGGCTTAATGCACTACAAAGAATTCCGGCAAAAAATTATACTCAATAAGCTGTGACAAAGTTCGTAGAAGTTGAAAAGAGTTCGTGGCTTTAAAAAATGTTCACGGATTTGGAAAAAAGATCACAAATTTGAGAACAAAATTCATGAATTTAAGAAAATGTTCACGAATTTGAAAAGTTAAGAAAAGTTCGTGATTTGAAAATAGTTCGCGAATTTAAAAAATGAAAAAAGTAAAAGAAAGTGAAAAGTAAAAAAAGAAGAAAAAGTGGACAAAAAAACAAATGGGCTCGCATTGGTTAATGTTATATTTGAAGAAAAAAAGGTAACTAGACACAACAGGAAAGTAGTCCGGTTGGTTACCGTGGTTGTACTAAGCGTACAGGTGTTAGGTTTGAATCTCATCAGACACTCGTTTTTTGAAGGTTTTACAGAAGAGGAAAAAAGTGTAAAATGAGCCAGCCCTGGGTGGTAGGTACACAGGCCTATTGCGCTCGGCGAGGGTGACGTACTTTAAAAAAAGACTATCCTACTTTTCATTATAAAGCGTATGAAGAGATCTCATCCGATGATGTGTTTAAAGGGGGTGTACCGAAGTAGAAGGTGAAATACATAAAGTATGGTTCACTAAAATGTATCAGCATAAATTGACCCTACGGTTACATATGAGCATAGCTAGACGACACGGGTTCTAGTTAACTCGCTTTTTCTCTTGAAAATGTAAAACTAGCCTTTGGATTTTATTTTTAAAGAACTTTGGAAAGATATTTTTGGCATTGCTAGGTGCATCATTTGTCTCGACGACATATAAAGCCCATCGCTTGTCTCTTCCACATACAAGCTCTATTGCCTCTGACACCTACCCAAGGACAAATTTCATAACAGAAGGGTTCTTCTCTATTGACCTAACGAAGGACTGATGACTTATATCACTGGATACCGAGTCGTCTATAAGGAGCAAGGACTCGTATCGCATTCATATGCGTCGCATTCCTTATCTTACTCCTCATTCTTAAAACTTCCCAATCACATTTCAAGTATTATTTGTTGTGCCTTTGTGCATTAGGGATTTGAATATAATATCTATAGGCATAGAGGACACCGGGAATTACTGGTGGATTGCCGGAATTAATTACAACTTGCACTCCCGGATTCATATGGCTACTTTGGGATTTCCACCTGCTCTGCAGCCTCAGCTAGTCTCCATCTACCTCGTCCTTCAGTGACCATCAAGCAATCCTACTCCAACCATTCGATACTCTGATACACCATGCTCGTGTGTGATCTGTAGGAACCACAGGGCCAGTGTTGGACTTGGAGGAGCAGTGAAGCTCATCGGGTCTTGCTTCTGCTCGTCAATAATTACTTTCGCTAGATTTTTTTATAGCTAGCCTATAGGACATTCAGAAAGAATTTTTTTTCCTCATAGCAATCGATACAAAATAGCCCCATGGTACAGGACACATAAGCATGGTGATTCTGGTTAAAACTTGAGAGGTTTTTCATGTAAACTGGAACTTGAGCTAGTTAACCACACCGAACAATGAACCAGTAACTTAGTTGGCCCGTTTGATAATCCAGCTTTTATGACCACTATAAGGATTCATCCGGCTATCCTAGTATTTCGATAAAAATATATAGCCAGGCAAGCCAAGTTTTCGCACTTTGCTTCTGAATCTGGAACACTCTAGTTCTTGAAACAACTCAAGTTGGAAAGAGAAACACAAAAGGCTAATCTTTCTTGCGAAGAGTATCCTTGTCTTTTCTGATAGACCTCGTGGATCGGGTAGGTCAGATCGATCCGGTAGTCCTACCTTCTCCTGATGTTGAAGAGCTCGAGCCGGTGCCGGCCATGGTGAAGTAGTGGCCGGTGATGGCAGAGAGATGGCGGCGGTGGTGTGCTTCCCGTGAGCACCGCGCTAACCCTAGATCGGTAGGGAGTGTTCGGTGGGGTTTGTGGCAGCGATTAACCTCGTAACTTGTGTCCCAGCCCCCACCTCTGTTTTTATAGCACGAGCCATAGGGGCCCACCAACCATGGTTTGGTTGGGCGCCCCCGATCAGGGCGCGATGTAATGGCCCGTTCGACCCGTTGGACTCGAACGGGAGAGAGATCAACCTAACATTCTCCCCCTTGATCTCAACTTTACTTTTAACCTTATACTTTCTAGTTTATTTGTTTCATCACATATTGATACATAGAGCATGTTTCATCGTCACAGCTTAATTGCCGATAGAATCACACAGCTACAGCATACGTTTTCTTTAAAAACAAATTATGTTCCTTTTGGGCCTATCCAGAAATCATAAGGCTTTCCCTTAAACCCATGCCAGCCAAGTGTTCCTTGAACACATTGGGTGGTAAGCCTTTCGTTAGCGGATCAGCAAGCATATCCTTTGGCCTTATATGCTCGAGACTTATAGTTTGATCCCTGATTTTATCTTTCACAACATAATACCTTAACTCTATTGTTTTGGCAGCATTACTCGACTCGTTGTTGTGAGCGTAAAATACTATGGGCTGGTTGTCACAGTACATCTTTAGTGGTTTGTGAATACAATCTATCACTTTCAAGTCGGGTATAAATTTCTTTAGCCATATCGCCTGCCCCGTGGCCTCGAAGCATGCTATGAATTCTGCATACATCGTGGATGATGCAACTATCGACTGCTTGGAGCTTTTTCATGAAATAGCTCCCCCAGCAAGGGTGAATACGTATCCTGACGTGGATTTTCTATCATCTTTGTCCCCCGCAAAATCTGCGTCTGAATACCCTTTTATCTCTAGGGAATCACTTCTCTTGTATATTAGCATGTAGTCCTTCATGTCTTGCGCATAACGCAATGCTTTCTTTACCATCTTCCAGTGCTCTATGCCTGGATTCTCTTCATATCTACTGAGTACCCCGGTGATAAAAGCTAAGTCAGGGTGAGTGCACACTTATGCATACTGTAAGCTGCCAACTGCCGAAGCATATGGTACTGCTTTCATTTGATTGATCTCGTACTGGTTCTTGGGACATTGAAAAACTATCGCCCTTAAGTGACTATACAGATCATTCGCACACACCTTAATAAACAATTGCATGGATTCTAAAGTAGGAGAAATGATCGTCTAGTCATCTACTTCTTGTGACGCTCCCGCCACTGCTATGTGGCTCGATCCCTCGTCTAGGTCAGGAAGAAGACAGTTTCTCATGTCAACGATCCGCATGTACATCTCGTAGCTTGTGTACGCGTCCATGGCCACGTACTTGACATGTTCTTCATCCAGTCTCTCATGCCACACACTGTGCCAGGTTTTTCTGTCCTTATTTCTCTCTTCCTTCATCTTCGCGTAGTAGGGGTCGATGATGGCCGAGGCGAGGTCAACGAGGGAGTTCAGTTTCTTTTTGTCGCTGCCCCGGACCTTGTAGTGGTGCTGGATGTTGACAAGATTCGGGCATTTCAAGTCCGAAACCTTGAGCGCTTTTACATCGTTGACGGTGTCCACCGCAGCGAAACTATAGTCGGAGGTGCTGATAAACCTGGAGAAACGCTCGCAATGCCTTGTGGCAAGGTGGTAGTGGTAGACGAGGATGTCATGTCGCAAGCACAACTGGGCGACGGCAACCTTCTGATCGTGTCCAGCACGACCCATTGTGTACTCGAGGTCGAAGCCGACCACTCGGTACTCGTCCTCGGCAAGGAACTGCCCCATAGTTTGAATGAAACTCTCCACCGAGACCGGATCGTTCGTGTACACCATCGAGAGGGCCTTCCCCTCACGTGGGTGTCCACTACGTGATGCGTGGTGAACTGCCCGCCGTTGTCGTCGCCGGCCGCTGGGAGCGCCATTGGAGCCACGGGGAGCGCCATTGGAACCGCTGGATGTCATCTCTATATGTGTACCCGTGGGTGTGCTTATTATGTTGTGTGAGACGAGAGATGAAGGTAAATGGCCGCATGAATAAAAGGGGGCCAGGCGGCGTGGATTGTCGGCGCGTCCGCATAGCAGATTTTGCAGCGGGTAACTGCATCGTCGCGTCGCGCCCGGCGCAACCGCTTGCACACGAACGTGTGTGATCGTGCGCCGGCCCCAAACACTGGCAGCGCGTGTGGAGGGATGCGAGAGCAGAGCGCGCGCATCGGGACGCGAGCAGAGCGTGTCGCGGCCGCCTGAACCCCAAGCAACCACACGCATAGAGCAGTTGAACACGCAGAAAATGGTCGCCTACAAGTCGGCTGACATTTGCGTCGCTGCGTAGAGAGCGACCGTGTGGTACCACCTCTGTCTAGTCTATAGTCTCCTTTATATTCCGTGGCATACTTTGCCCTCAAATTTAACCAACAAAATGTTAATGCATGTTTTAAAAATTATATAATTGGAAACTATGTTCAAATACAAATCCAACTATATAATCTTTAGCGACATGCATTCGTATTTTATTAGTTAAATCATACTTATAAATCAGGACGTTGTATAGTAGGTAATTAAACTGCAAAAGTTTTTTTATTAACCGTATGTGTACATGGACTTTCGTCCTCCTCTCGCACGTCTTGTCACCCCTCTGCCGCAGACGACTTACAGCGCAAGTTTGCGCAGCGCGCGGGGGCGTTCCTTTTGTCAAACGGTGGCGCCAATGAATCGTCGGTGAGCCCGTTCCCGCGCAACCTCGCAGGTTCCCGCGCAAGCTTCCCGCCCGACTCGGTGAAATCCCCCAAAATCCCAATGCTTACGGGCCTGCTATAAAAACCCTCACGGCCGGCGAGTCCTGCGTCGCATTTTTTCCTCCATCCCTGTAGCTTATCTCGTCTGCTTCTCCCATAATCGCCAATGGCACCGGTAGGTCGTCGTCGCTCAGCCACTCCACCGTCATCAGAGGACATCTCTAGCTGGGAGGCTACACCGAGGCGGCGCGCAATCCCCGGCGTAGTGTAGTGCGCGTGGCGTCCCTGTTGGGTGTGCGCGGAACACCCACCACACGCTCCGTTGCCGGTGCCCGTAGGCAGCTGTTCCTGGCCGCCATTGCCGCCACACCACCGTCGAAAGCCAGGGCCATCGCCAGCTCCGCCGCCGCGGCCCTAAGGCGGGAGGTGGTCGTCGTGGCCGCCACCCCACTGCCGGCCATTGTGGCCATCACCCGCTCCGCCACCGCGGCGCGAAGGAGGGAGGTGGTGGTCGTGGCCGCCACCCTGTCGCCAGCCGCCGTGGCCACCAGCCTGTTGGAAATATGCCCTAGAGGCAATAATAAAAGGATTATTATGTTTCCTTGTTCATGATAATTGTCTATTGTTCATGCTATAATTGTATTGTTCGGAAATCATAATACATGTGTGAATACATAGACCACAATGTGTCCCTAGTAAGCCTCTAGTTGACTAGCTCGTTGATCAATAGATAGTCATGGTTTCCTGACTATGGACATGGGGATGTCATTGATAACGGGATCACATCATTAGGAGAATGATGTGATGGACAAGACCCAAACCTAAGCATAGCACAAAAGATCGTATAGTTCGTTTGCTAGAGCTTTTCTGAATGTCAAGTATCATTCCTTAGACCATGAGATTATGCAACTCCCGGATACCGTAGGAGTGCTTTGGGTGTATCAAACGTCACAACGTAACTGGGTGACTATAAAGGTGCACTACAGGTATCTCCGAAAGTGTCTGTTGGGTTGGCATGAATCGAGACTGGGATTTGTCACTCCGTATGACGGAGAGGTATCTCTGGGCCCACTCGGTAAGACATCATCATAATGAGCTCAATGTGATCAAGGTGTTGTTCACGGGATGATGTGTTACGGGAACGAGTAAAGAGACTTGCCGGTAACGAGATTGAACAAGGTATCGGTATACCGACGATCGAATCTCGGGCAAGTATCGTACCGCTAGACAAAGGGAATTGAGTGCGGGATTGATTAAGTCCTCGACATCATGGTTCATCCGATGACATCATCGAGGAGCATGTGGGAGCCAACATGGGTATCCAGATCCCGCTGTTGGTTATTGACCGAAGAGTCGTCTCAGTCATGTCTGCATGTCTCCCGAACCCGTAGGGTCTACACACTTAAGGTTCGGTGACGCTAGGGTTATTAGGAAGACTTGTATGTGATTACCGAATGTTGTTCGGAGTCCCGGATGAGATCCCGGACGTCACGAAGAGTTCCGGAACGGTCCGGAGGTGAAGATTTATATATGGGAAGTTGTCATACGGACACCGGGAAGTTTCGGGGGCATATCGGTATTGTACCGGGGCCACCAGAGAGGTTCCGGGGGTCCACCTTGAGGGGCCAGCCCTCTCGGAGGGCCTCATGGGCCACAAGGGGCAGGAAACCAGCCCCTGGAGGGCTGGGCGCGCCCCCTTCCCTTGGGCCCATGCGCCTAGGGTTGGGGGGAAACCCTAGTGGGGGTGCCCCCCTTGCTTGGGGGGCAAGCCCCCCTCCCTGGCCGCCCCCCCCCCCTCTAGATCTCATCTAGAGGGGGCCGTCCCCCTTGCCCCTTCCCCTATAAATAGTAGGGGTGAGGGGAGGGCAGAAATACACAACAAGGCGCAGCCCCTCCCCTCCCCAACACCTTTCCTCCTCCGTCACGCGCTTGGCGAAGCCCTGTCGGAGTACTACTTCTCCACCACCACCACGCCGTCGTGCTGCTGTTGAAGTCTTCTTCCTCTACCTCTCCTTCCCCTTGCTGGATCAAGAAGGAGGAGACGTCGATCGTCCCGTACGTGTGTTGAACGCGGAGGTGCTGTCCGTTCGGCACTAGGTCATCGGTGATTCGGATCACGGCGAGTACGACTCCATCATCCACGTTCTTCTTGAACGCTTCCGTTGCGATCTACAAGTGGTATGTAGATGCTATCCTATCCCCTCGTTGCTAGAATACTCCATGGATAGATCTTGGTGATGCGTAGGAAAATTTTAATTTCTGCTACGATCCCCAACAGTGGCATCATGAGCTAGGTCTATGCGTAGTTTCTATGCACGAGTAGAACACAAAGGAGTTGTGGGCGTCGAATTGTCAATTCTTCTTGCCGTTACTAGTCCTATCTTGGTTCAGCAGTATTGTGGGATGAAACGGCCCGGACCAACCTTACACGTACGCTTACGTGAGACCAGTTCCACCGACTAACATGCACTAGTTGCATAAGCTGGCTGGCGGGTGTCTGTCTCTCCCACTTTAGTTGGATCGGATTCGATGAACAGGGTCCTTATGAAGGGTAAATAGAGATTGACAATTCACGTTGTGGTTTTAACGTAGGTAAGAAACGTTCTTGCTAGCAACCTATAACAGCCACGTAAAAACTTGCAACAACAATTAGAGGACGTCTAACTTGTTTTTGCAGCAAGTGCTTTGTGATGTGATATGGCCAGAAGTTGTGATGAATCATGTATGTGATGTATGAGATGATCTTGTTATTGTAATAGGAATCACGACTTGCATGTTGATGAGTATGACAACCGGCAGGAGCCATAGGAGTTGTCTTTATTTAATGACCTGCGTGTCAACTTAAATCGTCATGTAATCACTTTAGTTTATTGCTAAAGCGTTAGCCATAGTAGTAGAAGTAATAGTTGACGTGACAACTTCACGAAGACACGATGATGGAGATCATGGTGTCATGCCGGTGACGACGATGAACATGGCGCCCCGAAGATGGAGATCAAAGGAGCGAAATGATGTTGGCCATATCATGTCACTATTTGATTGCATGTGATGTTTATCATGTTTTTACATCTTATTTGCTTAGAACGACGTTAGCATAAATAAGATGATCCCTCATTAAAATATCAAAAATGTGTTCTCCCTAACTGTGCACCGTTGCTAAGGTTCGTCGTTCTGAAGCACCACGTGATGATCGGGTGTGATAGGTCCTTACGTTCGCATACAACGGGTGTAAGCCAGATTTACACACGCAATACACTTAGGTTGGATTGACGAGCCTAGCATGTACAAACATGGCCTCGGAACACGGAGGACCGAAAGGTCGAACATGAGTCGTATAGAAGATACGATCAACATGGAGATGTTCACCGATGATGACTAGTCCGTCTCACGTGATGATCGGACACGGCCTAGTTGACTCGGATCATGTATCACTTAGATGACTAGAGGGATGTCAAATCTGAGTGGGAGTTCATTCATTAATTTGATTAGATGAACTTAATTATCATGAACTTAGTCTAAATCTTTACAATATGTCTTGTAGATCAAATGGCCCACGGTAATGTCACCCTCAACTTCAACGCGTTCCTAGAGAAAACCAAGCTGAAAGATGATGGCAGCAACTATTCGGACTGGGTCCGGAACCTGAGGATCATCCTCATAGCAGCCAAGAAAGATTATGTCCTAGAAGCACCGCTAGGTGATGCACCATTCCCAGAAAACCAGGACGTTATGAACGCCCATCAGTCACGTACTGATGATTACTCCCTCGTTCAGTGCGGCATGCTTTACAGCTTAGAACCGGGGCTTCAAAAGCGTTTTGAGAAACACGGAGCATATGAGATGTTCGAGGAGCTGAAACTGATTTTCCAAGCTCATGCCCGGGTCGAGAGATATGAAGTCTCCGACAAGTTCTTTAGCTGTAAGATGGAGGAAAATAGCTTTGTCAGTGAACACATACTCAAGATGTCTGGGTTGCACAACCGCTTGACTCAACTGGAAGTTAATCTCCCGGATGAGGCGGTCATTGACAGAATCCTTCAGTCGCTCCCACCTAGCTACAAGAGCTTCTTGATGAACTACAATATGCAGGGGATGGAAAAGACCATTCCCGAGTTGTATTCAATGCTGAAATCTGCAGAGGTGGAGATCAAAAAGGAACATCAAGTGTTGATGGTGAATAAAACCACTAAGTTCAAGAAAGGCAAGGGTAAGAAGAACTTCAAGAAGGACGGCAAGGAGGTTGCCGCGCCTGGTAAATCAGTTGCCAGAAAGAAGTCAAAGAATGGACCCAAACCTGAAACTGGGTGCTTTTATTGCAAGGGAAATGGTCACTGGAAGCGGAATTGCCCCAAGTACTTAGCGGATAAGAAGGCCAGCAACACTAAAGGTATATGTGATATACATGTAATTGATGTGTACCTTACCAGTGCTCGTAGTAGCTCCTGGGTATTTGATACCGGTGCCGTTGCTCATATTTGTAACTCAAAACAGGAGCTGCGGAATAAATGGAGACTGGCGAAGGACGAGGTGACGATGCGCGTCGGGAATGGTTCCAAGGTCGATGTGATCGCCGTCGGCACGCTACCTCTACATTTACCTACGGGATTAGTTTTAAACCTCAATAATTGTTATTTAGTGCCAAGTTTGAGCATGAACATTGTATCTGGATCTCGTTTAATGCGAGATGGCTACTCATTTAAATCCGAGAATAATGGTTGTTCTATTTATATGAGTGATATGTTTTATGGTCATGCTTCGATGGTTAATGGTTTATTCTTAATGAATCTCGTACGTGATGTTACACATATTCATAGTGTGAATACCAAAAGATGTAAAGTTAATAACGATAGTCCCACATACTTGTGGCACTGCCGCCTTGGTCACATTGGTGTCAAGCGCATGAAGAAGCTCCATGCTGATGGACTTTTAGAGTCTCTCGATTATGAATCATTTGACACATGCGAACCATGCCTCATGGGCAAAATGACCAAGACTCCATTCTCAGGGACAATGGAGCGAGCAACCAACTTGTTGGAAATCATACATACAGATGTGTGTGGTCCAATGAGCGTTGAGGCTCGCGGAGGCTATCGTTATGTTCTCACTCTCACCGATGATTTGAGTAGATATGGGTATGTCTACTTAATGAAACACAAGTCTGAGACCCTTGAAAAGTTCAAGGAGTTTCAGAGTGAGGTTGAGAATCAACGTGACAGAAAAATAAAGTTCTTACGATCAGATCGTGGGGGAGAATATTTAAGTCACGAATTTGGCACACACTTAAGAAAATGTGGAATCGTTTCACAACTCACGCCGCCTGGAACACCTCAGCATAACGGTGTGTCCGAACGTCGTAATCGCACTCTATTGGATATGGTGCGATCTATGATGTCTCTTACCGATTTACCGCTATCTTTTTGGGGCTATGCTTTAGAGACTGCCGCATTCACTTTAAATAGGGCTCCGTCTAAATCCGTTGAGACGACACCGTATGAATTATGGTTTGGAAAGAAACCTAAGCTGTCGTTTCTGAAAGTTTGGGGTTGCGATACTTATGTCAAGAAACTTCAACCTGGAAAGCTCGAACCCAAATCGGAAAAATGCGTCTTCATAGGATATCCCAAAGAAACAATTGGGTATACCTTCTACCTCAGATCCGAAGGCAAGATCTTTGTTGCCAAGAACGGGTCCTTTCTAGAGAAAGAGTTTCTCTCGAAAGAAGTAAGTGGGAGGAAAGTAGAGCTTGATGAAGTACTACCTCTTGAAAATCAGAGTAGCGCAGCTCAGGAAAATGTTCCTGTGGTGCCTGCACCGATTCAAGAGGAGGTTAATGATAATGATCAAGATACTTCTGATCAAGCTCCTGCTGAACTTCGTAGGTCCACAAGGACGCGTTCCGCACCAGAGTGGTACGGCAACCCTGTCCTGGAAATCATGTTGTTGGACAACGGTGAACCTTCGAACTATGAAGAAGCGATTGTGGACCCAGATTCCGACAAATGGCTAGAAGCCATGAAATCCGAGATAGAATCCATGTATGAAAACAAAGTATGGACTTTGACAGATTTGCCCGATGATCGGCGAGCGATAGAAAATAAATGGATCTTTAAGAAGAAGACAGACGCGGATGGTAATGTGACCATCTATAAAGCTCGACTTGTCACTAAGGGTTATCGACAAGTTCAAGGGGTTGACTACGATGAGACTTTTTCACCCGTAGCGAAGCTGAAGTCTGTCCGAATCATGTTAGCAATTGCCGCATTCTATGATTATGAAATATGGCAAATGGACGTCAAAACGGCATTCCTTAACGGCTTTCTTAAGGAAGAATTGTATATGATGCAGCCGGAAGGTTTTGTCGATCCTAAGAATGCTAACAGAGTATGCAAGCTCCAGCGCTCTATCTATGGGCTGGTGCAAGCATCTCGGAGTTGGAACATTCGCTTTGATGAGATGATCAAAGTGTTTGGGTTTATGTAGACTTATGGAGAAGCCTGCGTTTACAAGAAAGTGAGTGGGAGCTCCGTAGCATTTCTCATATTATACGTGGATGACATACTATTGATGGGAAATGATATATAATTCTTGGAAAGCATAAAGGCCTATTTGAACAAGTGTTTTTCAATGAAGGACCTTGGA
The DNA here is from genome assembly GCA_032464435.1 of Aegilops umbellulata. Taxonomy (NCBI): domain Eukaryota; kingdom Viridiplantae; phylum Streptophyta; class Magnoliopsida; order Poales; family Poaceae; genus Aegilops; species Aegilops umbellulata. The sequence goes on along the minus strand of CP136054.1, from coordinate 63,824,500 downwards.
GAAGCTGCTTATATATTAGGCATCAAGATCTATAGAGATAGATCGAGACGCCTCATCGGTCTTTCACAAAGTACGTACCTTGACAAGATTTTGAAGAAGTTCAAAATGGATCAGTCCAAGAAGGGGTCCTTGCCTGTATTGCAAGGTGTGCGATTGAGCACGACTCAATGCCCGACCACGGCAAAAGATATAGAAGAGATGAGTGTCATCCCCTATGCCTCAGCCATAGGGTCTATTATGTATGCCATGCTGTGTACCAGACCCGATGTAAACCTTGCCGTAAGTTTGGTAGGTAGGTACCAAAGTAATCCCGGCAAGGAACACTGGACAGCGGTCAAAAACATCCTGAAGTACCTGAAGAGGACTAAGGATATGTTTCTCGTTTATGGAGGTGCCGAAGAGCTCGTCGTAAAGGGTTACGTCGACGCCAGCTTCGACACAGATCTGGATGACTCCAAGTCACAAACCGGATACGTGTATATTTTGAATGGAGGGGCAGTAAGCTGGTGCAGTTGCAAGCAAAGCGTCGTGGCGGGATCTACATGTGAAGCAGAGTATATGGCAGCCTCGGAGGCAGCACAAGAAGCAGTCTGGGTGAAGGAGTTCATTACCGACCTAGGAGTCATACCCAATGCGTCGGACCCGATGACTCTCTTCTGTGACAACACTGGAGCAATTGCCCTTGCGAAGGAGCCCAGGTTTCACAGGAAGACCAGGCATATCAAGCGTCGCTTCAACTCCATTCGTGAAAGTGTTCAAAATGGAGACATAGAGATTTGTAAAGTACATACGGACCTGAATGTAGCAGATCCGTTGACTAAACCTCTCCCTAGAGCAAAACATGATCAACACCAAAATTCCATGGGTGTGCGATTCATCACAATGTAACTAGACTATTGTCTCTAGTGCAAGTGGGAGACTGTTGGAAATATGCCCTAGAGGCAATAATAAAAGGATTATTATATTTCCTTGTTCATGATAATTGTCTATTGTTCATGCTATAATTGTATTGTTCGGAAATCATAATACATGTGTGAATACATAGACCACAATGTGTCCCTAGTAAGCCTCTAGTTGACTAGCTCGTTGATCAATAGATAGTCATGGTTTCCTAACTATGGACATGGGGATGTCATTGATAACGGGATCACATCATTAGGAGAATGATGTGATGGACAAGACCCAAACCTAAGCATAGCACAAAAGATCGTATAGTTCGTTTGCTAGAGCTTTTCTGAATGTCAAGTATCATTCCTTAGACCATGAGATTATGCAACTCCCGGATACCGTAGGAGTGCTTTGGGTGTATCAAAGGTCACAACGTAACTGGGTGACTATAAAGGTGCACTACAGGTATCTCCGAAAGTGTCTGTTGGGTTGGCATGAATCGAGACTGGGATTTGTCACTCCGTATGACGGAGAGGTATCTCTGGGCCCACTCAGTAAGACATCATCATAATGAGCTCAATGTGATCAAGGTGTTGTTCACGGGATGATGTGTTACGGGAACGAGTAAAGAGACTTGCCGGTAACAAGATTGAACAAGGTATCGGTATACCGACGATCGAATCTCGGGCAAGTATCGTACCGCTAGACAAAGGGAATTGAGTACGGGATTGATTAAGTCCTCGACATCATGGTTAATCCGATGACATCATAGAGGAGCATGTGGGAGCCAACATGGGTATCCAGATCCCGCTGCTGGTTATTGACCGAAGAGTCGTCTCGGTCATGTCTGCATGTCTCCCGAACCCGTAGGGTCTACACACTTAAGGTTCGGTGATGCTAGGGTTATTAGGAAGACTTGTATGTGATTACCGAATGTTGTTCGGAGTCCTGGATGAGATCCCGGACGTCACGAGGAATTCCGAAATGGTCCGGAGGTGAAGATTTATATATGGGAAGTTGTCATACGGACACCGGGAAGTTTCGGGGGCATATCGGTATTGTACCAGGGCCACCAGAGAGGTTTCGGGGGTCCACCTTGAGGGGTCAGCCCTCTCGGAGGGCCTCATGGGCCACAAGGGGCAGGAAACCAGCCCCTGGAGGGCTGGGCGCGCCCCCTTCCCTTGGGCCCATGCGCCTAGGGTTGGGGGGAAACCCTAGTGGGGGCGCCCCCCTTGCTTGGGGGGCAAGCCCCCCTCCGTGGCCGCCGCCCCCCCCCCCTCTAGATCTCATCTAGAGGGGGCCGGCCCCCTTGCTCTTTCCCCTATAAATAGTGGGGGTGAGGGGAGGGCAGAAATACACAACAAGGCGCAGCCCCTCCCCTCCCCAACACCTCTCCTCCTCCGTCACGTGCTTGGCGAAGCCCTGCCGGAGTACTACTTCTCCACCACCACCACGCCGTCGTGCTACTGTTGAAGTCTTCTTCCTCTACCTCTCATTCCCCTTGCTGGATCAATAAGGAGGAGACGTCGATCGTCCCGTACGTGTGTTGAACGCGGAGGTGCTGTCCGTTCGGCACTAGGTCATCGGTGATTCGGATCACGGCGAGTACGACTCCATCATCCACGTTCTTCTTGAACGCTTCCGTTGCGATCTACAAGTGGTATGTAGATGCTCTCCTATCCCCTCGTTGCTAGAATACTCCATGGATAGATCTTGGTGATGCGTAGGAAAATTTTAATTTCTGCTACGATCCCCAACACAGCCCACCGTTGACTGCCCGGGTCATCACCCGCTCCGCCACCGCCACCCGAAGGCGGGAGGCGGAGGTGGATGCGTGCACGTGCGTCAGCGACTTTGCGCGCTACACCGAGTTCCTGCGAGGGGAGGAGGAGCGCCTCGTCGAGCACGCAAAGAGCCTTACCGCCGCCGTGGCCGCGGCACACGCCGCCTTAGAGGCGAGGAATCAGGAGATCTATGAGGAGAACCACCGCTTCAAGAGGGGTCGTCTGGAGCGGCAGAGGGCGTCCGAGGCGAGCGTCGCTGAAGCTGCATTTGCGACAGGCACCGCATTGCGGGTGCCCAGCTCGTCCGTAGGCTCCTCCTCCTCCGCCTGTTACTGAGCGTGCTCGGAAGAGGAGAGGCAGCCGGAAGTAGTACAAAGCCGGTGGTGGAACTGTACAACGTATTTAAAATTAGAAAAGTTTGGTCGGTTCAGCTAATGAATTGAATTGTTTGTATAAATTAAGAATGACTCCTTAATCTATGAATGAAATCTATGCTTAATTACTGAATTTTAGTTGCAAAAATTAGATACTGTTAGTGATTTTTAGCTTCATATTTTGACAAATCGCAATGTCACAAGGATTGACAAATCTTAGCAAATTGTTTGTGCGTGGTTGCACACGGGTCATCCAAAACAACCGTTTGCGTTGAAGGGATGCACAAATCCTGCACTGCTCTCACTTTGCATACGGGTGTTCTATCTAAAACGTTTGCGATCAAGAGTGGCAGAAATCCTGCTCGGCATATTTTCTCTTGGCTTCCTGGGGAAGCTGTCGGTTTGCATACGGGTGTTCTAACTAAAACGTAGCGATGAGTGTTTTATATTTCAAAAGCGAAGTAAACTGCAGCTTGGGCGCCATTGATGGAGAGGATGCGAGCAAGGCGGGCGGCCATGGAAGTCAAAGGGCTCGCTTTCCAGTGAGCCTGCGCAGCGTACAGCTCGCAAGCTTCCTGGTGAGCCTGCGCACTCGAGGACAGCTTGCACGCCTCTCGGTCAGCCTGCGCACCAGACGGCGCTCGCACGCCTCCCGTTTAGTCAAGGTCAAGTAGCTGTCCGCACGGCACCTGCTACAGCCATTAAAACCAAGACACGTGGCGTCACATAAATGTTTAACAGAATTTTGGATTTACTATAATTTAAAAACCAGGCATCTCAATGTTTTGCTGGCAATCAACGGTGCCCTGGTGTTTGAAATTCATTCCCATTTCTTACATGGAACCTAAGCATGCACCCAAGGACACAGATTTGATTTTTCAACCAATTTACATGCACTGGAGCATGTGCATTTAGTTCAAATTTGAATTGTGTACATAAATGTATTGAAAACTCAGTTAATGCATAAAATCTCCAAACGAACCCCAAAAATCACAAAAATTCACACAACACTCCTGTTGTTCTATGTTGACACAAGAAAAAAAATTGAAAGCAATAACGGGCAATGGATATCGTTTCGTCCCCAAAGGTGGGACGTTCCCTACCGAAAATCATCATGCTTGTTGTGAGAAGCTCCGGTTTGTGAGAAGCATATACCCAAACCTGCCCAGATGGGACAAAATTTGTACCACGGCATGTTGATGCCGCTCCATTATAGCATGCCAAGTTTCATGAATTTCAGACGAGTTTTTGATTTACTATAATTTAAAAACCAGGCATCTCAATGTTTGGCCGGCAATCAACGGTGCCCAGGTGTTTGAAATTCATTCCCATTTCTTGCATGGGACCTAAGCACGCACCCAAGGACACAGATTTGATTTTTCGACCAATTTATATGCAATGGAGCATGTGCATGTAGTTCAAAATTGAATTATACACATAAATGCATTGAAAACTCAGTTAATGCATAAAATGTCCAAATGAACCCCAAAGAATCACAAAAATTCACACGACATTTCTGTTGTTCTATGTTGACACGAGAAAAAAAATTGAAAGCAATAAGAGGCAATGGATATCGTTTCGTCCCCAAAGGTGGGACGTTCCCTACCGAAAACCATCATGCTTGTTGTGAGAAGCTCCAGTTTGTGAGAAGCATATACCCAAACCTGCCCCAAATGGAACAAAATTTGTACCACGGCATGTTGATGCCGCTCGATGATAGCATTCCAAGTTTCATGAATTTCAGACAAGTTTTGGATTTACTAGAATTTTAAAACCAGGCATCTCAATGTTTTGCCGGCAATCAACGGTACCCTGGTGTTTGAAATTCATTCTCATTACTTGCATGGGACCTAAGCATGCACCCAGGGACACAGATTTCATGTTTCGACCAATTTATATGCAATGGAGATGTGCATGTAGTTCAAAATTGAATTATGCACATAAATGCATTGAAAACTCAGTTAATGCATAAAAATGTCCAAAGGAACCCCGAAAAATCACAAAAATCCACACAACACTCCTGTTGTTCTAAGTTGACACGAGAAAAAAAATTAAAAGCAATAAGAGGCAATGGATATTGTTTCGTCCCCAAAGGTGGGACGTTCCCTACCGAAAACCATCATGCTTGTTGTGAGAAGCTCTGGTTTGTGAGAAGCATATAACCAAACCTGCCCCAAATGGGACAAAATTTGTACCACGGCATGTTGGTGCCGCTCCATGATAGCATGCCAACTTTCATGAATTTCAGACGAGTTTTTGATTTACTAGAATATAAAAACCAGGCATCTCAATGTTTTGCTGGCAATCAACGGTGCCCTGGTGTTTGAAATTCATTCCCATTTCTTGCATGGGACCTAAGCATGCACCCAAGGACACAGATTTGATTTTTCGACCAATTTATATGCAATGGAGCATGTGCATGTAGTTCAAAATTGAATTATGCACATAAATGCATTGAAAACTCAGTTAATGCATAAAAATGTCCAAGCGAACCCTGAATAATCACAAAAATTCACACAACACTCCTGTTGTTCTATGTTGACACGAGAAAAAATTTGAAAGAAATAAGAGCCAATGGATATCATTTCGTCCCCAAAGGTGGGACGTTCCCTACCAAAAACCATCATGCTTGTTGTGAGAAGCTCTGGTTTGTGAGAAGCATATACCCAAACCTGCCCCAAATGGGCCAAAAAATTTACCACGGCATGTTGATGCCGCTCCGTTATAGCATGCCAAGTTTCATGAATTTCAGACGAGTTTTTGATTTACTGGAATTTAAAAACTAGGCATCTCAATGTTTTGTCGGCAATCAACGGTGCACTGATGTTTGAAATTCATTCCCATTTCTTGCATGGGACCTAAGCATGCACCCAAGGACACAGATTTGATTTTTCGACCAATTTATATGCACTGGAGCATGTGCATGTAGTTCAAATTTGAATTGTTCACCTGAAATGGCTAGAAATCCAATTTAATGTATTAAATGTTCAAACGAACCCTGAATAATTCCAGTTCTTTTACGACACACATATAGTTGCATGTTCACTCCAGATAAAAGGTCTAGCAATTCAAACACCGTCCATTGCCGCTGTAACCCCATTATGTAATTCAAATCAAGATGAAAAATCAAGTAGATCACACGTCGTTTATTATCAGCAACCGTGTGAGATGCAGCACAAAATATCCTGGAGCACCATCGGTGTATAGTACGCATATGGCTTAGGCGAGAAGGTGTGTCAGCTACAATCCACAACCGGCGTGTCAAGCACACTAGCTCGCTCCCCAAATATCATTTCACTGTTCAATCGTCGCCGGTGAAAGATGGGCACGTGGACCCGCGTCGTGAGGGAAACTTCGGTGGCCCACTCCGGCGAGAGCGCGGCAGCAGCCGCCATGCGCGTGCTAACAAGGTGCATGAGCACGGCCGCAATCTACGACCGGGCGGCAAAGGCAGCCCAAACGGCCGTTGTTGCTTCTCAGGTGGCGGCAGCAACATCTGCATCGGGGATAGCAATTGGCGAGAGCGGCACAGTAGCTGCCCGTTCTGCAGCGGCGGCCTTAGCCGCCTTAGCCCTGATGGAGGCCACCCACGACCATGTCGACGCCGCCCACGCCCAGCTCCTGGCAGTCACCGCACAAATCGAATGAAGCTTCTCCATCAACGGTCGGCAACCCATGGCTGAAGAGCTGCCAATCGCCGAGAGCGTTCGAGCAGCGGTCCGTTCCTCCGCTGCATACCTTGCGACGACGGAGCCCCCGTTCGCATCCGCCCACGCCCAGATCGTGGCGGCCTTTTCCAAAGAGATGGCGGATGCGGATGGCGAGATGCTTGCCGAGTATGGTGCGATGGATGCCATGGAGCCTCTTCCCCAGGAGACCGTTGGGCGCGAGCTGGACATGGAGGCGGCGGCGGAGATCGACGAGCACCAGCCATAGTAGTACTCTTTGTTTTGTTTAATTAAGAGCGCCGGTCTTTAATTTGTTAGAATAATGTTTAGGTCAGCTAGCTCAATTTAACTGCTGAACTTGCTCGATTAAGAAGTGTGGGTGTGTTGTAGTCTCCTTTGTGTACCCAAAATATGCATGATGTGGATAACCACTGTAACCATGGAAATTCGAACCAAAACTTTTGACGTTCAAACTCATCACACACGGGTTAAGCTATCTGAATCGTTTGTGATGTCCACATATCGTACACAGTTTTGAATAAGGGACCGTGTCTGATGACACTTTGCGCGCCAGTTTTTTTCGCTGAAGCGATTCCAAATTTTCGGCTTCCACGAAAATATCTAACTCCCCGCCCCTCCCCCCTACCAAAAGACACATTTCCCCTCTTTCCGCCTTCCTTTCCAAGTTGAAACCTTCACTCCTTGCTTGCAACGCCGCCTCCTCGACGGTGACCCTCCTTCGCGCTGCTCGGCCTCCTCTATCCAGGCAGGTAGTCCACACCCGAGCCCCATCCTCCTCCTCCTTCCACATCCCACATGCCCAGAAAACCGGTGCGAGTGCGACACCTTCCACCCAAATCACCGACCCCTCCACAAAATAAGCGCCGGTCTAAGCCATGGTGCACGCAGTATAGCCAGGACCTCAAGGAGCATTTGGCAGCGGAGAAGCAAATCGCGGCCGCACGCACGGATAAGGTCGCGATGGCTGCCATTCGTGCCGACCCCCAGATCTTGAAGGAGCACCTTGTCATTTGCTAGCTACGCCGGTTAAGCATACTCGGTTTACCCTTGTGTGTGCTGCTCCTGCCTTTCCTTCACAAATTCTAGTGAATTGTGCTATCTAATTTTACCATGCAATCTGTTGCTCTAGTGTATATGTTCTATATGTCATGCAGTGTGGTGCTCACTTATTAACTATTTTGTTAATTAGTTGTCGTCTTCAGTTAACTATTTGGTTCAATTCTACAAATGTGATGTTCAATTCTTGAGGCTGCAATTTTGTATTGTCTTCCGTGTGAGAATTAAATTGAATTTATCTTTACAAAATTGTGGGTGCATTCTGTTATTGTATACCATGCGAGAAATAAATTGAATTTGGCTATAGTAGATACATGAGAAACAAATATAATTGCTACAATTGGCTGTAGTTAACTTTTTGGTTAACTGTCTGATCTTCTATTAGGAGTATGTTATATTATGCAATATGGTGCTCAGTTAATGTTTGGTTCATTTGTTGTGGTGTTTAGTTAACTGCTTGTTTCAATTCTGCAATGCAATGTCCAATTGTCATGGCAAGAATTTTGTATTGTTGTGCATGTGAGGAATAAATCAAATTTGGCTACACTTAATACATGAGAAACATATACAAGTGCTATATTTCCTAGTTCTTAATTATGCTTGGTTTGGGTAAATGGGTTTTCCATGTGGCTTGAATTAATCTGATGAATCTGCAATGTGCTTATTTTTCATCAACATATTTTACTGATAGCATGTGAACCCTTACTTAACCTGATGACTAACTACCTTATATGTGTTGCAGAAAAACAATGGGAAGCACTGAGGTTTACAATCGAGGTTACCACGTGCATGGTCCATTGTCTAATAGCACATTATTGTGCAATTGCAGGAACCATTCTAATATTTAGGTTTTTAACAATTTGGTCTTGCACATGTAGGTCCTGCTATCAGAGATTTTGACCCACTGTTCGACCCTTTTTGCATATAGGGAAATGAGTTATCCATGAATATCAATCAAATCAAGAAACTCAGAAAGATTGTTAGGATAAAGAAATTAGCGACAAAAAACAACAAGATCTTTGTCTGCTCAATGAAGAAGACATCAGTTCACTACAAGATGGTACTAACTATTATACCTTGCCTTTTTTTATTCATTTGCCCCATTTTCAATATAGGGAAGATATTTATGCACATCCTCGTTTCCAAGCCTTTCCAAAACAGTACACTGATGATTACCTCTCAAACCACCTCTATGGTCAGGAGGCGAGGAAGGTTTTCATACAACACCCACGGTTCAATATTGAAGTGTTCCTGAAGAGTATGAAGGACAGACGGTCAATCATCCACAGGCACTGGCCTAAAGTTGCAAAGACCTTCAACATGAATGAAGGCTCAATATTAGCCTTCTGCTTCAGCAGTTTTCTAGATGAGATGCATCTGTCTATATACCGTCTATGATGCTAATTTGAAAAGGTTCTACATGTTGCATGTGGAACTTGCTGCTGGTGCAGTTGTGTAATGGGGTAGCTGAGTGCTGAAGCTATATCATGTTGTACTCGGATGTATTTCAATTATGAAATTTTGTTTCCTTAATATGGAAATTAAATATATTGTGTGCTTCATATGAAATGTCAATTAGATTAATAAATGGATTATGAATAATCGGATAATTAGCCTGCTAATGGCGAATCAGCCTGCTAATTGGGGTTTGCTATTGCAAACAGTTGTTGAAATAATACCGTGGACGATGACCTCAGGCAACGCACACAGTTTCTAGGAATAAACCGTGTTAGATCCATGAACAATCACACATGACTTTCTCTTGAAAATTGTTTGTGTTAAGCCACCTTGCGCAAACGTTTACCACATAAAAACTGTGTGTGATGAACAGCCTTTGCCACACAGTTTCTTCTACGGACCGTGTGTGATACATTCAATAACACAAACGATTTAACGGGAAAAATTGTGTGTGATGCACCTGTGAACGGAAACGTTTTTCTTGGAGCGACTGTGTGGGATGTGCATACGAACGGAAACGTTTAGCAGGGACTGACTGTGTGGGATGTACTTGCGAGCGGAAACAATTTTGTCGTATAATTGTATTTTTTATCTCTATTGTACGTATTTCCGTATTTAAGCGCTCCTCGGTCGCACACGACCTCATTTTGCTGAACATGTGTGCCAGGAGGGCATATCCCCGACGGTTTCTGGGTCGTGTGTGAAGGACCCCCCCCTATCACCCACACTCACTTGGAGATGGTTCCAAATACCGTCGCGGAAAGGGGTTTTAAACCGTTTGTTTAGGACCGACGCGCACCAGTGGATGTCAAAATTTGAGGATAAAAACTTCTTTGTTTCTTGTAGTAGACTAACATCACTGCTAGCAAGCAGAATATCATCCACATACAAGATTAGGAAAATATATTTCCCATTTTTAAACTTTGCATAAATGTAGTTATCCTCAATATTTTATTCAAATCCAAAACTTTTAATCGTTTGATTAAACTTTAAATACCACTGTCTAGAGGCTTGTTTTAATCCATAAATGGATTTCCGGGTGGCATCCCATATTTTCCTTGCCTTCCATGATAAAACTCTTGGGTTGTTTCATGTAGACATTTTCTTTTAAATCGACGTTGAGAAATGTCGTCTTTACATCCATTTGATCTAACTCTAAATCAAAATGAGCAACTAATGTCATTATGATTCTGAAGGAATCCTTACATGAGACTGGAGAAAATGCCTCATTGTAATTTATCCCTTCTGTTTGTGTAAATCCTTTTGCCACGAGTCGTGCTTTATACTTTTCTACATTCCCTTTAGAGTCATACTTAATTTTCTAGACCCATTTACAGCCTACTGTTTTGGCTTCTTTAGGAATTTCCTCTAAGTCCCAAACATCTTTGGAACTCACCGATTTCATCTCGTCTTCCATTGCCTTCACCCACTTTGATGAATGCGAGCTTCTCATGGCTTCTTCATATGAGGTGGGATCTTTTTCCATATGAACCATTTCTGTGTTATAAACTTTAAAGTCGGTAGAAATAGTTGACTTTCTTGGTCTTGTAGACCTTCTAAGGGCCTCAGTTTCTGGCACATTATGTGCCTCAAGTACTGACACTTCTTCTAAAATTTGTTGTTGCATCTCCCTTTCATGCTCAACAACGGGTTCAGTCGGCTCCTGACGGACAGGTTCTGGGTCTACCCTCATAGTTGTCATGGGTGGAGTTGCAACTGGTAGTGGGAAAAATGGCTCCTGAATCATCGGATTAGGTGCATGCACCTTCTTCCCCTCAAGATCAATTTTTCAAGCTACCATGCTCCCCCTCATTATTTCGTCCTCTAAGAAGACGGCATGTCTTATTTCTACAAACTTTGTATATCTATCTGGACAGCAGAAACGAAAACCCTTTGATTCAACTAATCTTTCTATTCTCTCCTTGGAAAAATGGCCCAAGCGACAGTGCCATAATTTCGATGAGTCGAATGTTCTCTTTCTTTTCTTTTGTTCTTTATTTGACACAGAAACATGTTCTTTCACATTACATACAGAATAAACTTTTTCACGAAGTGATAACAAATAAAGCTCATTGTGTAGTAAAGCATCACCTGCATAAGCATTATTTAACCATATGGCACACTTGCCATGTCCAAAATAACATTCGTAAGTATCTTTGTCCAAACAAGAAACACTAATTAAGTTTCTATGACATGATGGAACAAATAAAACATCTCTATGTACAAGATTGAATCCATCAGCTAACTCTAAGGATATGTCACCGACAGCTTCAACTTCTGCTTCAACTCTGTTTGCCACTTCAATGCATCTTTTGCTTCTTTGCGTAGTCCGCGTCGAATGGAATCCCTATAAAGAATTTGCAACATGAACAGTTGCTCCTGAGTCAATCCACCAAGTGGATTTTGAAAACTGTGTATACAGGGATTCATTTACAAATGAAACTATATTGTTACCTCTTTTTGCCATGATTGACTTTAGCCAATCAGGGCAGTCTTTCTTGTAATGCCCGGTCTTCTTATAGTGAAGACAAGTTTCTTTGTCCACTAGGAAATGTTGTTGCTGACGCTGATGCTGATAGGGAGCTTTTCCTTGTGGCTTTGAAGGGGAACTTTTGTTGTTTTGATTGTAATTCTTTTTCTTGTGATCCTTCACATAGTTGAGTGAACCGCCATGTGAGGCTTTGAGTCTGCCCTCTTCTTGGACACGCATTGCTATTGTATTTTCAATGTCCCATGTTCCAGGTGACATATTGTAGTTTACAACAAAAGTTTCAAACTCCTTTGGTAGTGAAGCCATGACCAGGTGGACCAGGAGTTTTGGTTTGATCTCCAGATCCTCATCCATGGGCTTTAGCTTTGCTGCCATATTGCTCATCCTGAGGATGTGCTCTCTTATTCCATGACTACCACATGTGTAGTGTTCTGTCACCAGTTGCTTTAACACCTGGGTGGCATATATCTTTGAAGAGCCAGTGAACTGGCTCTTTATCTTTGTAAGCAACTCCCCTGCTGAAGTGCACTCTGCTATGGAGCCTACAATGGTGCTCTAAATTGTATTCTTTATAAATGCCATGCACTTTTTGTTTGCATTGACCCACTTTTGGTTTTCTATGGAGTATGACATCTCCAACGGAGCATAATCCCCCCTCTTTTTATCCCACGTAGCATCATCATTAGTGGCCTCTCTTACTAGCTATGTAGGTCTGACCGGCTGTGGAATGTCCACAACCCAGTCCAGCTCAGCACAGACAAATGCCAGTTCTACTTTCTTCCTCCACTCAGTGTAGTTATCACCTCTGAGTGTCGGAACATCTTTTAGGCAACTCATCAAGTGAAAGCCCCGTGAAATCACAATTTAAGTGAGATTAGTATAACAATCATATGCATTAATCTAACGCTGGTCAAATTAAACATACAATTGTCTATGTAATTAAATCTATATTACCGTTGTGCAAAATATTAGAAATAAATGCACCTTTAAATTCAATAATAAAACATCATCATGTTATTAACAACATCGGTCATAAAAATAACATAATCATATTCATTTTAATAAACACTTTAACATGCTCTTAAGAACTTAATTCTTTTTAAACTTTTATTTTCTTTGTAGAAGAGAACTATTAATTATTTATGCAACGAAAAAACATGAATAAAAATTCATGAACTTTTTATTCTTTACAGAAATTTTCTTTGACCAAATAAAAATTCATGAACTTTATTATTTTCTTTGTTAAATTCATGAACATTTCTTTTTATGAATTTTTTTTATTTTCATTTTCCAAAGCTCTTTCTGTTTACTTTTCAATTTTCTAAACAAAAACTTTCGTTGGAAAAAATTGCATAGAAAAACTAAACTATGTCAATTTTGCCCGACAACTGGACAAAAACTATTAAAACATTAATATATATAAAAAACGTCGGCTCAGCCGCGCTGCGTCTGGGCCCACGGCCTTCTCTATGCTTCGTGCGAGCCGGCCTCGCTTCAGCATGGGGCTCCGGCCTCAGCCCAGCGCGCGTGGGTTGCGCCCGTGCCGCCGCTGCCGGCCTCTGCCACTTACGTCCCATAGAGCCCGCTGGCAAGCTAGGGTTTAGATCGCAACCGTCCATCGCGATCGGATGACTCAGCGATGTCCTCGCTCGAACAAAACGAGCCAGCGCCTGCGGGTGGGGGAAACCCTAGTCATTTTCTTCCCCTCCCCCGCGCCGCTCTATGCCCTTCTCTCGCTCGAGAACGGCGCCGTGTCGGTCCATGCCGGCCGTCGGAGACGGTGTCGAACGTCGTCGCGCCGCGCAAGCCGAGCCTCTCTTTTCTCCCTCCCTGCTATCTCCGTTTCCGAGAGAGAGAGAGAGAGAGAGAGAGAGAGAGAGAGAGAGAAGAACCCTCTTTTTCCTCTCGCTCTCGCCCGCACGCGGCTCTCTCTGTCCAGGTCGTCGGGCCACCGCGCCACGCGCAGTTGCCGGTGACGGCCACCACGCGAGCCTTTCTTTCCCTTTCTGTTTCAACTCTCTCCATCCACCACCTTACCAGAGAGAAGAGAGAGGTAGCTACCACCCGACGATGACCTAGATGGATGGAGCGGTTGTGCCCTTGCCGACCCCTTCGCCGGTCACGCATTCCCCTTGCGGTGAGCGCGCCATCGTCGAATGGATCGGTGGTGGTGCTCTTTGCCCCTGTGGGGTGGGTTCTTCATCCGACGCCTCGGCTTGCCGATGCGCGTCCGGATCGAGAGGAACAGGCGCGGCCATGATGGCGGCGCTCTTTGCCGGCGAGGCCCGAGGCCCTTCTCCGGTGAAAACTTTTCCCTGTCTTTTTTAGGGTTCTTTGGGGAGGGATTTACTTTTGCTGTGATTTCTTTCTACGGAAAAGACTAAACCCAATCTGGCTGATACCGTTGATAGACCTCGTGGATTGGGTAGGTGATACGTCTCCGTCGTATCTACTTTTCCAAACACGTTTTCCCTTGTTTTGGACTCAAACTTGCATGATTCGAATGGAACTAACCCGGACTAGCTCTGTTTTCAGTAGACTTTCCATTGTGTTATTTATGTGCAGAAACAGAAGTTCTCGGAATGACCTGAAACTCCATGGAACGTCTTTTCAAAAATAAAATAAAAATCCTTGCCAAAGATGAAGACCAGGGGGCCCACACCCTGTCCACGAGGGTGGGGGCGCGCCCTCCCCCTAGGGCGCGCCCCCTACCTCGTGGGCCCCCTGGAGCTCCTCCGATGCCAACTCCAACTCTATATATTTGCTTTCAGAGAGAAAAAATAAAGGAGAAGAAATCATCGCGTTTTACGATACGGAGCCGCCGCCAAGCCCTAAAACCTCTCGGGAGGGCTGATCTGGAGTCCGTTCGGGGCTCCAGAGAGCGGGATTCGTCGCCGTTGTCATCATCAACCATCCTCCATCACCTATTTCATGATGCTCACCGCCGTGCATGAGTAATTCCATCGTATGCTTGCTGGACGGTGATGGGTTGGATGAGATCTATCATGTAATTGAGTTAGTTTTGTTAGGGTTTGATCCCTAGTATCCACTATGTTCTGAGATTGATGTTGCTATGACTTTGCTATGCTTAATGCTTGTCACTAGGGCCCGAGGGCCATGATTTCATATCTGAACCTGTTATGTTTTTATGAATATATGTGAGTTCTTGATCCTATCTTGCAAGTCTATAGTCACCTACTATGTGTTATGATCCAGCAACCCCGAAGTGACAATAATTGGGACCACTCCCGGTGATGACCATAGTTTGAGGAGTTCATGTATTCACTATGTGCTAATGCTTTGTTCCTGTTCTCTATTAAATGGAGGCCTTAATATCCCTTAGTTTCAATTAGGACCCCGCTGCCACGGGAGGGTAGGACAAAAGATGTCATGCAAGTTCTTTTCCATAAGCACGTATGACTATATTCGGAATACATGCCTACATTACATTGATGAATTGGAGCTAGTTCTGTGTCACCCTATGTTATGACTGTTACATGATGAACCGCATCCGGCATAATTATCCATCACCGATCCAATGCCTACGAGCTTTTCCTCTACTGGTTCTCGCTTATTTACTTTTATGTTGCTACTGTTACAATCACTACAAAATACCAAAAATATTACTTTTATTACCATTACCACTACTATCATATTACTTTGCTACTAAATACTTTGCTGCAGATACTAAGTTATCCAGGTGTGGTTGAATTGATAACTCAACTGCTAATACTTGAGAATATTCTTTGGCTCCCCTTGTGTCGAATCAATAAATTTGGGTTGAATACTCTATCCTCGAAAACTGTTGCGATCCCCGATACTTGTGGGTTATCAAGACTAATTTCTGGCGCCGTTGCCGGGGAGCATAGCTCTATTATTTGAGTCACTTGGGATTTATATCTGCTTGTCACTATGAATAACTTGAAAGATGCTAAGACAACAATTTATCCCTCAACTACGAGGGGAGGTAAGGAACTGCCATCTAGCTCTGCACTTGATTCACCTTCTGTTCTGAGTAAGCTTGCGACACCTAAACCTGCTTCTGCTATTCGTTATGATATGTCGCATGTTATTGATGATGTCACTTCTGCTATGCATGATACTTATGATGAAACTACTTCTATGCTTGGTACTACTGTGCCCCTTAGTGAATTTCTTGATGAACAAATTGCTAGGGCTAGAGAAAAAGAAATTATTGAAACTGATTATATTGATGAAAGTGATGATGAAGATATGCCTGTTATTCCTGAGGGTTATGTTTTTGATATGGAAGCTTCTGCAGCTATTTTAGCTTGCAAACATAGATCTGAGCTCAAGAGGCTATTAGTTAAATGGAATAAGAAATCTCTTAAAGATAGAATGAAACCTGACCCTGCTTTTGCTACTTCACCTATCTGTGTTGCCGATAAGGATTATGAATTCTCTGTTGATCCTGATATAATTACTTTGGTTCAATCTGATCCTTTTCATGGCTATGAATCTGAAACTGTCGTGGCACATCTTACTAAATTAAATAATATAGCCACCCTGTTCACTAATGATGAGAGATCTCGCTACTTTTATATCCTTAAAATATTTCCGTTCTCATTAAAGGGTGATGCTAAGATATGGTTTAATTCTCTTGATCCTGGTTGTGTGCGTAGTCTCCAGGATATGATTTATTACCTCTCTACTAAATATTTCCCTGCTCATAAGAAACAAGCTGCTTTGAGGGAAATATACAACTTTGTGCAAATTGAAGAAGAGAGTCTCCCACAAGCTTGGGGGAGGCTTCTCAAGTTACTTAAGCCTGATCATCCTCTTAAGAAAAATGAAATACTTGATATCTTTTATAATGGACTAACCGATGCTTCCAGAGACTACCTGGATAGTTGTGCTGGTCCTGTTTTCAGGGAAAGAACACCGGATGAAGCTGAAATTCTATTGAATAATATGCTGACAAATGAAAATAATTGGCACTTCCTGAGCCAGCTCCTGAGCCAGCCCCTGAGCCATTTACTGAGCCTATTCCTAAACCAACTCTGAAGAAGAGAGGTGTTCTATTTCTCAGTCCTGAAGATATGCAAGAGGCAAAGAAATCTATGAAAGAAAAAGGTATTAAAGCTGAAGATGTTAAGAATTTACCTCCTATTGAAGAAATACATGGTCTTAATCTACCGCCTGTTGAAGAATCATATGGTCTTAATCCATTACTTACTGAAGAACCTCCTGGTCTTGATAACCCGACACAGGTAGTAAAGGTAAATTCTCTCTATAGATATGATAGAGCTGAAATCCCTCCTACTAAAATTGCTAGCCCATGCTTGGATGAGTTTGATAACTTTATGGTTAAGTAAGAAGATTTCAATGCTTACTTTGGTAGACAATTAAAACAAAATGCTTATATGATTAAACACTTGGGTGATTATATGGCTAATGTTAGAGGTGAACTTAAACTCGTTAGCAAAGATGCTTCTATGGTTACCACTCAAGTAGAACAAGTACTTAAGGCTCAAAATGATTTGCTCAATGAAATGAATAGTAAGAAAAATGATTATGCTGTTAGAGTGGCTACTAGAACTGGTAGAATGACTCGGGAACCTTTGTATCCTGAAGGCCACACTAAGAGAATCGAGCAAGATTTTCAGAGAAATAATATTGATGCACCTAGTTCTTCTAAAAGGAAGAAAAAGAAAAATGATAGGACTTTGCAAACTTCTAGTGAACCTATTGCTGAACCACCTGAGAATCCAAATGATATCTCTATTTCTGATGCTGAAACACAATCTCGTAATGAACATGAACCTAGTGATAATATTAATGATGATGTTCATGATGATGCTCAACCTAGCAATGATAATGATGTGGAAACTGAACCTGCTGTTGATCTTGATAACCCACAATCAAAGAATCAACGTTATGATAAGAGAGACTTTGTTGCTAGGAAACACGGTAAAGAAATGGAACCATGGGTTCAGAAACCCATGCCTTTCCCTCCCAAGCCATCCAAGAAAAAGGATGATGAGGATTTTGAGCGCTTTGTTGAAATGATTAGACCTATCTTTTTGCGTATGCAATTAACTGATATGCTCAAAATGAATCCTTATGCTAAGTATATGAAAGAAATTGTTACTAATAAAAGAAAGATACCGGAAGCTGAGATTTCCACCATGCTTGCTAATTATACTTTTAAGGGTGGAGTACCAAAGAAACTTGGAGATCCAGGAGTACCCACTATACCATGCTCCATTAAAAGAAACTATGTTAAAACTGCTTTATGTGATCTTGGAGCCGGTGTTAGTGTTATGCCTCTCTGTTTATATTGTAGACTTGATTTGAATAAGTTGACACCTACTGAAATATCTTTGCAAATGGCTGATAAATCTACTGCTATACCTGTCGGTATTTGTGAGGATGTGCCTGTTGTGGTTGCAAACGTTACTATTTTAACGGACTTTGTTATTCTTGATATTCCCGAGGACAATAGTATGTCTATTATTCTTGGAAGACCCTTTTTGAATACTGCAGGGGCTGTTATTGATTGCAACAAAGGCAATGTCACTTTTCATGTTAATGGTAATGAGCATATGGTACACTTTCCGAGGAAACAACCTCAAGTTCACAGTATCAATTCTATTGGAAAAATTCCATCGAATATTTTTGGAGGTTTTGAATTTCCTCTTCCTACTGTCAAGAAGAAATATGATATTCTTATTATAGGGGATGTGCATATCCCCGTTGAGGTAACATAGTGTTATTCGAAATTTCTCCGGTTCCATGTTATTCGGAATGAGTTTGTTAACAAGACTTGATCAACCTTATTAGTGGATTCCTTTTGATGAGCATGAGATGGATGAAATTAGAAAGCACAACCTTCTGTACCCTCTTCCTACTTTCTGTTATTTAGTTGAAATAAAGTAAAAATAGTATTTTCTGTCTGTTTTCTAATTTATCCGTGCAATATAAAAATACCCCAAAAATAAAAGTCCTCCAAATGCCATGCCAATTTAATATGATTTTTTCTAGAATATTTGAGGATTTATGGAACTGAAAACACAGCGGGGGGAGCTGCCACCTGGCCACGAGCGTGGAGGGCGCGCCCTACCCCCCAGGGCGCACCCCCCTGCCACGTGGGCTCACAGTGGCCCTCCTCCACTTATTCTTGCACCCATCCACTTCTTCTTCCTCCCACAAACACGAATATCTAGCTCAAGCACGAGTTCTAGCTCACTTTGCTGCGATTTTTGATCTCCTTGCTCAAAGCACCTCTCACAAAACTGCTTGGATATATTGTTCCTTGGTATGTGACTCCTCCATTGGTCCAATTAGTTTTTGTTCTAGTGCTTTATTCATTGCAAATTTGTGCTGCCTAGGTGACCATGTTATTGAGCTTGCATGTCAAATTTATATGGTTCCAAGTAGTTCTAATGCATGATATATCCTCTAGGCACTTGTAGGAGTAGTTGCTATCAATTTTATTGAAGTTGGTTCACTTTTGTTTGAAGTTACTAAAAATTTCAGAAATTTTTCAGAGGAGGAAATATGCTTAGGAAAATGTTTCAAGGTGGTTCCTCAAGGAAGCAAGGACCCAGGCTTGCAATGCGTGATGCTGACGATGAGCCACCAAAGGACGCTCTTGTGCGGCCCTGTCAATGGCCTTCAGAAAATTTTATGGATCGAGCGGGAATCAAAGAAGAATTTAACGCATATTTGTGTAACGCTGATCTTGTGAGCTTTGAGGCAGACAAATGCCCCCAGTACCATCAACTCACTAGCTCATTTGTGAGTAGGTTTGAATTTTCATCTTCACGTAATTCTCCAACGGTCATGTTTGATCTTTATGAAAAATCTTATACCATGGACTTAGAGGATTTTACTTCTGCTTGCAAACTTCCACAATGGGGTAGTGTTAGTGATCCCCGTAAATTTGAATTTAGAAACTTTCTTGCTGGTATAACTGTGGGGGAATCTAGAGATATAAGACAAGCTACCATAGGGAGCATTCACTCTCCTGCTATACATTATTTTGCTCTTTTCATAGGCAGATGCATAAATGGTAAAGATGAAGCATGTCACATGTGTGTCCCTAACCTTAGCATTCTTAGGAGTGCTGTGTTAGGAGACCAATCTTATAATATGGGAGCCATTGTTGCACGTAGGTTGCATCATAATAGATTTAATGGAGATTTCTTTGGAGGAATTTATGCAACTCGCTTAGCTGATTTTCTTGATGTGGACATTCGTGAGGATGATATGGAGTTGCCTCCTACTTATTTAGACTTTAATTCTATGGTCCACCACCAGTTTGTCGAGAGGAATGAATCACCTCTCCAGTATCGACTAATCTTTGATAAATGGTGTGTTGTCCGTATTACTCTCCCTGCTCCTGCCTTCTTTGATTATCAGACAAAAGGAAGATATGTTATCACCAGAGAGGAGGCGGATGAGTACGAGAGGAGAGCAGAGGCAGCCCGACGCCACGCTACAGCTCAGGAGGCAATAGCCGTTGCATCACAGTACGACCCCAGCTACACCTATGGATATCCGTCAGGCCATCCCTGGCAATGACCAACTTAGGCCAAAAGCCTAAGCTTGGGGGAGTACGTATTTCTCACCGAAATTACATTTATGTTCACACACTCATTGCTAGATGTCGGTGCTCATACTTTTTCACTGTAATATCCATGCTAGTTTATTTTCTTTTTCCTGCTTTCTTCTTGTGTGTTTGTTAAACCTTAAGAAAAACCAAAAAAATAGTAGTAGTTTACTTTTCTTGTTGTAGTAGTAATAATTAAAAAGAAAACCCAAAAAATATTTCCCGTTCTTCTTTTGCTTGTTGGGAGCTTTCCCGTGTAAATATTTTTATTTCTTTTCTTTTCTTTGGGGGTCGATAGGAGAAGACCATGATTAAATTGTTGAAGTGGCTCTTATATGCATTATTGTTGATTTAACCAAGAGCCCATATTGCCTTGTCTTCTCCTGGTTATTGAATGCTCGCAGATTCCAGCTTAGTCCAATGCACATGCACTCTTATTATTATTCACATCGTTCGGACGTGCAAGTGAAAGGCAATTATGATGATATATGATCGACTGACTGAGATGAGAAAAACTGGTATGAACTCGACCTCTCTTGTTTTTGTAAATATGATGAGTTCATCGTTCCTGATTTAGCTTATTATGAATAAACATGTTTGCAATGACAATTAGAGATCATAATTGCTTATGCCATGCTTGATTAGCTATGAGTTATAATGGTTTACCTTGCGTGCCAACATGCTATTAAAATGGTTGTGATGTGGTATAGTGGGGTGGTATCCTCCTTTGAATGATTTAAGTGACTCGACTTGGCACATGTTCCCACATGTAGTTGAAACAAATCAACATAGCCTTCACGATATTTATGTTCATGGTGGATTATATCCTACTCATGCTTGCATCCAATGTTTATTAATTTTAATGCATGTTCATGACTGTTGTCGCTCTCTAGTTGGTCGCTTCTCAGTCTTTTGCTAGCCTTCACTTGTACTAAGCGGGAATACTGCTTGTGCATCCAATCCCTTAAACCCCAAAGTTATTCCATATGAGTCCACTATATCTTCCTATATACGGTATCTACCTGCCATTCCGAGTAAATTTGTATGTGCCAAACTCTAAACCTTCAAATAAATATTTTGTTTTGTATGCTCGAATAGCTCATGTATCAACTAGGGCTGCCCTTATATTCCATGTTAGGCAGGTTATTCTCAAGAGGAGTGGACTCCGCTCCTCATTCACGAGAAAATGGCTGGTCACCGGGATGCCCAGTCCCATGCTTTATGCAAACTAAATCAAAATAATTGCAAACAAAACTCCCCCTGGGACTGTTGCTAGTTGGAGACACTCGTTGTTTCGAGAAAGTCATGGATTGATGCTTGTTGGTGGAGGGGGAGTATAAACTTTACCATTATGTTCGGGAACCGCCTATAATGTGTGTAGGATGGAAGATATCGCCATCTCTTGGTTGTTATGTTGACAATGAAAGTATGCCGCTCAAAATATTATTTATCTCTATTTCAAAACCGAGCTCTGGCACCTCTACAAATCCCTGCTTCCCTCTGCGAAGGGCCTATCTATTTACTTTTATGTTGAGTCATCACCCTCTTATTAAAAGCACTAGCTGGAGAGCGCAGCTGTCATTTGCATTCATTACTATTAATTTATATTGGGTATGACTATGATTGGATCTCTTTTACCATGAATTACAATGTCTAGTCAGTCATTGATCTTTAAAGGTGCTCCGCATTTATGTTTTGCGGTCTCAGAAAGGGCTAGCGAGATACCATCTTGTTATATCATATTATGATTGTTTTGAGAAAGTGTTGTCATCCGAGATTTATTATTATGACTCGCTACTTGATTATGCTATTGATATGAGTAAATATGAGACCTGAGAGTTATTGCAAATGTGGTTAGTCATAATCTTTGCTGAAAACTTGAATGCTGGCTTTACATATTTACAATAACAAGAGCAAACAGAGTTTGTAAAAGTTTTTCTTTACCACTTTCAGTTTGTCAACTGAATTGCTTGAGGACAAGCAAAGGTTTAAGCTTGGGGGAGTTGATACGTCTCTGTCGTATCTACTTTTCCAAAAACTTTTGCCCTTGTTTTGGACTCTAACTTGCATGATTTGAATGGAACTAACCCGGACTGACGTTGTTTTTAGCAGACTTCCCATGGTGTTATTTATGTGCAGAAACAGAAGTTCTCGGAATGACCTGAAACACCATGGAACATCTTTTCAAAAATAATAAAAAATCCTTGCCAAAGATGAAGACTAGGGGGGCCACACCCTGTCCACGAGAGTGGGGGCGCGCCCTCCCCCCTAGGGCGCGCCCCCCTACCTCGTGGGCCCCCTGGAGCTCCTCCGACGCCAACTCCAACTCTATATATTTGCTTTCAGAGAGAAAAAATAAAGGAGAAGAAATCATCGCGTTTTATGATACGGAGCCGCCGCCAAGCCCTAAAACCTCTCGGGAGGGCTGATCTGGAGTCCGTTCGAGGCTCCGAAGAGGGGGTTTCGTCGCCGTCGTCATCATCAACCATCCTCCATCACCAATTTCATGATGCTCATCGCCGTGCGTGAGTAATTCCATCGTAGGCTTGCTGGACGGTGATGGGTTGGATGAGATCTATCATGTAATCGAGTTAGTTTTGTTAGGGTTTGATCCCTAGTATCCACTATGTTCTGAGATTGATGTTGCTATGACTTTGCTATGCTTAATGCTTGTCACTAGGGCCCGAGTGACATGATTTCAGATCTTAACCTACTATGTTTTTATGAATATATGTGAGTTCTTGATCCTATCTTGCAAGTCTATAGTCACCTACTATGTGTTATGATCCGGCAACCCCGAAGTGACAATAATCGGGACCACTCCCGGTGATGACCATAGTTTGAGGAGTTCATGTATTCACTATGTGCTAATGCTTTGTTCCGGTTCTCTATTAAAATGAGGCCTTAATATCCCTTAGTTTCCATTAGGATCCCGCTGCCACGGGAGGGTAGGACAAAATGTGTCATGCAAGTTCTTTTCCATAAGCACGTATGACTATATTCGGAATACATGCCTACATTATATTGATGAATTGGAGCTAGTTCTGTGTCGCCCTATGTTATGACTGTTACATGATGAACCGTATCCGGCATAATTATCCATCACCGATAAAAATGCCTATGAGCTTTTCCTATACTGGTTCTCGCTTATTTACTTTTCCGTTGCTACTGGTACAATCACTACAAAATACCAAAAATATTACTTTGTTACCGTTACCACTACTATCATATTACTTTGCTACTAAATACTTTGCTGCAGATACTAAGTTATCCAGGTGTGGTTGAATTGACAACTCGACAGCTAATACTTGAGAATATTCTTTGGCTTCCCTTGTGTCGAATCAATAAACTTGGGTTGAATACTCTACCCTCGAAAACGGTTGCGATCCCCTATACTTGTGGGTTATCAGTAGGTCAGATCGATCCGGTAGTCCTACCTTCTCCTGATGTTGAAGAGCTCGAGCCGGTGCCGGCCATCGTGAAGTAGTGTCCGGTGATGGCAGAGAGATGGCGGCGGTGGTGTGCTTCCTGAAAGTGCGTTATATCGACTAGAGGGGGGTGAATAGGAGATTTTTATGAAATTCTTCACTGAGGAATTTGCTCGTGAGGAAATTCCTTAGCGAAGAACTACTAGCAGCGGAATAAGTACTCAGATGAAAACATAACAGAATCCAAGCATAGTCATCATGATGAAATGAAGACAAACACAGAGTACATAAAACGTAAACACAGGATAGCACTAGATGAAGACAAAACAGACTGAAGAAATTGAACTGAGGAAATTGAGAAAGTCTTCAGTCAAAGTCTTTAAGCACAGATATGAACAAACACACAACACAGTAATGAGGAAATGAAAGTGTTGAGGAAATAGAACCGGTAAGCTTGGTGAAGACAATGATTTGGTAGACCAGTTCCAACTGTTGTCTCAGTTGTACATCTGGTTGGAGAGGCTGAGTATTTAAACTCGAGGACACCTAGTCCCGGACACACAGTCCTCACCGTATTCTCCTTGAGCTAAGGACACACAGTCCTTGCCCAATCACTCGCGGTAAGTCTTCAGGTGACTTCCAAACCTTCACAGACTTGGTCACTCGGCGATCCACAATTCCTCTTGGATGCTCTAGACCTTGACGCCTAACCGTCTGGAAGAAGCACAGTCTTCAAAGGTAACAAGCGTCGGATCCACGCAGGATCAATCTCTTCAGTGATGCTCAATCACTTTGGGTTTGTAGGTGTTTTGGGTTTGGGTTTGGATTTTCCTCACTTGATGATTTTTGCTCAAAGTCCTCGGAGGATGGGTTGCTCTCAAATGACAAGTGTCAAGTTCTCGCGGAGCAGCCAACCAGCTAGTTGTTGTAGGGGGCGGCTATTTATAGCCTAGGGAGCAGCCCGACATGATAAGACATAAATGCCCTTCAATGATATGACCGTTATGTCGACAAGATATTTTGGGACAGCTGGCGCGCAGCACAGCAACGGTCGGAAATTTGAGGTACAAATTCCTCAGGGCTATCATGTTCCTCACTGTGTAGGCAATTCGCACTGGCGAATTCCTAACTCCTCAGTCAGAGCAAAGTCCTCAGTGACCAGAAGAACTGCGTCTCTGTCACTGAAGAATTTGAATGAACTATATGAGATTTCCAATGGCTTCACTCGAAGGGATTGGTAGGTGTAGGATTTGAGTTGAGCATCACATGGAAATTTTCTCCTTAGTATTTCCTCGACCCCCTTTAAGAGTATGGTGTTTCCTGTGACTCAAGAAAGAGAAAATGAAACTACGAAAACAAAAGTCTTCACGCTTCATGTTCCTCGAATGAATACCAAGTCTTCAAGGTCACACCAATTTCTTCACTTTCAAAGTCTTTAGAAAGTCTTCAGTATATCAAAGTCTTCAGCCGAAGAACTTCATTTTTAGGGGTCGACTTTCTCTATAAATATCAAACTCCTCATAGACTTATAGACCTGTGTACACTCATAAACGCATTAGATACTTAACCTATAAGTCTTCAATACACCAAAATCACTAAGGGGCACTAGATGCACTTACAATCTCCCCCTTTTTGGTGATTGATGACAACATAGGTTAAGTTTTCAACGGGGATAAATATATGAAGTGTAAATACTGATATTGAGGAATTTGATTGCAAGATATAGAAGAACTCCCCCTGAAGATGTGCATAGTGAGGAATTTGCTTTTGAAGCAATGCACACTTGAAGAGTTGAATCATGGAGATCTCCCCCTATATCTTGTAATTCGTACACGCATTTGGAATATAATATGAAGAATTTGAAATGCATGATGAAATATGGCACCTGATGTAATTCAGCATGCGTGCGATAATATTACTAAGGAATAAGCATGCAGAGTAGCGTATTGAAAGTATCAAAGCATAGTGCAACAAAAGTATCAGCGCACCATCGGGTTTAAGATTACAACTCGATCCAATAAAAGTTTCGGAAGAACGAGAGTTGTAACTTAAAAAACGATGTATAAGGACGTTATACTAGACCCGCTTGAAGACTAACTCAAATTTCTCCCCCTTTGTCATCGAATGACCAAAAGGATCGAAACTGAGGACTAACGCTCCTGAAGATAATCAAGTTGATGAAGGAGCGCCAGCGTTGTTGGGGTCGGTCGTTGATGTAGGACCTGCCGCAGTGTCGTCCAAGTCTTCATTTTCATCAGTGTCGCGTGATGAAGAATATGAATTGGCCACCAAAGAAGGAACTGGGACCTTCTTGTATTTCTTCGGAGGAGGTGCAGACCAGGCAAATTCTTCATTGAGACCCATTTTCTTCAAATCATCAGCGCTGTAAACTTGAGACAGAACAGCCCAGGTGCGGTTGAGGGTTTCATGAAGGTAGTAGTGATTTTTCTTCACTGCATTATGTGTCGTAGTCATGTTGTGAAGAATTGAACCAAACTGACGCTTGACCCATTTGTGATTGCGATCAACCTTTTGATGAAGACTGAGGAGTAACTCACGGTCAGTCATCACCCTGGGTGCTGTGGCTTGAGGATTTGGCTTGGCAGTGTTGGCGGCAGTGTCATGTGTGGCAGAGTCATCATTGGTGGAATATGATGCGGCCTTGCGAAATTGACCATCCAATGGACGAATGCCTTCATCTATCACAGCAGTGGCTTTGCCTTTTTCTTCAGCTGAGGAAAATGTCCTTTTGAGGACTTCAATGGGAGGCAAGTAGCTGCAGTGGTTGAGAGTTTCAGCTTTGTAGTTGAGTGAAGACCTTGTCCTGATGAATCTCATAATCCAAGGTGCATAAGGCTTCAACTCAAATGGTGACGTAGCAATGTTGGCCAGAGTCCTCATGAAGAAATCATGGAAGTTGATGGGAACGCCATGAATGATGTTGAAGAGCATATTCTTCATGATGCCAACGACTTCTTCATCAGTTGAATCGTGGCCTTTGATGGGACTCATTGTCTTCATCAGAATGTGATAGACAGTCCTTGGCACATACAACAATTCCTTGACGAGGAATGTGGTTCGAGGGGCCTGCCCTGGCTTCAAAGGCTTCATGAGCACTTGCATATAGTTATTTGAAAGTTCAGGTTCGTTATAAATACAACGTGCATCTTCAGTGGGTGGACTCAGAGGAAGGGCACGAAGCAATTCAGATGCTGGGGCCTTATGATGTGTGTTATCAGTCATCCAGTCCAAAACCCATGAATTCACATCTTCAGAGTTGCCGGTGATGTGCAGTGTTGCATAGAACTGAAGAATGAGTTCTTCATTCCAATCGCATATGTCAGTGCAGAAGTTGAGCAGCCCAGCGTCGTGAAGAACACTGAGGACTGGCGTGAAGCACGGCATTGACTCCATATCCACGTGAGGAATATGTGCATGGTCGAAGACTTTGTCCTTGTTGAAAAGCACTGAGGAATAGAAATTTGCTTGGCTTGCTGTCCAGAAACGCCTCTTCCTTATGCGAACAGAGTCATAGGGGTTGTATTCAGTGAAGAACACATGCTCACCAAAGAAGTCTTCAGCCTTGAATTTTTGCTTCTTTGAGAACGGATCCTTGGGCTTTGGCAGAGGAGTGTCAGTGAGTTGCATCACTACCTCAGGAATCACGATCTCAGGTTCTTCAGGCTGAGAATTTCTGGTTCCTCCTCGGGTACAGTCACCTTTTCAGTTTCAGCAGCAGTTTCTTCAGCACTAGTGGCTGGAATTTCTTCATTCACGGATGCAGTGGGATGAGTTTCTTCAAAGCCCATCGGAACAGTTGGTGCAGAGGAGTGAGGAATTTGCTGCAGTGGGGTGAAGAGTGGGGAATTGGGGTGCTGACTTTCCCAAAAGTCGTCATTCATCAACGGGGTTGTGCTTCCAATATCCACATCTTCATCATCAATTTCTTCAACACCAGCCTCTTCAGCATCAAACTGAGGCATTGGTGATGAGACCAGTGGGGTTGAAGGGATTGCATCCACTTCAATTTCTTCATCAATCTGCTCTGAGGAAGCAGCAGATTGAGGTTCTTCATCTGATCCACTTGGGATCACATAATCTTCACCAAAAGGAACAAGGTCCTTTGATGGCATGGATGAGATAGGAATAGCATCAATGGGATTTGCAAACGAGGTAGTCATTGGCTTCATCTTCTTGGGAGCTGAAGATTCTGAAGCATTTGATGCCTTCCTTTTCTTCACTGCAACTCGCTCTGCAGCCTTGGTCTTCTTCACATCTAGTGCAGAGGGAAGAATAGGAGTTGGCGTAGGCGCAGGTGGAGCTGAGGAATCTGGTTGATTTTCCTCAGGCGCAACTGATGCAGTTGCCTTGATTTCTTCAGTTTCTTCAGGCGCACCACTAGTGGATGCCCTGGCAATTTCGTCAGTGGCTGGAGTAGAGTCATCAGCCCTGGAACTGGCATTTTCTTCAGCAGCCTGAACTTCATCAGTGGTGCTGGCATGTTCTTCAGTTTGCTGAACAGATGCTTCAGCGTGAGGAACTTCTCGTTGAGTTGGAGCTGCACCCTTGGTGAAAGTATCAGTCAGCTTCACAAATCTGACCTTGGCTCCTTGCCAATCAGCATAGTAAGAATCAAAGTTGTCGCTGAGGGCTTTGATTTCAGCCTGCATCTTGACGAGTTCCTCAGGTGTCATCTTGACAACATTTTTCTTCAGCAGCTTCTCTTTGCGATACTGTGATTTCTTGATCTCTCTGGCCCTATCATATTTCCACTTCTTCTCTTGGATGAAGTGTGTCTGCATGTGACTTTGCCCAGGTGTCAGCTTGAAGTCAGGCATAGGTGTGTTGGGATCCTTATGCCAGAGATCAATGTAATCGAGGATCGCCCTTGGATCCAACAGCAGTGGCACAGGTGTGCCTTTGGCTTTAGCAGCCCTTTCTTGGCGGTCCCTGATGATTTCAGCAAGTTCTTCTTCATCAGCTTCATCATCATCAGATGGTACAGTGAAGACTACCTGCTTCTTCTTAGGACTTGGGCGAGTGCCGCGTCCAGCAGTAGCCTTTTTCTTCAGCAGAGAGAGTCCAGCTGAGGAACTGGGTGCAGCTGAGGAACTAGCTGAGACACCAGAGGCAATTGAGGTGCCAGTAGTCCTTTGGCATGAGGCCAGATGCACAGGTGCTGAGGACTTTGTCGGGACAGCTGAGGACTGTGGAGGAGGTGCTAAGGACTTTGGTGGAGCAGGAGCAGTATGAGGAATTTGCTTTGAAGATTTTGAGGTGTCTGGCCGTGAGGGCATTGCAGAGGAACTTGGCCATGAGGGCATTGCTGATGAAGCACTTGGCTTGCGAGCGGGCTTCTTGAGCATCGCTTTCCTCGGCTTGGCAGAAGCCTCAGCAGCAGCAGCAGAGTCTTCATTAAATTTCCTCACTACTTCTCTGGCTTGCCTTGCCAATTTAGCTTGGCGCTTGGCCCATTCCTCAGGAAAATCCTCACCACGCTTGATGCTAGTGGGATCTGCCTCTTGGCCAGGTGCCAATGGGGCTCTTGGGCATGGAGGGTTCAGTGCGAATTTCTTCATGTACTTTGGAGTAACATATCTGTACTCCCTCCATTCACGTGCCCATCTCCATTCAAACCTCTGGATTCGCACCTTGCGATGATTTTTATCTTCTTTGCCAAATTTGGATTCATCAGGCGTGCAGTAATCTTTATAAATATCCTCAGGGATTTCAAATGCAGTCATAACCTCAGGCTTCTTTCCTCCTTTTTGTGGCCTTTTACCTTCAGCCATTTTCTTTAGTTGAGGAATTTGAAAAATTGAGTTCTCTGAAGAAGTATGCAACTTTTCTTCGAGGAACGCTGCAAATGAGTTAAGTTGATGAGAACCTAATGATTCAGCAGCGGACATGTGTACCTGTGAACAGAGTATAGTTGCGAGGAATTTGAAGAGGTCATATGCATTCTCAGAGGGTTTTTCATAAAGAACAAGTTTGAGGAATTTGACCAGATGCGTCTTGAGGAATTTCACTAAGCGCTTTATATCTTAGGTTCCAGAGTTGTATAGATCGAGGATCCACACAATTGAGGAATCTTGAAGAAAATCAGGCTTAGGGAAATGAATCAAGAAGAGATAACATGTGAGGTGTTTTGTGTGTGAGGAGTTGAAGAATAAAACACCTTTGAAGATTTTGTAGAAAAGTTTCGAATCAAAGAGGGCAGTAAAATTTGCTTTTAATTACCCTGAAATGAAGAACACGACGAACTGTGAGTTGAAACAGTGAAGTTCGTCGATGCAGATCTTCCATGCCCTAACTTGGCGGAGGAAGACGTCTACGGCGGCGGCGGAGGTGAAGATTTCCGCGGTCGGCGCGAGTACAACGGCGACGAGGTCGAGGCAGTGAAGCTCTTCCTCACCGGCGACGATGGAGTAGCGACGGCGCTAGGGTTCGGAAGCTCGAGCGGGAGAGTGAGATCGACCGGGGTAAAAGAAGTGAGGAAGGGGACAGGGGTATTTATAGCCACGGTGAAAAACTGCTCGCCCGAAGATTTGGGACGAACGTGCCCCTGGCCGTTCTCCTTCTCGCGACATGTGTCACCCACGTACTATGTAGTGGAGATCGTGTAAGATTGTGGGTGGATAAAATAATGCATTGTGGGATGCGGAACGGTTTGAGCGGCAAAACCGAAAGTTTGGATAAGATTAGTTTTAACGTTCCGTTCGCAATTTCTTCAGCTGACAAGGACACAGTGAAGAATTTGAACGAGTTTCAAATAGAATGCACATGAAGAATTTGTGAATAGATTGGATTGAGTATAGCATAGAGGGGAAGGTTCCGATCGCATTCACTTAGCAGAAAGTCCAACTTGAAAAAATAGCTATAAGTGAATGCTGTAGAGGACATAAACTCATATATATATATATATATATATATATATATATATATATATATATATATATATATATATATATATATAGCCAATGAAGAAAAACGACGGCACAAGTGAAGACTTTGCAAAGTTTGAAGAATTTGAAAAACTGAAGAAATTCAAAAGTTGAGAAAAAACTCAAACTGAAGATTTTCAACTTTTGTGGTGGCGTGACCCATCGTATAAGAATGATGATTTCAGACACCGCGTACAATTATCGTAGGGTTCTAAGAATCAAATTCTTCATTAATTTCTTCACACTTAGAGTGTTATTCTTCATTGATTGAAGAGAAACGTTTCTTCATGTGTTGCACATCTAAGTCATCAATTTTGCATAAGTGTTAGGATGAGTGCCTTTTCAAAGTACATTCGAAGATTCTAAGATATTTAGCTCACACCACAATTTGCTAAATCTCTTCTCATCCAAGGGCTTAGTGAAGATATCGGCTAGCTGTTCTTCAGTCTTCACATGCTCAATAGAAATGTCACCCTTCAACACATGATCACGAAGAAAATGATGACGAATCTGAATGTGCTTTGTCTTCGAGTGCTGAACTGGGTTGTGAGCAATCTTGATGGCACTCTCATTGTCACAGAGGAGAGGCACATTCTTCACGTTGATGCCATAGTCCTTGAGTGTTTGCTTCATCCATAGCAGTTGAGCACAGCAAGAACCAGCAGCAATGTACTCAGCTTCAGCAGTAGACAGTGATACGCAGTTCTGTTTCTTCGAGGACCAACAGACCAAGGATCGTCCGAGGAAATGACAAGTACCAGATGTTGACTTGCGGTCCACACGGTCACCAGCATAGTCAGAGTCTGAATATCCAATGAGATCAAAATCCGAGCCCTTGGGATACCATAGTCCTAGTGTTGGTGTGTGAGCTAGATATCGAAGAATATGCTTCACAGCCTTATGGTGTGATTCCTTCGGTGCAGCTTGAAATCGTGCACACATGCAAACACTAAGCATTATATCTGGCCTAGATTCACATAAGTACAATAAAGAGCCAATCATGGAGCGGTATACCTTATGATCGAAGTCAGTACCATTTTCATCAGTGCATAAGTGACCATTTGTGGGCATAGGAATTTTGATGCCTTTGCAATCTTGCATGCCGAATTTCTTCAGGACATCCTTAAGGTATTTCTCCTGAGATATGAATATGCCATTGCGTTGTTGACGAATTTGAAGAGCTAAGAAGAATTTCAACTCTCCCATCATAGACATTTGATATTCTTCACTCATCATATAAGCAAATTCATCACTATAACGTTGGTCAATACAGCCAAAGATGATATCATCAACATATATTTGGCACACAAACAGTTCACCATCATAAGATTTAGTAAAGAGAGTGGGATCGAGTGAACCGGGTGTGAAGCCTTTCTTCATGAAGAATTCCTTCAATGTATCATACCACGCCCGTGGGGCCTGCTTGAGGCCATAGAGGGCCTTGTTAAGTCTGAAGACTTTGTTAGCATGTTTTGGATCTTCAAAACCTGGGGGTTGAGCAACATATACTTCTTCCTCAAGCTTACCATTGAGGAATGCACTTTTCACATCCATTTGATATAAGATGATATCATGATGGTTAGCATAAGAAAGTAATATGCGAATAGCCTCAAGTCTAGCAACAGGTGCAAAAGTTTCATCGAAATCAATTCCTTCAACCTGTGTGTAGCCTTGAGCTACTAGTCGTGCCTTATTCCTCACCACAACACCATTTTCATCTTGCTTGTTGCGATAGATCCACTTTGTGCCAATGATATTATGCTTGCGAGGATCGGGACGATTGACTAGTTCCCATGCGTTGCTGAGCTTGAACTGATGTAATTCTTCTTGCATGGCCTGAATCCACTCAGGCTCCAGAAATGCTTCATCTACCTTAGTGGGCTCTGTGATAGAGACAAAAACAAAGTGCCCACAAAAGTTAGATAGATGTGAAGCTTTTGAGCGTGTGAGAGGACCTGGTGCTCTAATGTCATCGATGATCTTCTCCACTTGCACTTCTTTTGCAACGCGAGGATGAGCTGGTTGTCGTTGAGGAATTTGATCAGCATTTTCTTCAGCATCAATTTCCTCAGCATTTTCTTCAGGTGCATCAGCTTGATGTTCTTCACGTTCTGGAATGAATTCTTCAGCAGATTCTTCAGTAGGAATGACATCTTCAGTAGCCTTGTGCTTGATAGAATCCTCAGGTGCTGGTTCATCTAACACAGAAGGTAGGTGCTCTCTTTGCGAGCCATTAGTTTCATCGAACCGCACATCTACAGTTTCAACAATCTTGTGAAGAACATTGTTGAAGACTCTGTAGGTGTGCGAGTCCTTTCCGTAACCAAGCATAAAACCTTCATGTGCTTTCGGTGAAAATTTAGAGTTGTGATGAGGATCTCTAATCCAGCATTTAGCATCGAAGACTTTGAAATAACTCACATTGGGTTTCTTGTCAGTGAGGAGTTCAGTCTTCTTGAAGAATTTGTGAAGATATACTCTGTTGATGATATGGCACGCAGTATCAATTGCATCAACCCAGAAACGACGAGGGGTTTTGTACTCAACGAGCATAGTGCGAGCCATCTCAGCAAGAGTCCTATTCTTGTGCTCCACGACGCCATTCTGTTGAGGAGTATAAGGAGCAGATAACTCATGAGTAATACCAAGTTCATCAAGATAGTCATCGAGACCCGAATTCTTGAACTTAGTGCCATTGTCACTTCTGATGTGCTTGATCTTCACACCAAAGTTGGTTGAAGCCCTCGAGGAAAATCGTTTGAAGACTTCCTGCACTTCAGTTTTGTAAGAGACAAGGTGTACCCATGTATAACGAGAGTAATCATCAACAATAACAAAGCCATATTGAGATGCTTCATTTGAAACAGAGGAATAATGATTAGGACTGAAGAGATCCATGTGAAGCAATTCAAATGGACGAGTGGTGGTCATGATAGTCTTCGTTGGATGCTTGGCCTTTGTCATCTTTCCAGCTTCACAGGCACCGCACAAGTGATCCTTGAGGAATTTGACATTCTCAATGCCAATGACATGCTTCTTCTTCGCAAGCATGTTCAAATTCCTCATGCCTGCATGACCAAGTCGTCGATGCCATAGCCATCCTTCTAAAGCTTTTGCAAGTAGGCACACGGCTGGTTGTGAATCTGCAGAGAAATCAACAATATACAAGTCTCCTCTCCTAAAGCCTTCGAAGACTTTGGAATTGCTAGCTTCCATAATCACAACACAACGATACTTGCCAAAGACAACAACCATATCAAGATCACAAAGCATTGAGACAGACATAAGGTTGTATCCTAAGGACTCAACAAGCATGACTTTGTCCATGTGTCGATCCTTTGTGATAGCAACTTTACCTAGACCCAATACCTGACTTTTGCTTTTATCAGCGAAGATGATATGCTTCATATGCGACGATGATAAGGGAGCATCCATCAAAAGATTCTTGTCACCAGTCATGTGATTTGTACACCCACTATCAAGTACCCACTCAGTGGCTTTGGGTTGATCATCCTGCAGATGAATTAGTGCAACTTACGACCTCATATACTTCAGCAGTGAAGAATATGATATCACAATTCATCAGATCAATTTCATCAAGCAGTAGAACAGATAAAACAGAGGGAGGACGTGTGAAATAAAAGTTCATTTCATCATGGTTGGCCTGCGTCCTTTCAGGCAATTTGTCAGGTCCCCAGCAAATTCTTCAGACATTACAATGCGTCTGGAGACCTGACCCTGCATAAGAGATTAGTTCTTTTTCTTCACCACCCACATCTGAAGGGGTGGCAAAGAGTTCATCACTCTGCGAGCTCCATATGAGAATGGTGGCAAAGCAGCCAAACCATTTCATTTCACATAAGAGGGGTTAGGGTAAGCATATGAATAAGTAGAGAAATTCTTCGAGGACTTATGAACATAATAATTTGAAGAATAATGCTCATATTCATAGCCCTTGGCTCTTCCCTGCGAAACAGAGTTGTTAGCACGATGATGTTCATATGAGGACTTTGATCCATGTGAGGAATTTGATCCTCTTGAGGAATTTGGTCCGTATGAGGAATTTGATCTGGGGTTCCTTTTCTTCACAGGTGGTGTCATGAGAACATTCACCTGAAGACTTTCAAGGCACCTTTTGGAAACCCAGATTTTCTTCATAGGAGATCCATTCCTGCAGTTAGTGCCAACATATCTAGCAAATACTTCACCATTCTGATTTTTGAACAGTTTATAGTTGGAGTCAAATGACTCATCAGAAGAATGAGAAGATTCACATGTATAGCCAGATAAATTAGATGGATCAACTGGAGGTCCCTTTGCAGCAACCCATGAGGTTTTGGGGTACTGCTCAGGCTTCCAATATGTACCATCAGCATTGAGTTTTCTCTCAAAGGCAATACCCTCTTTCCTAGGGTTCCTGTTGAGGATCTGCTTTTTAAGCACATCACAAAGAGTCTGATGCCCTTTGAGGCTTTTGTACATGCCTGTCATGTCCAATTCCTTCATCCCTGCATCGTCAGTAATACTAGCAATGTCCTCAGATGAGGAATTAGTGATAGCAGAGACAGGTGAAGAATTTGTAACATTAGAAGCATTTGAACATTCAGGTGAAGAATTAGCAGATTCTCGTTCAATGCATTTCAAACAT
Organism: Aegilops umbellulata; assembly: GCA_032464435.1. NCBI lineage: Eukaryota > Viridiplantae > Streptophyta > Magnoliopsida > Poales > Poaceae > Aegilops > Aegilops umbellulata. Next base: position 63,789,165 of record CP136054.1, on the reverse strand, counting down.
GGAGGAATAAATTCTTCCTGAACAGCGCTGATTTGTTGAGCAAGTAATGAATCGCGCTCCTTCTGAAGATCTTCATAACTCACTCTTAGCTTCTCAAGATCTTGCTTCTTTTGAAGATATTCATAAGAAAGCTTCTCATGATCAGATAAGAGAGTGTTATGATGACTTTGAAGGTTGTCAAACCTGGTCTGAAGTCTCTGAAGATTTTCAGTTAAGGCCTTAGTGCGATCCAATTCTTCACCCAACATATCATCACTTTTGTCTAGCATGTTTTGAACCTTTTCAAAAGCCTTTTGTTGTTGCACAGCAATCTTAGCAAGTTTAGAGTAGCTAGGCTTAAGATTTTCATCAGATTTATCCTCACTAGATTCAGAGGAGGCGTATTTGAGTACCTTGGCACCCTTTGCCATGAAGCAATAGGTGGGAGCGTAGTCATCACTGCCTTCATCAGCCTTGTTGGTGAGATCACTTTCTTCAGCGTTGAAGATGGATTTGCTGACGAATGCAGTAGCGAGGGCTAGGCTCACCACACCAGACTCAGAATCATCAGATTCCTCTTCTGCTTCATTTTCTTCAGATTCAGCCTCAGAGTCCATTTCCTTGCCAATGAATGCCCGAGCCTTCTTGGAGCTGCTCTTCTTGTGAGACGAAGACTTTGAGGATTTTGATGATGAAGATTTTGAGGACTTCTTCTTTTTTCTTTGCATCATCGGAACTGTAATCCTTGTATTTCTTCTTCTTTGATTCTTTTTCCCACTGAGGACAATCTTGAATGTAATGTCCTGGTTTCTTGCACTTGTGACAAAGCCTTTTCTTATAGTCACTGGATGAGGAATCATTGCTCCTTGAGGGTTTTCCAAAGCGACCACGTCTTGAGAACTTCTGGAATTTCTTCACAAGCAGTGCTAGATCATGACTCAGTTCTTCAGGATCACCAAGGCTGCTACCAGAGTCTTCATCTTCAGACTCAGATACTACCTTGGCCTTCAGTGCACGTGATCTGCCATAGCTCGAACCGTAGAGATCTCTCTTCTCAGCAAGCTGGAACTCATGAGTATTTAGCCTCTCGAGGATATCAGCAGGGTCAAGTGACTTGTAATCAGCACGTTCTTGTATCTTCAGTGCCAGAGTGTCAAATGAGGAATCAAGCGATCTCAGCAATTTCTTCACCACCTCATGGTCGGTGATGTCAGTGGCACCAAGTGCTTGCAGCTCATTTGAGATGTCAGTGAGGCGATCGAAGGTTTGCTGAACATTCTCATTGTCGAGTCTTTTGAAGCGGTTGAAGAGATTGCGAAGAACATCAACTCGAGAGTCACGTTGAGTTGAAACTCCTTCATTGACTTTGGACAGCCTATCCCAGATAAGCTTAGCAGTCTCCAAAGCACTCACTCTACCATACTGACCCTTACTCAGATGGCCACATATGATATTCTTCGCTTGGGAATCGATTTGCTTGAATCTCTTCACATCGGTAGCGTTCAGTGAGGGTGAGACGGAGGGAACACCATTTTCCACAACGTACCAGAGATCGTTATCAATTGCCTCAAGATGCATTCGCATCTTATTATTCCAGTAGGGGTAGTCCGTCCCATCAAAGGTAGGACACCCAGCAGAGACCTTGATCATACATGCGGTCGACATAACTAAAACTCCAGGCGGTTAAACCAAAATCACACAGAACAAGGGAGTACCTTGCTCTGATACCAATTAAAAGTGCGTTATATCGACTAGAGGGGGGGTGAATAGGCGATTTTTATGAAATTCTTCACTGAGGAATTTGCTCGTGAGGAAATTCCTTAGCGAAGAACTACTAGCAGCGGAATAAGTACTCAGATGAAAACATAACAGAATCCAAGCATAGTCATCATGATGAAATGAAGACAAACACAGAGTACATAAAGCGTAAACACATGATAGCACTAGATGAAGACAAAACAGACTGAAGAAATTGAACTGAGGAAATTGATAAAGTCTTCAGTCAAAGTCTTCAAGCACAGATATGAACAAACACACAACACGGTAATGAGGAAATGAAAGTGTTGAGGAAATAGAACCAGTAAGCTTGGTGAAGACAATGATTTGGTAGACCAGTTCCAACTGCTGTCTCAGTTGTACATCTGGTTGGAGCGGCTGAGTATTTAAACTCGAGGACACCTAGTCCCGGACACACAGTCCTCACCGTATTATCCTTGAGCTAAGGACACACAGTCCTCGCCCAATCACTCGCGGTAAGTCTTCAGGTGACTTCCAAACCTTCACAGACTTGGTCACTCGGCGATCCACAACTCCTCTTGGATGCTCTAGACCTTGACGCCTAACCGTCTGGAAGAAGCACAGTCTTCAAAGGTAACAAGCGTCAGATCCACGCACGATCAATCTCTTCAGTGATGCTCAATCACTTTGGGTTTGTAGGTGTTTTGGGTTTGGGTTTGGATTTTCCTCACTTGATGATTTTCGCTCAAAGTCCTCGGAGGATGGGTTGCTCTCAAATGACAAGTGTCAAGTTCTCGCGGAGCAGCCAACCAGCTAGTGGTTGTAGGGGGCGGCTATTTATAGCCTAGGGAGCAGCCCGACATGATAAGACATAAATGCCCTTCAATGATATGACCGTTATGTGGACAAGATATTTTGGGACAGCTGGCGCGCAGCACAGCGACGGTCGGAAATTTGAGGTACAAATTCCTCAGGGCTATCATGTTCCTCATTGTGTAGGCAATTCTCACTGGTGAATTCCTAACTCCTTAGTCAGAGCAAAGTCCTCAGTGACCAGAAGAACTGCGTCTCTGTCACTGAAGAATATGACTGAACTGTATGAGATTTCCAATGGCTTCACTCGAAAGGATTGGTAGGTGTAGGATTTGAGTTGAGCATCACATGGAAATTTTCTCCTTAGTATTTCCTCGACCCCCTTTAACAGTACGGTGTTTCCTATGACTCAAGAAAGAGAAAATGAAATTAGAAAACAAAAGTCTTCACGCTTCATGTTCCTCGAATGAATACCAAGTCTTCAAGGTCACACCAATTTCTTCACTTTCAAAGTCTTCAGAAAGTCTTCAGTATATCAAAGTCTTCAGCCGAAGAACTTCATTTTTAGGGGTCGACTTTCTCTGTAAATATCAAACTCCTCATAGACTTATAGACCTGTGTACACTCATAAACGCATTAGATACTTAACCTATAAGTCTTCAATACACCAAAATCACTAAGGGGCACTAGATGCACTTACACTTCCCGTGAGCATCGCGCTAACCCTAGATTGGTAGAGAGTGTTCAGTGGGGTTTGTGGCAGCGATTAACCTCGTAACTCGTGCCCCGGACCCCACCTCTATTTATATAGCGCGGGTCACAGGGGCCCACCAACCATGGTTTGGTTGGGCGCCCCCGATCAGGGCGCTTTCGACCCATTGGGCTCAAACGGGAGAGAGATCAACTTAACATTTTCCTCTTCTAGTGGGCTTTCTTTCAAGGCTCTTCTAGCGGTAATTGAATAAGAAATTCATTGTCATTACTCATGAGGTCATATGTACCTTACTCGATCATACTTTACCTCATCAAGTGGATTGAATCGGCGACGAAAACAGGCATTCTCTCACCGGAGAACTCGTCGGAGCCTAGAGGTTGTGGGATAGTCAAGGGTGTGCATACAATAAGATACTAGTAGTAACATTTAGTACAACTTAGAGCCACCTTTTCTTATGCTCAAATTAAACAAACATGGGTTCCTTCTGCAAAAACTTGGTGTGATTTACAAATATATTTTATTTCCCTGTCGATGCCAGAAGCATACTTCGGAATCAAAAAAATGTGAATGGAGACACATATTGGTAGGAGTTTAACGTGGATTCAAGACGTGGTAGGAAGTAACTAAGTGAGAACCATGTAAAAAGTTTGGTCTTCGTCAATACTATTAGTTGGTTACGGAATTTCTCCCCTGAGTGTGTTGCTATTAATGTCCAAGTATATATGGGGTAATCATTTTTCTTGTAATTAAAAAGTATGAGTAGCCTAAACTCTTGGGATTTCTGCAACTGTGAATCTATGATTATATACATAAATAATATAGTTCTCCAAAATGTATGAGTATAGTCCACAATCACATATGAGCATACCTACATGACGTTGTTCTAAATAGCTCACTTTTTCTCGTGAGGATGAAACATTAGCCGATGGGCTTTATTTTCCTGAACTTTGTAATAGTCAAGAAAAATCATACTAATCAAGAGAAAACTTTCTTCTCAAAAGGAAAGGCTAAGAAAATTCATTGCTTGTATGAACGTACGATTAATAAAGCAAACTCTCATACTTCTAAGCTACCAAAGGACAAAGTCACGAGATTCTTCGATATTGACCTACCAGAGGACCAATGGCTTTATTTCACCATTGTTCCACCGCCCATGTCTTCTATAAGGGGCCAAGCTTTTGCAAGCAGATGATAAAAGGCGCATTCCTCATTTTACTCATGTGCCTTACAATATTTCAATCCTAATTGGTGTGTTATTTGCTTCGTCTCTACTCATTAGAGATTTGAGTTTGACATCCATAGACATAGAAGGCACCAGGAATTTCCAATGAATCGCCAAAACTAGAACATGCACATGTACTAGAAATGTATCCACATAGTGCCTCTGCCGGCAAATTTGACAATTTTGACCTCTGGACGAAATCAATTCACGGAATGAACTGCCCGTGAAACTATTTCACACGCCTGACCCTTTTGTGTAGCGCCCGCCACGACGGCGCCACACCCTACTGTGCAGCGCCCAGCTCGGAGGCGTTGCACACCAGTCCATCGTGGCACACCAGCTCGGAGGCGCTGCACTGCTGGGTGCGGGCCCAGGGGCTGCCACGATGGACTGGTGTGCAACGCCTCCGAGCTAGGCGCCACACGTGTAATGTGCAGCACCTCTGAGGTAGGCGCCACACGCTTAAAGTGCAACGCCCAGAGCGGAGGTGATGCACTGTGACTTATCCAGCCACTTGGCTGCCCCCCCCCCTTCCCCACTCCCCCCACACCACACACTCCAACCCGAGCTTTGCCCCCTCTCCCACTCTCTCCCCCTCTCAAATCCTCTCCCAAATCTTGCATATTCGAAGAATTTGTCCGTGGATTTCGAAGTCAAACCCTCCCTCAAGGTAATCTTCTCCGATCCCCTTGTTTTGATCCAAGTAAAGTTCTCCCATTGCTCATTTGTTGCTAGTTTGGGGAAACCCTAGTTTTGTTTGGATCTAGATATTTGCATGGAGATGTGAGATGTTTGTTTGCCAATTTCTATGATTAGGCTTTGTTAGTATGCTAGGGTTATTCTTATGGGTGTTCTTATGTTGGTGCTAGGGTTAGGTTTAGGGGTAGGGTTATGGTTATGGTTAGGGTTAGGGTTGTTGTTTGATATATATATATATATTAGGGTTTCTATTCCGTGTTAATCCTTGGATTAGTACTCATGGAAGCAATGTTACCTTGTGTTTCTTGGAATGCTTATAGGGATGGGAAGAACATGTGTGTTTGTTCATCATGGGGACAAAGACGCCTTTTTGAAAGGCAATATAGAACCGGACCCGGATGAGCTTGACATGGTGTTTGATAGTAGTCCTAGCTATGCGGAGCTCTTGCAACAAGTTAGGAAAGATTTGAATTGGATGGACCCTAGTGATATCATTGAGTTGGAGGGAAGGCATAATGTTGGTTTTGGAATGCACGTCCGTTGGAAGACAATGCGTGTCAACTCGGAGCAAGGTTGGGTTGCATACAAGGAGACGGTGGCCGATTCACTAGACAAGGCTCTTGAGTTATTTGCAACGAAGAAGGTTGATTCAAGTTTGCATTTGGACTTGAACCGGAACCCCTCCCCTTTGGTTGCTAGTAGCCCCCCACCCTTGAAGCGAGATGAAATTGTTGAACCTCTTTGGACCCAAGAAGTGAGGCCAACATTGAGCCCGTTTACAAACAACCAAGATGAAGTTTTGCAAGAGGACAATGATGAGTATGCGGACGATGACAATGAAGTTGATCTCCATGACAACAATGTGGGTGATCTCGACAAATATCATTTGCAAGAGACAATGGACCATTCCATCCCTTTTTCTCGTGCATATGCATCGGACTCGGATGACGATGGTCCCAATGAACAAGTTGATGCGGAGGGGTTCACGGTGAAGGAGGCCGAAGCTTTTGAGAAGGTATTTCATCGGGATCATCGGACTACATTGTTCAAGGATGTTAGTCTCGTGGATGAAGCCGTGGTAGATGGTGGCCAATGTGCACCTCTTGGGGTTAGGCCAAGCTCTCACCGTGATTTGGGAGACGACAAGAACAGGATTGCTAAAGGTTCTAAGTTCGAAACCTTGTTGGAATTGAAAATGTGGCTCGACAACTACTCGTTACGCATTATCATCCACACAAGGTGGTGCACTCGGACATCAATGTGCGCTACACGGTTGCATGTGCATGTGAAGATGAAATATGTCCGTGGATTGTGCGTGCAAGACCATGGAAAGGAGGTCCAATTTGGCATGTAGTGAGTTGTGTGCCAACTCACATGTGCCAAGGCAAGAGCGTGGATGGCAAGATCGTGTCTCAAGACCACAAACAACTCACGTCCGAGTTCATCGCTTACAGGCTCTCCAACTCAATATCCACACTTCCAACAATGAGCGTCCAACATGTCATTGACCTTGTGAAAGCCATCTTTCATTACAAGGTGAAGTACGGAAAGGCATGGAAGGCGAAGCAAGACGCATTTAAGATGTTGTATGGTACATGGGAGGAAGCATACAACCGAATCCCTAGGTTGTTGTTAGCCATGGTCGCGACAAACCCGGGCATGGTTCATGTGGTCGAGCCTCATGGTCACCAAACAATGATTCATGAAGGAAGGAAAGTCGGAGTATTTGGCCGTGCTTTTTGGGCGTTCGAGCAATGTGTGAGGGCTTTCGAACATTGTAGACCGGTCATCGCAATTGATGGCACGTTCTTGACCGGACAATACAAGGGCACCTTGTTGGTTGCGATAGCAAGTGATGCCAATAACCGGGTGTTGCCATTGGCATTTGCTTTGGTTGAGGTGGAAAACAATGACAACTGGGAGTGGTTTCTGTATCTTTTGAGGACGAAGGTGTTACCCTCTCAAAGGGAAATTTGTGTCATATCGGATCGGCATCAAGGAATTCTTAACACGGTGGAGATTGACATTCCCGGGCATGCTCCGTTGCATCATCGATGGTGCATGAGGCACTTTTGTTCGAACTTCTATAGGGCATGTGGCCTTAAGGAGTTGGCCGACGATCTTCAAGATTGTTGTCTCGCTTTCTCCGATAGGCGCTTCGCCACTTTGTACAACAAATTGCTCGCACACAAAAAGCTTGATGCCGGGGGTCAAGACTTTCTCAATAGGCACATTCAATACCGGAACAAGTGGGCACATGCTTTTGACGAAGATGGCCGGAGATACGGTCAAATGACAAGCAATATGGCCGAATGCTTCAATAGGGTGCTCAAAGGTGCACGTGGATTACCCGTGACGGCAATAGTTCAATACACATTTGACAAGATGAATGCGTACTTTGTAAAGTACTCGATGCAAACCGATGCACAGATAGCGGGTGAGAACCCACGGAAGTACAAGTACAAGTTCCCACCCAAAGTTGATGAATGGTTGGTATTTCAATCACGGAAGGCGGACTCAGAAGAGGCTATATTGTATGACAACGAAGAGTGGAAGTACAAAGTGAAAGAGCCAGGAGGAACCACAAATGATGGCCGGCAACATGGAGGGAAGGCTTTCAAGGTGTCGTTAACACAATGTGATTGCACTTGCGGGAGGCCATTGTTGCTTCATCTCCCATGCTCACACTTGTATACCACCGGTCGCGTTAGGAATGTGGACATCAATCACCCACGCACCGTGAGGGAGTCGGAGTTCTCAATTATGACGGTCAAGAAAACATGGGCTCCCCGCTTTCACCCGTACTTTGACCAATCACAATGGCCGGAGTATCATGGAGTTCAACTATGGCCGGATCCGGAGTTGAAGGTTGTTAAACGGGGTAGACATCAGACAAAGCGTCTTAGAGGCGACATGGACGGATGGGGCCATGGTGGCCGTCGCGAAGCGGGCAACGACCAATTCCAAGAGCCTCGTGAGAGCTCCCGTTGTGGGGAGTGCAAAGGTCAAGGCCACAACAAAAGAAAATGTACGAAGCCAAGGAAAAGGTCCAAGACAAATGATGCAAGCACAAGCCAACAAGGAGGTACACAAGGGAGCCAACCAAGTGGTAGCCAACAAGTGCCAAGCCAACCAAGAGGTAGCCAACAAGTGCGAAGGCAACCACGCGGTAGCCAACAAGTGCCAAGGCAACCAAGTGGTAGCCAACAAGTGCCAAGCCAACCAAGTGGTAGCCAACCTAGTGGTAGCCAACAAGTGCCAAGGCAACCAAGTGGTAGCCAACAAGTGCCAAGCCAACCAAGTGTTAGCCAAAGAGGATCTAGGCAACAAAGAGGTCGGCAACTAGGACTTACAAGAGGCCGTGGTGGTGGTAGAGCTCGTGGTGGTGGTCTAGGCCGTGGTGGTGGTAGGGCTCGTGGAGATGGTAATGGTCGTGGTGATGGTCTAGGCCTTGGTGATGGTCTTGGCCTTGGTGGTGGACTTGGCCGCGGTGATGGACAAGGGCAAGTTCGTTATAGAGGAATGTTTGGATACCTAGATGGACCGTTTCCGTATGTTCCTCACTAACTATAATGTATCATATGTTCTTCTTTTTCATATGTGTTTCCGTTTGTTCTTATTGTCCCTACTAACCATTATGTATCACTCATTGTAGGTATGGCGGCTTCCCAACCCAACAAACCAACGATGAAGGAGGATGGCGAAGATGAGATGGCGGGATGGTGGGAGAAGGCTGCCAAGAAGCTTAGAGAGGAGGATGCAGCCAAGCTAAAGAAGAAGAAGGAAGAGGAGCTTGAGACGGAGAGGAAGAGAAGAGAGAGAGCTTCAAATGCGATGTGCGCTAGGGAGCAAGCGTTGGTGAGGAAATGTGAGGAGGCACAGAAGAAGCGTCTAAAGGATTTTCAAGAGAAAACGATGAAGCTTTGGGCAATTGCAGCTGAAAAAGAAGAGAGGGAGAATCAGATATTCATGGAGAGGGTGGTTAAGGAGGCTCATCTCATAAGAAAAAGGGAGGATGAAGAGGAAGAAGAAGAAGGGAAAGGGGCCTTGCTCTACGCAATAGAGCTACTATGTGTCATGAACTATGTCTCCTCCTCGATGTGGTTGTGAACTACTATGTGCCATGAACCATTATGTCTCCTCCTCGATTTGGTTGTAAGAACTACTATGTGTCGTGGACTACTATGTCTCCTCCTCGATTTGGTTGTAAGAACTACCATGTGTCGTGAACTACTATGTCTCCTCCTCGATTTGGTTGTATGAACTACTATGTGTCGTGAAGTACTATGTGTTATGAACTACTATATGTCGTGCATATGTTCTCTTCATAGTTGTTTGCTTGCTATGTATCAATCCTACTTCATATCATCTTATGATGTTTGCATATGCTAAAAAATCACTAAGTACAAGTGCAACGCCTAGGAGGCAGGCGTTGCACTATGGAGTGTGGCGCCTCACAGCTAGGCGCCACACAGGTCTGTAGCTTGCCATCCCTTCTGTTGCTCTCTGGATAGCTACAGACCTCTGCAGCGCCTAGCCAGGAGGCGCCACACTGTACAGTGCAGCGCCCAAACGGCAAGCGTTGCACTATGGAGTGTGGCGCCTCCCTGTCAGGCGCTGCACTGGTCTGTAGCTATCCAGAGAGCAACAGAAGGTAGACCTCCAGTTTTGGCCAAAAAATTCGTTAAGTGTTTGTGCAGCGCCTAGCCTGGAGGCGCCACACTCCATAGTGCAACGCCTAGCTTGCAGGCACTGCACTATGGAGTGTGGCGCCTCCCAGCTAGGCGCCACACTGGTCTGTATCTATCCAGAGAGCAACAGAAGGTTGGACAAGTTACAGACCAGTGTGGCGCCTAGCTAGGAGGCGCCACACTCCATAGTGCAGCGCCTGCCCCATGGGCGTTGCACTATGGAATGTGGCGCCTCCCAGCTAGGCGCCACACTGGTCTGTATCTATCCAGAGAGCAACAGAAGGTTGGACAAGTTATAGACCAGTGTGGCGCCTAGTTTGAAGGAGATGTGAACCTTAATGAATGCTTGAAGTGCACCTTCCCCATCGCTTTTGCCAGCCGGGGTTGTTTCTAGAATAGTGTCGGTCTCATCAGCTGCTTTCTTGATCTGGGCACGCTATGAACAGAAACGGTATTAACGTGTTAGGCAAGTGAAGATGTGAATAGTGCGAATGGAAAAGGAAAAAGGGCAAATACCACAAAGTTCATCATTGGAGCTGAAGGGATCACTGAGTTGCCTTTCCTGACTAATGCGTTGTACTGGTGCTGGGCTACCTCATCAAAAACGGTGGGTTCTTCCAAAATCTCCTCAGCATACGTCGGCTTGCATACCTCCACATGGGTGCTTGCAAGAAACCATGTGAGATAGTTGTTGAACGCGATCGGGCAGTGCTGACGAAGCTGGGCTCGTTTTCCAGCCCGAGCTTGCTCCACAGCAAGCATGAATTGTATGATTTGTGATGCTTGGCCCAATCCTTGATCTTCCGCTGCTTTTTCCTATCCAACCTGCAAGTTAGAAACAGAATATTAGCATCATCGAAACCGCCGAGAAGCCGCTAAATGCTCAAGGTTGATTATATCTTACGCGTGTAGCAATATGTCCGTGTCCTCCCACTCTGGTGGGTGTGGCTGGAACAAACCAAACTGGCGGAACACCCGATGTGGCAGGTGAAGCTCAACCGCCCAGTTGCATATGAGTGGACACCGCATATGCCAGAGATCCCTATCCCTAATGCACATCAATTCAGCATGAACTCTATAGGGTTCCCAAAGCTATCTCCTTTTCCATACGGCTCCCATTCAACCTACAAAATGGGATAGAATGCAAAATTGAAATCGAGTTATGATAGAAGCATCATAATCACTTATGCAATGTCGATTCACCTGCTCAGGCGTGATCGCGTCCATCTCGCTCATGTACAGCTTGTACATGACCGAGGGATCATCCGTCATCTCATTTAACACATCCCACTTGTAAGCCCAAGTGGGGAGCCGTAGTGGGTCGCCTTTGTCGTCCCAATCCTCATACTTCACGGTCTTCGGTCGTCCAACCGGCAAACGCTCCCAGCTCCATATGGAAAGTGCGAGCAAACAACCACCAATACCTCCAGATAGCCTACAACACGCTTCGTCCAACTGCACATAAAAAAGAACTTGGTTGAATTAACAGCAAGATTGGATTCATAATGTACCAATGAAGTGAAACAGAAACAACTTCATACCTGTCTATACAAGTAAGCCAGTGTCGTCGAACCCCAACTCCATTTGCTATCGAAGACGGTCAACGCCTTGAGCCACATCCATGGAGCATTCTTGCCAGTGCCATCAGCAAACATAGTCCTGGATATCACGTACCACATGTAGACACGAGCATATGTCTTGACTGTGTCCTCATCAGCATCCTCAGGGCAAATACTGAAGTTCGATACAATCCACGTGAAACTAGCACCGGCTGCGAGTCTAACCTTCTTTTTGCCTTCTTCTTCTGGTTCGCGAGGCTCAGAAGGAACCTTACCAATAAGGGCAAACATCTGCTCGCGCCACCCATCAGAATCGGTGCTCATACATAGAGGATTCCCATCAATAGGAAGACCGGTGATCATAGCTATATCCTGGAGCGTCACGGTCATCTCCCCGGTCCGAAGATGGAAAGTGTGTGTCTCCGGCCTCCAATGATCAATAAGCACGGTGAGTGCTAGAGCATTGTTGGGTGGCGTCGACCGGCTAACCAACTGAATGAAAGGGAGAAGTCATGTCTCCCTAACATACGGTGTATACCGCTCATCATAGCGCATCCACCCAAGGTTGACCCCATGAGCCCGAAGCTTCAGAGGTGCAAGCTCCTACAAGCAAACAAACAAATCATTACATATGGGGGGTATGTATTTGAAAAAAAAACACGAAATTCATAACACCGGCAACTTTCATTATTATCCGCTGCTCCACCGACATAGCGTACGACCGGTGTTGTTTGTCCCAGTGATCATTGATAAGCCAAACCATCCTAACAATTTGAAAGAAATCTTTCTTGTCAACACGATTATCTTTTGAATACAAAAAAAGTAAAATACGGCTACTAGATGCAAAATACAAAGCATATGTATCCAAACCATTCTTGCCAATAGAAATGTAATTTCAATAAACTAAACTAAGCCTACCTCATGCAAGATTCAATACAAATATCTTTTCCATATAAATAAAATGTCAACCTATGTATCCAAACTATATAAATATCATGTCAACCTATGTATCCAAAAAATCTAATACATGCAAGATTCAAACAAAAGTTCCCCAAATCTAATACATGCAAGATTCAAACAAGGGTTCCTCAAATCTCCGAAATAGCATACATTATATGGATAGAAAGAAGGGATCGGAGAAAAGTACCTTCTAGAATGGATTGGTGAAGGAATCCACGGGCCAAATCGTCAGATCTGAAGATTTTTGAAGAGGGGATTGAGAGGGGGAAAGGAGCCAGCCGCCGCAAAGAAGTTTCTGTAACTGCTGAAGAATGGGGTGGGTGGGGGAGGCCTAGCGCGCGGCAGCTGCATCTAAGTCAATGTGCAACGCCCACGAGGCGGGCGCTGCACATTACAATGTGGCGCCTAGCTCGGAGGCGCTGCACTACTGGGTGCGGGCCCAGGGGCTGCCACGGTGGACTGGAGTGCAACGCCCCCGAGCTAGGCACTGCACCGTAGGGTGTGGCGCCGTCGTGGCGGGCGCTACACAAAAAAATCAGGGGTGTGAAATTGTTTCATGAACAGTTCATTCTGTGAATTGATTTTGCTTAGAGGTCAAAATTGTCAAATTTGCCGCCTCTGCCTCCTACTCTGCCGACCCAATTATTTTCGCTTTGCCTCGTCCCTTCGCTCACTACCAGGCAATTCTGCCCCAATTAGCCTACACGCCACGCTCTAATGTGATCTCGGTCACTTGGCTAGGATGTAATGCATGGGGATACATCATACATGGGCAAAAGATTAGCATCTTCATTTTGAGCCGGGTGTGTGCATCTTTGGGTGTGTCGTAAGCGGATAATGCTAATTGTGGACAACTTGCTAAGCTGGTTCATTAAGACCAACTGATGCTAGGAGAGTGGAGAGACCTGGTGGGCAAGGCCGCAAGGGACTACGTGTAGCAAAATACAGTTGCCAAGAGGTTCCCAGGTTCCTAGTGATGTTTATGCAGCACGATTAGCCATCAGTCACATTGTCCCTGTTCTGTCAGGTGTCCAAATAATAAGATCGAGGACGCTAATTCCATTTGCAGTGCATTAATTCCATTCCAACACGGTCACACTGCACTGGGCTGGGCATGTTCGTTAGTTCTGAGTTTGTTATACATTTTGAAATCAAATTCATATAGCAAATCCAGTTACAATTATAGCAAAGCACAGCTAGCCTCTTTTAATTCATTGGAGTTTGCCCATAGCCAGTGGCTCTATGGAAGATTGCTTTATGCCAAAAAACATCTCTCCGGGGAAACGAAACTGGGCTCTTTTACAACACATCATTGCAGCAGATATCAGGTTTGGCTTAATGCACTACAAAGAATTCTGGCAAAAAAATATTATACTCCATAAGCTGTGACAACAGGTTTGCAAGAGGTCGTCGTAATACAAAGGACGAAGAGAAACTAAAGCTACATGTTTTTCTTAGATGAAAGCTACAGGCTTCGCATTAAGAAATCTTGCGCTCTTGAAATCTACTACTCCCTCCGTCCCATAATGTAAGACGCTTTTTGACTCTAGTGTAGTGTTAAAAAACATCTTATATTATGAGACGAGGGAGTAGCACGGAGTACTAGCAGAAAACCACGTCAGAGACGCCATTCTTCTCCTGCTACCAAGAAGCATCAATAACACTCCATTAAAACCATAGCCCCTCAGCCAACCATATATCCCAGTCTTTCGATTTGGAACCAAGCATGTGTCACATATAGAGGTGCCCGCCCTGGCTCATCTCCACCTTTGCCAATATTCTAAATTTCTAATAAGCAGATCAATTATGAGAAATTACATGCACAGAAATCCACGAGTTCAATTTCAGTTATATATGCAACATTTCATAAGAAAAATAAGTATGTCGCAAAATACTTAGAAACCAGCAGTTCAGCTTGTTAACTGCACCAACCAGTGAACTACTCCCTCCGTCCCAAAATATAAGAACGTTTTTCATACACACTAGTATGAAAAATGTTCTTATATTTTGGGATAGAGGGAGTAGAAGTGTAATTGGCTTAATCAATGATCCACCTTTTATGACTACTATTAGGATCCCTTGTTCATCCGGTGGTTCTGGTCGGTATACCGGTATTTATCTCTTAATAACTATTGGATATATCCTGCAGCTCTCTTGTCTCTTAGGGCCCATGTCAAAGTCTCTTGTTTTTTCCAAAATTGCTAACTCCGTATTCTCTTTATTATTATTATTTTCGCAAAAAAGAAATCAAACTGAACTGTACTTCAGCATATGTTTCATGCCAACCTGCACTGTGGTAAATTTTTTCAAGCTATTATTTTACATGTTTCGGCTATGAAAATTATTCATTTACTCCTTTGATAAATTGGAAGATGACTGGCCTTTGCTGTCCTTGCTTAGATGGTAGAGTGTTTTGTGAGCATGAAAGTAATCAGCCCATTTGGAAATCAGTATAGAAATGGTTGCGTACATTAAAACTGAATGTAGAAAATAAGCATGATGTGCACAATCATAGGTCGATAACTCGATACGATAGTTTGCGACATCTCCAGGGTTTTCAGTTCTGCTTGATTTTCAAGATTCTGTGCAAACTATCAAACAAATGTATGTGTACTATTCTTACACTAAAACATCAGGTTGTCAATTCAAACCTTCTAAGATGCTAGCAGTTCTATGCCTTTCCCAACACTTGTTCATTCAGTGGACCATGAGATGGTATGGTTTTCATAGGATAGATAGCAGAATTGTATCCTGCTCCATTAAAACACTAAGCAATCTCAACCTGAACTTTGAAGCTCCATACAGCACCTAATAATTAGGTAAAGGCTTCTGGGTCACCAAATTTCAGTGGTCACAAGTTGAACTCTGCCGTTGAGATATTTGAAAACAAGATTTCATATAATCCTTTTCAAGCTTGATTAAACAAAAACTATTCTCAAGACTCCAGAAATACACATCACTAATTAATGGCTGTGTGCTGATGTTCTTGGATGCAAAGTGCAAGCAAATAATAACAGTTCTTGAGTTAAAACCTTAATGATACGGTTCATGCGGTCACAATAAAAACTAAAACGAACTATCAACCAGAAGTGACAACACTTGTAACACACTTCACTGTCAAATCAACACCTTTCTACCTCAGAGAAAATCATTTTTTGCCTCCAGCAGTGAGCACTTTGGGTACTCCCTTCTTTTTAGATGATCAGTCCTCATGTTAGTAGCATAGTGAAATATGGCAAACGACTCAATCCCAGCGGTCATTCTCTTCTTCAGTGAGATCCTCTGCCTTTTAGTCCAAGGGTACCTGCCAGGCTTCTTGTGCGGGCAATCGTCACACTCCAACCCACAATACAGGAACACATCCTCTAGATTGACCGCCGCCGCGAGAACACGTCTGACATAACTCACAAAGCAATCTTCAGATTCAAATCCAAACATGACGAGTGTGACCAAACTGTGGTGTTGGAAATCTGCCGCGGCTGAGTCCCACTCTACACCCTTGTTCTCACTATATGATTCTTCTTTCCTCTTCTCCTCGTCCATTTCCATTTTACACTCATGATCCCATACCTGAATGGCAGCAAAAAGGGCAAAGACGGAAAGAGCAGCCACCTTTGGTATCTGGTGAGGCAATCTGCAACGAACAAGCACATTGTCACGACCTGGGATCGGACGGGTTCGCCGCCGGCGATCGGAGGTAGAATTGGTAGGATAGGATTTGAATTTGGGGGCGGAGAGGAGAGAAGACAGCGAGAGGAGGAAGAGAAGAGCCAGCGGCTCAGAATGATCTATTTCATTTTCGATGCCTCATCCACACGTTGCCTGGCTGGTTTATATCCACCAGTCCAGCCTTCACTTTACACGGCCTATGGCCCAACTATTACAAGGCCTGAAGCCCACTTACCTGCTCAACACATTTAAACTCTCCCGCGCCTTGATTACGTCTTCTTCATTGCCTGTTTGCGCCTTCTCCCTTGGTCGACGCTCATCGTAAGCACTGCAGTACTTACAGTACCCGCCCCTGAAGAACCGGCTTGTCCCCAAGCTGGTGCTGCTGGATAACGCGCCCTGATCACTTCATAATCTTCCCAGGTGGCTGACGACGGTGGCACTGTAGCCCATTTGATCAACACTTGCAAGTGAGAGTTGTTTCCTTTTTTCACCAGTCGCCGATCGAGCACTGCCTCTGGAATAATGCCAGGTACCGACAGATCCAATGGCTTGGGTAAATTGACGAAGACAGGGGTATGATCAAGAACATGCCCTTTGAGCTGGGAGACGTGGAAAACCGGATGCACCTGACTGCCTCTGGGTAGTTCGAGCCGATAAGCTGCTTCGCCAATTCTTTCCAATACTTTGTAGGGCCCAAAGTACTTGAGTGCAAGTTTGTGGCATGGTCTGTTGACCACTGTAGACTGTGTATACGGCTGGAGACGCAAATAAACCATCTCTCCCACGGCAAACACCCGCTCAGATCTTTTCCTGTCAGCAAACTGTTTGTACTTGCACTGAGCGCGAGCCAAATGATCTCTCAATGCTGCAGTATGATGCTGATGTTCTGTCAACCAGGTCTGCACATCAGTATTGAGCGAAGAACTGTGTCCCAGTAGCTGTCCAATGTTCGGATCATGTCCATACAGAGCTTTGTAAGGGGTACAGCCCAGAGAAGAATGGTACGTGGTGTTGTACCAGAACTCCGATTGTGACAACCATGTAGACCATTTAGCTGGAAACTCATTCACAGCATAGCGTAAATACATTTCCAGGCACTGATTAACACGCTCTGTCTGTCCATCCGTTTGAGGATGATAAGCTGTGCTCATATGCAATTCCGTACCCCACACTCTGAACAGCTCTTTCCAAAAGGCACTGGTGAATATCTTATCCCTGTCTGATATAATCACCAGCGGTAACCCATGCAACTTGACAATGGTATTGAGAAAAACTTTGGCAACAGACACAGCAGTGAATGGATGTTTCAAGGGAAGGAAATGACTCACTTTGGTCAGCCGATCAACCACAACCAGAATTGCACTATATCCCTTCGATTTAGGCAAACCTTCAATAAAGTCCATGCTAATCGATTGCCAAGGACTGTCAGTATAGGGAGTGGCTGTAACATACCAGGGCTTCTGCACAGCTCATGTTTAGCTTGTTGACACACACTGCACTGTTTGACAAAGCTCTCCACATCTGTTTTCAGACCTGGCCAGCTAAACAACTGTTTTACTCTGTGATAAGTTGGTAAAATGCCAGAGTGACCTCCAATGGGACTTGAGTGGAAAGCCTGGATTAACTTGGTCTGCAAGCCTGTATTTGCTCCTACCCATATCTTCCCTTCTTGCTTGATGAGGCCTTCCTGTAGGTAAAAACCAGGACAAGCTGTGTTGTCCACTACTAACTTCTGTAGCATAAGTTGAACATTAGGGTCTACAGTATATGAATTTAGGATTTCCTGAATCCACACAGGTTTGCTAGTGGATACTGCCTGTGCAACAAACAAATGGGCCACTCTTGACAAGGCATCAGCTGCAGTATTTTCCACACCTTTTTTGTATTGTATGCTGAACTGTAGCCCTACCAACTTTGTCATGGCTTTTCTCTGAAGATCTGAGGTCAGATTTTGGTCTCCCAGATGACACAAGCTCTGATGATCCGTTTTAATAACAAATGGTGCTCTAGACAGATATGATCTCCACCTATCCACTGCCATCATAATAGCCAGAAACTCTTTTTCATAAATTGAAGTTTTTTGACTGGCCACTCCCAATGCTTTACTGTAGAAAGCCACAAGGTGACCCTCCTGAGTAAGTACTGCTCCCACTCCAGTGTTGCAAGCATCTGTTTCCACTGTAAATGTTTTGTTGAAATCAGGAAGGGCAAGTACTGGAGTAGTTGCCATAGCATTCTTTAACAATTGGAAAGCTTGCTAAGTAGATTCAGACCACAGAAATGCCTGTTTCTTCAGCAATGTAGTCAGGGGTTTGGCAAGCAGACCATAGTTCTTGACAAATTTTCTGTAGTATCCAGTTAATCCCAGAAATCCCCTCAATTCAGTGACTGATGTGGGAACAGGCCAATTCACCATAGCTTCTGTCTTTGCTGGGTCAGTGGCCACTCCTTGATCAGAAATAATGTGGCCCAAATATTCCATAGTTTGTTGTGCAAAAGCACACTTGCTTTCCTTCACATAGAACTGGTGCTTTTTCAGAAGATCAAACACAATTTGTAAGTGCTCTAGATGTTCCTCAAAAGTCTGACTGAACACCAGAATGTCATCCATAAACACTAAAACAAACTTCCTGTTTGATCCTGCAAACACAAAGTTCATAACACATTGAAAAGTTCCAGGAGCTGTGGCCAGTCCAAATGGAACAACTCTGAACTAAAATTGGCCATGGTGAGTTTTAAATGCAGTCTTGTGCTCATCTTCCTCCTTCATCATGATCTGATGATACCCAGCTCTCAGGTCTAACTTGGAAAACCACTTGGAGCCCCCTAATTCATCTAATAGCTCATCAATCACAGGCAAGGGAAATTTGCTCTTGATTGTTAAATCATTCAACCTTCTATAATCCACACAGAATCTCCACGTTCCATCTTTCTTTTTCACCAGCAACACAGGAGAAGCAAAAGGACTTATACTAGGAGTAATCAGCCCTGATTGCAACATTTCAGAAACTTGCCTCTCTATTTCATCTTTTTGCAGAGGAGAATATCTGTATGGTCTACAGTTTACTGGTACAGCATCAGGTTTTAAGTGGATTTCATGATCCAAAGCTCTGTGAGGAGGAAGTGTTTTTGGTTCTTGGAATACTTCTCTGTTTCTATCCAAGATCTGTTGCACTGCAGGAGGAATTTCTACAACTGGTTCCATAACAATGCGATTGAGAAGTGCTGTTGCCCACACATCATTACCCTTTTCCCATTTAAGTAGTTGCTCAGCTGAAATTTCCTCAATATGGTCTTGCTGCACTGGCAACACACCCTGCAGTCTGACCTCCTGCCCTTCATACTGGAATTGAATCCACTTCGCTGCCCAGTGACACTGCATAACTCCCCATTGCTCAAGCCAATCAATACCCAGAATAATGTCATGCCCTCCCAGGGGAAAAACATGCATAGGACTGGTGAAACTATGCCCCTGCAACCACCAGGTTAATTGAGGAACACATTCAGTGCACTTAACCATATTTCCATTAGCCACCCTGACCTGCATTGGCACTGGTAGTTGTGTTGTTGTTACTGAAATTCTGCTCAATTAAGCCTGATCCACAAATGAGTGGGTACTGCCTGAATCTATTAATATGAGAACAACCTGATTCCCAATCAATGCCCTTAACTGAATTGTTCTTGGGTGAGGTTCTCCTGACAAAGCTGTTGCTGAAATAGATGCGCAGTCCCCATGGCTGGCTGGCACAAGAGCATCTAATAACGCATCAGAGATAATCTCGTGAGGATCCACAATTTCTGCAGCCTTGAGCTGGCCTGTTGGAGCTGTGGGCTGGTTACACATGTGGCCTGGCATGAATTTCTCTCCACACTTAGAACATAACCCGTTAGCACGTCTGTACTCCTTAAGCTGCTTCGCTTTCCACAAGTCGCCCGTGGCCAGCTGAGGTTTACTGTCATTCTTTGTATAAGAACTTTTTGAGAAAGGTGGTTTAGGAAGTTTGTGTTGAAGCAACAATCCTTCCTGAACTGATGCATACAAAGCAGCCATTTGCACTGTTGTAGGTATTTGAACTTCTACCCCAGCTCGCAGCTCATCTTTCAGTCCCATCACAAATCTAGTGACTAGGAAAGTGTCACTGATTGTCGGCTCATACAACCTGACCGTATACACCAAGTGCAGGAATTGAAGCTTGTATTCTTCGACAGTACCCGTTTGCCTGAGCAGCATCAACTCTTTCATCTTCTGACGGTAAACATCCACATCAAACTCCTTCAGAATGGCCTCACAAAATTGTCCCCAAGTGTGAAACACCGCAGTCTGCTTGAACGCTTGATACCAGTGTGCAGCGTTATCCGTCAGATACAGAGAAGCAGAAGTGACCTTGAAATTTTCAGGTATGTGATATAGCTGGAAGAAAGCCTCGCATCTATCCAACCAAATCCGCACATCCGAACCATCAAATCGTGGAAAATCCATCTTAGGCATCCACTGGCGCTTGTTACCATTCTCCTCAACTGCGAACGGTACCGATAACTGAAATACAGGCAGTGGAGCAGGTACCTGAACTGGTGGAGGTGGAGGTGGCTGTCTGAACCGCGGTCCTGCGCCGAGAATCCCATCCGAAACCTCCGATGCGGTGGGTGAAGAGCTCTCGCCCTGCCCCATGGCTTTGTCTCCTCTCACCGCATGAAGCTGCCCCTGCTGCACTTGCCCCAACGTGTCGCAGGACAGATCTACCTTACCTGTACTTGATCCAGACGCGACGATTGCTCGGTGAGCTTCGCATCCAGAGACGCCAGCTTCGCGCAGATGTCATCTACGACTGCCAATTTGCTCTGGTTTTCGCGGAGCACGGCGAATTCCTTGAGCATCCGCTCCTGGAACGCCTCCATCTCGTCCGCCAGGAACCTAGTCTGCGGATTAGGCTTGAATGTCGTCGTTGCGGCGGCTTCCCCCAAATCAACCCACCTCAGGTCCGGAATTACTCAGATCAAGCCCGAGAGCGATCTGAAACCTTCGCGTCGGATTTGCTGGGTACGAAGAGGGGAAAAAAATTTGGGCGCGTGGACGGAAGCGGTGGCTCTGATACCAGACTGTCACGACCTGGGATCGGACGGGTTCGCCGCCGGCGATCGGAGGTAGAATTGGTAGGATAGGATTTGAATTTGGGGGCGGAGAGGAGAGAAGACGGTGAGAGGAGGAAGAGAAGAGCCAGCGGCTCAGAATGATCTATTTCATTTTCGATGCCTCATCCAAACGTTGCCTGGCTGGTTTATATCCACCAGTCCAGCCTTCACTTTACACGGCCTATGGCCCAACTATTACAAGGCCTGAAGCCCACTTACCCGCTCAACACATTTAAACTCTCCCGCGCCTTGATTACGTCTTCTTCATTGCCTGTTTGCGCCTTCTCCCTTGGTCGACGCTCATCGTAAGCACTGCAGTACTTACACACATGATGAGATGGGCAGAGAAGAAGTGAAGGCACACAGCTCGCAAAGCAACAATCACGACTTACCTTTTCGGAACTAAATCGCAACTTCAGATCTCGTATAGAGCTACCGCTACGAAACTCACTGAACTTCACCATCTTGTGGTAACTAAGGCTGAGATTTGTGAGGCTCAAAACCTCCAGCAATGGGGCATGACCAATGAACAGTGGATCTTGGAATTGCAGCCAGCCTTCAAAGACCATCCTTGTGAGTTGAGGGAGCCAGTTCAGCATAACACGTTCAAGACTACAGTGGACAATACTAAGCTCACTGAGATGAGGATGTTCAACTGGCAGTGTGCTGCAATCACCAGAGTCGCAATTGTACAAACGCAGACGCTTCAACCGCTTGCAAGTGTTGAGGACATTGGATATGTCTGATTCACCAAATCTCAAATTCTCGAGGTCGAGGGCAGTGAGACCACCAAACGCACTTGGACAGGCATCAAAGAACATCATGAAATTTCTCGCAGAGGTGACCAGATCATCCTCAAGCATGTCAACGATGTCATACGTCCCTGTCATAACACTGAATTTGACATCCTCGACCAAGTGTGCCGCCATGGCATGACCAACAGCATGCCCAATGGATATGGGGACATCACCTCTCAAGTAGAACGTGGTCGACAGAAGGCGGATGGTGTGTTCTCCAGGATTTCTGCGTGCCAATATGCTCTCAATCGCCTGAACCACGGCTTCATTGATGCGAACCAATTCATCGTCAGAGATGTTGGTGCATGACACGCCCGTGGGCAGGAAGTGCTGAGCACTTATTATAAGCCGAGACAGCTTGGCGCAGAGTTGAGTCCACCGTCTGGAGAGGATGCTAGTTCTTGCAGCCTCGCGGACAGTGAGTCGGTCAAGAATGTTGACCAGAACGTCATCAGGCAATGCGCTGAGCCCATCAGCTTTCTTGCCTTTCTGCATTTGGTATGAAGACAAATAAGAGTTGATTCCACACTAGTCGCAGATAAGCAAATTTGATGTTCTCAGATATGCAATTTCTAGACAGTTGCAAGCATGTAATTTCAATGGTGCAAGAGCAAGACACTCAGACTTCACGTATTCTTTTGCAACCCAAAATTTGCAACTATCAAAGATGCAATTTTGATGTAGAAGCGCAAATTTTTCAACTTTGATTGGATCTATATAAAGGGTTCCCTCTGAAAACAAAAGATCCGCTAAGGAAAAAGAGGGCAACGAACTCACCCCCATGGCTCCCGCGTAGATCAGCCGAGGCCCGAGAAGAGCTGGTCACCCTGAAATTCGCAGCTGAAGGCTCACGAGTTGCCGTGAATTCGTCTCCTCCGGATATTGGCGGGTGCCGTGGTGTCCTCACGAGTTGAATGGAGATTCCGGAGACCAAATTCGATTGTAGCCCAGGAAGGACTGCTTTGATTCCGGATTATATACGATTCAAAAAGGGAGGCGCTTGATTGCTTCGATTGCCGGAAAGGAGCTCCTGCTGCTTCGAATGGGAGCCTCTTTGCAACTACCACTCGATCCTCATTCGTGGCCTCCGACGGCCACGGCGACGGCGCGAGTGGGGGAGCTCGGCGCAAGGCAGGCGGCGGTGCATAACTGATATGCAGGAGTACTACTATGAGATCCCCTTTCCTCTCTGGTGAAACCCTAGGCGTGGCCTAAAGGCTTGCAGCAGTCCTGGCCCATGTAGCTTTCCTTCTCATCGGTTTTGGGAACCTTCTCCTATCGTTTTTTTTTCTTTCGGGCGGTTTTTCCAGGATGGGTTTGTTCGTTTTTATTTTAAAAAAAAATCATGCAATTTTTTCAAATTCATAAAAAAATCAATTTACAAACATTTTTTAGGATTTTTTCTCAAATACACAAAGTTTTTCTAAAATCCATGAACATTTTTTAACCTCGTAAACATTTTTTGAATACATGAATTTTTAAAATTCCACAAAGTTCTTGAAAAGTCAACAATCAATGGTCAAACACTTAATTTATGCCCATGATCAGAAAAATAGAATCATCATGCAACACATGAGGTAGTCTTAGAGGCGAGGCTAGGAATCTATTTACTGTTTATTATTTCACACGTGCATATGAGTTTTTCTCTGAGCCTTGTGATTATTGCAGATTCGAGAACCATACCAGTTGTATCATAGAAAATAAACATTAGTTACCCACATGAAACTAAATAATAACTTTTATTATTGTCTTTAGGGAATATTTCCAACATAGTCAGCGTCGACCATCATGTGGGCCAACCATGTGTCCCCGTGACTATGTGCATGCTTCTCTCTCTCCATCCCTCCCTCCCTCTCCTTCCCTTCCGCCCCTCTCTCCCTCCCTCCCTCCCTCCCTCCCTCCCCTCTCTCTCTCTCTCTCTCTCTCTCTCTCTCTCTCTCTCTCTCTCTCTCTCTCTTCCTTTGTTCGAATAAAAGCAACCTCATGCACCACCTGGGAGCCACTAAAGTCGGGCCGCACAGCCGGTAGCCATTGCTACAACTCTACCTCAACACTCATGGATCTCTGCTTCTCTATGCCCTAGTTTGTCTCCTCTCTTAAGGTGGTGGTGGGTGGAGGGGCTCAATGTCATCATCGACCTTGGAGGAAGATGGTTTGGGGATTTGCTCAATCCGGCTCCGAACAGGCTCCCATGAGCCTGAGACAGACATTGAGGTCAATGCTCCAAATGAAAGTTAGATTGAGTTTGATTTTTCTTTAAGTTGCAAAAAGAATTGACATGTTGGAAACTCATGTGTTTTGCTGCAAACACATGAACAACATGTTGGGATGATCATGGACGTATGTTACAAATTGTGTGTTTATGTTGAAAGGTTGTTTTTTGCGGTGTTGCAAGTGTTGGCTTGTATGTTGTATATGTATAAACCCCAAAATACTATGTATTCTAAAATTACTTTTCAAGATAATTCACCGCTTGTATGAATGGTTGGTAAAGTTCTTATAGCATCTTGACCTACCCAGCCGAACTAACGGGGTATTTTGATAGGGTCTTATTGGTGGAATTACCAATGGAGTGGATCTTGCTAGTTTTTGTATAGGTGAAGAAATTAAATATGTAGGGGTGTAAGTCCATCCAATAGAGATAGGTTGAGGAGAAATAAAGGAGAAAACTAACATTGCAAATCGGTACTTCGCCTTCCTCGATGTACACACCATAGTAAGCAATATGAAACGAGTGACTTGATACTAGACTAAAATTAATGATCGATAAAGTTTCCGGTGAGCTACCCAAGGACAAAGTCACAACAAAGAGACTCTTAGACATTGACCCACTAGAGGACGAATAACTTCATGTCAATGTCAACTGCCCAAGCCTTTTATATAGGATCAGGCTTTTCTATGCGATGATACATAGCTCATTCTTATTTGTGTTGCAGTTTTCCTATTTTTGTGGGTGATTTGTTGAGTACCTGCTTACTGGAGATGTGAATTTGATATCCATAGGCATAGAAGGGATCAGGAAGTTTCAATGAATCGCCAGAATTACAACATGCACAATATCGGCTGCAGTCGCTGCTTCCTGGTACAATTTATGATGGGTGATAGAGGTTCTCAAATCAAAAGGAAACTAAGTGTTAAGAGTGGCTGCCACTGCTTCCTCGACTACTGGTGCATTTTTCTATAGGCAATCAGGATGGGCGCCATAGTTAGTCATTTGTGTATATGTGTAGCTTAAAGTTTGGTCTTAGCAAATCATGCAGTGGCTAGCTGGTCTCCATGTTTGTTAATCCTGAGTTATACATTGTGAAATTAAATTTCATACATCTATTCTAGTTAAAATTCTCTGTATGTCAGATAAACCTCTTCGTACAAACTAGCAGGATTTTCAACAAGAAATCGATGCAGCACCAAAATATCAGGTTTGTCTTGATGCACTACAAAGAATTCTGGGCAAAACAATTGTATTCGTTAAGTTGCGACCACAGTTTTGCAAGAATTTGTTGTGATACAAAGGATGAAGAGAAACTAAAACTACAAGCTTTGCATGTAGAAATCTTGGGCTCTTGGATGCATGCAATGAAACCTAGTCCCTCCGTTCCCAAATAATTGTCTTTCTAGCCATCTCAAATGGACTACAATATACGGATGTATGTAGACATGTTTTAGAGTGTAGATTCACTCATTTTGCTCCGTATGTAGTCACTTGTTGAAATCTCTAGAAAGATAATTATTTAGGAACGGAGGGAGTAGTAAACGAAAATCACATCAGAGACGCCATTCTTCCCCTCTCCAAAATATTACGCTCTTGGATGCGTCCAAACGCATCAACAGCCCGCCATTCCCCCCTTCAGAATGTAGCCCCTCACAGCCAACCGTACAATAGATTTTGTTTCCTATTCATCATCAAAAAAGTTGTCCAAAGGGACCTCACTCGGTTTAGCCACATCAGAATCCTGCCTAGTAAACAAAACATTAGTTAAATATACAGGTGCTTGTGTTGTTGTACTCACACAAATAATGCTATATCCATAGGATTTTTACCTGTGCTTTATCCGAGTCCTTCAATTTGGAACCAAGCATGTATGTGTCACGTAGAGGGGCTCAACCTGGCTCATCTTCACCTTCTCCAATATTCTGGAAAGCAGAACAATTATGAGTTACATGCACAGAAATCCAAGTAAAGTTCAGTTATATATGCAATACTGTATTAAAATATGCTGCAGAAACCTGCAGTTCAGCTAATTAATTACTCCAACCAGTGAAGCAGCTTAATTGGATAAACCAATGATCCAACTTTTTTAGTACTACTGTTAGGATCCCCTGTTCACACGATGATTATGGTAGGTGTCCTAGTAGTATTTATCCCCCAACTACTCGTATATCCTGCAGCTTCTACTGTCTTGTGGCTCATGGCAATCCTCGTTTTTCAAAAGTGCTAGCCTCAATAAATTAGACATAGTGTTCAAACTCCACTATGCCACCACGGTCACATTCATACGCAAAAGAGAAGGGGTGCGCAACGGGCTTTGCTTTAATGATTCATTTACTTTGTACACCGAATAACTAGTTTCAAAATCGAGTCTTGCTTGAAGTTTAGTGTGACTGCTTGATACACTAGCGACGATGGCTTCCATTGTCCACAAACTTAATCGGACAGCACAACATTAATACCTAGTACCATAAGCCCCTAAACTGAAGGGGATGGACTTTTAGTGGAGAAAGAATTAGGTATAACTACCTTTGAGAACTTCGAAGATCCCTGGCCTTATTGTCCTTCCTCCTTCGTTAGATGGTACAGAGTGTTTTGCCAAAGCTGCTAGGACAAACAGGAAACCAATCAACCCATTTGGATATCAGTATAGAAATGGTTGTGAGCATCAAAACTGAACACAAAACATAGGCATGATGGTGTGCTAGCATC
The DNA here is from genome assembly GCA_032464435.1 of Aegilops umbellulata. NCBI lineage: Eukaryota > Viridiplantae > Streptophyta > Magnoliopsida > Poales > Poaceae > Aegilops > Aegilops umbellulata. The sequence continues at coordinate 63,762,270 of CP136054.1, read as the reverse complement.
AAAAGAACTATAGCATGTGACATCTCCAGCTGTTTTCAGTTCTAATTGATTTTCAAGTTTGTCTGCAAATTATCAAACAAATGTACATCTATTGTTCTTATAGTCAAACCAATGATTCAGTGAAACATCAAGCTGTCATATTCAAACCATCTAAAATGTAAACAGTTATATGCCTCTCCCAACACTTGGTCATTCAGTTGCCCATGAAATGGTGTGGTATTTATAGAGTAGAAAGCAGACCTGTATCATGTCCATTGCAACTCTAACTAACATCAACCAGAGCTTTGAAGCTCCGGACTGCACCCTAATTAGCTAAAGGCTTGATAAACTAGAGTCCAGGTCACCAAATTTCATTGTTCACAAGTTCCACTCTGCAATTGAGATGTTTGAAACGAAGATTGCACATAATTCTTTTCAAGCTTGATTAAAACAACTACTATCAAAATAACAACACCCGCGTCACCAATTTATATGTCATATTGTCATGACATGGGGTCATGGGTGCATGCAGATATTTCATTCTTGGATACAGATTGGAAGTAGAAAGGCAAGAAGAGGCAGTTAACATGATTTGCACAAGGCTCTCAAATAGCAGCAAAAATGGATAAAGATAACCAGATGGTAATACTAGTGACTAACTAGCATTTCATACAACAAATTGTATTTCCGACTACTGTTCTGTCTAAAAAGAAACATGTTTTATTATCCAGTGAACAAATATGGTTGACTGGTTGGTAGAACAAAAGAAACATGTTTTCGAGATAAATCACCTCTTGTATGAATGGTTGGTAAAGTTCTTACAGCATTTGACCTACCACAAGGCTAATAAAATTAATGATTGATGAAGTTTGAGCTGAACTACCCAAGGAGGAAGACACAAGAGATTCTTGGCCATTGATCCACCGGAGGACGAATAACTTTATGCCAATGTCAACCGCCCAAGTCTTTTATATAGGCTGATGCTTTTCTATGCACAGGATAAATAGCTCATTCTTGTTTGTGTTACAGTTTTCCTATTTCGTGGGCTATTTGTTTTGTACCTCCCTACCGGAGATGTGAATTTGATACCCATAGGCATAGAAGGCACCATGAATTTTCAATGAATCGCAAGAATCACAACATGCGCGAGCAGATTGGCTGCCGCTGCTTCCTGGTACATTCTCTGATGGACGATCATGATGGGTGATAGAAGCTCAAATCCAAAGAAAAATTAAGCGCTTCCTGGACTCCAGGTGCATTTTCCCGCAGGCAATCAGGATGGGCGCCATAGTTAGTCATTTGTGTATATGTGCATCTTAAAGTTTGGCCTTAGCAACGCATGCAGTAGCTAGCTGGTCCCCATGTTTGTTAGTCCTGGAAAACCTATTCCAGTTACATTTTGGAATCAAATTTCATACAGCTATTCCAGTTACAATTTGTCGGTATGCCAGAACAACCTCTTCGGACAAACTAGTAGGATTTCCGATTTTCAATAACAAATCATTGCAGCATAAAAATATCAGGTTTGTCTTAATGCACTAGAAAGAATTCTGGGCAAAACAATTATACTCATTAAGCTGTGACAACAATTCTGCAAGAATTTTGTTGTGATACAAGGATGAAGAGAAACTAAAACTACAAGGTTTGCATGTAGAAATCTTGCGCTCCTGGATGCACGCAATGAAACCTAGTAACCGAAAACCACATCAGAGACACCATTCTTCCCCTCTCCAAAATCTTGCGCTCTTGGATGCATCCAAAAGCATCAACCACCCTCCATTCCCCCCTTCAAAATGTAGCCCCTCAGCCAAACATGCAAATAGATTTTGTTTCCTATTCATCATCAGAAAAGTTGTCCAAAGGGACCTCACTCGGTTTAGCCACATCAGAATCCTGCCCAGTAAACAAGACATTAGTTAATTATACAGGTGCATGTGTTGTTGTACTCACACAAATAATGCTATATCCAGAAGATTTTTACCTGCGCTTTATCCCAGTCCTTCAATTTGGAACCAAGCATGTATGTGTCACGTAGAGGGGCCCACCCTGGCTCATCTTCACCTTTGCCAATATTCTAATAAGCAGATCAATTATGAGTTACATGCACAGAAATCCACAAGTTGAGTTATATATGCAACACTGTATTAAAAATATGTTGCAAAATACTTAGAAACCTGCAGTTCAGCTAGTTAATTACTCCAACCAGTGAACTAGCAGCTTAATTGGATAAACCAATGATCCAGCTTTTTTTTACTACTGTTATTAGGATCCCCTGTTCACCTGATGATTATGGTAGGTATACTGGTATTTATCCCCCAACTGCTCGTATATCCTGCAGCTTTTACTGTCTTATGGCTCATAGCAATCCTCATTTTTCAAAAGTGCTAGCCTCAATAAATTAGATATAGTGTTCAAACTCCACTATGCCATCACAGTCGCATTCATACGCATAAGTGCTAGCCTCAATAAATTAGACATAGTGTTCAAACTCCACTATGCCATCACAGTCGCATTCATACGCAAAAGAGAAGGGGTCCGCAACGGGCTTTACTTTAATGTTTCATGTCAAGTTGCACTGTGGCAATTGTTTCCAGGTATTAGCTTACATGTTCCAACCATGCACAGTTTCATTTAATTTGTACACCAAATAACTAGTTTCAAAATCAAGTCTTGTTTGAAGTTTAGTGTGACTGCTAGATACACTAGCAACGATGACTTCCATTGTCCACAAATTTAATCGGACAACACAGCATTAATACCTAGTACATAGCCCCTAAACTGAAGGGACAGACTTTTAGAGGTTGTTTTGACAGAATCCATTTAAGTAAAACTGATTTCACCCCGAGGTTGTTAGACCGAACTGCGAGTACTCGGGGGACACTATGAGAGGGCTAGCAAAACAATTGTGGACTAGCACGGGAGAGACTCTTGATTGGTGAGCGGAGAACTGATTTCTATTGCCAGCACTTGGGCTGTATTTATAGTACAAGGGAGGGTCGGTTCCTGAAGTTTAAACCGACTATAGCTGCTAGTACAAGCAAAACCTGAATTTACTACTACCTGTCTACATACATTCACTTCCTTACTAAGAGAGCTCTACCTGACTATCCTGAAATGCTGCTGGGATAAGATAACCTGCTCCTAGCAGCATATTTTGACTTATGTTGCTGCGTTGAAGAGACTTCTGTTGACAGCATTTAACCCACAGAGGTTAGCACAATCTCTGTTTGCATATCTTAGTCAATCCGCGGATTACTAGAAATTGTTTCGCCTAAACTCATAATTTTACGTTTATGGAAAATCGACTAATAATCATTTTTACAAAAACACAATCTCTCATGAACCAACAAAAGCCAGTTCAGGATAGTTTCTTGCCATGACATTAATGCCGCCGCCATGAAGGTTTGTGCTGCCCCTTGCCAGTCATCGTCTTGCAATGATTACTCATGGTCGCCGTCGACGCTTCCCCGCTCCGCCACTCTCGGCCCTCGGCCAAGGTCGCCGACACTTCCGCCCGACGACATTGCCGGCCCTCACCCATGGTCGCCGCCATCGCTTCCGCCCCACGCCACTGCTGGCCCTTGCCCCGCCCGACAACATTGCCGGACCTCACCCATGGTCGCCGTCATCGCTTCGACCCTACACCACTGCCGGCCCTCGCCCATTGTCACTGGCGATGCTTCGGCCTTACGAGGCTATGCCACTGTCAATCCTCGCCCATGGCCACCAGCGCCACTTCCACCATCCGCCAAAGCCGGCCCACTCCCATGGTCCTCGTCCAGTAACTACAGTTTCCATGTGAATCTGCTGTTTTGGCTGCCGGTGGAGGATTCATACAGGCAAGCTACAGGTTGAGGAGATCGAATCTTCCTACCACAGAGCAGCCGGACGACGTGACAATAGCTCCAGGGAGTCCCTCGCTGGATGTTGCTGACCAACAGCAACGCTAATGCTACTTCCTACAGTTCTCATGGTGCTGCTCTCAGGTCACTGCGGAGGATGGAGAGGACATCTTGCTCGGGCAAAGCTGTGACTTCGATCTCAGCGAGATAATGGCGTCAGAAGGAAGCAGCTGCTTATCGCAGCGGCCTCACAATCAGAAACATAATGCAGTATTTCTTCAATAGCATCATCAACATCATGCTCGGCCAAAGCTGTTGCAAGCAGTTGACGATCACATGTGTGTCCGTTGAGGGAGAGAGAGTTAAGGGGAAAATCTATTTAATACTCTCCCCGATATTTGAAGTTTTTAAGTCCAAACAAAGTATCCTATAAATCAGCTTCAACAAAACAACAACCTAAAACTGGTTTTCCTAAAAATCCTTCTAAAACTGGTTTTGCTAATACTTGTTCCAAATACTAGTTATCCAAACAATCACTTAGTGAAGAAAGAATTAGGTATACATACCTTTGAGAACTTGGAAGATCCCTGGCCTTGTTGTCCTTCGCTAGATGGTACAGAGTGTTTTGCCAAAGCTGCTAGGACAAACAGGAAACCAAGCAGCCCATTTGTATATCAGTATAGAAATGGTTGTGAGCATCAAAACTGAACGCAGAAGATAGGCATAATGTGCACAATCATGGGTCAATATGATGGTGTGCTAGCATCAAAAGAACTATAGCATGCGACATCTCCAGCTGTTTCAGTTCTAACTGATTTTCAAGTTTGTCTGCAAATTATCAAACAAATGTACATCTACTGTTCTTACAGTCAAACATCAAATCGTCAAATTCAAACCCTCTAAAATGTAAGCAGTTATATTCCTCCCCCAACACTTGGTCATTCAGACCTCTAACTAACATCAACCTGAGCTTTGAAGCTCCAGACTGCACCTAATTAGCTAAAGGCTTGATAAACTATGAGTCCAGGTCGCCAAATTTCATTGTTTTTCATAAGTTTCACTGTGCAATTGAGATGTTTGAAAAGAAGATTTAACATAATTCTTTTCAAGCTTGATTAAACAACAACTACTCTTAGAAGACTTCAGAAATAACAACACCCGCAGTGCCAATTTATATGTCATATTGTGATGACACGGGGTCATGGGTGCATGCTGATATTTCATTCTTGGATACAGATTGAAAGCAGAAAGGAAAGAGGAGGCAGTTAACATGTTTTGCGTAAGGCTGATCTGTTTCAAACAGCAACAAAAATGGATAAAGATAACCAGATTATAATAGTGGTAACTAACTGGCATTTCATACAGCAAATTGTATTTCAGACTACTGCCCTGTCTAACAAGAAACATGTTCGATCATCCTGTCAACAAATTATTTGGGTTGTCCCATGCCCACTAATGCTTTTCTTTTCCAGATAATAAACAGCGATAATACAAAGTTTGGCCATCGATAAATTAGAAGTCTAAAAAAGTAGGCGAAGGTGTCAAATGAATCTTAAAATATTGGAGGAAGTCAATAGCATTGAAAAGGAAAAGGTCATACATTTGACATCTTTACTTCTTGATGGATTCAAACCTTTCCTAGTCTGTCGCTTGCTTACCTGAAAAAGAAACAAATTTTAAGACTTACTAGTTAGGTAACACGATTCTTTTCCAAAGTATGTACAAAATAGAGTGCAAGAGAATATTAGGAAAGAACCTAAATGTTCCAATAGGTTTCAATTCTTAAGGATTCCAATAAAGTTAATCAAGTAACATACACCAGAAGAATTCATAAGGATTCAAATCCTCCAAAACCCTAATGAAATTCGCTTGAATCAAATAAGCCCATAATAGGTAAGTAACTAAGTGTGGAACTAATTGCAGCTTGAACTAAGCAAATCTCTTTCTCAAATATATCCAGGCAACTGAACCGAGTGTGATATGTATGATAGTTGCCATATGTTGTTCATTAGAAAGAGATGGGAAAGGTATCATGGAGCCCCATCCAAGTCTTAGGAAATAACTGGCATTACATAGCATATTTTGCTGAATGCCCAAAAATATTAGAACCAAAAATTTGCATTAAGATAAGAATCCATGGAAGCTCCCTAGAATGAATAATTATATTCACAACAAACACAGCAACATATATGTCTCGCAGTTAAGAAAAGAAAAGTGTGCTTACCTCATTGAACAACCTGACAACTGCATCATCAATAGAGTACATGAAAAGATGTTGGAGAGCAAGGGGTGAGTTTAGAGATGTTTAATATTAGACCCAAGCAAAATGACATAGTAGAAAACAGAACATTACCTCCTTGGGTTGCAACCTTGATAAGCATCTTTTCTTTGTTGTCAATAGCATTCTCAGGTATTTTATGGCCCTTCTGTGCAGCCTACATTTGCCACAAAACAAGAGGTCATGCCCTGAACACAAACGCATTATAAGTGCAAGGTGAATTAGCAAGCAAGCGAATTGAGGTGTAGCATACAATGCGCTTCTCCTTGCGGGCCTCTCCCTTGGACTTGTGCTCGTCCGCCTCCTCGGCCAACTTGGCGGCAACCAATTTCTTGTCCGCTGACAGAATCGGACCCTAGCAACAAGAAGAAAAGGTGTTAGCCCCCCTTTTATGTTATGCATCAATCATGGCAGAAATGTAAAAACGTTGAGAACTAGGGGAGTATAACCAACCAATGGGTTGTCGGCGAGCTTCTTCTCCATGATCTTCGTGAAGGCGGCCTGGAAAGCCCTGCAGCCTTCCTGGAACATGGTGACCGCCTTTTCTCCGTCAGATTCCCCGCCGGAGCTGGAGGCCTCCTCCTCGGACGAGGGGGCCTCTTTGAGGTCGTCGTCGCCATCGGGAGCAGCATCACGTTGCTTCGGCGGCGGTCGTGGCTGCGACTTCCGTGGCCGGACTTGGGCGGCGTCGTCGTCGTCGTCGGAGTTGTAGTCGCGGGCCCGCTTCTCGAGCAGCTTGAGGAACTTGGCGCTCGGCTTGCGGCGGCGGCGGGTGGCGTCGTCGGGGCCCTTCAGCTTCTTGTTCTTCTTGTTGGGGTTGCCCTTCCCCTTGTTCTTGCGCTTGTGGGGGTTCCCGGCGGCGGCGGCGGCGGCGGCGGCCGCGGCCGGTGCAGGCTGCGGGGGGGAGTCCGCCATGGACGGAGCTCGTTAGGGTTCGGGCTGTAGGTTTTGCCTCTCGGCGGCGGCCTCAGCTTCCTTTGCAGGTCAGTGACGACGGCTAGCGTAGCGTGCGGCGGTGGCGAACTTGGTGAGGGCACGGCGGTAGCGGGCTCGCGCAATGGGGAATTGGGGAACGGGGATTTAGGGTTTACGTGCGGTAAGGCCGGAAAGCGAAGTCCTGTGTTACCCTGGGCTGTGCTAAAAGCAAAGGAAATGGGCCGGTCCAATCCGGGTCCTAGGGGAGCAGTTTTAAGGAAGTTTTTGACAAGTTTTTTCCCATGTTTTTGTTCCTGTTTGTTTCTGCAGCAATTTTGACCGGTTTTTTGCATGATTTTTCCCTGCTTGTTCTTTGATGGTTTTGACCGTTTTTCGCGGGATTTTTTCCAGTTTGTTATCGTAGTGGTTTATGTGTCTCTTTCACCGGCTTTTCTCCTGTTTCATGTGTTTCTTCATTGGTTTTTATGGGTTTTTCTATCATTATTTTTAAACGCATATATTTTTTCAGTGCACATTGTATATTTTTTATACACGTGGACATTTTTTATACATGTTCAACATTTTTTCAAAATGCCTGATGTACATTTTTTTGGATACATGTTTTTGGACTTTTAAAAATATGTGTTAAAAAATTAACGACGTGTTTGGTTTGGCAATTTCCCACCGTCTCCCGATTACACCGCTTAGCAAAGACGTTACCAGCGTTTGGTTCGGTTGGGCTGGTTTCGATCACCCTATAATCGGATACATCGCTTCATAAAGCCCAAAACAGGAGATAACGAGTGGAAATCGAGAACACTCGATCCTCTTTTTCCACTCGTCCCATCCTCGCCTCCACCACGAGGAACCTCTGCTTTCGCCGGCAGGACCTCTCTCTTCACTGCCGTGAGGAGCAACGCCCATCGGACACTAAGTGAACATTCTTTTCACATAGTATAAATATTACTTTTAAATGTCATAAAAAATTTGAAGTATCTGACATTTTTTAAAATGCGACTTGTATTTTCCTAAATATAACGCACCATTTTTTTTACTTATGTGATATATTCTTTACATTGTACACACATCTTTTCAAAATGTCACAAACATTTCTACGAAACGCTTGGGCATTTTTTTATGGACATTATTTGAATGTCATTAAATTTTAAAAAGTTGCATCAATATGTTTCTAACACTGAATAAAGATTTTTTAATGTCATAAATATTTTCCTGAAATGTGTGAACTTTTTATGTACAATTTATTAATGCCATTAACATATTAAAAGTTTTGTGAATATTTTTTAGCACCGAATAAAGATTCTAAATATGAATAACTATATTTAACGATATTGCATAATATAATATAAATTATAAAAGAATAAAATTTGAAATAAGCGAGTGAACGAAGTAACACCCCACTCAACTATCTTTCTTGGGCCAGCACATGCAGGAAGCACTGCACACGACACTGCATTTGGGATTGTTGTATGCGGTACTATGACGCCCAGATAATCAAGCTACAGTAATCCCCTGTTAATGAAGCCATGTCACCACTGTTACTGTTACTAATCCTCTTTTGATCCAAGGCATAATTCAAATTCAAATTCAAATTAAAGTTCAAAATTAAAATTTATCAAACATGCAAAATAAAATGTTCAAAGTGTGGCAAATAATCCCTTGATATTTGTTATGTTAGAACCAACCACTTTTTAATTCCCATAATGCCCCTGGGAATTAATTTTTGGTCCAGATGTAATTAAATTGGCCTTTTCAATTTTTAAAAATGGTTAGGCCACTCCTTTTGAACCCCCATACTTTTTTTCCGTCTCTTATATTGTGTTAGAATTATGTGCCAAGTTTTGTTCAAAACAAAGCTCATTTGGTACTAAAAGAAAATGCAAAACATAAACAAAAAGAAAAAGAAACAACCCCCACCCCCATGCTGGGCCAACCGGCCCAGCTAGCCAACAGGCGGCCAGCCCACCCCAAGCCGGCCCACCCGACTAGATAACCTCTTCCTCACCCCGAAACCCTACCCACGATTCCCCACTCCCCCCACGAACTGGACCGGGGGCGCTCGCCCCCGACGACCGCGTCGCCCATCGCCGTGCTGACCCCGCCTCCACCTTGCCGATCCGGTCGGGGGCAGCCGATGCCCCGCGAGAATCCGGTCGGGGGCAACCGACGCCCCGCGCCTCCCGTCGCCGGACCGTCCCCGTCGTCCTCCCCAACGACTCCAACAAGCCCGCTGCCACCCCTTACAGCTCCGCCGTGAGCACCATATCCTCGCTCTCTCTCCGTACTCTCCCGTGATAGCCGTAGATCGCCACCGACGTGTTCGTGCTCCGGCAGCGCCCGATGGCCCAGTTCGCCCCGGTCGTCCCCGCTTGTCCTGCGCGCGCCCCGCACCCGCCATCGCCTCGCTCGCAGCAGCTACCCCGCTTCCCCTCCGTGCGCGCTCCCGCCTCTCTGCTGCCGCTGCCGCTGCCTGCTACAGCCGATGTAACCGTCGCATGTGGTCGCGCGCCCATGCCTCCCCGCGCGAGGTCGCGCCTGCTTCCCCACGCGCGCCCTTGCCCTGTTCGCGCACGCCTGCTGCTCGCCCTCTGTCCCCGCTTCTAGCCCGAGCTCCCGTCGCTGATGTCCTCGACGCCGGCGCCGCTGCAAACCTTCTCTTGCCACACCAACGCCACCCCTAGACGCGCCGCATCGAGGGCTCTCCAACGCACCCGCCAGCGCGCCCAACGGCCGCCAGAATCGAACGACCGGCGACCCCCAACGCCCTCCGCTCAACCCTGGCGGCTAATCCCGGCTACTCATGACGTGGCGCCGTCATTAGGCCGCTAATGACACGATTAAATATCCCCTCTACCAAATGCCAGATGGGGTCCGTCCCCTGTGAAAACGTTTTTTCTTTTAAAAAGAAGTAATAAATGAATTAAAAATAATTAATTAACTTAATAAACTTTGTTTAATTAACCTAATTAAGTTGTTTAGTCTTATTAGATCTTCTTAGTTAGCTAAGACTATGACAGATGGGCCCCGCTGCTCCTTTTGACCAGTCAACACAGTCAGAGTTGACTGTTGACCCTGCTGACGTCATGATGATGTCATGCTGATGCAATAACCCTATTTTAGATTTAATATTAATTTCAGAATATTGTTTAAATCTTTGAAAAATCATAGAAAATTAACCGTAACTCGGATGATAATACTTTGTACATGAAAGTTGTTCAGAATGACGAGACGCATCCGAATACACGGTCCGTTCGTCTGGCACATGTCCCTAGCATAGCGAACCTGCAACCGCCCCCTCTGTTTCATCTGTCCGGAAATGTCAAACACCGGGGATACTTTTCCAGATGTTTTCCCCCTTCACCTGTATCGTGTAGCACTGCGCTTGAACACCCCTAGCACCGCGTTTCCTCATGTCATGCTTAGTTTTGCACTTGTTTGCTCTGTATTTATTGTTTCTTCCCCCTCTTCTCTCCGGTAGACCCCGAGACTGATGATGCCGCTGTGATCGACTGCGTCGACGACGACCCTCCTTCCGTTTCAGCGGAGCTTCCAAGCAAGCCCCCCTTTGATCATCCTGATATCGCCATTTCATTCTCTCATGCTTGCATTAGATTTTGCTACTGTAATTGATTGCTCCTATTATGATGCATAGCATGCTTTTGTAACATGCTTATTGTTACCTACTTGCTTATCCTAAACTGCTTAGTATAGGTTGGTTAGTGATCCATCAGTGACTCCCACTTGTCCTTGTTGCCCGTGCTTCATCATCGCCCGACACCTCACATCACATCACACCCCTTTTATTGATCGACTCGGTAGAGTTACCATCGAGTGTCGAGGGTGGTACCTCATACATCACTCCTGATGAGATCTCTATAATGTAGCTATTCGGTCGTGGTCATCGAGGATGATTCATTTTCTCTTTCTTGAGTCATAGGAAACACTGTAGTGTTAAAGGGGGTCGAGAAAATACTGAGAAAAATTTCCATGTGATGCTCAACTCAAAATCCTACACCTACCAATCCCCTCGAGTGAAGCCATTGGAAATCTCATACAGTTCAGTCATATTCTTCTGTGACAGAGACAAAGTTCTTCTGGTCTCTGAGGAATTTGTTCTGACTGAGGAGTTAGGAATTCGCCAGTGCGGATTGCCTACAGAGTGAGGAACATGATAGCCCTGAGGAATTTGATACTCAAATATCCGACCGTTGTTGTGTTATGCGCCAGCTGTCCCAAAAATATCTACCCACCTAATGGCCATATCATTTAAGGGCATTTATGTCTTATCATGTCGGGCTGCTCCCTAGGCTATAAATAGCCACCCCCTACAACCACTAGCTGGTTGGCTGCTCCGAGAGAAACTGACACTTGTCAATTGAGAGCATCCCATCCTCCAAGGACTTTGAGCGAAAATCATCAAGTGAGGAAAAACCCAAACCCAAACACCTACAAACCCAAAGTGATTGAGCATCACTAAAGAGATTGATCCTGAGTAGATCTGACGCTTGTTACCTTTGAAGAATGTGCTTCTTCTAGACGGTTAGACGTCATGGTCTAGAGCATCCAAGAGGAATTGTGGATCGCCGAGTGACCGAGTCTGTGAAGGTTTGGAAGTCACCTGAAGACTTACCACGAGTGATTGGGCGAGGTCTGTGTGACCTTATCTCAAGGAGAATACGGTGAGAACTGTGTGTCCTCAGGTTTAAATACCTAGCCGCTCCAACCAGATGTACAACTGAGACAACAGTTGGAACTGGTCTACCAAATCATTGTCTTCAACAAGCTTACTGGTTCTATTTCCTCAACTCTGTATTTCCTCATTGCCTTGTTGTGTAATTGTTCATATATGTGTTTGAAGAATTTGACTGAAGACTTTCTCAATTTCCTCAGTTCCATTTCTTCAGTCCGTTTGTCTTCATGCTGTGCTATCCTGTGTTTACGCTTTTTGTACTCTGAGCTCGTCTTCATTTCATCATGAGGACCATGCATGTGCTCTGTTATGTTCACCTTTGAGTACTTATTCCGCTGCAAGTAGTACTTCGCTAAGGAATTTTCTCACCCGCAAATTCCTCAGTGAAGAATTCATAAAAATCGCCTATTCACCCCCCCTCTAGTCGATATAACGCACTTTCAGTGTGCCCTCCGGACTCCGTTTTCTTGCACGATACTTCTTTTGGTCGGTAAAAAATCATTATATAACCTTCTGAAGGTTTTGACCACGATACCACAACAAACCCTCTGCTTTTGTTTCGAGCTGTTTTTCTGACAGATCTAGATCACCATGACGTCTTCAAGCGCCCCCAAGGACAAGTTTTTCGAGAAGGTCATCAATCCCTACCTCGCGGAGGTGCTGCAACACCCTCAATCCATTGAGATGCGTGATGGGTTGCTACACATCAGCGATGTTGAGGGACCAAGGAGGACCGGAAGCGTGGAGACAAGACTTGAAGCGATGGAGCAACAAGTTATCAAGTGCCAGGGGATGTGGAACACAGACTCAACGCCAACCACATGATGATCACTGAGTTCACCAACAACCACAAGCTGGATGCCAAGAACATTGGGGAGACCATCTTCAAGCTTCATGAGAAAATCAAGCATCTTCAAGCCCAAATCTACGACCTGCAAAACCAAAACTGTGAGTATGAATATAGATTCAAGAGGATGAGATTGGCTATAGATTTGAGGATCCCGGAGACTCGATCATCCTTCTATGATGGTGAGCCTATGCCTTGGAAGATGGACGACAAGCCTACATCATCAATAACTCCATCATCACCACATCCGAAGAAAGAGACATAATCACATGGGTATGTGCACTCCCCTTGGCAGCTGCCAATCTTGGGGGAGGTGCCCCGGTATCGTATCACCACCACACTCCTATCTTTACCCTTTTTCATAGTTCGATCCTTTTGTTTATATCTTGATCTAGTAGAATAAAGTTTAGTATGATCTAGCTTTGAGTTTTTGTGTTGATCCTTATCTATGTAATCGAGTCCGTGAGCTATATATAATAAAAATTAGTTTTGAGTCGAGAGCTTGATCTTGAGGGAATAAAAGAAAAAGAAAGAATAAAAAGAAATAAAGAGATCATATTGATCTTATGGAGAGTAATGGCTTCACATATAAAGAGTATGACGAATAAAAGTTGTTGAGGGTTGACAAACATAGTTTTGATCATCGTTGCATTTAATAGGAAGTGATAAAGAAAGAGAGGTTTTCACATATAAATATACTATGTTGGACATATTTTATGATTGTGAGCACTCATTAAAATCTGACATGCTAAAAAGTTGATATTGGACAAGGAAGACAACGTAATGGGTTATATTTTCTCATATCCGAAATAAATTATATTGTCATGGATCATCCAACATGTTGAGCTTGCCTTTCCCCTCATGCTAGCCAAATTCTTTGCACCAAGTAGAGATACTACTTGTGCTTCCAAATATCCGAAAACCCGGTTTTGCCATCAGAGTCCACCATATCTACCTATGGATTGAGTAAGATCCTTCAAGTAAGTTGTCATTTTTGCAAGCAATAAAAATTGCTCTCTAAATATGTATGATCTATTAGTGTGGAGAAAATAAGCTTTATACAAGCTTCTGATATGGAAGAAATAAAAGCGACGGACCACATAATAAAGGTCCCTATCACAAGTGACAATATAAAGTGACGTTCTTTTGCATTAAGATTTTGTGCATCCAACCATAAAAGCACATGACAACCTGTGCTTCCCTCTGCGAAGGGTCTATCTTTTACTTTTGTCTTATACCTTATACAAGAGTCATGGTGATTTTCACCTTTCCTTTTTACACTTTATCCTTTGGCAAACACTATGTGTTGGAAAGATCCTGATATATATATATATATATATATATATATATATATATATATATATATATATATATATATATATATATATATATATATATATATATATATATATGAAATTGGATGTGAGTTTCCAAAAAGCATTATTGTTGACGTTACCCTTGAGGTAAAAGGTTGGGAGGCAAAACTATAAGCCTCTATCTTTCTCTGTGTCCGATTAAAACTTCATACCCATAAGTATTGCGTGAGTGTTAGCAATTGTGAAAGACTAAATGAAAGTTGAGTATGTGGACTTGCTTAAAAGCTCTTATGTTGACTCTTTCTGATGTTATGACAAATTGCAATTGCTTCAATGACTGAGATTATAGTTTGTTAGTTTTCAATGAAGTTTCTGATTCATACTTTACATTGTGAATAGATTGTTACTTCAGCCTAAGAAATCATAATACAATATATATATATATATATATATATATATATGCTGCTATTCTAAGAATGATCATGATGCCCTCATGTCCATATTTTATTTTATCGACACCTCTATCTCTAAACATGTGGACATATTTTTCGATATCGGCTTCCGCTTGAGGACAAGCGAGGTCTCAGCTTGGGGGTGTTGATACGTTCATTTTGCATCATGCTTTTATATTGATATTTATTGCATTATGGGCTATTACTTCACATTATGTCACAATACTTATGCCTTTTCTCTCTTATTTTACAAGGTTTACATGAAGAGGGAGAATGCCTACAGGTCGAATTCTAGGCTGGAAAAGGAGAAAATATTAGAGACCTATTCTGCACAACTCCAAAATTAACCTGAAACTCCACGAAAATCAGTTTTGGAATATATTAAAAATATTTGGCGAAGAAAGCACCAGAGGGGGGCCACTCCCTGTCCACGAGGGTGGAGGGCGCGCCCTACCCCCTGGGCGCGCCCCCTACCTCGTGGGCCACCTAGAAGCCGCCCGATGCCCATCTTCTGGTATAAGGTGTCTTTTGCCCTAGAAAAAATCAGAAGGAAACTTTCGGGACGAAGCGCCGCCGTCTCGAGGCAGAACCTGGGCAGAACCAATCTAGGGCTCCGGTGGAGCTGTTCTGCCGGGGAAACATCCCACCGGGAGGGGGAAATCGTCACCATCGTCATCACCATCGATCCTCTCAGCGGGAGGGGGTCAATCTCCATCAACATCTTCACCAGCACCATCTCCTCTCAAACCCTAGTTCATCTCTTGTATCCAATTTTGTCTCAAAACCTCAGATTGGTACTTGTGGGTTGCTAGTAGTGTTGATTACTCCTTGTAGTTGATGCTAGTTGGTTTATTCGGTGGAAGATCATATGTTCAGATCCTTTATGCATATTAATACCCCTCTGATTATGAACATGAATATGATTTGTGAGTAGTTATGTTTGTTCCTGAGGACATGGGAGAAGTCTTGTTATAAGTAGTCATGTGAATTTGGTATTCGTTCGATATTTTGATGAGATGTATGTTGTCTTTCCTCTAGTGGTGTTATGTAAACGTCGACTACATGACACTTCACCATTATTTGGGCCTAGAGGAAGGCATTGGGAAGTAATAAGTAGATAATGGGTTGCTAGAGTGACAGAAGCTTAAACCCAAGTTTATGTGTTGCTTCTTAAGGGGCTGATTTGGATCCACCTGTTTCATGCTATGGTTAGGTTTACCTTAATTCTTCTTTCGTAGTTGTGGATGCTTGCGAGAGGGGTTAATCAAAAGTGGTATGCTTGTCCAAGGAAGGGCAGTACCCAAACACCAGTCCACCCACATATCAAATTATCAAAGTAACGAACGTGAATCATATGAGCATGATGAAAACTAGCTTGACGATAATTCCCATGTGTCCTCGGGAGCGCTTTCCTTTATATAAGAGTTTGTCCAAGCTTGTCCTTTGCTACAAAAGGATTGGGCCACCTTGCTGCACCTTGTTTACTTTTGTTACTTGTTACCCGTTACGAATTACCTTATCATAAAACTATCTGTTACCGATAATTTCAGTGCTTGCAGAGAATACCTTACTGAAAACCGCTTGTCATTTCCTTCTGCTCCTCGTTGGGTTCGACACTCTTACTTATCGAAAGGACTATGATAGACCCCCTATACTTGTGGGTCATCAGTCCACCATGTACACGTCATATGAGGAAGTGGTCGTCCAGCGTCCGGTGAACGGCGGGCTTTGGGCCTACTCATCTCCAGCATCCTCGTCCATACCGTCGATGTCTTCAGAGGCGTAATCGAGCATGTCGGTTAGATCCTCGACACTGGCTATGAAGTGGGTGGTGGGTGGGATGTAAAATTCCCCGCTCTCAGCCCCTGGCATGGGCTGGGCGCAGTTCTACAGTGATCCAGGGCCTCGCTTAAAGGGGAGGGTTGGTGTTGGGGAACGCAGTAATTTTAAAAAAATTCCTACGCACACGCAAGATCTATCATGGTGATGCATAGCAACAAGAGGGAACAGTGTACTCCACGTACCCTCGTAGACCGTAAGCGGAAGCGTTATTACAACGCGGTTGATGTAGTCGTACGTCTTCACGATCCAACCGATCCTAGTACCGAAAGTATGGCACCTCCGCGATCTGCGCGCGTTCAGCTCGGTGACGTCCCACGAACTCTTGATCCAGCTGAGTGTCGAGGGAGAGTTCCGTCGGCATGATAGCGTGACGACGGTGATGATGAAGCTACCGGCGCAGGGCTTCGCCTAAGCACTACGACGATATGACTGAGGTGGATTATGGTGGACGGGGGCACCGCACACGGCTAAGACAATGATCAACTTGTGTGTCTATGGGGTGCCACCCTCCCCCGTATATAAAGGAGTGGAGGAGGGGGGAGGGCCGACACTCTACGGTGTGCCCTGGAGGAGTCCTACTCCCACCGGGAGTAAGATTCGCCCCCCTCCCTAGTTGGACTAGGAGAGGAAGGAAGGGGGAGGAAGGAGGAAGGAAATGGGGGCCGGCCCCCACCCAATTTCGATTGGGCTTGGGGGGCGCCCCCTCCTAGGCTCCCTTCTCCTCTCTCCCACTATGGCCCAATAAGGCCCATATACTTCCCAGGGGGTTCCGGTAACCTCCGAGTACTCCGTTAAATGCCCGAGCTCACCTGGAACCATTCCAATGTCCAAATATAGTCATCCAATATACCGATCTTTATGTCTCGACCATTTCGAGACTCCTCGTCATGGCCGTGATTATATCCTGGACTCCGAACTACCTTAGGTACATCAAAACACTTAAACTCATAATACCGATCGTCACTGAATGTTAAGCGTGCGGACCCTACGGGTTTGAGAACTATGTAGACATGACCGAGACACGTCTCCGGTCAATAACCAATAGCGAAACCTGGATGTTCATATTGGCTCCCACATATTCTATGAAGATCTTTATCGGTCAAACCGCATAACAACATACGTTGTTCCCTTTGTCATCGGCATGTTACTTGCCCGAGATTCGATCGTCGGTATCTCAATACCTAGTTCAATCTCGTTACCGACAAGTTGTAAGTGTATCTAGTGCCACCCCTAGTTGGTTTTTGAGTATTGATGACAAACCTGGTTGAGGGACTAATTTGTTTGTGAGAATTGCAGGATAACACAGGTAGTAGTCCCTCATTGATTCGGTTTACCTACCGGAGACGACCCCTAAAAATGTATGAAGACATTGAAGACAATGGTGGTATATGAAGATATTCACATTGAAGACTATGACATGAGAAGACATTGAGTGAAGACTATGGAGCGCGAAGACTTAGTTGTTTTGTTGTTTCCTTTTCTTCTTTGTTGAGTCATAGGAACCACCGTACTGTTAAGTGGGGTCCCAGTGAACAAAGTCAGAGTGACTGAAGTGATGCTCAACCAAAATCCAATGTCTTCGAGCGAAGACAATGAGAGCAAATCTTATCCAGAGCTGGATGAGTCAGCTTTGCTTGTAGCCCAAGTAAAGTTGTCGTGTGTGTTTGAAATCTGACGGTTGGAACACGTGTCAGTTCCTTAGTGACCCAGGGTCATTTCGGACAAATCAGGTCGGGTTGCCTAGTGGCTATAAATAGCCCACCCCCTACACCATAAATTGGTTGGCTGCTCAGAGTTAGTGCACGGCTTTTGTTGTTTGAGAGCAACCCACCTCCGAAGCTTTTGAGAGAGAGAAATCCTTGCGAGGACAAAGCCCAAACACCCAGAGCCAAAGAGTGTTAGGCATCACTAAAGTTTTTCTGTCCGCGTGACCTGAAGACTTGTTACACTTCAGGACTGTGAATCCTCCAACCGGTTAGGCGTCGCGTTTTGAGCATCCAAGAGTCATTGTGGATCACCGGTGAACGAAGTCTGTGAAGGTTTGGAAGTCTACCTTGAAGACTTACCAGAGTGATTGGGCGAGGACTGGGTGTCCTTAGCTCAAGGGGAATAAGGTGAAGACGCGGTCTTCTGAGTTGAATCTCAGCCTCTCCAACCAGACATACAGTTGTCACAACAATTGGAACTGGTCCAACAAATCCTATGTCCTCAACAAGTGATTGGTTCTATCCTATCCCTTTCTTTACTTAGAGTTTGTCTTTGTGAAGTCATTGCCTGTTTGCTTTACCTATTTGTCTTCACTGTTTGACTACTATCATTGTTTGGCTTCATACCATCTTCCATCCTGATCCTTACTACCTAGCTGCTATTAGTCTTCGTACCTTCACTGCATTGCATACTTGACTATGGCATGCTTAGTGTAGTTTACCTTCTGCTGCATATCAATAGGTTTTTTTCTATTGTTTGTCTTTGAAACTTCCATGTTTTGAAGACTTTCATAAAAATCGCCTATTCACCCCCCTCTAGTCGATGACTAGCACTTTCAATTGGTATCAGAGCAAGGTACTCCCTTGTTCTATTTGATTCGTTTTAACCACCTGGAGTTTTAGCTATGTCGACTGCAGGGATAATCAAAGTCTCTGCTACTTGCCCCGTCCTCGATGGAACTGAATATCCCTACTGGAAGAATAAGATGCACATGCATCTTGAATCCATTGATGTCGACCTCTGGTATGTCATCAAAAATGGCGTTCCCAAAACTGGTGAAGGTGTCACCCCTGCTGATGTCAAGAAGTTCATTCAACTGGATTCAACTGCCAAGAACATCATCTGTGGTCATCTGACCAAAGGACAGTATGGCCGTGTGAGTGCTCTGGAAACGTCGAAGCTAGTCTGGGACTGGCTCTCCAAGGTCAACGAAGGCGTCTCAACCCAGAGTGATCAAAGGATCAGTGTTCTTCGCAACCTCTTCCACCGCTTCAAGAGAAACAACAATGAAAATGTCCAGCTCACGTTTGATCTCCTCACTGACATCACAAATGAACTTCGTGCGCTTGGTGCTACTGAGATTACCAAGCATGAAATCGACAAGACACTACTGAGATCACTTGACAGCTCCTTTGACACCCTTGCCCTCATGATACAAGAACGCCCTGACTTCAAGACACTCGATCCGTCTGATATACTTGAGAGGCTCAACACACATGAGTTCCAGCTATCTGAGAAAAGAGATATCTATGGTCCCAACTACGGCCGAACTCGCGCTTTGAAGGCAAAAGTTGTTTCCTCATCTGAAGAAGAATCTGACTGCAGTTCTGATGATCCTGAAGACATTGGAAGGGAACTTGCTATGCTTGTGAAGAAGTTCCAGAAGTTCACTAAGAAGAAGGGCTTCAGAAAGTCTTCACGACCCAGCTCAAGAAATGATGAAGCTTCCACTCACGACTACAAGAAGAGAACCTGTCAGAAGTGCAAGAAACCTAGACATTACATCTCTAAGTGTCCATAGTGGGACAATGAGAAGAAGAAGAAGAAGAAGAAGAAGAAGAAGAAGAAGAAGAAGAAGAAGAAGAAGAAGAAGAAGAAAGAATATGATTCTGATGACAAGAAGAAGAAGAGATCTTCAAAGTCTTCTTCCAAGTCCTCATCCAAGTCTTCATCTCATAAGAAGAGCTCATCTAGCAAGGCTCGTGCTTTTGTTGGCAAGGAGATGGATTTAGAGGAGGAGTCTGCTTCTGAGGAGGCGGAGGTGGAGTCTGAGGAGGAGTCCGACCCCGACGTTGCAAGTCTGGCTCTAGCCACAGCCTACGTCGCCAATGTTCATAGAACTAAGAACTTTTCTGCTTATTCATATGAGTATCATTCATCTCCTGCAAGGCTATTTGCTAGGGCTCCAAAGCCGAAGTTCTCAGATGTTGCACTTAGACTCATTGCTTCTAAGCCACCCCTGAAGATGTGGGTGGTTAAGAAGAATTAACTTTCTTTTGCAGGGAAAGGTCTCCATCCGGAAATCAAAGGCGTCTGATGCTATTGCTGGGGACCTAAAACATCTTGTAGGGCGCAAGATCAAATGCCCAAATGGTCTTACTATGTATTTTGTTCCTGAATCGTTTGCCATTCATCCTATCAGTCATAATCTTGATCTGAGCTTTGATAATCCTCTTGCCCGTCAAATGTTTATGCTTCACAATACTCTTGGTGAAGCCTATCCCCCCTAACTATACTGTAGGGTATGACACCTCATGCTTCAGAATGGATTATGGACAGCGGATGCACTAATCATATGACTGGTGATCGAAGTCTTCTTATGGACTCAACTTTACGTCCATCTGACAAGAGTCACATCACATTTGCTGACACTGGTAAAAGCAAGGTATTGGGTCTAGGTAGAGTTGCAATCTCAAAGGATCAGCACATGGATAAAGTGATGCTTGTTGAATCCCTTGGTTTCAACTTAATGTCTGTCTCAATGCTTTGTGACTTGAACATGATTGTGATATTTGGAAAATATCGTTGCCTTGTACTAATGGAATCTGTCAAGTCTCTAGTCTTTGAAGGGTACCGGAAAGATGATCTATACATGGTAGATTTCTCAGCAGGTCCACAGCTTGCCTTGTGTCTTCTTGCAAAAGCTTTAGAGTGCTGGCTCTGGCATCGGAGGCTAGGGCATGCTGGCGTGAGAAACTTACACACTCTCGCAAAGAAGAAGCATGTCATAGGCATCGAAGGTGTCAAGTTCAAGAAGGATCATTTGTGCGGTGCCTGTGAAGCTGGAAAGATGACTAGGGCCAAGCATCCCTCGAAGATAATCATGACGACATTTCAACCCTTCGAGCTGCTACACATGGACTTATTTGGCCCTACTCACTACTCTACCCTCACAACAATTGCTTGTCTCTATGGCTTCGTCATTGTTGATGATTATTCAAGATATACATGGGTTCACATAATTCTCTACAAGACTAAAGTACAAGATGTCTTCAGACGCTTCGCCAATCGCGCCGTGAACAACTATGGCGTCAAGATCAAGCATATCAGAAGTGACAACGGCACTGAGTTCAAGAACACCGACCTCGATATTTATCTGGATACAATGGGAATCACTCATGAGTTCTCAGGTCCGTACACACCTCAGCAGAATGGCATCGTGGAGCGCAAGAACAGAACCCTCATTGAGATGGCTCGAACGATGCTCGATGAATACAAGACACCAAGAAAGTTCTGGCCTGAAGCTATTGACACAGCTTGCCATGTCATCAACCGTGTTTATATTCACAAGCTTCTGAAGAAAACATCCTATGAACTCCTCATTGGCAAGAAGCCAAATGTCAGTTACTTCAGAGTATTTGGTGTTAGGTGCTGGATCAAGGATCCACATCACACCTCAAAATTTGCACCGAAAGCACATGAAGGTTTTATGCTCGGTTACGGAAAGAACTCGCACTCCTACAGAGTCTTCAACCTCTTTCTCTATAAAGTTGTTGAAACTGTGGATGTACGGTTCGATGAGACCAACGGCTCGCAAAGAGAGCACCTGCCAAATGTGCTAGATGAAGTTCCACCCAGTGAATCTATCAAGCTAATGGGAACTGGTGAAATCATGCCGTCTGAAGCACAACCTGAAGAGGAACTTATCACTTCTGCACCTAGTCAACCTGAAGACAATTCTCCCAATGATGATAATGATCAGCAAGAGCAAAATCTTTGTCCAGTCCATCCGCGTGTTGCAAATGAAGTACATATTGAGAAGATAATTGATAGCATAAATGCGCCTGGTCCACTCACTCGTTCAAGGGCAACACAACTAGCAAATTTCTGTGGGCACTTTGCTTTTGCCTCAATATCTGAACCCAAGAAAGTTGCTGAAGCCTTCATGGAACCTGAATGGATTCAAGCTATGCAAGAAGAGCTTCAACAGTTCAAACTGAACAATGTCTGGGAACTGGTCAAGCGTCCTGACCCTCGCAAGCACAACATAATAGGAACAAAATAGATATATCGCAACAAGCAAGATGAGCATGGTCAAGTTGTCAGAAACAAGGCTCGTCTTGTTGCTCAAGGATATACTCAAGTTGAAGGGATTGACTTCGATGAAACATTTGCTCCTGTGGCTAGGCTTGAAGCTATTGGAATACTGCTAGCCTATGCTAACCATCACAACATCTTGCTATATCAAATGGATGTGAAGAGTGCATTTCTCAACGGCAAGATTGAAGAAGAAGTGTATGTTGCACAACCTCCTGGTTTTGTAGATCCGAAACATCCTGATATGGTGTACAAGCTAAATAAGGCACTGTATGGCCTCAAACAAGCTCCTCGCGCTTGGTATGACACGCTCAATGTAACGCCCCGGATTCGATGCGCCAGGTGTTCGACAGTTAGCCGTCGTTGCCATGTCATGTGCTTGCGTGTTGCACTTTGCCATGTCATCATATGCTTTTCATATCATGTCATCATGTGCATCGCATTTGCATACGTATTCGTCTCATGCATCCGAGCATTTTCCCCGTTGTCCGTTTTCCAATCCGGCACTCCTATGTTCCCCGGTGCCCCCTTTTACCTCTTTTCGTGTGCGGGTGTTAAACGTTCTCGGAATGGACCGAGGTTTGTCAAGCGGCCTTGGTATAACACCCGTAGACCGCCTGCCAAATTTCATAGCATTCGAAGTCCGTTTGATAGCCCAACCGTCATCTATAGCCGCAATATAGCCGGTCTAACGTCGGACGTTTTCGGTCTCCGAAAACTGTTGCCGGGCTGCCTTCCTCCCTCTCTTCTCGGCCCACAACCATCTACTCAGCCCACTGGCCACTCACCTAGACCCTCTCCGCTCCGGAGCCACCCGATGGCGATCGAACGGTCCGAAAACGGAGGAAAACCCCTAACCCTAGCCCCCTTTCTATATATAGACGCCTTCCCTGCCATTTTTGGCTTCCTACCTACCCCCCTCCTCAATTTCCGCAGCCAGCCACCGCCCCCATCATCGTTTTCAGCGCTGGCGCTCTTCCCCGCCGCCACTTGTCGCCGCCAGCACCACCCAGCGCCGCCACCCGCACCCAACCGCCACGCGCCACGCGTCCCCAGCGCCTCCCGCCGCCGCAGGCCCGCCCGAAGCCCGCAGTCCGCCCGCCCCGGGCCAGATCTGGGCCCGAGCGGCCCACACGTCGCCGCCGAACCCCGCCGCCAACGCCTCCCGCTCTGCGCCCGACTCCGCCGCCCGCTCTGCGCCGAACCCCGCCGCCACGCCGCCCGTGCACCCCGCCTCCCTCCGCCGCCCGTGCGCCCCGCCTGCCTCGCTCGCCGTCCGCCGGCATGGCCCGAGCGCAGCGCCAGGTGCCCGAGCCCGCGAGCGCCGCTCATGCCGGATCCGCCGCCGCCGTGCTCGCCCCTGGCCGGATCCAGGCCGGCGCCGCCGGATCTCGCGCCGGCGACCGTCCCGCGCTCCCTCCGGCCTTCCCTGTCCCCTCCGGCATCTTCCCCATCAACTCCGGCCATCCTCGATTTTCGTGCAGATCCAAAGGTTGCCCCCGTTTTCACAAAGTCCCCGGTTTAATTTGCATTTTCATTCCCTGTTCATCACATCGTAACTTGCTGCATACTGCTCCGTTTCGTGCGTGTAATATGTCAAATTGTTCGTCTGAACGAGTACTTCATTTCATTCCATTGCACCATGTTCATTTGAGCTCATCTGGATGCCCAAAATGCTATTAGAAGAGGGCTATATGATGTTAGTTTTAGATTCTCAGCAGAACATGCACTTTTGTCATTTTTGCCATGATTGATGTGTGCACCCTATGAACTTGAGCTCTACATGTGTTTTGAAATGTGCTATGCCATCTTTACAGTAGTGTATGCCATGTATTTTTGTGAGCTATGTGGTGACTAGAACAAGCATGCAAACTAGGGAACATGATGTTGCTGATTTCAGAGACTTAGAATTTCACTGTCTGTGTCTGCTGTTATTTTTATGCCATGTATTCATGTTGCTACAGTGAGATCCATGCCTCTTTTGGGTATGTTCAGTAAGAGTGTTTTGTTTATATGGTTATGCTCTATCGATCCATGCCTCTGTTTGTATTTATAGAGTGCTCTAGCATGTCTTAATCTTGCTCTACTTTTGCTATAAAATGTTCCTGGTAGATTGTTTACAGGTTATTCAATTTTGCCAAGGTTGTTACTAGTGATTCGTGCATGCTATATTGTTGTTCTTGCCATGTCTATCTTTTATGCCATGTCTTCGTGATGGTTGTATGCTTATTTTATCATGCAATACCTCGTAGTGAGTGCATTGAGCTCACCAACGTGCCTACTTGGTATCTGTTTATGCCATGCTCCAGTTTTTCACCAAGTCTGAATCTGTTTATGTTTTTGCTATGTTCAGATGCTTGCAATTGTATCTTCTGTGCCCTTTTGGCCTATGGTCAGTAAGGGAATTTTGTTATATGCTTTGATTAGATTCATGTCATGCTCTACTTTGACATGATAGCTTGCTGTAACATGTTGTTTGACAGCTCTAAACATGCTAACCTGATGTTATTTCTGCCATGTCCTGAAATTCTGCCAAGTCTGTGAACCTGTTATTATTTGCAATCTTGCCATGTCCTTTTGAGCATGTTCTAGTAGTTTCTGGAGATAGCTCAGTGTTCATGTTTTGTAATGTTTTACCTGTACATAATGTCCATGCCTTTTTTTATCATGTTGAGGTCTTGTAGCATGTTGTTTTGATGCTTGCTAGATGCCTACTTGCTGTTTTGGACAGATTGTTGTTATATCTTGTATAGGGTGTATGTGTTGAACCGTTGCTCCGTTTTGAGTGTGCTCTATATGAAACTTGCCTAGTTTTGCGTGTAGCTTCATGATACCTTGTTGCATACATGTTTTGGAGTGTGTGCTTGATGTTTGCATGCATTTTGCATCAATGCCATGCTTATCTTGTTTTGCTCATATCTTCTAGGACGTAGCTCCGAATCTAATGAACTTTATATGTAACTTGACTAGAATTTCGTATAGATCACCTTGGTGCATCTTAACTTGCTGTTTAAAAACTTGAACATAAGGTTTATTCAGATCTGGACCAATTTCGAAAATTGCATATGAGGATTTACCGGATTTGTTATATGTTGTTTCCGGCCTCATTTATACTTGCTTTAATGTGTTGCTCTTGTATGCATCATCTCTTGCCATGAGTAGCTTCATGTAGCCTTGTCATGCATCATACTTGGTTGAGCATCATGCCTTGTTCATGTGTGGTGTGTTTACCGTGTTGTGTGCTTCTTCTCGATAGTTCCCGTTTCGTTGCGATCGTGAGGATTCGTTCGTCTACGCTCGGTTCTTCTTCGTGGCTTCATCTTCTTCATGGACTCGTTCTTCTTCCTTGCGGGATTTCAGGCAAGATGACCGTCACCTTGGATCTCATTACTATCATTGCTATGCTAGTTGCTTCGTTCTATCGCTATGCTGCATTACCTAACACTTGCTGCTCAAGCCTCCCAAATTGCCATGAACCTCTGACCTTTGTTATCCTTCCTAGCAAACCGTTGTTTGGCTATGTTACCGCTTTTGCTCAGCCCCTCTTATAGCGTTGCTAGTTGCAGGTGAAGATGAAGATTGCTCCATGTTGGATTATGTTTATTGTTGGGATATCACAATATCTCTTATATTATTAATGCATCTATATACTTGGTAAAGGGTGGAAGGCTCGGCCTTATGCCTGGTGTTTTGTTCCACTCTTGCCGCCCTAGTTTCCGTCATATCGGTATTATGTTCCCGGATTTTGCGTCCCTAACGCGGTCGGGTGATTTATGGGACCCCCATGACAGTTCGCTTTGAATAAGACTCTTCCAGCAAGGCCCAACATTGGTTTTACCATTTGCCTATCACCTATCCCTTTCCCTTGGGTCGGCCAGCCCGAGGGTCATCTTTATTCAGCCCCCCCGGGCCAATGCTTGTCTAAGTGTTGGCCCGAACTAGAGCGCTTTGCAGCGCCACCTCAAGGAAACTTGGGGTCTGGTTTTAGTTGTACGGACAGCTCATCCGGTCATGGCCTGAGACGAGATACGCGCGGCTACTATCAGGGTGTCGGCATGCCGGGAGGTCTTGCTGGACTTGTTTTATTACTGTCGAAATGTCTTGTAGCCGGGATTCCGAGACTGATCGGGTCTTCCCGGGGAGAAGGAATATCCTTCGTTGATCGCGAGAGCTTATAATGGGCTAAGTTGGGACACCCCTGCAGGGTTTGAACTTTCGAAAGTCGTGCCCGCGGTTATGTGGTAGATGGGAATTTGTTAATGTCCGGTTGTAGAAAACTTGAAGTTGATCTTAATTAAAATACACCAACCGTGTGCGTAACCGTGAGTGTCTCTTTTCGGGGTTGATCAAGAGGAGAACACGGTTTCTGGGTTATGTTTGACGTAAGTAGGAGTTCAGGACCACTTCTTGATCATTACTAGTTGACGACCGCTTGCTTTGCTTCTCTTCTCGCTCTTATTTGTGTAAGCTAGCCACCATACATGCTTAGTCACTGCTGCAACCTCACCACTTTACCCCTTCCTTACCCTTTAAGCTTTGCTAGTCTTGATACCCATGGTAATGGGATTGCTGAGTCCTCGTGGCTCACAAATTACTACACCACCAGTTGCAGGTACAGGTTATGCGATGATCATGACGTGAGAGCGATGTTTATTTGTGTTGGAGTTCTTCTTCTGCTTCTTCTTCGATTGAGGGATAGGTTCCTGGTCGGCAGCCTGGGCTAGCAGGGTGGATATTGTTTGAGTTTCTGTTTATGTTCCATCCGTAGTCGGATGTTGATCCTGTATGATGTATTGTTGTATCCATGTGACATTGTATGTATTGGATGTATCCCCACTATTATGTAATGTTGATGTAATGATATCCACCTTGCAAAAGCGTCTTCAAGATGCGCTTCTATCCTTGGTGGGACCTTCGAGTTCCTTTAGGATAGGGTCGCATCTTGGGCGTGACAAGTTGGTATCAGAGCCTCGATCGACCTTAGGAGCCCCCTTGATTGATCATGTAGTTTGGCCGTTGTCGAGTCTAGAAGAATTTTTTTTCGGAGTCTAGTTATATCGGAGAGTAGGATTTCTTTTTACTCCTTTGTCCCTTCGTCGCTCTGGCAAGGAATCTTGACGTAGGTGTTTTGAACTACTCCTCTCCCCCTTCAATTTTTTCTTTAGGATGACGCGGTTAGCTTTCGTTCGTGGCCCATCCTCTGTTGTCCGGTGCATTCTTATTCAAGTTGCTTAGATCCTCGTCATCTTTTGCAAGATCAATCCTTAGTTCTTTTCAACCGATGTTGTTTCCCTGTCCGAAGTTGTCCTTGTTTTTCCCACCCACCCTCCCTTCTTCTTATCGGAACCGGAGTTCGTAATCGAGTATCCATCCTACTCGTGCGAAGCCTTTGCTTTCTTTCTAAATCATTTCAACCTGTGTTTTTCTTCAAGTTACTCGTCGATTCCCCGTTCAAGTTGCCTGTGTTTTCCGCCCTCCCACCCATTTTTATTTCGGAGTCTGAGCCTCTATTCGAGCATCAATTTCATTCGTGTGGAGTATCTTCAGTCTTTCCTCAATTGTTTCAACCAGTGAATTCTCGTCTGGTTCATCAATGTTCGTCTTGCTTTCTTTCCGGTGGATTCCAACTCAATTTTCTTGGTTCGATCGTATTCTTTCCCTCAGTTCAAACATTTCCCTTTGCTCGTTCACCTCTCGCCATTCTTTCATCCCGGAGTGTTGAAGAAATCTCAGAAGATTCGTGTTTGCCTCCATTTAATTCGAGGTTGTCACCTCATTCAAGTCGTTCAGCTGTTCCGGTGCATCATTCATCTCAATGGTGGTTATTTTCAGTGGGCCCTAACCCACAGGTCTTTTCCCAGGATCTTACCTGACTCTTCTAATTTTTCCGGAGTTACTCTCAAATTCTTTTTGAAGTTTGACGTAAGTATGAATTTCATCAGTCAGATGCCTTCTCCAAGATTGCTTTCAAATTTCCGTATGTTCGGGTCAATCTGTCCTCTTTTCATTCTTCCGGAGTGTTTCACCAATATCTTCAAGGTGTTTCTCATCGTCATTCTCAACATTTGAAGACCGAAGTAGAATTTCTCTTAAATCTTGTCCGTTCTCCCGGAGATTCGCGGTGCTAGCTCGATGTTATCCTATCGAATTGTTTCTAGTCTTGCAAATTCTTTTCATCCATCCGGAGTATTTCAAGAGTTGTTTTTCCGTCTCGATCATTCGGAGGCCATCTTTTCGGAAGTTTCTTCAGTCTAAGTTTTCGAATTCGTTCTCCAATTATTCTATGTTCGTGCCCCTTCGTTCGTCTCAATATTCTTCCGGTGCTTCGTTCAAGCATTCTTCAATCAGTTCGTGATCTCTTCGTTCTCTTGTATCAAATTTTCTCAAATATCTTCGTGCTTGCGCTAATTCTTCCCGGTGATTCATCCTCCTTCGTCATTCGATCTTGTATTCTTACGGTGGTTCGTTGAAGATTCCTTTCCCGTTCTCATCATATCAATTCATTCGTTCTTTTCAATCTTACCGGTGGCTCATGAAGACCTCCCAAGTGTTGCGCTACATCTCCCTTTAATCTTTTCCAACGTGGATAAGTTGTATGCAATCCATTGCTTCTCATCAATTTAATTGATGAAGGATAAGCATAACATAATTCTTATTCTCATTTTCATCGTGGTCAAGTTGATTAATTCTTTAATTCGGAGATTGTTCATGCTGAATAATTTGTCGGTTCTAAGTTGCTCATCTTCTCTTTTCCGGAGTTCCAAGCTTCTCACTTGTTCCGTCACGAAGCTCCATCTTAATCATCGCAAGGCTTTAATCTTATTCCTTTTCATCCTTCAATTTTATCTCATCATCCTTTTGTTTCCGGAGTTCTTCACGGTGGTTCGTCATGATTTAATTCATTCTTCAAGGGTTCATCAAGATTTTGTTGGAGGAGCTCAAGTGTCTTTTCTTCTTGCGTCTCGAAGTGCAATTAATTCTCTGTATTCTTTTGGAAAGGGAGTTTTGCATTTCTTCATTCTTCTCAGCTATTTAAGCTTTTTCTGCTTGTGGTCGGTTATCACCTCATAATTTTTGAGATGTTATCCATAAGTCCACAACAAGCTTCTTCTTTCGTTGTTGATTTTCTCATTAACTCCGTTCAATCCTTCCTTCTAAGGTTGCTTTCATTTTCATTCGTGATAGAAGTTGTCATCTTCTTCCCCGTTATTCTCATTCCACTCCTTCAAGTCTTCCGGAGGTTTTGTGTTGTTCTTCAAGTCAAGTATCGTTCCATCTTCTCAAGTTTATGTTCTATTCTTTCCCTTGTGGTTTCAGAGTTATTCCATTATTATCTCGCTCTGGACGGAGTACTGCATTAATTCTTTCATTCTTATTCCGCTTCTATCTTCTTCTAACCGGAGTGGCTTCGAATTCATTTTGTTTCGGAGCTTTGATTCTCGTCATATTCATCGTTTCTTTTCCTACTCGAGAGTTCTTGACTTTGTTCCTTTTCCCTCTTGCGTTCTTGTTTCACCTCATCCTCTTTCCTCCCCGTCTCGGTCCTAAGATCTCGGGACGAGATCTCTTGTTAGTAGAGGAGAGTTGTAACGCCCCGGATTCGATGGGCCAGGTGTCCGACAGTTATTCGCCGTCGTTGCCATGTCATGTGCTTGCGTGTTGCACTTTGCCATGTCATCATCTGCTTTTCATATCATGTCATCATGTGCATCGCATTTGCATACGTGTTCGTCTCATGCATCCGAGCATTTTCCCCATTGTCCGTTTTCCAATCCGGCACTCCTATGTTCCCCGGCGCCCCCTTTTACCTCTTTTCATGTGCGGGTGTTAAACGGTCTCAGAATGGACCGAGGTTTGTCAAGCGGCCTTGGTATAACACCCGTAGACCGCCTGCCAAATTTCATAGCATTCGGAGTCCGTTTGATAGCCCAACCGTCATCTATAGCCGCAATATAGCCGGTCTAACGTCGGACGTTTTCGGTCTCCGAAAGCTGTTGCCGGGCTGCCTTCCTCCCTCTCTTCTCGGCCCACAACCATCTACTCAGCCCACTAGCCACTCACCTAGACCCTCTCCGCTCCGGAGCCACCCGATGGCGATCGAACGGTCCGAAAACGGAGGAAAACCCCTAACCCTAGCCCCCTTTCTATATATAGACGCCTCCCCTGCCATTTTTGGCTTCCTACCTACCCCCCCTCCTCAATTTCCGCAGCCAGCCGCCGCCCCCATCATCGTTTTCAGCGCCGGCGCTCTTCCCCGCCGCCACTTGTCGCCGCCAGCACCACCCAGCGCTGCCACCCGCACCCAACCGCCACGCGCCACGCGTCCCCAGCGCCTCCCGCCGCCGCAGGCCCGCCCGAAGCCCGCAGTCCGCCCGCCCCGGGCTGGATCTGGGCCCGAGCGGCCCGCACGTCGCCGCCGAACCCCGCCGCCAACGCCTCCCGCTCTGCGCCCGACTCCGCCGCCCGCTCTGCGCCGAACCCCGCCGCCGCGCCGCCCGTGCACCCCGCCTCCCTCCGCCGCCCGTGCGCCCCGCCTGCCCCGCTCGCCGTCCGCCGGCATGGCCCGAGCGCCGCGCCAGGTGCCCGAGCCCGCGAGCGCCGCTCACGCCGGATCCGCCGCCGCCGTGCTCGCCCCTGGCCGGATCCAGGCCGGCGCCGCCGGATCTCGCGCCGGCGACCGTCCCGCGCTCCCTCCGACCTTCCCCGTCCTCTCCGGCATCTTCCCCATCAACTCCGGCCATCCTCGATTTCCGTGCAGATCCAAAGGTTGCCCCCGTTTTCACTAAGTCCCCGGTTTAATTTGCATTTTCATTCCCTGTTCATCACATCGTAACTTGCTGCATACTGCTCCGTTTCGTGCGTGTAATATGTCAAATTGTTCGCCTCGACGAGTTCTTCATTTCATTCCATTGCACCATGTTCATTTGAGCTCATCTGGATGCCCAAAATGCTGTTAGAAGAGGGCTATGTGATGTTAGTTTCAGATTCTCAGCAGAACATGCACTTTTGTCATTTTTGCCATGATTGATGTGTGCACCCTATGAACTTGAGCTCTACATGTGTTTTGAAATGTGTCATGCCATCTTTACAGTAGTGTATGCCATGTATTTTTGTGATCTATGTGGTGACTAGAACAAGCATGCAAACTAGGGAACATGATGTTGCTGATTTCAGAGACTTAGAATTTCACTGTGTGTGTCTGCTGTTATTTTTACTAGATGACCCGTTGCGCCAATGGCGCAAAGGCCGGCGGCAAGCCAAGTATTTTAAGAGTGGTGATAGGAAAATTCAATCACAGATCGAAATAATGAGTACTTACTGCTGGTACTATTTATGTTCATGATTACTGTTTCTCCTGGAACACTCTGTGCTAAATGATAGTTCTATATCACTTGAGTTGAAGGTGGACACTGCCAGGTAGGGCATGCCTCTTCCTTGCTTAGCATATTTGTTGTTGCTGGTGAGTACTCGATGTTTGAAACAGAGAAAGTAGTAAAAATAGATAATTATAGATATGGGTGGCATTATATATATTAATAGATCGATGAGGAACAACATCTGAGGTTATATAGGTAAAAGCATAGGTGATAGTTGTTCAAAAGCAATAGATAGCATCGTCGAAAAACAGAGGAAGGTAGTCCTATTATAGAGCTTGATTAGTAGTCCTTACAATGCTAGATGATATTTAGATACGACTTCCGTTGCTGTTGATGGTTCATCTAAAGGCAATGCACGATAAGAACCAGGCGCTGCTTTGTGGTGACCTTGAAACGAAAGGCACAAATGTCTACTTCATGGATTTTCGAAAGGCGGCGGAACTCAGACCAGATGGTTGTCACGGTGGCTCTCTTGTCGGTTCCTAGCATGATGCGACAATTGGCCTGTAGATCACTGTTTGCAAGCCTGACCTTGAGCGTATCATAATCTGAATCTTTTAGTTTGCTTTTAGTATAGTTTACCTGAAAATACTGATAAGAAAAAGGAATTAATTGAATGGATCGGAGAGTGTCTTGTCACTCTTACACTGAGAAGGTTTAAATATAGATAGTGAGAACAATTACCAGTGAATAATGGTAGGAAGCAAAAGAAGGGTGCAAAGCATAGGATCCAGTTTTCAAATAAGTAAAATATGAATGTCGGATTCGTAACAAGTTAACACACAAACCAACTGAGTCTATGAGTCGGTCATATAGGAGCCATAGCAGTTTTCACTATGCTAATCCTGACACATATAATTTAATACTACAATTTGACAACTAAAATTGCTACTCCAATGGTAGTGCATATATTCCCTAATAAGCTTAGAAGTTATAAGAACACCTCTTTCAACATCTCCTTTACTGGAAGAAAACTAAAGTAGTCTATGCCGGAGTTCATGCCCAGCAACCGAGTCTACACCTTTTCTCTGTGCACAGCTTTATTTTCGGTTACGTATGTCTGAGATAAGGCTACACAAGGAAGGATCAGGGATTCAGGATTTAGTTCAATGTTGTAACAGAGTTATATATGAACCCTTAAAGAAAAAAAGATTTTATTTACATAGAGTATCTATAAAAATGCTGCAACGCAGATTTATGGTAAAAACGTCAACTATTATTCTGAAGTGGCAAAGAGGCAGTGGATGAAGATGCTGGCACTGTGGCGAAGGCGGCCATGGCGTCCTTGTCCACCACACCTCCACCCTCCTCCTTCGCCGGCGCCGGCCATGGCAACCCAGGCGAGCTTATCCTGGGCCAGCTGCCACGCGATGGCCTTGGGGAGCTCCTTCGCCTCTGCCTCCGTCATTGCCGCTGCTAGTGTAGACTTAGCCTTGGGCCTCCCTCGGTCGGCTGTAGCGCTTTGGTCTTGCCCGCCATAGATCCCTACACTGCTGTTGGTGGTGGCTGGTGAGACGACATGCGGAGGCATCGTCGAGGAAGAAGACGACACACTATACAGTTGTCCACCACTGCTCACCTCGACAGCTCGGACGCCTCTGCTGCATCGCCGGAGACACAGGATGAAGCCGAGGTGAGGCAAAATATATGGAGTAAGCACATAGACACAGTAACACATATATGAATAGTACTAACAGAGCATATACGTATCATACAGGATGCTACAAAGTATATCTTTTCAGATGAAAAATAGTTGCAGAACCACTCGAACCTTGACCTAACACCCACAAACAGATCTCATACTCATTGCCCCGTGAACCGTATGAATAAAAAATAATAAGGATGATCAGTAGTCACCAACAGTTTGCAATAATAAAAATCTATGATTTTGATGCATATATCACTATATCATAGGCCCCAAGTATTAAGCTGGATTAACATTCAAACTTCAGTAATTTTACACTTCTGGCTATTCAAATGAGAAAGCAGAATTCCATAGAACATATAAGGCATATACTAACCTGCAGTTGGACGGAAGTTTAACTCTAGTTCCATCTTCTCAACGTATTTATGTGCACATCAAGAATCCAACTGTCCAAATTTGCATCCATGCATCATGAAGGCTAATCGCATCTGAACTCAAAGAAAAGGTATTATCTGAAGAACAGATGGGATTTGGTGAGAAGTAGACCAAACCTTCTGGACCTGGCTAATCACATCTGAATTTATACAGAGATGAAAAGATAGTCCGTTCACTTATTTCTCCTACGGAAAGGATCGGAGCATCGATGGTTTTATGTGTGCTTCCTGCTGCCTGGGCACTTTCTGGCACCTGGACAGATGGGATTAAGTGAGGAATAAGTGAAGGGAAAATCTTTCAATTATTTCCCAAAAGGCATGATACAAGTACACACAATATCCATTGTTGACGAGAGAAATAAGAATAACAGTTCCAGCAGAACAAGGACATGGAAAAGAATTTTATTTAGTTCTCACTTTCAAACACCCTAAACCCTCCAAGCCCTCTAGGATTTTCGGAACTATCTCTCCAGCTTCTGTACCTCATAGCACCTGCCAAGGTTTCTTGCCAAGGGAAAAAAGGCTAGGGTGCCTGAATACTGGTCAGGCCTAGCAACCAGGTAGGAAGAAATTCTTCAGACGATGGTAAAAGAAATTACAGCTAAGAAACATGGCAGCTTGCATCGGGACTTTCTCCTCTAGAGAAAGTTCAGCTCAAATGGACAATTTATGGTCCACATCAAAGGTACAACCTCTAGCAACTAATGAATTCAGATGAAAACAGAGTACACATTGCAATATCCAGGAGTTCCTGGGCCAAGTTTTATGTCTGTCCAACTTTCCTCTGCATCTTAAAATAAATAAATGATCACAAAGTGAACAGATTGCCATTTTTCCATGAAAGGTTGGGTGAGCAACCCCCAGCTTGAAAGACATAATTAGGACATGTTTGATGGAGATTTGCCTCCTGACCTTTATGAGCTGTACAAGACTGATCCAGAGGAGGACTATAATCAAAGAAAAACCCGAATCCAATGGATTCGAAGATTTTGGGCAGAACAATGGTACAAGTACAGGTTCGTGACCCAGAAATATGCTGAGAAGAATGCCATCAAACGACCATGGGGAGACATTTTGTACAAAAATCTTCCACCTAGGTCCAGAGCTGAAGCCATTGAACAAGGCTTCTATCCTTGCATGGTCCATGGGCCACAACCAGCTGATGCCGACCCATCGTCTTTGCTATGGTGTCGAGATGACAATCTGTTCAAGCGCAATTTTCAGTTTGCCAAGAACTCGGCCAAGGAAAACAAGAAGTCTTGGGGATTAGACTTCAACCGAGGCCCCTCTGCGCCTCGTGCCGATGGCACACGCGAAGCTGAACCAAATCTTGTTGGGCCCTTCTATGACTTGGAAGGTCTCATCATTCATATAAGGGTTCAAGGGGCAGATGTGGATCGACCTGCAGATGACGCTGACTCTGATGAAGCGCCTGCGCCATAGAAGCCGAAGAAGTAGAACAAACCGAAGGCTCTGAAGCCTTCCACTCCACCAAAAGCTTTGCGAGTGAAGCCCTTAGCCACTGCTCCTCCTGCACCAAGTGTGCAGTCTGAAGATCTCTCTCGCGTCTCC
Source organism: Aegilops umbellulata (assembly GCA_032464435.1). Taxonomy (NCBI): domain Eukaryota; kingdom Viridiplantae; phylum Streptophyta; class Magnoliopsida; order Poales; family Poaceae; genus Aegilops; species Aegilops umbellulata. The sequence continues at coordinate 63,727,039 of CP136054.1, read as the reverse complement.
AAGACCAAGAAGAAAAGGAAGAAGCCCATGCACTCCTCCAGTCCTGATCTAACTCCTGCTGCTGTTTTGAGAAACAAGAATGAAGCCATTGATCTGTCGAGTGACGGCGATCTTGCTGATGACGCTCTTGAGCAATTGATAAAGACCAAGCAAGAAGCAGAAATCTTCAATGACTTGCCTCTCTTTGACGTGGCAGTTATCAACAACTTGATTGATGAGTGGTTTGACACCCCCAATCTCAGCTTTGATGATCTACCACTTCCAATTGGCCTCAGCGTTTCCTTTCACGACGCCATTGCTCCTGAGCTAGCTCTTGCTCAGAAGATTGTTGAGCCGAAGCACAAGATTAATTTTGAAAAGGCTCAGTTCAAGAAGCATATGGCCATGCTCAGTATGAAGGATGTCCAGAACTTCAAGGTCATGCTGCATGAGCTCAAGGAGGCGTTTCACAAGAAACGTGACGAAGCTAAAGGTTCTCGTGAGCGCATGAAGATTCTTGCTGCCAAGTGCGTTCAAGCTTACAATGAAGCTGAAAAGCGCAAGGCTCTTGGGCGTCCAGGCATCGACCCCAGGATGGCTGCCAAGAAGAATAAGCCATCTGTGGACCAAACTGAACCATCCAGGCGGGAAGAGCCACACATTGTCTTCCCTGCCAGCATGACAAGCGTGAAGCCTAAGGTCCCCATAGTGGCTTCAGAGCTTCAGAAGACAAGGGCAGCTGAATCCAAGGCCAGGAAGCGCAAGACCAAGAACACCTCTGATGCTGCTCCACCCACCAAGAAGCGCAAGACCAAGAAAGACCGGGCTGCTCCCACAGAGCCCCTCGTTGTCGAGCCAATTTCTGTTGCTCATCCTGAATCTGCACACCAAGAACGACGTATGATAGTTCATGAGCCTGCTTCCACAGAGGCTCCTGAAGCTAAAGACATTCCAGCTGTTGACCCCACCGCAGCTGAAGACATTGGTCATCTAGACAATGTTGAAGATGATGAAGTCCTTCCTAAGATCGAGCACAATATGGTATCATGGCCTGTTCTCACGAACAGCGAACTCATCAGCATTGGTCGTCCTTTGATGCCAATTGCTCAGGATGACTCATGGGTTGATCATCCGCAAGAACCCCCACGTGATGAACGTGATGAAGAAACACCAGTTACTCCCCCAACACAGGTCACCACTCCGGTGGTTAACGATGAAGACTTTGAGGCCTAACCAACTCCATCTCCACAAGCGTCACCAACGTTTTGCAGGCTTCGTAAAGGACCAAGGCCACAAGTCAATCTGTCAAGTGTTCCAAAAGGAGATGAGCGCCAATCTGTTTCACGCCAAGTGTTTCCTGAAGCCTCTCCTACTGTGAACATCCCTGTGCTTGAAGCCAAAGCGGCTGAAGATATTCCGGCTGCATCAGCCGATGACAAAGAAGAAGAACTAAGAGAAGCACGTGTTGCCACACCCCCTCCCAACCAAGTTGTTCTCGAGGAGAACGTGTCCGACCCTCCAGCTCCTGAAGTGGAGGTTACACATACTGAGGCGGCCACCAACACCAACACTGAAGCCAATGACGTTGTCATGGCTGAAGCTAATGTGGCGCTTGAAGTCAATGTGGTGCCTGAAGTGACAGCACCTGAAGCCAATGCTGCACCTGACGCAAATCAGCAACCTGAAGTCAATGCCATTGCTCCTGTTCTGCCTCCAAGGCCACATACTATCGAGCAAGCATACAACTCTGGCGAGCTAATCACTGTCAAATGGCCTCTTCTGGTTCCTCCACCTGCTGCTGGTCCTCAATTTGATTACCATGTCGAGCACAGGCCTCAGGTTCAGAAGCCAAAGCCAAGACTTACTAGGTTTCCAGGGACTGCAACTTCACCAGGGTCCTTCAATGCGAATGGCTTCAAAGCGCACAACACCTTCTTTGATAGCGCCAAGAACCCCTACTCAAGGGCAAGGATCTCATTTGATCGGTTGTGGAGCTATCAGCAGCGCAGCTATTATTCATGTGTTCTTTATGATCAAGGGCGCATCTTCCCACATATGCGTCTTGATACTGAAGCCATTGCTGGACTACCATGCTTTGAAGAAGCCCTTGACTGCTTTCGTGATGCGGGTTTGCTCAACTTTGTAACTGACAAGGAGCATTTGAATGAAGAACTTCTGCTTCAATTTTATGCTACCCTCCACATTCGCGGATACAACAGGGATCCAAAGACTTGGGTCCTTGAGTGGATGACAGGCAATATCCATCATGAAGCCAAAGCCTTTGACATCATTGAGCTTACCGGCCTGCCCACTCCAGGAGAATTTTATGAACCTGGTTGTCAGCTTCATTGCAATGCATTGGGAGTATCTTCCATACGCCAGAGCCCAACATGAGCCAAATGTTCAGCATGATGAAGCCTCTACCACCTGACGCTGATTACCCAAAGGAATTCTTTGTCGAAGACCTCGAGTATCTGCCCCGCACCATTTATCACATCATAAGGTGAACTCTATGGCCTGACAAAGGACATTCTTCTGCAGCAAAACTTGAAGGAGCAATGAAGACTTTGGTCTTCTATATCTTCAATGGCATCAGCTTCAATGCTCAAGACTTCTTCATCAGGCAGTTGGCTGCATCTGGCTCTGATCTTTTTGGCCTGAAGTTCTATGCTCCATGGGTCATGCGCATCATCAAGCTACACTCAGCTGTCAACTATGAGCCCTCTGCTCGCAACCATCTGATCTTTTTGCCAGAGGTTGATATGTTAGTTAAAGCCATATAACCAGAACCTGCCAAGGAGCCTGTTTGCCTTCACAATGTTGAACATCAAAGCTTCTCGCAACCCATTGAAGGAGTCCAAGCAATCACTCGCATTTATCCATTGGCTGGCAATACTCGCTTACCTCACCGAGCTCAGACTGAAGCCACTGAGAGTACGATCGCTCAAAGGACTCGGAAGTGCTCTCGTGTTCTCAATGACCGAGAACTTCTTGTGGCACTGCATCAGAAACAAGATAAGCATCACTTCTGGCTGAAATGGAAGATGAAAAGCCTCTTGGTGGACATCAATCGCATTCGCAATCTTGCCACCAAGAATGCCTTTGTTACACATGAAACCTGTCGGCGGTCCTGGAAGAGTTTGACACTGCTGAGTGCTGAAGCAGATCTTCAAGACGATGGCTTCACTGAGAAATTCAAGTTTGACTCCACTCCTCCAAGGAATGCTGTCCTACGTCGAACTCCATCTCTTGAAGACTCTGACTATTCTTCCTCTGCTGCAACCGTGAATGCCAGAGTGATCGATGATGAAGATGATGCTACTTTACCACCCACGACTTCAGCGCGAATCTACACTGCACCAAGTTCGTCTGCACCGCCAAACCCCGACGCCGATCCTGCATCTACTCCTACTCCTTCTGGGAACGAGTAGAGGCTCTATGTCTTCAAACCTTTTTGGTCCTTCCTGGCAAAAGGGGAAGAAGCATATGAGTTGATAGTCTTCAAGCGGGTCAATAATGGGCGGTTGCTTTATATTTTTTGCCTAGTGTTTACAACTCTCGTTTTTGATACATTTGGTTCTCTGAGTTGTAACACTTAAACTTGGTGGTCGTCTGCTACGTTTTCTGCTATTTTGTGATGTGATGATAAATTCCGTGTGACGCCCCAAGACCGACGATCCAGAAGACTTCACCTCCGTGTGTTTTCTTTTGTGCTTGCTCTTTTATTTTTGCATTGCATCATGTCATCATGCCATCTTATGTTGCATCTTGGTCATATCAAGTATAGCTTTGTGCTTGCCATGTTGGATTTTGTCATTCATGTTGTTTCCATGAGCATCATGTGCGTTACCCTTGTCACCCTTTCAATCCATTGCACCTTCACTTCTCCTTCCTTCCCTTTTCTTCCATTCTTGCAAGTGCCACTTTGCCTCCACCAAAAATGTTCTTTTTTTCCCCAATATTCTAACACCATGTACCTAGTCTCTCTGCCAAGTTTCATCTGAATTGGAATTGTTTTGGTTGGGTTTAAAAATGGCTCAAGTTTGAATTTAATTCAAACTTGGATTATTTTTCTACCTCTAAAAATTGCCAAGTCAATTTAGTCTAATCCATCATAAATCCAGGATCTCAGATATATATATCTATCTTATCCTATTTCTTTGCCAAACGCTCTATGCTTTTCTCTTGTTTTTCTATCTGAAGAAAAAGAAAGAGAATGAGAAAAAGAGAGAGAGAGAGAGAGAGAGAAGGATCCCGATAGCCCAGGCCGGCCCAGACTCCAGCTCAGGCCCATTTGCCTCTCCAAGGCCCAGCCGCCCCCATCCGCTCCCTCCTAACCCTAGCCCAACCCCCCTGCCGATCCCCTGGTCTCTCCCTCCTTCCCCCGCTCGGGGCGAGAGCCCCTGCGCCCGATCCCCTCGCTCGTCCTCCTCCAGTTCCCGCAGCCCTCCTCGCTCGATCCCGAGCGCCTCGACCTCCCCGAGCACCTCGTCCCCGACGCCGGCAAGTTCGCCGCCGCCAAGCCGCCGTCCAGCGCCCGACCTCCGCGCCTCCCCAAGCTGCGCCCTCGCCGGCCGGAGTTCCTGCTGCTGCCGCCGTCGTCGTTCGAGGCCAGCGCCTCGCCTCTGCTTCGAACCAGGACCCGACGTCGCCCGCCGCTCCGTTGACTGCATCGGCCAGATCCGCCGCCGCGCCGTCCCGTTGTTCCCCGCCGCCGGCGCCAAGTCCCGTTGCCGTTGCCTCTGCTTCGAGCCTCGCCGCCCTTCTGCACCTCGTCTCCGGCCCTACACGTCGGAGCCACGCCTCCCGGTGGCCGCAGCTGCGTCGCCGGTCTTCCTCCTCGATGCTGTCGCCTCGAGCTTCCACATGCCTCGCGAGACCGCCGTGCCAAGTTCCGGTCGCTGCCGCTGCAAGTCCCGCTCGTAACCAGCGCCAAACCTCTGCTTCCTCCTGCACCGCGCCAAGTACCACGACCATGGTGTTTCGTTTCTTCGCTGCCAAGGCCGAGAGGATGCCAAGTTCCACGACGACGAGGACCACCAAGTTCGACTACCGTCGCCAAGATCGAGAGTACCTCAACAAAACGCCAAGTACCCCTTCATGTCGGCAAGACCCGCAAATCGGACCCCGAATGATCGACGTCTCATGGACCGTGTACTACTACCGTCGCCCCGAAGACGTTGGAGTCATCAAGTACCTCTCTGAAACGAACGTGAACGTCTACCGCCGCCAAGATCACGAGTACCTCTACCGTCGACCCTAGAGCGTGTGAGAACGACTACTTCGACTACCGTCGCGTGAACCACTACTTCCCTTGACGCCCGAGAACGACTACTTCCTCTACTTCCCTCTACGAACGAGAACCGTCTCCTTTGCACGCTCCGAAGGTATAACCCTGAGACGACGTCCGTGAACGAATGCTTGCGATGTTTGAGCTGCTCGTGTTTGCACCATGTCCAATTTGTCACTCGTTGCCATGCCATCGTCTCGTGGGATCCAGGTATCCGGGATCACCCCACCATCTTGCTCAACTCGCATCCACACGCTTCCTTTTGCACCGGTATCTCCATGAGTACCGGAACCGATATGTTGCCGTGGCACCATTTTCGGATTCGCTGCCGTGGCACACTTTCTTTCCGCCACGATGACAAATGCTTCTTAATGCTCTTATCAACATTTTCATAATAATTGCATAAAACTTGTTCATGTCATCCGCATCATAATAACAACAATTAAAAAGTTTATAATTGTTGTTTGCATTTATTTTGCTAAATGCCATGTTAAAATGATTTATTTCATAACTAAATAACCGTAGCTCGGAATTTAATAAACTTTATATGTAAATGGGGTAGAAAAATGCATAGATTAACATGTTGCACTTTATTTTGCTGTTTAACAACATTAAAATTATGTTTATGGCAGAACAGTACCAAATCTAAAATATGCATATCAGGATTTTTCCGGACTTATTGTTTGTTGTTCCGGCCTCATTTAAATTGCCTAGATAGGTAGTTTTGTTGTGCTTCACCCCTTGCCATGTTAATCAACATTTAATATTGTTGGGTACATAAACAAGATCGAACTAAATATTTGATGTGATGTTTTGTCATCATGCAACTCGTTGCATATTGAACTCCACTTAATTTGTAGAATTGTCTGATGCGTTTTGCCATGCCATGCCTCATTAAACCGGACATGCATCATACTTGATTGTGCATCATGCCATGTTTATGTGATGTTTGTTTACTATGTTATTTGTTTCTTTCCGGGTTGCTTCTCTCGTTAGCTTCGGTTTCGTTCCGGAGTTGTGAGGATTCGTTCGTCTACGTCCGTTTGTCTTCTTCATGGACTCGTTCTTCTTCCTTGCGGGATCTCAGGCAAGATGACCATACCCTCGAAATCACTTCTATCTTTGCTTGCTAGATTGCTCGCTCTTTTGCTATGCCTATGCTGCGATACCTACCACTTGCTTATCATGCCTCCCATATTGTTAAACCAAGCCTCTAACCCACCTTGTCCTAGCAAACCGTTGTTTGGTTATGTTACCGCTTTGCTCAGCCCCTCTTGTAGCGTTGTTAGTTGCAGGTGAAGATGAAGTTTGTTCCTTGTTGGAACATGGAGATGTTGTTCCTTGTTTGGAACATGTTTACTTGTTGGGATATCACAATATATCTTATTTAATTAATGCATCTATATACTTGGTAAAGGGTGGAAGGCTCGGCCTTATGCCTGGTGTTTTGTTCCACTCTTGCCGCCCTAGTTTCCGTCATATCGGTGTTATGTTCCCGGATTTTGCGTCCCTAACGCGATCGGGTAATTTATGGGACCCCCTTGACAGTTCGCTTTGAATAAGACTTTTCCAGCGAGGCCCAACATTGGTTTTACCATTTGCCTCACCACCACCTACTTTTCCCTTGGGAGTAATTAACCCAAGGGTCATCTTTATTTAGCCCCCCCGGGCCAATGCTTGTCTAAGTGTTGGTCCAAACTAGAGCACCGTGCGGGACCGTCCCTTGGCAACTTGGGTTATGTTGGTACCTGTACGCTTAGCTTATCCGGTGTTGCCCTGAGAACGAGATATGTGCAGCTCCTATCAGGATGTCGGTGCATCGGGCGGCTTTGCTGGACTTGTTTTATTACTGTCGAAATGTCTTGTAGCCGGGATTCCGAGACTGATCGGGTCTTCCCGGGGAGAAGGAATATCCTTCGTTGATCATGAGAGCTTATAATGGGTTAAGTTGGGACACCCCTGCAGGGTTTGAACTTTCGAAAGCCGTGCCCGCGGTTATGTGGCAGATGGGAATTTGTTAATGTCCGGTTGTAGAAAACCCGAAGTTGATCTTAATTAAAATACACCAACCGCGTGCGTAACCGTGATGGTCTCTTCTCGGCGGAGTCCGGGAAGTGAACACGGTGTTGGAGTTATGCTTGACGTAAGTAGTTTCAGGATCACTTCTTGATCATAGTTGTTCGACCGTGCTTTTGCCTTCTCTTCTCGCTCTCATTTGCGTATGTTAGCCACCATATATGCTAGTCGCTTGCTGCAGCTCCACCTCATACCTTTTACCCTACCTATAAGCTTAAATAGTCTTGATCTCGCAGGTGTGAGATTGCTGAGTCCCCGTGACTCACAGATACTTCCAAAACCAGTTTGCAGGTGCCGAAGAAACCATGCAGGTGACGCAACCGAGCTCAAGGAGGAGCTCGATGAAGATCTTGTTCTTTGTGTTGTTTCGTTCTAGTCGATCAGTAGTGGAGCCCAGTTGGGGTCGATCGGGGACCTTTGTCGCTTTTGGGGTTTTCTTCTTTTATTTTGGCTCCGTAGTCGGGCCCTGATTGTAACTGTATGATGTAATGTTTTATTCATGTATTTGTGTGAAGTGGCGATTGTAAGCCAACTATGTATCTCTTTCCCTTATGTATTACATGGGTTGTGTGAAGATTACCTCACTTGCGACATTGCTCTCAATGCGGTTATGCCTCTAAGTCGTGCTTCGACACGTGGGAGATATAGCCGCATCGAGGGCGTTACAAGTTGGTAATCAGAGCCTTCCCCGACCTTAGGAGCCCCCACTGATTGATCGTTTTAGCGGCCGAGTTGTGTCTAGAAAAATGTTTTGAGTCATTTAGGAATTATATATCGGAGAGTTTAGGAATTCTTTTTACTTCCCAGTCTCCTCATCGCTCTGGTAAGGCATCCTGGCGTAGAGTTTTGACTCTTCTCTTCTCAAATTTCACTAAAAAAATTTAGGATCACGCGGGTATCTTAGAATCGTTCCGATGGTTTTGTGATGACAACATTGTCTTGGTGCCTCCTGGCAGCAGGGGTTTAGTGGAGGTGTCCCGGGGAGTTGAGCTCCGAGGTGTTGTCGTCATAATTTTATCGTTGCAGTTCTGGAATACCTGAGTTTAGTACGCCGACATCGAAAATCTCTTTTGTACAGTTGTTGGTGAGATAACCCTGATAGCCCAGTACTGAGGCGAGTGCGGGGGTATTGCCATAACTCGTATAACGGATGCTTTTCGAAGGTTGAGGTAGACGATTTCCGAAGGTTTCTTGGTTATGTGTTGAAGGATGGATACAGCAGGATCTAGGCATTGTTAGTTTGGGTGATATATTTTGTGTCCCCTGTATCCCCAACACCTGATTGCATAACCAGAAAGTTTCGGGAGTTTATAAGTGGGAATTCAAGTATCTCGTACGATATCTTTCCAACAGACACATGATACGATATGGGATCTATCATATGTTTGTTCCGGCTTATTCTGCAAGCCAAATCCTTTGTTTTTGTTTTATTTTTGGTATTCGAGTTGCTTCGAAGTCAAGTTTTGATTCCATACCTTATTCTAAGCGGTGTTCTCACATTCCTATGTGGATACTAATCCTTCTTGATCATCAAGATTATCATGCCAATTCTTTTCCATCCGGTGTGTCCCTCTTCAAGTGGATCCGATCACTTCAACATTCGCAAGATCAATTATCAGTTCTTCTCAACGGTGTTTGCTTCATCCGTTCCAAGTTGTCTTTGTTTTTCCCGCCCTCCCACCCTTATTTCTTCAAGGACTCATATATCTTAATCAAGAATCCATTTTATTCATGAGAAGTTTCTTCATTCTTTCCTTCATTGTTCTTATCCGATGGTTATCATGAAGATGGTCAGGAGTTTCAAGTTCATCATTCGTCATTCTTTTCTTCTCCGGTGGATTCAATTAAAGCTTTGTCGATCATATCTTTCCTCGTTTCAAATGTTTTTTTTCTCGTACCGGTGCACCTCTTTATCATCCACTTCTCGCTATTCAATTGTTCCGGAGTGATGAAGATATCTCAGAAGATTCAAGTCTCCATTCTCAATTCACTCAAATTCTGTTGAGATTGTTATCTCATTCAAGCCATTTAAATCAACCGGTGCAATCTCGTTTCAAGCAATCGTTCAACAGTGGTTCTTCTGAGTGGGCCCTAACCCACAGGTCTTTTCCCAGGATCTTACCTGACTCTTCTAATTTTCCCGGAGTATTCTCAAATCCTTTTCGAAGTTTGACGTAAGAATGGGTTATCATCAGTCATATGTCTTTATCCTAAATCTTTCAAACTCTTTTCATCTTTGGCTCAACCTTTCCTCTTTTAATCCTTCTGGAGTTTCTCAACAGTTTGGTGGTGTTTCTCCTCATCTTTCTCAATAGTTGAAGACTGAAGAAGAGTTTTTCCTTAATCTTGCCCCATTCTCTTCAAGATTCGTTGTTCCAGTTTGTTGCCATCCTCTCATAATTGTTTCGATTGTGAGAATTCTTTTCACACCCATCAGAAGCATTTCATGAGTTGTTTCCATTTCTTTTCCCCGAAGGCCATCATTTCATAATTCCTCATTCTCAGCTTTCAGCTCTCGTTCTCCAAATCTTACCGGTGCATCTTTCAATATTCTCTAATCAGTTCATGATCTCTTCGTTCTCATGTATCTAAATCCTAGCAAGCATCTTCGTTCATTTGCTAATTCTTCCCGGTGTTTCTTTATCTTTTCTTCGTCCATTTTAAATTCTTACGGTGGTTCTTTCAAGGTCCTTCTTCCTTTGTTATCATATAGATTCATTCATTCTTTTCAATCCTACCGGTGGTTCGTTGAAGACCTTCCCAAGTTTGCACTATATCTCTCTTAATCTTTTCTACGAGAATAAGTAGTATGCCAAATCCATTGCTTGTCATCAATTTAAATTGGTGAAGGATAAGCATAATGTAATTCTTATTCTTGTTTCATCGAGTAAATTCTATTCCTTATTCCGGAGGTTCACCAAAATTCTTGATTTCATTTGTTCATCTTTCTTTCCGGAGTTCCAAATTCTTCTCGGTTATATCATCTCAAAGCTCCATCTAAATCATTGCAAGGCTTCACCTTGTATTTCTAAATTCTCTTTCTTTTATCATCCTCTTATTACCGAAGTTCTTCATGGAGGCTCTACATGATGGTTCATCAAGGATTTAATTCATTGTCGAAGTGTTCTCAAGATTCTTGTTGGAGGAGCTCAAGTATTCTTCTTCTTGCATTCCGAAGTGCAATTCTTTCTACGATATCTTTTGAGGTGGTGTTATGTCCTTCTTGATATTTTCCATTAATGTTCCATGATTCACATGTTGTCAAGAATGAGGTATTTTAAATCCATCAATCTCTTCGTTGGAGTTATCTTGGTAGAGATTTCATCTAAAGCCTTTCCTAAGGAATTGCTATTATGGTGCTTATCAATGATCCAAGTTCTTCATCTATCCTCCCGGTGAAATAGTTTTCATCTCCTTGTTGATCTCAATCCAATCTATTGTTTTCGTTAGTGGCAGAGGTTCACCTCAAGTTTTGAGATGTCTCAATAAGCCCACGAGGATCATATCTTTTCGTTATTGGTTCTCCAACAACTCCGTTATAACCTTCTTGGAAGGGTGCTTTCCAAGCCCATTTGTGGTAGAAGTCATCATTTTCTGCTCCATTTCTTTATTCCAATGATCTAACTTCTATTTCTTCTTCCGGAGGCTTGGTGATGTTGCTCTCTTCATTCATCATCTCGAATTGTCAAGATCATGTTCTTTTCCTTGCTAATCCATTTAACCGGAGTGCTGTCCGAATTTGTTCTTCCTTATTCCTTGTTTATCTCGTTTCAACCAAAGTGCTTTCAGTTCTTTCTTGTCCTTTGTGCTTGTAATTCATAACTTTGCAACCTCCAAGGTTCACATGGTGTTCCTTGTTCCTCTTATCTAACGGAGTGTTCGCAATCTCACTCATCTCCATTTCATTCTCCTTTAAATTGTTTAACCTCTCAAGGTTCGTGGTTTCACTCGTTTATCCAATTTCTTTGCCAAACGCTTTGTGCTTTTCTCTTGTTTTTCTATCTGAAGAAAAAGAAAGAGAATGAGAAAGAGAGAGAGAGAGAGAGAGAGAGAGAGAGAAGGAGCCCGATAGCCCAGGCCGGACCAGACTCCAGCGCAGGCCCATTTGCCTCTCCAAGGCCCAGCCGCCCCCATCCGCTCCCTCCTAACCCTAGCCCAACCCCCCTGCCGATCCCCTGGTCTCTCCCTCCTTCCCCCGCTCGCGCCGCCAGAGAGGGGCGAGAGCCCCTGCGCCCGATCCCCTCGCTCGTCCTCCTCCAGTTCCCGCAGCCCTCCTCGCTCGATCCCGAGCGCCTCGACCTCCCCGAGCACCTCGTCCCCGACGCCAGCAAGTTCGTCGCCGCCAAGCCGCCGTCCAGCGCCCGACCTCCGCGCCTCCCCAAGCTGCGCCCTCGCCGGCCGGAGTTCCTGGTGCTGCCGCCGTCGTCGTTCGAGGCCAGCGCCTCGCCTCTGCTTCGAACCAGGACCCAACGTCGCCCGCCGCTCCGTTGACTGCATCGGCCAGATCCGTCGCCGCGCCGTCCCGTTGTTCCCTGCCGCCGGCGCCAAGTCCCGCTGCCGTTGCCTCTGCTTCGAGCCTCGCCGCCCTTCTGCACCTCGTCTCCGGCCCTGCACGTCGGAGCCACGCCTCCCGGTGGCCGCAGCTGCGTCGCCGGTCTTCCTCCTCGATGCTGTCGCCTCGAGCTTCCACATGCCTCGCGAGACCGCCGTGCCAAGTTCCGGTCGCTGCCGCTGCAAGTCCCGCTCGTAACCAGCACCAAACCTCTGCTTCCTCCTGCACCGCGCCAAGTACCACGACCATGGTGTTTCGTTTCTTCGCTGCCAAGGCCGAGAGGATGCCAAGTTCCACGACGACGAGGACCACCAAGTTCGACTACCGTCGCCAAGATCGAGAGTACCTCTACAAAACGCCAAGTACCCCTTCATGTCCGCAAGACCTGCAAATCGGACCCCGAGGGATCGATGTCTCGTGGACCGTGTACTACTACTGTCGCCCCAAAGACGTTGGAGTCATCAAGTACCTCTCTGAAACGAACGTGAACGTCTACCGCCGCCAAGATCACGAGTACCTCTATCGTCGACCCTAGAGCGTGTGAGAACGACTACTTCGACTACCGTCGTGTGAACCACTACTTCCCTCGACGCCCGAGAACGACTACTTCCTCTACTTCCCTCTACGAACGAGAACCGTCTCCTTTGCACGCTCCGAAGGTATAACCCTGAGACGACGTCCGTGAACGAATGCTTGCGATGTTTGAGCTGCTCGTGTTTGCACCATGTCCAATTTGTCACTCGTTGCCATGCCATCGTCTCATGGGAACCCGGTACCCGGGATCACCCCACCATCTTGCTCAACTCGCATCCGCACGCTTCCTTTTGCACCGGTATCTCCATGAGTACCGGAACCGATATGTTGCCGTGGCACCATTTTCGGATTCGCTGCCGTGGCACACTTTCTTTCCGCCATGATGACAAATGCTTCTTAATGCTCTTATCAACATTTTCATAATAATTGCATAAAACTTGTTCATGTCATCCGCATCATGATAACAACAATTAAAAAGTTTATAATTGTTGTTTGCATTTATTTTGCTAAATGCCATGTTAAAATGATTTATTTCATAACTAAATAACCCTAGCTCGGAATTTAATAAACTTTATATGTAAATGGGGTGGAAAAATGCATAGATTAACATGTTGCACTTTATTTTGCTGTTTAACAACATTAAAATTATGTTTATGGCAGAACAGTACCAAATCTAAAATATGCATATGAGGATTTTTCCGGACTTGTTGTTTGTTGTTCCGGCCTCATTTAAATTGCCTAGATAGGTAGTTTTGTTGTGCTTCACCCCTTGCCATGTTAATCAACATTTAATATTGTTGGGTACATAAACAAGATTGAACTAAATATTTGATGTGGTGTTTTGTCATCATGCAACTCGTTGCATATTGAACTCCACTTAATTTGTAGAATTGTCTGTTGCGTTTTGCCATGCCATGCCTCATTAAACCGGACATGCATCATACTTGATTGTGCATCATGCCATGTTTATGTGATGTTTGTTTACTATGTTATTTGTTTCTTTCCGGGTTGCTTCTCTCGTTAGCTTCGGTTTCGTTTCGGAGTTGTGAGGATTCGTTCGTCTATGTCCGTTTGTCTTCTTCATGGACTCATTCTTCTTCCTTGCGGGATCTCAGGCAAGATGACCATACCCTCGAAATCACTTCTATATTTGCTTGCTAGATTGCTCGCTCTTTTGCTATGCCTATGCTGCGATACCTACCACTTGCTTATCATGCCTCCCATATTGTTAAACCAAGCCTCTAACCCACCTTGTCCTAGCAAACCGTTGTTTGGCTATGTTACCGCTTTGCTCAGCCCCTCTTGTAGCGTTGTTAGTTGCAGGTGAAGATGAAGTTTGTTCCTTGTTGGAACATGGAGATTTTGTTCCTTGTTTGGAACATGTTTACTTGTTGGGATATCACAATATATCTTATTTAATTAATGCATCTATATACTTGGTAAAGGGTGGAAGGCTCGGCCTTATGCCTGGTGTTTTGTTCCACTCTTGCCGCCCTAGTTTCCGTCATATCGGTGTTATGTTCCCGGATTTTGCGTCCCTAACGCGATCGGGTGATTTATGGGACCCCCTTGACAGTTCGCTTTGAATAAGACTTTTCCAGCGAGGCCCAACATTGGTTTTACCATTTGCCTCACCACCACCTCCTTTTCCCTTGGGAGTAATTAACCCAAGGGTCATCTTTATTTAGCCCCCCCGGGCCAATGCTTGTCTAAGTGTTGGTCCAAACTAGAGCACCGTGCGGGACCGTCCCTTGGAAACTTGGGTTATGTTGGTACCTGTACGCTTAGCTTATCCGGTGTTGCCCTGATAACGAGATATGCGCAGCTCCTATCAGGATGTCGGCGCATCGGGCGGCTTTGCTGGACTTGTTTTATTACTGTCGAAATGTCTTGTAGCCGGGATTCCGAGACTGATCGGGTCTTCCCGGGGAGAAGGAATATCCTTCGTTGATCGCGAGAGCTTATAATGGGTTAAGTTGGGACACCCCTGCAGGGTTTGAACTTTCGAAAGCCGTGCCCGCGGTTATGTGGCAGATGGGAATTTGTTAATGTCCGGTTGTAGAAAACCCGAAGTTGATCTTAATTAAAATACACCAACCGCGTGCGTAACCGTGATGGTCTCTTCTCGGCGGAGTCCGGGAAGTGAACACGGTGTTGGAGTTATGCTTGACGTAAGTAGTTTCAGGATCACTTCTTGATCATAGTTGTTCAACCGTGCTTTTGCCTTCTCTTCTCGCTCTCATTTGCGTATGTTAGCCACCATATATGCTAGTCGCTTGCTGCAGCTCCACCTCATACCTTTTACCCTACCTATAAGCTTAAATAGTCTTGATCTCGCGGGTGTGAGATTGCTGAGTCCCCGTGACTCACAGATACTTCCAAAACCAGTTTGCAGGTGCCGAAGAAACCATGCAGGTGACGCAACCGAGCTCAAGGAGGAGCTCGATGAAGATCTTGTTCTTTGTGTTGTTTCGTTCTAGTCGATCAGTAGTGGAGCCCAGTTGGGGTCGATCGGGGACCTTTGTCGCTTTTGGGGTTTTCTTCTTTTATTTTGGCTCCGTAGTCGGGCCCTGATTGTAACTGTATGATGTAATGTTTTATTCATGTATTTGTGTGAAGTGGCGATTGTAAGCCAACTATGTATCTCTTTCCCTTATGTATTACATGGGTTGTGTGAAGATTACCTCACTTGCGACATTGCTCTCAATGCGGTTATGCCTCTAAGTCGTGCTTCGACACGTGGGAGATATAGCCGCATCGAGGGCATTACATTCCGCATGTGCGATGATAACTTCCGCACTTAGGTCATCTTGCAGACGTCCATTTTTCATTATGCATGTCATTATCTTCATTATATCAAATCATGCATGATGAATTGTCGTCATAAGTTGAAGAGGATCTCCACAAGTACAACCTGCCATGTGCATTTGCATACCAAAAGCAAATTGCTTATATGCACATCTTTAGGGGGAGCCTTTTGCTACTTATGAAGACAATACCTTTATCCCTGACAATTTCACATACTTTATCCCCGTTGAAAACTTCAACCAGTTTGTCATCAATCACCAAAAAGGGGGAGATTGTAAGTGCATCTAGTGCCACCCCTAGTTGGTTTTGGAGTATTGACGACAAACCTGGTTGAGGGACTAATGTGTTTGTGAGAATTACAGGATAACACAGGTAGTAGTCCCTCATTGATTCGGTTTACCTACCGGAGACGACCCCTAAAAATGTATGAAGACATTGAAGACAATGGTGGTATATGAAGATATTCACATTGAAGACTATGACATGAGAAGACATTGGGTGAAGACTATGGAGCGCGAAGACTTAGTTGTTTCGTTGTTTCCTTTTCTTCTTTGTTGAGTCATAGGAACCACCGTACTGTTAAGTGGGGTCCCAGTGAACAAAGTCAGAGTACTGAAGTGATGCTCAACCAAAATCCAATGTCTTCGAGCGAAGACAATGAGAGCAAATCTTATCTAGAGCTGGATGAGTCAGCTTTGCTTGTAGCTGATACGTCTCCAACTTATCTACAATTTTTGATTTCTCCATGCTATATTATCTGCTGTTTTGAGCAATATTGGGCTTTATTATCCACTTTTATATTATTTTTGGGACTAACCTATTAACCGGGGGCCCAGCCCAGATTTGCTGTTTTTTGCCTATTTCAGTGTTTCGAAGAAAAGGAATATCAAACGGAACGAAATCAACTGGAGAAGTTATTTTTGGAAGGAAAGCTACCGGATGGACTTGGACCCCGCGTCATGAGAGAAGGGAGGTGCCCACGAGGGTGGGGGCGCGCCCACCCCCCTAGGGCGCGCCCCCTGCCTCGTGGGGCCCCCCGAAGCTCCACCAACGTACTTCCTGCACCCATATATACTACGTACCCTAAAACTTCCAGAACGGAGATTAGATCTGGAGTTCTGCCGCCGCAAGCCTCTGTAGCCACCAAAAACCAATCAGGACCCTGTTCCGGCACCCTGCCGGAGGGGGGAACCCTCATCGGTGGCCATTTACTATGATGAAAGCATGCCTCATATCTATGGTGATTATTGTGATGACATGTATGCTATAAAGAATAATGATAACCATGAAACTTGTCATCTTAATTTTAATTTTCAAACACATGATAGTTATTTTGTTGAGTTTGCTCCCACTACTATTGATGAGAAGAAATGTGCTTATGTGGAGAGTAATAAAAATTATATGCTAGTAGATCATGAAAAGAATGATTTAGGTGCTGGTTATATTGTTGAATTCATTCATGATGCTACTGAAAATTATTATGAGGAAGGAATATATGCTTGTAGGAATTGCAATAATATCAAGTTTCCTCTCTATGTGCTTAAAATCTTGAAGTTATGCTTGGTTTGCCTTCCTATGCTAGTTGATTATTGTTCCCATAAGTTGTTTGCTCACAAAATCCCTATGCATAGGAAGTGGATTAGACTTAAATTTGCTAGTCATATTCTTCATGATGCTCTCTTTATGCTTCAATTCTTATCTTTTATGTGAGCATCATTGAAATCATCATGCCTAGCTAGGGGCGTTAAACGATAGCGCTTGTTGGGAGGCAACCCAATTTTATTTTAGTTTCTTGCTTTTTGGTTCTGTTTAGGAATAAATAATCCATCTAGCTTCTGTTTAGATGTGGTTTTGTGTTTTAATTAGTGTTTGTGTCAAGTAGAACCTTTGGGAAGACTTTGGTGAAGTCTTTATTGATCATGCTGTAAAAAACTGAAACTTTAGCGCTCACGAGATTAGATAAAAAATTTTACTGGAGAGTGATATTTAGTTGATTCTTTTTTGAGATGATTACTAGACAAATTTCTCAGGTCCACCAATTTATTTTAGAATTTTTGGAGTTCCATAAGTATACGTTTGATACAGATTACTACAGGTTGTTCTGTTTTTGACAGATTCTGTTTTCATTGTGTTGCTTGCTTATTTTGATGACTCTATGGCTAGTAAAATAGTTTATAAACCATAGAGAAGTTGGAATACAGTAGGTTTAACACACATATAAATAAATAATTAGTTCATTACAGTATCGTGAAGTGGTGTTTTGTTTTCTTTTGCTAACGGAGCTTACGAGTTTTCTGTTAAGGTTTGTGTTGTGAACTTTTCAAGTTTTGGGTAAAGATTCGATGGACTATGGAATAAGGAGTGGCAAGATCCTAATCTTGAGGATTCCCAAGGCACCCCAAGGTAATATTCAAGGATAACCAAGCATCTAAGCTTGGGGATGCCTCGGATGGCATCCCCTCTTTCGTCTTCGTTCATCGGTAACTTTACTTGGAGCTATATTTTTATTCACCACATGATATGTGTTTTGCTTGGAGCATCATTTTATTTTCTTTTGCTTGCTGTTTGAATAAAATAATAAGATCTGAAATTATTAAATGGGAGAGTCTTCACATAGTTGCATAATTATTCGACTACTCATCGATCTTCACTTATATCTTTTGGAGTAGTTTGTTGTTTGCTCTAGTGCTTCACTTATATCTTTTAGAGCACAATGGTAGTTTTATTTTGAAGAAATAGATGAACTCTCATGCTTCACTTAAATTATTTTGAGAGTCTTAAATAGCATGGTAATTTGCTTAAATAATCCTAATATGCTAAGCATACAAGATTTGTAAGAATTCTTATGAGTGTGTTGAATAATAAGAAAAGTTTGATGCTTGATAATTGTTTTGAGATATGAAGATGGTGATATTAGAGTCATGCTAGTTGATTAGTTGTGAATTTGAGAAATACTTGTGTTAAATCTTGTGATTCCCGTAGCATGCACGTATGGTGAACCGTTATGTGATGAAGTCGGAGCATAATTTATTTATTGATTGTCTTCCTTATAAGTGGCGGTCGGGGACGAGCGATGGTCTTTTCCTATCAATCTATCCCCCTAGGAGCATGCGTGTAATTCTTTGCTTTGATAACTTCTAGATTTTTGCAATAAGTATATGAGTTCTTTATGTCTAATGATGAGTCCATGGATTATACGCACTTTCCTTCCTTCCACCATTGCTAGCCTCTCTAATACCGCGCACCTTTCGCCGGTATCATACACCCACCATATACCTTCCTCAAAACAGCCACCATACCTACCTATCATGGCATTTCCATAGCCATTCCGAGTTATATTGCCACGCAACTTTCCACCGTTCCGTTTATTATGACACGCTCCATCATTGTCATATTGCTTTGCATGATCATGTAGTTGACATCGTATTTGTGGCAAAGCCACCGTTCATAATTCTTCCATACATGTCACTCTTGATTCATTGCATATCCCGGTACACAGCCGGAGGCATTCACATAGAGTCATATTTTGTTCTAAGCTCCGAGTTGTAATTGTTGAGTTGTAAGAAAAATAAAAGTGTGATGATCATCATTTTTTAGAGCATTGTCCCAAGTGAGGAAAGGATGATGGAGACTATGATTCCCCCAGTCGGGATGAGACTTCGGACAAAAATTAAAAAAATAAAAAAAGGCCATCAAAAAAAGAGAAAAGGCCCAAATAAAAAATAAAAAATAAAAAAATGAGAGAAAAAGAGAGAAGGGGCAATGCTACTATCCTTTTACCACACTTGTGCTTCAAAGTAGCACCATGATCTTCATGATAGAGAGTCTCCTATATTGTCACTTTCATATACTAGTGGGAATTTTACATTATAGAACTTGGCTTGTATATTCCAATGATGGGCTTCCTCAAAATGCCCTAGGTCTTCGTGAGCAAGCGAGTTGGATGCACACCCACTTAGTTTCTTTTGTTGAGCTTTCATATACTTATAGCTCTAGTGCATCCGTTGCATGGCAATCCCTACTCACTCACATTGATATCTATTGATGGGCATCTCCATAGCCCGTTGATACGCCTAGTTGATGTGAGACTATCTTCTCCTTTTTGTCTTCTCCACAACCACCATTCTATTCCACATATAGTGCTATATCCATGGCTCACGCTCATGTATTGCGTGAAGATTGAAAAAGTTTTGAAATTGTTAAAGCATGAAACAATTGCTTGGCTTGTCATCGGGGTTGTGCATGATTTAAATATTTTGTGTGATGAAGATAGAGCATAGCCAGACTATATGATTTTGTAGGGATAACTTTCTTTGGCCATGTTATTTTGAGAAGACATAATTGCTTTGATAGTATGCTTGAAGTATTATTATTTTTATGTCAATATGAACTTTTGTCTTGAATCTTTCGGATCTGAATATTCATATCACAATTAAGAAGAGTTCAATGAAATTATGCCAACTAGCATTCCACATCAAAAATTATCTTTTTATCATTTACCTGCTCGAGGACGAGCAGGAATTAAGCTTGGGGAATGCTTGATACGTCTCCAACGTATCTATAATTTTTGATTGCTCCATGCTATATTATCTACTGTTTTGGGCAATATTGGGCTTTATTATCCACTTTTATATTATTTTTGGGAATAACCAATTAACCGGAGGCCCAGCCCAGATTTGCTGTTTTTTGCCTATTTTAGTGTTTCGAAGAAAAGGAATATCAAACGGAGTCGAAACGGAACGAAATCAACTGGAGAAGTTATTTTTGGAAGGAAAGCTACGGATGGACTTGGACCCCACGTCAGTAGAGAAGGGAGGTGCCCACGAGGGTGGGGGGCGCGCCCACCCCCCTAGGGCGCGCCCCCCTGCCTCGTGGGGCCCCTGAAGCTCCACCGACGTACTTCCTGCACCCATATATACTCACGTACCCTAAAACTTCCAGAACGGAGATTAGATCTCGAGTTTCGCCGCCGAAAGCCTCTGTAGCCACCAAAAACCAATCGGGACCCTCTTCTGGCACCCTGTCGGAGGGGGGGACCCTCACCGGTGGCCATCTTCATCATCCTGGCGCTCTCCATGACGAGGAGGGAGTAGTTCACCCTCGGGGCTGAGGGTATGTACCAGTAGCTATGTGTTTGATCTCTCTCTCTCTCTCTCGTGTTCTTTATTTGGCATGATCTTGATGTATCGCGAGCTTTGCTATTATAGTTGGATCTTATGTTTCTTCTCCCCCTCTACTCTCTTGTAATGGATTGAGTTTTCCTTTTGAAGTTATCTTATCGGATTGAGTCTTTAATGACTTGAGAACACTTGATGTATGTCTTGCCGTGCGTATCAGTGGTGACAACGGGATATCACGTGATTCACTTGATGTATGTTTTGGTGATCAACTTGCGGGTTCCGCCCATGAACCTATGCATAGGGGTTGGCACACGTTTTCGTCTTGATTCTCCGGTAGAAACTTTGGGACACTCTTTGAGGTTCTATGTGTTGGTTAAATAGATGAATGTGAGATTGTGTGATGCATATCGTATAATCATACCCACGGATACTTGAGGTGACATTGGAGTATCTAGGTGACATTAGGGTTTTGGTTTATTTGTGTCTTAAGGTGTTATTCTAGTACGAACTCTAGGGTTGTTTGTGACACTTATAGGAATAGCCCAACAGATTGATTGGAAAGAATAACTTTGAGGTGGTTTCGTACCCTACCATAATCTCTTCGTTTGTTCTCCACTATTAGTGACTTTGGAGTGACTCTTTGTTGCATGTTGAGGGATAGTTATATGATCCAATTATGTTATGATTGTTGAGAGAACTTGCACTAGTGAAAGTATGAACCCTAGGCCTTGTTTCCTATCATTGCAATACCGTTTACGCTCACTTTTACCACTCGCTACCTTGCTGTTTTTATATTTTCAGTTTACAAAAACCTATATCTACCATCCATATTGCACTTGTATCACCATCTCTTCGCCGAACTAGTGCACCTATACAATTTACCATTGTATTGGGTGTGTCGGGGACACAAGAGACTCTTTGTTATTTGGTTGCAGGGTTGTTTGAGAGATACCATCTTCATCCTATGCCTCCCACGGATTGATAAACCTTAGGTCATCCACTAGAGGGAAATTTGCTACTGTCCTACAAACCTCTGCACTTTGAGGCCCAAGAACGTCTACAAGAAGAAGGTTGTGTAGTAGACATCAAGCTCTTTTCTGGCGCCGTTGCCGGGGAGGCTAGGTAAGCGACACTCACACCCCGTCAACTAAGCTCTTTTCTGGAGCTGTTTCCGGGGAGGTGAGTGCTTGAAGGTATATCTTTAGATCTTGCAATCGAATCTTTTTGTTTCTTGTTTTATCACTAGTTTAGTTTATAAAAGAAAACTACAAAAAAATGGAATTGAGTTTACATCATATGCTTTATCTTTTTAATATCTTTCGTGAGTATGATGGAAAGGAAAATTGTGCCAAAGTGTTAGAAGAAGAATGCAATAAAATGTTTGGCACTAGATCTTTGTATGATGAGCATGATTGCAATGTTGTTAATATGAATTCCTTGAATATCCATGATGCTAATGATATGCAAAGCCACAAGCTTGGGGAAGCTATGTTTGATGAAGATGATATATTTTGTCCCCCAAGCTTTGATGAGCAAATTTACTATGATGAAAGCATGCCTCCTATCTATGATGATTATTGTGATGACACGTATGCTATAAAGAATACGGATAACCATGAAACTTGTCATCTTGATTTTAATTTTCAAACACATGATAGTTATTTTGTTGAGTTTGCTCCCACTACTATTGATGAGAAGAAATTTGCTTATGTGGAGAGTAATAAAAATTCTATGCTAGTAGATCATGAAAATATTGCTTTAGGTGCTGGTTATTTTGTTGAATTCATTCATGATGCTACTGAAAATTATTGTGAGGGAGGAATATATGCTTGTAGGAATTGCAATAATATCAAGTTTCCTCTCTATGTGCTTAAAATCTTGAAGTTATGCTTGGTTTGCCTTCCTATGCTAGTTGATTATTGTTCCCATAAGTTGTTTGCTCACAAAATCTATATGCATAGGAAGTGGGTTAGACATAAATGTGCTAGTCATATTCTTCATGATGCTCTCTTTATGCTTCAATTCTTATCTTTTATGTGAGCATCATTGAAATCATCATGCCTAGCTAGGGGCGTTAAACGATAGCGCTTGTTGGGAGGCAACCCAATTTTATTTTAGTTTCTTGATTTTTGGTTCTGTTTAGGAATAAATAATCCATCTAGCTTCTGTTTAGATGTGGTTTTGTGTTTTAATTAGTGTTTGTGCCAAGTAGAACCTTTGGGAAGACTTGGGTGAAGTATTTATGATCATGCTGTAAAAAATAGAAACTTTAGCGCTCACGAGATTAGAAAAAACTTTTTACTGGAGAGTGCTATTTAGTTGATTCTTTTTGCATATGATTACTAGAAAAATTCCTCAGGTCCACCAATTTATTTTAGAATTTTTTGAGTTCCATAAGTATACGTTTGATTACTTGTAGATTTTTGCAATAAGTATATGAGTTCTTTATGACTAATGATGAGTCCATGGATTATACGCACTTTCCTTCCTTCCACCATTGCTAGCCTCTCTAATACCGTGCACCTTTCGCCGGTATCATACACCCACCATATACCTTCCTCAAAACAACCACCATACCTACCTATCATGGCATTTCCATAGCCATTCCGAGATATATTTCCATGCAACTTTCCACCGTTCCGTTTATTATGACACGCTCCATCATTGTCATATTGCTTTGCATCATCATGTAGTTGACATCGTATTTGTGGCAAAGCCACCGTTCATAATTCTTTCATACATGTCATTCATGATTCCTTGCATATCCTGGTACACCACCGGAGGCATTCACATAGAGTCATATTTTGTTCTAAGCTTCGAGTTGTAACTGTTGAGTTGTAAGAAAAATAAAAGTGTGATGATCATTATTTTTTAGAGCATTGTCCCAAGTGAGGAAAGGATGATGGAGACTATGATTTCCCCACAAGTCGGGATGAGACTCCGGACGAAAAATCAAAAAAAGAAAAAAAAGGCCATAAAAAAGAGAAAAGGCCCAAATAAAAAAATAAAAAATAAAAAAATGATAGAAAAAGAGAGAAGGGGCAATGCTACAATCCTTTTACCAAA
Source organism: Aegilops umbellulata (assembly GCA_032464435.1). Taxonomy (NCBI): domain Eukaryota; kingdom Viridiplantae; phylum Streptophyta; class Magnoliopsida; order Poales; family Poaceae; genus Aegilops; species Aegilops umbellulata. The sequence continues at coordinate 63,703,614 of CP136054.1, read as the reverse complement.
CTTGTGCTTCAAAGTAGCACCATTATCTTCATGATAGAGAGTCTCCTATGTTGTCAGTTTCATATACTAGTGGGAATTTTACATTATAGAACTTGGCTTGTATATTCCAATGATGGGCTTCCTCAAAATGCCCTAGGTCTTCGTGAGCAAGCGAGTTGGATGCACACCCACTTAGTTTCTTTTGTTGAGATTTCATATACTTATAGCTCTAGTGCATCCGTTGCATGGCAATCCCTACTCACTCACATTGATATCTATTGATGGGCATCTCCATAGCCCGTTGATACGCCTAGTTGATGTGAGACTATCTTCTCCTTTTTGTGTTCTCCACAACCACCATTCTATTCCACATATAGTGCTATATCCATGGCTCACGCTCATGTATTGCGTGAAGATTGAAAAAGTTTTGAAAATGTTAAAGTATGAAACAATTGCTTGGCTTGTCATCGGGGTTGTGCATGATTTAAATATTTTGTGTGATGAAGATAGAGCATAGCCAGACTATATGATTTTGTAGGGATAACTTTCTTTGGCCATGTTTTTTGAGAAGACATAATTGCTTTGATAGTATGCTTGAAGTATTATTATTTTTATGTCAATATGAACTTTTGTCTTGAATCTTTCGGATCTAAATATTCATATCACAATTAAGAAGAATTACAATGAAATTATGCCAACTAGCATTCCACATCAAAAATTATTTTTTTATCATTTACTTGCTCGAGGACGAGCAGGAATTAAGCTTGGGGATGCTTGATACGTCTCCAACGTATCTATAATTTTTTGTTGCTCCATGCTATATTATCTACAGTTTTGCGCAATATTGGGCTTTATTATCCACTTTTATATTATTTTTGGGACTAACCGATTAACCGGAGGCCTAGCCTAGATTTGCTGTTTTTTTGCCTATTTCAGTGTTTGGAAGAAAAGGAATATCAAATGGCGTCGAAAGGAAACGAAATCAACTGAAGAAGTTATTTTTGGAAGGAAAGCTACCGGATGGACTTGGACCCCACGTTAGGAGAGAAAGGAGGTGCCCACGAGGGTGGAGGCGCGCCCACCCCCCTAGGGCGCGCCCCCTGCCTCGTGGGGCCCCTGAAACTCCACCGACATACTTCCTGCACCCATATATACTCACGTACCCTAAAACTTCTAGAACGGAGATTAGATCTCGAGTTCCGCCGCCGCAAGCCTCTGTAGCCACCAAAAACCAATCGGGACCCTGTTCCGGCACCCTGCCGGAGGGGGGAACCCTCACGGTGGCCATCTTCATCATCCCGGCGCTCTCCATGACGAGGAGTGAGTAGTTCACCCTCGGGGCTGAGGGTATGTACCAGTAGCTATGTGTTTGATCTCTCTCTCTCTCGTGTTCTTGATTTGGCACGATCTTGGTGTATCGTGAGCTTTGCTATTATAGTTGGATCTTATGTTTCTTCTCCCCCTCTACTCTCTTGTAATGGATTGAGTTTTCCCTTTGAAGTTATCTTATTGGATTGAGTCTTTAATGACTTGAGAACACTTGATGTATGTCTTGCCGTGCGTATCTGTGGTGACAATGGGATATCACGTGATTCACTTGATGTATGTTTTGGTGATCAACTTGCGGGTTCCGCCCATGAACCTATGCATAGGGGTTGGCACACGTTTTCATCTTGATTCTCCGGTAGAAACTTTGGGGCACTCTTTGAGGTTCTATGTGTTGGTTGAATAGATGAATCTGAGATTGTGTGATGCATATCGTATACTCATACCCACGAATACTTGAGGTGACATTGGAGTATCTAGGTGACATTAGGGTTTTGGTTGATTTGTGTCTTAAGGTGTTATTCTAGTACGAACTCTAGGGTTGTTTGTGACACTTATAGGAATAGCCCAATGGATTGATTGGAAAGAATAACTTTGAGGTGGTTTTGTACCCTACCATAATCTCTTCCTTTGTTCTCCGCTATTAGTGACTTTGGAGTGACTCTTTGTTGCATGTTGAGGGATAGTTATATGATCCAATTATGGTATTATTGTTGAGAGAACTTGCACTAGTGAAAGTATGAACCCTAGGCCTTGTTTCCTATCATTGCAATACCGTTTACGCTCACTTTTACCACTCGCTACCTTGCTGTTTTTATATTTTCAGTTTACAAAAACCCATATCTACCATCCATATTGCACTTGTATCACCATCTCTTCGCCGAACTAGTGCACCTATACAATTTACCATTGTATTGGGTGTGTTGGGGTGCTACCTCTTGAGCTTGCGTTGGTTTTCCCCGAAGAGGAGAGGATGATACAGCAGAGTCGCGTAAGTATTTCCCTCAGTTTTTGAGAACCAAGGTATCAATCCAGGAGGAGGCCACGCTCAAGTACCTCATACCTGCACAAATCGATAGCAACTCGCAACCAATGCGATTTGGGGTTGTCAATCCCTTCACGGTCTCTTACGGGAGTGAGATCTAATAGAGATAATATTTTTGGTATTTTTGACATAAATATGCAAAGTGAAAAGTAAAAGGCAAAGTAAAAACAAAGCAAGATTAAAGTGATGGAGATTGATATGATGAGAATAGACCCGGGGGCCATAGGTTTCACTAGTGGCTTCTCTCGAGAGCATAAGTTTTCTACGGTGGGTGAACAAATTACTGTTGAGCAATTGACAGAATTGAGCATAGTTATGAGAATATCTAGGCATGATCATGTATATAGGCAACACGTCCGTGACAAGTAGATCGAAACGATTCTGCATCTACTACTATTACTCCACTCATCGACCGCTATCCAGCATGCATCTAGAGTATTAAGTTAAAAACAGAGTAACGCTTTAAGCAAGATGACATGATGTAGAGAGATAAATTCATGCAATATGAAATAAACCCCATCTTGTTATCCTCGATGGCAATGATACAATACGTGCCTTGCTGCCCCTTCTGTCACAGGGAAAGGACACCGCAAGATCGAACCCAAAGCTAAGCACTTCTCCCATGGCAAGAACTACCAATCTAGTTGGCCAAACCAAATGGATAATTGGAAGAGACTTGCAAAGATAACCAATCATACATAAAAGAATTCAGAGAAGATTCAAATATTATTCATAGATAGACTTGATCATAAACCCACAATTCATCGGTCTCAACAAACACACCGCAAAAGGAGAAGATTACATGAAATAGATCTCCACAAGAGAGGGGGAGAACATTGTATTGAGATCCAAAAAGAGAGAAGAAGCCATCTAGCTAATAACTATGGACCTGAAGGTCTGAGGTAAACTACACACACTTCATTGGAGAGGCTATGATGATGTAGAAGCCCTCCGTGATGACGGCCCTCTCCGGCGGAGCTCCGAAACAGGCCCCAAGATGGGATCTCGTGGATACAGAAAGTTGCGGCGGTGGAATTAGGTTTTTGGCTCCTGTTCTGATCGTTTGGGGGTACGTGGGTATATATAGGAGGAAGAAGTACGTCGGTGGAGCTTCGATGGGCCCACGAGGGTGGGGGCGCGCCTGGGGGTGTAGGGCGCGCCCCCTACCTCGTGCCCTCCTCGGAGCTTCCTTGGCGTAGGGTCCAAGTCTCATGGATCTTATTCGGGAAGAAAATCACGTTCCAAAAAGGATTTTTCTGTTTGGACTCCATTTGATATTCTGTTTCTTCGAAACACAAAAATAGGCAAAAAAACAACAATTCTGGGCTGGGCCTCCGGTTAATAGGTTAGTCCCAAAAATAATATAAAAGTGGTAAAGAAAGCCCAATATATTCCAAAACAGTAGATAATATAGCATGGAGCAATCAAAAATTATAGATATGTTGGAGACGTATCAGGCATCCCCAAGCTTAATTCCTCCTCGTCCTCGAGTAGGTAAATGATAAAAAAGAAATTTTGATGCGGAGTGCTACTTGGCATAATTTCAATGCAAAATTTCTTAATTGTGGTATGAATATTCAGATTCGAAAGATTCAAGACAAAAGTTCATATTGACATAAAAATAATAATACTTCAAGCATACTAATAAAGCAATTATGTCTTCTCAAAATAACATGGCCAAAGAAAGTTATCCCTACAAATTCATATAGTCTGGCTATGCTCCATCTTCACCACGCGAAGTATTTAAATCATGCACAACCCCGATGACAAGCCAAGCAATTGTTTCATACTTTAACATTTTCAAAACTTTTTCAACCTTCACACAATACTGAAGGAAATATGCCCTAGAGGCAATAATAAAGTTATTATTTATTTCCTTATTTCATGATAAATGTTTATTATTCATGCTAGAATTGCATCAACCGGAAACATGATACATGTGTGAATACATAGACAAACAAATTGTCACTAGTATGCCTCTACTTGACTAGCTCGTTAATCAAAGATGGTTATGTTTCCTAACCATGAACAAAGAGTTGTTATTTGATTAACGAGGTCACATCATTAGTTGAATGATGTGATTGACATGACCCATTCCATTAGCTTAGCACCCGATCGTTTAGTATGTTGCTATTGCTTTCTTCATGACTTATACATGTTCCTATGACTATGAGATTATGCAACTCCCGTTTGCCGGAGGAACACTTTGTGTGCTACCAAACGTCACAACGTAACTGGGTGATTATAAAGGTGCTCTACAAGTGTCTCCAAAGGTACATGTTGGGTTGGCGTATTTTGAGATTAGGATTTGTCACTCCGATTGTCGGAGAGGTATCTCTGGGCCCTCTCGGTAATGCACATCACATAAGCCTTGCAAGCATTGCAACTAATGTGTTAGTTGTGAGATGATGTATTACGGAACGAGTAAAGAGACTTGCCGGCAACGAGATTGAACTAGGTATTGGATACCGACGATCGAATCTCGGGCAAGAAACATACCGATGACAAAGGGAACAACGTATGTTGTTATGCGGTCTGACCGATAAAGATCTTCGTAGAATATGTAGGAGCCAATATGGGCATCCAGGTCCCGCTATTGGTTATTGACCGGAGACGTGTCTCGGTCATGTCTACATTATTCTCGAACCGCAGGGTCCGCACGCTTAAGATTTCGATGACAGTTATATTATGAGTTTATGAGTTTTGATGTACCGAAGGAATTCGGAGTCCCGGATGAGATCGGGGACATGACGAGGAGTCTCGAAATGGTCGAGACGTAAAGATCAATATATTAGACGACTATATTCGGACATCGGAAAGGTTCCGAGTGATTCGGGTATTTTCGGAGGTACCGGGGAGTTACGGGAATACGGGGAAGAGTATTAGGCCTTATTGGGCCTTAGTGGGAAGGAGCCAGGAGGTGGCGCGCGCCCCTCCCAAGCCCAGTCCGAATTGGACAAAGGGTTTGGGGCGCGGGCCCCTCTCCCTTCCTTCTCCACTCCCCTCCTTTCCCCCCTTCTCCTAGTTGGACTAGGAAAGGTGGAATCCTACTCCCGGCGGGAGTATGACTCCCCTTGGCGCGCCCCTTCTAGGCCGGCCGCCCCCTCCCCCTTGCTCCTTTATATATGGGGGCAGGGGCACCCCATGACACATAAGTTGATATTCATGATCGTTCCTTAGCCGTGTGTGGTGCCCCCCTCCACCATATTCCACCTCGGTCATATCGTTGCGGTGCTTAGGTGAAGCCCTGCGTCGGTAGAACATCATCATCGTCATCACGCCGTCGTGCTGATGGAACTCATCCCTGAAGCTTTGCTGGATCGGAGCCCGGGGAGCGTCATCGAGCTGAACGTGTGCTAAGAACTCGGACGTGCCGGAGTAACGGTGCTTGGATCGGTTGGACCGGGAAGACGTACGACTACTTCCTCTACGTTGCGTCAACGCTTCCGCTTCGGTCTACGAGGGTACGTAGACAACACTCTCCCCTCTCGTTGCTATGCATCACCATGATCTTGCGTGTGCGTAGGAAATTTTTTGAAATTACTACGTTCCCCAACAGTGGCATCCGAGCCTAGGTTTTTATGGTTTGATGTTATATGCACGAGTAGAACACAAGTGAGTTGTGGGCGATATAAGTCATACTGCTTACCAGCATGTCATACTTTGGTTCGGCGGTATTGTTGGATGAAGCGGCCCGGACCGACATTACGCGTACGCTTATGCGAGACTGGTTCTACCGCCGTGCTTCGCACACAGGTGGCTGGCGGGTGTAAGTTTCTCCAACTTTAGTTGAACCAAGTGTGGCTACGCCCGGTCCTTGCGAAGGTTAAAACAGCACCAACTTGACAAACTATTGTTGTGGTTTTTGATGCGTAGGTAAGAACGGTTCTTGCTAAGCCCGTAGCAGCCACGTAAAACTTGCAACAACAAAGTAGAGGACGTCTAACTTGTTTTTGCAGGGCATGTTGTGATGTGATATGGTCAAGATGTGATGAGATATAAGTTGTTGTATGAGATGATCATGTTTTGTTGAAGTTATCGGCAACTGGCAGAAGCCTTACGGTTGTCTCATTATTGCATAAGATGCAAGTGCCAAATAATTGCTTTACTTTATCGCTATGCGATAGCAATAGTTGCAAGAGCAATAGTTGGCGAGACGACCACGTGACGACACATTGATATAGATCAAGATGATGGAGATCATGGTGTCGTGCCGGTGATGATAGAGATCATGACGGTACTTTGGAGATGGAGATCAAAGGCGCAAGATGATCATGGCCATATCATGTCACATATATTGATTGCATGTGATGTTTATCTTTTATACATCTTATTTTGCTTAGTTTGACGGTAGCATTTTAAGATGATCTCTCACTAATTATCAAGAAGTGTTCTCCCTGAGTATGCACCGTTGCGAAAGTTCTTCGTGCTGAGACACCACGTGATGATCGGGTGTGATAGGCTCTACGTTCAAATACAACGGGTGCAAAACAGTTGCACACGCGGAATACTCAGGTTATACTTGACGAGCCAAGCATATACAGATATGGCCTCGGAACACAGAGACCGAAAGGTCGAGCGTGAATCATATAGTAGATATGATCAACATATTGATGTTCACCGTTGAAACTACTCCATCTCACGTGATGATCGGACATGGTTTAGTTGATATGGATCACGTGATCACTTAGAGGATTAGAGGGATGTCTATCTAAGTGGGAGTTCTTAAGTAATATGATTAATTGAACTTAAATTTATCATGAACTTAGTCCTCGTAGTATTAGCATATCTATGTTGTAGATCAATAGCTCGCGTTGTTGCTTCCCTATGTTTAATTTTGATATGTTCCTAGAGAAAATTGTGTTGAAAAATGTTAGTAGCAATGATGCGGATTGGATCCGTATTCTGATGTTTATCCTCATTGCTGCACAGAAGAATTATGTCCTTGATGCACCGCTAGGTGACGGACCTATTGCAGGAGCAGATGCAGACATTATGAACGTTTGGCTAGCTCAATATGATGACTACTTAATAGTTTAGTGCACCATGCTTAACGGCTTAGAATCGGGACTTCAAAGACGTTTTGAACGTCATGGACCATACGAGATGTTCCAGGAGTTGAAGTTAATATTTCAAGCAAATACCCGAGTTGAGAGATATGAAGTCTCCAACAAGTTCTACAGCTAAAAGATGGAGGAGAATCGCTCAACTAGTGAGCATGTGCTCAGATTGTCTGGGTACTACAATCACTTGAATCAAGTGGGAGTTAATCTTCTAGATAAGATAGTGATTGACAGAATTCTCTAGTCACCATCACCAAGTTAGTAGAACTTCGTGATGAACTATAATATGCAAGGGATGACGAAAGTAATTCCCAAGCTCTTCGTGATGCTGAAATCAACGAAGGTAGAAATCAAGAAAAACATCAAGTGTTGATGGTTGACAAGATCACTAGTTTCAAGAAAAGGGCAAAGGGAAGAAGAAGGGGAACTTCAAGAAAAACAGCAATCAAGTTGCTTCTTAAGTGAAGAAGCCCAAGTTTGATCCTAAGCCTGAGACTAAGTGCTTCTACTGCAAAGGGACTGGTCACTAGAAGCGGAACTACCCCAAGTGATTGGCGGATAAGAAGGATGGCAAAGTAAACATAAGTATATTTGATATACATGTTATTGATGTGTACTTTACTAGTGTTTATAGCAACCCCTCAGTATTTGATGCTAGTTCAGTTGCTAAGATTAGTAACTCGAAACGGGAGTTGCAGAATAAACAGAAACTAGTTAAGGGTGAAGTGACGATGTGTGTTGGAAGTAGTTCCAAGGTTGATATGATCATCATCGCACACTTCCCTATACTTTCGGGATTAGTGTTGAACCTAAATAAGTGTTATTTGGTGTTTGCGTTGAGCATAAATATGATTTGATCATGTTTATTGCAATACGATTATTCATTTAAGTTAGAGAACAATTGTTGTTCTGTTTACATGAATAAAACCTTCTATGGTCATACACCCAACGAAAGTGGTTTGTTGGATCTCGATCATAGTGATACACATATTCATAATATTGAAGCCAAAAAGATGCAAAGTTAATAATGATAGTGCAACTTATCTGTGGCACTGTCGTTTAGGTCATATTGGTGTAAAGCGCATGAAGAAACTCCATGCTGATGGAATTTTGGAATCACTTGATTATGAATCACTTGATGCTTGCGAACCATGCCTCATGGGCAAGATGACTAAGACTCCGTTCTCTAGAACAATGGAGCGAGCAACAGATTTGTTAGAAATCATACGTACTGATGTATGTGGTCCGATGAATATTAAGGCTCGCGACAAGTATCATTATTTTCTGACCTTCACAGATGATTTGAGCAGATATGGGTATATCTACTTGATGAAACATAAAGTCTGAAACATTTGAAAAGTTCAAAGAATTTCAGAGTGAAGTGGAGAATCATCGTAACAAGAAAATAAAAGTTTCTACGATATGATCGTGGAGGAGAATATTTGAGTTGCGATTTTGGTCTTCAATTAAAACAATGTGGAATAGTTTCACAAACTGATGCCACCTGGAACACCACAACATAATGGTGTGTCCGAACGTCATAACCGTACTCTATTGGATATAGTGCAATCTATGATGTTTCTTACCGATTTACCAATATCGTTTTGGGATCATGCATTAGAGACAGCTGCATTCACGTTTAAAAAGGGCACCATCTAAGTCCGTTGAGACGACACAATCTGAACTGTGGTTTAGCAAGAAACCAAAGTTGTCATTTCTTAAAGTTTGGGATTGTGATGCTTATATGAAAAAGTTTCATCCTGATAAGCTCAAACCCAAATCGGAGAAATATGTCTTCATAGGATACCCAAAGGAGACTGTCGGGTACACCTTCTATCACAGATCCGAAGGCAAGACATTCGTTGCCAAGAATGGATCCTTTCTAGAGAAGGAGTTTTCTCTCGAAAGAAGTGAGTGGGAGGAAAGTAGAACTTGATAAGGTAACTGTACCTGCTCCCTTATTGGAAAGTAGTTCATCACAGAAATCTGTTCCTGTGACTACTACACCAATTAGTGAGGAAGTTAATGATGATGATCATGTAACATCAGATCAAGTTACTACCAAATCGCGTAGGTAAAACAGAGTGAGATCCGCACCAGAGTGGTACGGTAATCCTGTTCTGGAAGTCATGTTACTAGACCATGACGAACTTGCGAACTATGAGGAAGCGATGATGAGCCCAGATTCCGCGAAATGGTTTGAGGCCATGAAATCTGAGATATGATCCATGTATGAGAACAAAGTATGGACTTTGATGGATTTGCCCGATGATCGGCAAGCCATAGAAAATAAATGGATCTTCAAGAGGAAGACGGACGCTGATAGTGGTGTTACTATCTACAAAGCTAGAATTGTCGCAAAAGGTTTTCGACAAGTTCAAGGTGTTGACTACGATGAGAGTTTCTCACTCGTATCTATGCTTAAGTCTGTCCGAATCATGTTAGCAATTGCCGCATTTTATGAAATCTGGCAAATGGATAAACAAAACTGCATTCCTTAATGGATTTATTAAAGAAGAGTTGTATATGATGCGACCAGAAGGTTTTGTCAATCCTAAAGATGCTAACAAAATATGCAAGCTCCAGCGATCCATCTATGGACTGGTGCAAGCATCTTGGAGTTGGAATACACGCTTTGATAAGTTGATCAAAGCATATAGTTTTATACAGACTTACGGTGAAGCCTGTATTTACAAGAAAGTGAGTGGGAGCACTACAACATTTCTGATAAGTATATGTAAATGACATATTGTTGATCAGAAATAATGTAGAATTATTCTGCAAAGCATAAAGGAGTATTTGAAAGGAGTTTTTCGAAGAAGGACCTCGGTGAAGCTGCTTACATATTGAGTATCAAGATCTATAGAGATAGATCAAGACGCTTGATAAGTTTTTTCAATGATTACATACCTTGACAAGATTTTGAAGTAGTTCAAAATGTAACAGTCAAAGAAAGAGTTCTTGCCTGTGTTACAAGGTGTGAAATTGAGTAAGACTCAAAACCCGACCACGACTGTCGGGGCGGACTGCGTCCCCCGCGAGCACCTATGGGGCCGGAGCCCCTTTCGTAGTCCGGTGAGGGGGGCGGAGGGAGCACAGAGAGCAGATCGAGGCGAACACACGGGCGGTTTACCCAGGTTCGGGCCGCGATGGACGCGTAAAACCCTACTCCTGCTTGGTTGTATTGAACTGGGGAGCTCGGGAGCTTGGAGAGCTAGCTGCACCGAGCGTATGGCTGTCTGGATCCCAAATCTCCGAACCTCGGAACCCCTTCTACGTTGCACACGGGCCTCCTTTTATAGCGCAAAGGGGTCACCGACAGGTGTCAACGTAAGAGAAAGGGGTAAAAGTGTAAAAGGGGTGGTAGTTGTAACAGTGCGGGAACAGTGGCGCTACAGTGCGGCACAGTGTTATCATACCTACTTCTGACGGTAGGGGACAAGGGCATTAAATGCCCGTCACGGTCGCCCGGACAGCACCGAGGCGGACCGTTAGGTGCGCCACCGTTCGCCACGATGGTGGCTGCATGCCACCGCATACCCCAGGCTGCGCGGTGCCCCGCCACGTGCCCTTGGGGGAAGCCCCGGAGCGACGCGTGGGCGGGCGAGCTGGAGCGCAGTCCTGAGGTGGCGATTTGCCGCGGCAAGTGGCTTGCCGCGAGGGTCGTCTTCCTGTGCCTGATAGCTTGCCGGCTATCAGGCCTTGCCGGGGCGCATAGCGCGCCGTGGCGGGCTTCTCTTGTGGTGCCTGGGTTCGGCCTTCCCGACAAGCTCCTCTTGTCGGGGTCTCGATCTTCTGTCTCGTATACTTTGTTCTTGGATGGCATTACATGGGCTCAGTCGTCCCGGCAAGCTCCTCTTGCCGGGGTCTTGTCTTCTTGGCCCGGCAAGCTCCTCTTGCCGGGGGCCTTGTGTTCTTGGCCCGGCAAGCTCCTCTTGCCGGGGGCCTTGTCTTGAATGCTTGGTCTTCTCTTGGCGCTTCCTGGGCGGGCCTCGCCGCAGGGTGCTACAACTGCCCGTGCACAAGTCTGGGGTACTAAGGTACCCCTACTTTAGTACACCGACAGGAGCCCCCGGGCCTGGGCCACACACGGTGCCGAGCGTCGTTGGGCCAGGCCCTAACAGTGCACGGGCACGCGTGGCCTTGGTCGCGCTGCTCCTTAACTCCGCACCCGTCGCACCTTCCCCAGGCGGCGCGCGCTTATCGCGGCGTCGTGGGGGCGGGGCGTGCGGGGTGAGCGTGACGTGGGTGGCGTGCGCGGGGCTGAACCGCGCAGGCGCGCGTCACGTCGCGCACGATTCTTAATGGCAAGAACGGAGTGTCCGCCACTTCCCCATATAAGGCAGAGGAAACGGGAGCGGCTCCCCTACCTGGCGCGCCAAAGATGTCGGGGCGGACTGCGTCCCCCGCGAGCACCTATGGGGCCGGAGCCCCTTTCGTAGTCCGGTGAGGGGGGCGGAGGGAGCACAGAGAGCAGATCGAGGCGAACACACGGGCGGTTTACCCAGGTTCGGGCCGCGATGGACGCGTAAAACCCTACTCCTGCTTGGTTGTATTGAACTGGGGAGCTCGGGAGCTTGGAGAGCTAGCTGCACCGAGCGTATGGCTGTCTGGATCCCAAATCTCCGAACCTCGGAACCCCTTCTACGTTGCACACGGGCCTCCTTTTATAGCGCAAAGGGGTCACCGACAGGTGTCAACGTAAGAGAAAGGGGTAAAAGTGTAAAAGGGGTGGTAGTTGTAACAGTGCGGGAACAGTGGCGCTACAGTGCGGCACAGTGTTATCATACCTACTTCTGACGGTAGGGGACAAGGGCATTAAATGCCCATCACGGTCGCCCGGACAGCACCGAGGCGGACCGTTAGGTGCGCCACCGTTCGCCACGATGGTGGCTGCATGCCACCGCATACCCCAGGCTGCGCGGTGCCCCGCCACGTGCCCTTGGGGGAAGCCCCGGAGCGACGCGTGGGCGGGCGAGATGGAGCGCAGTCCTGAGGTGGCGATTTGCCGTGGCAAGTGGCTTGCCGCGGGGGTCGTCTTCCTGTGCCTGATAGCTTGCCGGCTATCAGGCCTTGCCGGGGCGCATAGCGCGCCGTGGCGGGCTTCTCTTGTGGTGCCTGGGTTCGGCCTTCCCGACAAGCTCCTCTTGTCGGGGTCTCGATCTTCTGTCTCGTATACTTTGTTCTTGGATGGCATTACATGGGCTCAGTCGTCCCGGCAAGCTCCTCTTGCCGGGGTCTTGTCTTCTTGGCCCGGCAAGCTCCTCTTGCCGGGGGCCTTGTCTTCTTGGCCCGGCAAGCTCCTCTTGCCGGGGGCCTTGTCTTGAATGCTTGGTCTTCTCTTGGCGCTTCCTGGGCGGGCCTCGCCGCAGGGTGCTACAACTGCCCGTGCACAAGTCTGGGGTACTAAGGTACCCCTACTTTAGTACACCGACAACGACAAAAGATAGAAAGAGAATGAAAGTCATTCCCTATGCCTTGGCCATAGGTTCTATAAAGTATGCCATGCTGTGTATCAGATCTATTGTATACCCTACATTGATTTTGGCAAGGGAGTACAATAGTTATCTAGGAGTAGATCACTGGACAGCGGTCAAAATTATCCTTAGTGAAATAAGGATATGTTTCTCGATTATGGAGGTGACAAAAAGGTTCGTCGTAAAAGGTTATGTCGATGCAAGTTTTGACACTAATCTAGATGAATCTAAGTCTCAATCTAGATACATATTGAAAGTGGGAGCAATTAGCTAGAGTAGCTCCGAGCAGAGTACTGTTGACATAGAAATTTGCAAAATACATACGGATCTGAATGTGGCAGACCCGTTGACTAAGATTCTCTCACAAGCAAAACATGATCACACCTTAGTACTCTTTGGGTGTTAATCACATAGCGATGTGAACTAGATTATTGACTCTAGTAAACCCTTTGGGTGTTGGTCACATGATGATGTGAGCTTTGGGTATTAATCACATGGTGATGTGAACTATTGCTGTTAAATCACATGCTGATGTGAACTAGATTATTGACTCTAGTGCAAGTGGGAGACTGAAGGAAATATGCCCTAGAGGCAATAATAAAGTTATTATTTATTTCCTTATTTCATGATAAATGTTTATTATTCATGCTAGAATTGTATCAACCGGAAACATGATACATGTGTGAATACATAGACAAACAGATTGTCACTAGTATGCCTCTATTTGACTAGCTCGTTAATCAAAGATGGTTATGTTTCCTAACCATGAACAAAGAGTTGTTATTTGATTAACGAGGTCACATCATTAGTTGAATGATGTGATTGACATGACCCTTTCCATTAGCTTAGCACCCGATCGTTTAGTGTGTTGCTATTGCTTTCTTCATGACTTATACATGTTCCTATGACTATGAGATTATGCAACTCCCGTTTGCCGGAGGAACACTTTGTGTGCTACCAAACGTCACAACGTAACTGGGTGATTATAAAGGTGCTCTACAGGTGTCTCCAAAGATACATGTTGGGTTGGCGTATTTCGAGATTAGGATTTGTCACTCTGATTGCCGGAGAGGTATCTCTGGGCCCTCTCGGTAATGCACATCACATAAGCCTTGCAAGCATTACAACTAATGTGTTAGTTGTGAGATGGTGTATTACGGAACGAGTAAAGAGACTTGCCGGCAACGAGATTGAACTAGGTATTGGATACCGACGATCGAATCTCGGGCAAGAAACATACCGATGACAAAGGGAACAACGTATGTTGTTATGCGGTCTAACCGATAAAGATCTTCGTAGAATATGTAGGAGCCAATATGGGCATCCAGGTCCCGCTATTGGTTATTGACCGGAGACGTGTCTCGGTCATGTCTACATTATTCTCGAACCGTAGGGTCCGCACGCTTAAGGTTTCGATGACAGTTATATTATGAGTTTATGAGTTTTGATGTACCGATGGATTTCGGAGTCCCGGATGAGATCGGGGACATGACGAGGAGTCTCGAAATGGTCGAGACGTAAAGATCGATATATTGGACGACTATATTCGGACATCGGAAAGGTTCCGAGTGATTCGGGTATTTTCGGAGGTACCGGGGAGTTACGGGAATACGGGGAAGAGTATTGGGCCTTATTGGGCCTTAGTGGGAAGGAGCCAGGAGGTGGCGCGCGCCCCTCCCAAGCCCAGTCCGAATTGGACAAAGGGTTTGGGGCGCGGCCCCCCTCTCCCTTCCTTCTCCACTCCCCTCCTTTCCCCCCTTCTCCTAGTTGGACTAGGAAAGGTGGAATCCTACTCCCGGTGGGAGTAGGACTCCCCTTGGCGCGCCCCTTCTAGGCCGGCCGCCCCCTCCCCCTTGCTCCTTTATATACGGGGGCAGGGGGGCACCCCATGACACACAAGTTGATCTTCGTGATCATTCCTTAGCCGTGTGCGGTGCCCCCCTCCACCATATTCCACCTCGGTCATATCGTTGTGGTGCTTAGGTGAAGCCCTGCGTCGGTAGAACATCATCATCGTCATCACGCCGTCGTGCTGACGGAACTCATCCCCGAAGCTTTGCTGGATCGGAGCCCGGGGAGCGTCATCGAGCTGAACGTGTGCTAAGAACTCGGAGGTGCCGGAGTAACGGTGCTTGGATCGGTTGGACCGGGAAGACGTACGACTACTTCCTCTACGTTGCGTCAACGCTTCCGCTTCGGTCTACGATGGTACGTAGACAACACTCTCCCCTCTCGTTGCTATGCATCACCATGATCTTGCGTGTGCGTAGGAAAATTTTTGAAATTACTACGTTCCCCAACAAATACATGAGCGTGAGCCATGGATATAGCACTATATGTGGAATAGAACGATGGTTGTGGAGAAGACAAAAAGAGGAGAAGATAGTCTCACATCAACTAGGCGTATCAACGGGCTATGGAGATGCCCATTAATAGATATCAATGTGAGTGAGTAGGGATTGCCATGCAACGGATGCACTAGAGCTATAAGTATGTGAAAGCTCAACAAAAGAAACTAAGTGGGTTTGCATCCAACTCGCTTGCTCAAGAAGACCTAGGGCATTTTGAGGAAGCCCATCATTGCAATATACAAGTCAAGTTCTATAATGAAAAATTCCCACTAGTATATGGAAGTGACAACATAGGAGACTCTCTATCATGAAGATCTTGGTGCTACTTTGAAGCACAAGTGTGGTAAAAGGATAGTAACATTGTCCCTTCTCTCTTTTTCTCTCATTTTTTTATTTGGGCCTTTTTTTATGGCCTCTTTTATATATATATATATATATATATATATATATTTATTATTTTTCGTTCGGAGTCTCATCCCGACTTGTGGGGGAATAATGGTCTCCATCATTCTTTCCTCACTTGGGACAATGCTCTAAAAAATGATGATCATCACACTTTTATTTTTCTTACAACTCAACAATTACAACTCGATACTTAGAACAAGATATGACTCTATATGAATGCCTCCGGCGGGGTACCGGGATATGCAATGAATCAAGAGTGGCATGTATGAAAGAATTATGAATGGTGGCTTTGCCACAAATACGATGTCAACTACATGATCATGCTAGCAATATGACAATGATGAAGCGTGTCATAATAAACGGAACGGTGGAAAGTTGCATGGCAATATATCTCGGAATGGCTATGGAAATGCCATGATAGGTAGGTATGGTGGCTGTTTTGAGGAAGATATATGGTGGATGTATGATACCGGCGAAAAGTGCACGGTATTAGAGAGGCTAGCAATGGTGGAAGGATGGGAAAAAGTGCATATAATCCATGGACTCAACATTAGTCATAAAGAACTCATATACTTATTGCAAAAATTTAGAAGTTATCAAAGCAAAGTATTACGCGCATGCTCCTAGGGGGATAGATTGGTAGGAAAAAAACATCGCTCGTCCCCGACCGCCACTCATAAGGAGGACAATCAATAAACACTTCATGCTCCGACTTCGTTATATAACGGTTCACCATACGTGCATGCTACGGGAATCACAAACTTCAACGCAAGTATTCTTTAAATTCACAACTACTTCCACTAGAATGACTCTAGTATTATCATCTCCATATCTCAAAACAATTATCATGCGTCAATCTTTTCTTAGTATTCAATGCACTCAAAAGAAAATTTCACAAATCATGAATACCAAGCATATTAATATTAAGCAATTTACCATGCTATTACGACTCTCAAAGTAATTAAAGTGAAGCATGAGAGATCAATAGTTTCTTTAAAACAAACCACCACCGTGCTCTAAAAGATCTAAGTGAAGCACATAGAGCAAAACTATAACGCTCAAAAGATATAAGTGTAGCACATAGAGCAAAACTACATAGCTCAAAAGATATAACTGAAGCACATAGAGTATTCTATCAAATTCCAATTTAAGTATGGCTCTCTCAAAAGGTGTGTAAAGAAAGTATGATTGTTGCACACTAACAAACAAAGACACAAATAATACAAAACGCTCCAAGCAAAACACATATCATGTTGGTGAATAAAAATATAGTTCCAAGTAAATTACCGATGGAGGTGGACGAAAGAGGGGATGCCTTCCGGGGCATCCCCAAGCTTTGACTTTTTGGATTCCTTGGATTATCTTGGGGGTGCCATGGGCATCCCCAAGCTTAGGCTCTTGCCACTCCTTGTTCCATAGTCCATCAAAAGAACTCACCCAAAACTTGAAAACTTCACAACACAAAACTCAATAGAAATCTCGTGAGCTCCGTTAGAGAAAGAAAACATAAAACCACTTCAAGGTACTATAATGAACTCATTATTTATTTATATTGGTGTTAAACCTACTGTATTCCAACTTATCTATGGATTATAAACTATTTTACTAACCATAGATTCATCAAAATAAGCAAACAACACACGCAAAATAGAATCTGTCAAAAACAGAACAGTCTGTAGTAATCTGTAACTAACGCAAACTTCTGGAACTCCAAAACATTTACCAAAATCAGAAGACCTAGAAAAAAAATTATTGATCAGCAGCAATTGGAATCAGTATTTTATCACGTTCTGATGATTTGTAATAATTCGGGCACTAAACGCAAAGTTTCTGGAAATTACAGCAAGATCAAATAACTATCATCCAAGAAGATCCAATAGGTCTAGCTTTGCACAAACACTAATTAAAATATAAAACCACATCCAAACAGAAGGTAAATGGGTTATTTATTCCCTAGCAGAATAAAAACACAAAAAACTAAAAATAAAATTGGGTTGCCTCCCAACAAGCGCTATCGTTTAACGCCCCTAGCTAGGCATTGAGATTTCAATGATGCTCACACGAAAGACAAGAATTGAAGCACAAAGAGAGCATCATATAGCATGTGACAAACACACTTAAGTCTAATATGCATAGGCATCTTATAGGAAAACAAATCAAGGCAAGCAAAAACTAGCATAAGCAAGGAAGCGGAAAGAGACAATAGCAATCTCAACATAACGAGAGGTAATTTAGTAGCATGAAAGTTTCTACAACCATATTTTCCTCTCTCATAATAATTACATGTAGGATCATAGGCAAATTCAACAAAATAGCTATCACATAAAATATTTTCAACACGATCCACATGCATGCAAAGTTGACACTCTTCCGAAATAGTGGGATTAACATTAACTAAAGTCATGACCTCTCCAAACCCACTTTTAATATTATTGCAAACAATATTATCAATCTCATATTCATCATGGGGACTAAATAAATTTTCAAGATCATAAGAGGAACTATCACCCCAATCATGATCATTGCAACAAGTGGAGGACATAGCAAAACTAGCATCCCCAAGCTTAGGGTTTTGCATATTTTTAGCACAATTGACATCAATAGAATTTATAGAAAAATCATTGCAATCATGCTTTTTATTCAAAGATCTATCGTGAATCGCTTCATAAGGTACTTCATCACAAGTTTTAGATTCACAAAATTCAGGCAAAACCTTATAAAGATAATCTAGTGCACTCAATTCACTAGCAATAGGTTCATCATAATTGGATCTCTTAAAGAGATTAGTGGATGAGGATCCATAAACTTTTAGCAAGCGAAGATGCAAGCAAAAAGAAGGCACATGGCAACACGAGCAAACAAAAGGGAAGAGAAAAAGAAGCGAACAGAAAAGACAGGGCGAATAAAACGGCAAGGGTGAAGTGGGGGAGAGGAAAACGAGAGGCAAATGGCAACTAATGTAATGCGAGAGATAGGGATTTCAATGGGTACTTGGTATGTTGACTTTTTGCATAGACTCCCCGGCAACGGCGCCAGAAATTCTTCTTGCTACCTCTTGAGCTTGCGTTGGTTTCCCCGAAGAGGAGAGGATGATGCAGCAGAGTAGCGTAAGTATTTCCCTTAGTTTTTGAGAACCAAGGTATCAATCCAGTAGGAGGCCACGCTCAAGTCCCTCGTACCTGCACAAATCGATAGCAACTCGCAACCAACGTGATTAGGGGTTGTCCATCCCTTCACGGTCTCTTACGAGAGTGAGATCTAATAGAGATAATATTTTTGGTATTTTTGATATAAAGATGCAAAGTGAAAAGTAAAAGGCAAAGTAAAAACAAAGCAAGATTAAAGTGATGGAGATTGATATGATGAGAATAGACCCGGGGGCCATAGGTTTCACTAGTGGATTCTCTCGAGAGCATAAGTTTTCTATGGTGGGTGAACAAATTACAGTTGAGCAATTGACAGAATTGAGCATAGTTATGAGAATATCTAGGCATGATCATGTATATAGGCATCATGTCCGTGACAAGTAGATCGAAACGATTCTGCATCTACTACTATTACTCCACTCATCGACCGCTATCCAGCATGCATCTAGAGTATTAAGTTAAAAACAGAGTAATGCTTTAAGCAAGATGACATGATGTAGAGAGATAAATTCATGCAATATGAAATAAACCCCATCTTGTTATCCTCGATGGCAACTATACAATACGTGCCTTGCTGCCCCTTCTGTCACTGGGAAAGGACACCGCAAGATTGAACCCAAAGCTAAGCACTTCTCCCATGGCAAGAACTATCAATCTAGTTGGCCAAACCAAACGGATAATTCGAAGAGACTTGCAAAGATAACCAATCATACATAAAAGAATTCAGAGAAGATTCAAATATTATTCATAGATAGACTTGATCATAAACCCACAATTCATCGGTCTCAACAAACACACCGCAAAAGAAGAAGATTCCATCAAATAGATCTCCACAAGAGAGGGGGAGAACATTGTATTGAGATCCAAAAAGCGAGAACAAGCCATCTAGCTAATAACTATGGACCCGAAGGTCTGAGGTAAACTACTCACACTTCATTGGAGAGGCTATGATGATGTAGAAGCCCTCCGTGATGACGGCCCTCTCCGGCGGAGCTCTGGAACAGGACCCAAGATGGGATCTCGTGGATACAGAAAGTTGCACCGGTGGAATTAGGTTTTTGGCTCCTATTCTGATCGTTTGGGGGTACGTGGGTATATATAGGAGGAAGAAGTACGTCTGTGGAGCTTCGGTGGGCCCACGAGGGTGGGGGCACGCCTCGGGGTGTAGGGTGCGCCCCCTACCTCATGCCCTCCTCGGAGCTTCCTTGGCGTAGGGTCTAAGTCTCCTGGATCTTATTCGGGAAGAAAATCACGTTCTAAAAAGGATTTTTCTGTTTGGACTCCGTTTGATATTCTGTTTCTTCGAAACACTGAAATAGGAAAAAAAAATAGGAATTCTCGGCTGGGCCTCCGGTTAATAGGTTAGTCCCAAAAATAATATAAAAGTGGAAAAGAAAGCCCAATATAGTCCAAAACAGTAGATAATATAGCATGGAGCAATAAAAAATTATAGATACGTTGGAGACGTATCATGGGGACACAAGAGACTCTTTGGGTAAAGATTCGATGGACTATGGAATAAGGAGTGGCAAGAGCCTAAGCTTGGGGATGCCCAAGGCACCCCAAGGTAATATTCAAGGATAACCAAGCGTCTAAGCTTGGGGATGCCTCGGATGGCATCCCCTCTTTCGTCTTCGTTCATCAGTAACTTTACTTGGAGCTATATTTTTATTCACCACATGATATGTGTTTTGCTTGGAGCGTCATTTTATTTTATTTTGCTTGTTGTTTGAATAAAATACTACGATCTGAAATTATTAAATGGGAGAGTCTTCACATAGTTGCATAATTATTCGACTACTCATCGATCTTCACTTATATCTTTTGGAGTAGTTTGTTGTTTGCTCTAGTGCTTCACTTATATCTTTTAGAGCACAATGGTGGTTTTATTTTGAAGAAATAGATGAACTCTCATGCTTCACTTAGATTATTTTGAGAGTCTTAAATAGCATGGTAATTTGCTTAAATAATCCTAATATGCTATGCATACAAGATTTGTAAGAACTCTTATGAGTGTGTTGAATAATAAGAAAAGTTTGATGCTTGATAATTGTTTTGAGAAATGAAGATGGTGATATTAGAGTCATACTAGTTGAGTAGTTGTGAATTTGAGAAATAATTGTGTTAAAGCTTGTGATTCCCGTAGCATGCACGTATGGTGAACCGTTATGTGATGAAGTCGAAGCATAATTTATTTATTGATTGTCTTGCTTATGAGTGGCGGTCGGGGACGAACGATGGTCTTTTCCTAACAATCTATCCCCCTAGGAGCATGCGCGTAATACTTTGCTTTGATAACTTCTAGATTTTTGCAATAAGTATATGAGTTCTTTATGACTAATGATGAGACCGTGGATTATACGCACTTTCCTTCCTTCCACCATTGCTAGCCTCTCTAATACCGCGCACCTTTCGCCGGTATCATACACCCACCATATACCTTTCTCAAAACAGCCACCATACCTACCTATCATGGCATTTCCATAGTCATTCCGAGATATATTGCCATGCAACTTTCCACCGTTTCGTTTATTATGACACGCTTCATCATTGTCATATTGCTTTGCATGATCATGTAGTTGACATCGTATTTGTGGCAAAGCCACCATTCATAATTCTTTCATACATGTCACTCTTGATTCATTGCATATCCCGGTACACCGCCGGAGGCATTCACATAGAGTCATATTTTGTTCTAAGCTTCGAGTTGTAATTGTTGAGTTGTAAGAAAAATAAAAGTGTGATGATCATCATTTTTTAGAGCATTGTCCCAAGTGAGGAAAGAATGATGGAGACTATGAGTCCCCCACAAGTCGGGATGAGACTCTCGACGAAAAATCAAAAAAAGAAAAAAAAGGCCATAAAAAAGAGAAAAGGCCCAAATAAAAAAATAAAAAACAAAAAAATGAGAGAAAAGGAGAGAAGGGGCAATGCTACTATCCTTTTACCAAACTTGTGCTTCAAAGTAGCACCATGATCTTCATGATAGAGAGTCTCCTATGTTGTCAGTTTCATATACTAGTGGGAATTTTACATTATAGAACTTGGCTTGTATATTCCAATGATGGGCTTCCTCAAAATGCCCTAGTTCTTCGTGAGCAAGCGAGTTGGATGCACACCCACTTAGTTTCTTTTGGTGAGCTTTCATATACTTATAGCTCTAGTGCATTCGTTGCATGGCAATCCCTACTCACTCACATTGGTATCTATTGATGGGCATCTCCATAGCCCGTTGATACGCCTAGTTGATGTGAGACTATCTTCTCCTTTTTGTGTTCTCCACAACCACCATTCTATTCCACATATAGTGCTATATCCATGGCTCACACTCATGTATTGCGTGAAGATTGAAAAAGTTTTGAAAATGTTAAAGTATGAAACAATTGCTTGGCTTGTCATCGGGGTTGTGCATGATTTAAATATTTTGTGTGATGAAGATAGAGCATAGCCAGACTATATGATTTTGTAGGGATAACTTTCTTTGGCCATGTTATTTTGAGAAGACATAATTGCTTTGATAGTATGCTTGAAGTATTATTATTTTTATGTCAATATGAACTTTTGTCTTGAATCTTTCGGATCTGAATATTCATATCACAATTAAGAAGAATTACAATGAAATTATGCCAACTAGCATTCCACATCAAAAATTATCTTTTTATCATTTACCTGCTCGAGGACGAGCAGGAATTAAGCTTGGGGATGCTTGATACGTCTCCAACGTATCTATAATTTTTTATTGCTCCATGCTATATTATATACTGTTTTGGGCAATATTGGGCTTTATTATCCACTTTTATATTATTTTTGGGACAAACTATTAACCGGAGGCCCAGCTCAGATTTGCTGTTTTTGCCTATTTCAGTGTTTCGAAGAAAAGGAATGTCAAACGGAGTCGAAACGGAACGAAATCAACTGGAGAAGTTATTTTTGGAAGGAAAGCTATCGGATGGACTTGGACCCCACGTCAGGAGAGAAGGGAGGTGCCCACGAGGGTGGGGGCGCGCCCATCCCCCTAGGGCGCGCCCCCTGCCTCGTGGGCCCCCCGAAGCTCCACCGACGTACTTCCTGCACCCATATATACTCACATACCCTAAAACTTCCAGAACGGAGATTAGATCTGGAGTTCCGCCGCCGCAAGCCTCTGTAGCCACCAAAAACCAATCGGGACCCTGTTCTGGCACCCTACCGGAGGGGGGGAACCCTCACCGGTGGCCATCTTCATCAGCCCGGCGCTCTCCATGACGAGGATGGAGTAGTTCACCCTCGGGGCTGAGGGTATGTACCAGTAGCTATGTGTTTGATCTCTCTCTCTGGTGTTGTTGATTTGGCACGATCTTGATGTATCGCAAGCTTTGCTATTATAGTTGGATCTTATGTTTCTTCTCCCCCTCTACTCTCTTGTAATGGATTGAGTTTTCCCTTTGAAGTTATCTTATCGGATTGAGTCTTTAATGACTTGAGAACACTTGATGTATGTCTTGCCGTGCGTATCTGTGGTGACAATGGGATATCACGTGATTCACTTGATGTATGTTTTGGTGACCAACTTGCGGGTTCCGCCAATGAACCTATGCATAGGGGTTGGCACACGTTTTTGTCTTGATTCTCCGGTAGAAACTTTGGGGCACTCTTTGAGGTTCTATGTGTTGGTTGAATAGATGAATCTGAGATTGTGTGATGCATATCGTATAATCATACCCACGGATACTTGAGGGGACATTGGAGTATCTAGGTGACATTAGGGTTTTGGTTGATTTGTGTCTTTTGGTGTTATTCTAGTACGAACTCTAGGGCTGTTTGTGACACTTATAGGAATAGCCCAACGGATTGATTGGAAAGAATAACTTTGAGGTGGTTTCGTACCCTACTGTCGGTGTCAAAACCGGCGGATCTCGGGTAGGGGGTCCCAAACTATGCGTCTAGGCGGATGGTAACAGGATACAAGGGACACAATGTTTTACCCAGGTTCGGGCCCTCTTGATGGAGGTAAAACCCTACGTCCTGCTTGATTAATATTGATGATATGGGTAGTACAATAGTAGATCTACCACGAGATCAAGGAGGCTAAACCCTAGAAGCTAGCCTATGGTATGATTGTTGTATGTTGGAGTTGTCGTCCTACGGACTAAAACCCTCCAGTTTATATAGACACCGGAGAGGGTTAGGGTTACACAAAGTCGGTTACAATGGTAGGAGATCCAAATATCCGCATCGCCAAGCTTGCCTTCCACGCCAAGGAAAGTTCCATCCGAACACGGGACGAAGTCTTCAATCTTGTATCTTCATAGTCCTGGAGTCCGGCTGAAGGTATAGTTCGGATGGCCGAACACCCCCTAATCTCGGACTCCCTCAGTAGCCCCTGAACTAGGCTTCAATGACGATGAGTCCGGCGCGCAGATTGTCTTCGGCATTGCAAGGCGGGTTCCTCCTCCAAGTTCTTCATAAAAGATTGTAAACACCCAGAGTAGTGTCCGGCTCTGCAAAATAAGTTTCCACATATTGCCATAGAGAGAATAATATTAACACAAATCTAATCTGCTGACGTATTCCATAGCGTGACATCACACTACGGCCAAGCCTTTATTCGAATCGTTTTCACTTCTCCACCTCAGCGCGTTTTGCGAGGCGGTTTCCTTGGCACGTCTTGTCAAAGCAGAGATCGTGTCCCCCATTTACGGGATTCTCATCAATACGGACGTGGGTAACCGAACCGCACCATTTATCACGGCGCTTGGGAGGCAAGCGAGTTTTACTAGGCTGGTGGGGACGCATAGCCGCATCCGCCCATATAAGGGGATAAGGATCCACCTTTTTACCTACGCCTTCTTCCTCCTTTGCCTATCCATCTTCTGCGCACCCGAGCTCCAGCGCCCAAGCCCGCACTTCCCACCTCAACCTTCTCCAGCAATGTCCGGAGCAGGAGGCAAGTGGATGGTCTCCTCCGTCGCGGAGGGCCATGTCAAAAAGCTGAGGAGGGCCGGATACTTGTCCAAAGACATCGCGCACTGGCTCCCTGAAAAGGGGCAGCTTCTCCCCACCCAGAGCCCCATGAGAGGGTCGTATTCCTTCCCCACTTCCTCCGCGGACTGGGCTTTCCTCTCCACCCATTTGTCCGGGGGCTCATGTTCTATTATGGCCTGGATTTCCACGATCTGGCCCCGAACTTCATCCTCAACATCTCGGCGTTTATTGTCGTGTGCGAGGCTTTCCTCCGCATTCGCCCCCATTTCGGCCTTTGGCTCAAGACTTTCAACGTCAAGCCGAAGGTGGTGCGCGGCAGCCAAGCGGAGTGTGGAGGCGCCATGGCGGGCAAGATGGCCAACGTCCTATGGCTCGAGGGCTCTTTTGTGGAGACCTTGAAGGGGTGGCAATCAGGGTGGTTTTACATCACCGAGCCACGCGATCCGGAATGGATCGCAGCCCCTGAGTTCCGGCCCGGACCCCCCACGCGGCTCACGTCCTGGAAAGAGACGGGCCTGTCGTGGGGTGACGAAGGAGAGGTGACCGGATTGCAGACATGCATCCAGTCCCTGGTGAACAAGCAGCTCAAGCTTGTCAATATAGTCCAGGTCATGCTCGTCCGCCGGATTCTCCCGTGTCAACAACGGGGTTTCACTCTGTGGGAGTTCGATCCGGCGCAGCACCAAACCTTGAACAGGCTCTTCAACACGACATACGAAGATGCCTGGAAGGTGCTTTTCAAGGGCGCCGAGGCTCCCGCATCCGCATCCGAAGACCGCGGATTCAGCACGCAGCGTACAGCTAGCACGGTGATTTATCTGTACCTTTTACAGGATACTCGTTTCTCATAGTTTGACTCTATGCGGGATCTAAACTCCCTTACCCTTGACAGGAATGGCAGGTGAAGTCCGGACCAATTGACTGTCCGGATCCTTTGCCCGAAGACCCAGCAGACGCTCGTTTATCAAAGCTGCTGGCTCCGGCGCCTTACGTGGTGTCGGAGAAGAAGGCCAATAAGAAGAAGGCCATGGGGACTCGAAAGAGTTCCCGTCATACGGTGGTGTCGGACTCGTCATCCGACGAGTCTGAGACGCGCTCCTCCCGTGAAGACGAGGGGGAGGATGAAGAACCCTCTCCCCCTCCAGCGGGGGGAGAAAAGAAAAGGAAGGCCGCCCCAACAGGGGAGGCCGAAGGGTCCAAGAAGGGGAAAACCCTTCCTCCGGACTACTCCGCCGACGCCGCCGATGACGAAGAGGAGTGGCCGGACAAAGCCAAGCGTCCGGCGAAATCATAAGTATTCGGATACCAGAGTAACTCATAATATTCCTTTGTTGCATAGCTTTCCCTAATGTCGAACATAATTATGCAGCCCGCCCCAGGCCAGACTCGACAAGTCGTCGAGCGGCTTCCTGGATTCATCGGATGTGAACTCAGTTCCACCCGCTATCTCCCCCCGCACTGCGGACGACGCCGAAGTGGCATCGCGACAAGCTCCGAGGCAGGAGGAGGTGGTCCTGGAGGAGCCGCGAGGCGACCTCCCGGACTCCAGGAGTAAAGGGGACAAGAACCCCCAGGGCTCCAAGTCCGGCTTTGAGCCGGACACCGAGCCGGAATCTTCAACAGTTCCGGACCGCGATAGGCGACCTCCTTCCAAGAGGAGCTGAGCCGGCGGCCTCCGTCCAACCGGAGGTGCCGGACAATCTGCTGGAGGTGCTTAACGGCTCCTCCATCGACGAGGAGCACTGTACTATTATGAGTACGGTGATCCAGAAGGTTCAGTCCGCCAAGAGCGGAATGACTGAAGCTTACGCTAGCATTCTAACAGGCTTCGAGGTAAGTAAAAATATGTAAAAATATTACTGCATAGACAGTAGCCCCTGATGCTCTGTTTGGCGTTCGGAAAGAAAAGCCGAATAGAGAATCTATTAAATTTCGCAGGAGTCTAACAAAAAGGAGTCAATATGCGTATGCAGGCTTCGTTGCTAGCCACCGCCGCACTGACTGCGGAGGTGGATGCCCTGAAGAAGGGCCTCGAGCAGACCAAGCAAGAGCTCGGCCTTGCCAAACGATAGCTCGAGGAGAAGGATGGTAAGAGATACCATACAGAAAAAAATATAAAAAAGATGCAATTGCGAAAAATAACAGGATTGTACTGCTTATTGTAGGGTCCACGACTGAGGTGGCGACCCTCAAGCAGGCGTTGTCCAAGGCCGAGAAGAGAGCGGCCACGGAGCGCACTGAGCGAGAGAAATTTGAGGCCCAGGTCGGCGAGGTGCAGCAAGAGCTTCAGGCTCTCATGAAAAAACATGAGAGTTTGGAGCTGGACTCGAAGACGCGAGCGTCCGAGCTTGCGGCGGCTCTTGAAACTGCCAAGGCTGCCAAGGCCAAATCCCAGAAGGCCCTCCAAGAGTTGGAGGAGGTGAAAAAGATAGCGGCGGGTAAGGCATTCTTTATGCAAAGCAGACATATAAAAGTAAACTACTTGTTACTTACCCGAATCCGGAGTTCTCCAGGGGCATTCGCAGATCTTCCCCGCAGCGTATCTGATGCCGCCGCATTCTACCGAGCCGAGGAAGGCAGTTCGACAGAGAAGGTGTTCTGGTCTCAGTACGCTGAGGCCGGACACCCTGTGCCCTTGAGCGACCAGCTGAAGCAGCTGGTCGAGCTCCACAAGGCGGCCGAATAGGCCATGAAGGGCTTCATAGTTCGGCTGTGGCCTGGAGAGGCCCTGCCTGGGAGCTACTTCGGGCTGGTGCGGCGGCTGGTGGAGGCATGTCCAAGGCTCGAGGTCATCAAGCGCTCCGTCTGCACCGAAGGTGCCCGTAGGGCCCTGGCCCGTGCAAAGGTGCACTGGGGTAAGCTGGACGGTGAGAAGCTTGTGAGGGACGGGCCGCCGCCGGGGAAGGAGCATCGCAAGCCCGAGAACTACTATAAGGATGTTCTTGCCGGTGCCCGCCTTGTGGCGGATGAATGTACCAAGGATGTGGTTTTTGAATGAACTCGCTCGTGTTTATCCTGTGCACTGAAAACTTGTTCATATGCGCTAAGCAATGCTTGTTGAATTTAAAATATTACTTTCTGTGCGGCCGTTTGTCAAAAAATTGAGAGATGGCCAGTCGTCGGCTTCTGCCCCCATGCCACTAGTGTTGGGGTGTTCGGGATAAACCTGAGCGCTCTTTTTACCATAGTTGGGTCCTTCGAGGGAGGCGCTCAGCACAACGAACAAGGCAATCGGACTATAATGCTTGAACACTCTCACTTAGCCATAGAACTCTATAATTTTAAATTTCGGCGAAGCCCCTAGTATTTGGAAGACCGAGTTCGGGGCGCTATCCACGCCTTGGCCGGACTAAGCCGGTTCCTCGCTCGAAGCGGCATAAGTCTTTAAGGACTCGAAAAACCTCTCGAACAGCGACCGGTCTCTCGCCTCATCATGACAGTCAGTTTTAGCTTTTTCTACTGAGGTGCTCAGCCCAGCTCAACTGGGGCACAATCGCAGTAGTTCTCCTAGTGCTACCTTAGCCGATATAGCGGAACGTAAGGCACCAAAACATAGGAGCCGGGCAAACCCAACTATTGACCCAAATCATGATTCGGATCCGATGCATATAGTGCTATAAGTTCGGGGTGCCGCACTTGTGAAAGTGTTCGGACTTCTCACACCATATCGAGGGGTACTGAAGCCCCTGGCGTATTTTGCCGTACCACAATGTACGGGTGCAACATGTCATTAATAAACATATATATAAATAGAGGATAATGCAAAAAATAGACAAAAGCTATGCATTGTTTATAGAAAGGCTGTTGTCCAAGCAGAACGATACGGATAGTGCGATAAGCAAAAGAAATTGGACTATTTAACATGTCCTGGCCAGGGGTAGGCCGCGGAATTGTATTCAAAATAGGTATACTGCTCATAATAGAGACCACCTGGGAGTTCCATAATGCGGCATGGCTTGTCGGCTGTCCTGGATCCTGCATCGTTTGTGCGGCAGTTGAATTGCCGAACAGGTCGTCCGAAGGATGGAGTCCTGAAAGTAAGAGAAAATTTAAAAAAAGAATCCGGCAGCCCCTAGTACGGTTTAAGCCGTGTTTTGGGCGTGCCGTGAAGGTGCCCCTCCCCTTGTGCCCATGGTATTTTGAGAGCGTAGTTATGTACGCGAAGCACTGGTTTTGCTATATTGTGAGGGCTAGGGTTGGGGCCGCATTGCTACGCTTGCTCAGAACGTGTCAGGCGGTCTTGTTGTAGGTTACTCCGGGCGCGCTTGACAGTGTCCGGCTTTTTAAGGGCCGGACTGGAGAACTGCCTAGAGAGGCTGCTTTGTACTTCTGCTGCGAGCGCTGCCGTGTGCTCCTCCATTCGGAGGGAGCGTTCGGTGTTTCCGTTGACCGTGATTACTCCTCGAGGGCCTGGCATCTTGAGCTTGAGGTATGCATAGTGCGGTACCGCGTTGAACTTTGTGAATGCGGTTCGCCCGAGTAGTGCATGATAGCCACTGCGGAACGGGACTATGTCAAAGATTAACTCCTCGCTTCGGAAATTATCCGGGGATCCGAAGACCACTTCAAGTGTAACTGAGCCTGTACAGTTGGCTTCTACACCTGGTATAACGCCTCTAAAGGTCATTTCGGTGGGCTTGATCCTCGAGGGATCTATGCCCATTTTCCGCACTGTATCCTGGTAAAGCAGGTTCAGGCTGTTGCCGCCGTCCATGAGGACTCTTATGAGATGAAATCCATCAATAATTGGGTCAAGAACCAATGCGGCAAACCCGCCATGACGGATGCTAGTGGGATGGTCCCTTCGATCAAAAGTGATCGGGCAGGAGGACCATGGGTTGAACTTTGGAGCGACTGGCTCCAGCGCGTATACGTCCCGTAACGCACGCTTCCACTCCCTTTTGGGGATATGGGTTGCGTATATCATGTTCACCGTCCGCACTTGTGGGGGAAAACCCTTCTGTCCACTGTTGTTCGGCGGCCTGGGCTCCTCCTCGTCATCGCTATGCAGCCCCTTGTCTCTGTTTTCGGCTCTTAACTTGCCTGCCTGCTTGAACACCCAACAATCCCTATTGGTGTGATTGGCTGGCTTTTCGGGGATGCCATGTATCTGGCACAAGCGGTCGAGTATTCGGTCCAAACTGGACGGGCCCTGAGTATTTCTTTTAAATGGCTTTTTCCGCTGACCGGATTTGTAGCCTCAGAATCCGGCATTTACTGCCCTATCCTTGTTGTTGTCGCTGTTAACGTGACGCTTTTGCTTGTTCCGGCGCGACCTGCCGCTTTTGTCCTTGGCATCCGAATTACCAAGGTTCTTGGTTAAGTTGTTGCTACGAGCTAGCCAGCTGTCTTCTCCCGCGCAAAAGCGGGTCATGAGTGTCGTGAGGGCTGCCATAGATTTCGGCTTTTCCTGTCCCAGGTGCCGGGCAAGCAACTCGTCGCGGATATTATGCTTGAAGGCTGCTAGGGCCTCCGCGTCCGGACAGTCGACTATTTGATTTTTCTTTGTTAGGAACCGTGTCCAGAATTGCCTGCCGATTCCTCTGGCTGCTGGATTATGTGGCTTAGGTCATCGGCGTCCGGTGGTCGCACATAAGTGCCCTGGAAGTTGTCAAGGAATGCGGCTTCTAGGTCCTCCCAAGAACCGATTGAGTCTGCTGGCAAGCTGTTAAGCCAATGCCGGGCTGGTCCCTTAAGTTTGAGTGGGAGGTATTTGATGGCGTGTAGATCATCACCACGGGCCATGTGGATACGAACGAGATAATCCTCAATCCATACCGCAGGATCTGTTGTGCCATCGTATGATTCGATGTTTATGGGTTTGAAGCCCTCAGGGATTTTATGATCCATTACTTCATTTGTGAAGCATAGTGGGTGTGCGGCGCCTCTGTACTGGGCTATATCACGACGCAACTCAAAAGAGCTTTGTCTATTGTGTTCGGCCCGGCCGGATTTATTGTATCCGGAGTGACGATCGCCGTCACGTGCCGTGGGGCGCCCGCGCGATTCGTAGATCGATCTTGTTTGCCTTGCCTTGTCCTCCAGTATATCTCGCAGGTCTGGCGCGTTTTCCCGTGCCTTAGCATGTTTTGGGCGGCGTCGGGGCATGGCTTGAGTGGAGGGCCTAGAGGCCTCTCTGTCGCGGCCATGAGGTGGTCGGTCGGCCATGTCATGCGCTGGTGATGTAGGTGCTTCCTCCTCTAATCGGGGTAGCAGCCTGCGCTTTGGGTAACGCTTGGAGGGGCGTTCGAGTTCATATTCTTCGGCCGCAAGGACTTCAATCCATCTGTCAGCTAGCAAATCTTGATCAGCTCTAAGTTGTTGTTTCTTTTTCTTGAGGCTGCTTGCCGTGGCTAAAAGCCTGCGTTTGAAACGCTCTTGTTCGGCGGGGTCTGATGGTACGACGAATTCGTCGTCGTCGAGGCTTGCCTCGTCTTCGGAGGGAGGCATATAGTTATCATCCTCAACCTCTCGGTCTGCCGCTCTCTCATGAGGGATGGCTTCTCCATCTTCC
Organism: Aegilops umbellulata; assembly: GCA_032464435.1. Lineage (NCBI taxonomy): Eukaryota > Viridiplantae > Streptophyta > Magnoliopsida > Poales > Poaceae > Aegilops > Aegilops umbellulata. The sequence continues at coordinate 63,672,344 of CP136054.1, read as the reverse complement.
TATGTCGAATCTTGCTGGAGGGGGTGTTCTTCGGCGCTATCCGGAGTAGTATTATCTCCAGTGCCGGAATCACTGTTTTTGCTTTGGCGGGATTTAGAACGGCGTCGCTGACGCCGGCGTTTGGGATGTTTCTTAGAGGTGTCATCCCCCGCTTTTCCATCGCCATCTCCATCTTTTGGAGTGTCCACCATATATATGTCATATGACAAGGTGGCCTTCCAGCACCCTACAGGTGCTGGTTCCTGTTCGTCTCCTGCATCGTCGTCCATACCGACGATGTCTTCGGAGTCGAAGTCGAGCATGTCGGTTAAATCGTCGACAGTGGCTACAAAGTGGGTGGTGGGTGGGCTCTGAATTTCTTCATCGTCCGCATCCCATCCTTGCTGACCATAGTCCGGCCAGGGCTCTCCTGATAAAGAGAGAGAGACTTTAGTGAGTTCAGGATGTCGCCAAAGGGCGAGTGCTGAAAGATATCCGCGGTGGTGAACTCCATGATCGGCGCCCAATCGGATTCGATCGGCAGGGGCGCAGGGGGTTCGGAGTCCGGAAAGGAATCCGGATCCTCGGAGTCACGGGTCATGCAGAGTGCGGGGCTGGTGTTCGGCTCGATCGCCTTTGAGATCGCAACCCCTAAGGTGGCGTCCAACCGCTCATCCTCGATCGGTGCAGCAGGCTCCGAATTAAGGGTCGGAACCAACGCGCGTGCGGCCTCTAGGACACTGTTCGGCGGCAGAGCTAGATCATGTCCATCGAGACAGTGCAGTGTGCTTGGCTGTGGCTCGAATCCGTCGAAGATCAAGTCCCCGCGGATGTCAGTCGTGTAGTTCAAACTTCCAAACCTGACCTGATGACCAGGGGCGTAGCTTTCGATCTGCTCCAAGCGGCCAAACGAATTGGCCCGCAGTGCGAAGCCGCCGAAGACGAAGATCTATCCGGGGAGAAAAGTCTCACCCTGAACCACATCGTCGTTGATGATCAAAGGAGCCATCGGGCCTAAAAGTGACGACACAGAGGAACTCTCAATGAAAACACCAATGTCGGTGTCAAAACCGGCGGATCTCGGGTAGGGGGTCCCGAACTATGCGTCTAGGCGGATGGTAACGGGAGACAAGGGACACAATGTTTTACCCAGGTTCGGGCCCTCTTGATGGAGGTAAAACCCTACGTCCTGCTTGATTAATATTGATGATATGGGTATTACAAGAGTAGATCTACCACGAGATCAAGGAGGCTAAACCCTAGAAGCTAGCCTATGGTATGATTGTTGTATGTTGGAGTTGTCGTCCTACGGACTAAAACCCTCCGGTTTATATAGACATCGGAGAGGGTTAGGGTTACACAAAGTCGGTTACAATGGTAGGAGATCCAAATATCCGCATCGCCAAGCTTGCCTTCCACGCCAAGGAAAGTTCCATCCGGACACGGGACGAAGTCTTCAATCTTGTATCTTCATAGTCCTGGAGTCCGGCTGAAGGTATAGTTCGGATGGCCGAACACCCCCTAATCCCGGACTCCCTCACCTACCATAATCTCTTCGTTTGTTCTCCGCTATTAGTGACTTTGGAGTGACTCTTTGTTGCATGTTTAGGGATAGTTATATGATCCAATTATGTTATTATTGTTGAGAGAACTTGCACTAGTGAAATTATGAACCCTAAGCCTTGTTTGCTATCATTGCAATACCGTTTACGCTCACTTTTACCACTCGCTACCTTGCTGTTTTTATATTTTCAGTTTACAAAAACCCATATCTACCATTCATATTGCACTTGTATCACCATCTCTTCGCTGAACTAGTGCACCTATACAATTTACCATTGTATTGGGTGTGTTGGGGACACAAGAGACTCTTTGTTATTTGGTTGCAGGGTTGTTTGAGAGAGACCATCTTCATCCTACGCCTGCCACGGATTGATAAACCTTAGGTCATCCACTTGAGGGAAATTTGCTACTGTCCTACAAACCTCTGCACTTGGAGGCCCAACAACGTCTACAAGAAGAAGGTTGTGTAGTAGACATCAGTAGCCCAAGTAAAGTTGCCATGTGTGTTTGAAATCTGAGCGTTGGAACACGTGTCAGTTCCTTAGTGACCCAGGGTCATTTCGGACAAATCAGGTCGGATTGCCTAGTGGCTATAAATAGGCCACCCCCTACACCATAAATTGGTTCGCTGCTCAGAGTTAGTGAAAGGCTTTTGTCATTTGAGAGCAACCCACCTCTGAAGCTTTTGAGAGAGAGAAATCCTTGCGAGGACAAAGCCCAAACACCCAGAGCCAAAGAATGTTAGGCATCACTGAAGTCTTTCTGTCCGCGTGACCTGAAGACTTGTTACACTTGAGGACTGTGAATCCTCCAGCCGGTTAGGCGTCGCGTTTTGAGCATCCAAGAGTCATTGTGGATCGCGGGTGAACGAAGTCTGTGAAGGTTTGCAAGTCTACCTTGAAGACTTACCAGAGTGATTGGGCGAGGACTGGGTGTCCTTAGCTCAAGGGGAATAAGGTGAAGACGTGGTCTTCTGAGTTGAATCTCAGCCTCCCCAACCAGACGTACAGTTGTCACAACAACTGGAACTGGTCCAACAAATCCTATGTCCTCAACAAGTGACTGGTTCTATCATCTCCATTTCTTTACTTAGAGTTTGTCTTCGTGAAGTCATTGCATGTTTGCTTTACCTATTTGTCTTCACTGTTTGACTACTATCGTTGTTTGGCTTCATACCATCTTCCATCATGATCCTTACTACCTAGCTGCTATTAGTCTTCGTACCTTCACTGCATTGCATACTTGACTATGGCGTGCTTAGTGTAGTTTACCTTCCGCTGCATATCAATAGGGTTTTTTCTATTGTTTGTCTTCGAAACTTCCATGTTTTGAAGACTTTCATAAAATTCGCCTATTCACCCCCCCCCTCTAGTCGATAACTAGCACTTTCACAAGTCTCTTTACTCGTTCCGTAATGCATCATCCCGCAACTAACTCATTAGTCACATTGCTTGCAAGGCTTATAGTGATGTGCATTACCGAGAGGGCCCAGAGATACCTCTCCGACAATCGGAGTGAAAAATCCTAATCTCGATCTATGTCAACTCAACAAACACCATCGGGGACACCTGTAGAGCACCTTTATAATCACCCAGTTACGTTGTGACATTTGGTAGCACACAAAGTGTTCCTCCGGTATTCGGGAGTTGCATAATCTCATAGTCATAGGAACATGTATAAGTCATGAAGAAAGCAATAGCAACATACTAAACGATCAAGTGCTAAGCTAACGGAATGGGTCAAGTCAATCACATCATTCTCTAATGATGTGATCCCATTAATCAAATGACAACTCATGTCTATGGCTAGGAAACTTAACCATCTTTGATTCAACGAGCTAGTCAAGTAGAGGCATACTAGTGACACTCTGTTTGTCTATTCACACATGTACTAAGTCTCCGGTTAATACAATTCTAGCATGAATAATAAACATTTATCATGATATAAGGAAATATAAATAACAACTTTATTATTGCCTCTAGGGCATATTTCCTTCAGTTGTACGGGGAGACAAGAGCTTTTGTCGCTAGGTGAGGAAAAGGCCTCCGGGTCGTGCTCGCTTGCCACAGTCCTCGAGAGTCCGAAACTAGGATCTGGGGATGAGTCCGGCCCCTCGGTGATGAGAGGAGTCCGGCTAGGCTCCAGGCCTGCCGACAACACAGTCCTATCCGGATCTGTAGTGGTGAGCTCCATAATTGTGAAGAGTCCGGTGGGTTCCGCACTCCCATCTTTGGAACCAGCAGTTTGCTCCAGATCTAAGGCCAGGGCGGCAGTCGGCGTCGGGAACCCCTCGAAGATCAAGTCTCCTCGGATATCGGCGGGGAGAAAAGTCTCGTTCAAGGTGGCATTATTGTAGATGATCGATGGACCCATAGAGCCTTCTAAAGACGACATAGTGGAACTCTCAATGAAAGCACCAATGTCGGTGTCAAAACCGGCAGATCTCGGGTAGGGGGTCCCGAACTGTGCGTATGAGGATCGAAGGTAACAGGAGATAGGGACACGATGTTTACCCAGGTTCGGGCCCTCTTAATGGAGGTAATACCCTACTTCCTGCTTGATTCACTTTGGTGACTATAGGAGTTACAAGAGTTGATCTACCTCGAGATTGTAATGGCTAAACCCTAGATGTCTAGCATGTATGATTATGATTGCCTCTACGGACTAAGCCCTCTGGTTTATATATACACCGGAGGGGCCTAGGGTTGTAGAAAGTCGGTTTACAGAGAAAGGAATCTTCATATCAGAACGGCAAGCTTGACATCCACGCAAAGGAGAGTCCCATCCGGACACAGGGGAAAGCCTTCTATCTTGTATTTTCACGTCCCATCAGTCTTGCCCACGTCACATAGCCCGGACTCCCGGAGACCCCCTAATCCAGGACTCTCTCACAAGGCCTTCCCCTCTATTCTGGCATTTTGCGGTTCAGTCCACAGATACAGCCCTTCCATTCGATATCAATGCATACTTAGTATAGATCTAATGCTTGCGAGTACTTTGGATGAGTACTCATGATTGCTTTGCTACCCCCTTTTCCCCCTTCCTTCTTCTTTCCGGCTGATGCAACCAGATGGTGGATCCTTGAAGCCAGATGCCACCGCCGGCGGATGCTACTACGTGGAGACCGCCGACGACCAGGAGTAGTTAGGAGGTCCCAGGCAGGAGGCCTTGCCTCTTCGATCATTGTTGCTTTTGTGCTAGCCTTCTTAAGGCAGTCTTGTTTAGCTTATGTCTATACTCAGATATTGTTGCTTCCGCTGACGCTTGTGTATCGAGCTTGTATTCGAGCCCTCGAGGCCCCTGACTTGTAATACAAAGCTTGTATTATTTTAGTTTGTGTCTAGAGTTATGTTGTGATATCTTCACGTGAGTCCCTGATCTTGATCATACACAGTTGCGTGTATGATTAGTGTACGATCGAATCGGGGGCATCACAAGTACATAGTTTTTTTTGAAAGCAACATGGCTTTATTACTCAACGTGCGGGCAAATCACCCAAAACACAATCGCCCACTTGGGCGGGTACATCCGTTTCCCACTGCATGCAGTGGGCTGGTTCACACAAGCGACCCAGGCTAGCCAGTACATGAGCAACAGAATTCGCGCTACGACGACAAACAGAGATATGGAAGTGAGAGAACTAGAGCTTCAATGGTATTTCATGTCCTCGATCACAGCTGCGTACGCCGACGAGTCTACCCTGCGCAGATCCAACGCCTTGCCCAGAAGCTGTGAGTCGGTCTCAAACTCAACTCGAACCATACCGAGCTCTGCTGCCATGTTGATCGCATGTGACATAGCTACAGCTTCAGCAGCAAAAGCATCACTTACATAGTTACGCCCAGGTACAATAGTAGAAACCCATTTTTTTCTAAAATAAATTCGGATTTTCGTATCTGGTAGAGATAGAGGAAACTGTTCAGACTATGTGGGCCAGGGTTCGGGAAACAGAACACACCCCTCATGTTGGTTCCCCTGTGATGAGTCAGGTCGGATCGGATGCCTACCTCAGCATAAGACAGGTCGGACCAGATGCCTACCTTGTTTTGTTTGATGAGCCACACACTAGCGTATACATAAACTTAAAATGAAGGCATCCTCAAAATTTATACTAGTTAAGGATATAGAAAGCGATCCTAAGAGCATCTTCAGCTTATAGAAAAAAAAACTTTCCCAATAATTATTTACAGGGGCTTACAATAACATTTTTTGGGTTTTAATGCGAGTAGACATAACTCTATTATAAAAATTTACCTGAAGTACAAAGCATCCCAAACATAAATATAATTGCATTGAAGCCCTGGACCATCGGACGACCACTACCGCCCGAGTGGTAGTAGCGGGTGCCATTGTGGCTAAGGGCATGGCGGCACGCTGGTAGCGCACTCGCGCAATGGGGAGTTGGGGATTCAGGGTTTATTTGTCGTATAAGGCCGGATGGAGAAGTATTGTTTCCCTATGTTGGGCTAAATAAATGGGCCGCTGCAAGTCCTAGTAAGTCCTTCGGCCGAAGGCAGATGGGCCGGTCCAATTCGAGTCCTGGGGGAGCACTTTCTATGAAGTTTTTGACCAGTTTTTACACATGTTATTTTTCCTATTTGTTTCTGTGAAGGTTTTGCTCGGTTTTCTGCATGAATTTTCCCCCGTTTGTTTTTTTTATAGTTCTGGTCGCTTTTCGGGCGGATTTTTTTTCTGTTTGTTCTGTAGTGCTTTATGTGCTTCTTTCACCGGATTTTCTCTTGTTTTATGTGTTTCTTCGTTGGTTTTCTATGGATTTAAAAAAAATCAACACATGACTATTTTTGTCAGTACACATTGTATATTATTTATACATGCGCACATTCTTCATACATGATAGACAATTTTTAAATAATGATGAACATTTATTTCAAATTCATGTTTTTAACCTTTTTTTAATGTGTGTTAAACATTTTCCAAAGAAACATTTTTTTCAAATGATACAAGATGATTTATTTAACTAGGTGAACATTCCTTTTACATTGAATGTCACCAAAAAATGAAACATATGAACATTTTTAAAGTTCCTCTTACATTTTCCTGATTGTTACAAATTATTTTTCATTACGTTAACATTTTTACGAAATGCAGGAACATTTTTATGTACATTTTTAATGCCATAAAAAAGTTATAAGTTGAGAGAATATTTTTTATCACAAAATAAAAAATAATGTCACAAACATTTTTTTAAACGTATGTACATATTTTTATGCTATTAAAAATTTAAAAGTTCCACAGACATTTTTTAGCGTTCATAATTTTTTTAAATATAAATATATATGTTAGGATATTTTAGAATATATATAAAGGTATATAGAAAAGGAGAAAAAGAAAGAAAAACCAACGAGTGAATGAAGTAGAATCCCCCTCAACTATGTTTCTTGGGCCGACCCATTTAGGGAGCGTTGTAGGCAACACTGTGCGGCGGGAGTGGCGTGTATAGTAAGCCATACGTAGCGGCGCACAGGTAGAGAAGTGGAAACCCAAAGTTTCCAGATTTTTTTTGGGGGGGGGGGGGGGGGGGGGTTTGTATATGATAGAGACACAACAAACTTTTTGGACAATATGGGTTTGGGTTTGGGTTCAGGAAAGTGTTCACCCCTTGTGTTGGCTCCCCTGTGATAGGTCAGGCAAGGTTAGATGCTTACCTCAGCATAGGACAGGCAGGCCGAATGCCTACCTTGTTCTATTTGGTGGGCCACGCACTAGCCTATACATAAACTAAAAATGAAGTCTTCCTCAAAATTTATAAGGGCGTGGAAAGCGATCATAAGAGCATCCCCGGCTTCTATGGGGGTTCCTAATAACATTTTTCTTGTTTTTTTCAAATAGATCACCGGACGACCACTACCGCCGCCAGAACGAGATACTGGAGCCGGCCTGACCTTGCGGATGACACCCGGGAAGTTTTTGTGCGTTTGTCCATAGCCGCAGTTGTCGCCATTGAACTTTTGAATCGATCTGAGGTGTGTGACATCTGATATCACTGTGGCCCACCTGCAAAGAGAAACCCCTAACCTCGTTGTAACAATGAGATGAGCGGATTCTACACCAAAGCTCCTTTGACTTCATCCTGGCGGACGAATTCAAGAAGGAACGAAGTCCGAAAGACCAACTCAAAAATGAAGCGTCACCACTCGTTCGAGCGCTGCCCCTGCGAGGACTAGAAAACCCTTACCTGAACAACAAGCCGGAACCGAGGCATCAGGGTTCCCCTCCCCGCACCAGCCATCGTTGCAGCAGGCAAAAGGGTGGGGGTGAACCACGGGCTAGGCGATGAAGCTTGGAGGGTAGGAGAACTTTACCCTGGGCGCAAAGGCGTGAGGGAAAGGAAAAGATGTGTTGTCTTTCTAGTTACGGGGATGAATGGTTTCGCAGATCACCAATAACCAATTTTCTAATATCAAATCGGACATAGGGCCGCAACCTGTCAATGAGATATCTCTCTCTCAACGGTGGCACGGCAGGGCGGCTCTGGTAATTGGGCGGCGGGTGGCAACACGAGGGACTTTTTCAGGTAGTGGCGTGTATTGGGGGAATTTGGAAGAGGGCCAACTCCCCTCGAAGATGGGCTATTCTTTCACCAAAAATTATTATTATTAGGAAAAGTGGAGCTGTTGGAGCTGGTTTTTGGCCCAACTCCACAGGTAAAGAAAGTTTTTTGGAGAAAGCGAAGATGTTTAGAGATGCTCTATCGTCTCCAGTAGCGCAGACCCAAAATTTGGCTAACCAGATCCATGTTAAATAGAGGAGAGAGAGAGAGAGAGAGAGAAAGAGAGAGAATGTGTGTTGAATTTGGAGACCGGCGTTCACCAAAGGAGCAAAGAAGAGTGCTGGTACCGGTGGCGTGTGGTGGGCTAAACCCCACTATTACCACCATCATCCATCAAGCGAAGTATGCCAGCAGTTGTTGCCATCGTCCATCGAACGACAACAGCATACATGATGAAAAGGCAGCCAGCAGGATCACGAGGTTGGATTCCCGGTTCAGTTCATGCATGCAGGATCCAGTCTGTTTCCTGCTTCCACAGAAGCACCGGTCTCTGTCTCTCTGACGCCCAACAATGCAGACACCTCTTCCTTTTTTTCCACTTTGATTAATCAGCACCGGCCGACCGGAGGGAGCTAAAAAACAATTCAGCATCACCGAAAGCTTTCCATCCAAACGTACATTTTTATTTAGCACGGGAGCCTTGTGATCCCGTGAACGAAGTCCACGGATTTGATGGAGGCAAATCTCGTCAGAAATAGTGCGCGCCTGTTGCAGAAATTTGACTTGAGGGTAATAACATGCACCACAGTGCCATTTTCATTTATGTTCAGAAAGGGACGGTTTTGGATAGAGCCACGCTATTCTAGAATGTCTGATGAGAGAGTGGCTACGGAATTATAACCACTTGCAGCCATCCCAAATTCTCACATAGTTTTTTGCATGTATATGTAGAAGGAAGAAGGAAAAGATAAATTCCGTTTCTTGCTTTCAAGCAAGCAGAAGAAAAACCGGCATCCGTGCGTGCGTGCGTCCGTCCATCCGCTCCCGTCCATAACATTTCGATCACAAATAGGTAGGCAAGGCAATCTCCTTTGTCCATAACAACATGACGCACTTTGCTTCTGAATCCAGACCTCTCTGATTGCTCTGGAAATAGGTTTGCATGGTTCGGAAGACAAGGAAACTTGTACTAGATCATTTTGGCCATGTCATCAGGCGCATCCATGTCTTAAGTGGAACGAGATAGAGTTAAGTGCCGCTGTCAGAGAAAGAACACGGGATTTCTCTGACAAGACCACAAGATCCGGGGCTCTCCCAAAAAGGAAGAGATTGCTTCAAAACCTGTGAAGATGAAACAACCTATGTACTCCTCGATCGACCACATATAATCAAAAAAGAACAAGCAAAAATTAGTTAGCCGGTAGTATTAAAAAAAATGTGGTGGGAAAGGAGCCCAGCAAGGACAGCAGACGCCACCGGAGAGACAAGGGCATCCATGGCTGTATGGTAACGATCGACCGGTCAGTCAGTCGTCGACGAGACGGTTCACTCGCCGGCCGGCCGGTGGTGACATCCGCACCGCAAATAATCGTGGCCTGGCCATTACCGTCGCCGTCGTCAAGTCACACGCGTACGTGCGCCCGTTCGCCGATGCCGACGTCCATCGCTAGCCAGGCGGACGCCGGCCGGTGGTGGCTTGGCCGCACGCGCTTGCCGCCTAGCGAGTGCACGTCGCTCTCGTGCCCAAGTGCAGAAATTCCTCGGGAAATTTATGGATGCTTGTGTGGAAATAAAGGTGGTGCAGTATGTACACTCGATCCGATTGGAGTTCAGACAGCGTGGAAGGCCAAGGAGAATTTTCTTTTCAGAAATTTATGTGTGCTTTGGAAATAAAGGTGGCTCCTGCCCGCCGTACGTTGGATTCGATTGGAGTTCAGAGAGCATGAATGGCCACCATCGGCTTCGTTTATGCTCGCCAGTGGTTTGATTGCTCTATCCGATAAGCTACGCATGTTGATTCTTGCTCTGTGACTATAAAGAAGTGTTTATACTATTGGATTCGCTTCTAATCACCCAATGGATCACAACTCCGCGTCCGCCGCCTTCCCTACATGCCACGTGCCCCATGGGCCACCAACATAAGATTTGCAACTCGGGTGTTGTTGCAATCTTACCATCAACAAACGGTGGATGAAGATGAAGGCGAGGCGGCGACATCCAGATCCCCACAGTGCCGAACAAGTGGCGCGTGTCACCCGATGCTTCGGCACCCGCTCCGGCAACCAGCCACCTCGCCGGAGAGAGGGATGGCAGTGAGGTTGCACTCGGGGTCCAGCGCGATGGCAGCCGTTTCCGCACGCCTCCACAACGGCCATTGCCCGCACGCGGTGCCCCCAGACTCGTCGAAGAGGAGGATGGTGGCGAGGCGACCTGGTTGGAGGTCCGGTGCTCGCCGGCGGTGGTTAAATGGCGGGGACAGGCACTGCCGCTCCTCCCTCGTCACGGTTTGACGGGAGCTCGCTGTGAATGACGGACGGTGATTTTTTTTTCTTGCAACATTCTCCCTGTTGCAAGAAAGATTTTTACGTCACTAATGTTGTAAAACTTTCTTCCGTAACATCTATAAAGGTGATGACGGAAAAAATTTCTAAAACACTAGCTCGGTTGCATTTTTGTTGCAACTATACCTCTGTTACAAAAGCTCCGCAACATGAACTCGGTTGCAAACGTCCGAGCACAAAACCATCCTTGTTGCAAAGTTGCCAGCTGAATCTGACGGCCATCTCACTTTGAATCCAATGGCTCGCGAGGCGCCGTTTTTAGTCACTAGACTATTGGGGGGAAATTAACCTTTGATTTCAATATATGTTACTAATCTTGGTTTCTCAAGGGCTAAAACCGCCAATATTGACCTCTTGACCAATTTAGAGTGATTTTGATGATGATATGGATGTGTTTTTTCTAGGCTACATATTAGGGGAAAGGTCTACTTTTCAACTTGGATTCAAGTATAGGACACCAATTCTTGGTTACTTAAACGTCAAAACCGTCTATATTTCATCAACACTCAAGGAGGTTTTCGTGGTTGTATGGAGGTATTTTCACACACGTGACAACCATGCTAAAATTTAGAAATAGGGGAAATAAAATTTGTAAAAGATTATTTGAACTTATAAATATGTAGCATAAAGATATACCCAGGAGAAACTAAGGAGCGCCGTAAATTTTCAAAAAAAATCATACTTTGTAGTAGATTTTACAATATTTTATAGTTTTATTGTTTCCATCAATTTCATTCTTTTTCAAAAAGTTAAATTTAAGAAACGTTGCCTTACTAATTTAGGTTCCTAATACCAGATTATTCGACAATAGTTATATTCTCTAGATATTTTTGCAATTCTTACAATTTACCCCCCCCCCCCTCACACACACATTCCAGCATTGGTACCCTCTCATAAACATTTCTCCCACTCCCACACCATCTTTGCAAATCTGCAACCTTTTGCTCTTCTTTTCATCTCGCCAAGCCATCTTGTCTATCATCTTCACCATTTCTCTGATACAGTCTATCTCTTCTCATTGACGTCGTTCTCATATGCCTTCAAACCCTACCTCCTAATCGATTCCGCCCTCCATCAGCCAATGATCATCAACGACCTATCCGCCAGCAATACCTCATTTTGACGTCCACCGTCACTAGCTTGTGGCACCGTCACTCTAATCGGTGCTCCGACTACTTCAACCGCTACCATTGTTATCACTGAACCATCCTTGTAGACTTGGGGTGGAAAAGCACCCCCTTCCGAAACCATGATCGATATAAATTAAGCAATTCTCAAAATAAATACAAGCATATACATACATAAGAGTTACTTTGTCGATCAAGCACAAATCGTATCTTTATAAAAAAAATACCGAACGTTACTCGGCAAAAAGCATTTAAATAGTAAGAGTTTTGACCAAAGTCGGATGTGCACAATAGCCATGGAGATAGCGAGCAGATCCAGAGAGACTCCTCGTGCTATTGTGCCTACCTACTCGGCTATCCTTGTGCACTTCTTTGTGAGGGGATGTTCTTAGGCACTGTTTGTTGTTGTTGAAACCCTGTTATGCTGAATTTATTTTACAACTTGTGGAAAAATAGACACTAAAGCTATAGGAAAACAAGAAAAATAGCCAAAAGTCGGTCAAAAAATAGATCATCATAATTTACCTTAATGCCAAACAATCATGTATGTACAATGTGATCATAACAAATACTTAACTACACATATGTTTAAAAGGTGGAAATACAATTTTTAAGGCAAATGGAGAGCCACAACCAACAGAACCACGATAGCCGAATCCACTACCACTATGGGCACACCATCCAGCCAAAGTGGGGTCGGCTCATGCGACCAGAAAACAAAAGGTGATCGAGCCGCACAACACAACACGGGGGCCGGTTTTGCCTCAAACCCAAGTTGGGTTAGGTATGTCTTGGCTTGTTCCCCTCTAGCTAAGCTAGCACAAACTTATGGATTTTTCCTGCGCCAAAATCATGATGAATCCAACGAATCCATGCATGCATGCATGAGACGAACAACATGATTAGCATCATCAGTATTTTTTAGCGGATCAGTATTCATCAGTTTGTGCCGTATGGAGTCTTCCTCTTTCTTGTCTACTGAACGATATAGTGCTTCTTGTGGAAGTTGATAAACTGGCCCATCAAGGCTTTTGTGGCCCATCATACATATATTTTAGTAATCTAGAGAATGATTAGTAAGTACTACGGTGGCTTTTGGGAAGCAAGTTAGCTGAAATTCAACCTTTTTTTTTTGTGTGTGTGGAGAAAAATCAATGCATCGTTCAATCAATTTTAGACACTAGAAAACACTAATGGAGATGAAAGGATGTTTTTGACTAATACAGTTAGTACAAAGTTGAGACACTTACTTTAGGATGGAGGGAGTATCTTTTACCATTTGTTTGCTTGTGCCATGTGTTTGTTTGAGTGTCTGCTTCCAACTACACCATGGCCCAAAACAATATTTCTACTATATTTTTTTAAAACATATTCCTACTATATTAGGATTCTATATATGCTGCTTGAGAGGAAATGAAGCCGTACAGGAGGCACCAAAATGGCAAAGCTTAATGATTGAAGAAGGGAGACAATGCTAACTTGGGTAGGGTCATTGGATTTCGCTCATGTCTTTGCAAAGAAAACGCCCATAATCACGCAGTGTAGGTCGGCTCTCATTTATGCGTAGGGCCACTACCGCTAGCTAGCTGACCACAATTGCCAATAATTGAGTATCTTCCATTGATGCAGATTAAAGCAAAGGACTCCAAATTATTTGTGGAAAACGTACCAAAAGAATAGTAGGTTGTTCGCCCGGCATGAGTTCCATCTGGTCCTAATCCAACAACTCTGCCTCTCTCTATATTAGGACCAGCTGCTTTTTGTGAGTAATATTTTTAGGTCATTTTGGGGCTTTTAGGTTCCCCTGTTTGTTTTCCTAGAGCAAAGTAGTCTATGTATTTGTCATTTACCAATAATTTGTCAGTTGGATTTTTTTACGTTTTGTTAGAATAAATCCGAGGCACTCCGTCGATCATCCGAGGACCAAGCAATCACACGAGCACGACACCGAGATTTTTTAACGAGGTTCACCGATATGGCTACATCCCCGGGGCTTGACTACGGGCGCTCCTCCCCGTGACACCGTCACAATACCGCACCCGGCCACCCGGGCGCCGGCACACGCCACCGGCTCCCCCTTGCGCGCCTGCGCTATTATGTTGGCATAGGTTACATCGTGTGTCTACCCCCGCTATATAAGAGAGGCCTAGGATACAAGTGTCCTATTAGGACACGACTCCATATCCTATCTAAACACAATTCTACTGCAAGTCCAACTGTAACCTACCTTGTACACAATATTCGACACAACTCTAACACGCTTGATGGGTTTCACACAAAAAATGAACGCCACTAGGTGTATCTAACACACTAAAATTTGGCGAATTGAGCCTAGTTCATATGGTTAGGTCGTTTAATGGTGGAACCGGTCCATTAGGGTTCAAGTCCTACACTTGGCACTGCTGCTCGCATTTTTGCTGAATTTATTTCAGACTTTTCGACGATATTCGTTTAGTGGATGGAAACGTTCTCGTCGACGCCTTAACTCTTAAGAGCCATTTGAGATATTACTATGTTTATGTGTAGGGGCCAATAGCTAGCTCACCACAATTGGCTATCATTGAGTACTATCAATGATGCAATTAGAAGAAAGGACTTCAAAATTATTCGTAGAAAGCAACGAAAGATTGGGCACCATAATTCCAACCATCAGCCATGTGTTCCATTAGGTACATTTCACATAACTTCCCTCTTTGTTTATGTGGACCAGCCGCTTTTTGGCGCCATATTTATACCAAATTATTCTCTAGTCTCCCATTTGCCAATAGTTCTGTCATACATATCTTAATAAATTAGTCTCCAACCTCCTATTTGCCATTAATTTTGCCGCGTGTATGTTACCAAATTAGTCTGTAGTCTATTACTAGTCTCATTTTGCCATATGTATTGTGCCTAAGTTTGACTTGGAATGTTGCCTCATTTGTCTGCTAATATATCATTGCAGATTGTATGATTTAGAATGTTGTAGCGAGACATGTCATGTCCTATGTGGATGGCCTCAAATTTGTTATGTTTCTTCTTTATACGCCTGCTCGTTCATATTATTCAAACTTAAATTATATTGTTCCGTGCATCACACGATGCACATGTTGGTTCTTTCCCTCTTTAGGAAAAAATTTTGTGCTTAGTTTTCTTTTTCAATTTGCAACTTTTTTCAGCAAATCATTGATGAATTTTCTTTTTTTTTTCCATCGGCCGTCAGAGCGGCAAACAGAGGGGAGGCGAATTCAGGGGCTCACTGATGAAGCCTGGAAGGAAGAGTTTGATGTACCCGCCAAGGATAGAGGAGGTTGAGTTTGCAAATTCGATAATTTGTGGTGAAACGATCCGCTTTGCAGCCTCAAACGCAGTGTTGATGGCAAAGCAAAAGATGTCTCGCTGAATGCTGTCACGCTCGACCCGACCCGGTTGTCGCTTCTTGCTCACAGCTCACGTAGGGCTCGTCCTCTCGTCCAGCTCTCAACCTACGAGCGTACTACTCCTACGTGCTACTGTTTGTTGGTACTGCGGCAGCTTGAGAACGGCGAGGCATCAATCAACAGTGGCTCGTGACCGTGGACTAGCCTATATCGATCGACCCCATCCACTGGCGCACAGTGCTGACCACACACGCATGCAGTTGGACTCGAAGCTTCCGCGGCTCTGCGGCGGAAATGGAACCGCGGCACACCACACCTTTTGGCATGAGAGGAAACTGGTGGATCTCAAACAAACGACCCCGGATCTACCTCTCGACTGTAAATTGCCTGTGCAACTATACCGTGCAATTCTCCGTGTCTTGGCCTGAAACTGCTAAATACTGAACTGTCTTGTGCATTCACCAAGGAGAAGTGCCATTATTGGGAGGAAACAAGGAAGATCGAGTGAGCGCCTCTGTCATTCAGGCTGTGAGACAATTTATTAGGAACGCTGACTTTGATTATACGTGCTAGCTATCCATCCATGATCCATCCACCCAAGTGGAGAGCAGAGGCCCGGTGCGTGCAGATGCAGAGCGCAAGGCAGGGCCGGCGATCGCGACGGGCGCGTCTTGCCGTGCGTCCGGGGGCGCTTTAAATTCCCCTGTCTATTATTTGTTGTTGCGGTTGGGAAACCCCCCGCACATCGCAGCTGGGCAAAACAGCATTTTTTCACTGCACTTGTGGACATTTTCGGCGATCTCTACTACCTTGTCTCTGATGCACCGGTAAGTGACTGGATAAGGAGGAGATTTGCAGTCCATTTGCTCATCATTCCCGCACTGCTCCCGGGCTGCATGCAACCCTGCTGCTTGACCTCTCCCGTGCTTAAATTGATTCACGCAACTCGGTTTTACTTTTGGGACAGTAAGAGGATCGATCCCCCCTTGGACTCGAGTCAGTGACGACGCACGCGGGAATAATCACCACTCGTCCACGTGCATATATTCCGGGATCCTGGATCCTCATCTTCTACACGAATGGTTCTCATTCTCACGCACAGTAAAGATTCGCGTAACTGAGTTGCTAACTGTCGACAGCTGTGCTAGGAGTTCCACAGTAAGTATTCCGCCAAAAGCCCGATGGTAATGGTGGATCCTCGAATCAAACCAAAAAAAAAAAAACAAGACGCGGGCAAGGAATATCTCGAAAGCTAGAATCCCTAGTAATAATAATAATTAAGAGGAACAACGGCAAAGCTAGGATGTTGGTTAATTAATACACGTGATTTTTGCAGATCTCATTCCCTCGACCACCACACGTCTACGATATTAAAAACACTAGTATAGCATCGAAACTCTCTATGCAAAACCCTTATAAAAATTAATCTTTTATTAGGCCAGTTGGCTCGGAACGAACAGCCAGACAGCCAGGGCATCCCATGACTGTTCAAGCCCGACCAGTGGAGATCAGCACCGGATAAGCCAGTAAACAAGTAGTCCTACTAGCAGCAGCGCATAATCTAACGCCGGTGGAGCAGCGCCGTTCCGTGCTGAAAAAGGAAGGCGGGCGTGGGCGTGGACCTGGTCGTCGCGCTGGCGCTGGCGAGCCAAGCCCGTTCAGCTAACCGAACCGGAAAGCGGGCGCTGACGGCGCGGTGGAAGACTGACTCGGAAACCCACCGCCCGGGCCCACGCGCACGCACATCCACCGGGCCGCTGGCCCACCCTGTCAGCGGGACCCACCCAGCGCCCTCCGGCCCCCGAACCGGAAGTCAAAGGCACGAGCGCGCGCGCGCCACGTGGCGCGGCCCCGCCCGATCTTTTCCGGCAGCGGGGAGGGTGACGCGCGCGCCCGCGGTCGACATCCGGCGCGCTGGCCCCCACGCGCGAGGCGGTTTGAATGAGTCCTGGAGGACACGTCACCGTTTGTTGCTAACGGCGTTGGTTGAGCCGCCCGCGGAGGAAGCGACGTCGCCTCGCGACGCAGCGCACGGGAGCACGTACAGGACGCGTGAACCTCGTTGCCTTTCGGTTTTCCGTGGGGCCCACACGGCAGGGTGAGTGAGAGAGAGAGAGAGAGAGCGCGCGCCAATCTGCTGCCTCCATCTGCCGGCCGTGGGGCGCATCTGCCAGTTGCAGCCGCGTGTGTGATCTGGTGGTGGTACTACGGCCACACGAGCTGGTGCACACGGCCGGGGACCCCAGATATGAAAGAGAGTTGATGGTGTAGTTGTCGACTGAGGTTTAGTGAAAACAATGGCGCTTTCTGGTTGAGTTGTTCAGATTATATTGTTGTATACATTATATGTTTGATGTGCACTCTTAGATGTTTATTATGGTATGATTTTCGATTGATAGGTGACATTGCGAGAGCTTAGAGTATCTACGTTAACGATCTTTGATGGGGCGTAGAATTCTGGACACGGGATATGTGCGTGCATCATCGATTTGTGGTCTGAATTTCTTTTCTTTCTACACTTCTTATTATTCTCCATAGTCACTTGATAGAACAGGAGGTTGTATGTTGACTACTATTTCTTTTCTCCATTTTTCGACGTAGTCACAAGATAGAACTAGAGATGATGGTGATTTCAAATTTCTCTTGATAAGGGTGTAACCATCTCTAACATCACGTTTTGGCGACTATTAGGTAAATGAATGCGAGCTTAGATGAGGGAATCATAGTGAGATTAGACATGTGATGTGTAATTTTAGTATCAATCCCTTTGGTCTACAATGTGAATTGCCCGTGGGGGTTGAATGGGATGGTTTATTCACATGATTGGTTATTGGGAATCGATGATTACTGGCTAAGGGATGATTGTATACGTCAAGATGTTGTCTCCCAAACAATTTTGGTTCAATTTTGACCCCTCCGTGTTTTGCTACTAAAATAATGGTCATGGCCTATTCCCCTCACAAAATTCTTATATCGCCAACCAAATATGGTTGTATATCATGCACCATCTAAATTCACATTGTGTGCATTGAATCACCTTCAACCAAACGAGTTGTAAAGTTGGGCTTCCAAGATAACATACCAGATGCTAGTTAAGTTAGGCTATGTTGTGGGGTTGCTAATGTTTAAAATCAACTTCATAGGTTAAATATAGCCCTAACGACCTCTTTCAAATGTAGCATAACGAGAACATGTGTCTCAAATGTCATGGCATAATGAATGTTATATGACGCAAAAGGCCACATGAGCACATGCAAGAGTGTTTCATGCAGAAGTGTTGTAAGAGGGGGGAGGGGGTGAGATACATGAAAAAAAATGTTGGAAATATGCCCTAGAGGCAATAATAAAAGCATTATTATTATATTTCCTTGTTCATGATAATTGTCTTTATTCGTGCTATAATTGTGTTATCCGGAAATCGTAATACATGTGTGAATAACAGACAACAATATGTCCCTAGTAAGCCTCTAGTTGACTAGCTCGTTGATCGACAGATAGTCATGGTTTCCTGACTATGGACATTGGATGTCATTGATAACGAGATCACATCATTAGGAGAATGATGTGATGAACGAGACCCAATCCTAAACATAGCATAAGATCGCATAGTTCGTTTGCTAGAGTTTTCCAATGTCAAGTATCTTTTCCTTAGACCATGAGATCGTGTAACTTCCGGATACCGTAGGAGTGCTTTGGGTGTGCCAAACGTCACAACGTAACTGGGTGACTATAAAGGTATACTACGGGTATCTCCGAAAGTATCTGTTGGGTTGACACGGATCGAGACTGGGATTTGTCACTCCGCTTGACGGAGAGGTATCACCGGGCCCTCTCGGTAATGCATCATCATAATGAGCTCAATGTGATCAAAGTGTTTGATCACGGGATCATGCATTACGGTACGTGTAAAGTGACTTGCCGGTAATGAGATTGAACGAGGTATTGGGATACCGACGATCGAATCTCGGGCAAGTAAAATACCGATTGACAAAGGGAATCGTATACGGGATTAATTGAATCCTCGACATCGTGGTTCATCCGATGAGATCATCGTGGAGCATGTGGGAGCCAACATGGGTATCCAGATCCCGCTGTTGGTTATTGCCCGAGAGCCGTCTCGGTCATGTCTGCATGTCTCCCGAACCCGTAGGGTCTACACACTTAAGGTTCGGTGACGCTAGGGTTGTGAAGATATGTATATGCAGTAACCCGAATGTTGTTCGGAGTCCCGGATGAGATCCCGGACGTCACGAGGAGTTTCGGAATGGTCCGGAGGTAAAGAATTATATATAGGAAGTGCTGTTTTGGCCATCGGGACAAGTTTCGGGGTTATCGGTATTGTACCGGGACCACCGGAGGGTCCCGGGGGGTCCACCGGGTGGGGCCACCTGCCTCGGGGGGGCACATGGGCTCTAGGGGGTGCGCCTTGGCCTACATGGGCCAAGGGGAACCAGCCCCAAGAGGCCCATGCGCCTAGGGTGGGGAAACCCTAAAGGGGGGCGCCCCCTTGCTTGGGGGGCAAGCCCCCCACCCCTTGGCCGCCGCCCCCCCTAGGAGATTGCATCTCCTAGGGCCGGCGCCCCCCTAGGGGGCTATATAAAGGGGGAGAGGAAGGGGGCAGCCGCACCCTGGTCTTTGGCGCCTCCCTCTCCCTCTCCAACACCTCCTCCTCCGTAGAGCTCGGCGAAGCCCTGCCGGAGTACTGCAGCTCCACAATCACCACGCCGTCGTGCTGCTGCTGGAGCCATCTTACCCAACCTCTCCTTTGCCTTGCTGGATCAAGAAGAAGGAGACGTTACGCTGACTGTACGTGTGTTGAACGCGGAGGTGCCGTCCGTTCGGTGCTAGGATCTCCGGTGATTTGGATCACGTCGTGTACGACTACCTCATCCCCGTTCGTTAAACGCTTCCGCTCGCGATCTACAAAGTGGTATGTAGATGCAATCTCTCTCCCATGACTCGTTGCTTAGATGAACTCATAGATGGATCTTGGTGAAACCGTAGGAAAAATTTTAATTTTCTGCAACGTTCCCCAACAGTGGCATCATGAGCCAGGTCTATGCGTAGTTCTCTATTGCACGAGTAGAACACAATTTGTTGTGGGCGTAGATGTTGTCAACTTTTCTTGCCGCTACTAGTCTTATCTTGCTTCAGCGGTATTGTGGGATGAAGCGGCCCGGACCAACCTTACACGTACACTTACGTGAGACCGGTTCCACCGACTAACATGCACTAGTTGCATAAGGTGGCTGGCGGGTGTCTGTCTCTCCCACTTTAGTTGGAGCGGATTCGATGAAAAGGGTCCTTATGAAGGGTAAATAGAAGTTGACAAATCACGTTGTGGCTTTCACGTAGGTAAGAAAACGTTCTTGCTAGAACCTTAATTCAGCCACGTAAAACTTGCAACAACAATTAAAGGACGTCTAACTTGTTTTTTGCAGCAAGTGCTTTGTGATATGATATGGCCAAAGTTGTGATGAATGATGAATGATCTATATGTGATGTATGAGATGTTCATGCTATTGTAATAGGAATCACGACTTGCATGTCGATGAGTATGAGAACCGGCAGGAGCCATAGGAGTTGTCTTTATTTTTTGTATGACCTGCGTGTCATTGAGAAACGCCATGTAAATTACTTTACTTTATTGCTAAACGCGTTAGCCATAGTAGTAGAAGTAATAGTTGGCGAGCAACTTCATGGAGACACGATGATGGAGATCATGATGATGGAGATCATGGTGTCAAGCCGGTGACAAGATGATCATGGAGCCCCAAGATGGAGATCAAAGGAGCTATGTGATATTGGCCATATCATGTCACGTTTATTATTTGATCGCATGTGATGTATATCATGTTTTGCATCTTGTTTACTTAGAACGACGGTAGTAAATAAGATGATCCCTCATAATAATTTCAAGAAGTGTCCCCCCTAACTGTGCACCGTTGCGACAGTTCGTTGTTTCGAAGCACCACGTGATGATCGGGTGTGATAGATTCTAACGTTCAAATACAACGGGTGTAAGACAGATTTACACATGCAAACACGTAGGTTGACTTGACGAACCTAGCATGTATAGACATGGCCTCGGAACACAGAAGACCGAAAGGTCGAGCATGAGTCGTATAGAAGATACGATCGACATGAAGATGTTCACTGATGTTGACTAGTCCGTCTCACGTGATGATCGGACACGGCCTAGTTGACTCGGATCATGTAATACTTAGATGACTAGAAGAGGGATGTCTATCTAAGTGGGATTTCATTAAATAATTTGATTAGATGAACTTTATTATCATGAACTTAGTCTAAAATATTTACAATATGTCTTGTAGATCAAATGGCCAACGTAGTCCTCAACTTCAACGCGTTCATAGAGAAAACCAAGCTGAAAGACGATGGCAGCAACTATACGGACTGGGTCCGGAACCTGAGGATCATCCTCATAGCTGCCAAGAAAGATTATGTCCTACAAGCACCGCTGGGTGACGCACCTGTTCTCCCTGCAGAACAAGACGTTATGAATGCTTGACAGTCACGTTCCGATGATTACTCCCTCGTTCAGTGCGGCATGCTTTACAGCTTAGAGCCGGGGCTCCAAAAGCGTTTTGAGAGACATGGAGCATATGAGATGTTCGAAGAGCTGAAAATGGTTTTCCAAGCTCATGCCCGGGTCGAGAGATATGAAGTCTCCGACAAATTCTTTAGCTGTAAGATGGAGGAAAATGGCTCTGTCAGTGGACACATACTCAAGATGTCTGGGTTGCACAACCGCTTGACTCAACTGGAAGTTAATCTCCCGGATGAAGCGGTCATTGACAAAATCCTCCAGTCGCTTCCACCTAGCTACAAGAGCTTTGTGATGAACTACAACATGCAGGGGATGGTAAAGACCATTCCTGAGGTATATGCTATGCTGAAATCAGCAGAGGTAGAAATCAAGAAGGAACATCAAGTGTTGATGGTGAATAAAACCACTAAGTTCAAGAAGGGCAAGGGTAAAAGGAACTTCAAGAAGGACGGCAAGGAAGTTGCCGCGCCCGGTAAGCAAGTTGCCGGGAAGAAGCCAAAGAATGGACCCAAGCCCGAGACTCAGTGTTTTTATTGCAAGGGAAGTGGTCATTGGAAGCGGAACTGCCCCAAATACTTAGCGGACAAGAAGGCCGGCAAAATAAAAGGTATATGTGATATACATGTAATTGATGTGTACCTTACCAGTACTCGTAGTAGCTCTTGGGTATTTGATACCGGTGCAGTTGCTCACATTTGTAACTCAAAGCAGGAGCTGCGGAATAAACGGAGACTGGCGAAGGACGAGGTGACGATGCCCGTCGGGAATGGTTCCAAGGTCGATGTGATCGCCGTCGGCACGCTACCTCTACATTTACCTACGGGATTAGTTCTAAACATCAATAATTGTTATTTAGTGCCAAGTTTGAGCATGAACATTGTGTCTGGATGTCGTTTAATTCGAGATGGCTACTCATTTAAATCTGAGAATAATGGTTGTTCTATTTATATGAGTGATATGTTTTATGGTCATGCTCCGATGGTTAATGGTTTGTTCTTAATGAATCTCATGCGTGATGATACACATATTCATAGTGTGAATACCAAAAGAGTTGAAGTTGATAACAATAGTCCCACATATTTGTGGCACTGCCGCCTTGGTCACATAGGTGTCAAACGCATGAAGAAGCTCCATGCAGATGGACTTTTAGAGTCTCTTGATTATGAATCATTTGACACGTGCGAACCATGCCTCATGGGTAAAATGACCAAGACTCCGTTCTCAGGAACAATGGAGCGAGCAACCAACTTATTGGAAATCATACATACCGATGTGTGCGGTCCAATGAGTGTTGAGGCTCGCGGTGGCTATCGTTATGTTCTCACCCTCACTGATGACTTGAGTAGATATGGGTATATCTACTTAATGAAACACAAGTCTGAGACCTTTGAAAGGTTCAAGGAATTTCAGAGTGAGGTTGAAAATCAACATGACAGAAAAATCAAGTTTTTACGATCAGATCGTGGAGGAGAATACTTGAGTCATGAATTTGGCACACACTTAAGAAAATGTGGAATAGTTTCACAACTCATGACGCCTGGAACACCTCAGCGTAATGGTGTGTCCGAACGTCGTAATCGCACTCTATTAGATATGGTGCGATCTATGATGTCTCTTACCGATTCACCGCTATCTTTTTGGGGCTATGCTTTAGAGACTGCCGCATTCACTTTAAATAGGGCTCCGTCGAAATCCGTTGAGACGACACCGTATGAATTATGGTTTGGAAAAAAACCTAAGCTGTCGTTTCTAAAAGTTTGGGGATGCGATGCTTATGTCAAGAAACTTCAACCTGAAAAGCTCGAACCCAAGTCGGAAAAATGCGTCTTCATAGGATACCCTAAAGAAACTATTGATCTTTGTTGCCAAGAATGGATCCTTTCTAGAGAAAGAGTTTCTCTCGAAAGAAGTAAGTGGGAGGAAAGTAGAACTTGATGAAGTGTTACCTCTTGAACCGGAAAATGGCGAAACTCAAGAAAACGTTCCTGAGGTGCCTGCACCGACTAGAGAGGAAATTAATGATGATGATCAAGATACTTCCAATCAAGCTCCTACTGAAATTCGAAGGTCCACAAGGACACGTTCCGCACCATAGTGGTACGGCAACCCTGTCTTGGAAATCATGATGTTAGACAACGGTGAACCTTCGAACTATGAGGAAGCAATGGCGGGCTCGGATTCCGACAAATGGCTAGAAGCCATGAAATCCGAGATAGGATCCATGTATGAAAACGAAGTATGGACTTTGACTGACTTGCCCGTTGAGCGGCGAGCCATAGAAAATAAATGGATCTTTAAGAAGAAGACAGACGCAGATGGTAATATGACCATCTATAAAGCTCGGCTTGTCGCTAAGGGTTATCGACAAGTTCAAGGAATTGACTACGATGAGACTTTCTCACCGGTAGCAAAGCTGAAGTCCGTCCGGATCATGTTAGCAATTGCCGCATTCTACGATTATGAAATATGGCAAATGGACGTCAAAACGGCATTCCTTAATGGTTTCCTTAAGGAAGAATTGTATATGATGCAGCCGGAAGGTTTTGTCGATCCTAAGAATGCTGACAAGGTGTGCAAGCTCCAACGCTCGATTTATGGGCTGGTGCAAGCATCTCGGAGTTGGAACATTCGCTTTGATGAGATGATCAAAGCGTTTGGGTTTACGCAGACTTATGGAGAAGCCTGCGTTTACAAGAAAGTGAGTGGGAGCTCTGTAGCATTTCTCATACTATATGTAGATGACATACTTTTGATGGGAAATGATATAGAACTTTTGGACAACATTAAGGCCTACTTGAATAAGAGTTTTTCAATGAAGGACCTTGAAGAAGCTGCTTATATATTAGGCATCAAGATATATAGAGATAGATCAAGACGCCTCATAGGTCTTTCACAGAGCACATACCTTGATAAGATATTGAAGAAGTTCAATATGGATCAATCTAAGAAGGGGTTCTTACTTGTGTTACAAGGTGTGAAATTGAGCTCAGCTCAATGTCCGACCACGGCAGAAGATATAGAAGAGATGAGTGTCATCCCCTATGCCTCAGCCATAGGTTCTATTATGTATGCCATGCTGTGTACCAGACCTGATGTAAACCTTGCCGTAAGTTTGGTAGGAAGGTACCAATGTAATCCCGGCAAGGAACACCGGACAACGGTCAAGAATATCCTGAAGTACCTGAAAAAGGAGTAAGGAAATGTTTCTCGTTTATGGAGGTGACGAAGAGCTCGTCGTAAAGGGTTACGTCGATGCTAGCTTCGACACAGATCTGGATGACTCTAAGTCACAAACCGGATACGTGTATATTTTGAATGGTGGGGCAGTAAGCTGGTGCAGTTGCAAGCAGAGCGTCGTGGCGGGATCTACATGTGAAGCGGAATACATGGCAGCCTCGGAGGCAGCACATGAAGCAATTTGGGTGAAGGAGTTCATCACCGACCTCGGAGTCATACCCAATGCGTCGGGGCCAATCAAACTCTTCTGTGACAACACTGGAGCTATTGCACTTGCCAAGGAGCCCAGGTTTCACAAGAAGACCAGGCACATCAAGCGTCGCTTCAACTCCATTCGTGAAAATGTTCAAGATGGAGACATAGAAATTTGTAAAGTGCACACAGATCTGAATGTCGCAGATCCGTTGACTAAACCTCTCCCTAAGGCAAAACATGATCAGCACCAGAACTCTATGGGTGTTCGATTCATCACAATGTAACTAGATTATTGACTCTAGTGCAAGTGGGAGACTGTTGGAAATATTCCCTAGAGGCAATAATAAAAGCATTATTATTATATTTCCTTGTTCATGATAATTGTCTTTATTCGTGCTATAATTGTGTTATCCGGAAATCGTAATACATGTGTGAATAACAGACAACAATATGTCCCTAGTAAGCCTCTAGTTGACTAGCTCGTTGATCGACAGATAGTCATGGTTTCCTGACTATGGACATTGGATGTCATTGATAACGAGATCACATCATTAGGAGAATGATGTGATGGACGAGACCCAATCCTAAACATAGCATAAGATCGCATAGTTCGTTTGCTAGAGTTTTCCAATGTCAAGTATCTTTTCCTTAGACCATGAGATCGTGTAACTCCCGGATACCGTAGGAGTGCTTTGGGTGTGCCAAACGTCACAACGTAACTGGATGACTATAAAGGTATACTACGGGTATCTCCGAAAGTATCTGTTGGGTTAACACGGATCGAGACTGGGATTTGTCACTCCGCTTGACGGAGAGGTATCACCGGGCCCTCTCGGTAATGCATCATCATAATGAGCTCAATGTGATCAAAGTGTTTGATCACGGGATCATGCATTACGGTACGAGTAAAGTGACTTGCCGGTAACGAGATTGAACGAGGTATTGGGATACCGACGATCGAATCTCGGGCAAGTAAAATACCGATTGACAAAGGGAATCGTATACGGGATTAATTGAATCCTCGACATCGTGGTTCATCCGATGAGATCATCGTGGAGCATGTGGGAGCCAACATGGGTATCCAGATCCCGCTGTTGGTTATTGCCCGAGAGCCGTCTCGGTCATGTCTACATGTCTCCCGAACCCGTAGGGTCTACACACTTAAGGTTCGGTGACGCTAGGGTTGTGAAGATATGTATATGCAGTAACCCGAATGTTGTTCGGAGTCCCGGATGAGATCCCGGACGTCACGAGGAGTTTCGGAATGGTCCGGAGGTAAAGAATTATATATAGGAAGTGCTGTTTTGGTCATCGGGACAAGTTTCGGGGTTATCGGTATTGTACCGGGACCACCGGAGGGTCCCGGGGGGTCCACCGGATGGGGCCACCTGCCTCGGGGGGCCACATGGGCTCTAGGGGGTGCGCCTTGGCCAACATGGGCCAAAGGGAACCAGCCCCAAGAGGCCCATGCGCCTAGGGTGGGGAAACCCTAAAGGGGGGCGCCCCCTTGCTTGGGGGGCAAGCCCCCCACCCCTTGGCCGCCGCCCCCCTAGGAGATTGCATCTCCTAGGGCCGGCGCCCCCCTAGGGGGCTATATAAAGGGGGAGGGGAAGGGGGCAGCCGCACCCTGGTCTTTGGCGCCTCCCTCTCCCTCTCCAACACCTCCTCCTCCTCCGTAGAGCTCGGCGAAGCCCTGCCGGAGTACTGCAGCTCCACCATCACCACACCGTCGTGCTGCTGCTGGAGCCATCTTCCCCAACCTCTCCTTTGCCTTGCTGGATCAAGAAGAAGGAGACGTTACGCTGACTGTACGTGTGTTGAACGCGGAGGTGCCGTCCGTTCGGTGCTAGGATCTCCGGTGATTTGGATCACGTCGTGTACGACTACCTCATCCCCGTTCGTTGAACGCTTCCGCTCGCGATCTACAAAGTGGTATGTAGATGCAATCTCTCTCCCATGACTCGTTGCTTAGATGAACTCATAGATGGATCTTGGTGAAACCGTAGGAAAAAATTTTAATTTTCTGCAACGTTCCCCAACAAAAAATGCATCAAACCTATTGAATCTGAAAAACAAGGCTAGCCTTTGTGTTTCAATTTATTCAGGCACACACAAATTTAAATCTCGAAATGGACTTATTTTGAATTGAACTTGTCCACCTAAATATCTTCACACCATTGAGACCACAATATATTGCATGAAACTAACCTATCCAGCATAGCCGTCCCACTTTGTACCAAAATCTTGCAGTAAAATGAACATGCATAATAACAAATTTCTTAGAGGGTACTCGTTTCTCTATTCCTTGGTCACTATCGATCTTTCTTGAATCTAATGTCATATTTTCTACGAAGGCGTTGTTAGTGATTCATCTTCACTCAGGATAGACAACACACAACCATGCACAACAGTAGACGTTTGGAATCAGGTTCATTATTTTCTCTCTGAATTGACTTCCACCATGGTTGGATGTTGATCAACTTCAACCACGATGTCACATACGCATTTATCCTCGATCCACTAGATAACTAAGCAGGAAAAAAAATCTACGACAACCACTTTTCTTGTACAAAACACACCCCTATCTCTCTATCGATATAGATCTTACCCTGGATCTGATATCGCATTCTCTCCATGTTGTCCCTAGTGCTCCGTTTACGCGAAGACCAAGCAATGATCAATCACACAATATCCACCTCGTGGCAACTTCTATACGGCAACACGCAACCATGACCTCAATTGGATAGAATGGGTTTTCACTATTTTCCCTCTGAATCGACCACCACCATAGTCACAGATCAAGCAATTCCAACCACAATATCACATACGCCTTTTTTCCTGAATCCACCACTGAGTGATTAAGGGAGAAAAAACACCCCCTCGCTCCCTCTGGATAACCACATGCTAAAGCATTGCCTACACACGAAAGAAGCATGTCTGCCCAAATACATGGCAACAATTTGTTGTACTCGTTTGTCTCTTCCTTGGTCGATATCGATCTTCCCTTGAATCTAATATCATCTTTTCTACAAGGTGTTGTTATTAGTGATTCATCTTTACCGAGGTCCGACAACGCACAACCCCAACCTTAGACGGATGGAATCCGGTTCACTATTTTCTCTCTGCATCGACCCCATCACGGTTAGATGTGGGATCGTCCAACCATAATATCACATATTCAATTATCCCCAATCCACCACCAGAAAAATACTACGATAACCACTTTTCTTATACAATCTCTCTCTCTCTCTCTCTCTCTCTCACTCAATCCGTATCGATCTTACCACGAATCTAATATCACATTCTTCTCGGGTTGTCGCTATTGATTCGTCCGCGCAAAGATCAAGCAACCATCAGTCGCGCCATCTCCACCTCATGGCAACATGTATGCGACAACACGCAACCACAACCTCAACGAAATGGAATCAGGTTCACTATTTTTTCTCTGAATCGACCACCACCATAGTTGTAGGTCGACGGATTCCAACCACAATATCACATACGCCTTTATCCTGAATCCACCACCCGGTAACCAAGGGAGAAAATACTACCTCGCTCAAGATAACCACACGAAACATTTCTAACATTTCTACACACACACACACACAAAAGAAAGAAAAACACAAAGAGAAGAAACACATGCACCAAAATCCGTGGCAACTGGCAACAATGCGTTGTACCCGCAGCTCCACTCCTCTCTTCCACAAAAAACACAGAAAACAAACTGTTAGAGGCGAAATGAGAGGGAAGCTACGACTTGTGCGCGTTGGCTCGCCCTCCTTTTGACCAGGCGACCGCAGCGACACAAAAAACAATTGGAGAGCGGAGGAGGGAAAGAAGGCATTTTTCTGTTAAACAATTGGGGGCAATACGCACACGAGAGCGAAAGCCACATAGCTAGAGAGAGAAAGGCGAGGGCGAGAGAGAGACCATCACAGCTTCTTCGTCTCCTACCTCCCTTATCTCTTTCATCAATCCCACCACCACCTCCTTTTCTCCACCCCTCCCTCCACCTCCATTATTCCCCCTCCCCCACCTCGCACCTCTCCCTCCCTCTCTACATATACCCCTCGCCCTCCTCCCTTCCACACTACCCACCTCACCCACTCCCCCCTTCTCCCCCCCTCCTCTTGTCACAATCAATCAAGAACGTACTGGAAGGAAGCAGAACCAAGAAAGAATCGTCTCTCCCCGGCCCTCTTAACGAGAACGCAGAGTCTCTTTTGAATCTTTGTTAGCAGCGGACAGGCCTTCTTCCGTCATGTGCTCCGGCCCGCGCAAGCCGTCGACCCCGCCGCCGGTGGCGGCGGCGCCCAAGGATCCGGCGGCCGTGGCCTCGCTCCTCCTGGAGCTGGCGGCGGCGGACGACGTGGTGGAGTTCAGGCGGGTCGTGGAGGAGGAGAAGGCGTGCCTTGATGCCGCGGGATCGTGGTATGGGCCGTCGGCTGTTGGCCAGGGACGGCTGGCCGCGGAGAGCCGGACGCCAGCCATGGTCGCCGCGCTCTACGGGAGCACGGCCGTGCTGGCGCACGCGCTGTCCGTCGCGCCCGGCGAGGCGTGCCGCGCGTCGGACACGGACGGCGCCACCGCGCTCCACCTGGCTGCTGCCGGCGGTGCGGCCAACGCCGTCGCGGCCACGCACCTGCTGCTCGCCGCGGGGGCCTCCACGGAGGCGCTCTCGGTGTCTGGGCTCCGGGCCGGGGACCTGCTCCCGCGCGCCGCAGGCGTGGCCGAGAAGCCTCTCCGCCTGCTGCTCAAGTCCCCCGCCGTGTCGCCCTCCTCGTCGCCCAAGAAGTCCGCCTCTTCGCCGGCGATGGTCGCCGCGCAGGAGCCCAGGAAGGAGTACCCGCCGGACCTCACGCTGCCGGACCTCAAGAGCGGGCTCTTCAGCACCGACGAGTTCCGCATGTACAGCTTCAAGGTGAAGCCCTGCTCCCGCGCCTACTCCCACGACTGGACCGAGTGCCCCTTCGTGCACCCCGGCGAGAACGCGCGCCGCCGCGACCCGCGCCGCTACTCCTACAGCTGCGTGCCCTGCCCGGAGTTCCGCAAGGGCGGGTCGTGCCGCAAGGGCGACGGCTGCGAGTACGCGCACGGCGTCTTCGAGTGCTGGCTCCACCCGGCGCAGTACCGGACGCGCCTCTGCAAGGACGAGGTCGGCTGCGCGCGACGCATCTGCTTCTTCGCCCACCGGCGCGACGAGCTCCGCTCCGTCAACCCCTCCGCCGTCTCCGTCGGCATGATGCAGCCCGTGTCCCCGCGCTCCTCGCCCCCCAACGGGATGGACATGGGGATGCTCAACCCGGCGGGGTGGCCGTCGTCTCCGGTCAGCCGGCTCAAGACGGCGCGGGAGCTCGACTTCGACCTGGAGATGCTCGCGCTGGACCAGTACCAGCAGAAGCTGTTCGACAAGGTGTCCAACAACGCGCACTCGCCGAGGGCAAGCTGGGGCGCGCCCAACGGCGGCCTCGGCTCGCCGCACGCCGCCGGGTCGCCCGCCAGAAACATGCCGGACTACACCGACCTGCTCGGGTCCATGGACCCGGCCATGCTCTCCCAGCTCCACGCGCTGTCGCTGAAGCAGGCGGGCGACATGTCGCCGTACAGCTCCATGCCGGACACGCAGCTGCACATGCCGACCTCGCCGATGGTGGGCGCGAACAACTCGTTCGGCCTCGACCACTCCATGGCCAAGGCAATCATGACCTCCCGCGCCTCCGCGTTCGCCAAGCGTAGCCAGAGCTTCATCGACCGCGGCGCCCGCGCCCCGGCCGCGCGCTCCCTCATGTCGCTGGCCACCACGATCGGCGAGCCTTCCATGCTGACAGACTGGGGCTCCCCCAGCGGCGGCGGCAACCTCGACTGGGGCTCACCCGGCGGCAAGCTGGACTGGGGCGTCCAGGGAGACGAGCTGCACAAGTTCCGCAAGTCGGCGTCCTTCGGGTTCCGCGGGCAATCCGCCATGCCGGCGGCCGCCCCGGCCACGCCGGCCGAACCCGACGTCTCATGGGTGAACTCTCTTGTCAAGGATGGCCACACAGGCGACCATTTTCCGCAGTGGCTGGAGCAGGAGCAGATGGTGGCCTAATCCCAACCCCGTCGACGATCGATCACTTGGCTCATAGCATCTAGCTGACCAAAGTTCTTTCCTTCAATTTTTTCCACCCTTTTTATTTGCTTAATTTGATTCATATGAGATGGTTCTTTAGTACGTACATATATGCTGTTCACAAAAATAACATTGCTGCTCATCAGCAATCAGCATGGATGCCCAAAGGGAGCCTTTAGGTTGATGAAGAACAGCCAATATTTTACTTATTTTTCCCCTTCCCTTCGGTTTATTATAAATAGCTGTATACAAGAATTCCATCAAGAGTTTATTTACTTGATATTTATACATACTTTGAGACCAGCAAGATTTGTTTTGTGTGCTTCCTTGTCTCTTGATTGATCAAACTTGTGGAATATTGTACTCTTCTCATGCCAAAGTACATATCAATGGAAGTGTTCACCAGCATATAGTATATGTTCTTGGTTCCTCCTCCATGATCACATCTCCCTTTATTTGATTCCATGTCCATTCCATTCTCCAAAAGAATGGATCATGGAACCACTGGCACAATTTGATATGGCTTCTCCTGAAGTGGCTGGTGGGTCATAGGATGTGAACAGCAGAGCAATCACAGGTTAGTTTAGTGGAGATGGAGGCGTCATGCACCAATTATTCTAAGTGCTCTCAATACAATATCATCAGAAAGGCAAGTGCCATGCACCCAAAGCAAGCACACAGAGTAGGTAATTATTATTGTTCTGGCTGTGGGTTAGGCACAGAACACAGGAATTAGGCCCAAAAATCTGGGCATAAGCGTCACCAGGATAAGCTTTGATTATTATCTGCTCATTATCCTAATGTTGCCAATGTTGAGCATTTTCTTCTAGAACACTGGACCTGGGGCATCCCTTTTCCTTGTTTGTTTTTTGCTCTCCTGTTGGCTAGAATATAGGTGATGAAACAAGTGTTTTTTTTTCGATAAAGATGAAACAAGTGTTGATGTCCATGCTGTCTCTTGTTTATTTTTGTATGTGGGTGCAGCTGTCGTGTGCCCAATTATTTGCAGCTGTATTTGAGTATTCAATTCCTGGCCATGCCTCGAGCATTGTTCTTGCAGTTGGGGCAGATTTTGGACAACTCTACTAATTCCCATCCAGATGTCCGGGCTATTAACAACGTTGTTAGAGTTGTGTCGAATATTATTATACAAGTTAGGTTACAGTTGAACTTGGTTTTGAACTGTGTGTAGACAGGGTAAGAGTCGTGTCCTAATAGGACACCTGTATCCTAGGCCTCTCATATATAGCGGGGTAGACACATGAAGTAACCTATGCCAAAATAATAGCACAGGCACGCGGGGGAGCCGGCGGCGTGTGTCGGCGTCCGGGCGGCCGGGGTGCGGTATTGTGACGGTGTCATGGGGAGGAGCGCCCGTAGTCATGCCCCGGGGATGTAGCCATATCGGTGAACCTCGTTAACAAATCTCGGTGTCGTGCCTCATGTGATTGCTCGGTCCTCGGTAAATCCACGAAGTGCCTCGGATTATTCTAACAAACGTAATCTCCAGCAGCATCTCTCTGGTGTTGCTGCGTATATTTATTTGTCCATCCGATAGCATTTTTCTATCAGTGTGCTTAGGTTATTTTGGTATTGCAGTTGTACTATAACATTCCCGTTAAATTGAGTAATTTATTGTATGGGTATCTGCTTATTCCCTATCCAAGTTAGAGCATTCGCAGCCCGACTTGTCAAATTTGGCCCCGGATATATCCACGGACACCTCACCCCTCATTTCTCCATGTCTACAACCGCCCCCCCCCCTTATATCGAACCCACAAATGCATGCAACCACACGCAACGTGACCAAAACATTACATAAATAAATTCTGTTGGGGAACGTAGTAATTTCAAAAAAATTCGTACGCACACGCAAGATCATGGTGATGCATAGCAACGAGAGGGGAGAGTGTTGTCTACGTACCCTCGTAGACCGAAGCGGAAGCGTTGACACAACGTAGAGGAAGTACTCGTACGTCTTCCCGATTCGACCGATCCAAGCACCGAACGGACGGCACCTCCGAGTTCAGCACACGTTCAGCTCGATGACGATCCCCGGACTCCGATCCAGCAGGGTGTCGGGGATGAGTTCCGTCAGCACGACGGCGTGGTGACGATGATGATGTTCTACCGACGCAGGGCTTCGCCTAAGGACCGCAACGATATGACCAAGGTGGAATATGGTGGAGGGGGGCACCGCACACGGCTAAGGAACGATCACGAAGATCAACTTGTGTGTTCTAGGGTGCCCCCCTGCCCCCATATATAAAGGAGGGAGGGGGAGGTGCGGCCGGCCCCTTTAGGTGCGCCTGGAGGAGTCCTACTCCCACCGGGAGTAGGACTCCCCCCTCTTGCCTTGTTGGAGAAGGAAAGGGGGAAGGGGAAGAGGAAAGGGGGGCGCTGCCCCCTTCCTTGTCCTATTCGGACTAGGGAGGGAGGGGGCGCGCGGCCTGCCCTGGCCGGCCCTCCTCTTCTCCCTTAAGGCCCATGTAGGCCCAATAACCCCCCCCGGGGGGGGGGGGGTCCGGTAACCCCCCGGTACTCCGGTAAATCCCGATTTCACTCGGAACGATTCCGATGTCCAATTATAGGCTTCCAATATATCGATCTTTATGTCTCGATCATTTCGAGACTCCTCGTCATGTCCATGATCACATCCGGGACTCCGAACAACCTTCGGTACATCAAAACATAAACTCATAATAAAACTGTCATCGTAACGTTAAGCGTGCGGACCCTACGGGTTCGAGGACTATGTAGACATGACCTAGAACCATTCTCGGTCAATAACCAATAGCGGAACCTGGATGCTTATATTAGCTCCCACATATTCTACGAAGATCTTTATCGGTCAGACCGCATAACAACATACGTTTGTTCCGTTTGTCATCGGTATGTTACTTGCCCGAGATTCGATCGTCGGTATCCAATACCTAGTTCAATCTCGTTACCGGCAAGTCTCTTTACTCGTTCTGTAATACATCATCTCGCAACTAACTCATTAGCTGCAATGCTTGCAAGGCTTAAGTGATGTGCATTACCGAGAGGGCTCAGAGATACCTCTCCGACACTCGGAGTGACAAATCCTAATCTCGAAATACGCCAACCCAACAAGTACCTTTCGGAGACACCTGTAGAGCACCTTTATAATCACCCAGTTACGTTGTGACGTTTGGTAGCACACAAAGTGTTCCTCCGGTAAATGGGAGTTGCATAATCTCATAGTCATAGGAACATGTATAAGTCATGAAGAAAGCAATAGCAACAAACTAAACGATTAAGTGCTAAGCTAACGGAATGGGTCAAGTCAATCAGATCATTCACCTAATGATGTGATCTCATTAATCAAATAACAACTCTTTGTCTATGGTTAGGAAACATGACCATCTTTGATTAACGAGCTAGTCAAGTAGAGGCATACTAGTGACACTCTGTTTGTTTATGTATTCACACATGTATTATGTTTCCGGTTAATACAATTCTAGCATGAATAATAAACATTTATCATGATATAAGGAAATAAATAATAACTTTATTATTGCCTTTAGGGCATATTTCCTTCAAATTCAACACGACATAGATCGGACATAGCAAATTTAACTACAACCGGGCATAGCATAGCAAGTTCACAACGGATCGGAACTAGCTAGCTCATGGATGACTACGATAGATAAAAGATAGATGATGAGGCGCCGAACTTCACCACTTCATTGCTGGTCCCTTTCCCTTGGGTTCTCCGGAGCGGCGGTAGTACCCCTCGACGTAGGTGTTTATGTCCGGAAAGGCGTTGTTGTCGTTGGTTGTGGTGCCATCGTCGGCGAAGGAGGATGAGCATGAGGAGGGGAGGCTGGCCAGGAGCCGGGTGGCGCGAGCCTGCTCCTTGGTGAGGCAGTGAGCTTTCGCCAAGCTGAATGTCTTCTGCCGCCTGAACTGCTCGGACTCCTTGATGCCTAGCCGCAATGCCTTGGCATTTTTGTGGCGACAACGACTGTGCCGACAGGTGCCCATCTCCGCCGAGGTCAAGGACCGACTAATGAGACGCGGAGGAGGTGGTTGTCCGAGTCGGCGGGCAGCCAAACGAGCTAGATCTGGCTTGTGCCGCCCTCTGCCTTGCGTGGCAAGCGGCCTGCACCTCCTACCCCAGGAGCTGCAGTCGCGAGCTCGACAGTGCGAGTACGAGCACCCAAAGTCATCTGGGAGGAGCATGGCTAGAGGTGTCGGGCGCCACTGCTCACCCTGTCACCTCACCAGGCCAGGGAGGGCGTGAACCTCCCCGCGCCATGGTGGCGTGGGGATGGGAGCGGAATGGAGCGGAGTGTGGAAGGGGAGCAGAGCGGTTGAGAGTTTAGGCTAGGGTTTTGTCCATGTGGGATGGGGTGGGGTTTGTGTGGAGCCGGGGTGAGCCAGCATGAACCGGTCCGACGTGGCATCCGTGTTCGGCTATGTGCGGACCTCCGCTTGCTTTTACTCATCGGTTGGGCCAGGTTTGAGGTGTGCGATTGAGTGTGGTTTATTGGTCCGGGCGTTCAGGCTGTTGGTCCAATCAAATTGTGTGTGTGTGTGTGTGGGTGGGGGGTGTTAGAGTAGGGGGTCCGGAAGTAGATGTTCTTACAAAATGGATACACTTTGAGGTTTAGAACATATGAAATGAAAGGTGAGAGGGCAATCGCTGAATGACAAAATTTATCTTCATATAGCTTCATTTATCTCACTGAATAACAGACTCGCTACGGTTTTTTCCCACAGTGATCTGTATCAGGAGTTTATTAGTAGTTTTTTTTAATTACATATCCTTGTGTACTTGCTTCTACTCTACTCGACTTCTGTATTATGTTTTCTTACTTCGTATCTACTCCATTTTACACGAACGCGTCCTAAGCTAATTTATTTCCTTCACCCGTTTGAGGCCGCAATCTGCAATGTAACCAGATCAGATGGGCAACACGCTGTTTACCTACTAATCAATGATTGAGCCAACCCACATAATTTAAGCATCCATCTAACCTGTAAGATTTGTTCTGATCATGCTTTGCTTAAGGGCTTAACGTGGATGCAGTCAAACCATTGTCTGCGAGACTAATCCAGTTGCTTGGGCAACATGCCCAAACGATATAAAACAACGGATGAGTAAACTAAAAACATGTTTGCGTCACAAGGAGGTTTGATTACGGCTGTCTGGTGGCTGCAATTCGGTCTCCTTTTCCATGCGAGACATTCAAACCTCCCTCTGAAAGCAACCATAACCCTAGTTTTAATCGGTTCGACGAACGGCGACAAATCCCGCTCCAGATAGGTTTCAGATCGTCACATCCAAACCAGCCCCGGGAGTAGTTATCCCATAAAAAACCCTGATTAAGAAATGGTAGAGCACCTTTCATACCTCCCCTGGGTTAGAATAGAGAGAAAACTGAAGCTCTCCTGCTCACCGGCCTGATCACCGGGGCATCGCCATTGTCGCCGACGTCGACGTGGTGATGACCTTTCCTATAGGGATGGCCACATCATTGACCTCATCTCCGCGGAAACTTTCCGGCAAATCGTTGTCTGGGTTTTGGTTCTTGTGGCGGCGGAGGAAAATTCAGAGCGTCCCACCTCCCTGAAAGTTCCCCCGGCATCTTCTTATCGGGATGCTGTTCGTTGAACCTTGATCTGTTCCGATCCACGGAGTCTCCGGTAAATCTCGCAGGATCAAGAAATTGTTAACTTATGTAACCTGATCAAGACCCGGTTTAGTCTTTAGTGCAGTGAATAGTAAGTATCATGGGATCAGGTTTACACAAGGAGAGATTATGTCAACAAACTCATAATATATTGTTAGGTTATTCAGGGGCTACTAGTACATGGAGTAGCTGAAATAGGGAGGAAAAACATGTACAGTTTCATACTAGTAGCATGGCTGTATGGAGAGGAGCAGCCTTCATTCAGGTTCTTGAGACTTTCAGGGTCAAGGATCACTGAGCATATATATATCTCCAACTTGGATATTCACTTAATGTTGTTGGCATCATCATCGTCAGCTTCTGTGACAAGAGAGGTTTCGCATCCCGAGCGGCGGACAGTTCATCCTTGTTCAGCACTCTGAAGATTTTGACAACATGTTGGGTTCTTCTTGCAGATGGAACAGCAGAAAGGGTAACCATGTACAGTTATTCAGACCACAGTTAGCTGCATCAGCTCAGCTGTTTGCTCCCATATGAGCTGATCAAGGATCTCTGACCCCATCTCTGCTGCAATGTCGCCACCACCCCTAGCTTGCCAGTTGATGCCACATATATCTTGCTCAACCATCCTGCAGATGATTCGCCAAATGCTGGTCGCATCCGGGGCGATCGCCTCTGCCTTGTTCACCACTCTCTTGTATCTCCTATCCCTGTCTGAACATTTTGATACACAGGAGGAGGAGCTAGCTGCTGCAGGAGGCAAGGCGCCACCGAGATTGTCGGAATCGGTTTGCAGTAGCTTCCTCCTTGATCCCTGCTGCTGCCTCGGCGCCGGCCGGGTTTCGCTTCCATCTGGTACACGCAGAGACAATGATGCCTCATCAGTACATGAACAAACAGACTGATCAACATGTAGTAAGCAGTACACGGCAGGGTTGGGTGAACTGGTTGGTGCATAAAACTCAATAGTAGTGTTTTCAGACACAAATTGATCGATGACCACTCGATTATCGGCGTTTTTCTTTTCTTTCCACGGTGTGTCGAAATGATTTTGATGACCAAGTCAAAGTGGTTACTGGCTACAGCATGTGAATCTAGAGGCCTTAGTGATGTGTTGCAATCAGAGAGCTGGTTCCAGATCTTGTGCAGTTAGCAGATGGACAGGGACAGAATGATTAAGGCCCAAGAAGACGAGGTCACAGAGCTTAGACTAAATCTGGTTGAGACACTGGAATATGTTACTTGCATAACCAAGCCTCATACTTGGGCCACCAAATTGTTCCTGATGCTACCACGGATGCACCAAACTGAAGAGGGAATATTTTTCCTGGCTCGTTTCCTTTTAGTTTCGACCTTCGGGATGATGTTTTTCGCTATCTTCTTACTAGTAATACATAAATTCTCAGAAACTATAGCTTTTAGCTGGTGCCTTGTCAGTAATTCAGACA
The DNA here is from genome assembly GCA_032464435.1 of Aegilops umbellulata. Lineage (NCBI taxonomy): Eukaryota > Viridiplantae > Streptophyta > Magnoliopsida > Poales > Poaceae > Aegilops > Aegilops umbellulata. Next base: position 63,634,024 of record CP136054.1, on the reverse strand, counting down.
TGTAACGGCATTTTTTTTTTTGAAAAGGAGGATAATCCCCGGCCTCTGCATCAGGACGATGCATGCAGCCATATATTATTAATAGTGCAAAATCCAGCAGCCAAACACCATCGACCCGGAAATAAAGCTTAAAACAAACCCTGAGGCCGCATACCTCGCGACAGCACCTCTCCCAGATAGCCGCTAATCCCTATGATACAAGACACAACAGAAACGAAAAATACACAACTCCTAGGCTACGCCTTCAAGTAGGAATCGCCTTCAAGACAGGTAACGGCAATTGCAAATTCAACCTTCTTTTCCTTTTTCTGAAGGTTTGTGTGCATCTAACTGTCCCCCAGTGATGTGTTACAATCTGCACCAGAGCTAGTGCAGTTTACAGAGTTGACAGGGACAAGTGATTAGGGCACAAGAAATAAGTGATCAGTAAATAAGTGAGGAAATGGCCTGTCACTGTCAAACTATGGCCTTTTTCTAGTTACATAATTCAGACGGGTAACGGTAATTACAAATTGAACTCTCTTTTCCTTTTGCTGAAGGTTTGTGTGCATTTAACAGCCCCCCCCAGTGATGTGTTACAATCTGCACTAGAGCTAGTGCAGCTTACAGAGTTGACAGGGACAAGTGATTAGGGCGCAAGAAAATAAGTGGTCAGTAAATAAGTGAGGAAATGGCCTGTCACTGTTAAACTATGGCCTTTTTATAGTTACTGTGCTAATAATTCAGATGGGGAACATGATGCTTGCAAATTCAACTCTCCTTATCTTTTTCTGAAGGTTTATGTGCATCTAACTGTCCCAGTGATGTGTAGCAATCTGCACCAGAGCTAGTGCAGTTTGCAGAGTTGACAGGGACAAGTGATTAGGGCACAAGAAGACCAAGTTACAGAAGCTCAGAACACTAGCCCAAGACTTTTGAACACCAGGTACTGTACACTTGCTGACTTACATAACCAAGCATTATATACAAGGACCACAAACTTGTCCCTGTTGAAACTGTTGATGCCCAAAATTTGAAAGAAATGTTTTTCCAGGGAAATCAGTTTAAGTACAGGGAGTATATAAACTCCGATAAATAATCACTTGCCGTTGGTCCCTTGGTTGCAAACAGGCGGGGAAACGAGCTTCTCATGATGTTAGCATTGCAATCACCTGAAGTTTCATGGTGCAATGGAGCAGCATTTGATTCCAGCTGATTTGGTTTTTCTGAAGCTTACTTTTCTTTTTCTTAAAGTGAATTTCATGGTGCACTGGAGTAGTATTTCATTCCAGCTGTTTTTTCTTCTTCTGTAGTTACTTTTCTTTTTCTGAAGGTGAATTCCACTCCAATTTTAACTGATCTCTGTCTTTTTAATCCCTGAATGTGATTTTTTTTCTTCTGAAAGTGAATGCCACTCTAATTTTAACCGATCTCTGTCTTTTTAATCTCTGAAGGTGAATGTCACCCTGATTTTAATTTGTACCGGCCTCGCTGAACTTATGCTGTGAAGTAAGCAACTGAAGAAGCATTAATGGGCAGGAGGAGACGACGACAAACCTGAGCTAGGTGAGCACGGCTCTGCATGCTCCAATTCTTCCACTGAAGATGACGAAGCGGTGGTGGTCGTCGACTCCTCCTCCTGCCCGTCTCGCGCCTCCAGCACCGACACCGGGCTCGAGTTCTCCAGGCCGCATTCCTCCGCCGCCGCGGCCGGCCTCCTGCTCCGGCCAGGCTCCGACTCGGCCTCCTCGTCGCAGCGCCGCCGTCGCCGCGGGAGCCTCCGGCGGCCCCGCCTCTGTTTCTTGGCTCCGTCACCGTCCACCGCCCTCTTGCCGCGCCTGCCCCCGGCCTTCTCCGCGTCGTCGTCGTCGCTTCTTGGCCACCCCGCCGCGTCGCGGTCGTCGCCGCCGTCGTCGTCGGGGCTGAAGCTGAGGAGCAGGAACTCGTCGTTCTCCCGGCTCAGGTACGTGGGCCTGTCCCGGAACGACGCCGACGTGGTCCTGACCACCCTGCGTCGCGGCGCGTCGCCGCCGAAGCAGCACGGCGTGGGCGAGGACCAGCCCTCGGCCGAGCTCGCGGAGCGGCTCCGCCGCAGCGCCTGCTGCGGGTCGCGCGGCGGCGTCGGCATCGCGTCGAGGCCCATCATCCTGGCCACAATGCAGGGGCTCCTCGTCGTCGCCCCCTCCTCCTCCTCCTCCTTCCGTAGAGCGGCGACGTCGGCGTGGACGGTGTTGGTGTTGCCCCCGCCCGCCGCATTGCCGGCGGTGTGCGCGCAGAGGAGGCGGCGCAGGAGGTCGAGCGCGAAGGAGGACTGCGCGAGCTTGGCCATGCGAGATGGCACTCACAGCTCGCCGGTGCTAGGCATGGAGACGGATGTAGAGGGAGGGAGGGAGGGAGAGGGGAGTGTCGGTTCCTGTTTCGAATTGCGGGTGGAGGGAAGGGTTAATGGAAGCTACCATGGGCTCAGCTCAGTGTCATAAATGCTCGGCATTCATTACTCCACTGTTTTACCCCTGCATTTTACTCACTGAATTTTTACCACTTTTGTGTAACGGGAAAGGTTGCAGTTGCAGGTGGTGAAAAAATCGCTACCACTACTCCACGGTTTCACCGTCGTAGGCCGTAGTAGTAGCTCCCAGCTGCAGGTGTCTCGTACGGAGTATTAGGTGTCTGCCATGAGTGATCTCTAGTAGGCCGTATTGTTTCTTGAATTTTCGAAACGAAAGCCAGGCTGAGCATGTGCGGTGGATGCGTTCCCTTCTTTGTTGGTTGCACGCTCAGTGCAATCTTTTCTTTCGTTGAAGAAGAATGTGGAGCAGCTGGAACCTCGCTCCACTTTGTTTCCAAAATGTGTGTGTCAGCAATCAGCATGATCGCATAGGCCGGGCATGGATTTTGGAGCGACTGGGTAATTCGGGCGGTAAACCTACTACAAATTTTGAAATTTGAAAACGCTACTTAGTTGAAAGAGGACATAACCGAATTAATAATAAGGCGAGGTTAATCGGGAGCTTTGAGGAGGCAAAAAAAGCGCACGTACTACGTCCGGACAAGGATGGAAAGGTTGGGGGCAGGTGTGAAACGGGCGAACGGGGAACGGGCAGGAAGCAAGAAAAGCAAGAGGACGTCAGACACGCTGCCGGCGGGCTCGGCGTTTGAAACGGGGAGTACGTAACGTACTCCTACAGGTACAAGTACGCGACAGCGAACGGCAATCGCCTTTGCTCTGTCGTCGTGTGGGACGGAGAAACGGCCTGGGCCCTGGCGGGCCGGCGCCGGGGCCTCGGGGCCCGGGACCGGCCGGCGTGTTCCGCCCCTTCCGAGCAGCTTCCTGCCGTGCCGCGGCGAGCGAGCGAGACGGGTGGGATTGGATTGGATTGATGGGGTCAAGTCGCCCAAGGCTGCGGGCACTGGGCACTGGCAGCGTAGGTCTGAACAGCGAGCCTGGTTCTACTGCTGACACTGCCAGTGGCTGCTGCTGCCTGGTCTGGTCCGGTCATCTCGCTCGCCTCCCCGTCGTCGGTTCTACCGAGGTCTTTATTAATTACAGCAGTCGTCGCCTCCGCGTACACAGTGGATTTGGTTTTCATCTTGGCTTCTCTACCCACGGACCCTGTATGGAACCTCGCTCGTTGCATTTAAAAACCGAACAAAAAGCCATATAAAAAATAAACCAAACCGAATCAATTTTACGGTTTTTATGGTTTCTGGTTTCGTAATCTTTTCTTGTAACATAGTCATTTTTCTCCTTTTAAAATGCTAAGCACGTACATAACCATCAACAGATGAATCAATGCATGCATAACCATCAACAGGGGTGTGTTCCCTCCCTCCCTATACTTATGTAAATATGTGACACTGTCCCAAAAGGGATTCTAATACAAAAATGTAGTAGGAGCCTTTCCTGCTATTTGATTGGTAAAAAAAAATGCATGCATATATACTTATATATATATATATGTATATATATACTATTTGTGACTTTGCAAACTATGGTTATTATGGTATATATCGAAACCATACTGAAATAATTTGGTATATACCGAAACCGAACCATATTTTAATTTCATATTATATTTACCAAAATATTAATACCATACAAACCAAAAAATCATATAAACCGAACCATGCAAATCGAATAAACCGAACGCACAGAGTGAATGGAACCATTTATTTGCTCTCTCTATGTGCGATCATGTGGTCCAAGCCCATGATGCATGTCGACCAAGGTGACCGAGAGGTGCACAAGCCGCCTCTTTCGAGCTGATAACGTGGAGGACCTAATCGCTCTAGGTTAGGGCCTCGTGTTGATAACATGTTTAGAAAAGAAAACAGAGGATTGAACAGTTATTTCATTAATTAATTGAAGATTAGGGTATTTATACCCTTATTTATTATAAGGCGGTTAGAGCATCTATCAACCGGACTTGGCAAATCCGACCCCTCAAACGTCCGCGGACCGACGCTGACCGGTCACGCCTTAAATTTGCTACTCTGCGTCTGAGTCTCTCATATTTCAACCTCTAAATCCATACAATCACGCAAAAGAAATCCTAAGTACTACATACTACGTACTAACTTAACTAATCTTCGTCGTTGGAGATGTCCATCTCCTGCCGCCGACGACGTTTGGCCTTCGCATCTGACTTCGAGAGAAGGGAATCGAGGATGGCCTGTTGTTCCGTCTGCAGACCCGTGTCCTCCACCACCTCCTCCTCCTTCGGATCCACTACATCCGGAGGTAGCCCTACGACGATCCAGGCTTCACGCCTTGCCCGGATCTGCTCAAGGAGCCGCGGCTGGCGCTCCGGCGTTAGAAATTGGCAGCTCCTCACCCAGCGGCGTGGGGACGTGGCTACTAGTGGTGGCATGCTGGAGTGGAAAGTGGCGGCGGGGCGGACGGGAGGAGAAAAATATGGAGGGGTAAGGGTATCTGGGATCGTGAAAAAATGGCGGCGACAACACTTAAGTGACTTCGATGGTGGTGTTACTCGAGACCCCCGTCGCGAGCTCTAAGGTGAAAGCCTAGATCTGGCACGAACTGGTTATGTCTAGCAGTGGTGAAGTATTTTTAGACAGTTACCTTGTTGAAGGCCTTGGATTGATTCTTGATGGTGAAAATCAAGATTCTCGCATTGTTGGTTGGCTCCGATGAAAACAACGCTTGATATCACTCAGTTCTTGAAGATGTTGTTGTTGAAAAACCTGTTATCCGTAAATTGCTGATCATGGATCTGATCATTTTGGGTTTTCTTTTTCCCTTGACTACGCATAGCTGGTTTTAAATGACTTTACTATTTGCCGTTGTGTTTTTTTTTCTGTGTTGACGTCAGCTATGTGCATTCTAAGTTCTAACTATGCAGAGACCGGATGTGTGTTTTTTGGATTTGTATCAACCTAATGCTTATTTTTAGCCAATAAAATTCACCTTTTGTCCAAAAATGTCTAGTGCACAAGGAATATTGCTATTTGGCGCTTAAGGCGCAAGCTCGGCTTTAAGGCCTCTGTTCCTTTTTCCATTAATTCATTTAGGATCGAATGAAAAAAGCTCTAGCGCCCCACATGATTTGTCTTATGTTAGATGAGAAACCCATAATGTATAGCGATTCTAACAAGCCTTTAAAGTGGGCCTTAGCCAAAAATATTTGTCGAGTAGCACCGAATTTTGTCTAACCAACCATTCTTCTTTTGCACCGAATTTTGTGGCATGTAAGAGTTTATTTGCATGGTCCAGAAACAAAACTCCATGCAGTTCAAACAAATGATCATGATATTTTGATAAAAATTATATATCTCAAAACTATGTTAATGTAATTTAAAAAAATCATGAAAACGATAAAACAAATTCCTCATAATTTGTACAAAAGTTCATACTATTACAAGAAAATCTTCATAACATTTAGTAAATATGTTCATAATAGATTCAAAAAATCATCACATATTTTTTCAGAAAAAATAGATACCACTCAAAAAATTGTTCCTGGCTTTCGAAAGATGTTCATGGGGTTAAACACATGATAATGATCTTTAAAAAAATCAGCATGTGCTAATAATGTCCACCTTGTATTTTAAACATGTTTAACAAGAATTCGGAAAATATTTAACATATATTTGTAAAATGTTCAACATTTATCTGGAAAAAATTGCACAGGTGTTAGAAAAATATTCAGCATGTGTTTTGGAAATTGGGAAAATAAAAAAGATAACAGAGAGGAAATAAGAAAATGAAAAACCAAACAATAAAATATACCAAAAGGCAACGAATAAACCAATAAATAGAAAAAATATAAAAATTAAAACCGGATGGAACATTTCGAAACAGGATGGAAGGTTCCTAGAACCGATCCTAACTGTATATATAAGGTTCATAAAACATATTTTTTTTGGGCCGGCCCAGACAGAGGCGCGTGTAGTAGACGAGCCATGTGTGCATCTCGGGTGCTCCAGTAATCTGCTAGAAAAGAAAACATGAAGAAAAAAAAAGAAACTCAATAATAATCGAAATTTGAGATCACCAGGATTCAAACTTGGGACCGCAACGCTCAATGCCTTATGCATTAACCACTCAAACAAATTACTTTTGTTGTCTACTATCGGAAAACAGTTAACATTTCATTTAGTAAAATGTTAATGAATAGCCAATATAAATTATCGAAAAAAGAAAAAGTAAATTTAAAAAAATCATTGGTTTTGAAAAAAATCGTCAATTTTTAAGATTTTTTTTAAAGATCATTAATTTTCAAAAACATTCATCAATTTTGAAAAAAGTTCATCAACTTTGAAAAAAGTTCACAAAGTTTGAAAAGATCAGCAATTTTGAAAAATGTTCATTGGTTTTGATAAAAAGTTCATCAAAACTCTAAAGGTTCATTGATTTTGGAAAAAAAATTCATCAAATTGGGAACAAAGTTCATCGATTTTGAAGAAATAATCATCAAATTTTAAAAAGTTCATTGATTTTGAAAAAAATTTCATTGAATTTGAGAAAGTTCAAGAATCTTGAGAAAACAAAAAATAATAATAAAAACTTAAAGAAAAAGGAAAATAGTTAAAAGCTGAAAAAAGTAAAAAGAAATAATCAAACTAAATCCGGTCCAGAAAACCACGAGCATGCTGCGAGCTGAAAAACAATAAAAGGGAGAAAAAGAAGAGAGAGGTCATCAGCGAGAATGTGTGAGTGGTTCACGCTGTTAATACTTGAGGTTGAGATCGCGACGCCTTTTTTTGCTGTTTACTAGAAAAATGAAAAAAAATTTCAAGATGGGCCATCGCAACGAGACGGCGTGCGTACACCCGTTTGAAAAAACAATTAAAACAGACGCGTGAAGCGCCAAATGGGTAATGCCGTGCATCTCATATTAAGAAGGATATAAGACTAGCGTAAGAGGTCATACACCGCCCACCCACTACCATGTCATGTAAGTGGGCCGGCCCACGTTTCCTCTCACTAGTTTTGAGATCCCAAGGGAGGCCATAATGAGGAGAGCAACTAGTTAACGAGTGCTCCTTCGGGAACCTCGCAACGATCAGCGCCACTTGACGCGCTCTCAGCCATTCGCCATGTGTCGCGCTCTGGACGCTTCCTCCGGATTTTGATTTTTTTTATTTTTTCGCACGCGTTTTCGGCTTTTTAAACAGTTTTATTTCTGGGTTTTTTTCGACATTTTTTTGGGTCTTCCTTAGCTTTTGAAAAAAAAATGCACGAAAAAGGCATTTTTTTTTATTTCGCAAGAGTCACGTTTTTTTTCCACGAGAGGCACGATTGTGCTTTAGCGAGAGTCACGGCCGTGCCTTTCGGAAACGGAAAAAACACGTTTTCTGTTATTTTCTTTCGCGAGAGTCACGGTTTTGCTTCCGCGAGAGGCACGGTTGTGCTTTTGCGAGAGTCATGGCCGTGCCTCTCGGAAAGGGAAAAACAAAACGCGTTTTCCGTTTTTTTTTTCGTGAGAGTCACGGCCGTGTCTCTCGGAAAGGAAAAAACAAAACACGTTTTCTGTTTTTTTTCTTTCGCGAGAGTCACGGTTTTGCTTCCGCGAGAGGCACGGTTGTGCTTTTGCGAGAGTCACGGCCGTGCCTCTCGAAAAGGGAAAAACAAAACGCGTTTTCTGTTTTATTTTCTTTCGCGAGAGTCACGGTTTTGCTTTCGCGAGAGGCACGGTTGTGTTTTCGCGAGAGTCACGGCCGTGCCTCTCGGAAAGGGAAAAAATGTGTTCTCTGTTTTTTTTCTTTCGCGAGAGCCACGGTTTTGCTTCCGCGAGAGGCACGGTTGTGCTTTTGCGAGAGTCACGGCCATGTCTCTCAGAAACGAGAAAAACGCGTTTTCTGTTTTTTTCCTTCCACGAGAGTCACGGTTTTGCTTCCAGGAGAGGCACGGTTGTGATTTCGCGAGAGGCACGGGCATACCTCTTTCGGAAAGGGAAAAAACCCGTGCTCCCGATTCGGTTTTTTCATCCGTTTTTCCCCGAAAAAAAAAGTTCATCAAAACCTATCAACATGGGATCTAGTTTTGAAGATCTCGACGCGAGGAATCCAACGGTGAAAATGGTTTGAGATTTGGACGCACGGTTTAAGAGATAAAACGTTTTGAATAAACAGATCTACGAAAAAGGGAAAACTCCCAGGTTGCGACAAGTGGCACACTGCATGTGCGCCACTTGTCGCGACCAGGGGAGATGGAGTGTTCTTTGCAATAGGTACTCCTTAATTAGTGATTTCGCATGATGAGACCTATAACATAGTTAAAACCGGGACTAGTTATGGTGTCCGAGCTGATCGATCCCCTGAACAGAACGTGGAAGAAGGAAGTGTTAAATGAGCATATGATGCTCTAAAGGCTGGAATGTAGCACACCACATGTATTGCTGGCTGATGCTACCTTGCGTGCAACAGTGCTGGTTAGGTGTTGCTGCTTGTTTAGTCCGAGAATGTATCTGATGCAGGGGCCAATTGATGCTACCAGTGCACCGGACCATGTTGTACATTAAAATTGTTCAATTCGAAAAAAAAACTTAGTGTATTGCACAACATGAATGTATGTTGTCACAAAAATTCAAATTCAAATTCGAAAAATTGCTCGAGATACAAAAGTTATAAATTGCTAATGGGCCAAAGTTGAAGCCCAACTTGTGTTTGTACTATTAAGTTTTTATTTGCCATTTTTGTATCTTAAGCAATGTTTGAATTTTGATTTGAATTTTTATGAAAACATACATTGATGTTGTTTCAATGAAAAATTTCGTATTTTTTGGATATTTTTGAATGTGCAACGAGGGATTGTTGCACCGGTAGCAATAATTTCCCAGGTGCACCAGTCCTCTTTTTGGTCCCACCTTGCCTAGCTAGGAGCATATGAGGTGGAGCTTGGGCCGGCTGAGTTCACTTGTAGGGCCTAAGGCCCTCTGTGTCTATAGCCCACGCGACTTTGGGGAGGATGTTAACACTCCATTGTCGTGAGAACACCCCCTAAAAAACTATGCTTTGAGAACAAGTTGCATTCTCGGATCCGGAGGCCTGTCAAGATCAAGTCGTCACAGACTTAAGGGCGTGTTTGGTTTTTTGTATTGTACCTGGCTCACACCCATCATGCAATTATCTCATTGCTCTTGTTGGGCCTGGCCCAGCAAATGCAAAAACGACATCCCAGGCTGAACGGAAACACAAGTTTCAGTTGTTTCCGCGAGCTAGCACCCGCGCGTGCACCCACACGAGCAAGAGGACTAGGGTTTCCCTCCCCGTCGATTCACACCCTCATTTGTGCCGCTCTCCTTACTCGGCTCCTCTCTCCTGCGTCACGGATCTCGTTACCCCGACGCCTTTGAGCAAGCCGTCGGTGCGCATCCTCGCCGCTGTAGAGGTAGCACTCTCCTCCTCCCGTTCCGCTTCCATTTGTCCCCATATTTTCAGGGGGCATAGTTGAAAAAGGACCTAGGAATCGCATGGTACAGTGGCGTCTTGTCTTCGTGTTAGGGACGAGCGAGGCCAACGATCGACCGACCGACCGCGCACGACTACGACCTCGTCGAGGGGTCGAAGCGATTCAAACGTCGCACGCAACCTCCTTCTTCTTCGGTGAGCGCCCTGGATCTTCTCTTTTGCACTTGATTTGCATGTGTTGCTCTCTTCTCCTTGATTTTTTGGTTTTAGCCGCCCTCGATTTGACGCGCATTGGTTTGTTCTGACTGTATGCCTGCGGGGCTATAGAATGGTGGCGCGATTTCGCGGAGTGGCTCGGATTTACGGGATTTTTGAGTCCGATATAGCTCCTAGACGGAATTAGGACCTGGGAGGGGAACGACGCAGTAGTATCAATGACAGATCTCTATCGATGAAGCTGTGTCCAATCGGTTCCACTTGGGCCGAATTGGTGCCGTTTATTCAGTTTGATTGAGAATCCAAGATGATGTTGGTAGATGGTCTTGATTAATCCGCTGTTTGGAAATGTGTAGTTTGTGATGTCATGCTTTGCAAGTGCGGTGGGCAGGGAATCACGTTGGTGATACTGTGTTCGAGCCAGTCTAATTCTAGCCCTTGTAGTTATCGTGGCCATATGTTGTAGGGTGGAACCCTAGGTGGAGATCTTTCATGAATTGGAGGGGAAATCCCGAAGAACAAGAAGAACACAAAGGGGGAAAACAAGAGGAACACTCAAGTTGACTTGATCCAATCACACATGTGCTAGATCCAATCACACAAAGAGAGAAACAAAGGTCCAAATCCAACACAAGAAGATACAAGAGGTAACTAGTTCATCCCAATCCTATGAGGAAAGAGGTCTTGATGATCCTATGATGGGGATCCTTCTCCAAGAGGAGGCCTTGATATCCACAAGAGGATCTTCTCCAAGAGGAGGGCTTGATCTCCAAGAGGAGCTTCTCCAAGAGGAGGTCTAGATCTCCAAGAGGAGGAAGGTGAGCAAAGCTCTCTCTTTGTCTATCTAATACTTTGCTATCCCCTCTAACGAGCTAGGGGAAGAGTACTTATAGTCTAGGGATGAAATGAGAGGAAAACGGGGGTACAAGGGTCATTTAGCCCAAGATGCACGCATGCACTTTCGGTGGAGTCTGGGCACCCGGAGTAAAGTGGTTCAGGCACCCGGGGTTGAGGGGAGTAGAAGACCGGGCACCCGGGGTGGCGCAAGGGAGGGGGGCCAGACACCCGGGGTGGACAGAGGGGTCGCGCCCTTTGGGGCCGGGGGTCCGGGCACCCGGAGCATAGGAGGCCGGGCACCCAGGGTGGTCTGAGGCCTCCGGTGTTCCGTGTTTGGGAGTTCCTTCTTCTCCTTGGGGCTCCATGTGGACTTGGTGATCCCTCCATGCCTTCTCACAGTCTTCTCCTTGGTACCTAAGAATGCACAATGTATTCATTTGAGGTAGAACCAACTCTCATGTGAATCCGAATGAAGTTCGAAGAGGAAAGAGTTAACCTCGGTTTTGATGACGCGTGCGCGGACTCTTGTCATTTTTACTCTTCGTGCTTGCGGTGGTGACAGAACGTCCATGGGGATGAACGAGGCACTATCAACAACCAAACAGCAACCAAAGCAATAGCTTGCACTATCAGCGTTTCTCAGGTCTTGCTGCTGTCATCCATCTATATAAATTCATCACAGATTTATAAATTAATAAAGGCATGGACACTGATAATATTGACATCATTTGCATCATCAAAACAGAACAAAATATATGCACAAGTTAGCAAGATCTTGGGGACATATTGATGATAATAAAAAAAGTTACCAGCCCTAGAGCTCAACCAAAAAAAACCTAGGAGGAGAACGTCCATGCTAATGAAGAAAATTACCAGACCAATAGCTCACATAGATGCATGTTAATCAACTAGATCCGTAGGGTGGGAAGTGTTGTGAAACGTAGTAGAAAATAAAAAACAAATTGCACCTACGCACACCCAAGATCAATATATGTATATAACGGGTTGTGATCATGATCGTTATCGTCGCCGAGTTACATCGGAATAAGAACTGTGACGCTGTAGATCGTACTTGGAGTCTTTCGACCCGTCGATGAACGATCTCGGAAACCGCCCACGAACAGTCCCTCGAACTGAAGACCGAAAGCATGACCTCTCTACTTGGTTGCAAGCGTGCAACCTTCATGATCCGGCAATGCTTCGCCGTCCAGAGCTAATCATTGTCGGAGAATTAGAGGGAGCAGATTAGAACCACATTGGGCTTCCAATTGTGAGGATTAGAGAAACTAGAGCTAGCTTTGATTAGTCAACTAGGACGAATTAGAACTATAACTAGATGAACTAAAGGAGAATCCAAAACTTGTATATTGAAAAGGGCCAATACCTCCACTATACATAGGTTAGAGGGAGAGGGAGGGCTGCCACCAAGGGGAAAGGAACCCCCCTTGGTGCGCCGGCCAGGGAGGTGATACGTCCATTTTGCATCATGTTTTCAACTGTTATTTATGATGTTTTTATGCATAAGAATGCTTTTGGAGTAATTCTAATGCCTTTTCTCTCATAATATACAAGGTACACACAAGGAGGGAGAATTCCGGCAGCTAGCTGGACCTAGAAAAGCTACGTCAGGCTACCTATTCTGCACAGCTCCAAACAAGCTAAAACTTCACTGAGAATTTTTATGGAATATATGAGGACCAATGGAGCAAATAAGTACCATAGGGGGCCCACCAGGTGGGCACAACCCACCTGGGCGCGCCAGGCAGCACAGACGCGGCATGGTAGGTTGTGCTCACCCAGGCCCGCCTCCGGTGCCCATCTTCTGGTACATAAGTCATTTTGACCTAGAAAAAAAAATAAGGAGAGGACTTTCGGGACGGAGCGCCGCCGTCTCGAGGCGGAACTTGGGCAGGAGCACTTTTGCCCTCGGCGGAGCGATTCTGCCGGGGGAACTTTCCTCCCGGAGGGGGAAATCATCGTCGTCATCATCACCAACAACTCTCCCATCTTGGGGAGGGCATTCTCCATCAACATCTTCAACAACACCATCTCCTCTCAAACCCTAGTTCATCTCTTGTGTTCAATCTTTCTACTGGAACTATAGATTGGTGCTTGTGGGCGACTAGTAGTGTTGATTACATCTTTTAGTTGATTACTATATGGTTTATTTGGTGGAAGATTATATGTTCAGATCCAATATGCTATTTAATAACCCTCTGATCTTGAGCATGATTATCATTTGTGAGTAGTTACTTTTGTTCTTGAGGTCATGGGAGAAATCATGTTGCGAGTAATCATGTGAACTTGATATGTGTTCGATATTTTGATAGTATCTATGTTGTGATTCCCTTAGTGGTGTCATGTGAACGTCGACTACATGACACTTCAACATGTTTGGGCCTAAGGGAATGCATTGTCGACTAGTTATTAGATGATGGGTTGCGAGAGTGACAGAAGCTTAAACCCTAGTTTATGCGCTATTTCGTAAGGGACGGATTGGATCCAAAAGTTTAATGCTATGGTTAGAATTTATTCTTAATACTTTTCTCATAGTTGCGGATGCTTGCGAGGGGGTTAATCATAAGTAGGAGGCTTGTTCAAGTAAGAACAACACCTAAGCACCGGTCCACCCACATATCAAATTATCAAAATAGCAAACACGAATCGAATCAACATGATAAAAGTGACTAGATGAAATTCCCGTGTACCCTCAAGAACGCTTTGCCTATTATAAGAGACCGTTTTGGCCTGTCCTTTGCCTCAAAAGGATTGGGCTACCCTGCTACACTTTTGTTACTACTGTCGTTACTTGCTCGTTACAAATTATCTTGCTATCAAACTACTCTGTTACTTACAATTTCAGCACCTGCAGACACTACCTTGCTAAAAACCACTTGTCATTTCCTTCTGCTCCTCGTTGGGTTCAACACTCTTACTTATAGGAAAGAGCTACAATTGATCCCCTATACTTGTGGGTCATCAAGGCTATTTTTCGGCGCCGTTGCCGGGGAGTGAAGCGCCTTTGGTAAGTGGAATTTGGTAAGGAAACTGAAGGAAATATGCCCTAGAGGCAATAATAAAGTTGTTATTTATATTTCCTTATATCATGATAAATTTTTATTATTCATGCTAGAATTGTATTAACCGGAAACTTAGTACATGTGTGAATACATAGACAAATAGAGTGTCACTAGTATGCTTCTACTTGACTAGCTCGTTCATCAAAGATGGTTAAGTTTCCTAGGCATAGACATGAGTTGTAATTTGATGAACGGGATCACATCATTAGATAATGATGTGATTGACTTGACCCATCCGTTAGCTTAGCACTATGATCGTTTAGTTTATTGCTATCGCTTTCTTCATAACTTGTACATGTTCCTGTGACAATGAGATTATGCAACTCCCGAATACCGGAGGAACACTTAGTGTGCTATCAAACATCACAACATAACTGGGTGACTATAAAGATGCTCTACAGGTGTCTCCGATGGTGTTTGTTGAGTTGGCATAGATCGAGGTTAGGATTTGTCACTCCGATTGTCGGAGAGGTATCTCTAGGCCATCTCGGTAATGCACATCACTATAAGCCTTACAAGCAATGTGACTAATGAGTTACTTACGGGATGATGCATTATGGAACGAGTAAAGAGACTTGCCGGTAACGAGATTGAACTAGGTATTGAGATACCGACGATCGTATCTCGGGCAAGTAACATACCGATGACAAAGGGAACAACATATGTTGTTATGCGGTTTGACCGATAAAGATCTTCGTAGAATATGTAGGAACCAATATGAGCATCCAGGTTCCGCTATTGGTTATTGATCGGAAGTGAGTCTCAGTCATGTCTACATAGTTCTCAAACCCGTAGGGTCCACACGCTTAACATTCGATGACGATCGGTATTATGAGTTTATGTGTTTTGATGCACTGAAGGTAGTTCGGAGTCCCGGATGTGACGACGGACATGACGAGGAGTCTCAAAATGGTCGAGACATAAATATTGATATATTGGATGACTATATTCGGACACCGGAATAGTTCTGGGGGTCACCGGATAAATATCGGAGTACCGGAAGGGTTATCGAAACCACCGGAGAAGTAATGGGCCTTATTGGGCCTAGGGGAGAGAGAGGGGCTGCCAAGGGCTGGCCGCATGCCCCCCATGGGCCTAGTCCGAATTGGACTAGGGGGAGGGGCGTCGCCCCTCCTTCCTTCTCTTTCCCCCTCCTTCCTTCTCTTCCCCCCTCCTTCCTTCTTCTCCTAGTAGGACTAGGAAAGGGGGGAGTCCTACTCCTACTAGGAAGAGAATTCCTCCCCCCCTTGGCGCACCTATGAGGGCCGGCCGACCTCCCCCTCCCTCCTTTATATACGTGGGGAGGGGGGCACCCTAAAACATCAAAGTTGATCTTAGCCGTGTGCAGTGCCCCCCTCCACAGATTTCCACCTCGGTCATATCATTGCAGTGCTGAGGCGAAGCCCTGCGCCGGTAACTTCATCATCACCGTCACCATGCCATCGTGCTGATGAAACTCTCCCTCGGCCTCAGCTGGATCAAGAGTACGAGGGACGTCACCGAGCTGAACGTGTGCAGATCGCGGAGGTGCCGTGCGTTCGGTACTTGATCGGTTGGATTGCAAAGACGTTCGACTACATCAACCGCGTTACTTAACGCTTCCGCTTTCGGTCTATGAGGGTACATGGGCACACTCTCCCACTCGTTGCTATGCATCACCTAGATGGATCTTGCGTGTGTGTAGGCAGATTTTTTGAAATACTACGTTCCCCAACAGTGGCATCCGAGCCAGGTCTATGCGTAGCTGTTATA
Source organism: Aegilops umbellulata (assembly GCA_032464435.1). NCBI lineage: Eukaryota > Viridiplantae > Streptophyta > Magnoliopsida > Poales > Poaceae > Aegilops > Aegilops umbellulata. The sequence goes on along the minus strand of CP136054.1, from coordinate 63,618,287 downwards.
TGCACGAGTAGAACACAAAGAGTTGTGGGCGATAATAGTCATACTGCTTACCAACATGTCATACTTTGATTTGACGGTATTGTTGGATGAAGCGGCTCAGACCGACATTATGCGTACGCTTACGCGAGACTAGTTCTACCGACGTGCTTCGCGCACAGGTGGCTAGTGGGTGTATGTTTCTCCAACTTTAGTTGAATCGAGTGTGACTACGCCCGGTCCTTGTTGAAGGTTAAAACATCACACTTGACGAAAAATTGTTGTGGTTTTTGATGCGTAGGTAAGAACGGTTCTTGCTAAGCCCATAGCAGCCACATAAAACTTGCAACAACAAAGTAGAGGATGTCTAACTTGTTTTTGCAGGGCATGTTGTGATGTGATATGGTCAAGACGTGATGATATAAATTGTTGTATGAGATGATCATGTTTTGTAACACAATTATCGGCAACTGGAAGGAGCCATATGGTTGTCGCTTTATTGTATGAAATGCAATCGCCATGTAATTGCTTTACTTTATCACTAAGCGGTAGCGATAGTCGTAGAAGCAATAGTTGTCGAGACGACAACGATGCTTCGATGGAGATCAAGGTGTCAAGCCAGTGACGATGGTGATCATGACAGTGCTTTGGAGATGGAGATCAAAGGCACGAGATGATGATGGCCATATCATATCACTTATATTGATTGCATGTGATGTTTATCCTTTATGCATCTTATTTTGCTTAGTACGGCGGTAGCATTATAAGATGATTTCTCACTAAATTTTAAGGTATAAGTGTTCTCCCTGAGTATGCACCGTTGCTACAGTTCGTCATGCCGAGACACCACGTGATGATCGGGTGTGATAAGCTCTACGTTCACATACAACGGGTGCAAGCCAGTTTTGCACACGCAGAATACTCGGGTTAGACTTGATGAGCCTAGCATATGCAGATATGGCCTCGGAACACTGAGACCGGAAGGTCGAGCGTGAATCATATAGTAGATATGATCAACATAGTGATGTTCACCGTTGGAAACTACTCCATCTCACGTGATGATCGGACACGGTTTAGTTGATATGGATCACGTGATCACTTAGAGGATTAGAGGGATGCCTATCTAAGTGGGAGTTCTTAAGTAATATGATTAATTGAACTTAAATTTATCATGAACTTAGTCTTGATAGTATTTTCATATCTATGTTGCAGATTAATTGCTCGCGTATAGACAAAACTATGTTGAAAAATGTTAGTAGCAATGATGGGGACTAGCTCTGTGATCTGAGGATTATCCTCGTTGCTGCACCGCTAGGTGAAGGACCAATTGCAGGAGCCGAGGCAGACATTATGAACATTTGGCAAGCTCGGTATGATGACTACTTGATAGTTTAGTGCGCCATGCTTTACGGCTTAGAACCGGGACTTCAAAAACGTTTTGAACGCCACGGAGCATATAAGATGTTCCAAGAGTTGAAATTAGTATTTCAGACTCATGCCCGTGTCGAGAGGTATGAGACCTCTGACAGTACTTTACCTACAAGATGGAGGAGAATAGCTCAACCAGTGAGCATGTGCTTAGATTGTCTGGGTACTACAATTGCTTGAATCAAGTGGGAGTTAATCTTCCAGATAAGATAGTGATTGACAGAGTTCTCTAGTCACTATCACCAAGTTACTGGAACTTAGTGATGAACTATAATATGCAAGGGATGACATAAAACGATTCCCGAGCTCTTCGCGATGCTGAAATCGGCGAAGGTAGAAATCAAGAAAAGCATCAAGTGTGGATTGTTGACAAGACCACTAGTTTCAAGTAAAAGGGCAAGGGAAAGAAAGGGAACTTCAAGAAGAATGGCAACTAAGTTGCCACTCCCATGAAGAAGCCCAAAGCTAGACTCAAGCCTGAAACTGAGTGCTTCTACTGCAAAGAAAATGGTCACTGGAAGTGGAACTGCCCTAGATACTTGGCGGATAAGAAGGATGGCAAAGTGAACAAAGGTATATTTGATATACATGTTATTGATGTATACTTTACTAGTGTTTATAGCAACCCCTTGGTATTTGATACTGGTTTAGTTGCTAAGAGTAGTAACTCGAAACGGGAGTTGCGAAATAAACAGAGACTAATTAAGGGCGAGGTGATGATGTGTGTTGGAAATGATTCCAAGGTTGATAAGATCGCCATCGCACAATCCCTTTTCCTTCGGGATTAGTATTGGAACTAAATAAATGTTATTTGGTGTTTGCGTTAAGCATAAATATGATTGGATCATGTTTATTGCAATACGGTTATTCATTTAAATCAGAGAATAATTGTTGTTCTGTTTATATGAGCAAAACCTTCGATGGTCTTACATCCAATGTAAATGGTTTACTGAATCTCGATCAAAGTGATACACATAATATTGATAAAAGATGCAAATTTAATAATGATAGTGCAACTTATTTGTGGCACTGCCGTTTAGGTCATATTGGTGTAAAGCGCATAAAGAAACTCCATGCTGATGGGCTTTTGGAGTCACTTGATTATGAATCACTTGATGCTTGCGAACATGCCTCATGGGCAAGATGACTAAGACTCCGTTCTTCGAAACAATGGAGCGAGCAACTGACTTATTGAAAATAATACATATTGATGTATGCAGTCTGATGAGTGTTGGTGCTCCCGGCGAGTATCGTTATTTTCTGACATTCACAGATGATTTGAGCAGATATGGTTATATCTACTTGATGAAACATAAGTCGGAAACATTTTAAAAGTTCAAAGGATTTCAGAGTGAAGTGGAAAATCATCGTGACAAGAAAATAAAGTTTATACGATCTGATCGTGGAGGAGAATATTTGAGTTATGAGTTTGGTCTTCATTTGAAACAATGCGGAATAGTTTCGCAACTCATGCCACCTAGAACACCACAACGTAATGGTGTGTCCGGACGTCATAACCATACTTTATTAGATATGGTGGAATCTATGATGTATCTTACCGAATTACCACTATCGTTTTGGGGTTATGCATTAGAGACAGCTGCATTCACGTTAAATAGGGCACCGTCTAAAAATCCGTCGAGACGACACCGTATGAACTGTGGTTTAGCAAGAAACCTAAGTTGCCGTTTCTGAAAATTTGGGGTCGCGATGCTTATGTGAAAATTTTTCAACCTGATAAGCTCAAACCCAAATCGGAGAAGTGCGTGTTCATAGGATACCCAAAAGAAACTGTTGGGTACACCTTCTATCACAGATCCAAAGGCAAGATCTTTGTTGCTAAGAGTGGACCCTTTCCATAGAAGGAGTTTCTCTCGAAAGAAATGAGTAGGAGGAATGTAGAACTTGATGAGGTAATTGTACCTTCTCCCGAATTGGAAAGTAGTTCATCATAGAAATTAGTTCCAGTGATTCCTACACCAATTAGTCAGGAAGCTAATGATGATGATCATGAAACTTCAGATCAAGTTACTACCAAACCTCGTAGGTCAACCAGAGTATGGTCCGCACCAGAGTGGTACGGTAATCCTTTCTGGAAGTCATGTTACTAGACCATGACGAACCTAGGAACTATGAGGAAGCGATGATGAGCCTAGATTCCGTGAAATGGCTTGAGGCCATGAAATCTGAGACAGGATCCATGTATAAGAACAAAGTATGGACTTTGGTAGACTTGCCCGATGATCGGCAAGCCTTTGAGAATAAATGGATCTTCAAGAGGAAGACGGACGCTGATAGTAGTGTTACTATCTACAAAGCTCGACTTGTCGAAAAAGGTTTTCGACAAGTTCAAGGTGTTGACTACGATGAGATTTTCTCACTCGTATCGATGCTTGAAGTCTGCCCGAATCATGTTAGCAATTGCCGCATTTTATGGAATCTGGCAAATAGATAACAAAATTGCATTCCTTAATGAATTTATTAAAGAAGAGTTGTATATGATGCAACCAGAAGGTTTTGTCAATCCTAAAGGTGCTAGCAAAATGTGCAAGCTCCAACGATCCATCTATGGACTGGTGCAAGCATCTCGGGTTGGAATATACGCTTTGATAAGTTGATCAAAGAATATGGTTTTATACAGACTCTCGGAGAAGCATGTATTTACAAGAAAGTGAGTGAGAGCACTACAACCTTTCTGATAAGTATATGTGAATGACATATTGTTGATCGGAAATAATGTAGAATTTTCTGGAAAGCATAAAGGAGTGTTTGAAACGAGTTTTTCAAAGAAAGATCTCGGTGAAGCTGCTTACATATTGAGCATCAAGATCTATAGAGATAGATCAAGACGCTTGATAAGTTTTTTCAATGAGTACATACCTTGACAAGATTTTGAATTAGTTCAAAATGGAACAGTCAAAGAAGGAGTTCTTGCCTGTGTTTCAAGGTGTGAAGTTGAGTCAAACTCAATGCCCGACCACTGCAGAAAATAGAAAGAGAATGAAAATTCATTCCCTATGCCTCAGTCATAGGTTCTATGAAGTATGCTATGCTGTGTACCAGACCTATTATGAACCTCACCATGAGTTTGGCAAGAGGGTACAATAGTGATCCAGGAGTGGATCACTGGACAATGGTCAAAATTATCCTTAGTGAAATATGGAGATATTTCTCAGTTATGGAGGTGACAAAAAGTTCATCGTAAAGAGTTACGCCGATGCAAGCTTTGACACTGATCCGGATGACTCGAAGTCTCAATCTGGATACATATTGAAAGTGGGAGCAATTAGCTAGAGTAGCTCCGTGCAGAGCGTTATAGACATAGAAATTTGCAAAATACATATGGCTCTGAATGTGACAGACCCATTGACTAAACTTCTCTCACAAGCAAAACATGATCACTCTTTGGGTGTTAATCACATAGCAAGATGTGAACTAGAATATTGACTCTAGTAAACCCTTTGGGTATTAGTCACATGGAGATGTGAACTAATCACATAATGATGTGAACTATTGGTGTGAAATCACATGACGATGTGAACTAGATTATTGACTCTAGTGCAAGCGGGAGAGTGAAGGAAATATGCCCTAGAGGCAATAATAAAGTTGTTATTTATATTTCCTTATATCATGATAAATGTTTATTATTCATGCTAGAATTGTATTAACCAGAAACTTAGTACATGTGTGAACACATAGACAAAACAAAGTGCCCTAGTATGCCTCTACTTGACCAGCTCGTTAATCAAAGATGGTTATGTTTCCTGACCATAGACATGTGTTGTCATTTGATGAACGGGATCACATCATTAGAGAATGATGTGATGGAGAAGACCCATCCGTTAGCTTACCATAATGATCGTTTAGTTTTATTGCTATTGCTTTGATCATGTCTTACACATGTTCCTCTGACTATGAGATTATGCAACTCCCGAATACCGGAGGAACACTTAGTGTGCTATCAAACGTCACAACATAACTGGGTGATTATAAAGATGCTCTACAGGTGTCTCTGATGGTGTTTGTTGAGTTGGCATAGACCGAGATTAGGATTTGTCACTCCGATTGTCGGTCTGGGCCCTCTCGGTAATGCACATCACTATAAGCCTTGCACGCAATGTGACCAATGAGTTAGTTACGGGATGATGCATTACGGAACGAGTAAAGAGACTTGCCAGTAACAAGATTGAACTAGGTATTGAGATACCGACGATCGAATCTTGGGCAAGTAACATACCGATGACAAAGGGAGCAATGTATGTTGGTATGCGGTTTGACCGATAAAGATCTTCGTAGAATATGTAGGAACCAATATGAGCATCCAGGTTCCGCTATTGGTTATTGACCGGAAGTGAGTCTCGGTCATGTCTACATAGTCCTCGAACCCGTAGGGTCCGCACGCTTAACGTTCGATGACGATCGGTATTATGAGTTTATGTGTTTTGATGCACCGAAGGTAGTTCGGAGTCCCGGATGTGATCACGAACATGACGAACCGTCTCGAAATGGTCGAGACATAAAGGTTGATATATTGGATGACTATATTCAGACACCAGAATAGTTCTGGGGGTCACCGGATAAATATTGGAGTACCGGAAGGGTTATCGGAACCACCGGAGAAGTAATGGGCCTTATTGGGCCTAGGGGAGAGAGAGGGGCTACCAAGGGCTGGCTGCGCGCCCCCCATGGGCTACTAGGGGGAGGGGCAGCGCCCCCTCCTTCCTTCTCTTTCCCCCTCCTTCCTTCTTCTCCTAGTAGGACTAGGAAAGGGGGGAGTCCTACTCCTACTAGGAGGAGAATTCCTCCCCCTTGGCGCGCCTATGAGGGCCGGCCGGCCTCCCCCTCCCTCCTTTATCACTACAAAAAAATACACTTCCGTGATGATACGTGTTTGTCACAGTAGGTCTCGTTTTCCGTCATGCATGTACATCCATGACAATTTTATGACAGAATCAAGATAGTCATACCTGTGCTATCGTAGAAGTGTTCCATGACATTACCAAAATTATCATCACGGAAGTGTCCACTTCCATGACGATAAATCGCGCGTCACAGAAGTGCTTTCGTCAAGGGTGACCGACACGTGGCATCCACCATAACGGAACGCCGTTAAGCTATCGGGTCTGGTTTTGGATCCGATAACCTGTTAACAGCCCCGACCAATGGGGATTTTCCACGTGTAAATTCATCATTGGCTGGAGGAAGCATGTGTCGGCTCACCGTTGGGACAGATGTCATCCACTCATTGGACCCAAAGCGCCTATGATACGTCGACACGTGGCACGACCCAATAGTGGCCCATAAAGTTTAAATGGGCCGGCCCAACTAAAGGCCCACAATATTTTGTGGCCCATAATGGGACGACCTAGCTAAAGGCCCACAAGATTTTGTGGGCCATAATGGGCCGACCCAGGTAAAGGCCCACAAGATTTTTGCACGCCATAATGGGCCGGCCCAGGTGAAGGCCCACAAGATTTTTGTGGACCATAATGGGCCGGCCCAGCTAAAGGCCCACGAGATTTCGCCAACATTAATGGGCCGGCCCAGCTGTAGGCCCACAAGATTTTGAGGACCCTAGTAGGCCGGCCCATTAACTGGCTGCCATTTTTTGGGCCACATGCCGACCCATATTTGATCCGGTCCATTAATGGCCTGCCACGTCCCGGGCCTAATAATGGCCCATATGAGATCCGGCCCGTTAAAAGCCTACCACGTTCTGGGCCAAATTACAACCCAGATCAGGTCCGGCCCTTTAAGAGGCTTTGGGCTAAATTATGGCCCATATCAGATTCGGCCCATCAACTGGACGCTACGCTTTTGGGCCCATTTGCTAAAGGCCCATTTAGTAATTCAGCCTGATATTAGTTTCGGCCTGTTAAGGGCCCGTTTAACATTTCGGCCCTATATTAATTTCGGCCTGTTAAAAGCCCGTCAGATGGTTGGGCCTAACTATGGCCCGGTTTGCATCCGGCTTGCTTGCAGCCGATAATCTGATTGGGCCAAACAAGGACCAAGACAATTTTGGCCTGTTATAAGCCCATGATTTGATTGGCACATTCATGGGCCGGGGTCTATTTTGGCCTGCTGCCGGCCCGTGAACTATTCGGCACGTTTCAGGCCCAACCTACTTTTCAGCCTCCTAAAGTCCCATTGAGTTTTCTTGGGAAAATAGGGTCGGCGGTTTACTCGGCCTATTAAAGGCCCGAATCTACTAGTGGGCCAGTTTACATTTAGGCCTATTAACGGACCAAGATGATGGGGCCCATGATGCGGATCATACATGGTGATTTGCATGACGACCCGATTATGTAGCGTAATTTTACGGTTTGGCCGGTTTACTGTGAAGACAGGATATATATACAGTAAAATAACTGCAACATCGTGAATAAGAAAAAAACCTAGACTATACAATAAAGAAATTACGACATATTACATCCACTGGGCATCAAAGTTCGCCACTATGATAATAAAGCACAAGCAGACAACAGATTACATACACTGGGCATCAAAGATCGCCACCAGTGCAACTAAACAATCCGACAAAATAATGTACAAAACCGACAACACTTCAATAGAGTTCAAGAAAGGTTAGCCCTGCTCGGGAGCTGCAGCGCAAGTAGCTGAGCAAGTTGGTGAGACTGCACTTGTTTGACACTTATATCCTCCTCACTCGAAAGATAAACAAGTAGACATATGATAGGTTTTGCACACATAAGTATCAGTGCTGACAATTCATCACATTTCTTACTGACGAATAAAGTGACACAGTTTAAAATAGCATTAACACAATATGGTATTGTTTAGGTCAAGACATGGTAGGAAATGACATTGTGAAGGAGTTGGCAGCTTCACGACACCACTGGATTACAGATGAAGAACTCATAAGTATCAATGGTTCGTGTGCTGTCAATTTATCAGATTTCAGATTGGCAAAATAAGATCACTTGCTCTATATAGTTTAATTTACATGGTATGAAGAAGGAACTTGGTTGTACAATTGAAACTTAAATTGAGAAGGACAAACTTTTGTTTATGAACTGGAGTACATAATAAACTTTAAACATGAAATTTGATGCAAACACCAAAAATAAACAACTGTTACAGTCATGCCTAACCAAATATACACAACAAAGTTTGAAGGATTGAGAAGGACAAACTTACATTATTGGTGAAGGCAGGCTCTATAAAGCCCTTGTCCATGCTGATGGGGGGGGGGGGGCAATTCAAGAAGTTTACCACAGAATCTTCTTCATAAGCGTTGCCTTTATTCTACATTTTGTTAAGAGTAAATATAGATGTGACAATATAAGAAAAAATGGAGAATATTTAAGATAAGATGAAGAGTGATGCTACATAACCAAGTAGCTATAAATGTAAGTACAGTGATACAGGCAAAAGGTACAACCAAGAGCAATGCAGAGCTAAACTTCTTCAGTACCATCGGTGTTAGCCAACCTTATGGTAAGAGTAAATATAGATCTTATGTGTAGAAAATGGAGGGCAAAGGAAAATAAGCTGCAGAGTGATGGTACATGAACAACTACCTGTCAATATATGTACACTGATAAAGGACAGCAGGTACTTACAAGAACAATGCAAAGCTAAAAAATTTCATTGGCATTGGATATATTCTACACTAATGTAACCATTCATACAGATCAGATAATTTGGAGCGAACAATTGATAAGCAAGCTATCATGCATACTGCTGTCACATAATGAACCAGGTATGTATGCAAGTACAGTGATACAGGAAAACAGGTACTAACAAGAGCAAAGCAGCGGGCAACATATTTGCGATATCCTGTCGTTCTTTTCAAACCGCAATTCTTTTTCGAGCAGATTTCCTACAAAAAAGATCTGTAAGGCACATGCGGAAAAGTAGAAGTTCAAATTGTCATGCGATATCATAGACAGTACCTCATCCTCGGAACGAGACTAGTGCATAACAAGGTTTTTCCATTCAATGTCTTCTAAATTTAGCACAGGAGACTTCACCAGAAATTCGTTTATAGACTTGCCATCAAAGTGTGATTTCCTCAGGTAACACCGATACTGCTGCAATGCTTCCTTGAAAAGCGCAAGCAAGCTTTGCTCGTCATGACTATCCAGATTGACCCTCGCGTACTTACAACAATGTAATGTAAATCATTGATGTGTTCAATCAGCAGAAAACAGGAAAATAATCACCATGAATAATAGCACTTACACGTAAGTGGGACAGGAAGATGTGAAAATGGTGTTTGTCTTCACTATAATCTTCCCATGATGGGAATATATGCACGTAGTCCCTAACAACATTGAAAGCATTGTCTTTTAAACTGGGAATAACTGGAAGGGGGTTCCAATCTGCAGGAATTGGCCATCTCTGCAGTTGGGATAGGTCTTCGGCCGGTGGACTTGCTGTACTTTTTGCTGGAGTGGGATTTTTCTGTGGTACGGCTGGTGCTATGGCAACTGAAATTGGCATACCTTTTGCTGGAGTGCAGGTCCTGTGTGGTGCGGCTAGTGGTGTGGCCAGTGAAGTATGGGCACAGTCTGCTGGAGTCGGTCCTACGTTTTGTTTCACTGGTTGTACAACCAGTATAAGTGGGGTGCTGTCTGATTTCTCCGGCACCACCATGTTTTTCAAGGACTTTGCTGGTGCTCCTTTAGGTTCGGCAATCACCCTCTTCCTTTTTGATGTCTGATGCATAAGAACAACATTTGAGTGAAAAACATGGTACGATGACAGATGGAATATGTATTGATAATGGATGGGCATGGCATCTCGACATATATGATGAGTAAACTAAGCAGATGGCGGCGCAACAAAGTAGAAGAAATGCAAGACAACATATGCAAGATACGCGCAATCAATAAAACCTTGCCAAGTTAGAACAAACACCTTGATGGGTGAACATGACAGGCCATCTGCCTTTGACTCCTCGAGGTTAGAATAGTCATTAGGATCATATTCTGAACTAGAATCAACAGGCGGTGAGCGTATGAGTTTCATTGCATCCAGAATGGCACTCAATGCCTTGGTGCCAATTTTGTAAGTCATTGCGGTGTTTAGCTTCAAGAGTGGACTGCTGCTAGTGCGACACAAAGCAGCTACACAGATCATAGTGTAGATATAACGGGAAAACCGTAAGCATAAGAGTAAAATCAGCAAAGTGGAACTTGCTGGAATATATGTGCTAGTATTGCCGGTACGGCTAGAAAGCCTTCGGATACCAGCTCTCTTCAACTGAAGGTGCCGTACTGTTAATATCAGTGTAACTCTCAAAGGCGACACAGCTCCCCGCATTTCCTTGCTATTCTTATAGGTTTCAAGTGGGCAGGCCACTACAAATCCTATTCCCATGTTTACAAAATCCTACGAATCAAAGAGGCCCGACGAGTTCAAAGTGTCCATACCAACCGACCGTATAGACCTCTACACTACAAATGTCCCTGCTCATATTCACTACAAGGAACATACTGTACTACTATCATACTCCCTCCGTTCCAAAATATAAGTCTTGGTAGAGATTTCCACTATGGATCACATACAGATGTATCCAGATACATTTTAGAGTGTAGATTCACTCATTTTTCTCCATATGTAGTCCATGGTGGAATCTATACAAAGATCTGTATTTAGGAACGGAGAGAGTACTTATTAAAGAAGAACGAAAGAGAAACATGGTAAAGAAGAGCAATCAGATTTTGGATAATAAAATGTTCGTTGCGCAGTGCCCACACATGATGAACCAGAGCGCATTAAGAAAGCAACTCCCTGCTGTCTCTCTATATGTGGTGCACGTGCTTTTTCAAAAGTAAAGTAGGAACATTAGCTGACCAATTAAATGTTATCTGTTTCAGTAATATCAGCATCATATCAGATTCGTACTTGAGCAACAAGTTTGGAATTATGAGTGGCACGTTGTTTAGCTTGATGGATTCAGGAGCAGTGCTAAGCAGGTACGATGATGGTACTGAATATAAAGGCATGTCTGCATTTGGGTCAGTCGACCATTTCAGGCGGTTGGATGAAGATCCGATGTCTCCTAACCCTTCTTCTTCCCCGTCTCTGATTCTTCCCATACAGAACACCGCACGGGCCGCCGGCCGGACCATCGGCCCCATCGCCTGTGTTCCTCCGCCACCCCCACCCCCACCCCGCCCCCACCCACGTCGAGTTTTCTTCATTCGGTGAGGCCCCACCACCGCCCCCCAACAACCAAAGTCCCCACCCGAGCCCCTTTGTTCGCACCAGAGAACTCCGACGAACTCTGAAAAATCGACTGACCCAATTTTGAAATTTAGTCTACTGTTATTTAACTAGTGTGGAATATAAAAGGGGAAAACCATAAGCATTGGGAGTATAGTGTTGAGCGTGCCATGGCGGATCTAAATGTGCAAAGCGGACAAAGGCAACTTCGCAACCAATGTTTGCTCTCAACTAGCAAGTAAGTGATGGACAAGAAATCAGAGTAAAGCAGTGGTGATCTATTTTCTTGCTGTGATAAATAAGTTGAGCAGATACGAAAGAGTACCCCCTCTGGTGCGGCGCCGTGTATGCATCTGCTGAGAATTTGATGGTGCTGCGGTAGCGATGGCTGTCGGCGGCGTGGAAGCAGATCTAGGAGGGTAGACGGTGGCTGCGGGGCGCGGTGGACGAGACGGTCGTAGGAGCGGCGCCGACAAGGTGGACGACGGCGGGGATGAAGCGAGAGGACGGGATGCAAGGATCCCGGTCCGAAGCCGTGGATGAGAGAGGTCGATCTCTTGTAATGGACAACGGCGTCGGGGTATCAGCTCCGGCATGGTGGAGGAGGACGGCGGTGGATGGGGTGGCGGACGGAGGAGGCTTGGGTGGAGAGGGTGTTTTGGCGCCCACAGAGTACGAATGGGGAAATGGAGGTGGAGAGGAAGGGGGAACCATGTCTTCAGGGCGCGCTTGTCTCAAATGCGAGGAAATTTACAAACTTAGCCCCCGTTTCAAATTTCCTACATCACAAAAATATTAGTCGGTTGGGGATAGGACGGTAATCTCGCATACACCGAATATTTGCCGACGAGAGTTTGTTTTTGGCGCCCACTGTTTATGAATCGCGGAGGGAGTCAATTTCGGCCGAGGACACACTGTGTTTTGGCGCCCACCGTGTATGAATCCGGGTGAGAGGCGGTTATGTCACGTTCGAGCGAAATTACAAACCTACCCCTATCGAAACCTATAAAAATTGAGTAGATAGGCTTTGCGTGGCAGGGATAGGCAGTAGTAATTTCCATCTCGCAGATTTTGGTTTCGGGCGGTTACTGTGACTTTCCCCGCTTCGTTCACATTTTGCAGAGTGCACGTTTACCGTGCCAACTGAATTCGAATCCCGTTTGTATTCTATTTTTTCGGGCGGGATCCATTTCCGATTGGAATAAACTTCTATATACATCATTTTTTACATATACTTTCAAAAGCACAACAAAGAATTCTGCTCCTTTATATGTATAATATGCTTTACAAATACAATGATCTCAAAATCATAAGGTTAAATTCAAAAAATTAAACCAAATTATGTTCTACTAAAATGTATGGATCAGTAATATGTACATATTAAATAACATGTTGGAAATATGAGCAAATTACTAGGAGATTTAATCCAAATAAACAAAAGATAAATCATGACTACAGTAGCAGAGATTAAACTAATCATGCGAACTAGCATAGCAGATGAACAGATCACATCTAGGGCACATACTAGAAACATGAATTTTACCACGATCTCGAACAGGAAGGATAGAATCACATAGGGTGCAGCGGGAGCAGCACCACCGGCGTTGACGTTGTCGCCCATGTCGTCGAGGATGAGGTTGCCGAGGTCGGGGAAGAAGTCGTCGTTCGCAAAGTCGTCGCTGCCAGCAGTGCGAGTGCGCTCCCCAAAAACCTGATCGCCCCTCTCCCGTACAGGATCATGAGAGGCGGGGTTCCGGAGGCCTGCTGTCCCTTCTCCGGTGCATGCCGGAAGGAGGGATGGAGAAGACTTGCTTGGCGGCACAATGATCTGGAACGGTGGTGAGAAACCATACGAAGCGGCGACGGCTAGGGTAGACGTCTGCCTGACTATATAGTGCGGGCCGGTAGGTCCGAGTCGTCATGATCCAAAAGAATCGGAAACGGTTTAGTAATTAACGCGTCCGTTAATTATTAATTAATGACTCATTAATTTTCTCGAGCAGCAAAAATATAGACAATGTGCATAGCTCTGTCTTCGGCTCGGCTCAATCCCGCAACCCGCGACGCGTCGTGACGAAGCATGGCGTGGCGAGCGAGGAGGAGGAGCGCACGTGTAGGTCTCCTCTTCTCATGCTCATACAAGTGGTAGAAGAGCTCACCTTATAAAGAGTTGCAAGTCTCTCTCAACTTCCATGGTGGGACTAAACTCTAGTCTCATTCACTCCACTCACATGTGTGCATGAATGGGCCAAGAGAATTTCAGAATTTTAGTTGGGCTTTGGGCCAAAGGCCTACTAGCAAAATTCCAACAATCCCCCACAAAGTCTCATTGGCACATCTCATCATTTAGTTTCAAAACATTGTTTATATACCGGTTCTTAGTGGAGACTGTGAAGTTGAACTTCCACTTAGATTTTTATGCTACACTAGATCACAACTTGAATAGTGGACTATGCCTTGAACTACAAGTTTTCTGCGAGACTAGTTTCACACAAATTCTTGACCGATACTAGGCTGCCCAAGGCTTCCTCGCGGGTGGAGCGTATACGTCATACTCCAGGGCCTTTTCTTGAATTTATTAGAGAACACCCAATTCTCACAGACTGCGACGTTAACAGTCAAATTCATATAGGTGTGTTCCTCAGAAGATGTTCTGCAGGGCAACATCTCTGCTTACCTGAATAAGCCACTTGGAACACATTAAGATAAGTATCAACCTGCCATGCAGATCATGAGAGTATTGCATCTTCATGGAGTGGGATAGTTAATATAGGGATATTCTCCTCCCAGCTGACCAACAACTTGTCTCCCACTTCTACTTCACGGGATCTCCGATCACATAGAGTGGGTTACCACTATGGACAACTCATGCAGTGGGTCTCAAACCCATCTCCATCGATGCATTATCTATCACATTACGTGATAGACCCTTTGTGAAGGGATCTGCCAAGTTTTTCGACGTTTGGATATAATCCAATGTAATAACTCCGGAGTTCCTCAATTTTCTGACAGATTTTAGTCTCCTCTTCACATGTATTGAGGACTTCATATTGTCCTTCGAACTGTTTATCTTGACGATCACGGTTTGATTACCACAGTTCATCAGGATAGGGGGTATTGGTTTTTCAACCATATGCAAGTCCATCAAGAGTTCATGAAGCCACTCTGCTTCAACAGTGGCAGTGTCTAGTGCTGTGAGTTCTGCTTCCATAGTTGACCTCGTTAAGATGGTCTGCTTGCAAGACTTCCAGGAAACAGCGCCACCACCAAGTGTAAAAACATAACCACTTGTGGCCTTAACCCCATCAGCATCAGATATCCAGTTTGAGTCAGTATAACCCTCTAGTACCCTTGGATACTCGATGTAGTGAATCCCATAGCTCGCGGTGCCTTTCAAATAGCGCATAACTCTCTCAAGCGCATGCCAATGATCATCTCCCGGTTTTGACACAAACCTACTCAGCTTGCTCACAGCAAAAGAGATGTCAGGCCTCGTGGCACTCGCCAAATACATAAGCGAGCCAATAATCTGAGAATACCTCAGTTGATCTCTAGCAATCCGTCGATTCTTTCGAAGCAACACACTAGCATCATATGGAGTTGGAGAAGGCGTGCAGTCGCTATACCCAAAACGACTCAATACCTTTTCCACATAGTTAGACTGAAGCAGTGTGATCCCACCATTCTCATCTCTCAACAGCTTGATGTTTAAGATAACATCAGCTACTCCTAGATCCTTCATCTCAAAACAGCGAGATAAGAAATCCTTAACCTCCTTGATTAAATCAAGTTTGGTTCCAAAGATCAATATGTCGTCGACATACATACAAAGAATAACTCCTTCGCCCCCACCATGGCGATGGTACACACACTTTTCACCATCATTTACTACAAAGCTGACAGCAGTTAACGTTCTTTCAAACTTCTCATGCCACTCCTTAGGAGCTTGTTTAAGGCCATATAAATACTTTAATAACTTGCACACCTTTCCTTCCTGACCAGGTACTACAAAACCATCTGGCTGATCCATGTAAATTTCCTCCTTCTCTCCATTGAGGAAAGCTGTCTTAACGCCCATTTGATGAACGAGAAGACCATGTGAGGCAGCCCGTGATAGTAGCACCCGAATTGTGGTCAGTCTAGCCACGGGTGAGTAAGTATCAAAGAAGTCTTCACCTTCTTTCTGGGTATAACCCTTGGCCACAAGCCGTGCCTTGTACTTTTCAATCGTACCATCAGGTCTAAGCTTCTTCTTGAACACCCACTTGCATCCTACAGGTTTGCACCCATAAGGACGGTCAGTGATCTCCCAGGTACCGTTAGCTAAGATGGAATCCATCTCGCTACAAACAGCTTCCTTCTAGTTGTCAGCATCAGGAGATGCATACTCTTCTGAAATAGTCCTGGGTGTGTCATCCACAAGGTACACAATGAAATCATCACCAAAAGACTTTGCAATCCTCTGTCTATTACTCCTCATAGGAGTTCCATTGTCACCCTCAACAGGATTCTCAACGTGTTCCATCGCAATGGTGGGTTCAGGAACTACAGCGAATTCCTCACTAGATGGAGTAGGTATCTCCTGATTTGATGAACTCGACATATCCTTCATAGGAAATATGTCCTCAGAGAAAGTTGCATCATTCGACTCCATAATCGTACCAACATGCATGTCGGATACCTCAGATTTTATTATCAAAAATCTATAGCCGATGCTATGAAAAGCATAGCCCAGAAGAACACAATCCACGATTTTTGGTCCAAGCTTGCGCTTCTTGGGAATTGGTATGTTGACTTTCGCCAAACAACCCCAAGTACGTAGGTAAGAGAGTTTCAACCTTTTTTCCTTTCCCATTCCTCAAATGGAATCATGGTCTTATGCTTTGTGGGAACTTGGTTTAGGACATCACACGCAGTCATTAGCGCCTCCCCCCACCATTCCTTGGATAGACCCGAAGTGTCTAACATGGTGTTAACCATATCAGTTAGAGTTCGGTTCTTTCTTTCGGCTACCCCATTTGACTGGGGTGAGTAGGGAGGCGTCCTCTCATGGATTATACCATGTTCTGCACAAAAAAATCAAATTCATTGAAAAAATACTCTCCACCACGATCAGACCTAAGCCGTTTAATTTTTTGATTAAGTTGGTTCTCTGCCTCAGCTTTATAATTTTTGAAGAAAGTTAAAGCCTCATCTTTCGATTTCAGAAGATACACATAACAATATCTAGTGGAGTCATCAATCAACGTCATGAAGTATCTTTCCACCTTTTGTCAACACGCCATTCATCTCACAAAGATCGGAATGTATAAGCTATAGTGGCACCAAGTCTCTTGCCTCTGCAGTCTTATGGGACTTGCGAGGTTGCTTAGCTTGCACACATACTTGGCACTTAGAGCCTTTGACAGTAGAGATTTTCGGAATTAAATTCATATTGGCTAGCTGCGTCATGCAACCAAAGTTAATGTGACAAAGTCGTGAATGCCAAATATCAGACTCATTATTGTGGAAAACATTATTAATAACTTTAGTGCAAATATCTGACAAAGATAGGCGGAACAAGCCTCCGCTCTCATAGCCTTTTCCAACAAATTGTCCATACTTAGAAATTACAACTTTATTGGATTTGAAAACCAACTTAAAACCATCTCGACATAAACGGGAACCGCTAACAAGATTTTTATTGATGGACGGCATATGATAAACATTCTTCAGACGCACGGTCTGCCCCGAAGTAAACTTTAGATCGACCGTACAAACACCTCGAACGATGGCATGTGACCCGTTCCCCATCAGCACGGGTGAAGTCCCTGTTGCCTGGTAAGAAGAAAACATGGAGGCATCAGAACAAACATGTACATTGGCACCGGTGTCAATTAACCAATCAGGGGACTGAAATACTGAAAGGATGGTAGGAAAAATACCATACCCTGATTCCTTCATATCAGTATCACCGATGACAACATTAGCGGAGTTGCCGCTCTTCTCATGTTTGCGCTCCTCAAAGCAGTTAGGACACTTCGGAGCCCAGTGATTAGGATCACCGCAGACACGGCAAAGTCCCTTCCCCTTCTTATGAGAATTCTTCTTGAAGTTGGTAGAATGTGATGGCTTCTTCTTTGTATCAAACTTGCCTTTGCCCTGAGTTTTGTTCTTGTTGTTTTTGAACTTGTTGGGCTGGAAGTTCTTCTTCTGTACCATGTGGGGACTAGAACCTCCCTCAGCAACTCGAGCACGTGTGTCCTTTGCTCTCGCCTTCTCTTTAACATGAAGAATACCAATGAGATCCGCAACGGAAAACTCCTGTCTCTTGTGTTTCAGGGAAGTAGCAAAATTGTTCCACGAAGGTGGAAGCTTGGCAATGATGCCTCCAGCAACAAATTTGTCTGGCAACACACACTTGAAGTACTCAAGTTCTTTTGAGAGTGACTGTATCTCATGAGCCTGCTGTACAACAGGGCGCTCATCAGTCATCTTGTAGTCATAGAATTGCTCCATGACGTACAACTCGCTGCCGGCGTCCGAGGCACCAAACTTGGCCTCGAGCGCAGCCCACATGTCCTTGCCGTTGTCAAACGACATATACGAATCCACAATGGAGTCATCAAGAACACTCAGAAGAGCGCCTTTAAAGAGGGTATCGATCTTCTCAAAAGCTTCAGCTGTGCTGGATTAAGATCGCCCTCAGGCTTGCCCTTGGTGGCATCATAGCAGCCCATGGTCTGAAACCAGTAGTCTGCTCTCATGTGCCGCCTCTTATATTGCGCCCCCTTAAAGGCAGGCGGCTTCAGATGCGCAGCAAAACCACTCGAAGTAAATTTCCTATAATCAGGTTTTTGGATTGTTGGAAATGTGAGCAAATTACTACGAGATTTAATCTGAATAAACAAAAGATAAATCATGACTACAGTAGCAGAGATTAAACTAATCATGCGAACTAGCATAGGAGATGAACATATCACATCTAGGGCACATACTAGAAACATGAATTCTACCACGATCTCAAACATGAAGGATAGAATCACATACGGTGCAGCGGGAGCAGCACCGCCGGCGTTGACGTTGTCGCCCATGTCGTCGAGGATGAGGTTTCCGAGGTCGGGGAAGAAGTCATCGTTCGCGAAGTCGTCGCTGCCAGCAGTCACGCGAGTGCGCTCCCCAAAAACCTGGTCGCCCCTCTCCCGTACAGGATCACAAGAGGCAGGGTTCCAGAGGCCTGCTGTCCCTTCTCCTAGTGCACGCTGAAAGGAGGGATGGAGAAGACTTGCTTGGCGGCGCAATGATCTGGAACGGTGGTGAGAAACCATACGAAGCGGCGGCGACTAGGGTAGACATCTGCCTGACTATATATTGCGGGCCGGGTTGGTTCAAGTCGTCATGATCCAAAAGAATCGGAAACGGTTCAGTAATTAACGCGTCCGTTAATTATTAATTAATGACTCATTAATTTTCCTGAGCAGCAAAAATATAGACAACGTGCATAGCTCTGTCCTTGGCTCGGCTCAATCCCGCAACTCGCGGTGCGTCGTGACGAGGCGTGGCATGGTGAGGCGAGCGAGGAGGAGGAGCGCGCGTGTAGGTCTCCTCTTCTCATGCTCATACAAGTGGTAGAAGAGCTCACCTTATAAAGAGGTACTAGTCTCTCTCAACTTCCGTGGTGGGACTAAACCTTAGTCTCATTCACTCCACTCACATGTGTGCATGAATGGGCCAAGAGAATTTCAGAATTTTAGTTAGGCTTTGGGCCAAAGGCCTACTAGCAAAATTCCAACATAACATAGATGCGCGTGAATTCATATGACTACGCATGTTTGATAGATCAATTTTGGTTCGAGTCTGGATTACATGTATCATCATCTCGAATACAAATATTTGAATCCCTTTTATGTTTACTCCTTTCACGCCCATCTCTCTCGCATGCATGCTCCTTCATGTAGCTATCACTCTCTTTTCTCCAGCTCACCCGCATGCTCACTTCATGTTTCTCCTATCCTCGCAAACATGGTCTCTCGACGTCTCCCTTGAGAAGTGTCACACTCTCCCTATCATTATACATTACACGGTTTTCATTATCTCTCATGTCTCTACCGTTCTCTCGTATCACTAGGTACATAAGCTTTCTTTTTCACCGCCACACACACAGTTTCCACTCGTCTTTCTCTCACACACACACAACTCCTGCTTCCACTCCCCTTCCCGACTACCGTCTCTCTCTCACACACACAAAACTCTCGCTTTCGCACCCCGTCTCGTATTTCTCTCACAAACATTTATCGACTATCCTCTAGATAGGTTTATACACCCGCACACTCGTGCTTCCACTATCACATACATGTCTCTCTCCCGCTCCTTGTATCTATGTAGATTTTTCTTCCCTTCTTGAGACACGCCCTCTCGATCGTGCACACACACACTATCACCTCATTTTAAGCTGATACCTCTCGCACACACACTCTTTGTGTCTTTGTCACACATGCACTCCGTCCTCCTCCTCTCTCCCTCTCTCTGTCACACACATGGGCTTTTTGCAACAACTAGCAAGATGCCCATGCGTTGCACGGAACATGAAGATGCATTTGTATGAGTAGTTTATCTTGTGGGAGAAAAGGATGAACAAGGGAAGGCCTTATTTGCAAGTGTGAAGAGGGGTGTGGGTATCTTTTTGCAAAATTGCCATAGTTTCCTTCCTATCCGTCAGATATAGATCAGACGGCGTATATTGCTGGATGGCAGGCACACGATCATCACTGACTATGCTTTTTATAAGAGTAGTGTCGGGGTAAATGACCACGGGTAGCCTAGCCGGCTCCCCATGGCACTTCAGAAAAAATTACGAGCCAATCCGGCCTCCAAAGAAACCAAGACGTGGGGCCGCCTTCCCCCTGCCGGCTGCATCTCAGGCCGACTGTCGGAAGGCGGCCCGGCCTTAACCCTCATGAAGAAAGCCGCGGGAGGGCCGGCTCCTCCAGCCGGCCCAAGACGTGGCCGGCTTCCCCAAGCCGGCTTGCCCCCTCCCTCGAAGGAGGCGCCCCATTAAGGAGACAAGACGACGTGAGGCTACAGTGATCGCCCGCCAGGCGGCGACACTGTAGCCAAGCTTGCCTCGATAAAGCCCTCATCATCAGGATTGAGGCAACAGTAACCAGCCACCGACAGGGCCCTAGGCAGTAGGGCCTGCCTGTCGACCTGGATGCCAGCAACCGGCGGGACCCACCAGCCGGCGCAAAAGCCGGCAAGCGTAGACACTGACGGCTAGGGCCCGCGCCCAGCCGGATTACCATTGTACCCCCGGGGGGTAGGCCTATATAAACCCTCCGGGGCACCCATGCAAAGGGTTGATCTCATCTAGGTTTTACTACACATAGAGAGAAGAGGAGAGCCAGCCTTGCCCTTCTTCTTCCTCTCGCCAAACAGCTCCAGGAGCACCTTGTAGCTACTTGTTCAGTGAGCGATCATGCGGAGACCCCGCAGAGCAGCAGTAGGGGTGTTATCTCCACGGAGAGCCCCGAAGCTGGGTAAGATTCGCCGGCGTGCATGTCTTCGCCTTATCCCGCTTCCAGGCACCGGCGACGTCTTACTGGCTCCCACACAGATAAGCCACCCGTTGGCATATGTCGCACCAACCACCCGACATTTGGCGCCCACCATGGGGCCAGGTGCACCGTCGTCCGGAGACCTGTTCTCGACGGGAACCCTCTTCCTCCCCAGCGAGCGTAGCCAGCCCGGCACGCCCGATGGCGCTTGCCACGACACGCTGCAAGGCGTCACCAATGCCTGCGCAGCAGGCAACCTCGCCGATCCCTTTGGCGAGGCCCTCATCTCCGACGAGCCCGCCTCCGACGTGGGCTCCGACCACCTCGTCGACCTCCTCGGCCAGCTCCACGTCTCCAGCGAGCCCGCTGTGGACCAGGAGTCCGTTGGATCCACCGATCCGATGCCTGTCGATTCTGACACGGCCTCGCACGACGCCTTCCCCACCAACGTCGTGATCTACGACGATCCGCTTCCCCGAGCCGATGGCTGTGACGATGCCGCCACCGAGGTGATGGTCATCAGCCACGGCGGTGCTTCTGGCGAGAACGCCCACGACGCCCCGCAGGCGGCGAACCATGACTTGTCCGTCCCTCTCCCGGCCGACGCCGACGCCGAAGCACTGGAGGCCCGCCGCCTCGCCCTCCACACGGAGGGCCGGAAATTAGCTTCCATAAGACGCCTCACCGAGGCCCACCAGCGCGAAGTCGACCGCGCCGCCTTCGGCACGCCACCTCCTGGCGGGCCAAGCCGAGCCGGCATCGTCAGACAGCGCGGTGCCGCCATCGCCGACATGCTTGGAGTCGACCGCCCAGTCTACGCCACCCCGCTCGAAAACCTGCGCGCTGCCCAGGCGGCCGCAAACGAGCTGGACGGACTGGGGGCCGAAGAGCTCCCCCACATGGTCAGACGCATCCAGCAGTTGACCGATGCAGCCGCACAGCGGCACGATGCCGACGCCCGCGCGGAAAGCCCTCCCCCGTGCCGAGAGCATGACGCGACGTCCCGGACGCCGACTGCGGGTAAAACCCGCACGCGACATGAGAGAGAGCCGGCTGCCAGCCGGAGCCGAACCCGGATCTCCATCGAGCGAGACGAAGAAGGCCGCCCTCGAGCCGCGGAGCGGCGGGGCAACCCGCCTCCGCCTCTGCCTCATGGGGAGAGGTATCCCACCCCACCACCTGTCACGCATCCGACTCTCAGCGGCCGACTAGGTCGCCGCGAAGGAGTCGGCGAGAACGACGCCCGCCATCGGATCGACCGCCTAGCGCGATCCCTAGCGCCAGAAGAAGAAGATGATGTCGGCCCGCCTTGCTTCGGCCCCCGCATCCGCGACGAGCCCTTACCCAAAGGGTTCTTGCTCCCAAGAGACACTCCCAAGTACAACGACTCCGTGAAGCCGGAAGATTGGTTGATCGACCACTCCACCGCAGTACGCATCGCGAACGGCAACAGGCACGTTGCCGTGAAGTACGTGCCCCTCATGCTCCAAGGCACGACACGGACCTGGCTCAACATCCTCAAGCCATACAACGTCAACAGCTGGCTAGATTTCACAGAAGCCTTCGTCCGCAACTTCACCAGCACCTACAAGCGGGCTCCCAAGCCCAGACAACTCTCCTTGTGCGTGCAAGACCCCGCCGAGTCCACTCGCGACTACCTCACTCGTTGGTCCGAGCTCCGCAACTCTTGCGAGGGAGTGCACGAGGTGCAAGCCATAGAGTACTTCACAGCCGGGTGCCGAGAAGGCACCCTCCTCAAGCACAAGCTCCTCTGCGACGAGCCGACTACCCTCGACGAGCTTCTGGTCATAGCGGACAAGTACGCCACCGCCGACTCCTCAATGAAGACCGAGCTCCGGGTAGACGCATCCGGGAAGGTACTCAACCCGGCGCCCAAGACGCCGGCCGGAGTCCGTACCAAAATGACCACAAGCGCAAGGACCCGATGCCGCCTTCCACCAGTCGGCAGGTGGCCACGGTCGAGGGCGAGCAACCCGAAGGTCGGCCCACACCCAAGAAGCAGAAAGGCGGCAGGCCAGCTTGGCAGCCGGCCTTCTCCTACGAGCAAACCCTCGACGCCCCATGCAAGTTCCACAGCGGCGCGAAGCCGTCCAACCACACAACCCGAAAGTGCCACTGGCTCACCCAAATCTCCAAAGGCAAAGGGCTTGCGCCGCCTCCGCCTGCTGGTCCGCCGCCTCCAGCTCCACAGCAGCCGGCCGCTCGGCCAGCAGTCGGAGCGGTGCACGATGAGTTCCCCGACGAGCACTCCGCCTACGTCGTCTTTACAAGCCAACCTGAAGATCAACGCAGCAGGCGCCGAGAGCACCAGGAAGTCAATGCGGTCGCTGCCAATCCCTCCGAGCACATGCACTGGTCAGAGAAGCCTATCAGCTGGAGCCGGGCCGACCACCCAGAGGTGATGCCATCTCCCGGCTCTTATGCATTGGTTTTGGATGCCACCCTTGCTACGGACAGACACGCCGCCCGTTTCTCCCGCGTGCTGATAGACGGCGGGAGCAGCATCAACATCTTGTACCGTGACACCCTGGAGAAGCTCAACGTCAAGACAAAGCAGCTCATGCCTACCCGGACTGTGTTCCACGAGATCGTACCCGGCCTGTCCTGCGCCCCCATTGGCAAGATCAAGATTGATGTCCTCTTTGGGGACAAGGATCATTTCCGCAGGGAGGCCATCTGGTTTGAGGTGGTGGACCTTGAGAGCCCTTACCATGCACTGCTTGGCCGACCTGCCTTGGCCAAGTTCATGGTTGTTCCCCACTATGCTTACCTCAAGATGAAGATGCCGAGTACCAAGGGCATCATCACCATAGCCGGCGATTACAAGAAATCCTCCGAGTGCGCAGCAGCCAGCAGCTGGCTGGCCGAGTCCCTTGTGATTGCCGAAGAGAAGAAGATGTTGAACCGGGTCATGGCCATGGCCGGCAAGCAGCCGGCCCTGTCCCACGATCCCAAAGAAAGTTATGCCCAAGGTTCCTTCCAGCCGGCCAAGGAAACAAAGAAGATACCTCTTGACCCCGAGCACCCAGAAAGGTTTGCCGTCATTGGGGCAAACCTAAGCAGCAAATAGGAAGGTGAGCTCGCCGATTTCCTCCATGAGAATCGGGACATCTTTGCATGGTCCCCCAAGGACATGCCGGGTGTTCCGAAGGATTTTGCCGAGCACAAACTACATGACCGAGAAGGTGCAAAACCAGTCAAACAACCCCTCCGCCGACTGTCGGAGGAAAAGAGAAGGATTGTAGGAGAAGAGATAGCCCGGCTCCTAGCTACCGGCTTCATTATGGAGGTTTTCTTTCCGGAGTGGCTTGCCAACCCGGTCCCCGTGCTGAAGAAGAACAACAAGTGGCGCATGTGTATAGACTACACGAGCCTCAACAAAGCCTGCCCCAAAGATCCTTTTGCCCTGCCAAGGATAGATCAAGTGATAGACTCCACAGCCGGATGCGAGCTGCTGAGTTTCTTGGATGCTTACTCCGGGTACCATCAGATAAAATTGGACCCGGCCGACCGCCTGAAGACCGCCTTCATCACGCCCTTCGGAGCCTTCTGCTACCTGACCATGACATTCGGCTTGAGAAATGTTGGTGCCACTTTTCAGCGTTGCATGCAGAAAAGCCTCCTCAAGCAGCTCGGTAGAAACGCCCATGTCTACGTGGATGACATTGTGGTGAAGACGGAAAAGCGCAGCACCTTGCTGGAAGACTTCAAGGAAACATTCGAGAACCTGCGCCGATTCCGGATCAAGCTCAACCCCGAGAAATGCGTGTTCGGAGTGCCAGCCGGCCAGCTCCTAGGCTTCCTGGTCTCCGAACGCGGCATCGAATGCAACCCAGTGAAGATCAAGGCCATTGAGAGAATGGCGATTCCCACCAAACTGCGAGACGTCCAGAAGTTCACCGGATGCTTGGCTTCCCTGAACCGCTTCATCAGCCGGCTCGGAGAGAAGGCTCTCCCCCTGTACCGCCTCATGAAGAAGACCACTCACTTCGAGTGGAACGACCAAGCCGACCAAGCTTTTCATGAGTTGAAGAAGATGCTGACCACGCCGCCTGTCCTGGCGGCGCCGACTGAGAAAGAGCCCATGCTCCTTTACATTGCTGCAACCAGCCGGGTGGTCAGCACCGTCATCGTAGTCCAGCGCCCAGAAGAGGGCCGAGCCCAGCCGGTCCAGAGGCCGGTGTACTATTTGAGCGAGGTGCTGTCTACCTCGAAGCAGAACTACCCGCACTACCAGAAGATGTGCTACGGCGTGTACTTTGCCGCCAAGAAGCTGAAGCCCTACTTCCAAGAGCACCCCATCACGGTCGTATGCACCGCCCCGCTCGCCGAGATCATAGGCAGCCAGGATGCATCCGGACGGGTGGTGAAATGGGCCATCGAGCTGGCCCCTTACACGATCTTCTACCAGCCCCGCACCGCCATCAAATCCCAAGCATTGGCCGACTTCCTCGTCGACTGGGCCGAGACCCAGTACCTGCCGCCGGCTCCCGACTCCACTCACTGGCGCCTGCACTTCGACGGGTCCAAGATGCTCACCGGCTTGGGAGCCGGCGTCATCCTCACCTCTCCCAAAGGCGACAAGCTCAGATACACGCTGCAAATTCACTTTGCCGCCTCCAACAACGTGGCCGAGTATGAGGCGCTTGTACACGGGCTCCGGCTTGCCAAAGAGCTCGGCATACGCCGGATCCTGTGTTATGGCGACTCAGACTTAATAGTCCAGCAGTCATCCGGCGATTGGGACGCCAAGGACGCAAACATGGCGAGCTACCGCTTCCTTGTCCAGCAGATCAGTGGGTACTTTGAAGGATGCAAGTTCCTCCATGTACCACGAGCCGACAACGGGCCAGCAGATGCCCTGGCTCCATTAGGCTCCACTCGGCAGGCAATACCAACCGGCGTCTCTCTGCAACGCCTCCTCAAGCCGTCTATCAAGCCGTCTCGAGTCCGATTCCATCTTCATGCCGCCTAGCCCCAATGCATCCGGATCCGGCTTGAAGAGCCAAGTAGGCAGCCCGGGGACTTCGATAGGCGGCGCGGGGACTTCAGCAGGCGGCTCGGGGACTTCCGTAGTCGCACCCGACCCGGGGACTTCCGAACCCGGCTCGGGGACTGCGGTAGTCGGCCCGGGGACTGCACCAGCACTGCAGGCGGCGGCCGACTCCAGCATCTCACAACCCAGCCCGCCCACCCTGGTCGCAGTAGCCGCGTTGGCAATAGAAGAAGTCATAGCTCCATCATGGGCCCAGCCCATCCTCAACTTCCTGACAAACCAAGAACTGCCGGCTGACGAGACAGAGGCAAGACAAGTCCAACGCCGAGCCGGAGCATACACAATCGTCAACAGGGAGCTCGTCAGGCGCAGCGTCACTGGAGTCTTCCAGCAATGCGTTGAACAAGAGAAGGGCATAGCAATCTTCAGAAACATCCACCAAGGTGAATGCGGCCACCACGCGGCCTCAAGATCACTAGTCGCCAAAGCTTTCCGCCATGGATTCTTTTGGCCGGCCGCTTTGGACGACGCCAAGGAATTAGTCAAGCATTGCAAAGGGTGTCAAGTCTTCAGCTCCAAGCAACACCTGCCGGCTTCGGCACTCAAGACCACCCCCCTCACTTGGCCCTTTGCCGTTTGGGGTCTGGACATGGTAGGCCCATTCAAGACGGCGCGCGGCGGCATGACACATCTGCTTGTCGCCGTGGACAAGTTCACCAAATGGATCGAAGCAAAGCCGATCAAGAAGCTGAATGGGCCGACTACCGTGACATTCATCGCAGATATAACAACTCGGTACGGCGTGCCGCACAACATCATCACCGACAACGACACGGATTTTTCCAAGGGAGCCTTGGCACGTTTCTGCGCAACGCAGGGCATCCGACTAGACTTAGCGTCCGTTGCCCACCCGCAGTCAAACGGCCAAGTCGAACGAGGCAACGGCCTCATTTTTTCCGGCATCAAGCCCCGACTGGTCGTGCCACTGGAGCGTTCGGCCGGCTGCTGGCTCGATGAGCTGCCGGCCGTCCTCTGGAGTCTGTGCACTACCCCAAACAGGTCAACTGGCTTCACTCCTTTCTTCCTCGTATATGCTGCCGAGGCGGTCATCCCAACCGACATCGAGTTTGACTCGCCTCGGGTGACCATGTACACGGAGGTGGAGGCCAAGGAAGCACAAGAAGACGGCATCGACCTGCTGGAAGAAAGCCGGCTGTTAGCCCTCAGCCGGTCCGCCATCTACCAGCAGGGTCTGCGTTGCTACCACAGCCGGAAGGTCAAGCCAAGATCCTTCCAAGAGGGCGACCTTGTGCTTCGGCTGATCCAGCGAACAGCCGGCCAGCACAAACTATCGGCCCCTTGGGAAGGCCCCTTCGTCATCAGCAAAGCGCTAGGAAACGACTCCTACTACCTGATCGACACACAGAAGCCGAAGGCACGAAAGAGAGACGACTCCGGCAAGGAGTTGGAACGACCATGGAACGCCAACCTCCTCCGAAGATTTTACAGTTGAAATGCAGTATGTATCACACTAACTTTTGTACTAAGTACGAGACAATAGGCTCCCCGAGGAGAACTCGGGGACTGCCATCTTTCATCTATGAATGAAGATCATGCTTATGATTATGTCATTACATTCACTTCTCTCGTCTGGCACCGGGTTCGACTAGTCGGCCCGGGGACTGGCCGCCTTGAGTTATGTTAGAAGTCCTACCCGCGGTCAGACAAGTAGTGTGCCGGCTCCAAAGCCCTCTCTTGCCAAAAGTCGCAGTTCGAAGAATCGGCTGTCCGGCTGGCAAGAGCCAAAGGCAGGAAAGGACGCCCACACGAAAAACGGCTAGGGACTAACTGACTAATATAACAAAAGCCGCCTTTTTCCCACCACCGACCGACTACAAGAATAGCCGGCCGGCCGGTTTCCATTCACTTCGCTACAATCTAAAAAAGCTCGAGTACTTGCCTTCCCCAAAAAGATAACCGAGTCCTTCCTTAGCCGCAGACTGCAGAGCAGCTGCCGGCTGGGATGGCAACAAGCAGGGGAAGGCGGCAAAGGAAACAGCCTAAGGATAAAAAGCATACGAGAATGGAAGCCAAACACATGCATGATTATATTTACACAAAAGGCCTCGAGAAGGCCAACATTCAACATAGTTTGAATACACCCCCAGTGGGTGGAACTGCACAAGCTTAATAAAAATAGTTCAAAGAGTAACAAGCAGGAAAAGCAAAGACGACAGATCAAGCCAAGGGAGCGACTGGCGTGTCGGGTAGGTCGGCTGAGACGGCAGCGCCGGCTGGAGGAGTGGCCGGCTGGTGAACCTCGGCATGACCACCGCCTCCCACAGAGGGCGCGCCAGCAAGCGCCTCGTTGCTGGAGGCACGGTCATGCTGAGGCTGGCTGGTTGCTTCACTGGCCGGCTCGACGTCTTCGCCCTCCTCCCCTTCTTCGTCTTCACCTTCATCGCTGGAGGCGATCTCCTCCGCCGAGTCTTCACCCTCCGCCGGGTTCAGCTCCAACCACTCCTCCGGCTGGGCGACGCCGTTGTCGTCCACCTCAGGAGCGAAGACGCTGGTGTCGGTAAAATCGGCAAGAGCCGAAGCACGCTGGATGATAGCCGGCCGCACCTCCACCAGCTCTTCGTCAGCCTCCTCCCGCCAAGTCCTCAGCTGTTCCAAATTCAGCCCGGGGTACCAGGCCCGGACGAACTCCAGCGCCCGCCTGGCGCCAGATCAAGCAGCGGAGGCCTTACAGGCCTCAAAGCGGCCAACTGCCACCTCCAGCCAGTCGGCAGTCTGGCTCGGGGTGCGGGGAATCGCCTCGCCTGGCCAGAGGGCGGCCAGCACCTGCGCTCCAGCACGCTGGAGGCGGCGGAGCATGCGGTGTGCCGGCTGCAGCCGGGCTTGGATCGCCAAGAGCTGCTCCTCAAGCGTCCGGCTCGCGTCCGGCGCGATCTCAACCCCCGCCTGCCGGCGTGCCTCACGGTAGGCCTCGATGGCCTAGGTGGCTGCGACGGAGTGGCGGGGGAAGTAGTCTGCGCAGAGAACAAAAGCAGCACAAATCAAAAGACGAATCAGAGGGCAAGGGGGCGAGCAAAGAGTAAGGGAGGCGGCTTACCGTCGATCAGATCCTCGATCCGGCTGTAACCCTCGCTCAACGCTTGTTTCGCCTCAGCCCAGCCCGCCGCTTTGGTCTCGAACTCGGCTTTGAGGGCGGCCTCGCTATCTCGCGCCTCCGCCTCCTTCAGGGCCGCCTTGTGGCTCTCCTCCTAGTTGGCCAACTTCTTGGCCAAGCGGTCGTGCTCCTGGACTAAGGCGTTGAGCTCGGCCTCCTTGGCGCGACGGGCAGTCTGGGCCCCGCCGAGCTGCTCCCTCAAGTCGGCATTGGCCCCTGCAAGCATGAAGACAAAGGAAGAAACAATAAGGAAGAAGTCATTGGGGAAGATCCAACCCGACTGCTCAGCAGTCGGCCCGAATCTCGGGGACTACACCCAGTGGGTGCGCTGACGCGCCCCCACAAGATATGAGCAAAACGGAAAACGCACTCCGGCTGTTGGTCAGATCCTCGCTATTCTGGCGCAGCTCCTGAGCCTGGGAGTCGAAGGCGCCAGCACTCTGGTTATGGTACTCCTGGAAGATCAGATAGGATGCAAGAATAAGATAACTGTCAGGACCTAGTAAGTTCTGAGCCGCCTGCTCAGCAGCCGACTCGGAACTCGGGGACTACACCCAGTGGGTGCGCTGACGCGCCCCCACAGAAGAAATCAAAAAGGCAAAGCAACCAAGGCCAGAAGACTCACCCGAATGACGGCCCGCATCGCAAGGAAATCGCGAGTATATCGCTGCAGCGCGGTGGCATGAGCCTGAAGCCGGCTCCGGACCTCCTGGGCCGACGCGCTCAGCTCGCCCGTCTCCCCGTTGGGCGCCCACTCAGACGTGCTGGAGCTTGCCGCCTCCAAGGCCTCCGCCGTCCGGCTGGCGCTCGCAGCTCTGTCTGGCTCCGGCACGGAGGTAGTTCCCTCCGCGCGCCGGCGTGGTGCCGGCTGCACCGCCAGGACGGCTCCTGCTGCCGGCTCGCTCCCAGCCAGCTGCACCGGCGCCGCAACCGGCTGGCAGCCCTAGTCGGCGCCGTCCGCGGCACCTCCTCCAAGACGATCACATCATCCTCCCTCTGCTCCGCCGCCGACCGGCCGCAGTTGGCTTCCTCAGACGGAGGCACGGGGGCGTTGGGAGCCACACTGCGCAGGGGGATGACGAGCTATGGAGGCCGGTTGCGCGAGGCCTCCGCCTCCCTCTCCGTAGCCGTCGCCTCTGCTTGGGCCTTGGCCGCCGCGTCGGCCTGCTCCTTCACCGCCTGGGTGGCCCTCCGCTTCGACGCTTCCCGCTCCTCCCGCGCCTCCCGCGCCGTAGCCTCCATGAGGTCGGCGCGGGGGTCCACGCGGCGGGAGCTCGAAGACCCTCCGGCTGATTCAATCACGGAGCCGACAGGACCCCGTTCAAGGGAAAGCGGCGCCCCGGCCGGTCAACCAAGAAAGGATTTATAAAGAACTCCAATCAAAGAACACGACAAGAATGCAAGACGATTAACACTTATGCCGAAACCGCCTGCGGCCGCTTCACGACCTTCTGGAAGCGGGCCGCCTTCATGGCCGCCTCATCCCGCTTGGTTGCCGCGGCGGTGCCCCTGGGCTTCTTCGGCCGGCTGCCGAAGTAAGTCGACACAGCCCGACGCTTCGGTGCGGCGCCACGAGCGGCCGGCGCGGCAGAAGGGCCCGCGCCTTGAGGATCCAACGCCGGCTGGCGGTGCGGGACGACTTCGACCTCGTCGTCGTCCGCCCAGTCTTGGAGGCCGGCTCCGAGCCCCGCGCCGCCTGCCTCGCCACCTTCCCCCGCGGCGGCGTCCTCCATGGCGGCCGCTCCAAGGTCCGGATCATCGACGTTGTCTACCGTGCGGTCGGGGAGGAACGGGCGCTCTGCCCCTGCGGCCCCCGCCGCCGGCGGAAGTAGGGGATTCTGCAAAAAACAAGCCGGCGGATCAGAGGCTGGTCATATCGAAGCCGGCAACACAAAAGAAAGGAAAGAAGAAATACTTACGGCAAGCGGAGGGTTGGTGCGAGAGTACGGCTCCTTGCTGAATCGCCCATCCTCGACGAGCTTGCAGTTGGCGATGTAGTTCACCAGGTAGGACACCTCGGCATGAGGCATCTCCCTGGTGCTCAGCCGGTATGGGTCGAAGCGGTCGCTCATCTGGCAGATCATGTGCGACCGACCTTGGAGCGGAAGTACCCGGCGCTCCACGAAGGCGGCCACCAGGTCGGCTCCGACCAGGCCCTCCAACTGAACCATCACCCGGAGTCGGGCGATGGCGGCGTTCCCGGCCGAGGACAGCGTCCTGGCCCGGTAGCTCCATGAGGGTGGCCTCGCAGCTGGCGGGCCGGCTACGTAAGCCGGCAGGTTGACAAATTCGCCTTGCGGGGTGACGTTCCTCACATAGAAGTAGGATTTTTGCCAAAGCTTCACCGACTGGATCAGCGGGATGGACGGGAATGGATTGTTCTCGCCCGTCCGCCTCATGGCGATGAAAGCTCCGCATGGGGCGGGCACGCCCGCGACGACGGTGCCGAGCTTGCTTTGGAAGAACTCTCCCCAGAGCTCCAGGGTGGGGAGAACGCCAAGAAAACCCTCGCAGAGGGTTACGAAGGCCGATAGCAGCATCACGGCGTTGGGGGTGAGATGATGCGGCTGAAGGTGGTAGAATTCAAGGAAGGAGCGGAGGAATCCGCTCGTCGGGTGGCCGAAGCCGCGTATGTAGTGCGAGCGGAAGACCACCCGCTCGCCCTCTTCCGGTGCCGGCGAGATCTCCCCCTCCGGCGTGCGCCGGACCCGCACGTAGTTCTTGCCAGGCAGACGCCACGTCCGGCGGAGGAACTCGATGTGCTCGTCGAGGAGGTTGGAGCCGTCCCACGAGCTCGACAGCGCCATTGGAGCGGTGCGGTGAGGAGCAAGATGCGGTGGCGGCGGAGGCGCGTGCGCCCCCGTTGCGGCGGAACAGCGTAGCGAAGAGGCGCTGCAGCGGTGGAGAGAGTAAGGAAAGAAGACGAGGAAGGGTGGAGCGAGGGAGAGCGTGCGAGCCTTTGCCGCTCCCTCTCCTCCCCCTACTTATAGACCCTCGCGGCGGAGCCGAGGAGGCGTGGTGTGGGGGACGTGGGATTAACTGCGCCCACTCCCCCACGTCCCGCCATAACTGCGCCTTGACGGCGTGGCGAAACCGCCGCGGGAAGGCCAACAACCCACCCTGGGCCACAGAAGATCCGCGCCTGGGCCGAGGCCAGGAGTGGCGGGCCCGGGCCTGCGGCGACACCCCATCGCGCACGCGCCAAGGCATGCCTTTTCTGCCACGTGACACGCAGGGAGGCGCGCGGTCAGTGCGCGAGTTGGCCCACATTCCCGTTGACGAGACCACGACGCCCCCAAGGCGGCGCGCATAAGCAAAGCCGGCTCCCACCTGCCGGCTTCTCAAGATAGGAAGCTGACCGAGCTTCTCGCCCCCCTGCCGACCTCAAAGCGCGACCAGCTTCAGGGACTACTGTCGGGGTAAATGACCACGGGTAGCCTAGCCGGCTCCCCATGGCACTTCAGAAAAAATTACGACCCAATCCGACCTCCAAAGAAACCAAGACGTGGGGCCGCCTTCCCCCTGCCGGCTGCATCTCAGGCCGACTGTCGGAAGGCGGCCCGGCCTTAACCCTCATGAAGAAAGCCGCGGGAGGGCCGTCTCCGAGAAGCCGGCCACAAGAAGGCCGACTCCAAGGAGCCGGCTCCCACGACGCGGTCAAGATCGTACCCTCGAGGCCCGCACCCACATAACGACGATGGGACGGGGAGTGGCTACAGTGAAGCCTGCCACCCCCGAAACCCGGAGCACACCTGGCAGAGTGCGCCGTACGGAGTAGCCCTGACCCGTCCGGTGCGGCACTGTTGCCATGATGACTATGGCGCCATCCACGGCAGGCTGTCAGGGCGGCCCACGGGCGGTGGGCCCCTTCGGGCAGAGAGACACCCAAAGGCGGCCGGGCCTCTTCCAGCCGGCCCAAGACGTGGCCGGCTTCCCCAAGCCGGCTTGCCCCCTCCCTCGAAGGAGGCGCCCCATTAAGGAGACAAGACGACGTGAGGCTACAGTGATCGCCCGCCAGGCGGCGGCACTGTAGCCACGCTTACCTCGATAAAG
This sequence comes from Aegilops umbellulata, assembly GCA_032464435.1. NCBI lineage: Eukaryota > Viridiplantae > Streptophyta > Magnoliopsida > Poales > Poaceae > Aegilops > Aegilops umbellulata. The sequence goes on along the minus strand of CP136054.1, from coordinate 63,584,911 downwards.
CCCTCATCATCAGGATTGAGGCAACAGTAACCAGCCACCGACAGGGCCCTAGGCAGTAGGGCCTGCCTGTCGACCAGGATGCCAGCAGCCGGCGGGACCCACCATCCGACGGGCCCCAGCAGCCGGCGCAGAAGCCGGCAAGCGTAGACACTACCATTGTACCCCCGGGGGGGTAGGCCTATATAAACCCCCCGGGGCACCCATGCAAAGGGTTGATCTCATCTAGGTTTTACTACACATAGAGAGAAGAGGAGAGCCAGCCTTGCCCTTCTTCTTCCTCTCGCCAAACAGCTCCAGGAGCACCTTGTAGCTACTTGCTCAGTGAGCGATCATGCGGAGACCCCGCAGAGAAGTAGTAGGGGTGTTATCTCCACAGAGAGCCCCGAAGATGGGTAAGATTCGCCGGCGTGCATGTATTTGCCTTATCCCGCTTCCAGGCACCGGCGACGTCTTACTGGCTCCCACACAGATAAGCCACCCGTTGGCATATGTCGCACCAACCACCCGACAAGTAGGGATAAAAAACAAAGTTGGTGATGATGGTGGGCCTGCCATCCTGCAATATAGGCCGTCCGATTTATATCTGACAGATAGGAACCAAACTATGGCAATTTACCCGCACTCCTCTCCACATTTGCAAATAAGGCCTTCCCTCATTCATCCTTTTCTCTCACAAGATCTTGATGTTCCGTGCAACGCACGGGAATCTTGCTAGTTAGAGTAGAAATTAGACATATACCACTTATCGAATCTTGAAACCAACAACATTCCTCCCTTATCTCATCAAAACTGCCAAAGGAATATATTTTGAGTGAAACATAACATTTTTTAGTGATATACGTATTTCAAAACTAGAATTTTTTCTATCAAATCGGTGAATATGTATTAAGCTATTCAGATCATGTGGCAACACATTGGCACATTGCTAGTAGTTATTATAATTTGGTGGACACCAGACAAATGGTGGAGTACATATAGGAAGAGAAGAGGCGCACACACGCAGTCGGTCTCTCGCTGTCTCCCACACATGAGTGTTACGTAAAGGAAACATTAACAAATAAACCCTAAAACCCTAGGTGCACGATTGCTGCATTCGCGGGTACCTGGTACGTCGTGGAGCGCACCTTTGTAGGAATAGTCAGCTCGCATGATAATTTGATCCGTAAGAGTTGATGGTCGGGACCACAGGTGAACGACTTGGAGGCGGTGGCTCACTAGTTGCCACAGATCGAGTAGCCACGTTTAAAATATCATTTTTTAGCGGGATTAAGAGTTCCGATTTTCAATGGAGCGTTATAAGTACTAAGTAGTTTTAGAACGATTGGTATGGAGCGAAAATGGAATTCATAGTACCACCTACTACGTACCTCCTTGGCGTATGGTTGTATGGGTTTATGTTGCAAGATGTTGAACCTGGTAGTTCTAGGGCAAATACTATGTTTAGATTTAGATGTTGGTTTTTAGTAATGAAAATCGGAAGGGGGAAACCCTTCTTTGATTAAAAAAACTACTACCTCCGTTCTAGTTTACTAGTCCCCGTCGTTTTTGGGTCAAAGTTTGTCCACGAATTTTACTTGTAAAATGTGAATGGAAAACAAGATTTTGTTATACGCAAACAAAAAAGGACTGGAGGGAGTGATTGCTCTGACATGAACGCGACCTCTCATAGCGTAGGCATTGAACCGGCGCGCCGGCCAAGAGGGCCCCACTCGCTGCAGGCCCGGCTGAACACGCCTCCTCGCCGCATGCAATCGGCTTCAGACTGCCCCACCTACCTTCATTGAATCCGCGCGTGTGCCGGCAACACGTCCTTCCGCGAGCCAGCCGACATTTTAGAACACAAAAAGTGACCAAAATATAATTAATTACACATGGTCTTGACTTGTTGCGCTCGCACTGGCAGCAGGAACTAGAGGTTTTTCTTTATTCATAACTCTCCTCAATTTTTTTGGCTTTGAAGTGAATCATGGTTGCGGACATTATGTATGAATGTGGAGATATCTGTGAACATGAGTTTGATGTGGAAGTTGAACTTGGAATGTCGGGCTTGCGCGTGAACTATACCATGTCCAATGCTTCGTCTGTTATTGTTTGGAAAGTAATTGCTGTTATTACATGACCTGAAAAAAATATTTTGTGCCACATCAGTAGATGCACAGACATCACAACAGGCATGCTGACTGGATAAACATTTGAACCTAGCTACTATGAAGGAAATTTTGTATGGACAACCGTTTTAGATAGCAGGAGACGCCTAGCCTGCTCTGCCTCTGCTAGCTTATTTCTGGCTTCTTCCATCTCTTCTTTGGCATGGGTGAAGAGAGCATCTGATTGCTCTTTTCGCTTCTTCAGGAACTCAGCTACATTCTCAAGGGCTGCTGCACGCTTTCTTTCAGCCTTTACTAGAGCCACGAGGACACGAACAACTGACGACTCCACCTGGCTTGTGTGTAATCTAGCATCATCTGGGAATTTGCACCTTGTGTCTAATCGAGCATCATAGGGAACTGGCACCTTGTGTGTAATCCAGCCTCATTCTGGAAACATGATCTCGAGGTTAACCATACTTCCCTCCTCGCAGGAACTACATCCTGACATGAACTTACTTCTTTTTTATATAATTACTCAGAGCAACCCAGATCCATTTAGTAGAAGCTAGATAAACAGAACTGGGAGAAGTGAATTCAAAAGGAAAAAATAAAATAGAAACAGACTACAAGGTGAGAACACCCACTTCCTACATCAAGCTAAAAACGAAAGCATTAGGACGATTAAGACTCTTCTTATGAGACATCGAAGAACACGAGGCTTAAGAGAAACAGAAACTACAACATATACACATCGAAGAACACGAGGCTAAACGAAAGTAATTGAAAGGGTGTTACTTACCAAAGCTCGTTTTACAGGTTCGATGCAGCTCCTCTTTAACTTGCCACGCTCCTTGAAGATGTCCCCAATATCCCGTGTTTGGTCTTCATTGCTCCTCTGCATGTTCGCACTCGTGGTTTTAAAATCTCAACATGGCAAGAAAAATATACTACTGGTAATACTCGCGCATCTTGTGGGCAACATTTAAGCACTCGTCTGCCATGTTAGAGCATCTCCAACAGAATCGCAATGCGCGGCGCTTTAAAAAAGCGTTTATAGTGCTGAGATCGAGAAGTAGAGATAGAGAGTAGAGGATAGTTCTCAGCATAGATAGATAAAAAAATAGATTATTCAACTACTCCTCGTCGTCCGACTCCTCCTCGGTGATGTCCTCCTCCACGTCTGACTGTAGGCGTGAAGATACCGATCGTCGTCGGATTCCCAGGGCGACGCTGCTCCTAGCCTCATGTTGAATTGAGAGCTCGCTTTTCGCCTACGCTTGTCCTCGCGATAGGCGGCTCACTCCGCCCTCCTCTTATCCCTCTCCGCCCTCCTTTGCTCGTAGAACTCGCGCTCATTGATGATGTCCTGCGGGAAGCTTTGGGGCCACAGCGCCATGGCTTCCTCGTCCATCTCGGCGATGTCGAGATGGTGCTCCCGCCTCCGGTTGTCGCGACGATCCTCGTCCGTGATAAGCCGCGGCAGAGGCGCGAGCTCCTGTGCCCGCTCCCGCGTCGGCATGTTGGGGAAGTTCAATGTTCTATGAGGCCATCGGAGGTGCCACGTGATGAAGCTATGTACCTAGGGTAGGGTCATGGACCTGTCCAAGATACCCTCCCCAAGGACATCTCTAGAAGGACCAGAAAACATTCTGAGAAGAATCACCTTTCAATCGACTCAGAAGTGTTCCACTCGACTATGAAGACTATCACTCGACCATGAAGCCAACCACTCGACAGCTAGGAGATCTAAAGTCACTCCGCATGCTTATGGTTGGCCATTAAGTAGCTTTTATGGTCATCATAGCACTTTATTTGTGGCGTTAGCAGTAACGCCCGACCTTAATGAACCTTAAACCCTGCATAACTGAGGGCTGGAGGGGTCTGGCGAACTCTATATAAGCCACCCCCTCTTCAGTGTAAAGGGTTCGCACCCCTGTAATTCATACACGCATAATCCAGTCGACCGCCTCCAGGCTCCGAGACGTAGGGCTATTACTTCCTCTGAGAAGGGCCTGAACTCGTAAAACTCGTGCGTATATGACTACTCCATAGCTAGGATCTTGCCTCTCCATTCATACCCCCCTACACTACCGTCAGACTTAGAACCACGACAGTTGGCGCCCACCATGGGGCAGGTGTCTTAGCGACTTGTTGGAGAAGTTGCGATTTTTCCGATCCCCTTCATCATGGTTTCAGGCGGAGGTTTGGCTGAGGGCCATGAGATCCATCTCGACGCGCTCGTGTTCATCGCCGACGACTCCGCTTGGCTTCAGGAGGCTCCACTCGACATCGACGCGCTCCCCGTCCACGGGGCAACGCACTTTCACGCGTGCATCCGTGGCGTCCTCTTGCAGCAGCCGTCGACCCAGTATCGGTCGGCTCCTGTGGCGTCCTCCCTCCCTGTTACCCGCGGACGCAAACGTTCCGGTCGGCCGAGGCTTCAGCGGTGGGTGAGGCACGCGGTGGCTCGCCAGTCGGCCACCCCCAAGTCGCGGCGATCGAGCTCGACGAATCTCTCTACGGCCTGTTCGACTGGCTCTGCAGAGACTGCATCCAAGTGCGACAACAGTGATCCAGCTGTGGAGGTCCTGATGGTCGATGGACCATGCAGTCCTCCCGGCTTTCCCCGCATCGATGGTGGCGACGGCGGAGGCGATCCGTCGCATGCCCATGAAGAGTATCTCCCTGAGCCCCTCACTTCGCTGCAGAGGGAAGAACTTCGCCGCCGGAACATGGATGCGCTGCACACTCCTATCGTTGGAGAAACTCCCGAGGCCCGTGCCTTAGAGGACGCATGCTTGGCCAACTTGGCTGAGCGCACTCGACCGGAGAACCTCCAACGAGTACTCGACGAGCGTGCGCGACAACGGGTTCTAGAATCTAGTCGACGTCAGCTCTTTCCACCACCGACTCAGGTATATCGAACTCCGATTCAGAATTTAGCAGCTGCGGCCCGTATAGCAGAGTCGATTTAGCCTTCCTAGTCAGAGGCTGGTAGAGGCTTGTTGCAGATCAGAGCATTACTCCGGGCAGCAGGAGACCAAAATTCAGCTGTATCACAGTCGCGGAATAGGATCCACATCAAATCCGTTGTTGCAGATACAGTTCAGTCGGCTCATAGCCGAAGATCGCCCCCGAGGCGTGAGGGACGTGGAGACCGGCGTGATCAGTACAGAAACCGTGAGCAGTATGATCGACGTCGAGTGCCCACCCCTCCCCCCAGGAGTGGGTCATATGTGCCTCGACAGCAGGATGACAGACGCCCTCAAAGTGCTGGGCGAAGGATTCCAGTCGACCCCAGAGAACCAGGCTTTGATGCGAGATCCATTCTTGTTCAGGGATTGGTCGACAGAAACAGAGCTCGCCGAGAAGGTCATGACAGAGATGTACCCACCAGCAACAGGGTACACGTCTCAGGACCAGAGTGCTTCAGCAGAGCCATCAGGGCCGCGGTGATTCCTCCCAACTTCAGGTTGGCGACTGGAGTCAGTAAGTTCACTGGTGAGTCGAAGCCTGATACTTGGCTTGAAGACTACCGAGTGGCTGTTCAGATTGGCGGCGGCAACAATGAAGTGGCCATGAAACACCTGCCTCTTATGTTGGAGGGCTCGGCCAGAGCATGGCTGAATCAGTTAGCACCCATCAGCATTTACACTTGGGAAGATCTTGCCCGAGTGTTTGTCAGAACATTTGAAGGGACCTGCAAGCGACCAGCAGGGTTGAAAGAATTGCAATCTTGCATGCAGAAGACGAATGAAACTTTGAGGGATTACATCCAGAGATGGATCACGTTGCATCACATAGTGGAGAACGTATCTGATCACCAAGAAGTTTGTGCCTTCAAGGAAGGCGTTAAGTATAGAGAGCTGAATTTGAAATTCAGTCGAATCGGAGACATGTCTCTGAGTCAAATGATGGATATTTCCACCAAATATGCTAATGGTGAAGAAGAGGATTGGCTCCGGAGTGGCAAGCACAAATCAGTCGCCCATGAAACCGGAGGAGGAAATTCCAATCGGAAGCAGAAGCAGAAAGCCGAGCCAGCTGCTCCTGGAGAAGCCTTGAACGTGACTCAAGGAAAGTTTAAGGGGAAGCCCAAAGGGCCTTGGAACCCCAAGAAAGTGAAAGACCAAGACGGAAATGATGTATTGGATTTCCCATGCCACATTCACACAAAGAAAGATGAAGAGGGTAAACTCATTTACCCGAAACATACCAGTCGACAGTGTTGGCTCTTGATCCAGCAGTTCCAGGGGAAACATCCCAAAGATAAGGAAAAGGAGTCGGACAAAGTTGAGGACAAGGAAGATAGTGATGATGGATACCTCCAGGTCAATTCCACCCTGATGATTTTTGCTGATATTGAAAGCAAAAGTCGACTGAAAGTTATCAACAGAGAAGTGAATATGGTCGCTCCGGCGACACCCAGTTATTTGAAATGGTCTCAGACTGCCATCACATTCGACCAGTCCGATCACCCGATGCACATAGCCACCCCTGGGAGGCAAGCTTTGGTGGTCGACCCAGTTGTCGAAGGCACTCGACCAACTAAAGTTTTGATGGATGGTGGTAGTGGCTGAATATCCTGTATGTAGAGACGTTGAAAGGGATGGGCATTCCGATGTCCAGACTCAGTACCAGTAACATGAGTTTCCATGGGGTCATTCCTGGAAAGAAGGCCGAGTCACTCGGCCAAATTGCTCTTGATGTGGTTTACGGTGATTCCAAGAATTACCGCAAAGAAAAGTTGACATTTGAAGTTGTGGATTTCCAGAGCACTTATCATGCTATTTTGGGCAGGCCAGCTTACGCACGTTTCATGGCTCGACCATGCTATGTGTACCTCAAATTGAAGATGCCTGGTCCCAAAGGTGTGATCACTATTACTGGCAATCGGAAGAAGGCAGAACAGTGCTTTCAGAAAGGCTCAAAGATCGCCGATGCTCAGATGGCAGTGGTATAGCTGCAGGAATACCAGAAAACTACAGACCCGAGTGATTTGTTGTGAGCCAAGAAGCCCGCCACGGAATCAGCGTTTCAGTTGTCCGGTGAGACAAAGACGATTCACATTCACCCGACCGACCCCAATGCTGCTCCGACTCATATCTCAACAACACTCGACTCCAAATAGGAAGAAGCGCTCATCCATTTCCTCCGTGAGAACTGGGACACCTTCACATGGAAGCCTTCTGACATGCCAGGTGTTCCCAGGGGGCTGGCTGAGCACCGTCTACGAGTCGACCCAAAGGTGAAACCTGTCAAAGAACATCTTCGATGGTCCGCCGTCTAGAAGAGAAAGGCCATTGGTGAGGAGGTGGCTCGGCTCTTAGCAGCGGAGTTTATCCGAGAGATTTACCACTCCGAGTGGCTCGCCAATGTTGTTATGGTCCCCAAGAAGGACAAGTCACTTCGCATGTGCATTGACTTCAAACATATCAATCGGGCCTGCCCGAAAGATCATTTTCCTCTCCCCTGCGTCGACCAGATAGTCGACTCGACTACGGGATGTGAGCGCCTGTCTTTTTTAGACGCCTATTCCAGTTACCATAAGATCCGTCTGTATGGACCCGACGAGATCAAAACAACGTTCATCATTCCATTCGGGTGCTTCTGTTATGTTACCATGCCATTCAGCCTCAAGAATGCCGGAGCCACGTTCATGAGGATGATTCAGAAGTGTTTGCTCACTCAAATCAGTCAGAATGTGGAAGCATACATGGATGATATTGTGGTCAAGTCACGGAAGGGTTCCGACCTGCTGACTGACCTTGCTGAAACCTTTGCCAACCTTAGGAGGTATGATATCAAGCTTAATCCATCAAAGTGCACATTCGGAGTTCCTGGCGGAAAGTTACTCGGTTTTCTCGTTTTCGAACGAGGAATCGACGCCAACCCAGAGAAAGTTAGTACTATACTCCGAATGAAACGTCCTGTGCGTGTGCCGATGTCCAGAAGCTTACTGGTTGCTTGGCCGCTTTAAGTCGATTCATTTCTCCTCTCGGTGAAAAGGCATTGCCTCTTTACCGACTGATGAAGAAGTCAGACAAGTTCGAGTGGAATCCTGAAGCTGATGCAGCGTTTGCAGAGCTAAAAGCTCTTCTCTCCACCCAGCCGGTGCTTGCTACCCCAATCAGCAAAGAGCTGTAACGCCCCGGATCTGATGCGCCAGGTGTCCGCCAGCTATTCGCCGTCGTTGCCATGTCATGTGCTTGCGTGTCGCTCTTTGACATGTCATCTTCTGCATTTCTTATCATGTCATCATGTGCATCGCATTCGCATACGTGTTCGTCTTATGCATCCGAGCATTTTCCCCGTTGTCCATTTTGCAATCCGGCGCTCCTATGTTCCCCGGCGTCCCCTTTTACCTCTTTTCATGTGAGGGTGTTAAACGGTCTCGGAATGGACCGAGGTTTGCCAAGCGGCCTTGGTATAGCACCGGTAGACCGCCTGTCAAGTTTCGGGTCATTCGGAGGTCGTTTGATACTCCAACGGTTAACCGGGTAACCGTGAAGGCCTCTTTTGGTGCAGCCCAACAACCCCTTCTAAGTGGCCCAAAACCCATCTAAGTATCTTCCATCATCTTGGTCGTTCGATCACGATCGCGTGGTCGAAAACCGCACTCCATTTGGAGCTTCCTAGCCCCCTCTACCTATAAATATGTGTCTCCCTCCGTTTTTCTCGCGCAGATCAAACCCTAGAAATTCCCCGCACGCATACGGACATGTCCGTCCGCCACCGGACGAAATCCGCCGCCGCCCCGGCCAATGGCGCGCCACCATGTCGCCTCCCGTACCACGCCCCGCCGCCGCCCGGCGAGCCCGTAGCGGGCCCGCCCGGCCCATCGCGCCGCCGCCCGATCCCGCCCGCTGCTTCCCGCGCGGGCCCGATCCGACCCCGCGCCGTCCCGCGCTGGCTGGCCGCGAGCTTCGCCGCCTTGCGCCGCCTCATCCCCGCGCGCCGCCGCCTCTCGCGCCGGCGCCCGCCGACGCCGGCCGCCGCCGCCGCCTTCGCCGCGCGAGGCCCCGCCGCCCGCGCCTCCGAGCTCGCCGCCCCCGCGCGCATCCGCCTCCCCGCCGCCGCGCTCTCCGTTCGCCGGTGCCGCGCCCCGCCGGAGCTCCTCCGGCCGCCTCCTCTCTCAACTCCGGCGAGAGGTCCGGTGGTCCTCGGGATCCGTGCAAGTCAACCCTAGATCTGGATTTCGGAGGTAGTTTTTTCGTCGAAGTCCCCGGATCTGCCACTTTATCATGCCATGTTCATCATGCCATAACTCTCTGCATGTAGCTCCGTTTTGGGCGTATAATATGTCAAATTGTTCGCCTCGATGAGTTCATAATTTCATTCCATTGCATTATTTTCATTTGATCTCATCTTGATGCCCTAAATGCTGTTAGAAGAGGGCTATGTGATGTTAGTTTCTGAATCTTATCAGAACATGCACTTTTGTCATTTTTGCCATGATTGATGTGTGGCTCCTATGGAGTTGAGTCCTACATGAGTTTTGTAATATGCCATGTTACCTTTCCAGAGAATTATGCCATGTATTTTTGTGATCTTTGTGGTGACTAGCACAAGCATGCAAACTAGGTTACTTAATGTTGCTGATTTCAGAGACTTAGTATTTTCACCAAGTCCCTGCCTGCTGTTATTTTTATGCCATGTGTTCTTGTTGTTTCAGAGAGATCTATGCCTCTTTTGAGCATGATCAGTAAGAGTGTTTTGAGCATATGGATTTGCTCTATCCATCCATGCCTTTGTTTGTAATTATGGAGTGCCATAGCTTGAGTCAATCAAGCTCTACTTTTGCTATAAAATGTTGCTGGCAGATTGTTTACATGTTATTCGATTTTGCCAAGCTTGTTGTAGTTGATACTTGCATGCTATGATGCTGTTCTTGCCATGTATAGCTTCTATGCCATGTCTTCTTGATGTATGTATGCTTAGTTTATCATGCAATGCTCTGTAGTGAGTGCATCGAGCTCGTAAACATGCCTACCTGTTATCTGTTTTTGACATGTCCAGTTTTCTGCTAAGTCTGAAACCTGTAACGAAACTTGCTTAATTGACATGGGTGTTATTATATTTTATGATCCTTTTTGGCTTATGGCTAGTAAGGGACTTTTGTTAAGTGCTTTGAGTAGATTCATTCCACGCCATAATTTGCTATGTCCTGGTCCTGTAGCATGTTGTTTCATTGCTCTAAACATGTCATCCTGATGTTAGTTTCTGGCATGTTGTTATTTTCACTAAGTCTGTGAACCTGTTATCTTTTGCACTTTTTCCATGCTTGTTTGAACCTGTTGTGGTGTGATTTAGCCATAGCTCAGTGTTCATCTTTTGTCAAGAATCTTGAGTAGATCCCTGTCATATGCCTTGTTGATATGTTTGGGTGCAGTAGCTTAATTTCTTGTTGCTTGCGAGGTAGCATCATGCTGTTAATGGAAGATTCTTGTCATTCTTGTTTTGCTTGTCATTTGCAAACCGTGCATCCGTTTCCGGTGATCTTTATATCGATTTCAACCGAAATCACCTCACCCTTCCAGTGGCATACTTGGTTTTCCAAGATTATGCCTGGTTTATATTTTTCTTTCCGAAGCATGCATATGCATTGCATACCTCATCTCGCATATCATGCCATGTTTATGTGATGGTTGTTTACTTTGTTGTTTGCTTCTTTCTGGTGTTGCTTCTTCGGGTTAGTTCCGATAGCGTTGCGATTGTGAGGACCCGTTCGTCTACGTCCGTTTGTCTTCTTCATGGACTCGTTCTTCTTCCTTGCGGGATCTCAGGCAAGATGACCATACCCTCGATATCACTTCTATTATTGCTTGCTAGATTGCTCGCTCTTTTGCTATGCCTTTGCTGCGATACCTACCACTTGCTTATCATGCCTACCATATTGTCAAACCAAGCCTCTAACCCACCTTGTCCTAGCAAACCGTTGTTTGGCTATGTTACCGCTTTGCTCAACCCCTCTTATAGCGTTGTTAGTTGCAGGTGAAGATGAAGTTTGTTCCTTGTTGGAACATGGAGATGTTGTTTCTTGTTTGGAACATGTTTTCTTGTTGGGATATCACAATATATCTTATTTAATTAATGCATCTATATACTTGGTAAAGGGTGGAAGGCTCGGCCTTATGCCTGTTGTTTTGTTCCACTCTTGCCGCCCTAGTTTCCGTCATATCGGTGTTATGTTCCCGGATTTTTGCGTCCCTAACGCGGTCGGGTGATTTATGGGACCCCCTTGACAGTTCGCTTTGAATAAGACTTTTCCAGCAAGGCCCAACCTTGGTTTTACCATTTGCCTACCACCTACCCCTTTCTCTTGGGTCTGATCAACCTGAGGGTCATCTTTATTTAGCCCCCCCGGGCCAATGCTTGTCTAAGTGTTGGTCCGAAACGAGCAGACTGCGGGGCCCCCTCGGGGAAACTCGAGGCTTGGTTTTACTCGTAGGATGTCTCATCCGGTGTTGCCCTGAGACCGAGATATGTGCAGCTCCTATCAGGATGTCGGCGCATCGGGCGGTTTTGCTGGACTTGTTTTATTGTTGTCGAAATGTCTTGTAGCCGGGATTCCGAGACTGATCGGGTCTTCCCGGGGAGAAGGAATATCCTTCGTTGATCGCGAGAGCTTATCATGGGCTAAGTTGGGACACCCCTACAGGTTCGAACTTTCGAAAGCCGTGCCCGCGGTTATGTGGCAGATGGGAATTTGTTAATGTCCGGTTGTAGAAAACCCGAAGTTGATCTTAATTAAAATACACCAACCGCGTGTGTAACCGTGATGGTCTCTTCTCGGCGGGGTCCGGGAAGTGAACACGGTTGTTGGAGTTATGCTTGACGTAAGTAGTTCAGGGTCACTTATTGATCATAGTTATTCGACCGTGCTTTGCCTTTCTCTTCTCGCTCTCATTTGCGTATGTTAGCCACCATATATGCTAGTCGCTTGCTGCAGCTCCACCTCACTACCCTGTCCTACCTTTAAGCTTAAATAGTCTTGATCTCGCGGGTGTGAGATTGCTGAGTCCTCGTGACTCACCAGATACTTCCAAAACCAGTTTGCAGGTGCCGCTGAGACCGTGCAGGTGACGCACCCGAGCTCAAGGAGGAGTTCGATGAAGATCTTGTCCTTTTCGATTGTTTCGTTCTAGTCGATCAGTAGTGGAGCCCAGTTGGGGTCGATCGTGGACCTTTGTCGCTTTTGGGGTTTCTTCTTTTATTTTGGCTCCATAGTCGGGCCCTGATTGTAACTGTATGATGTAATGTCTTAGTCATGTATTTGTGTGAAGTGGCGATTGTAAGCCAACTATGTATCTTTTTCCCTTATGTATTACATGGGTTGTGTGAAGATTACCTCACTTGCGACATTGCTTTCAATGCGGTTATGCCTCTAAGTCGTGCTTCGACACGTGGGAGATATAACCGCATCGAGGGCGTTACAAGAGCCTTTGCTACTTTATATTGCAGCCACTGGACAAGTCGTCAGTATAGTACTTACGGTTGAGCGGGAAGAAGAAGGAAAAGCCTTTAAAGTTCAGTGCCCAGTATATTATGTTTATGAAGTTTTGACTCCATCAAAGCAAAGATATCCTCATTATCAGAAGCTTGTATATGTGATTTATAAGACCACAAAGAAGGTTGCACATTACTTCTCTGACCATTCCATTACAGTCATTAGCGACGCTCCTTTGTTAGAGATTCTGCACAACAGAGATGCAACTGGTCGATTGGCAAAATGGGCGATTGAACTCCTTACCCTAGATATCAAGTTTGAGGCAAAGAAAGCCATCAAGTCCCAAGCAATAGCAGATTTCGTCGCCGAGTGGATTGAACAACAACTGCCGACTCAAGTTCACTCGGAGCACTGGACCATGTTCTTTGATGGTTCTAAGATGCTGAATGGTTCCAGTGCTGGGGTAGTGTTAGTTTCCCCCCGAGGAGATAAGCTCAAATATGTTCTCCAAATTCACTTTGATTCCTCCAATAACGAAGCAGAATATGAAGCACTCTTGTATGGGTTGCGTATGGCGATTTCACTCGGCGTCCGTAGCCTCATGGTCTATGGCGACTCAGATTTGGTGGTTAATCAAGTGATGAAGGAGTGGGACGTCAGAAGTCTGGCCATGACTGGTTACTGCAATGCAGTGAGAAAGCTAGAGAAGAAATTCGAGGGGTTAGAGCTTCATCATATACCCCGACTGAAAAATCAAGCAGCTGATGATTTGGAAAAAATAGGTTCCAAGAGAGAAGCCATTCCCAGCAATGTGTTTCTGGAACACATCCACATACCATCAGTTCAAGAGGATCCTTTCACCGAAGAAGCCTCGCAGCCAAAAAGTGCCACGGATCCGACTGAAGTTGAGGTTCCAGTAGTGGTCGACCTGATCATGGAAGTTTTGGTCATCACTCCCGACTGGACGGTGCCGTACATCGTGTACATCCTAAGGAAAGAACTCCCAGAGAATGAAGAAGAGGCTCGACAGATCATCCGTCGATCCAAGGCCTTTACTGTGATAATGGGACAGTTGTACAGGGAGAACGCGATTGGAGTCAGTCAGAAGTGTATAACACCAGAAGAAGGTCAAATAATTCTTGACGATATCCACTCGGGGACCTGTGGTCATCATGCATTCTCTCGGACCATTGTGGCTAAAGCATACCGAGCGGGATTTTACTGGCCAAGAGCAAATGAAATGGCAAAAGAGATAGTCGACAAATGTGAAGGATGCCAATTCTATTCCAATATGTCACACAAACCCGCCTCAGCCTTGAAGACCGTTCCACTCGTCTGGCCCTTCGCTGTTTGGGGATTGGATATGGTTGGACCACTGAGAACTGGCAGGAGTGGCTTCACTCACGTGCTAGTGGCAGTCGACAAGTTTACTAAATGGATTGAAGCTAAGCCTATCAAAAATCTTGATGCTTGCTCTGCTATCAGTTTCATAAGAGAATTCATATTCAGATATGGAGTTCCGCATAGCATCATCACTGATAATGGGTCAAACTTCGATTCCAACAAGTTCAGAGCCTTTTGCGCCTCTCAAGGCACACGAGTCGACTACGCTTCAGTCGCTCATCCTCAGTCGAATGGACAAGCGGAAAGAGCAAACGGTCTAATTCTCAAAGGACTGAAACCCCGACTGATGCGCGATCTCAAGCACACAGCAGGCGCATGGGTCGACGAACTTCCATCAATTCTTTGGGGATTGAGGACCACCCCTAATCGGTCAACTGGACGAACTCCATTCTTTCTAGTCTATCGAGCTGAAGCAGTCTTGCCGAGTGACTTGCTTCACAATGCACCCCGAGTCGAGCTCTACTCTGAAGATGAAGCAGAACAAGCCCGGCAGGACGCAGTCGACCTCCTAGAAGAGGAAAGAGAGATGGCCATGATCCGATCGACTATCTATCAGCAAGACTTGCGTCGATTCCATGCCAGAAATTTGAAGAGTCGAGCCTTCCAAGAAGGAGACTTGGTCCTCCGAGTAGATCAACAGAAACCACACAAGCTCGCTCCTACTTGGGAAGGCCCCTTCATCATCACCAGAGTTCTCCACAATGGAGCGTACCATCTTTACAATATCGATCGCCAGATTGATGAGCCACGAGCTTGGAGTGCGGAGCTGCTCCGCCCCTTTTATACTTAAGTACTCACTCGGATGGGATGTAATAAAAGATACCTCTATAGTTTATTTATCAAAGACAAAAGTGTTATAATTTTCCCAGTGATTGTTGTTGCTTTTGTTTACGTGAGAAATCCCCAGTGGGTAGCTTAGCTGCGAATCCGTTTCGCCTAAGCTTGTAAAAAAAAGTCCTACCGAGTGACGAGCAAGCCTCTCACTCGGAGGCTTAGCTGCGAATCCGTTTCGCCTAAGTATTTGAAAATCCTACCGAGTGGTGAGCCAGCCTCCCACTCGGGGGCTTAGCTGCAGTCCAGTACTCGCCTAAGTTTAAAAAATCCTACCGAGTGGTGAGCCAGCCTCCCACTCAGGGGCTTAGCTGCAGTCCAGTACTCGCCTAAGTTTAAAAAATCCTACCGAGTGGTGAGCCAGCCTCCCACTCGGGGGCTTAGCTGCAGTCCAAGTACTCGCCTAAGTTTGAAAAATCCTACCGAGTGGTGAGCCAGCCTCCCACTCGGAGGCTTAGCTGCAGTCCAGTACTCGCCTAAGTTTAAAAAATCCTACCGAGTGGTGAGCCAGCCTCCCACTCGGGGGCTTAGCTGCAGTCAAGTACTCGCCTAAGTTTGAAAAATCCTACCGAGTGGAGAGCAATCCTCCCACTCGGGGGCTTAGATGCAGTCAAGTACTCGCCTAAGTTTGAAAAATCCAACCGAGTGGAGAGCAATCCTCCCACTCGGAGGCTTAGCTGCAGTCCAAGTACTCGCCTAAGTTTGAAAAATCCTACCGAGTGCAGAGCAATCCTCCCACTCGGGGGCTTAGCTGCAGTCAAGTACTCGCCTAAGTTTGTAAATTCCTACTGAGTGGAGAGCAATCCTCCCACTCGGGGGCTTAGCTGCAGTCAAGTACTCGCCTAAGTTTGAAAAATCCCACCGAGTGGAGAGCGATCCTCCCACTCGGGGGCTTAGCTGCAGTCCAAGTACTCGCCTAAGTATGAAGTACAACATGTGCTCCATCCCGATCCGCAAGGACGATGAGGTGCAGGTCGACTGCTACCTTCTCCTTCGGAGCTACACCACAAATACAACGTTCGCTCCATCCCGATCCACAAGGACGACAAGGTGCAGGTCGACTGCTACCTTCTCCTTCGGAGCTACGCCACAAGTACAACGTGCGCTCCATCCCGATCCGCAAGGGCGACGAGGTGCAGGTAGACTGCGATACGTGCTCCATCCCTACCTGCAAGAACGATGAAGTGCAGGTCGACTGGATTTTCCACCTCAGAGCTGCATCGCAAGCATAAGGATTGTTCCAAGTGAAGAACAAAGTTCACTCGAAGGCAAATGCAAACATACTCGGAAATAAACCAAGTCCAGATAAATCCTAAAGGTCCCAGACCGCAGATCAAAGTACTCGAGCATTCAGCCCAAAAGAGTTTAACGGTTACAAAATCCACTCGGCATTCTGAGGCAAATTTAAGATGAGGCATAAAAGTTTGTTCACTCCGCAGGAGGAGGGCTGGCAGGATCGACAAACTCGTCCAGGTCGACACCATCGGTGATCCGAGTGGCAGCAGCGATGAAAGTCTCCATGAAAGATCGGAAATCATGCTTCTTGGTGTTGGCGACCTTGATTGCTGCCAGCTTATCTTCTCGCGCCTCTTTACAGTGGACACGAACCAAAGACAGAGCCACATCAGCACCACACCGGGCAGAAGACTTCTTCCACTCCTGCACTCGACCAGGGATCTCGTTAAGTCGAGTCATTAGTGACTCGAGGTCATTCTAGGGCGTCGCCCTTGGCCAAAGCGCCGTGTCGATCCTTTACGTGGCGACCTTCAGTCGAGCCAAGTAATCAACAACGCCGTCGATGCGGGATTCCAGTCGGAGCAGGTTCATAGCAGTTTCATCCTTCACGAGAGAGTGGATGGGGTCCAATTTTGGTTCAATCCGCCCTGTCTCCTCCTCGAAGTCTCGGCAAAACTCTACATGCACAATCCAAGGATGAGTCAATATTCGTATGCCGAGTCGACAAAGATAAACCAGTCGGAACAGGATATGTACCTTCAAGCTTGATGAATAACTTCTTGGCGAGGCTCCTCAGATAGCTTTCCAGATCATCCCTCCTGCAAGTAATACCCTCCATCTTCTTGTTCAGGTTGACCTTTTCCTTCTTCAAGCGGGTTACCTCCTTGTTAGCTTTGTCCAGAGCAGATTTTATCTTGGTGTTCTCCTCCTCCAGTTTGCCGACTGAAGCCAGCTTCTGTTCAGCCAGAGCAGTTTGGTCGTCGGCCTTCTTTTGTGCAGCAGACAGATCTTGATCCTTCTTTACTAGAGCCTGGTTCAGTTTTTCTGAAAAGAAATGACACTCAGTTCAGAAAGAGCAGAATGAAATCCGGGTCTAAGACAAACCAGTTGACAAAGCTTCCTTACCATTGGCATCATCTTTGGCCTTCTGCAGCTCTGACTTGGCCAACTCCAGGTCCAGGTTGAGTTAAATTTGCTGTTTTTCCAAGTCAGCAAAGCGAGCTCCAAGGTCACAAGATTTCTGCAATCAGAGAGGATGGATTATTTTACAGAGAAAAACGACAAAGAGAATAAATACTAAGACTACGGTCGACTGCCCGCAGTCCACCATAGTCTCGGGGACTACACCCAGTGGTTGCACTTAGCGTGCCCCCACTGGTTCAGTTAACACTCGACGAGACCTTTTCGGCGCGAGTGTATAAAAAAAGAGAAGAAAGACAGCAACAAACAAGCTCTTCAGACCATAGTCGACTGCCAGCAGTCGACCACGGTCTCGGGGACTACACCCAGTGGGTGCACTTAGCGTGCCCCCACTGGTTCAGTTTACACTCGACATGGCCAGACCAGACCGAGTGAAGGAATTAAAATTCCAGGACTACAGTCGACTGCCCGTAGTCCACTAGTCCAAAACTTCAATAACCAAAATTCAGCTCAAAGTATGGATATGCTTAGTGACAAGTTGAAACACCCAGTGGGTGTACAGATGCAAAGATCCTTGGAAAGAGAGTTTTCAGATACCATATCCTAACAGAGCAAGCCAAGAAAATCAGTCGACATGCTGCTAACCTAAACATTGCTTTGGAGAGCCGAGCTGGCGTCATAGGCGGCCTGACTGGCGTCCCGCACCATCTTCATCTTTTCCATCATAATACATGCTTGGCGTATGGCTTCCTTGGCAGCATTCACTTCGTCCTCTGGGACGTGATGGGTGGCAAAAACTGAAGGTGGATCGGCAGGAGCTTGAGTAGTTGACGAAGAAGGCAGGGCACTCGACAGTGGTACGACGAAGGTAATAGAAGCCCAATTGGCATCACCAGCGTCCTGAACGGCTGGTTCCACTATCGGTGTCGACTGTGGCACCCTGTCTGCAGGAGTTTTCCTATTTTTCCTCGTCAAAGGCCTCTCGGGCTCTTCATCGTCATCGTCGGGGAGGTCAATAATGTTGGGAGCTGTTCAAAGATCAGTCGCCAAATTACATCACCCAATGGTATATATCACAGTTGAGTCGACCAAATAAAGATAGAATGACAGAAATCGTACCCAGATTGGAGGTGACTGCATCCTCCATTGCCTCATCCTCATCCCTGTAAACTAAAGTCCCGGAAGTAGCAGCGCTGCTAGTTCCAAAGTTCATCTGGTCAAATCAAGGAAAAATAAACAGCACAGAGCATCAAGTGAATACAAAGGGAGACACTCACGCAGAAGCGACGGGGATGTCAATCTTAATCTTCGGCAACGCCTTCCGAGGTTTCTGCACTACAACTTTGGGCTGCTTTGATGCTTTTTCAGTCGGGGCTGGTGAGGATGTCCGTGGGCGCTTTGAAGACTGGCCGGTCTGAGCAATCGCCTTTTCACGGGCGCTCGGCCGGTCTTGGTCGAGCTTGGATTGCCTCTCCCTGCAAGGAGGTGACTCGACTTCTTCTTCGTCACTTGAGTCGTCACTTTCCTCGTTCCCCTCTCCGTCGGAATGCCAATCGCCACTGTCGCCGCCGCTCGCCTCCCCTTCCGGGTCTTGCTCTTGCTCTCTGTTGGGCATTGAGTACATTTTGATAAGGGTCTGGAAGAAAAATAAGCAGAACAAAAGTGACGGAGCATAAATAGCTGCATGATTAAAATTACAGTCGGAAACTCAGAGTTGAACCTTGTCCGGTACGTGGGACTGGTCGAGTGGAGGAATTCTCCTGGCTTCCCTAGGGTTGTCTTTGTTCCCAGTGATGCTCGTCAGCCACCCCTCCAACATGGCATCCTCGACCTCCTCCGGGTGGATCCGAGTCGTGTCCTCCGTGCCCGAGTACATCCACATCGGATGGTCTCGAGCTTGAAGTGGCTGGATGCGTCGCTGAAGGAAGACCTCCAAGAGATCCATACCCGTCACCCCGTCACGGATAAGCTGGACAACCCGTTCGACTAGTACCTTAACCTGCGCCTTCTCCTCTGGGATCACCTTCAAAGAGGAGGGCTTCCTCACTTGGTCCATGGAAAAAGGAGGGAGTCCAGTCGACTGCCCTGGCGTCGGCTGGTCTTTGCAGTAAAACCAGGTCGACTGCCATCCACGGACCGAGTCGGGAAGGATCATGGCCGGAAAAGAACTTTTCCCTCTCATCTGAACCCCAAGACCCCCGCACATCTGAATCACTTGTGTTCTCTCGTCACTCGCATTGGCCTTTTTCACCGTCTGGGAGCGACAAGTGAAAATGTGCTTGAAAAGACCCCAATGAGGTTGACAACCCAAGAAGTTCTCGCACAAAGACACAAAAGCAGCGAGATACACGATTGTGTTGGGTGTGAAGTGGTGGAGTTGTGCCCCAAAGAAATTCAGAAATCCCCGAAAGAAAGGGTGAGGAGGCAAGGAAAACCCACGGTCGACGTGGGTGGCGAGGAGAACGCGCTCACCCTCCTGAGGCTGCGGCTCGGACTCCTTCCCCGGAAGCCGCGCCGATCCGTGGGGGATCAGTCCTCCATCGGCCAGGTCGTCGAGGTCTTCTTGACGAATCTTCGAGCGGATCCAGTCGCCCTGGATCCAGCCCTGCCGTAGGCCGGCCCTCGAGGAGGATCCGCCCCGACTGGTCGTCTTCCCCTTCCCCTTCGCCGTCGCCTTCTTCGCCCGCTCCAGAGCCACCGTCTTCTCTTTCCCCATCGTCGCCGGCGGGACTCGCACGGAGCAGCGGCACTGGGACGAAAGCGAGCGCGGTGGAGAAGTCCGAGGAAGAGAGGAGGAAATGAGAACGCACTGTTCAAAAACCCCGGCCCGGTGCCTTATATGAGATTACTTCCGAGTGGCTGACTTGTAGGCCCGGGCGATCCTGTCAAATCCCGCAACAGTCGCGCGCGCAATACGTGGCGAAAAAGGAGGCGCGGAGATTGAGGCGACCCTGCCTCATCCCATCCGATTACTGCGGCCTCCTCCGCCCCGCGCGCTTCCCGAAATTCGAATCCCGAGAAATCCGTGAGTTGCAAAATAACTTGTCAAACGGAAGATCTCCTCCACTCCGTCACTCGGAGCTCTCCAAGTAAAGAAACTCACTCGACGAAAACTAAGAATGGATCAAGGCGACTGAAAAAGAAGTTGGTGTCATCACCTAGGTTCATTGATCCAGATTAAGATATATTCATAGCACGAAAATGGGTCGGAAGTGTTCCCAACTTCTTGCCCACTCAAACCTCGATCCATTCGGGGGCTAATGATGAAGCTATGTACCTAGGGTAGGGTCATGGACCTGTCCAAGATGCCCTCCCCAAGGACATCTCTAGAAGGACCAGAAAACATTCTGAGAAGAATCACCTTTCAATCGACTCAGAAGTGTTCCACTCGACTATGAAGACTATCACTCGACCATGAAGCCAACCACTCGACAGCCAGGAGATCTAAAGTAACTCCGCACGCTAACGATCGGTCATTAAGTAGCTTTTATGGTCATCATAGCACTTTATTTGTGGCATTTCCAGTAACGCCCGACCTTAATGTACCTTAAACCCTGCATAACTGAGGGCCGGAGGGGTCGGGCGAACTCTATATAAGCCACCCCCCTCTTCAGTGTAAAGGGTTCGCAACCCTGTAATCCATACATGCATAATCCAGTCGACCGCCTCCGGGCTCCGAGACGTAGGGCTATTACTTCCTCTGAGAAGGGCCTGAACTCGTAAAACTCGTGCGTATACGACTACTCCATAGCTAGGATCTTGCCTCTCCATTCATACCCCCCTACACTACTGTCAGACTTAGAACCACGACACCATGCCGCCGCGTCGTACGCGTGGGCGGCCTCGTTGGCAGAGTCGAAATTGCCAAGGCCGAGGCGCATCCCGCGGAACCAGATCTTGGCAGAGAAGCCGCCGGAGGGGCGCGCGCGGACACCGCGGTATCTCCAAGTTTCCCGGCGACGCGGCAGGATGGTGGCGTGGTGGCGGCGAGGCGAGAAAGAGCGGGGAGAAAGCAGTGGCGAGGAACATAGCGGGGAGAGAGCGGTGGCAAGGCACAAAGCGGTGGGAGGGCATTGGATTTTATAAAGCGCGTCGGACACCGCGCGCCAAGACTAGCGCACTCCCGGCCGCTTTTTCCCGCGCGCGCGCAATCCTTTCCCGACGTCTCTGCTATCTTACTCTCTTCTCTACTGTTATATTTATCTTATATTTAATATTTATCTCTACTTCTCTACTCTCTATTTTTTTCTCTACTTTTTCCCTACTCTGTACCGGCTCTGCCCACAAATAGAAATATAAAAAGTAGCATTGATGTGCGCTAGTGGGGAATCCAGACTCCCTGGGAAGGCCTTAATCCTCTTGATTTCGACATTCTACTTTATGTCCCCTGTTACTAAATTCTATTTCAGTATTTTACCTTTATGCTCGCTACCCCGTTTTCACCATTTTACTACCGCTTTTCACCATTTTACTACCTATTTATAAAAACAGAGTTGGTGATGATGGTGTTCCTGCCATCCTGCAATATAGGCCATCCGATTTATATCGATGGATAGGAAGGAAACTGTGGCAATTTTGCAAAAAGATACCCACACCCCTCTCCGCATTTGCAAATAAGGCATTCCCTCGTACATCCTTTTCTTCCACAAGATAAACTACTCATACAAATGCATCTTGATGCGTGCAACGCATGGGCATCTCGCTAGTTCTAAAAAACTATCCATCATTTGCCACACTACTGGTTGCAGATGAAATACCTACCCAAGCATAGCGCGATCCAGGAGCGACGCACAATTACAAGCTGATATTCTGTTGGACAATGGAGGCTATAACCAATTACTTTTATGGGAACAATAGCACCCAGGAAATTTGAAGGGTAGGTATGAACAAAATTGGAACTGCACATGTACTGCTAAGTGATTCAGTACTTACATTACCAATCGAGGAGGAGAACGATGGTCGCAGCGGCCTCTGTGAGTCATGGTCGGCAACGGGAGTCAGTTCATTGTCCACGACGGTGGTGCTTCTGCGCTTGGCGTCGGCTTCCGGGAAGCAGATCCGAGACCGTGGAAGACGGTGCCGGGGAAGAGGCTCCATGTACGACGACGACGGTGGACCGGCTCTAGTGCGGCGTACGAGGTCATCGATGAGGCAGATGCGCTGTAGTGGACGAGTGCGCGTATGTAGAAGAGGAGGAGCACAAAGGCTGCGGTGCCGTGGAGAAGTCTATTTTGCGGTGGGGATAGAAAATGGGGAGTATTCAGGTGTACTACTCTGGGTGCCGAGGTGGGGTTGACTGGGTAGGGTGAACCTGAAGTTACGAAAACAACCCCCTACCAACCGTCATCCGTAGGCCTGTTCCGAAGGCTATGATGGTAACTTCCCACTGCTCGAATCAGGGTCGCGGGAGATTTTCCCGCCGACCTCAAAATTTGTGACACTGAACTCCCCGTGTGGCGTGTTGGGTGATTCGGCTAAGCAACTAGCGAGTAGTACTAGTAAACTCTGCATATTAGGTTTGACCGAAGTCAAACTTCCTAAAGTTTGACCAAGTTTATAGAAAAATATAAACATTTACCATAACAGATATGTAAGATGTGAAAGTACATTCAATAATGAATCTAATGGTATTTATTTGTTATTGTATATCTTAATTTTTTGTTATAAACTTTCTGAGAGTTTACAAAACTTGACTTTGAACAATGCTAATATGCACACTTAAATAAAAACGGAGGGTGTACACATTTGTTTTGTTAGTATGTAGTGAATTAATCATTTGTTGAAATTGTGAAATAAATATATTAGGCTACTGACTTTGAATGTAATGGTCTATACAATTCAATAGTTACAATCATTGTCGAATTCCAAGATGTATACGAGGTCTATAGTACTTCACAACATGCTCAAACTCGCATAATCCCAGTCAAATGACAATCAAAGTGCATTTCATAGTTATTACTTTGTAGGATGCAACAAAACCAACAATAACTCTACATCAGGCATTATAAAAGCAATATTTTGTACATATCCCAATGTGTGAATGAAACATGCAGAGAGAGCTTGCGAAGATGGAGCAGATAGGGCGCGAAAGATTGTATGTATGTGGACGAGAGAGTAGGAGACAAACCTAACGAAACAGAAAGAGGGAGATAGAGAGAGAAAGAGAGAGGAAGAAGTTAGGTCTGGGAGAAAGATGGCGACATGTAATATACGTGAGATGCGCGCACATCCGGATTCTGTACACGTGGAAGGAGAAGAGACAACAGGTTTGATGAGAGAGCTGGAAAAACATGGAAGAGAGGGAAAGGATCTCGTGGGCTGAGGGATTGATAAATTTGTGCGGGGGAGAGAGGGATTGGTAATTTTGTGCGAGAGAGAGGGTGGGGGGAGGAGTCAGTCAGCCGTCATCACATCATCCTGCTTCCAAATGGCCCCGCATTCTCTAGCGCAGTGTGGTCGCCGTCTTTGATCTCCTCGATGCCCTCTTTGAAGATTGAGGTGTTGTGCATGTTGGGGTGCGAAGAAGCACAAGCGAGAGTGGTCGCCATATAACCTTGGATGGGGATGAATTGTGTGCTCGGGGGAGGGGTTGTGTGTGTGATGTGTGCTGTCTCTTTCTCTCTCTCTCTGTGTGTGTGTCAGATATTGAGAGAAAACAAACCTAAGGAGATAAATGTGTGTGTATGTGACGGAAAGCTACTTGCTAAATAGGGTATTCACGAAGAGATTGTGCGTGCGAGATAGAGAGCGATGTGCGGGCCTTGAGGTGGGCAGGGGCCGGGTGAGGGTGTAAAAATGTGCGCATTGATGCATGTGTTACATGCGATCGTGCGAGGGACGGACGAATCGAGAGAGATGGTTGTTGTGTTATGGATGCTCCTCTCTCTCTCTCTCACACACACACAAGTAAAATAGAAGACCGTTCTCTCATGTATACACAACGTATCAGCATCAGTCTATGTCTCACTCATGCATGATCATTTGCACATTCACACCTATCTATGTCTCTATCGCACGCACACCGTCTCCACATTGCCCTTCCGCCACAACACACATATGGACACATACACACGTTCTCTCTCAATCACACACACAGGGGCTGTTTGGTTTGAGACTAAGGGGCTGTTTGGTTTGTGACTATGGTTGCCACATCTTGCCACACCTAAGGTTAGGCAACTTTGACCAATTTAGGAGGGTGTTTGGTTCAAGCCTTACCTTAGGCAATATACTTTTTGCCACACTAGGGCCCCGCATGACATACACTCACAAAGTGTGGCAAGATTCCCTTAGGCTTGCCAATTGTGGCTCTTAAAGAACTAACCTTAGTCAAGTGTGGCAAAAATTGTGTGACAAAATGTGGCATTCCTAGGCCTACAACCAAACAGCCCGTAAGTTTGCCTAAGGTTGCCACACCTAAGGTTAGGCAAGTTTGACCAACTTAGGTGGGTGTTTGGTTCAAGCCACACCTTAGGCAAGCCACATTAGGGTCCCACATTACATACACTCAAAAAGTGTGGCAAGATTCCCTTAGGCTTGCCAACTTGTGGCTCTCATCTTGAAGAACTAACCTTAGGCAAGTGTGGCAACATTGTCTCTATGACAAGTGGGCCATGCAATAAAGTGTGGCAAGCCAAAGTGTGGCAAAAACCAAACACATGCCAATTAAACTGTGGCTGCCAAATTTTGGCTTGGCAAACAGTGTCTGGGAACCAAACAACCCCAAAATCAGTATTAAAAAAAACTAGGGCGCACCTAAAACGTCCAAATCCAAATAAACACGAACTGGAGCTAAATTCAAATATATGGAAATATTGTAGCGTCAAGAACTTTTCCCGGAAAAAAAGTTGAGTAATATTCGGGGATTGTTTTCACACACACAAAAAGGTTCGGTGGATGTCCTTCGAGCGCGACACGGTGAGGCACCGTTCGATCGACCGCACGGCCGCGGTTCACGCGCTTGCATACGATTCCGTATTGTGGCTGTGGTAACTAATAAAAACACTGCCTAAGTCTAATGTTTACGTGTATTAGTAAAATTTTCTTTTAAGTTTGACCAACCCTATATAAAACTAAACTAAGCTCCCATACGCGCACTCATCAATATGCCGCCGCCGCCGTTGCGCATGCCGGCGCCGGCCTGCTCCGGCCAACAATTTCTCGCCCATCACAGCCGTGTCGCCGCCAAGCCGAAGGCTCGCCCGCTCACGTCGTCTGCAGTCCCTCCTCGCGATGCCGCCGCGCTGCCAAGCACACGAGCAGCTGGTGGAGCCGCGTCTATGCACGCAGCGTACGAAGAGGAGGACGAGCGCGTGCTCCAGCACGCCGGCGAGGAGGAACTAGCGTGTCATTGTCGTCTCCGCCCGCGCGGAGGAGGCGCGCATGGTGGCTGTCGCGGCGGAAGCCGGTCGCGCGCGCGTCGAGCCCGCAAACCGGGTGCGGACGCGGAATCTACCTTCGAGACCTTGAATGCCACGTGGATCCTACAATCTGAAGGAGCAATTTGGGTCAGTCGACTCTTGTGAGCCGTTTGATGCAACATGGATGGCTAGAAGGGATTCTTCAACCTCCGAAATAGATGCACGGTTCATCTTCTCAGCCCGCCACATGCCTAACTGCTTGTCGCCGCCGCCGTGCCCTTCCCTCAACCGCCTGCCACCGCCATGCTCCCCCCACCCCTGCCATTCGTTTAACCCCGGGAACGATCCATTTTTTTCTCGGTGAACTGCATTCCACACCCAACACTCATAAGATATATCATGGGTACTGAGGGAGTCATGGATTAGGGGGTGTCCGGATGGCCGGACTATACCTTCAGCCGGACTCCTGGACTATGAAGATACAAGATTAAAGACTTCGTCCCGTGTCCGGATGGGACTTTTCCTTGGCGTGGAAGGCAAGCTTGGCGATGCGGATATTTAGATCTCCTACCATTGTAAACGACTTTGTGTAACCCTAACCCTCTCCGGTGTCTATATAAACCGGAGGGTTTTAGTCCGTAGGACAACATACAACAATCATACCATAGGCTAGATTCTAGGGTTTAGCCTCCTTGATCTCGTGGTAGATCCACTCTTGTACTACCCATATCTTCAATATTAATCAAGCAGGACGTAGGGTTTTACCTCCATCAAGAGGGCCCGAACCTGGGTAAAACATTGTGTCCCTTGTCTCCTGTTACCATCCGCCTAGACGCACAGTTCGGGACCCCCTACCCGAGATCCGCCAGTTTTGACACTGACATTGGTGCTTTCATTGAGAGTTCCTCGGTGTCGTCGCTTTCAGGCCCGATGGCTCCTTCGATCATCAACAATGATGCAGTCCAGGGTGAGACTTTTCTTCCCGGACAGATCTTCGTCTTCGGCGGCTTCGCACTGCGGGCCAATTCACTTGGCCATCTGGAGCAGATCGAAAGCTACGCCCCTGGCCATCAGGTCAGGTATGGAAGTTTAAACTACACGGCTGACGTCCGCGGGGGCTTGATCCTCGACGGATTCGAGCCTCAGCCGAGCGCTCCGCACTGTCACGATGGGCATGATCTAGCTCTGCTGCCGAACAGTGCCCTGGAGGCCGCACACGCATCGGTTCCGACCCTCGATTCGGAACCAACTGCGCCGATCGAGGATGGGTGGCTGGACACCGCCTCGGGGTATGCAATCTCTACGGCGATTGAGCCGAACACTAGCTTCGTCCTCTGCGAAGCCCGCGACTCCAAAGCGCCGGACTCCGCCCCGGACTTCGAGCCCTCCGCGCCCCTGCCGATCGAATCCGATTGGGCGCCGATCATGGAGTTCACCGCCGCGGACATCTTTCAGCACTCGCCCTTTGGCAATATTCTGAAGTCACTAAAGTCTCTCTCTTTATCAGGAGAGCCCTGGCCGGACTACGGTCAGCAAGGTTGGGATACGGACGATGAAGAAATTCAAATCCCACCCACCACCCACTTTGTAGCCACTGTCGATGACTTAACCGACATGCTCGACTTCGACTCCGATGACATCGACGGTATGGACGCCGATGCTGGAGACGATCAAGAACCAACGCCTATAGGGCACTGGAAGGCCACCTCGTCATATGACATATACATGGTGGACACCCCAAAAGAAGGTAATGACGATGGAACAACGAAGGATGACCCCTCCAAGAAACAGCCCAAGTGCCGACGTCAGCGGCGCCGCTCTAAATCCCGCCAAAGCAAAAATAGTGATTCCGGCATAGGAGATAATAATACTCCGGATAGCGCCGAAGAACACCACCTCCAACAAGACTCAGCACAGGAGGATGGAGAAGCCAGCCCTCACGAGAGAGCGGCAGACAGAGAGGTCGAGGATGATAATTATATGCCTCCCTCCGAAGATGAGGCAAGCCTCGACGATGACGAATTCGTCGTGCCAGAGGATCCCGTCGAACAAGAGCGTTTCAAGCGCAGGCTTATGGCCACGGCGAGCAGCCTCAAGAAAAAGCAGCAACAGCTTAGAGCTGATCAAGATTTGCTAGCCGACAGATGGACTGAAGTCCTTGCGGCCGAAGAGTATGAACTCGAACGCTCCTCCAAGAGCTACCCAAAGCGCAGACTGCTACTCCGATTAGAGGAGGAAGCACCTAAACCTACATCACCAGCGCATGACATGGCCGACCGGCCACCTCGCGGCCATGACAGAGAGGCCTCTCGGCCCTCTACTCAAGCCGCGCCCCGGCGCCGCTCAAAACATACTAAGGCACGGGAAAAATGCGCTAGACCTGCGAGACATACTGGAGGACAAGGCAAGGCAAACAAGATCGATCTACGGATCGCACGGGCGCCCCATGGCACGTGACGGTGATCGTCACTCCGGATACAATAAATCCGGCCGGGCCGAACTCAATAGACAAAGCTCGTTCGAGCTACGTCGTGATATAGCCCAATACACAGGCGCCGCACACCCACTATGCTTCACAGATGAAGTAATGGATCATAAAATCCCTGAGGGTTTCAAACCTGTGAACATCGAATCATATGATGGCACAATAGACCCTGTGGTATGGATCGAGGACTATCTCCTTCATATCCAGATGGCCCGCGGCGATGATCTACATGCCATCTAATACCTCCCACACAAACTTAAGGGACCAGCCCGACATTGGCTTAACAGCTTGCCGGCAGAATCAATCGGTTCTTGGGAGGACCTGGAAGCCGCATTCCTCGACAATTTCCAAGGCACCTATGTGCGACCACCGGACGCCGATGACCTAAGCCACATCATTCAGCAGCCAGAGGAATCAGCCAGGCAATTCTGGACACGGTTCCTAACAAAGAAAAATCAAATCGTCGACTGTCCGGATGCAGAGGCCCTAGCAGTCTTCAAGCATAATATCCGCGACTAGTGGCTTGCCCGGCACCTTGGACAGGAAAAGCCGAAATCTATGGCCGCCCTGACGACACTCATGACCTGCTTTTGCGCGGGAGAAGACAGCTGGCTAGCTCGCAGCAATAACCTGACCAAGAACCTTGGCAATTCGGACACCAAGGACAAAAGTGGCAGGTCGCGTCGGAACAAGCAAAAGCGCCGCGTTAACAGCGACAGCAATGAGGATACGGCAGTCAATGCCGGATTCAGAGGCTACAAATCCGGTCAGTGGAAAAAGCCATTCAAAAGAAATACTCAGGGCCCGTCCAGCTTGGACCGAATACTCGACCGCTTGTGCCAGATACATGGCACCCCCGAAAAGCCAGCCAATCACACCAACAGGGATTGTTGGGTGTTCAAGCAGGCAGGCAAGTTAAATGCCAAAAATAGAGACAAAGGGTTGCGTAGCGACGACGAGGAGGAGCCCAGGCCGCCGAACAACAGTAGACAGAAAGGTTTTCCCCCACAAGTGCGGACGGTGAACATGATATACGCAACCCACATCCCCAAGAGGGAGCGGAAGCGCGCATTACGGGACGTATATGCGATGGAGCCAGTCGCCCCAAAGTTTAACCCATGGTCCTCCTGCCCGATCACTTTTGATCACAGGGACCACCCCACTAGCATCGGTCATGGCGGGTTCGCCGCATTGGTTCTAGACCCAATTATTGACGGATTTCATCTCACAAGAGTCCTTATGGACGGCGGCAGCAACCTGAACCTGCTTTACCAGGATACAGTGCGGAAAATGGGCATAGATCCCTCAAGGATTAAGCCCACCAAAACGACCTTTAAAGGCGTCATACCAGGTGCAGACGCCAACTGTATAGGCTCAGTCACACTTGAAGTGGTCTTCGGATCTCCGGATAATTTCCGAAGCGAGGAGTTAATCTTCGACATTGTCCCGTTCCGCAGTGGTTATCACGCACTGCTCGGGCGAACCGCATTTGCAAAGTTCAATGCGGTACCGCACTACGCATACCTCAAGCTCAAGATGCCAGGCCCTCGAGGAGTAATCACGGTCAATGGAAACACCGAACGCTCCCTCCGAACGGAGGAGCACACGGCGGCCCTCGCAGTGGAAGTACAAAGCAGCCTCTCTAGGCAGTTCTCCAGTCCGGCCGTTAAAAGGCCGGACACTGTCAAGCGCGCCCGGAGTAACCTACAACAAGACCGCTTGGCACGTTCTGAGCAGGCGTAGCGATGCGGCCCCAACCCCAGCCCTAGCGAAATAGCGAAACCAGTGCTTCGCGTGCATAACTACGCTCTCGAAATACCATGGGCACAGGGGGAGGGGCACCATCACGGCACGCCCAAAACATGGCTTAAACCGTACTAGGGGCTGCCGAATTCTTTCTTTATCTTCTCTTACTTTTAGGACTCCATACTTCGGACGACCTGTTCAACAATTCAACTGCCGCACAAACGATGCAAGAACCAGGGATGCAGACAAGCTATACCGCATTATGGAACTCCCAGGTGGTCTCTATCACGAGCAGTATACCTATTTTGCAAATAATTCCACGGCCTGCCCCTTGACCGGACATGTTAAATAGTCCAACCTTTTGCTTATCGCGCTATTTGTATCGTTTTGCTTCGATCGCAGCATTTTTAATAAACAATGCATAGCTTTTATCTATTTTTGAATTACCTTTTTTATGAATATATGTTCATTAATGACATGTTGCACCCGTACACTGTGGTACGACAAATACGCCAGGGGCTTCAGTACCCCACAAAATGGTGTGAGAAGTCTGAACACTTTAACAAGTGCGGCACCCCGAACTTATAGCATTATATGCATCAGCTCCGAATCATGTCTTGGGTCAATAGTTGGGTTTGCCCGGCTCCTATGTTTTGGTACCTTACGTTCCGCTATATCGGCTAAGGTAGCACTAGGAGAACTACTGCGATTGTGCCCCAGTTGAGCTGGGCTGAGCACCTCAGTAGAGAAAGCTAAAACTGACTGTCATGATGAAGCGAGAGACCGATCGCTGTTCGAGAGGTTTTTCGAGCCCCTAAAGACTTATGCCACTTAGAGCGAGGAACCGGCTTTGTCCGGCCAAGGCGTGGATAGCGCCCCGAACTCGGTCTTCCGAATACTAGGGGCTTCACCGAAATTTAAAATTATAGAGTTCTATGGCTAAGTGAGAGTGTTCAAGCATTATAGTCCGATTGCCTTGTTCGTTGTGCTGAGCGCCTCCCTCGAAGGACCCAAACATGGGAAAAAGAGCGCTCAGGTTTATCCCGAACACCCCAGCACTAGTGGCATGGGGGCAGAAGCCGATGACTGGCCATCTCTCAATATTTGATAAACGGCCGCACAGAAAGTAATATTTTAAATTCAACAAGCATTGCTTAGCGCGTATGAACAAGTTTTTAGCGCACAGGACAATACGAGCGAGTTTACTAAAAAATTACATCCCTGGTACATTCATTCGCCATAAGGAGGGCACCCTTCAGAATGTCCTTATAATAGTTCTCGGGCTTGCGATGCTCTTTCCCCGGTGGTGGCCCGTCCTTCACAAGCTTCTCACCGTCCAGCTTGCCCCAGTGCACCTTAGCGCGGGCAAGGGCCCTCCGGGCACCTTCGATGCAGACGGAGCGCTTGATGACCTCGAGCCTTGGACAGGACTCCACCAGCCGTCGCACCAATCCGAAGTAGCTCCCAAGCGGGGCCTCTCCAGGCCACAACCAAACTATGAGGCTTTCATGGCCTGTTCGGCCACCTTGTGGAGCTCGACCAGCTGCTTCAGCTGGTCGCTCAAGGGCACAGAGTGTCCGGCCTCAGCATACTGAGACCAGAACACCTTCTCCGTCGAGCTGCCCTCCTCGGCTCGGTAGAACGCGGCGACATCAGATACACTACGGGGAAGATCTGCGAACGCTCCTGGAGAGCTCCGGATTCGGGTAAGTAACAAGTAGCTTATTTCTGTATGTTTGCTTTGTATAAAGAATGCCTTACCCGCTGCTATCTTTTTCACCGCATCCAACTCCTGGAGGGCCTTCTGGGATTCGGCCTTGGCAGACTTGGCAGTCTCGATGGCCGCCGCGAGCTCGGGCGCTTGCGTCTTCGAGTCAAGCTCCAAACTCTCATGTTTTTTTCATGAGAGCCTGAAGCTCTTGCCGCTCCTCACCGACCTACGCCTCAAATTTCTCCCGCTCGGTGCGCTCCGTGGCCACTCTCTTCTCGGCCTCGGACAGCGCCTGCTTGAGGGTCGCCACCTCAGTTGTGGCCCCTACAATAAGCAGCATAATCCTGTCATTTTTTGCAATTGCATCTTTTTATATACATTTTTCTATAAGGTATCTCTTACCTTCTTTCTCCTCGAGCTGCCGCTTGGCAAGGCCGAGATCTTGCTCGGACCGCTCGAGGCCCTTCTTCAGTAAACCCACCACCGAAGTCAGTGCGGCGGTCGCAAGCAGCGAAGCCTGCATACGCATATTGACTCATTTTTTGTTAGACTCCTGCGAAATTTATTAGATCCTCTATTCGGCTTCTCTTTCCGAACGCCAAACAGAGCATCAGGGGCTACTATCTATGTGGTAATATTTTTACATATTTTTTACTTACCTCGAAGCTTGTTAGAAGGCTGGCACAAGCTTCAGTCAGTCCGCTCTTGGTAGACTGAACCTTCTGGATCACCGCACTCATAATAGTGCGGTGCTCCTCGTTGATGGAGGTGCCCTTAAGCACCTCTAGTAGATTGTCCGCCGCCTCCGGTTGGACGGAGGCCGCCGGCTTAGTAGGCTTGCTCCTCTTAGAAGGAGGTCGCCTGCCGCAGTCCAGAACCGTTGAGGACTCCGGCGCGGTGTCCGGCGCAAAGCCGGACTTGGAGCCCTGGGGGGTCTTGTCCCCCTTACTCCCGGAGTCCGGGAGGTCGCCTCGCGGCTCCTACAGGACCACCTCCTCTTGGCCCGGAACTTGTTGCAACGCCACTTCGGCATCGTCCGCAGTGCGGGGGGAGGCAGCGGGCGGAACTGAATTCACGTCCGATGAATCCAGGGAGCCGCTCGACGACTCGTCGAGCCCGACCTTGGGCGGGCTGCACAATTATATTCGACATAAGGAAAAGCTGTGCAACAAAGGAATATTATGAGTTACTCTGGTATCCGAATACTTACGATTCCGCTGGGCGCTTGGCCCTGTGCGGCCACTCCTCTTCGCCCTCGTTGGCGTTGGTGGAGTAGTCCGGAGGGAGGGTCTTCCCCTTCTTGGACCCTTCGGCCTCCCCCGTTGGGGTGGCCTTCCTCTTCTTTCCTCCCCCTGCTGGAGGGGGAGAGGTCTCTTCTTCCTCCTCCTCGTCTTCACGGGAGGAGTGCGTCTCGGATTCGTCGGATGATGAATCCGACACCTCCAGATGCCGGGCACTCTTTCGAGTCCTTGTGGTCTTCTTCTTGACCTTCTTCTCCGGCACCACGTAAGGTGCCGGAACCAGCAGCTTCGCTAAACGAGCATTGGCCGGGTCTTCGGGCAAAGGAGCCGGACAGTCGATCTGTCCAGACCTCACCTGCCAATCCTGTCAAAGGTAAGGGAGTTTAGATCCCGCATAGAGTCAAACTATGAAAAACTAACATCCTGTAAAAGGTAAAAATGGCTTACCTCGCCAGCGTGACGCTGCGTGCTGAATCCGCGGTCCTCGGAAGCGCATGCGGGAGCCTCTGCGCCTTTGAATAGCACCTTCCAAACATCTTCGTACGTCGTGTCAAAAAGCCTGCTCAGGGTTGGGTGCTGCGCCGGGTCAAACTCCCACAGATTGAAATCCCGTTGTTGACACGGGAGGATCCGGCGGACGAGCATGACCTGGACTACATTGACAAGCCTGAGCTGCTTGTTCACCAGGGTTTGGATGCATTTTTGCAGTCCGGTCACCTCTTCTTTGTCGCCCCATGACAGGCCCGTCTCTTTCCAAGATGTGAGCCGCGTAGGGGGTCCGGACCGGAACTCAGGGGCTGCGATCCATTTCGGATCGCACGGATCAGTGATATAAAACCACCCTGATTGCCACCCCTTAAGGGTCTCCACAAAGGAGCCCTCGAGCCATTGGACGTTGGCCATCTTGCCCGCCATGGCGCCTCCGCATTCTGCCTGGTTGCCACGCACCACCTTCGGCTTGATGTTGAAGGTCTTGAGCCATAGGCCGAAATGGGGGCGGATGCAGAGGAAAGCCTCGCACACGAGATAAATGCCGATATGTTGAGGACAAAGTTCGGGGCCAGATCGTGGAAATCCAGGCCATAGTAGAACATGAGCCCCCAGACGAACGAGTGGAGAGGAAAACCCATTCCGCGGAGGAAGTGGGGAAGGAATGCAACCCTCTCATGGGGCCTTGGGGTGGGGAGGAGCTGCCCCTTTTCGGGAAGCGGGTGCGCGATGTTGTTAGACAAGTATGCGGCCTTCCTTAGTTTTTTGATATGGCCCTTCGTGACGGAGGAGACCATCCACTTGCCTCCCGCTCCGGACATGGCTGGAGAAGGTTGAGGTGGGAAGTGCGGGTTTGGGCGCTGGAGCTCGAGTGCGTGAAAGATGGATAGGCAAAGGAGGAAGAAGGCGTAGGTAAAAAGGTGGATCCTTATCCCCTTATATGGGCGGATGCGACTATGCGTCCCCACCAGCCTGGTAAAACTCGCTTATCTCCCAGGCGCCGTAATAAATGGCGCAGTTGGGTTACCCACGTCCATATTGATGAGAATCCCGTAAATGAGGGACACGATCTCTGCTTTGACAAGACGTGCCAAGGAAACCGCCTCGCAAAATGCGCTGAGGTGGGGGAGTAAAAACGATTCGAATAAAGGCTTGGCCGTAGTGTGATGTCGCACTACAGAATACGTCAGCAGATTAGATTTGTGTAAATATTATTCTCTCTATGGCAATATGTGGAAACTTATTTTGCAGAGCCGGGCACTATCCTTAGTGTTTAAAAACTTCTATGAAGTACTTGGAGGAGGAACCCGCCTTGCAATGCCGAAGACAATCTGCGCACCGGACTCGTCGTCATTGAAGCCTGGTTCAGGGGCTATTGAGGGAGTCCTGGATTAGGGGGTGTCCGGATGGCCGGACTATACCTTCAGCCGGACTCTTGGACTATGAAGATACAAGATTGAATACTTTGTCTCGTGTTCGGATGGGACTTTTCCTTGGCGTGGAAGGCAAGCTTGGCGATGCGGATATTTAGATCTCCTACCATTGTAACCGACTTTGTGTAACCCTAACCCTCTCCGGTGTCTATATAAACATGAGGGTTTTAGTCCGTAGGACAACATACAACAATCATACCATAGGCTAGCTTCTAGGGTTTAGCCTCCTTGATCTCGTGGTAGATCCACTCTTGTACTACCCATATCTTCAATATTAACCTAGCAGGACGTAGGGTTTTACCTCCATTGAGAGGGCCCGGACCTGGGTAAAACATTGTGTCCCTTGTCTCCTGTTACCATCCGCCTAGAAGCACAGTTCGGGACCCCCTACCCGAGATCCGCCGTTTTTGACACCGACAGGTACCCTGCCGTCTTCTTCCTTCACTCCGTTGAACTTCTTTCACAAATCGACTGACCCAAATTATACTACTAGTACGAACGTATTAACTAGAGTAGGAACACGAAGATACGAGCAGTAGTACCAACTGCAATAAGAACAGTAGTAAGACATAGTACTAGTACTACTGTACATACTAAACAGTTCAAATAACGAGAAAGAACATAAACATAGTTCTGCTGAGGCCTCAGCACAACACACCCTTGAAAATAAACTAATCAACTAGTCAACTTGACACTTCAGTAGAACCAGCATGAGCGACGACACTGCCACCTACTCAGAGTCCGAGTCCACGTCCTCGACTTCGTCCTTGTCCCTCTTCCTCTTTGCTGATGCTTCTTTGCTTGAACCGGACACTGGGCTCTGCTTCTTCATCCAACCCTTGTAGATATTTAAACAAAGGTAGGCATCCATTGCTGCGTACAGGATGTGATCTTCATCTAATGTCTTTGACTCCCATGCATGATGAAACTCGTGATGAAGTTTCTTCAGTTTAGCGTATGAACGATCAATCTTGGCTGCTGCCAGGGTCAGCATTGAAGGCTGAGAGGAGGACACCAGCCCTTCCTTCTGTAGGTCGACGGGGTCGCCTACAACGAGGCCTATCCGACCCAGGATTTCCTTGTCGTTCCTAAAGTCTACAGTAATGAATTTGACTCGGCCGCCCTTGAGGAACTTCTTAAATTCCTCGCACTCAACGTCGGCATGGCATATGTGGTAGACCAAGCATAAGTCATGCACGCAAACCTGGATTACGGTGGGCTTCTTCTTCTCTGCCTCCTTTAGTTTCTTCTCGCTTCCCAGGACTGTGGTGTACTCAACATCTAGCCCAGCGACCCACTCATCATTTGAGTTTTCGAACATCCGTTTGAACCGAGCAAGGCATTCTTTCATTGTTGCGGAAGAACGGGTGTAGATGACGTCGAACTCATCGCGGGTGATGGCACTAATGTTGTACTCACCGCCAATCATGGAGATTTGGGACGCCATGGATTTGGGAGGAGGGTTAGGATTAGTGGAACTGCCGTAATGTGGAAGGACGGGACGACTGGGAGCGAACTGTTGTAAGGTACTGTACTAGTAGAAGACGGGGATGAGTAGGGCGTGCGAACGGCGTGGGGTTGCTGGCTTGCCTGGTGGATAAATGGCTGCAAGCCCCCAAAGAGTTCTTGAGAACTATGCGGGACCCACTAGATGTCATGTCTACTAGACCCATATCGTAGGCGTGACGTTATAGCTTCTGCCTGTTCGCATGCCATGCCGGCTTGTGTGTAACTTCAATTAATTCCGTCAACCGTTGCGCCTCCCACGACCTTCGCCTCCCTCGCGCGGTCGCACCCTTTGAGACTTCGACCGGCTATAAATGAGCAAATTTTTTGTGTACTCCGCATGCATGATACTCCCTCTGGTCCTTCTCACTTCCGTCAACATACAAAAAATATCAATATCTACAATACTGATTATAATGAGTAGTATAAAGCACCAATTGGGTGGGTTAGATTTTTTTTGGGTTAGTTGAGTTCAAACTAACCCAAACTAACTCTAACACAGGGATCCAAACAGGGCCAAGGTTAGCTATTAGAGTAGTACTACCTCCCTTCTAGTTTAAAGGGCTCGATTCAAAAATTTGACCTACTCTTAGCAAGATAGAGGCGGTGGAATAGTTTTTGTAGTTCTTCACAAAAAATGTGTTTACCAATGCATGCATGAACACTAGTTACTCTAACCCCCCCTCTCTTCTTTAATTCTTTGCCACATCAGCATGTTTGCTATTCCCGTGTGCATGATACCAGCTAAGATACCACCATTATGGCCAGCCTTAATCATCGCATGCAATAATTTAGTGCACCTTGAAATATGAACATGTGTGGGGCGTGTATGTTTTTAATGACTTGAGACTATACCTAGCCCGGCATGCAAGATGAGATTTATTATGCACCGTTCCCCATACCTACAGGAAGCCCGTTCGTCTCCAAATATTTTCCTCTCCATGTGTGGAAACAATAGGCCTGCCAGACTCTCCTTCTCCCACCGGTGGTCCCACCACTCGACCCCGTGTGGAAAAAATCTACATGCATGACTCTCCTCCCCCTACGCTCATCCAATCCTTTATGACCAGCAATATTTCCACCCCTTCCCTCCCCCGTAATTTACTCCAACAAATATGCCCACATAGCTGTTCTTAACTGCAGGTGCATTGGTTCACTGACATATGGGCGCAACAGGGGTCTTGCCCACATGTTAGTGACGCAACTGGACCTGCAGTTAAGCCAGTGCAGCTAAGTCCATATCTTACATAGGTGTGCCATTGCTCGCTATAAATACTACGCCTCCCATGACATCGCTATCTCCTCCCCCTCACGTTCACGTTCATCGCTATCTCCTCCCCCTCCCTCTCACGTCGACCACCATGGCATCACCCCTCCCAAACCCTAGGCACCCCTCGTTGCACCGCGCGGACAATCACGCGTCGCCATTCCGTTCCTTGCCGCCACTAGTCTAGGAGGACGCGTCGGCGTTCCGCTCCTCGCCGTGATGCGACGTGTCGCCGTTTCATTCCTCGCCGCCACTAGTCGAGGAGGACGCGTCGGCATTCCGCTCCTTGCCGCGACGCGACACATTGCCATTCCGTTCCTCGCCGCCACTAGTCGAGGAGGACGTGTCGGTGTTCCGCTCCTCACCGTGATGCGTCAAGGTGGACGCGTCGGTGTTCCCAATCTCGCCAGCATGCGCGTCGGAGGACGCGTCGGCTCCCCGCTACGAGGAGAACGCTGCGCCACTCGCCGAGCCCCCCCAGCATTGAGGAGCTTTGGATAGAAATGGATGTCGCCTTGTGGGAGGCTTTGCCTCCAGCAGAGTGCGCCAACATAGAGGCGGAGAAGAAGGCCGAGGAAGAGAAGAGCACCGCGGAACAAGCTTCCTAGGAGGCCTATGTCACGTCCGAGAGAGTCAGGCAATTGGCTCTTTGGCAGAAGGCTCGTGCGAGGGGCGTGAGGGTGGAGGAGGATGCCCGTGCCGACGCCCAGAGTGCAGTTGGGCCCAAGCACATCATATACGCTTGGCGGTACGTGGACCGGGTGCACGCTTACAGCAAGGAGGAGTACCTGTTGCCGCCGGATCACCACACCAATGAGATCGCGCTCGCCCGCCGACAAGCCGCCAATGAGCACCTGCGAGTTGCGAGGCTGAGGAAGAGGCATTGTGTCGGCGCACTGGGAAACGGCCGCGCGCCAGGGCACTCGTGGCGCACCGCAAGCGCTCCTACGAGCGCCGTGGCTTTTAGGAGGAGTATATTTTTTTGTTTCGTAAGGCGATCTCATTAGTTTTGGGACGCAAATGATAAATCCCGAACGTTTAGGAATTTTTAGCGTCCTTAATTAAGTATGTAAAAGGGAAAGTTTGGAAACCTTGTGTAGTCGTACGCATTTTGCAAGTACGTGTATATAGCACAAACTTTACTATATACTATCGCACTACACGTCTCTCTCGATATATGCTTGCAGACTGTGCTACTTCCTCCGTCTAGGTCAATAAGTCATCTTTGGTTGTGCACCATGACCAAGAAGGAGGGAAGACTTATACACCTAGATGGAGGGAGTACTACTATTACTTATGTACGTGCAAATGGACGTTTTAACATTAAGATGCGGTTTTTGTAAAAGTAGAAAAACAACACTAGTCAAGCTTGTGAAACGATTCAGTGCAAAACAAATGAAAAAAATGCTCATTTGATTGTTTACTTTTAGCTTCCTTCTCTGTGGTTATTTATCCGTCGTACTTTGTACGGAGTATCTCACTAGTTGGAAAGGCATGCAAATTCCCAAGCCGCTTCCTACACCCTGTATCGAATTTTTTGCCTAACAAGTTGTGCCGTGCAATTGGAACTCCAACTTGAGTACTACTACTAGTAGGAGTACCAGGGGCCAGTTCTTTTAGGCTTCTAGATTAGTAATCCCATAACTACTACCTCCATCCTGGTTTCACTACAAAAAAAGACACATCCGTGACATTTTGGGCCGAACGAAATATTTTTCTGTCATACATATGACACTTCTATGACGATAATTGTGACAAAACCCGGTATCATCATAGATGTGGTGGGCTCCTACTTCTATGACAGAAAATCATGACAGAAAATGGGCTTTTCGTCCTGGGCGGGCCGGAGATGCAGCTGCATGACATTCTTTGGGCTGTCCATGACGGAAAAAACCATGGTAGAAGCGAGGGGGAGGAAAATTTCGGGGAGTTCCCGGTTACGGTGGGAGGTCGGGGGCCGAGCGATGCGTGTTTCTCTCGTACACGTACGCGCGTGTGTGCGAGGCGTTGGCTCTAATTGAACCCGAGCGAGGCGTTGGGCTCTAACTGAACCCGAGCGATTGCACTGCATGCTACGCGTTACTGAACCCGAGCGATCGATCGATGGCTGTTAACTGAACCCGATCGAGTGATTCCTTAGCTACTGCTGCTAACTGAAGCCGATCGATGCTGCCTCTGGATGAACAGTGAGTGTTGCGGGGGGGGGGGGGGGTTGGATGTACAGTGAGCAATGGCGTTGCCTCTGGATGAACAGGACCCCGTGGTGTGGTGGAGGGCTGGATGAACAGTAGACGGTGGAGGGGTTCCCGTGGAGGGGTGGATGAACAAGACCCCGTGGTGTGGAGGGAAGGATGAACAGTAGACGGTGGAGGGGTGCCCGTGGAGGGGTGGTTGAACAGGACCCCGTGGTGTGGAGGGCTGGATGAACAGTAGACGGTGGAGGGGTGGTTGAACAGTTGCCGGTGGAGTAGCGCACAGTGGAGGCTGGATGAACAGGAGCCCGTGGAGGCTGGAGGAGGTCGACGGTGGATGAACAGTAGCTCGTGGAGGCTAGAGGGGGTCGACGGTGGAGATGAACAGTATCCCATGGAGTCCCGTTTTGCAGTATGCCACACCTCTCCCAATGAACAGGAGCCCCGTTTCGACCGTAGCGCTCCAACACAACTCCGCTTCCTCCTTTTGCGGTACGCCACATCCCTCCCGATGAACAGGACCCCCGTTTCGACCGTAGGAGGTCCGTTTTCTCCGTTTTGCGGTACGCCACACCCCTCCCAATCAACAGGACCCCCGTTTCGACCGTAGGAGGTCTGTTTCCTCCGTTGTGCGGTATGCCAGGCCTCGTTTCCATCGCCTCTTCCGTCCAAGCCCCCCCGATGAACATGACCACGCATTCCGTTCCGACCCAGCCGTTTTGCCTCCCGATGAACACGACCACGCATTCCGTTGCCTCCCCATGAACACGACGCATTCTGTTGCCTCCCCATGAACATGACGACGATGTTGTTTCTCCGTTCTGACCCAGCCATGTACACGAGCCCTCGCCGTACGTATGCGCGAGTAGGCGTTCGAGACCCCGCCCGTATGTACACATACGTGGCCGTATTTTCTTTCTTGCACCCTGGCCGCCTCTACTACGACACGTGCGCGCCTCTACATCCACCAGTATATATGTACGTACACGTTCGCGACCAGAATGACAACGCTACGTACGCTTCGACCAGGTGGGTCCCGACTGTCAGGCACTTCCTTGCCCGCGAAGATGTAGCTGGTGGGTCCTAGCAGTCAGAGGGGCGAAATACGGTGGCCCGTCCGGTGGGTCCCCGTTGTCAGGTGGAGGAATAATTATTTTGCACGTAATAAGGAGGCACTTCCTTGCTGCGGCCGTGGACCAAGCTGTCAGCCTCTCCACGCACAGTCCATGTCCGATGGAAGTCGTTCCTTGACCACGTTGACCACGCCGCGCCGAGAGCACCAGGGCGGTGGACGACGGCGAGGCCTAGGAAGGGGACGATGGGGAGCCGGGGAAGACGCGACAGTGGAAGCCCCCGCGCGCGCGGAGAGGAGTACGAGGGTTCACTGGTTAGGCTGCGGTGTGAGGCTGCCGTCGCCGCAGGGCCTGGCCAACGATGGGAATAGTAATGGGCGGTGAGGCCTCCGCGACAGCACAGCCGGCCACGGGAGCAGGAGCATGCGGCATGACCGGCGCTGCTTTGGGCGGCTGGAGCAAGAAGACCAGAGGTTGAAGAAGCACTACGGCCGTTGGATGGACAGAGGCCCTTTCGGAGGGTCCTTGATGTCAGGTGGAGGAATCATTATTTTGCGCGTAATAAGGAGGCATTTCCTTGCGTGCGGCCGTGGACCCAGTTGTCGGCCTCTCCACGTAAAGTCCACTTCAGATGCATGTCGGTCATTGACCACGTTGACCACGTTGACCAGGCCGCGCCGAGAGCACCAGGGCGGTCGACGACGGCGAGGCCTAGGAAGGGAACGACACGGAGGCAGGGAAGACTCGACAGTTGTTTCCCATGCGGAGGGGAGTACGACTGTACGAGGCCTCGCCGTCGCCGGAGAATAACAACATGTGTGGGTGAGTAGAGGGACGGCTAGGCCAGCGATGGGAGTACAGTGGGGCGGTGAGGCCTGCGCGGCAGCAGAGCCGGCCGCGGGGAGGAGGGAGCAGGCAGTCTCGCCGGCGCCCGTTTGAGCGGCTGAAGCAGGAAGAGCAGAGATTGAATAAGCACGGCGGCTGTTGGATGGCCAACCAACAGTCACTGCATGTGCGTCAACCTTTTTTTAGGAAAGCCTCAAATCTGTGGGAAATAGCATACAACCCATCTGCCATGGAATGTCGTTGACCATGTTGACCATGCTGCGGCGAGAGCACCAAGGTGGTGGACGACAGCGAGGCCTAGGAAGGGGACGACGCGGAGTCGAGAAAGACGCAGCAGTGGATGCCCACGCGGAGAGGAGTACGAGGGTTCACTGGTTCGGCTGCAGTGTGAGGCTGCCGTCACCGCAGGGCCTGGCTAGCGATGGGAGTAGTAGGGGGCGATGAGGCCTCATCGGCAGCACAGCCGGCCACTGGAGGCAGGAGCAGGCGGTCTCCCCGGCGCTGGTTTGGGCGGCTGGTGCAAGAAGAGCAGCGATTGAAGAAGCAGGAGGACCGTTCGATTCAAATCCAACGGTTACTGCTGCTAGAATCGTTTGTTGACTAAGTTGACAAGCCCTGTGTATGCGTCAACTTAGTAGGCCCACAGGTTAGCCTCCCAACCGGTGCGCCCCAAATGTCATTGGGAGGAATCATTTTTTTCGCATAATAAGGAGGCAGTTGATTGCGTGCGGCCAGGCCAGCGGAGGGAGTAGGGTGGGCCGGGGAAGCCTGTGCGGCATCACAGCGGGCCACAAGAGGAGGCGTCGGCCGTTGGATGGACATCCAACACTAACTGCTGCTAGAATCGTGTGTTCACTAACAAAGCCTTGCGTAAACAAGTCAGCCTCAAAATCCATGGCGTATACAGCCCATTTGCTATTATTTTTTTATAATTTTTACTCAATTTCTAATTCATATGGAATTTATTGCAGCCCGTTTTCCATTTTTAGAATTGCTGGCCATTTTCTGGTCAGTACCAGGGTCAAAAAATTAACTAAATATGTGGGAAATTTTGAAAATTCGCAAATTTTTGCTGGGGAACAAAATATTCTTAATCCAAAAATTAATAGCCATAGTAAAAATAAATTAAAAATAAATTAGTACTATGTCATGTTAAATCCAATGAAATACGTATAAGATATCAGTGAAGAACAAAAACTAAAAAAGAAACTTATATCCCATTTGCTATATTTTTTTTGGAATTTTCAACCCCTTTTGATATTACTTTTAACAGACATTGACCATACTCTTAAGCCAGGCCGGAATGCATCCCTCCTCGTCTTGAAAGATTTGCAGCCCAGTAATTCGGCGAAAACAAATAGGCCTAGGTTGGGTATTCTTCAAAAAGAAATACTGGGCTAGCTATTTTCCCAAAGAACTGGTGCATGAGCATTTAGCTTTATTTATTTACTTATTTATGTTTAGGGGACCATGAGCATGTACCTGGGCCGGATTCATGTGAGAGCCTCCCTTC
Organism: Aegilops umbellulata; assembly: GCA_032464435.1. Taxonomy (NCBI): domain Eukaryota; kingdom Viridiplantae; phylum Streptophyta; class Magnoliopsida; order Poales; family Poaceae; genus Aegilops; species Aegilops umbellulata. The sequence goes on along the minus strand of CP136054.1, from coordinate 63,541,901 downwards.
CAGTGAATTATGGGCTTCTCTATTGGGCCTTCATCAGTGGGTTGCATGTTATCAACAAGTAGAAAATGTGCTACGAGTTTCAAAAAAAATGTGTTCCGTACGAAAAATAGTATGCGCTACATATGGTACGGGGCACTAAAGGATCGAACCGTGCAACAACTTCCAAAACATTGTGTTTGTCGTTCTAACAACACATTTATTCAACCAACATACAAAATATACTACTGATTGTACATTGAAAACAGCAGCAGCAACAACCAGGGCTGGGGGTGCAACAGAAGCAGTAAGCAGGCCAGAAGAGTGAAGACACAACTCTCTCTTCCAAACGAAACATCAGCCATCATTACAAAAGGGCTACCAAAAAAGAACAAGTGTATGCATCAAACTAAATAAAGTTTCTACTACACCAAGTGTACGCATCTAACTAACTGGCTCAGTTAGACATTACTATTTATTAGGCTGTGGAGATTGGCTGACAGCTTGAATCAGATGGGTGCCTGACGGGGGAAACTCCAGCCAGCAGGTCGAAGTTTGATACTTGCGACCCTCTCTCCTACTTTGGGCTACAGAGCGTGGCGGCACATATCAGGGTATGGTGCATGCAGAGACGCATGGTACGCTGTGTACACACAGTTTTGCCCGATGAACGAAACAGCGCTGCCATCATGATCCTTGCCGTCGGTTATCTCCTGGTTAATCGGATAATTCAGTCTGACAAACAGAGAGCGTGTACCAAGGCTACTTACCAGCCTCCAGTAAAAAATTCCTAAAGGCCCAGAGAAGCTGGGATCCTGCTCAAAGACCTTGCAGTGACTGTGATTTTATTCCGCGAAACAACATGTCCGGTACGTGCGAACGATCATCAATCTTTCGCCGTCGTCTGATCGAGCCAGGAACCACCTGCAACTGCCATGTCGCTTTTCTTTGAAAGGTTCTGGGATTAGGAAGGGTAGGGACACCAGGCGGCCTACAACATCATACCAAGTTGGGGTCAAATAAATAGGGCTCTTGGTTTAGTTAATCTTAAGAACAACATGTTATGAGCATGAATATTTTTTCAGTAAATGTTGACAGTAATATAAGCAAGCCATCATGATATCATAGGAAAGTAACATACTGCTGTAACAACCGTTTGTAGCGATGACTGGAGTAGGCCAGCAATAGGTCCAGCCATAGAAGGTGTCGACAATGTAAATGAAGCCCTTGTGTTCAATGGCATCAGAGAACCATGGAGGATGTATGATTGTAGCAACCAGACCTTAAACAGTCTGATCTCTGTGCTCAGGTGTCATCCCTGGATCAGTAATGCTGACACCACATAGTACTTGAAGGATTTATAACAGAGTAGCAATCACACACTTATTACATCGAATGTCTCAAAAGAGAAATTATTACAATAAATATGGCTTAAGGCCATCTAATAACGATAACAGCGGAAGGCTTGGAAGATAAGCGAGTCCATCAACTCCAATGGCATCACTGAGTATAGAACCACGACCTAAAGGCACCTTACTCGTCGTCCGAAAAGTCTGCAACATAAAATGTTGCAGCCCGAAACGGGTCAGCACATGGAATATGCTGGCAATGTAACACATAGAGAGTAATGAATGAATAAGCCTATACTACATGCTTATATGGCTGGTGGAAAGCTCTATGGTTACAGTTTTGCGTAAAGCCAATTTTTCCCTACTGCAAAGGAATAAATTTTATTTAACTATCATGGTGGTCGTTAAACATTGAGAATGGTTGACAGAATCCTCAATCCCAATTAAAGTAATCATCATTAAAACCCAACAATATTAATTTAAAGTAACATGATGAGATTCACATGATATCCAAGTACTAGATACTCAAAACGTCCATAACCGGGGACACGGCTAACCATGATTAGTTTGTACACTCTGCAGAGGTTTCCGCACTTTTCCCCACAAGACTCGATCGCCTCCGTTGGATTTCTTGCACTACATGGTGTTTGAGAAACGGATGACCGAGACACAGTCTTTCAGAAGCGCTAGCACCTTACGATGGATAGACCGGTAACCTACTTTCCCCTACATCTGCTAGTCTACCATGTAAGAGTTCACACGACTTAATCAACTATGCAGAGCCCATAATGGCTTGTGGCTGCACACGGAAGTTTCTAGTATTAATAATCTCATGATCCCTTTGAGCCTGGGTGGCGGTCCATAAAGAAAAACAATAGGCAATCCTGGAATACCCAGGTACCTCAATCCACCCAGATGTGTGTTTAAGTTGCCACCTTAGATAAAACATTAATTAACAATCTCACATCTGTCATGGATATCACTCACCCAATCCACGTCTACTAGCATAACATGGCATAATAAGCAAACGTAGAAGTAACTCCCAAAGGTTTGATAATAAAACAGGTAATAGGTACTACCTCAACTACTTCCCATCCCATAATTTAATTAGATCCTAATCATGCAGTGTTTGAGGATTGATCTAATGCAATAAAACTGGGTAGTAAAAGAGGTATGATCAAAGTGTTACTTGCGTTGCTGATGATCCTCGAAACCTAGAGATTCGAAGTAACAGGCGGCGCACTCCGGGTATTCTATCACAGATAATAAAACAAACATACAATAAGTACTCATCTAATGCACAGGTAAAACTCAAATAAGAGATCTACCAGAAAGTTCAACTTAAGAACTCCGGTTTGCAAAAAGAATCAAATCGAACGAAGAAACGAAAGTCAAACGGCGAAAGAAAACAACTTCGTTCTACTAATCTGGACCTAAGTCAAATTTTACAGAAGCAAAAACTTGTTTAAGTTGGTTAAACGGATAGAGGGTTTCAAGACGGAACTCCGGGCGCTTGAATCGCCTGATTCTGATAAACGAGCGAAAAGTTATACTAAAACGAAAATCGGATCAGAAATCACGGTCAGAAAATAATCGTGGAAAATTCGATAAAAAGAAAAACGACGAACAGATTAACGAACGAACGTTTGTTATCTGGATCTAAACGACGAACATGTTCGTTAAAACGAACGAACGAGCGAACGCTCGCTAATTAACCTAAACCGAAAAAAACCGATCTAAAATAAAAAAATAGAAACTAAAAAAACCGACGAAAACCGACGGAAAACCGAATGGTTTTTGAAAAAAAACGGCGACGCGGATTTCGAGGCGACCTTGGGCGGCGGATCCGGCGACGGCGGCGGCGGCTAGGGCGGGCGGCGCGGCTAGGGTTTGGGGCGCGGGGCTGGCCTGGCTCGGGCTGGCTCCCCCGGTTTATAAAGCCTAGACGGGCCAGAGTCCCAGGCGGACACGATCCGTAGGTCGGTTGCATTTTTTTAAAAATAATTACGCGCAGAAAAACAATTAAAAGAAATACTAAACGGACTCCAAAAATCCTGAAATAAAATTTTCCCGACTTATAAAATCAAGCCTGACAAAGTGAACATTTATTTGGGGCCTAAATGAAATTTTGAAAAACGCATATTTTTCCTAAATTCAAATAAAATAACGAAAAACTCCGAAATAAAATCTCGTTTTATTTTATTATTAAGTCCTCAATATTTCTTTATTTTGGGAAAGTCATTTTATTCCCTCTCTCATATTTTTGCAATAGAAATATTTGATGATAAAATAAATAAAATCAAATGATCCTATTCTCAAAATTTGAGAAAACTCAAATATGAAAATAACGAAATCCCCAACTCTCTCCGTGGGTCCTTGAGTTGCGTAGAATTTCTTGGATCAAAACCAAAAGCAAATAAAATATGCTATGCAATGATGATCTAATGTATAATATTCCAAATTGAAAATTTGGGATGTTACAAACCTACCCCCCTTAAGATGAATCTCGCCCTCGAGATTCGGGTTGGCTAGAAAATAGGTGAGGGTGGTCCGTGAGCAAATCTTCCTCTCGTTCCCAAGTGGCTTCATCCTCTGTGTGGTGGCTCCACTGAACTTTGCAAAACTTGATAACCTTGCCGCGAGTGACTCGGCTGGCAAACTCGAGAATCTTAACTGGTTTCTCATCATAGGTCAAATTGTTATCCAACTGAATTGCTTCCAATGGCACAGTATCTCTCAAAGGTATGTCAGCCATCTCCGCGTGGCACTTCTTCAACTAAGAAACATGGAACACATCATGAACTCCTGACAATCCTTCGGTCAATTCCAACTTGTAAGCAACTTCTCCCATACGCTCCAAAACTCGATATGGTCCTACAAATCGGGGTGCTAACTTTCCCTTAACTCCAAAACGCTTAATTCCTCGTACTGGAGATACTCGAAGATAAACTCGGTCTCTGACTTCGTAAACTGTCTCCTTGCGTTCTGCGTAGCTCTTCTGCCTGGACTGGGCTACCTTGAGCTTATCGCGAATCAACTTCACCTTCTGTTCAGACTCTTTAATCAAATCAGGTCCAAACAACTGGCGGTCTCCAACTTCGTCCCACGACAACGGCGTCCTGCACCTCCTTCCGTACAAGGCTTCGAAAGGGGCCATCTTTAAACTGGATTGATAGCTGTTGTTGTAAGAGAATTCTGCATATGGCAAATTGTCGTCCCAACTAGATCCATAATCTAGCGCACAAGCTCTCAGCATATCCTCCAAAATCTGATTGACTCTCTCGGTCTGTCCATCTGTCTGTGGATGAAAGGCTGTGCTGAACTCTAGCCTGGTACCCAAAGTTTCGTGCAACTGCTTCCAGAACTTTGAGGTAAACTGGGTTCCTCTATCTTACACGATACTCCTCGGAACTCCATGTAAACATACAATCCTGGTCATGTATATCTTTGCCAACTTAGCACTAGTGTAAGTGGTCTTTACCGGGATGAAATGAGCTACCTTCGCCATTCGATCAACTACAACCCAAATCGAGTCATAGCCGGAACGAGTCCTTGGTAATCCCGTGATAAAATCCATGCCTAGATTATCCCACTTCCATTCGGGTATCGGTAGTGGTTGTAACAATCCTGCTGGCTTCTGATGCTCTGCCTTTACTCTCTGACATACATCAGTAACTGCTACATACTCCGCAATATCCTTCTTCATTCCGGTCCACCAGAAAGTATCCTTCGAATCCAAATACATCTTGGTATTTCCTGGGTGAATTGAATATTGTGAATCATGTTCCTCTTGCAGAATTAACTTCCTGATCTCCGGGTCATTGGGCACATAAACACGGTCTTGAAACCATAGAGTATCGTGCTCATCCTCGCGAAAACCTTTAGCTTTTCCTTCGCTCACTTTCTCCTTTATAGAGGCAATATCCTTGTTAGTCTTCTGAGCTTCTCTGATTCTATCCATCAAAGTAGACTGAATCTCTAATGCTGCTACATAGCCTCTCGAAACTATTTCCAAACATAGCTCACGAAGATCCTCGGCTAACTCCTTGGGTATTTCTCCCGTCATTAATGTATTGACATGGCTCTTACGGCTCAATGCGTCAGCTACTACATTAGCCTTTCCGGGATGATAATGCAATCTCATATCATAATCCTTGATGAGCTCCAACCATCTCCTTTGTTTGAGGTTTAACTCCTTCTGCGTGAAGATGTACTTCAAACTCTTGTGATACGTGTACACCTCACAATGGTTTCCAATGAGGAAATGTCTCCATGTTTTGAAAGCATGCACTATGGCTGCTAACTCCAAATCATGCGTGGCATATATTAATTCGTGAGGTTTCAGTTGTCGTGAAGCATACGAAACAACTCTTCCCTCCTGCATAAGCACTGTTCAAGGTCCTCGACGTGAAGCGTCGCAATACACTTCATAATCCTTGGTCTGGTCTGGCAAAATCAACACTGGTGAGGTAACCAAACGTTTCTTCAACTCCTGGAAACTATCCTCACACTCCTCAGTCCATATGAACTTGGTATCCTTCTTCAATAACTCTGTCATAGGCTTTGCAATCTTTGAGAACTTCTCAATAAATCTCCGGTAATATCCTGCGAGTCCAAGGAAACTCCGGATCTCTCCAACGGTTGTTGGTGCTTCCCAATTGGTCACAGTGATAACCTTTGTGGGGTCAACTGCTATTCCTTCTCCGGATATAACGTGTCCGAGGAATCCTACTTCCTTCAGCCAAAACTCACATTTGCTGAACTTGGCATATAACTGATGTTCTCTGAGCTTCTCAAGTACCAATCGCAAATGTTCTTTATGCTCCTCTTCATTCTTCGAATAAACCAGAATATCATCAATGAATACTACGGCGAACTTATCCAAAAAATCCATAAACACCTTGTTCATCATGTTCATAAAATAGGCAGGTGCGTTAGTCAGACCAAATGACATAATGGTGTACTCATACAGCCCATATCTTGTGGTGAAGGCTGTCTTAGGTATGTCCTGCTCCCGAATCTTCAACTGATGGTACCCTGATCACAAATCGATCTTGGAAAACACTTTAGCTCCTTGCAACCGATCAAACAGATCATTGATCATTGGTAGTGGGTACTTGTTCTTGATCGTTACCTCGTTCAATCCACGATAATCAACAACCATCCTTAACGATCCATCCTTTTTCTCCACTAGAAGTACTGGTGATCCCCAAGGCGAAGAACTTGGGCGAATGTAACCTTTATCCAGTAACTCCTTAATCTGCTTCTTAATCTCCACCAGATCCTTTGCGGGCATCCTGTATGGTCTCTTCGATATTGGCCCTGTGCCTGGCAAAAGCTCAATCAAAAACTCAATATCTCTATCTGGTGGCATGCCTGGCAACTCCTCTGGAAATACATCAGGGAAATCCTTTACCACTGGTACTTCCTCCTGCACAACTCCTGATAAGGAATTTACTTGTGTCCTGTTTGGCGCATGCCGGGATACATACTTGATCCTTCTTCCTTCTGGCGTTGTGAGAAAAATTGTCTTACTGGCGCAATCGATGTTTCTCCCATACATCTACAGCCAATCGATACCGAGAATCACGTCCAAACCTTGAGATTACAGAATAATTAAATCCGTAGGGAAAACATGCCTTCCTATACTTAATGGCACTTGAAAACATCCTTGACTGGCCATATACTCCGCTCTTGGTGAGATTACTAGTATAGGTGTTTTGAGAATCCTAGTGGGCAGGCTATACTTATCCACAAATCCCCTTGATATGTATGAATGCGATGCACCAGTATCAAAAAGAACAAGTGCAGTAAATGACTTAACCAAAAACTTACCGATTACTTCATCAGGTTGAGCTTCAACCTCCTCCATGCTAACGTGGTTCACCTGTCCCCTGTTGAAAGGGTTCGACTTCTTTCCAGAGCTTCCATTGCCATTCTGGCCTTCAGGACATTCATTGGCATAATGTCCGGTCTTCTGACACTTAAAACAGGTGACTTGGCTCAGGTCTCTCTTGGCTGGGGTTGATGGGGTGGTACGGTTCTGGCCGTTGCTTCCTCCATTCCCATTACCATTCTTGGGGCCATTATGGTTGTGCGAGCTACCTCCTCCATGGGTATGCTGAAAATGAACGCCCGATTTAGGGGTAAGACGGGGCTTCTGCTGAGCTCCTGAGTTGTACTTCCCTTGTCCATACTTCCTCTTGCGGTTTTCAATCTGCTGCTGCTTCCCGTCAATCATAAGAGCACGATCTACCAGCTCCTGGTAGTTGTTGAAACTTGCTACCATCAACTGCATACTCAGCTCGTCATTCAGTCCTTCTAGAAACTTCTCTTGCTTGGCTACATCAGTAGCAATGTCATCCGGGGCATAACGTGCTAGCTTACTAAAGTCATCCACATACTGACCAACTGTCCGTCCTCCTTGGCGCAAGTTGCGAAACTCACGCTTCTTCATGGCCATAGCTCCGGCTGAAACATGGGCAGTACAGAAAGCTTGCTGAAACTGATCCCATGTGACAGTGTCTACAGGATAAGTGGCTGTAAAATTCTCCCACCATGCTGCTGCGGGTCCTTCAAGCTGATGAGCGGCAAACTTCACCTTTTCCCCATCTGTACATCCTGCAGTGGTCAGCTCCCTCCCTGTCTTGCGGAGCCAATCATCTGCTACTATCGGCTCGGTGCTACTGGAAAACACCGGCGGATTCAGCCTAAGAAAACGGGTTAAGTGATCAACAGGTGGTGGCGGCGGTGGGTTGTAGTAGTAGTAGTAGTAGTAGTAGTAGTAGTAGTAGTAGTAGTAGTAGTAGTAGTAGTAGTAGTAGTAGTAGTAGTAGTAGTAGTAGTAGTAGTAGTAGTAGTAGTAGTAGTAGTAGTAGTAGTAGTAGTAGTAGTAGTAGTAGTAGTAGTAGTAGTAGTAGTAGTAGTAGTAGTAGTAGTAGTAGTATTCTGCTGCTGGATCAACTGAGTGAGCTCCGGTGGGAAAGCAAATCCATTTTCACGTCTCGGAGGCATCTGAGGGTTTTTAGAAAAGATGAGAATTAAGAATAGAATGAGGTCTAAAGATAAAACACTACCCAAATGCACATGAGACAAATGCACACAAAATCACTTCATTCAATCAAACAAGGGCATACAATCGGTCTAGAACTATCGCAAAAGTGTGTGGACTATACTATGTACATGGTGGAACACGACTACTGTTATGGTAGTCTACTAGAAAAACTGCTCCGATGAAGACTCCATGATATCTGCTCCAGCTTTGTCTTCAAATTCATCATCACTTGGATCGGAATCGGTGTCGTCGATGATGATGTAGTTCTCTGGACAGGTGCAATCTTCATCTTCTCCTCCGGGTGCTGAGTTTCCCATGAGTTCTTCATTCTTCTCCTTAAGATCGCCGTTTTGCCTCACTAGAGCTACTATCTCATCCATGTAGTCCTTGCGAGTGGCCTTCAGTTCTCCTTCTAGCTCAATAATCTTGGATTTTGCTTTCTTCAACTCCATCATGTCTGCGCACATCTGGTTCTCCTAGCGTCGAATGTGCTGGTTTAACTCCTGGATAAAAGCTGCAATGGATCTATCCTTCTTGGTGCTAACTATCTCCCATTGTTCATCTCGGCGTCCACAAATCTGGTAGATAGTATCCTTGAGGTCTTCTTGGTAGACTTCTCCAATGAGTCCTATGGTTATGTGAGCTGCCATGCTCTTTCCCAGACTCCAGGTTGGTGCACTAAAAACACACTCTATGGGCTCCATGACTGGCGCGAACGTCCTTCCTAGAACTAGAGCTTGAATCGTCCAACGCTCCTCTTCGGGTAAAGTGGCGTTGTAGGTCCCGGTGAAGCTTGGTATTCCAATGTTCAGGTACTTAGTGACTTCCTTCAGGTGTCGTCCAAAAGGTGTATCTTCATCCGGCTGGGTGAACTTGATCCTCGCTTCCGTCATCCTAAAAGAGTAGAAAAGATGAGGAGTCAGAAATGAGAAGAGAGTAGTGATCTAGGGTTTTAGCTTAGTGGTCGTGTCCTACAGTCAGCGTGTGCTCTGATACCATCTTTGTAGTGATCACAGACTTATTACATCGAATGTCTCAAAAGAGAAATTATTACAATAAATATGGCTTAAGGCCATCTAATAACGATAACAACGGAAGGCTTGGAAGATAAGCAAGTCCATCAACTCCAATGGCATCACTGAGTATAGAACCACGACCTAAAGGCACCTTACTCGTCGTCCGAAAAGTCTGCAACATAAAACGTTGCAGCCCGAAATGGGTCAGCACATGGAATATGCTGGCAATGTAACACATAGAGAGTAATGAATGAATAAGCCTATACTACATGCTTATATGGCTGGTGGAAAGCTCTATGGTTACAGTTTTGCGTAAAGCCAATTTTCCCCTACTGCAAAGGAATAAATTTTATTTAACTATCATGGTGGTTGTTAAACATTGAGAATGGTTGACAGCATCCTCAATCCCAATTAAAGTGATCATCATTAAAACCCAACAATATTAATTTAAAGTAACATGATGAGATTCACATGATATCCAAGTACTAGATACTCAAAACGTCCATAACCGGGGACACGGCTAACCATGATTAGTTTGTACACTCTGCAGAGGTTTCCGCACTTTTCCCCACAAGACTCGATCGCCTCCGTTGGATTTCTCGCACTACATGGTGTTTGAGAAACGGATGGCTGAGACACAGTCTTTCAGAAGCGCTAGCACCTTACGATGGATAGACCGGTACACCTACTGTCCCCTACATCTGCTAGTCTACCCTGTAAGAGTTCGCACGACTTAATCAACTATGCCAGAGCCCATAATGGCTTGTGGATGCACACGGAAGTTTCTAGTATGAATAATCTCATGATCCCTTTGAGCCTGGGTGGCGGTCCATAAAGAAAAACAACAGGCAATCCTGGAATACCCAGGTACCTCAATCCACCCAGATGTGTGTTTAAGTTGCCACCTTAGATAAACCATTAATTAACAATCTCACATCTGTCATGGATATCACTCACTCAATCCACGTCTACTAGCATAACATGGCATAATAAGCAAACGTAGAAGTAACTCCCAAAGGTTTGATAATAAAACAGGTAATAGGTACTACCTCAACTACTTCCCATCCCACAATTTAATTAGATCCTAATCATGCAGTGTTTGAGGATTGATCTAATGCAATAAAATTGGGTAGTAAAAGATGTATGATCAAAGTGTTACTTGCTTTGCTGATGATCCGTGAAACCTAGAGATTCGAAGTAACACGCGGCGCACTCCGGGTATTTTATCGCAGACAATCAAACAAACATATAATAAGTACTCATCTAATGCACAGGTAAAACTCAAATAAGAGATCTACCAAAAAGTTCAACTTAAGAACTCCGGTTTGCAAAAAGAATCAAATCGAACGAAGAAACGAAAGTCAAACGACGAAAGAAAACAACTTCGTTCTACTAATCTGGACCTAAGTCAAATTTTATAGAAGCAAAAACTTGTTTAAGTTGGTTAAATGGATAGAGGATTTTGAGACGGAACTCCAGGCGCTTGAATCGCCCGATTCCAATAAACGAGCGAAAAGTTATACTAAAACGAAAATCGGATCAGAAATCACGGTCAGAAAATAATCGCAAAAAATCCGAGAAAAAGGAAAACGACGAACAGATTAACGAACGAACATTCGTTATCTGGATCTAAATGATGAACACGTTCGTTAAAACGAACGAACGAGCGAACGCTCGCTAATTAACCTAAACCGAAAAAACCGATCTAAAATAAAAAAAAACGGAAACTAAAAAAACCGACGAAAACCGACGGAAAACCGAACGGTTTTGAAAAAAACGGCGGCGCAGATTTCGAGGCGACCTTGGGCGGCGGGTCGACAACGGCGGCGGGCGGCGGATCCGGCGACGGCGGCGACGGGGCGGCGCGGGCGGCGGCGGCGGCTAGGGCGGGCGGCGCAGCTAGGGTTTGAGGCGCGGGGCTGGGCTGGCTCGGGCTGGCTCCCCCGGCTTATAAAGCCTAGACGGGCCAGAGTCCCGGGCGGACACGGCTCGTATGTCGGTTGCATTTTTAAAAATAATTACGTGTAGAAAAACAATTAAAAGAAATACTAAACGGACTCCAAAAATCCCGAAATAAATTTTCCCCGACTTCTAAAATCATGCCAGACAAAGTGAACATTTATTGGGGGCCTAAATGCAATTTTGGAAAACGCATATTTTTCCTAAATTCAAATAAGATAACGATAAACTCTGAAATAAAATCTCATTTGATTTTATTATTAAATCCTCAATATTTCTTTATTTTGGGAAAGTCATTTTATTCCCTCTCTCATATTTTTGCAATAGAAATATTTGATGATAAAATAAATAAAATCAAATGATCCTATTCTCAAAATTTGAGAAAACTCAAATATGAAAATAACGAAATCCCCAACTCTCTCCGTGGGTCCTTGAGTTGCGTAGAATTTCTTGGATCAAAACCAAAAGCAAATAAAATATGCTATGCAATGATGATCTAATGTATAACATTCCAAATTGAAAATTTGGGATGTTACAATGATCCCGCGATGGACGTGCAGAGTTATCCACTTACCGCGGTGACCTGTCAGATAGGCGAGACTGCGGTTGAAGAACGCAATTAGCCTGAAGTCTTTATAATTTGCAGATCTTGTGGGCACTTGGCAGATTACAACCTTGAGCAAATCAAACTTGGTATCATGTTGGCTACTGTAAGATTCCGAGTATTCTGGGCCGTGGTGCCAAAGCAGTGCAGTGTTAATCGAAGGAAGGGGGATCAATCGCCGGGTGTAGACCTCCACGAGCATCCAGCTGCCGCGAGCGTCGACGAGCACGATCCAAGACGTGTTCATGCCGACCCAGTACATACCGTTAATGTAGTTGAGGCTGATGGGGATCAGATCACAGTCAAGGGGGTTGAGGCTCGCCACCCTACGATCGTTATGCTGCATGACATGCCGTTTCTGAAGATCAGGCGGCATCAGGAAGCAAGGATCTGGCTTAAAAAGCTCCGGCCTGAGGGCTTTGAGTAAACGGTACAGCCCCGACGAGCACGCGGCGAGCGGCATGGTACTGAGATTGTCCACACGTGAAACAATGAGCTTGATTAGCTCTGTGGGGAGCGAATTCCAACCACTCTTCGGCGGACGCTGCTCGGTTCTGCCATTGTTAGTGCTTGGGTTTCAGATGAGGGGGGGGGGGGGGAGGCGCCTTAGCGGGGATGGAAGATTGGACGAGATTATGTGCGGGCAAAGATGGAGAAGCGAATATGTGCTGCGGGAAGTGGACAGGTGATGATGACTACAGCACGCCACTTGACTTACGAGACACATACCAGCAGCGTAGGGTCATGTCGATGCTAGACAACTTGCTTGAGTGATCACAGTACTGGTACTCCCTACAGTGTTATGCCCTAACTTGGTTGAGTAGAGTAGTAGAGTAGGACTCTGCTCTACTACTAGCACCGGAGGAGTAGTATATTCTAATCTAAAATAGTTACAAACTTCAATGCCCGAGCGTGAAACGACTACGAACCATGCTCAAAGACCGTGTCTACGTGGTGTTTGGACATGGGCGACAACCTCAACACCAACGGTGCTGCTCCCGTTGCACCGTATGTGTTTCTGTCCTTCCTGTTCGAAATCGTGGTAGAATTCATGTTTCTACTATGTATCGTACTACTATGCTAGTCCACATTATTAGTTTCATCTCTGTTATAGCCGTCATGATTTATTTTGTGCTTATTCAGATTAAATCTCGTAGTAACTTGCTCATATATTCAACTGGTGCAATCCCCTACATCCACTCCCGTTTCATGGACGGCCTGGTCGATGTTGGAATTTTTCTAGTAGGCCTTTATAAGGTGAGCTCTTCTACCACTTGTATGAGCATGACAAGAGGAGACCTACACGCGTGCTCCTCCTCCTCGCTCGCCTCGCCACGCCACGCCTCGTCACGACGCGCCGCGGGTTGCGGGATTGAGCCGAGCCGAGGACAGAGCTATAGTCCCACGGCCTACCCGGCCTGCACTATATAGTTTCTCACCACCGTTCCAGATCATTGCGCCGCCAAGCAAGACTTCTCCATCCCTCCTTTCGGTGTGCACCGGGAGAAGGGACAGTAGGCCTCCGGAACCCCGCCTCTCGTGATCCTGTACGGGAGAGGGGCGATCAGGTTTTTGGTGAGGGCACTCGCGCGACTGCTGGCAGCGATGACTTCGCGAACGACGACTTCTTCCCCGACCTCGGCAACCTCATCCTCGACGACATGGGCGACAACGTCAACGCCGGCGGTGCTGCTCCTGCTACACCGTATGTGATTCTATCCTTCCTGTTCGAGATCATGGTAGAATTCATGTTTCTAGTATGTGATCTGTTCATCTGCTATGCTAGTTCGCATGATTAGTTTAATCTCTGTCAATGCTTTCATGATCTATTTCCTATTTATTCGGATTAAATATCATAGTAACTTGCTCATATTTCCAACAATCCAAAAACCTGATAATAGGCCCTTCATCCACTGCTATGAGTGCCCGATGCCGTTTTGTGGCTCGCCGGCGGACATGGTGCATCACCTCACGGATGCGTGCAGCGGTCATTGCTGGCCCATGGCGGAGAACATCAAGTACGAGACGTGCTACCTATTCACCATGCCGAAGTCGCTGTAGGATCACCGCCGCCTGCTAGTCTCGTAGGAGGACGGCTGCGTCTTCCTCTTGATCGCGGGCACCGGCGAGGCTTGCGCAGGCCGCCGCCCCGTCTCTGTAATGTGCGTCAGGGGCGACGCCGTTGATGCTGACACAGACACAAGGCCGATGTATGGGTGCGTGGTCAGTGTTACTACCCCTCCGGGTCGTGTCGGCGGCGACACCGACCTCATCGAACGGACTTGGACTCTGGGGAGCTGGGACTATCCCGCCAATGTGGACTTGGAAAACCCATGGCATCCTTTACCCGCCGACGCGGTGCACGGGGACTCCAAGGAGGTTCACCTGGACATACACATTTTCAAGTTAAATGTTGATCATTAGTCTTCGCTCAATGTAATCCGCTGTCTAAGCATGTGGAGACTTCCATGCAGGATCTTGCTCTATTGGAGTATCGCGCATGAATAAAAGTGTATCTGTTTATGGTTTAGTCTAGAATCTTCCATGTATGAATTTTTACTACAGTACTAGTGAAAGACTTACGATGAACCATTTCTTACATCTCCTCTGCCCGCTTGCAAGTCATCCTGATTTAATCCCTCCGTCTAGGTATATAAGGGCATGGTTAATATTACTTAGTAGTATAGCCAACTGTTGACTATAAGAAAGTGCCATGTCATATGTAGCCAACATGTATAACAATCAATACTCAAAAACTAATTCTTAAAGATCATTTCTTGCAAAGCACAATAAGTGTTATTTCTTCACAAGTTTTGGATGCAGGTTGAACAGTTGAACACTTTTGTTTGCAAAAGATACCTTTTTATCTATTTCACCCGGATGTTTGTGAGCTCTAGAGGTGAAATAATATCCGAAGAAACCTATCGATACCCGTTACACATGAGATGACCCCCACATCCTTTGTCAAAATAAACAACTCCCCGATCAATGCATTTCACTCTTCGGTGGACGGCGCAGTGGACGGGGCAGTACTATTTGATTTGACAACTACAACCAGTATATTATAAAAAACAAAGAAGAGTAGTAGAGATAGAGATAAGAATAGAGACTAGGGAGGAGCACCATCTACTGCTTCGTGGGCTACTCTTGCGCTCCATTCGGCGGCCGCAATGTCCCCTACAACCACTCCCCCCCGCGCTCCATTCGGCGGGCGCTGTTGAAATTTGGGGAGCGCACTCTCGCGACTGCTAGCAGCGACGACTTCAACGACGACGACTTCTTCCCTGACCTCGGCAACCTCTTCCTCAACGACATGGGCGACAACCTCAACGCCAATGGTGCTGCTCCCGTTGCACCGTACGTGTTTCTGTCCTTCCTGTTTGAAATCGTGGTAGAATTCATGTTTCTAGTCTGTGTCCTAGATTCGATCTGTTCATCTACTATGCTAGTCCGCATGATTAGTTTAATCTCTGTTATAGCCGTCATGATTTATTTTGTAGTAAATCTCGTAGTAACTTGCTCATATATTCAACTGGCGGAACGTCCCCTACAGCCACTCCCGTTTCATGGACGGCCTGGTCGATGCCTCCAAGGAGCCCTTCGTCTACTGCTATGAGTGCCCGGTGCCGTTTTGTGGCTCGCCGGCGGACATGGTGCATCACCTCACGGATGCGCGCGGCAATCACAGCTGGCCCTTTGCGGAGAACATCAAGTATGAGACGTGCTACCCGTTCACCATGCCGGAGTCGCTGGAGGATCAGCGCCGCCTGCTAGTCTCGGAGGAGGACGACAACGTCTTCCTCTTGATCGTGGCCACTGGCGAGGCCCGCGCAGGCCGCCGCCACATCTCTGTAGTGTGTGTCAGGGGCGACGCCGCTGACGCTGACGCTGACACGAGGCCGATGTACGGGTGCGTGCTCACTATTAGTACCCCTCGGCATCGCGTGGGCGGTGACATTGGCTACGCCGAGCATACTTGGACTCTGCGGAGCTGGGACTTTCCCGCCGATGTGGACATGGAAAACCCATGGTGTTATTTGGACGCCAACAAAGTGCACGGGGACTCCAAGGAGGTTCACCTGGACATCTGCATTTTCAAGTTAAATGTTGATCATTAGTCTTCACTCAATGTAATCCGCTGTCTAAGCATGTGGAGACTTCCATGCATGATCTTGCTCTATTGGAGTATCGCGCATGAATAAAAGTGTATCCATTTATGTTTTAGTCTAGAATCTTCCATGTATGAATTTTTACTACAGTACTGGTGAAAGACTTGTGATGAACCATTTCTTACATATCCTCTGCCCCCTCCCAAGTCATCCTGATTTAATCCCTCCGTCTAGGTGTGTAAGGGCATGGTTAATACTTAAATAGTATAGCCAACTGTTGGCTACAAGAAAGTGCCATGTCATCTGTAGCCAACATGTATAACAATGGATACTCAAAAACTAATTCTTGAAGATCATTTCCTGCAAAGCACAACAAGAGTTATTTCTTCACAAGTTTTGGATGCAGGTTGAACAGTTGAACGCTTTTGTTTGCAAAAGATACTTTTTATCTATTTCACCCGGATGTTTGTGAGCTCTAGAGATGAAATAATATCCGAACAAACCTATCCAAATGAACTAACTGAGGCATCTCCATCTTAATTTTCTCTTGCAAGTCGTGCATGGTCCCTTCATCGTGAAAATGCTCTGGCCGTCGCATTGATTTGCATGCATGGATAGCACCACCATATTTTCAAAGGAGGAGCAAGCTCTATATTTCAGCCAAGTCATGCATGATTTGAGGAATTGTGGTTGGGCATGCATGTAGAAAAGGGAGGAGAGTAATTTGCATGCGAGGGATTAAAGGAAGGGTGTCACAGCCCTAGATTTGCTAGTGGTTAGTTGCATCTGTGAGCATCCATGCATCATGTTAAATTCAAATTAATTGGAAATGGGGAATGCCTAAACCCTGGCATTAAAAGGAATTCACTAGGTTCAACCAAAATATTTCCAGTTAATCCAAATGGCTTTTAAAAATGTTCATCATTTCTGGAAAATGGTAAAAACATAACCAGAGGTGTTGCACATTTTTCTATGACATATTTGGTCACTGGATTAAATCATTAGTTATTTTCATTTGGGCATTTAAAATGCTATAAAATATTTAAATGCTCGAATAATCATGAACTAAAATCTTTACTGTTGGAAATATTCCCAACAGTAGCCTTGAGCAGTTTCATGATTTATGGGTTAGTTTTAGTATTTTAGTAAAAGCCCTAAAGTTGCAGAAGAAATAGAAAAACAAAACAATTAAAAAGACAGAGAGGAGAGGATCTCACCTGGGCCTTACCGGGCAGAAGTGGCCCAGCCCACCACCGTTTTCCCCTTTGTCGCCTTCCTCCCCGCGCCAGTCGGACACCGCGCGTGGCCGACGCGCGCGCGCCACCGTGCGGCCACCTCCACCCTGCTTGCCTGCGTCCTCGACGCTCTGGACGTCTCCGACGACGCCACGCACCTCCCTGCCTCTCTCTCTCTCACTCTCCCTCGCTCCCCTCGTCCTTCCCCTCCCCTGGATCCCTCTCTCTCTCACCACCGAGCGGGGCTCGTCGCCACCGACGCCGTTCACCGTAGCCACAGCCATCTCCGAGCCTCTCCGACGCGTCCCCGAGCTCCGTTCCCATCCTCTACGTCCTCCACAATGAGCCACACATCCCGGGAGGCCCTAGAACGTCGCCATCGCCGTCGTCATCAACCTCTGCCCCGACGACCGCAACCGTTGATTCGCCGCCGTCCGTGCCTCCCCGAGCCCGCTGAGACCGTCGCCGAACTCCCTGTAAGCTCTGCCGTTGTTCCCCTCTCTTCCCCGCATCATTTTCGCCCTCTAGCCGCAGCCCCGAGATCACCCGAGGCCGCCGTCCGCCATGACCGGCGAGCCCGTGCCCCCGAGCTTCTCCTGCTCGCTCCAGGGGTACCGATACGCTCCTGGAGCCCCCAGGAGGCTGCCTAGCCACTCCGTTGGCTCGCCCGAGCACTGCAGCCCCGGACTCGCTTGAGCCGAACTCCGGCCGCCGCCTGGCTCGACGCCGGCGCCATTCCCGGCCACCCCAGCAACTCCCACCCTCACCATTGGATGCGCGCAAGCGCCAGCAACCCATAGCCACAAGCCGCTCGTCGAACGGTGGCCCGTAGAGCAATTCCGACGCGGACGCCGCCGCGATTTGAGGTCGCCGCCGGCCAAACTCCGGCGCGCTGACGTGGCGCCGGTTTAGTTAGCAGTAATGACCCTGCTAAACACCCCTAGGGCCACTGCCATGTGGGCCCCGAGCCAGTTAGGTTAGTTTTAATTTTCTGTTTAAAGTTAGTTAAACCCAGCCGGCCCCACGTGTCAGTTTGACCGGCCACGTCAACGTTGACCTGGACCCCACTGGTCAGGGTTAACCTGGACCGCGTCTGTTGACCAGATGACGTCAGCATGACGCAATGCTGACACAGTAAATGATTTTTTGGATTTAAAATAATTCAGAAAATCCAGAAAATGCCTAAAACTTCTAAAAATCATAGAAATTAATCTATAACTCCAATGGAAATAATTTATATATGAAAAATTATCAGAAAAATTCAAGGAATCCATCTGTACCATTTTCATGCATGTTTGAACAACTTAAAGTTGCTGTTTAAGGCAATTTGCATAAATGGCATTTAAACTCTCACATATGGAGTTTGAATTTGAACCTAAGGTTCAAACCCACTCCATTTAACATGTTGCTAGTTGCATTAGCTCAACCACAACATATTTCCATGTCATGATCATGCATCATACTGTGCATTGCATTGATTGTGTTTCCTCCTCAGTTGCCGGTGGTTGTTCCCCCTCGGTAGACGTATGTTCCGACGATGAGATCGTTGACACTGATGAAGACTCAATGTTATCTTCAGAAGTGCCAGGCAAGCAAAACCCCCTTGTTCATTCCGATACAATCCCACTCTCTCGCTCCTGCTCTCTTTTACTGCATTAGGACAACAACGATTCATGTGTTACTTGCTGCGGTAGCTGAACCCCTTTATCCTTTGCATGACCTGTCATTCCACAGTAAATAGATGAAACCCACTAGCATGAGTAGGAGTTGTTTGAGCCCATGTTGTGCCTACTCATTCATGCTTGTTTGTCATGCCTGCTACTGCTTAGAGTTGAGTCGGGTCTGATTCATCGGGAATGAATTGGAATGGTGATGAACATGTCCTACTGTGTGTGAGCTAAATGTGTGAACACGATTTGGTGAAGGTAGCGGTGAGAGGCCATGTAGGAGTACATGGTGGGTTGTCTCATTGCAGCCGTCCTCAGGAACTGAGTTCTGTGTTTGTGATCCATGAAACAGCTACTACCATACATTGGGCCCTGAAATATGACCCCGCTCGACTTCTTAATCACCCTTGTCCTCTGTCCAGGAGTTGCAAGTAGTTTCTGGTGTTTGTAGTATGCTGGGGGCCGCACGCAGCGCTGACCGTAGGGGTGGGCTGTGTTGCGGTAGGCACGTGGCCGGGCAGCCGGGCGCCCGTTTGGTGTCTCGGACCCTGTACACATCGTTCGGGGCCGTTAGTGGAAACCTCGGCCGGACTCCCTGCGGATGGAACCCGAATAGGCGATAAACCTGGACTAGAGACTTGAGTGTTTAGGTAGGTCGTGGTCTACACCCACGTCGGCTTTCGCTTGAAGTCTGCAGAGCACATGTCGTGTGCAGACGCTAAGTGGTGGAAACATGTGTGAAGAAGTACACCCCTGCAGGGTTAACATCATCTATTCGAATAGCCGTGTCCGCGGTAATGGACTTCTGGGTTGCCTATATCAGTTCATAGACAAGTGAAAGTGGATACTCTAAAATACGCAAGATAAGCGTGAGTGCTATGGATGGCCTTCTCGTAGGGAGACGGAAGTGGATCCATAGTGGTGTATTGATATGGTGAATATGTGGACTCGTGTGCGCCACCTCAAAAGAGTTACTCGCAGTCGTAGTTCAGGATAGCCACCGAGTCAAAGCTGGCTTGCTGCAGTTAAAACTCCACCACCCCCTTTTGATACTGATGCATATGTAGTTAGTTCTGATGTAAGTCTTGCTGAGTACAATTGTACTCACGTTTGCCTATTTTATGTTTTGCAGAGAGACTTCTGTCTCGCTAGAAGTACCGCTTGGACTTCGACGTTTAGCTTGATACCTCAGCTACGATCTTGTGCCCTCGGCAGGATCTGGTAGATAGTCAGGCTTCTCAGCCTTTTTCATTTGTAGATGTCTGTACTCAGACATGTTAAGCTTCCGCATGTGCTTTGACTTGTATGCTTTGATTATTGGGTCATGAGACCCATGCTTGTAATATCTGGCTCTTCCGAGCCTATTGAATAAATACCTTGAGTCGTAGAGTCTTGTTGTGATGCCATGTTGTATCTACACATATCGAGCATATTGTGTGTATGATTGAAATGCTTGCTATGTGTGGGATCCGACTATCTAGTTGTTTACCCTTGGCAGCCTATCATATGGGGAAATGTAGTCTAGTGCTTCTGAGCGATAGTAGTCCGCTACAGCCCGGTTCACCGGAGTCCTGCTAGCCCAGCACTACTGCTTGGACACTTGACTGGCCGGCATGTGTTTCACGTCGATCCTATGTCTGTCCCTTCGGGGAAATGTCACGCGCTGTTGTTCGGAGTCCTGCCTAGCCTGCTACAGCCCGGGTTACCGGAGTCCTGTTAGCCCAGTGCTACAGCCCGAATAAATACGTTGATGACCGACATGCTCGATGTGATTCATGTATGCCTGTCCTCATGGGTTAGTGCCGCCTTGGGTTCACGACTAGCCATGTCGGCCCGGGTTCTTTGTCATATGGATGCTAGCGACACTATCATATACGTGAGCCAAAAGGCGCAAACGGTCCCGGGCCAGGTAAGGTGGCACCCGTGGAATACCGTGCGTGAGGCCGCAAAGTGATATGATGTGTTACATGCTAGATCGGTGTGACTTAGGATCGGGGTCCCGACAGCGTTGGTATCAGAGCCTGACTGCCTGTAGGACTACCAAGCCAAACTGGTCGAAGTTGAGTCTAGAAATGCTTTAGTTATGTAAGGGAATTGATTGTGGAAGGGAACGTAAGGCTCTTTTTACTCCTTATACCTCATGCCCTTCTGATCTGAGTCAACCTCTTCTCTTCTACGGGGGTTAAGAACTAGGCTTCTCTTCTATCTCTCAGGATGACGTGTTACTAAACCATAGTTGCCTAGGATTGTTGAGTTCAAGCCTCAGTTCAGTTCCTACTACCTCCATATGTTCATAGCTGGCCTCAGAACCTTGATATTGTGATGTTGAGTGG
Source organism: Aegilops umbellulata (assembly GCA_032464435.1). Lineage (NCBI taxonomy): Eukaryota > Viridiplantae > Streptophyta > Magnoliopsida > Poales > Poaceae > Aegilops > Aegilops umbellulata. The sequence goes on along the minus strand of CP136054.1, from coordinate 63,520,599 downwards.
CTATGCCACCATTTTTGCAGGATGTCTCAAATATTTTTGAGCATTTACAGCCGTTATGCTGTCCGAGTCATCCCAGGTTTCTAAATAGTCTGAAGCATTTGCAAATCCTTTCCTTCCATTTCCGATGTCCTTTTGGTCGGAATAAGCATACTAATCGGTGAGTTGAGGTACTCTATTGCCTCGACATCTATGTTGGAACTATTATTATGACCCTAGGTGTCCTAAGGGTTCATCTAGTAATCTAGCAATGCTATGTGTTCCCGGTGTGATGATTCTGGCCAACATTCTCGAAAGCATCCCGTGATGCCATTTAGTAGTAGGGATTCTACTCCTGGGTTCCCGAACCCGAGCTTCACCCTACTTACCTCATGTCGATAGTGTTTGCTAGTCCTTTAGGATATTAGTAACCTTTGCGATAGTCCTCGAGGTTCGTGGTACTTCCTTCTTCCAAATACTACGAACCATCCTCGGCAGAAATTCGTTTTGAATCAAAAGATCACAACCAGGGTGCTCTTGAGGAGTACTCCACTCATATTGTGATCCTGCCAGTTCTACCTTCTGCATGGGTTATCCGGAAGAAATTGTTGAACTCGTTTGACATACTAACCCATGAATCCACAACTCAGAAAGTTATATGTTCCTTGAGTTGACCCTCCTCAGCTGTATTCCGACCCTAGTCTATCAATTCATAGTCAGGAATAGTTGTGCATTCGTGTTCATCGATGCCTACTATTCTTGTGGTCCGTCAAGCCATTCTTATTCCGGAATGACTAGGAGAAACAAACTCCAGTACCTCATCCATTTCTAGGATTGGGTCAAAGCAATTGTATCCCGCAGATCAAAATGCCAATCCAGCTTCTGCTCTGCTCTACCTTGGAGTGTTACCATCTTTATGTCAAGAGTGTCATGAGAATTGCACCACCTCTTATGAATTCTTGACGCAGTAATACTTATCACCATCATTATTCATTCCTCGATTTTGTGTTATTGTAACCGGAATGCCGACAAGTGAATCGTGTTGTGTGAAATCAATACTCCTAGCAACTGTGTTGCTTGGTAGTTAAAGGACAATAAACTCATTCTTAGCATGCTGGTTACTAATTCATCATCCTAAGATTGATCGTGCTACCTAGTCCTTATTTCTGGTGCACCCTTTGATCAATGAGTTAGGATTGTGTCAACCCCTCACTCTTTTAATCATATCGTCTTGCCCTGAGAAGCAAGATTGATCTCGAGTTTAGCATCATATCGGTGGTTCGTGATTTTCCGAAGATCTTCTCGGAAGTATTACCAGGTTGTTCCCTGACCGTTATGTTGAGCTCGTGATCAAGATGGTTTCGTGCAAACCACCCCTTCTCCAAGGATCTGTGTTGGATACCTTTGAGCTAGTTGGTTGAGCTAAACAACAACTTGGAGAGTTGGAAGATAAAAGCTTAATCCATCTAGTTCATCTCTAATGGATATCCTTGTGTGTGTGTGTTGAAGAAAGATGATATCTTCCTCGATTGACCCTCGTGGTCAGTTGTTGAACCTATTGTCTTACCCAATCTTTGATTTGAGTATGGGCTATCATCAAGTCAAATCAGTACCAACGATGTTCGTAATGTTGTCTTACCCGTGGTTGATCCCTCGAGCATACACCATTATATCATTTGGTCTGACCAATGCTATCACCGTGTTCATATGATGGTGGAAGTCCAGTGATATGGAAATTCCGATGAGTTGTTGTTGAGCCCATCAGCAGCATTTTGTCTCCCCCATGATTCATGTGGAACGCTACACTAGTATTGGAAGCTTTATAAGCATTGTCTTCGTGTTTCCTTCATGAAGTATATGTTTGGATGAAAGCAGATACTTCCTCTAATTCACGTGCACTTGGTGCAAGTTGCCGCCGTGAGTTTGAGAAAGGTTTGTTTTGTATTCCTTGGAATCATCCCAAATCAGTCATGCACACGTGCAAAGTATTCTATGGTTTGGTAGATTAATTACCTCCACTCCATATGTGTTCCTAGCACACCAAGCCACTGATTGATTTGTTCAAGGTGAAGAAGTTTCTTCTTAAGAATCATGACTTATACTAGGACTTCGTTATCCTCGATGATGGTTCCCCACCTGAACTCGGTAGTGTTTGATTATAAGACTGCCACGTGGTCACGCTTGTCTAGGACAGTGTGTTCACATGTGTGTAGCAAAAACCCGCTCATGTTTTGGAGCTTGCTATCGTAGTTCATTTTCCCGAGAATCTCGCAATGTCATCTCGTCGATTTGTGTTGCAAACTTTCATTTTCTTTCTAGACTTGATGAGTCTGGAATATCCTGACACCAACCAGATCTGAATCTCAGGCGGATATGATGGTTGGAACGTTCTCAAGGACTATAATATTGGCCTATCTATACCCGGTAAAGTGGATGTTGTGGCCAACACACCCAACCGGAAGGGTTATTATTGTAGTATCTTGATTGAGAAAGATGGCCACTTCCCCATAAGGATCTCGTAGAATTTATTCTAATAGTTGTTCCTTATGGATTTTTGTGCTCCCGAAGTCCGACCTTTACTCGATGGCCATGTTGATGCTTTTAAGCATTGATCGTGGTACCTAGTACATCAAGGAGAACATTAGAAGCGGAGTGCTAAATGTCTCTCGGTCGATCATCCAGATTTCGTTCCCTTGGCCTCGCTAAGGTGAAATCTGGGAAAGTGGTGTCTTTCTATGCATCTGCATTGTCCATCACTATTCGTCAAGGTAGTAAAATGTGATGCCAGGATCCTCGACGCGGATGTTGGTAGAACCTTGATGAATATGGAAATGCTCAAGTTCTTGAGGGCACGCGCAAGCAAATCATTCATTGCGTTGTCTTCAACAAGGTAGTCCACATCGTCCATCTTAGTCCGAGTATGCCATTTCTTCGAGCTCCTTCAAACGATCGTTGTGATTGCCTTAGGCTGGTATGAAAAATTTCAATGATCTATGGATCAAAAGTAATTCTTTTTGCCACTTAAGGGAATATTTCTGTGAGTCACCTTCCTTAAGGTGTCTCGTTGTGGTGTCATGGCAACCCAACTCCTCGCTACGTTGACACCGTTCACCACCCTCCTAGGTGTGGGAATTACGCTACTTATCTAAACCTTGTCATATGCTCATTTCCATCATTCGCGATGTGTTTTTGTGTCTCAACTCGAGATGTTTCAGTATTTCATTCTGCGAGTCGGAATTGTATAGTTCGATCTTTGAGAAGATCAATCCTAGTAGAGTTCCTTTCCGTCGTCACCGTGTCGATGAAACTCTCTAAAGCAAAGACGTCAAGATCAATACGATGCAATGAAGATACTTCTTCGAGAAGGGCAGTTGGATCGAGAAGACCGTGATAGTTGTAACCCCCTTTCTTCTTACCTCACGTCTTGAATCTCGGGCCGAGATTCTTGTTTAGTGGGGGTGAGTTGTCACAGCCCTAGATTTGCTAGTGGTTAGTTGCATCTGTGAGCATCCATGCATCATGTTAAATTCAAATTAATTGGAAATGGGGAATGCCTAAACCCTGGCATTAAAAGGAATTCACTAGGTTCAACCAAAATATTTCCAGTTAATCCAAATGGCTTTTAAAAATGTTCATCATTTCTGGAAAATGGTAAAAACATAACCAGAGGTGTTGCACATTTTTCTATGACATATTTGGTCACTGGATTAAATCATTAGTTATTTTCATTTGGGCATTTAAAATGGTATAAAATATTTAAATGCTCGAATAATCATGAACTAAAATCTTTACTGTTGGAAATATTCCCAACAGTAGCCTTGAGCAGTTTCATGATTTATGGGTTAGTTTTAGTATTTTAATAAAAGCCCTAAAGTTGCAGAAGAAATAGAAAAACAAAACAATTAAAAAGACAGAGAGGAGAGGATCTCACCTGGGCCTTACCGGGCAGAAGTGGCCCAGCCCACCACCGTTTTCCCCTTTGTCGCCTTCCTCCCCGCGCCAGTCGGACACCGCGCGTGGCCGACGCGCGCGCGCCACCGTGCGGCCACCTCCACCCTGCTTGCCTGCGTCCTCGACGCTCTGGACGTCTCCGACGACGCCACGCACCTCCCTGCCTCTCTCTCTCTCACTCTCCCTCGCTCCCCTCGTCCTTCCCCTCCCCTGGATCCCTCTCTCTCTCACCACCGAGCGGGGCTCGTCGCCACCGACGCCGTTCACCGTAGCCACAGCCATCTCCGAGCCTCTCCGACGCGTCCCCGAGCTCCGTTCCCATCCTCTACGTCCTCCACAATGAGCCACACATCCCGGGAGGCCCTAGAACGTCGCCATCGCCGTCGTCATCAACCTCTGCCCCGACGACCGCAACCGTTGATTCGCCGCCGTCCGTGCCTCCCCGAGCCCGCTGAGACCGTCGCCGAACTCCCTGTAAGCTCTGCCGTTGTTCCCCTCTCTTCCCCGCATCATTTTCGCCCTCTAGCCGCAGCCCCGAGATCACCCGAGGCCGCCGTCCGCCATGACCGGCGAGCCCGTGCCCCCGAGCTTCTCCTGCTCGCTCCAGGGGTACCGATACGCTCCTGGAGCCCCCAGGAGGCTGCCTAGCCACTCCGTTGGCTCGCCCGAGCACTGCAGCCCCGGACTCGCTTGAGCCGAACTCCGGCCGCCGCCTGGCTCGACGCCGGCGCCATTCCCGGCCACCCCAGCAACTCCCACCCTCACCATTGGATGCGCGCAAGCGCCAGCAACCCATAGCCACAAGCCGCTCGTCGAACGGTGGCCCGTAGAGCAATTCCGACGCGGACGCCGCCGCGATTTGAGGTCGCCGCCGGCCAAACTCCGGCGCGCTGACGTGGCGCCGGTTTAGTTAGCAGTAATGACCCTGCTAAACACCCCTAGGGCCACTGCCATGTGGGCCCCGAGCCAGTTAGGTTAGTTTTAATTTTCTGTTTAAAGTTAGTTAAACCCAGCCGGCCCCACGTGTCAGTTTGACCGGCCACGTCAACGTTGACCTGGACCCCACTGGTCAGGGTTGACCTGGACCGCGTCTGTTGACCAGATGACGTCAGCATGACGCAATGCTGACACAGTAAATGATTTTTTGGATTTAAAATAATTCAGAAAATCCAGAAAATGCCTAAAACTTCTAAAAATCATAGAAATTAATCTATAACTCCAATGGAAATAATTTATATATGAAAAATTATCAGAAAAATTCAAGGAATCCATCTGTACCATTTTCATGCATGTTTGAACAACTTAAAGTTGCTGTTTAAGGCAATTTGCATAAATGGCATTTAAACTCTCACATATGGAGTTTGAATTTGAACCTAAGGTTCAAACCCACTCCATTTAACATGTTGCTAGTTGCATTAGCTCAACCACAACATATTGCCATGTCATGATCATGCATCATACTGTGCATTGCATTGATTGTGTTTCCTCCTCAGTTGCCGGTGGTTGTTCCCCCTCGGTAGACGTATGTTCCGACGATGAGATCGTTGACACTGATGAAGACTCAATGTTATCTTCAGAAGTGCCAGGCAAGCAAAACCCCCTTGTTCATTCCGATACAATCCCACTCTCTCGCTCCTGCTCTCTTTTACTGCATTAGGACAACAACGATTCATGTGTTACTTGCTGCGGTAGCTGAACCCCTTTATCCTTTGCATGACCTGTCATTCCACAGTAAATAGATGAAACCCACTAGCATGAGTAGGAGTTGTTTGAGCCCATGTTGTGCCTACTCATTCATGCTTGTTTGTCATGCCTGCTACTGCTTAGAGTTGAGTCGGGTCTGATTCATCGGGAATGAATTGGAATGGTGATGAACATGTCCTACTGTGTGTGAGCTAAATGTGTGAACACGATTTGGTGAAGGTAGCGGTGAGAGGCCATGTAGGAGTACATGGTGGGTTGTCTCATTGCAGCCGTCCTCAGGAACTGAGTTCTGTGTTTGTGATCCATGAAACAGCTACTACCATACATTGGGCCCTGAAATATGACCCCGCTCGACTTCTTAATCACCCTTGTCCTCTGTCCAGGAGTTGCAAGTAGTTTCTGGTGTTTGTAGTATGCTGGGGGCCGCACGCAGCGCTGACCGTAGGGGTGGGCTGTGTTGCGGTAGGCACGTGGCCGGGCAGCCGGGCGCCCGTTTGGTGTCTCGGACCCTGTACACATCGTTCGGGGCCGTTAGTGGAAACCTCGGCCGGACTCCCTGCGGATGGAACCCGAATAGGCGATAAACCTGGACTAGAGACTTGAGTGTTTAGGTAGGTCGTGGTCTACACCCACGTCGGCTTTCGCTTGAAGTCTGCCGAGCACATGTCGTGTGCAGACGCTAAGTGGTGGAAACATGTGTGAAGAAGTACACCCCTGCAGGGTTAACATCATCTATTCGAATAGCCGTGTCCGCGGTAATGGACTTCTGGGTTGCCTATATCAGTTCATAGACAAGTGAAAGTGGATACTCTAAAATACGCAAGATAAGCGTGAGTGCTATGGATGGCCTTCTCGTAGGGAGACGAAAGTGGATCCATAGTGGTGTATTGATATGGTGAATATGTGGACTCGTGTGCGCCACCTCAAAAGAGTTACTCGCAGTCGTAGTTCAGGATAGCCACCGAGTCAAAGCTGGCTTGCTGCAGTTAAAACTCCACCACCCCCTTTTGATACTGATGCATATGTAGTTAGTTCTGATGTAAGTCTTGCTGAGTACAATTGTACTCACGTTTGCCTATTTTATGTTTTGCAGAGAGACTTCTGTCTCGCTAGAAGTACCGCTTGGACTTCGACGTTTAGCTTGATACCTCAGCTACGATCTTGTGCCCTCGGCAGGATCTGGTAGATAGTCAGGCTTCTCAGCCTTTTTCATTTGTAGATGTCTGTACTCAGACATGTTAAGCTTCCGCATGTGCTTTGACTTGTATGCTTTGATTGTTGGGTCATGAGACCCATGCTTGTAATATCTGGCTCTTCCGAGCCTATTGAATAAATACCTTGAGTCGTAGAGTCTTGTTGTGATGCCATGTTGTATCTACACATATCGAGCATATTGTGTGTATGATTGAAATGCTTGCTATGTGTGGGATCCGACTATCTAGTTGTTTACCCTTGGCAGCCTATCATATGGGGAAATGTAGTCTAGTGCTTCTGAGAGATAGTAGTCCGCTACAGCCCGGTTCACCGGAGTCCTGCTAGCCCAGCACTACTGCTTGGACACTTGACTGGCCGGCATGTGTTTCACGTCGATCCTATGTCTGTCCCTTCGGGGAAATGTCACGCGCTGTTGTTCGGAGTCCTGCCTAGCCTGCTACAGCCCGGGTTACCGGAGTCCTGTTAGCCCAGTGCTACAGCCCGAATAAATACGTTGATGACCGACATGCTCGATGTGATTTATGTATGCCTGTCCTCATGGGTTAGTGCCGCCTTGGGTTCACGACTAGCCATGTCGGCCCGGGTTCTTTGTCATATGGATGCGAGCGACACTATCATATACGTGAGCCAAAAGGCGCAAACGGTCCCGGGCCAGGTAAGGTGGCACCCGTGGAATACCGTGCGTGAGGCCGCAAAGTGATATGATGTGTTACATGCTAGATCGATGTGACTTAGGATCGGGGTCCCGACAAAGGGAGGCAAGCGGCTAGGCATTCAAAGGAGGTTGCATGCAAGATTACACGGGATCCAGATACTAGTCCCAAAAAAACCAGTTCCTCTTTTTGCGGACATGCCTTGGTACGAAAGATTGACAAGTTAGGCCCTGTAAAAATGGATGGAGGGAGTAGTAGTACGTGTAAAGGGCGGCGCTGCACGGGAGTCTCACCTCTCACCCCGCTCGTGGCGCGATAGTAAAGCCGTCATATCACAAAACCCAACCACTCCCAGTCCAACCCTCCGTCTTTTTTGCATTTCATCTCTCTGCATTTACTTTCTCCGGTTCATATCGCACACTCGATCCCTAGCTACTACTCCTAGGGACAGTTCTTTTGGCGGCTTCCCCAGCTTTTCCCACAATATTAGTCACAATGGAGAGTAACAATAAGGCGCCTCACTCATTTATTTGGGCTTCTAAACTACTATTCCGTCCTGGTTTATTCCTCACCATTGTAATTTGTGCTAAATTTTGACCAAAGATTTAACTGGTTTTTCCTCACCATTGTAATTTGTGCTAAATTTTGACCAAAAATTTGACACATATTACAATGGGGACCAATAAACCAGGACGGAGGTAGTAGTTATGGGATTACTAATCTAGCAGCCTAAAAGAACTGGCCCCTGGTACTCCTACTAGTAGTAGTACTCAAGTTGGAATTCCAATTGCACGGCACAACCTGTTAGGCAAAAAATTCGATACAGGGTGTAGGAAGCGGTTTGGGACTTTGCATGCCTTTCCAACCATTGAGATACTCCGTACAAAGTATGACAGAGAAATAACCACAGAGAAGGAAGCTAAAACGAGCATTTTGCATTTGTTTTGCATTGAATCGTTTCACAAGCTTGACTAGTGCTGTTTTTCCACTTTTACAAAAACCGCATCGTAATGTTAAAACGTGCATTTGCACGTACATAAGTAATAGTAGTACTCCCTCCGTCTAGGTGTATAAGTCTTGCCTCCTTCTTGGTCACGGTGCACAACTGAAGATGACTTATTGATCTGGACGGAGGGTGTAGCACAGTCTGCAAGCATATATCGAGAGAGACGTGTAGTGTGATAGTATATAGTAAAGTTTGTGCTATATGCACATACTTGCAAAATGCGTACGAATACACAAGGTTTCCAAACTTTTCCTTTTACATACTTAATTAAGGACGCTAAAAATTCCTGAACGTTCGGGATTTATCATTTGCATCCCAAAGCTAATGAGATCGCCTTACGAAACAGAAATTATACTCCTCCTAAAAGCCACGGCGCTCGCAGGAGCGCTTGCGGCACGCCACGAGTGCCCTGGTGCCCGGCCGTTTCCCAGCGCGCCGAGACAACGCCTCTTCCTCTGCCTCGCAACTCGCGAGGTGCTGATTGGCGGCTTGCCGGCGGGCGAGCGTGATCTCACCAGTGTGGTGATCCGGCGCCAACGGGTACTCCTCCTTGCTGGAAGCATGCACCCGGTCCACGTACCGCCAAGCATAGATGAGGTGCTTGGGACCGATTGCACTCAGGGCGTCAGCACGGGCGTCCTCCGCCACCCTCACGGCCCTCGCACGAGCCTTCTGCCAAAGAACCAATTGCTTGACTCTCTCGGACGAGACATAGATCTCCCAGAAAGCTTGTTGCACGGTGCGCTTCTCTTCCTCAGCCTTCTTCTCCGCCTCTATTTTGGTGCGCTCTGCTGGAGGCAAAGCCTGCCACAAGGCGACATCCATTTCTTTCCAAAGCTCCTCAAGGCTGGGGGGCTCGGTGGGCGGCGCGGCGTTCTCCTCGTAGCAGGGAGCCGACGCGTCCTTCGGCGCGCGTGATGGCGAGATTGGGAACGCTGACGCGTCCACCTCGACGCGCCGCGGCGAGGAGCGGAACGCCGACACGTCCTCCTCGACTAGTGCCGGCGAGGAACGGAACAGCGTCGCGTCGCGTCGCGGCGAGGAGCGCAACGCCAACGCGTCCTCCTCGACATGTGGCGGCAAGGAACGGAACGGCGACGCGTGACCGTCCACGCGGTGCTGCGAGGCGCTCCGAGGGCTTGGGAGGGGCGATGCCATGGTGGTCGACGTGAGAGGGAGGGGCAGGAGATAGCGATGAACGTGAACGTGAGGGGGATGGGACAGCGATGTCATGGGAGGCGCAGAATTTATAGCAAGCAATGGCACACCTACGTAAGATATGGACTGAGCTGCACTGACTTCACTGCAGGTCCAGTTGCATCACTGACATGTGGGCCAGACCCATGTTGGGCCCATATGTCATTGACCGAATGCACCTGCAGTTAAGTAACAGCTACGTGGGCATATTTGTTGGAGTAAATTACGGGGGAGCGAAGGGGTGGAAATATTGCTGGTCACAACGGATTGGACGAGCATGAGGGGAGGAGAGTCATGCATGCAGATTTTTTTCACACGGGGTGGAGTGGTGGGACCGCCGGAGGGAGAAGGAGAGTTTGGCAGGCATATTATTTCCACACATGGAGAGGAAAAGATTTGGAGACGAACGGGCTTCCTGCAGATATGGGGAACGGTGCATAATAAGTCATCTTGCATGCCGGGCTAGGTATAGTCTCAAGTCATTAAAAACAAACACGCCCCACACATGTTCATATTTCAAGGTGCACTAAACTATTGCATGCGATGATTAAGGCTGACTATAATGGTGGTATCTTAGCTGGTATATCATTCACACGGGAATAGCAAACATGCTGATGTGGCAAAGAATTAAAGAAGAGAGGGGGGTTAGAGTAACTAGTGTTCATGCATGCATTGGTAAACACATTTTTTTGTGGAGAACGACAACACTAGTTGAGTACTCTTGTAGACTTCAAAAACTATTCCACAATGTGTCAACATTCACAATGTCAAATCAATATTTTTACACTCATTATAAAACGTAGTTCTTATACTCATTATAATCAGTACTCCCTCCGTCTAGGTGAGCAAGTCATCTTAGATTGTGCATTGTGACCAAGGAGGAGGGGAAAACAAGAGATCTTAATGTTTATTTGCTAATTAATAGCATTGCATGCAATGAAATAACCACTGCATGTCGTGTTTGGTAGTCTCAAGTCATTAAAAGCAAGCACACCCACATCTCCTATTGGTTGATATGTCAAGAAACAAGAAACGAGGTAGAAGTTAATGCACCGCGCCTAAGTGTTTTGGGAATATTGTATCGAATGAGTGTACTGGTGTGGCTGGTTAATTAATATAAGGTGGTGTTCAAAAAAAGTATAAATTTGGTCAAACACTTTGCAAACGGTTAACGAGAGTAAAAAGGACCAGAGGGAGTATCATGCATGCGGAGTAGGCAAAAAAAATTGCTTGTCTAAAAAAAAGGCAAAAAAATTTGCTCATTTATAGCCGGTCGAAGTCTCCAAGGGTGCGACCGCGCGAGGGTGGCGAAGGTCGTGGGAGGCGCGACGTTTGACGAAATTATGTGAAGTTACATCCACGCGCCGGGATGGCGTGCGAACAGGCAGAAGCTATACCGTCAGGCCTATGATATGGGTCTAGTAGACATGACATCTAGTGGGTCCCGCATAGTTCTCGAGAACTCTTTGGGGGCCTGCAGCCGTTTATCCACCGGGCAAGCCAGCAACCCCACGCCGTTCGCACGCCCTACTCGTCCCCGTCTTCTACCTTACAATAGTTCGCTCCCAGTCGTCCCATCCTTTCACATTAGTTCGCTCCCAGTTTTTTTTGCGGGGTACAACAGTTCAACTTCTCCTAACCCTCCTCCAAAATCCATGGCCTCCCAAATCTCCATGGTCGCCAATGAGTACCAGGTTAGAGCCATCACCAAAGATCAGTTCATCGTCATCTACACACGTGGATCCGAGACGGTGAAAGCATGGCTTGCTCGCTTCCTACGCATGTTCAACAGTTCAACGGATGAGTGGGTCGCTGGGCTAGATGTTGAGTACACCACAGTCCTGGGACGAGAGAAGGATCTAAAGGACGAAGAGAGGAAGAAGTCCGCCGTGATCCAGGTTTGCATACATAATGTTTTCTTGGTCTACCACATATGCCATGCCGACGCTGAGTGCCAGGATTTTTAGAACTTCCTCAAGGACAAAAGAGTGAAATTCGTTACTGTAGGCTTTAAGAACGACAGTGACGTCCTGCGTCAGATAGGTCTCGTTGTAGGCCAGCCCTTCGATCTCTAGAAGGCAAGCCTGGTGTCCTCCTCTCAACCTTCAATGCTGACCCTGGCAGCAGCCATGATTGATGCTTCGTATGCTAAACTGAAGAAACCTCATCACGAGTTTCATCATGCATGGGAGTCGAAGACATTAGATGAAGATCACATCCTGTACGCATCAATCGATGCCTACCTTTGTTTAAATATCTACAAGGGTTGGATGAAGAAGCAGAGCTCAGTGTCCGGTTCAAGCAAAGAAGCGTCGGCGAAGAGGAAGAGGGACGAGGACAAAGTCGAGGACGTGGACTCGGACTCCAAGTAGGTGGCAGTGTCGTCGTTCATGCTGGTTCTACTCCAGTGTCAAGCGGACTAGTTGCTTATTAGTCTATTTTCAAGGGTGTGTTGTGCTGAGGCCCTAGCAGAACTATGTTTATGTTCTTTCTCGTTATTTGAACTCTTTAGTACGTACAGTAGTACTAGTACTATGTCTTACTACTGTTCTTCTTGCAGTTGGTACTACTACTCGTATCTTCGTGTTCCTATTGTACTTAATACGTTCATACTAGTAGTATAATTTGGGTCAGTCGATTTGTGAAAGAAGTTCGACGGAGCGAAGGAAGAAGACGGCAGAAGAGGTGGAAGAATCCCTTCTAGCCATCCATGTTGCATCAAACGGCTCACATGAGTTGACTGACCCAGATTGCTCCTTCAGATTGCAGGATCCACGTGGCATTCAAGGTCTCGAAGGTAGATTCCGCGTCCACACCCGGTTTGCAGGCTCGACGCGCGCGCGACCGGCTTTCGCCGCGACAGCCACCATGCGCGCCTCCTCCGCGCGGGCGGAGACGACAATGACATGCTAGTTCCTCCTCGCCGGCGTGCTAGAGCACGCGCTCGTCCTCCTCTTCGTACGCTACATGCATAGACGCGGCTCCACCAGCTGCTCGCGTGCTTGGCAGCGCGGCGGCATCGCAAGGAGGGACTGCAGACGAGGTGAGCGGGCGAGCCTTCGGCTTCATGGCACAGGGATGACGGCAACACAACGGTGATGGGCGAGAAATTGTTGGCCGGAGCAGACGGGCGCCGACATGCGCAACGGCAGCGGCGACATATTGATGAGTGCGCGTGTGGGAGCTTACTTTAGTTTTAAATATAAGGTTGGTCAAACTTAAAAGAAAACCGTACTAGTACACATAAACATTAGACTTAGGCAGCGCTTTTATTAGTTAGTACCACAACCATGATATGGAATCCTTTGCAAGCGTGTGAACCGCGGCTGCACGGTCGATCGAACGGTGCCTCACCGTGTCGCGCTCGAAGGACATCCACCGAACCTTTTTGTGTGTGTGAAAACAACCCTCGAGTATTATTCAACTTTTTTTCCTGTGAAAGTTCTTGACGCTCCAATATTTCCATATATTTGAATTTAGCTACAGTTCGTGTTTATTTGGATTTGGACATTTTAGGTGCGCCCTAGTTTTTTAATACTGATTTTTTGTGTGTGACTGAGAGAGAACGTGTGTATGTGTCCATATGTGTGTTGTAGCGGAAGGGCAATGTGGAGACGGTGTGCGTGTGATACAGACATAGAGAGGTGTGAATGTGCAAATGATCATGCATGAGTGAGACATAGACAGATGCCGATACGTTGTGTATACATGAGAGAACGGTCTTCTAGTTTACTTGTGTGTGTGTGTGTGTGTGTGAGAGAGAGAGAGAGAGAGAGAGAGAGAGAGAGAGAGACAGAGATAGGAGCATCCGTAACACAACAACCATCTCTCTCGATTCGTCCGTCCCTCGCACGGTTGCATGCAACACATGCATCAACATGCACATTTTGACACCCTCACCCGGCCCCTGCCCACCTCAAGGCCCGCACAATCTCTTCATGAATACCCATTTCTCTCCTTAGGTTTGTTTTCTCTCAATATCTGACACACACACACACACACGCACACACACAGAGAGAGAGAGAGACGCAGCACAACACACACACACACACTCCCCCGAGCACACAATTCAACCCCATCCAAGGTTATACGGCGACCACTCTCGCTTGTGCTTCTTTGCACCCCAACACGCACAACACCTCAATCTTCAAAGAGGGCAATGAGCAGATCAAAGACGGCGACCACACCGCGCTATAGAATGCGGGGTCATTTGGAAGCAGGGTGATGTGACGACGGCTGACTGACTCCTCCCCCCTCTCTCTCTCTCTCTCTTGCAACAAATTACCAATCCCTCTCTCCCCCGCACAAAATTGTCAATCCCTCAACCCACGAGATCCTTCCCCTCTCGTCCATGTTTTTCCTGCTCTCTCATCAAACATGTTTTCTCTTCTCCTTCCATGTATACAGAATCCAGATGCACACGCATCTCATGTATATTACATGTATGCATCTTTCTCACAGACCTAACTTCTTCCTCTCTCTTTCTCTCTCTATGTCCCTCTCTCTGTCTCGTTAGGTTTGATTCCTACTCTCTTGTCCACATACATACAATCTTTCCCGCCCTATCTGCTCCATCTTCAAAAGCTCTCTCTGCACGTTTCATTCACACATTGGGATATGTCAAAATTTTGCTTCTATAATGGCTGATGTAGAGTTATGGTTGTTCTTGTTGCATCCTACAAAGTGATAACTATGAAATGCATTTAGATTCTCATTTGACCGGGATTATGTGAGTTTGAGCATGTTGTGAAGTACTATAGACCTTGTATACATCTTGGGATTCGACAATGATTGTAACTATTGAATTGTATAGACCATTACATTCGAAGTCAATAGCCTAATATATTTATTTCACAATTTCAACAAATGATTAGTTCACTACAAACTAAGAAAACAAATGTGTACTCCCTCCGTTTTTATTTAAGTCCGCGTATTAGCATTGGTCAAAGTCAAGTTTTGTAAACTCTCATAAAGCTTATAACAAAAAATATTAACATATACAATAACAAATAAATACCATTAGATTCATTATTGAATGTACTTTCACATCATACATATTTGTTATGGTAAATGTTTATATTTTTCTATAAACTAGGTCAAACTTTAGGAAGTTTAACTTCGGTCAAACCTAATATGCAGAGTTTACTACTACTACTCGCTAGTTGCTTAGCCGAATCACTCAACACGCCACACGGGGAGTCCAATGTCACAAAATTTTGAGGTTGGCGGGAAAATCTCCCGCGACCCTGATTCGAGCAGTGGGATGTTACCATCATAGCCTTCAGAACAGGCCTACGGATGACGCTTGGTAGGGGGCTGTTTTTGTAACTTCAGGTTCACCCTACCCAGCCAACCCCACCCCGGCACCCAGAGTAGTACACCTGAATACTCCCCAATTTCGATCCCCACCAGAAAATAGACTTCTCCACGGCACCGCAGCCTTCGTGCTCCTCCCCTTTACATCGGCGCACTCGTCCACCGCAGCGCATCTGACTCATCGACGACCTCAGACGCCGCACTAGAGCCGGTCCACTGTCGTCGTCGTACACGAAGCCTCTTCCCCGGCATCGTCTTCCACGGTCTCGGATCTGCTTCCCGAAAGCCGACGCCAAGCGCAGAAGTACCACCGTCGTGGATAATGAACTGACTCCCGTTGCCAACCATGACTCACAGAGGCCGCCGCGACCATCGTTCTCCTCCTCGATTGGTAATGTGTGTATTGAATCACTTAGCAGTACATGTGTAGTTCCAATTTTGTTCATACCTACCCTTCAAATTTCCTGGGTGCTATTGTTCCCATAAAAGTAATTGGTTATAGCCTCCATTGTCCAACAGAATATCAGCTTGTAATTGTGCGTCGCTCCTGTATCGCGCTTTGCTTTGGTAGGTTTTTCATCTGCAACCAGTAGTGTAGCAAATGATGGAAAGGTTTTTAGAACTACAAAAATGCCCATGCATTGCACGCATCAAGATGCATTTGTATGAGTAGTTTATCTTGTTGGAGATGCTCTAACATGGCAGACGAGTGCTTTAGTGTTGCCCATAAGATGCGCGAGTATTACTAGTAGTATAATTTTCTTGCCATGTTGAGATTTTAAAACCACGAGTGCGAACATGTAGAGGAGCAATGAAGACCAAACACGAGATATTCGGGACATCTTCAAGGAGCATGGCAAGTTAAAGAGGAGCTGCACCAAACCTGTAAAACGAGCTTTGGTAACACCCTTTCAATTACTTTCGTGTAGCCTCGTGTTCTTCGATGTGTATATGTTGTAGTTTCTGTTTCTCTTAAGCGTGGTGTTCTTCGATGTGTAATAAGAAGAGTCTTAATCGTCGTAGTGCTTTTGTTTTTAGCTTGATGTAGGAAGTGGGTGTTCTCACCTTGTAGTCTATTTTTATTTATTTTTTCCTTTTGAATTCACTTCCCCGAGTTCTGTTTATCTGGCTTCTACTAAATGGATCTAGGTTGCTCTGAGTATTGATCTAAAAAAGAAGTAACTTCATGTCAGGATGCAGTTCCTGGGAGGAGGGAAGTATTGTCAACCTCGAGATCATGTTTCCAAAATGAGGCTGGACTGGATTACACACAAGGTGCCAGTTCCCTAATGATGCTGGATTAGACACAAGGTGCAAATTCCCAGATGATGCTGGATTAAACACAAGCCAGGTGGAGTCGTCAGCTGTTCGTGTCATCGTGGCATTAGTAAAGGCTGAAAGAAAGCGTGCAGCAGCCCTTGAGAATGTAGCTGAGTTCCTGAAGAAGCGAAAAGAGCAATCAGATGCTCTCTTCACCCAAGCCAAAGAAGAGATGGAAGAAGCCAGAAATAAGCTTGCAGAGGCAGAGCAGGCTAGGCATCTCCTGCTATCTAAAACTGTTGTCAATACAAAATTTCCTTCATAATAGCTAGTTTCAAATGTTTATCCAGTCAGCATGCCTATTGTGATGTCCGTGCATCTACTGATGTGGCACAAAATGTTTTTTTGGGTCATGTAATAACAGCAATTACTTTCCAAACAATAACAGACGAAGCATTGGACATGGTATAGTTCACGCGCAAGCCCGACATTCCAAGTTCAACTTCCACATCAAACTCATGTTCACAGATATCTGCACATTCATACAAAATGTCCACAGCCATGATTCACTTCAAAGCCAAAAAAATGTGAGGAGAGTTATAAATAAATAAAATCCTCTACTAGTTCCTGCTACCAGTGCGAGCACAACAAGTCAAGACCATGCGTAAATTAATTATATTTTAGTCATTTTTTGTGTTCTAAAATGCCTGCCGGCTCGCGGAAGGACGTGTTGCCGGCACACGCGCGGATTCAATGTGTAAATTAATTATATTTAAGCTGGTTGCATGCGGCGAGGAGCGTCCTCAGCCGGGCCTACAGCGAGTGCGTCCCTCTTGGCCGGCGCGCCGGTTCAATGCCTGCGCTATGAGAGATCACGTCCGTGTCAGAGCAATCACTCCCTCCAGTCCTTTTTTTGTTTGGGTATAACAAAATCTCGTTTTCCATTCACATTTTACAAGTAAAGTTCGTGGACAAACTCTGACCCAAAGTACGATCGGGACTAGTAAACCAGAATGGAGGTAGTAGTTTTTTTTAATCAAAGAAGGGTTTCCCCTTCTGATTTTCATTAAATAAAACGAGCAGCTAAATCTAAACCATAGTATTTGCCCTAGAACTACCAGGTTCAACATCTCGCAACATAAACCCATACAACCTCCATAAAAAAAAACAAACAAACCATACAACCATACGCCAAGGAGGTACGTAGTACTATGATTTCCATTTTCGCTCCATACCAATCGTTCTAAAAACTACTTACTACTTATAACGCGCCATTGAAAATCGGAACTCTTAACCCCGCTAAAAAATGATATTTTAAACGTGGCTACTCGATCTGTGGCAACTGGCGAGCCACCACGCTCCAAGTCGTTCACCTGTGGTCCCTACCATCAACTCCTACGGATCAAATTATCACGCGAGCTGACTATTCCTACAAAGGTGCTACACCACATACCCGGTACCCGCGAATGCAGCAATCGTGCCCCTAGGGTTTTAGAGTTTATTTGTTAACGTCGCCTTTACGTAACACTCATGTGTGCGAGACAGCGAGAGTCCGACTGTGTGCGTGCGCCTCTTCTCTTCGTATATGTACTCCACCATTTGTCTGGTGTCCAAGAAATTATAATAACTACTAGCAATGTGCCAATGCTTTGCCACACGATCAAAGTAGATTAATACAGTGGCGGAGCCAGATGCAGATTACGCCTGGGGCTATGCTATGTTGAGTGATAAACTTCTATGATTTTCTATCCTTTGCATGAAGAAATTACAAAGGAAGTTGTTTCTAGGCCTGGGGCTATAGCCCTAGCTGCCCCAGGCCTGTCTCCGCCACTGGATTAATACATATTCACCGATTTGATAGAAAAAAAGTCTAGCTTCGAAATACGTATATCACTAAAAATATGTTATGTTTCACTCAAAATATATTCCTTTGGCGGTTTTGATGAGATAAGGGAGGAATGTTGTTGGTTTCAAGATTCGAGAAGTGGTATATGTCTAATTTCTACTCTTACTAGCAAGATGCTCATGCGTTGCACGGAACATCAAGATCTTGTGGGAGAAAAGGATGAACGTGGGAAGGCCTTATCTGCAAATGTGGTGAAGAGTGCGGGTAAATTGCCATATTTTCCTTCCTATCCGTCAGATATAAATCAGACAACCTACAGTGCAGGATGGCAGGCCCACCATCATCACCAACTCTATTTTTTATCCCTACTCTTATAATAAGCATTGTCGGTGATGATCGTGTGCCTGCCATCCTGCAATATAGGCCGTCCGATCTATATCTGACGGATAGGAAGGAAACTATGGCAATTTTGCAAAAAGATACCCACACCCCTCTCCACATTTGCAAATAAGGCCTTCCCTCGTTCATCCTTTTCCCCCACAAGATCAACTACTCATACAAATGCATCTTGATGTTCCGTGCAACGCATGGGCCTCTTGCTAGTTGTTGCAAAAAGCCCATGTGTGTGTGAGAGAGAGAGAGCGAGTGGAGGAGGACGAAGTGCATGTGTGTTAAAGACACAAGGAGTGTGTGTGCGATAGGTATCAGCTTAAAATGAGGCGATAGTGTGTGTGTGTGTACGATCGAGAGGGCGTGTCTCAAGAAGGGAAGAAAAATCTACATAGATACAAGGAGCGGGAGAGAGACATGTATGCGATGGTGGAAGCACGAGTGTGCGGGTGTATAAACATATCTAGAGGCTAGCTAGTCGATAAATGTTTGTGAGAGAAATACGAGTCGGGGTGCGAAAGCGAGAGTTTTGTGTGTGTGTGTGAGAGAGACGGTAGTCGGGAAGGGGAGTGGATGCAGTAGTTGTGTGTGTGTGTGTGAGAGAGAGAGGAGACGGTAGTCGGGGTTGTCTGATCGGTAAATAAATGAATAATGTATTCTGGAATGGAGACAAAAAGGAGATCGCAACAAATGTTGTGTCTACAGGAGAGATAGAGAGAGTAATTTTAGTGGTATGAGTCATATGTAGAGACATATAGGGTGTGTGAGAGAATCCCATAGAGAGAAAGACAAATTGAAAGACGAGTGGAGACTGTGTGTTTGGCGGTGAAAAAGAAAGATTAGGTACCGAGTGATACCAGAGAACAGTAGACACGTGAGAGATAATGAAAACTGTGTAATGTATAATGATAGGGAGAGTGTGACACTTCTCAAGGGAGACCTCGAGAGACCATGTTTCCGAGGATAGGAGCAACATGAAGTGAGCGTGCAGGTGAGCTGGAGAAAAGAGAGTGATAGCTACCTGAAGGAGCATGCATGCGAGAGAGATGGGCGTGAAAGGAGTGAACAAAAAAGGGATTCAAATATTTGAATTCGAGATGATGATACATGTAATCCATACTCGAACCAAAATTGATCTATCAAACACGCATACTCATATGAATTCACGCACATCTATGTTATTTAATATGTAGAACATAATTTGGTTAATTTTTTTCGAATTCAACCTTAAGATTTCGAGATCGTTGTATTTGTAAATCATATTATACATATAAAGGAGCAGAATTCTTTGTTGTGATTTTTAAAGTATATATAAAAAATGATGTATATAGATTGTAATTCCAATTGAAAATGGATCCCGCCCGAAAAAAAATAGAATACAAACGGGATTCGAATTGAGTTGGCACGGTAAACGTGCACTCTGCAAAATTTGAACGAAGCGGGGAAAGTCGCATTTACCGCCCGAAACCAAAATCTGCGAGATGGAAATCACTACTGCCTATCCCTGCCACGCAAAGCCTATATGCTGGATTTCTATAGGTTTCGATAGGGGTAGGTTTGTAATTTCACCCAAACGCGCCTCTCACCCGGATACATACACGGTGGGCGCCAAAACACAATGTGTCCTCGGCCGAAATCAACTCCCTCCCCGATTCATATTCATACACGGTGGGCGCCAAAAACAAACTCTCGTCGGCAAATATTCGGTGTATGCGAGATTACCGTCCTATCCCCAACCGACTAGTGTTGCTGTGATGTAGTAGAAATTTGAAACGGGGGCTAAGTTTGTAAATTTCCTCGCATTTGAGACAAGCGCGCCCTGAATACATGGTTCCCCCCTTCCTCTCTACCTCCCTTTTCCCCATTTGTACTCCATGGGCGCCAAAACACCCTCTCCACCCCACCCTCCTCCGTCCGTCGTCGTCCACCACCCCATCCACCGCCGTCCATTACAAGAGATCGACCTCTCTCATCCACGGCTTCGGACCGGGATCCTTGCATCCCGTCCTCTCGCTTCATCCCCGCCGTCATCCACCTTGCCGGCGCCGCTCCTACGACCGTCTTGTCCACCGCGCCCCGCCGCCACCGTCTACCCTCCTAGATCTGCTTCCACGCCGCCGACAGCCATCGCTACCACAGCACCGTCAAATTCTCAGCAGATGCGTACACGGCGCCGCACCAGAGGCGGTACTCTTTTGTATCTGCTCAACTTATTTATCGCAGCAAGAAAATAGATCGCCACTTCTTTACTCTAATTTCTTGTCTTGGTTGCGAAGTTGCCTTTGTCCGGTTTGCACCTTCGGATCCGCCATGGCATGCTCAACACCATACTCGCAATGCTCATGGTTTTCCCCTATTATATTCCACACTAGTTAAATCACAGTAGACTAAATTTCGAAATTAGGTCAGTCGATTTTTCAGAGCTCGCCGGAGTTCGCCGGTGTGATCAAAGGGGCTCGGGTGGGGACGGTGGTTGTGGGGGGCGGTGGTGGGGCCTCATCGAACGAAGAAAACTCGACGTGGGTGGGGGCTGGGGTGTGGGTGGGGGTGGCGGAAGAACACATGCGGTGGGGCCGGTGGTTCGGCCGGCGGCCCGTGCGGTGTTCTGTATGGGAAGCACAGTATGTTCCTTGTCAGGAAGGGGAGCAGGGACATCTGCAGTCTAACAGCTGATAGAGCTGGCCTGTACATGATCGATAGGCTTTCAATTACTAGCGGCAATACAACACCGTAATTTCCAGCCAGTTCCACTTTCCCGATTTATATATCCTGGTTATGGTGTACCCCTGTTATGTACACTATGATCTGCCTAGTTGCTGTGTGCTCTTGTTATCATGGTTTGGCAATAAAGTCTCTATACATTATATTATGAACCTACCATCTGCTAGCTATCCTTACTTCTGGAGCCTATTTTTTTGTGTACCTGTGCCAGATTATATCAATGCACGCACCATATTACAGCACACATGAGCTCTCTCATCAGAATCCAGTGATAGCACACAAGTGTTTACAAGGGCGCCCCTCTATTAGAATATCATCTGCATTACAAAGATAATCTCACAACTATTTATGTTTTCATGGTTCTCAGATATCATACGCAATTACAGTGAATATCAGAATCTGCGCATTAGAAGAATATTGTGGAACACTGCAATGACTTACAAAATTGGCACCAAGGCATTGAGTGCCATTATGGAAGCAATGAAACTCGTATGCTCCCCACCTGTTGATTCTTGTTCAGAATATCATCCTAATGACTATTCTAACCTCGAGGAGTCAAAGGCAGATGGCCTGTCCTGTTCACCCATCAAGGTGCCTGTTCTAATTTGGCAAGGTTTTATTGATTGCGCGTATCTTGCATATGTTGTCTTGCATTTCTTCTACTTGTTGCACCGCCATCTGCTTAGTTTACTCATCATATATGTCGAGATGCCATGCCCATCCATTATCAATACATATTCCATCTATCATCGTACCATGTTTTTCCACTCAAATGTTGTTCTGGTGCATCAGACATCAAAAAGGAAGAGGGTGATTGCCGAACCTGAAGGAGCACCAGCAAAGTCCTTGAAAAACATGGTGGTGCCGGAGAAATCAGACATCACCCCACTTATATTGGCTGTACAACCAGTGACACAAAACGTAGGACCGACTCCAGCAGACTGTACCCATACTTCACTGGCCACACCACTAGCCCCACCACACAAGACCTGCACTCCAGCAAAAGGTATACCGATTTCATTTGCCATAGCACCAGCTGTACCACAAAAAAATCCCACTCCAGCAAAAAGTACAGCAAGTCCACCGGCCGAAGACCTATCCCAACTGCAGAGATGGCCAATTCCTGCAGATTGGAACCCCATTCCATTTATTCCCAGTTTAAAAGACAATGCTTTCAATGTTGGTAGGGACTATGTGCATATATTCCCATCATGGGAAGATTATTGTGAAGACAAACACCATTTTCACATCTTCCTGTCCAACTAACGTGTAAGTGCTATTATTCATGGTTATTATTTTCCTGTTTTCTGCTGATTGAACACATCAATGATTTACATTACATTGTTGTAACTAGGCGAGGGTCAATCTGGATAGTCATGACGAGCAAAGCTTGCTTGTGCTTTTCAAGGAAGCATTGCAGCAGTATCAGTGTTACCTGAGGAAATCACACTTTGATGGCAAGTCTATAAATGAATTTCCGGTGAAGTCTCCTGTGCTAAATTTAGAAGACATTGAATGGAAAAACCTTGTTATGCACTGGTCTCGTTCCCAGGATGAGGTATTGTCTATGAAATCACATGACAATTTGAACTTCTACTTTTCCGCATGTGCCTTACGGATCTTTTTTGTAGGAAATCTGCTCGAAGAAGAATTCCAGTTTGACAAGAACGACAGGATATCGCAAATATGTTGCCCGCTGCTTTGCTCTTGTTAGTACCTGTTGTCCTGTATCACTGTACTTGCATACATACCTGGTTCATTATGTGACAGCAGTTTGCATGATAGCTTGCTTATCAATTGTTCGCTCCAAATTATCTGATCTGTATGAATGGTTACATTAGTGTAGAATATATCCAATGCCAATGTTTTTTTAGCTCTGCATTGTTCTTGTAAGTACATGCTCTCCTTTATCAGTGTACTTATAATGACAGGTAGGTGTTCATGTACCATCACTCTGCAGCTTATTTTCCTTTGCCCTCCATTTTCTACACATCAGATCTATATTTATTCTTACCATAAGGTTGGTACTGAAGAAGTTTAGCTGTGCATCGCTCTTGGCTGTACCTTTTCCTATATCGCTGCACTTACATTTATAGCTACTTGGTTATGTAGCATCACTATTCATCTTATCTTAAATATTCTCCATTTTTTCGTATATTATCACATCTATATTTACTCTTAACAAAATGTATAATAAAGGCAATGCTTTTGAAGAAGATTCTGTGGTAAACTTCTTGAATTGCCCCCCATCAGCATGGACAAGGCCTTTATAGAGCCTGTCTTCACCAATAATGTAAGTTTGTCCATCTCAAGCCTTCAAACTTTGTTGTATATATTTGGTTAGGCATGACTGCAACAGCTGTTTATTTTTGGTGTTTGCATCAAATTGCTTGTTTAAAGTTTATTATATGTAGTTCATAAACAAAAGTTCGTCCTTTCTCAATTTAAGTTTTCAGTTGTACAACCAAGTTCCTTCTTCATACCATGTAAATTAAACTATACAGAGCAAGTGATCTTCTTTTGCACTGCATGCATGCTTCTGTTCTTCATCTGTAATCCAGTGGTGTGGTGAACCTACCCACTACAGCACAATGTCATATTCTGCAATGTCTTAACTATGAACAATGTCATATCATTCTACTATTATTTAAACCGTCTCTTTATTTGCCAATCTGAAATGGTATAAATTGACAGCACACTAACCATTGATACTTATGAGTTCTTGATCTGTAATCCAGTGGTGTCGCGAAGCTGCCAACTCCTTCACAATGTCATTTCCTGCCATGGCTTGACCTGAACAATACCATATTGTGTTAATGCAAATTTAAACTGTGTCACTTTATTCCTCAGTAAGAAATGTGATGAATTGTCAGCACTGATACTTTTATGTGCAAAACCTGTCATCTGTCTGCTTGTTTATCTTTTAGAGTGAGGAAGATATAAGTGTTGAACAAGCGCAGTATCATCATCTTGCTCAGCTGATTGCGCTGCAACACCCCAGCAGGGCGAACCTTTCTTGAACTCTATTGAAGTGCTGTCGGTTTTGTATATTATTTTGTCGGCGTGTTTATTTGCACTGGTGGCGATCTTTGATGCCCAGTGTATGTAATCTGCTGTCCGCTTGTGCTTTATTATCATAGTGGCGAACTTTGATGCCCAGTGGATGTATTATGCTATAATTTCTTTATTATATAGTCTAGGTTATTTCTTATTCACGATGCTGCAGTTATTTTACTGTATATATATATATATATATATATATATATATATATATATATATATATATATATATATATATATCCTGTTTTCGCAGTAAACCAGCCAAACTATAAAATTATGGTACATAATCGGGCCGTCGTGCAATCACGATGTAGGTTGGGCCTGAAAACGTGTCGATCAACTCACGGGCCGGCAGCAGCCCGAAATGAACCCCGACCCATGATTGTCCGAATCAAATCACGGGCTTTTAACAGGCCGAAAAAAAATGTCTCGGTCCTTGTTTGGCCCAATCAGATATCGGCTGCGAGCAGGCCGGATGAAAACCGGATGCAAACCGGGCCATAGTTAGGCCCAACTATATGACGGTCTTTTCACAAGCTGAAATTAATATAGGGCCGAAATGTTAAACGGGCCCTTAACAGGACAAAACTAATATCAGGCCGAATTACTAAGTGGGACTTTAGCAAGTGGGCCCAAAAGCATAGTGTCCAGTTGACGGGCCGGACCTGATCTGGGTCGTAATTTGGCCCAGAACGTGGTAGGCCTTTAACGGGCTGGATCTCATATGGGCCACTATTAGGCCCGGAGCGTGGCAGACCATTAATGGACCGGATCAAATATGGGTCGGCATTTGGCCCAAAACATGGCAGGCAGTTAATGGGCCGGCTTACTAGGGTCCACAAAATCTTGTGGGCCTACAGCTGGGCCGGCCCATTAATGTCGGCGAAATCTCGTGGGCCTTTAGCTGGGCCGGCCCATTATGACCCGCAAGAATCTTGTGGGCTTTACCTGGGCTGGCCCATTATGGCACAAAAAAATCTTGTGGGCCTTTACCTGGGCCGACCCATTATGGCCCGCAAAATCTTATGGGCCTTTAGCTGGGCCAGCCCATTATGGTCCGTAAAATCTCATGGGCCTTTAGCTGGGCCGGCCCATTATGGTCCGCAAAATCTTGTGGGCCTTCAGTTGGGCCGGCCCATTTAAACTTGATGGGCCGGTCCACGTGTCAACATATCATAGGCGCGTCTCGCCCATTGGATGAGTTGACACGTGTCTCCTCCAACCAATGATGATTTTACACGTGGAAAATCCCCATTGGTCGGGGCTGTTAACGGGTTATCGGATCCAAAACCCGACCCGATAGCTTAACGGCGTTCCGTTACGATGGATGCCACGTGTCGGTCACCCTTGACGAAAGCACTTCTGTGACGCGTGATTTATTGTCATGGAAGTGGACACTTCCGTGATGATAATTTTGGTAATGTCATGGAACACTTCTACGACAACACAAGTATGACTATCTTGATTCTGTCATAAATTTGTCATGGATGTACATGCATGACAAAAAAAGCGACCTACTGTGACAAACACGTATCATCACGGAAGTGTATTTTTTTGTAGTGTTTATTGGTTCCCATTGTAATCTGTGTCAAATTTTGATCATAAATTTAACTAATGAAATGTTAGTGCATGTCACATGCACTAACATTTTATCAGTTAAATCTTTGGTCAAAATTTAGCACAAATTACAATGGTGAGGAATAAACCAGGATGGAGGTACTACTAGTAGTAGTTTAGAAGACCAAATAAATGAGTGAGGCGCGTTAATGTTACTCTCCACTGTGACTAGTCTTATGGGAAAAGCTGGGGAAGCCGCCAAAAGAACTGGCCCTAGGAGTAGTAGCTAGGGATACTAGGAGTAGTAGCTAGGGATCGAGTGTGCGAGATGAACAGGAGAAAGTAAATGCAGAGAGATGAAATGCAAAAAAAGACGGAGGGATGTGATGGTTGCTTGTCCATTTATTTTACCAGGCCACTTATTACTGGGAGTGGTTGGGTTTTGTGATATGACAGCTTTATTGCTGTGCCACGAGCGGGGTGAGAGGTGAGACTCCCGTGCAGCGCCGCCCTCTACACTAGTACTACTACATCGGTCGTGGTTTATCCCCCATTGAATTTGACTGAAGATTTAACTGACAAAATGTTAGTGCATGTCAACAAAAACAATGTCGTTGGATTCGTATTTGAACATAGTTTTCAATCATATAATTTTAGGTGACATGCATCATCATTTATCGTACTATATATAATGTTAGTTCAATTTTTGGTCGTACTAATCTATAGTAAGGTGCCCGTGCGTTGCACGGAAGAGTGAAATGCATTAACCGGGGAGTTGTTTATTTTGACAAAGGATGTGTGGGTCATATCATGTGTAACGGGTATCGATAGGTTTGTTCGGATATTATTTCATCTCTAGAGCTCACAAACATTCGGGTGAAATAGATAAAAAAGTATCTTTTGCAAACAAAAGCGTTCAACTTTTCAACCTGCATCCAAAACTTGTGAAGAAATAACTCTTATTGTGCTTTGTAGGGAATGATCTTCAAGAATTAGTTTTTGAGTATCCATTGTTATACATGTTGGCTACAGATGACATGGCACTTTCTTATAGTTAACAGTTGGCTATACTATTTAAGTGTTAACCATGCCCTTATACACCTAGACGGGGGGATTAAATCACGATGACTTGGAAGGGGGCAGGGGATATGTAAGAAATGGTTCATCATAAGTCTTTCACCAGTACGGTAGTAAAAATTCATACATGGAAGATTCTAGACTAAACCATAAATGGATACACTTTTATTCATGTGCGATACTCCAATAGAGCAAGATCATGCAGGGAAGTCTCCACATGCTTAGACGGCGGATTACATTGAGCGAAGACTAATGATCAACATTTAACTTGAATATGTGGATGTCCAGGTGAACCTCCTTGGAGTCCCCATGCACATTGTTGGGGGTCAAATAATGCCGTGCGTCTTCCATGTCCACATCGGCGGGGAAGTCCCAGCTCGGCAGAGTCCAAGTATGCTTGGCATAGCTAGTGTCACCGCCCACTGACCTCCGAGGGGTAGTAATAGTGAGCACGCACCCGTACATCGGCTTCGTGTAAGTGTCAGCGTCAGCGCATCGCCCCTGACGCACACTACAGAGATGTGGCGGCGGCCTGCGCGGGCCTCGCCGGTGTCCACGATCAAGAGGAAGACGCTGTCTTCGTTCTCCGAGACCGGCACGGTGAACGGGTAGCACGTCTCATACTTGATGTTCTTCGCCAAGGGCCAGTAGTGATTGCCGCACGCCTGCGTCAGGTGATGCACGATGTCCGCCGGCGAGCCCCAAAACGGCACCGGGACCTCATAGCAATAGACGAGGGGCTGCTTGGAGGCATTGACCAGGGCGTCCATGAAATGGGAGTGGCTGTAGGGGACGTTCCGTCAGTTGAATATATGAGCAAGTTACTACGAGATTTAGTCCGAATAAGCATAAAATAAATCAGGACGGCTATAACAGAGATTAAACTAATCATGCAGAGTAGCATAGTAGATGAATAGATCGAATCTAGGACACAGACTAGAAACATGAATTCTACCACGATTTTGAACAGGAAGGAGAGAAATACATACGGTCCAACGGGAGCAGCACCATTGCCGTTGAGGTTGTCGCCCATGTCGTTGAGGAAGAGGTTGCCGAGGTCAGGGAAGAAGTCATCGTCGGTGAAATCGTCACTGCTAGCAGTCGCGAGAGTACGCTCCCCAAATTTCAACAGCGCCCGCCGAATGGAGCACATGAGGGAGTGGCTGTAGGGGACGTTGCGGCCACCGAATGGAGAGCATGAGTAGCCCACGAAGCAGTAGATGGTGCTCCTCCCTAGTCTCTATTCTTATCTCTATCTCTACTACTCTTCTTTGTTTTTTATAATATACTAGTTGTAGTTGTCAAATTGAATAGTACTGCACTGTCCACTACACGCCCGGCTGAACACGCCTCCTCGCCTCCATCAAACCCCCCCGTTAAACCCGCATGCAAACCGAGAAAACTACTCCGGCCCGCGGGAGGAAATTTGCCGGTTGCTGTTGGAGAATAATAGAGTCACGTCCAATCCATTTGAGTTAATTGCATGTATGATTCTCCCTCTAAAAAAAGGTAATTGCAACCTTAATCTTGTATTCTAAGTACTTTGTGGGTTCCACTGTCAGTACAGTGTACATGACTTGCAGACTGGCTACTGATTCATACAGAAAGTTAAAAAAGAAACAAATCCATGACTTGCAGGATTGGAGTTGGCACCGATGGCGGTTCTTAGTCGTTGCACGCCCGGGCATTGAAGTTTGTAACTATTTTTGATTAGAGCATACTACTCCTCCGGTGCTAGTAGTAGAGCAGAGTCCTACTCCACTACTACTCTACTCAAGCAAGTTAGGGCATATAGTAGCAGGTACTGTAGGGAGTACCAGTACTGTGATCACTCAAGCAAGTTGTCTGACTTCGATATGACCCTACGCTGCTGGTATGTGTCTCGTAAGTCAAGCGGCGTGCTGTAGTCATCATCACCTGTCCACTTCCCGCAGCACATATTCGCTTCTCCATCTTTGTCCGCTCTTCCATCCCCGCTAAGGCGCCTCCCCCTTCGTCCGAAACCCAAGCACTAACAATGGCAGAACCGAGCAACGTCCGCCGAAAGAGTGGCTAGAATTCGCTCCCCACAGAGGTAATTAACCTCATTGTTTCGCGTGTGGACAATCTCAGTACCATGCCGCTCGCCGCGTGCTCGTTGGGGCTGTACCGTTTACTCAAAGCCCTCAGGCCGGAGCTTCTTAAAACAGCTGCTTGCTCGCTGATGCCGCCTGATCTTTAGAAACGGCGTGTCATGCAGCATAAGATCATAGGGTGGCGAGCATCAACCCCCTTGACTGCGATCCGATCCCCGTCACCCTCAACTACATTAACGGTATGTACTGGGTCGGCATGAACACGTCTTGGATGGTGCTCATCGATTGTCGCGGCAGCTGGATGCTCGTGGAGGTCAACACCCGGTGATTGATCCCCCTTCCTTCGATTAACACTGCACTTCGTTGGCATCGCGGCCCAGAATACTCGGAATCTTACAGTAGCCAACATGATACCAAGTTTGATTTGCTCAAGGTTGTAATCTACCAAGTGCCCACAAGATTTGCGAATTATAAAGACTTCAGGCTAATTGCGTTCTTCAACCGCG
This sequence comes from Aegilops umbellulata, assembly GCA_032464435.1. Lineage (NCBI taxonomy): Eukaryota > Viridiplantae > Streptophyta > Magnoliopsida > Poales > Poaceae > Aegilops > Aegilops umbellulata. Next base: position 63,491,089 of record CP136054.1, on the reverse strand, counting down.
GTCTCGCCTATCTGATAGGTCACTGTGGTAAGTGGATAAATCTGCACGTCCATCGCAGGATCATACATCCTCCATGGTTCTCTGATGCCATTGAACACAAGGGCTTCATTTAAGCTGTCGTCTCCTTCTATGGCTGGACATATTGCTGGCCTACTCCAGTCATCGCTACAAACAGCTGTTACAGTAATATGTTACTTTCCTATGATATCATGATGGCTTGCTTATATTACTGTCAACATTTACTGAAAAAATATTCATGCTCATAACATGTTGTTCTTAAGATTGACTACATCAAGAGCCCTTTTTTATTTGACTCCAACTTTTTTTTGAGGGTTATTTGACTCCAACTTGATATGATGTTGTAGGCCGCCTGGTGTCCCTACCTTTCCTAATCCCAGAACCTTTCAAAGAAAAGCGGCATGGCAGTTGCAGGTGGTTCCTGGCTTAATCAGACGACGGTGAATGATTGATGATCGTTCGCACGTACCAGACGTGTTGTTTCGCGGAATACAATCACAGTCACTGCAAGGTCTTTGAGCAGGATCCCAGCTTCTCTGGGCCTTAAGGAATTTTTGACTGGAGGTTGGTAAGTAGCCTTGGTACACGCTCCCTGTTTGTCGGACTAAATTATCCGATTAACCAGGAGATAACTGACAGCAAGGATCATGATAGCAGCGCAGTTTCGTTCATCAGGCAAAACTGTGTGTACGCAGTGTACCATGCGTCTCTGCATGCACCATACCCTGATATGTGCCACCACGCTCTGCAGCCCAAAGTAGGAGAGAGGGTCGCAAGTATCAGGCTTCGACCTGCTGGCTGGAGTTTCCCCCGTCAGGCACCCATCTGGTTCAAGCCGTCAGCCAATCTCCATAGCTTAATAAATAGTAACGTCTAACTGAGCCAGTTAGTTAGATGCGTACACTTGGTGTAGTAGGATCTTTATTTAGTTTGATGCATACACTTCTTGTTTTCTGGTAGCCCTTTTGTAATGATGGCTGGTGTTTGGTTTGGAAGAGACAGCTGCGTCTTCACTCTTCTGGCCTGCTTACTGCTTCTGTTGCACCCCCAGCCCTGGTTGTTGCTGCTGCTGTTTTCAACCAGTAGTATATTTCGTCTGTTGGTTGAATAAATGTGTTATTAGAACGACAAACACAATGTTTTGGAAGTCGTTGCATGGTTTGATCCTTTAGTGCCCCGTACCGTACGTAGCGCATACTATTTTTCGTACGGAACACATTTCCCACTTGTTGATAACATGCAGCCCACTGATGAAGGCCCAATAGAGAAGCCCATAATTAACTGGAAGGGAGGCTGAGGGAGTCCTGGATTAGGGGTGTCTGGACAGCCGGACTATAACCTTTGGCCGGACTGTTGGACTATGAAGATACAAGATGGAAGACTTCCTCCTGTGTCCGGATGGGACTTTCCTTGGTGTGGAAGGCAAGCTTGGCAATACGGATATGTAGATCTCCTCCCATTGTAACCGACTTTGTGTAACCCTAGCCCCCTCCGGTGTCTATATAAACCGGAGGGTTTAGCCTGTAGGACTCAATGGAAACAACAATCATACCATAGGCTAGCTTCTAGGGTTTAGCCTCTCTGATCTCGTGGTAGATCCACTCTTGTACTACCCATATCATCAATATTAATCAAGAAGGAGTAGGGTTTTACCTCCATCGAGAGGGCCCGAACCTGGGTAAAAACATCGTGTCCCTTGTCTCCTGTTACCATCCGCCTAGACGCACAGTTCGGGACCCCCTACCCGAGATCCGCCGGTTTTGACACCGACATTGGTGCTTTCATTGAGAGTTCCTCTGTGTCATCATCATCCGGCTTGATGGCTCCTTCGATCATCGTTAGCGATGCAGTCCAGGGTGAGACTTTTCTCCCCGGACGGATTTTTGTATTCGGCGGCTTTGCACCGCAGGCCAATTCGCTTGGCCATCTAGAGCAGATTGAAAGCTACGCCCCTGGCCATCAGGTCAGGTTTGGAAGCTTAAACTACATGGCCGATATCCGCGGAGACTTGATCTTCGACGGATTCGAGCCCCTGCCGAGTGCGCCGCACTGTCACCATGGGAATGATTTAGCTCTGCCGTCGAACAGTGTCCTGGAGGCCGCACCCGCATCCACTCCGACCTTTAATTCGGAGCCAACTGCGCTGACCGAGGGCGGGTGGCTAGACCCCTCCGCAGAGGCCGCAGCCTCAACGGCGATCGAGCCAAACACCAACCTTATCCTTCGCGAGGCCCGTGACTCCACATTATCGGACTCTCCTCTGAACTCTGAACCGTCCGCGCCCCTGCCAATCGAATCCGATTGGGCGCCGATCATGGAGTTCACCGCCGCGGATATCTTTCAGCACTCGCCCTTTGGTGACATACTGAATTCACTAAGGTCTATCTCTTTGTCAGGAGAGTCTTGGCCGGATTATGATCGGCAGGATTGGGATGCGGACGACAAAGAAATTCGACGCCCACCCACCACCCACTTCATAGCCACTGTCGATGATTTGACCGCCATGCTCGACTTCGACTCCGAGGACATCGATGGTATGGACGATGATGTAGGAGACGAATAGGAACCAGCGCCTATAGGGCACTGGAAAGCCACCTCGTCATATGACATATATATGGTGGACACACGCAAAGAAGGCAATGGCGACGGAACATCGGGGGATGACCCCTCCAAGAAGCAACCTAAGCGCTGGCGTCAGCGGCGTTGCTCTACGTCCCGCCAAAGCAAAAACGGTGATACCAGCACAGGAGATAATAACACCTCGGATAGTGCCGAAGACAACTCCCTCCAGCAAGATTCAGCGCAGGAGGATGGAGAAGCCAGCCCCCCTGAGAGAGCGGCATATAGAGAGGAAGAGGATGATAATTACATGCCTCCCTTCGAAGATGAGGCAAGCCTCGATGACGACAAATTTGTCGTGCCTGAGGATCCTGTCGAGCAAGAGCACTTCAAGCGCATGCTTATGGCCACGACGAGTAGCCTTAAGAAAAAACAGCAGCAACTTAGAGCTGATCAAGACTTGCTAGCCGACAGATGGAGTAAAGTCCTTGCGGCCGAGGAATATGAACTCGAACGCCCCTCCAAGAGCTACCCAAAACGCAGGTTGCTACCCCGATTAGAGGAGGAAGCATCTAAACCTACATCTCCTATGCATGACGCGGCTGACCGGCCACCTCGTGGCTGCGACAGAGAGGCCTCTCGGCCCACAACTAAGGCCGCACCCCGGTGTCGCTCAAAAAATACCAAGGCACGGGGAAATGCGCTAGACCTGCGAGATATGTTGGAGGACAAAGCAAGGCAAACAAGATTGATCTACGGATCGCGTGGGCGCCCCACGACACGAGACGATAACCATCACGCCAGATACAACAAAAGTAAATCTGGCCGGGCCGAACACAGCAGACAAAACTCATTTGAGCTACGTCGTGATATAGCCCAGTACAGAGGTGCTGCACACCCACTATGCTTCACATTTGAAGTAATGGATCATCAAATCCTAGAGGGTTTCAAACCCGTAAATATTGAATCATACGATGGCACAACAGATCCTGCAGTATGGATTGAGGACTATCTCCTTCATATCCACATGGCCCGTGGCGATGATCTACACGCCATCAAATACCTCCCACTCAAGCTTAAAGGACCAGCTCGGCATTGGCTCAACAGCTTGCCAGCAGAATCCATTGGGCGTTGGGAAGACCTGGAAGCCGCATTCCTCGACAACTTCCAGGGCACCTATGTGCGACCACCAGACGCCGATGACCTGAGCCACATATTTCAGCAGCCAGAGGAATCGGCCAGACAATACTGGACATGGTTCCTAACCAAGAAAAATCAAATTGTCGATTGTCCGAACGCAGAAGCCCTAGCGGCTTTCAAGCATAACATCCGCGACGAGTGGCTTGCCCGACACCTTGGACTGGAAAAGCCAAAATCTATGGCAGCCCTTACGACACTCATGACCCGCTTTTGCGCGGGAGAAGACAGCTGGATGGCTCGCAGCAATAACATGTCAAAGAACCCTGGTAATTCGGATAGCAGGGACGGCAATGGCAGGTCGCGTCGCAACAAGCACAAGCGCCGTATTAACAGCAACAATGCTGAGGATACGACAGTTAATGCCGGATTCAGAGGCTCCAAGCCCGGTCAGCGGAAAAGGCCATTCAAAATAAGCACTCCGGGCCCGTCTAGTTTGGACCGTATACTCGATCGCTCATGTCAGACACATGGCACCCCCGAAAAGCCAGCCAATCACACCAACAGGGATTGTTGGGTGTTCAAGCAGGACGGCAAGTTAAATGCTGAAAACAAAGACAAGGGGCTACATAGTGACGATGAGGAGGAGCCCCGGCCGCCGAACAATAGAGGACAGAAGGGTTTCCCCCCACAAGTGCGGACGGTGAACATGATATACACAACCCACATCCCCAAGAGGGAGCGGAAGCGTGCGTTAAGGGACGTATACGCGTTGGAGCCAGTCGCCCCAAAGTTCAACCCATGGTCCTCCTGCCCGATAACTTTCGATCGAAGGGACCACCCCACTAGTATCCGCCATGGCGGATTTGCCGCATTGTTTCTCGACCCAATCATTGGTAGATTTCACCTCACTCGAGTCCTTATGGACGGCGGTAGCAGCCTGAACCTGCTTTATCAGGAGACAATGCGGAAAATGGGCATAGATCCCTCAAGGATTAAACCCACAAAGACGACCTTTAAGGGCGTCATACCAGGTGTAGAGGCCAACTGCACAGGCTCAGTTACACTTGAAGTGGTCTTCGGATCCCCAGATAATTTTCGAAGCAAGGAATTAATCTTCGACATAGTCCCGTTCCGCAGTGGCTATAACGCACTGCTCGGGCGAACCACATTTGCAACATTCAATGTGGTGCCGCACTACGCATACCTCAAGCTCAAGATGCCAGGACCTCGAGGAGTCATCACAGTCAATGGAAACACCGAGCGCTCTCTCCGAATAGAGGAGCACACGGCGGCCCTCGCTGCGGAAGTACAAAGCAGCCTTTCAAGGAAATTCTCTAGTCCGGCGATAAAACATCCGGACACCGTCAAGCGCGCCCGGAGTAACCTACAACAAGACCGCCTGGCACGTTCCGAGCAAGCGTAACAATGCGGCCCCAACCCCAGTTCTCGCGAAACAGCGAAATCAGTGCTACGCGAACATAATTACGCTCAGAAAATACCATGGGCACAGGGGGAGGGGCACGACCACGGCACGCCCAAAACTAGGCTCAACCGCACTAGGGGCTGCCGATTTTGTCATTATTTCTTACTTTCAGGACTCCACTCTCCGCAAGACCTGCTCGGCAGTACAATTGCCGAACACACGATGCAACAACCACGGAGGCAGAAAGCTACGTCGCACGGTGGAATTCCCAGGTGGTCTCTATAACGAGCAAAATACCTGTCTTATATACCGTTCCGCAACTCGCCCCTGGAGGGGACATGTCAAATAGTCCCATCTCCTGCTTATCGCACTATTTGTATCGTTCTGCTTTTAATGCACCTTTTTCGAATAAACAATGCTTAGCTTCAGCCTATTATTGCATTCTCTATTCATTCCTTTTTATATATATGTTCAGTCATGACATTTAGCACCCGTACACTTTGGTACGGCCAATACGCTAGGGGCTCAAGAACCCCATAATACGGCTTGAGAAGTCCGAACACTTTCACAAGTGCGGCCCTCCGAACTTATAGCATTATATGCATCAGCTCCGAATCATGTATTTGGTCAATAGTTGGGTTTGCCCGGCTCCCATGTTTTGGTACCTTACGTTCCTCTATATCGGCTAAGGTAGCACTGGGAGAACTACTGCAATTGTGCCCCGGTACAGCTGGGCTAAGCACCTCAGTAGAGAAAGCTAAAACTGACTGTCATGATAGGACAAGAGCTGGTCGCTGTTCGAGAGGTTTCGAGTCCCTAAAGACTTATGCCGCTAAGAGCGAGGAGTCGGCTTTGTCCGGCCTAGGCGTGTATAGCGCCCTGAACTCGGTTGTCCGTGTCAAAACCGGCGGATCTCGGGTAGGGGGTCCAGAACTGTGCGTCTAGGCGGATGGTAACAGGAGACAAGGGACACGATGTTTTACCCAGGTTCGGGCCCTCTTGATGGAGGTAAAACCCTACGTCCTACTTGATTAATATTGATGATATGGGTAGTACAAGAGTAGATCTACCACGAGATCAAGGAGGCTAAACCCTAGAAGCTAGCCTATGGTATGATTGTTATCTTCTACGGACTAAAACCCTCCGGTTTATATAGACACCGGAGAGGGCTAGGGTTACATAGAGTCGGTTACAATGGTAGGAGATCTACATATCCGTATAGCCAAGCTTGCCTTCCACGCCAAGGAAAGTCCCTTCTGGACACGGGACGAAGTCTTCAATCTTGTATCTTCATAGTCCAGGAGTCCGGCAGAAGGTATAGTCCGGCTATCCGAACACCCCCTAATCCAGGACTCCCTCAGTAGCCCCCGAACCAGACTTCAATGACGACGATTCCGGTGCGCAAATTGTTTTCGGCATTGCAAGGCGGGTTCTTCTCCAAATTCCGTGTACCCGTGGGATAATTTCCAGTTTCTTGTGAATGTAGCGCTCCTTGGCTTTTATGCCCAATAATGGTCGTCTTCCACGTGTCAAACGAATGCGAAAAGTCTGGGTGTTTTTCCATTTACACCCCTAGCCGCGTAAATGAGCCGCCTATTTAAAGGGATGAGGATTTAGATCCAAACCACATCTTCTCCCCACCGCGAGTATTCATCGCAGCGCATCCGACAAAAGTCCATTCCACCATGGCCAGCCGTCGCAGCTCCTCCTCTCGCCCTTCCAGCCCTCAGCCTGGAGATTGGGAGAGATGCTCCATCCCGCACAGCGAGCTAGTGTCACTTCAGACCAAGGGATTTCTCCCCCGGCCTATATGGTCCCGGTTCGAGCTAGACTTGCCACCTATAATGGCGGAGAGCAAGCGGAGAGCACCCCAATCCCTCCAAAGGAGAGCGGGTATGCCTTGTCCCTTATTTAATAAGAGGGCTCGGATTTCCAATTCATCTGTTTCTCCGGGGGCTCCTGGAGTTCTATGGCCTCCAGCTGCACAACCTCACGCCTGCCTCCATATTGCATATCGCGGGCTTCGTAGCCCTTTGCGAATTGTTTTTGGGCGTCGAGGCTCATTTTGCGCTGTGGAAGAGGCTATTCTGCCTTGTGCCCCGTTCTCAGGAGGGGTCAATATATCAAGTGGGCAGAGCCGAAGTGTGGCGCATCGCCGGGACCGGATATCTATCCGGAACCCCAAAGAAGGCGTCCGAGGACTGGCTTTCGGAATGGTTTTATATAGAGGATGCCCTGTTGTCGAATCCTGTTCGGATCGGCCTCCCTGAGTTCAGCAGTGCTCCCCTGAAGAAGCGCCTAAGCTGGCGTCCACGGAGCCCTCAGAGAGAAAGTGACAAGGACGTCCTCTACCTGATGGGCCGGATAAGATTATTAGCTCATTCCGGACTAACCATGACCGGAGTCATGGCCGCATGCATCATGCGGGGGGTGCAACCGCTTCAGTATAGAGGCCACCCCATGTGGGACTTCAACGGGGAGGATGATGCCACCCGTCACGGCCGTAAGGGGCCGGACTCGGCTGCCGCTCTAATAAAGATCTTGTCCGCTTTGTACAAGGGAGAAGAGGAGGAATTTCTCCGCGTCAACCCACAGGGTGGATTTACTATGTACAATCCTCCAAGTTGGCTAAGTGGACAATTTTACTTGCCCATCCGTCTTATATTCCCATCATTAACTATATAGTCTAACGACTTCAACGCAGGAACTGCGCCAGGAAGTAAAGGAAATAAACAGCCCGCCTCCGCAGCCCGAGGATCCAGAACGGTCCCTCGATCCGACCTCCGAAGAGGATCCGGACTTATCTGTGGAGCTGATTGATGGGGTGTTTTATCAACTGAGCAAGGACAATGCCTTGGTGGCCATTACGGCCAATTACCCAAGGCTACTCCCGGCCTCCCAGGTAGCAGAGACCGGAGTCCTAACACCTCGAAAAGGGATCCACCCTTGCGTGTTTTCAGTTTCCTGACAACAACCGTGTTTTGCAGGGGTGGTTCTTGAGGCGGGAGGCCGAGCCTGCGGTGACTAGCCAATGAGGGGCTGCAGGGCCCCGTGGGGTGAAAAGAAGTGCGGTCCGGACTGAGGCGCCGGCGCAAAGGTATAGTGCGCCCTCTTATTCCCAGGTGTTATTCCTTCCAGGCATATTAATACTCATGCTCTTTTCAGGACAAAAACACCTCGCCGGACTATATCCGGAGAGGCTGCCAATCGCGCCTCCACCAGCCAGGCTCCAAAGCCTGGTCCGGAGGCGGAGGCGAACACGAGGCGCGCACCGGACGCTCCTCCGACAGAGGATGCGAACAGGCTTTCTACCACCAATTTCGAGGTGGAGAGTGCCATGAACCACAGGCGTCGCCGGACAGTTCTTCGCGACGCTTGTTTCTCCCAAGAGGCATTGGATGCCTTCAATTCGGGAGATGCGTACCTCCGTGCTGCTCAAAATGGTCTAGGCAGAGCCACTGAGCAATATGTAAAAGACATACGGGTGAGAAAATTTAATGGTTATATATATATCAGTAGTCCGCGAGACTTAAAGCAGTTAAAACAACTGATTTAAGGATCATGTAATATACAGGTTCTTTCGGAGAAAAATACCCAACTGTCCCAGGAGCTAGAAGAGTGCAAAGCCCAACTTGAGGCCGCACTAGCCGCGACAGGGGAGCCCAAGGAGACCCCCTCTGGTAATATATGCTTCAAAAAGATAAGTATTGTGTGAAGTGCGGCATATGTGCAAATCTGACAAATGAAATTGTAGATGGCGCCGAACTAGATCCGGAAAAGCAACAACTCCTACGCTAGCTAAAGGCTGGTGAGAGCGTGCTAACAAAGGTGAGGCGGGAGAAGAATGATCTTCAGGATGCCAACACCAAGCTGGGCGTTGAACTTAAAGATGTTCGTGCCCAGCTGTCGGACTCCGTTAAGGAGAATCAGCGGCTTCGACACGACATATTTAGTAAGTGCTTGAATGAACCTTTGAAAAAAAAGAGTTCGGTGAGGAAGTCGACTAACATAGTAATGTCTGTAGGTATGCTAACAGGTCGTCCTGTAGAGGAGATGCCCGGTTCTACAGGTGACCTTCTTCCCGAGCTCTTGCAACTGCACGAGCGAGTTCGGCGGGTGATGAAAGGCGTCGCCCAGGCGTTGTGGCCATCCATCTCCATGCCCGAAGGACTTGCATAGCTTGCAGAGAAGCTGAAGGGAGCGCGACGACGCTTCCGATTATGGAAGATATCGGCCTGCCGTCAAGGCGCTAGGGAGGCCTGGGCCATGGTGAAGACGCGGTACACGAAGGCTGACCCAAACCACATGGCTGAGGTCGGACCCGTGGGGCCCGATGGGAAGGAGATCCCTGTAAGCTTAGTATACGGCCAAGTAGAATTGGCCGCAAAGTATTCCCAGCAGGACTGTAAGCTAGACAGCCTGTTAGATGGTATTGAAGAGGAATACAATCAGTCATAATGACTATGTAATTTTAATTGACATGTGTAATGCCTTCTAGCCGGATTGTAGATCGTTTGTCATGGCCGACCAATTCGCTTCGACCTCGGGACCTGACGGTCCGGAGTGTGTCCGAATACCCTTGCGGTTATATAAGAACCGGGGTATGCATGGAGACCAGGCGTAGGGGTCATTAGTGCTTGAACAGACAAGTGCCCAACTAGTTATGTTATATTACATGGTTAGTAAGAAACATCTTCCAGGGAGAATAGTTCCGTTAGGGGTTCCTTTCCCTAGGAGGCATACCCTAAAGTGCATGTCCATTCTGCGAAAAGGGGACGTAGGAAAAAACACATCTGGGGGCGCATAGATAACTAAGTGAAAAATCATCTTTAGTTCACCGACCGAATACTCCCTTAAGAACGCTAGCTTTCGGCTTCACACAGTCTGAGGTACACATTCGGCTGACTCGACAGTAACAATCGCAGAGGTGCTCCCTTTACCACCTAGCCGAACAATCGGGAACGTAGGGGTAAGCACAGGAGCCAGGCAACCCAGCTTGGCCAAAACTTAAGTCATATCGATGCATATAATGGTGAATAAAAGGTACATGCGGAAGCGTGACACATGTGTTGGGCATGAAGCCCGTATAAATAAGCTTCTGTTTGAAGAAGCCCCCAGGTTTAATGAGCGCGGATAGCGCGTCACTTGATGAGCCTTTAGAGGCTATAAAAGAAAGGAAAGGGGGAAGGAGATAAATGTAAGACAGAAAGTATATATAAAAAATGGACAGAGGAAGGAGACGAGCACGGAGTCTGGCGCTAGGCATAGAATCTTCGGAGACGGTCTGCGTTCCATGGGTTCGGCTCGAGTCGGTTATCCGATGCATCTCGCAGGCGGTACGCTCCACCAGTCAGGACTTGATCAATTATGAAGGGACCTTCCCACTTGGGCTTGAGTTTGTCCTTTTTCTTGTTCGGCAGGCGTAGAACTAATTCGCCAACGTTATAATTTTGGCCCGTACTTCTCTGCTTTGATATCTTCGAGCTTGTTGTTGATAAAACGCGGAACGGGCTTTTGCCACGTCACGCTCCTCCTCCAAGGCGTCCAAACTGTCCTGCCGATCGAGCTCAGCTTCTCTCTCTTCGTACATGCGCACTCGAGGTGAGTCATGAATTATCTCGCAGGGCAAAACTGCCTCTGCGCCGTACACCATGAAGAATGGTGTGTATCCGGTGGTGCGATTCGGCGTGCTCCGCAGCCCCCAGAGTACGGAGTCGAGCTCCTCTACCCAGTGCATATTAGATTCCTTAAGAGACCGCACTAATCTGGGTTTGATGCCGCTCATAATAAGACCGTTTGCGTGTTCGACCTGGCCATTAGTTTGTGGGTGATAGACGGAAGCATAATCGAGCTTGATGCCCATGTTTTTGCACCAGAGTTTTAGCTCATCGTCCGTAAAGTTCGTGCCGATATCACTGATGATGCTGTGGAGGACGCCATAACGGTGTACGACCCCGGATATGAAGTCTATCACTGGTCTGGATTCAGCCGTTTTAACAGGCTTGGCCTCTATCCATTTGGTGAACTTATCCACCATGACCAGTAAGTATTTTTTCTTGTGGGTTCCACCTTTGAGGGGTCCCACCATGTCAAGCCCCCAGACCACAAAGGGCCAAGTGATGGGGATAGTTTGGAGGGCGGTGGGTGGCATATGGCTTTGGTTTGCAAAAAGCTGGCAACCGACGAATCGCTGGACTAAGTCCTGGGCGTCTGCCCGGGCGGTCGGCCAATAAAAGCCTGTATGGAAAGCCTTGCTTACAAGGGACCGAGCTGCAGCGTGATGCCCACCGAGTTCGGCATGATTTTCGGCCAGAAGGTTCTGCCCTTCCTCTTCCGAGATACACCTTTGAAGGACTCCGGTAGTGCTTTTCTTATAAAGCTCTCTCTCATGGACCTTATAGGCTTTAGATCTCCGCACTATGCAGCGTGCCTCGTTTTGGTCCTCAGGGAGTTCCTGCCTAGTAAGGTAGGCTAGGAATGGTTCTGTCCACGGGGCGATGACGACCATTATTACGTGGGCTGAAGGTGTGATTTCATTGGCAGAGCCTCCGATTGTGTCAGATTGTTCGGCGTCGGGCGGTGCGGTTGAGTTCGGGCTGTTATTCCCGGGTTCCCCTTCCCATACTACGGATGGCTTGAACAGCCTCTCCAAGAAGATGTTGGGGGGACTGCGTCGCGTTTTGCGCCGATGCGTGCCAGGACATCTGCCGCCTGATTGTTTTCCCAGGCTATATGATGGAATTCGAGTCCTTCGAACCGAGCTGACATTTTTAGGATGGCGTTGCGATAAGCTTCCATTTTTGGGTCCTTGGCATCAAAGTCTCCATTTATTTGGGATATTGCAAGGTTCGAATCCTCTCGCACCTCTAGGCGTTGAATACCCATGGATACTGCCATCCGGAGACCATGTGTACATAATCTGGAGTACATATTGAACTGTGTCTCCAGTGGGGGACGTCAAAACGACGCCAGCCCCCAGACTGGCCAACATATTGGAGCCGTCGAAATGCATGATCCAGTTTGAATATGTGTCGTACTCTTTAGGGAGTTCGGCCTCCGTCCATTCTGCGACGAAGTCGGCCAAAACTTGTGATTTGATAGCTCGCCATGGCTTATAAGTTATGTCGAACGGGAGGAGCTCAATGGCCCATTTTGCGATACGGCCCATTGCGTCGCGGTTATTTATGATATCGTTAAGTGGCACTTCCGAGGCTACTATTATTGAACACTCTTGAATGTAGTGTCGCAGCTTCCGGGATGCCATGAATACCGCGTATGCAATTTTCTGGTAATGCGGGTACCGTGATTTGCACGGAGTGAGGACAGTGGACACATAATAGACCGGCTTTTGAAGGGGGAATTTGTGTCCGTCCGTTTCTCGTTCGACGACGAGCACTGCGCTTACAACCTGATGGGTTGCTGCAATGTATAATAGCATTGGTTCGCCGATGTTTGGCGTGGCCAGGACTGGGTTTGTTGCCAATATGGCTTTTATTTCGTGGAGTCCGGCCGTGGCGGCATCCGTCCACTCGAAGTGTTCGATGCGCCGAAGGAGGCGGTAGAGAGGCAGTGCCTTTTCTCCCAAACGGGAGATAAAGCGGCTTAGACCCGCCACGCATCCTGTTAATTTTTGAATTTGTTTGAGGTCCTTTGGGATATCCAATTGCGACAGAGCTTGGATCTTGGCTAGGTTTGCTTCAATTCCTCTGCCAGATACAATGAAGCCCAAGAGCTTACCGGCTGGAACATCGAAAATGCATTTTTGCGGGTTGACCTTAATGTCGTATGTTCGGAGGTTGTCAAATGTGAGCCTCAAGTCGTCTTCTAGAGATTCGACATGTCTTGTTTTTATGACCACATCATCTACGTATGCCTCCACTATTTTGCCGATCTGGTTTGCCAGACATGTCTGAATCATGCAATGATATGTTGCGCCGGCGTTTTTGAGCCCGAAGGGCATTGTGTTGAAGCAGAATGGGCCGTATGGTGTGATGAATGTCGTTGCGGCTTGGTCTGATTCTGCCATCTTGATTTGATGGTAGCCTGAATATGCGTCGAGGAAACACAATGAATCGTGTCCTGCAGTAGCGTCGATAATTTGATTGATACGGGGGAGGGGGAAGGGATCCTTTGGGCAAGCCTTGTTAAGGTCTTTAAAATCAACGCACAGGCGCCAGGATTTGTCCTTCTTTGGTACCATCACTAGGTCTGCTAGCCAGTCCGGATGTTTTATATCTCTGATTAATCCGGCCTCCAATAACTTGGCTAGCTCCTCTCCCATGGCCTGTCTCTTGGGTCCGGAAAAACGCCGAAGAGCTTGTTTGACAGGTTTGAATCCTTTTAGGATATTTAAGCTGTGTTCGGCCAGCCTGCGTGGGATTCCTGGCATGTCTGAAGGGTGCCAGGCGAAAATGTCCCAGTTCTCCCGTAGGAATTCTCGCAGTGCGGTGTCTACATCAGGGTTTAATTGTGCCCCGATGGAAGCTGTCTTGTTGGGGTCCGTTGGATGGACCTGGAATTTGACTATTTCGTCTGCTGGTTTAAAGGAGGTGGACTTGGATCTTTTGTCGAGTATCACATCGTCCTGTTCACCGTGGAGCGCAGTGCAGTTAGTTCCCCAGCCGCTAGGGCTTCGGATAGTGCCTCAAGGGCCAGTGCGGCTGTCTTATTTTCGGCGCAGAGTGCTATGTCTGGATCACTAGCGAGAGTGATAATTCCGTTTGGCCCGGGCATCTTGAGCTTCATGTACCCGTAATGGGGTATTGCTTGGAAGATTGTAAACTCTTCCCGCCCTAGCAGAGCGTGGTATCCGCTACTGAACGGGGCCACCTGGAACGTGGCCTCTTTGGACCTGTAATTATCCGGCGTGCCGAACACCACATCTAGTGTGATTGTTCCTATACAGCGCGCTTCCCGACTGGGGATTATTCCTCTAAAGGTTGTGCTGCTTCGCTCAACGTGGTTCCAGTCTATTTCCATTTTTTGAAGGGTTTCCTCATAAATGAGGTTCAGTCAGCTGCCTCCATCCATGAGTACCTTTGTGAGGCGAAAGCCGTACACTATTGGACTGAGGACCAGTGCGGCTGGTGCTCGGGCTGTTCAGAATTTAGGTTCATCACTGGCATTAAAAGTAATAGCCGTGTCACTCCATGGGTTTATTGTTGCTACTTGGTAGATTTCGGCAAGGCTGCGGAGTGTTCTTTTTCGCATATTATTTGATGCAAAAGTCTGGAAGACTGTTAAGACTGTACTGGTGTCCCTGGGGTGGTTTTCTGCGACCTCCGGAATTAGGAGATCTTCGCCAATTTTGGCCACCTGCTGGACTATCCAACATGCTCTGAGGCTGTGAGTTGGTGTGGCGTCCTCTGTACTATGACTTTTACAGGGTCCATTAAGCCATCCTTCCAGTACGGTTCCATGCCCTGTAGAGGGTTTTGGTTTTTTGGTGTTTAACCCGGGTGTCTGGCGATGATGCACCCTTTTATTTTGGACGAGGTTTCTATTCAGGTCCGGATTGTCCCAAAATTTTATTTCGGTTTTCCAGGCGCTTTCCATCGCACAGTACTTTTGTACTATGGAAGCCAAGTCAACGAAGCGTGTAATATGGCGTTGAGGATTCCCTTGTCCGTGCAATTATTGCAGACGATTGAGATTGCATCTTCCTTGCGGCACTCCTTTATCCTGTTCATAACCAGGAGGAATCTGGCCCAGTAATGATGTATTGTTTCTTCAGGCTGTTGCCTGATTTAGGATAGATCGCTTATGTTAGGGTGGGTGGGCGGAATTAAATCCGAAACTTCTCCTAATCTGGGACTCAGAGGCCAAGGAGTTTCCGAACTCTGAAGTTTGGATTCTTGGATGTTGTCCAATGAATCTAGCCCGTCGCCTGATTCTAAGTTCAGGTCTTGAGTGATGTCCTCCCCTCCGCGGGTATTCGACTTGGAGGGATCGGGAATCCGGACGTAGCTAGTCCGTAAGATAGATGAAGGGTCGCCGCACTGTCCCTCTACCACGGCAACGTGATGGGTGACTTGGGGAGAATTAATCTCTCTCAGATCGGGTTTAAGCCTAATCTGGTCATAATCCGTAGCGACTCCCAAGGCGGCGATGCGATCCAAGAGCTCGTTTATGGAAGAGAGCTCCATTGGATCTAATGGCTCGGCGAGTTCCGAGCTAACAGGAAGATTGCTTTTGACGACTCGAGAAGTCATCATTGGCGCAGCAGCCAAACAGGTGGTCATAAGAAAACGACCTAGCCGGAGAGTTTGGCCGACAGCCAAAGCTCCCTTAGCAACGGTGCCGTCTTTAAAGACGGGATGAGGCATCCTTCCTGATGGTGACGGCACAGAGGAACTCTCAATGAAAGCACCAATGTCGGTGTCAAAACCGGCGGATCTCGGGCAGGGGGTCCCGAACTATGCGTCTAGGCGGATGGTAGCAGGAGACAAGGGACACGATGTTTTACCCAGGTTCGGGTGTAACACCCCGGATGTAACTTGCCATATTTGTAACTCCAACTCTTGCCATTTTCGGCAATGTGATATGATATTCCCTCCGTGGTTGGGTTTCCCATCTTTTTGCATTTTGTCCTTGTCATGCATTTCATATCATGTCATCATGTGCATCGCATTCGCATACGTGTTCGTTTCATGAATCCGAGCATTTTCCCCGTTGTCCGTTTTGCAATCCGGCGCTCCTATGTTCCCCGGCGTCCCCTTTTACCTTTTTCCGTGAGCGGGTATTAAACTTTTTTGGAATGGACCGAGGTTTGTCAAGCGGCCTTGGTATAGCACCGGTAGACCGCCCGTCAAGTTTCGGGTCATTCGGAGGTCGTTTGATACTCCAACGGTTAACCGGGTAACCGTGAAGGCCTCGTGTGTGTTGCAGCCCAAAACCCCTCCAAAACAGCCCAATAACCTATCTAAGTCACTCCCATGTCCATCGTCGTTCGATCACGATCGTGTGGGCGAAAACCATGCTCAATTTGGAGCCTCCTAGCCCCTCCTACCTATAAATACACCTCCCCCTCCGAAATTTTCGGGCAAACCCTAGTCTTCTTCCACCCCGCGCCGCCGGACACGTCCGGTCCGGCCGGAATAATCCTGCTGCCGCGCCCAGCCAACCCGGGAGCGCCATGTGGCACTCCCCGCCGCCTCCGCCGTCCGGCCCGCCCGGCCCGCAGCTGGCCCGCGCGGCCCGCGCAACGCCGCCGCCGCCCGAGCGCCTCCCGCCGCCCGGCCCGCCGAGCGCCACCACCTCCGCGCCTCGCCCCGCCGCCGTTCACCCCCGTGGCCGGCCCCGCCGTCTGCGCCGCCGCGTCCGCGCTCGCCGCCCCGGCCCCGCCGACCTCCGCCGCCGCCGCTCCGCCGCCCGCGCCGTCCTCCGCCGCCGCCGCTCCGCCGCCCGCGCTATCCTCCGCCCGCGCGCCGCCGCCTCTCCTTCGCCGGCCGCCGCCCCCGCGCCCGCCAGCGACCTACTCCGGCGAGATCCCGGCCGCGTCGGTTCGCGTGCCGCGGACGAACCCTACATCTGAGTTTTTCGGAGGTTGTCTTTTCCTCTAAGTCATTTTCTGATGTTATTTTGTTGCATGTTCATCGCATCATAACTTGCTGCATACTGCACCGTTTCGTTTTTGACATGCCTACTTGTTATCTGTTTTTGACATGTCCAGTTTTCTGCTAAGTCTGAAAACTGTAACGAAACTTGCTTAATTGACATGGGTGCTATTGTATTTTCTGGTCCTTTTTGGCTAATGGTCATTAAGGGACTTTTGTTCAATGCTTTGAGTAGATTCATGCCATGCCATATTTTGCCATGTCCTGTTCCTGTAGAAGGTTGTTTCCTTGCTCTAAACATGTCATCCTGATGTTAATTTCTGGCATGATAGTATTTTCACTAAGTCTGTGAACATGTTATCTTTTGCACTTTTGCCATGCTTGTTTGAACCTGTTATGGTGTGATTTAGCCGTAGCTCAGTGTTCATATTTTGTCGAGCATCTTGAGTAGATCCCTGCCATATGCTCTGCTGATATGTTTGGGTGCGGTAGCTTAATTTCTTGTTGCATGCTAAATGGCATCATGCTGTTAATGGCATAATCTTGTCATTCTTGTTTTGCTTGTCATTTGCAAACCGTGCATCCGATTTCGGTGATCTTTATATCGATTTCAACCGAAATCAGCTCACCTTTCCAGTGGCATACTTGGTTTTCCAATATTATGCCTTGTTCATCTTTTTCCTTCCGCAGCACGCATATGCATTGCATACCTCATCTCGCATATCATGCCATGTTTTGCATCATGTTGCTTGCGCATTGCATCGTGGTTGATAGTTGTTCCTTTGCTTGTGTTCTTGTTTTGGGTAGAGCCGGGAGATGAGTACGTGAACGAGGAACCTGTTGAGAACGTTTACGAGGATCAATCCTTCGACAACTCTGAGAACCTTGCAGGCAAGATGACCATTCCCTCGAAATCACTTCTATCTTTGCTTGCTAGATGCTCGCTCTTTTGCTGTGCCTATGCTGCGATACCTACCACTTGCTATATCATGCCACCCATGTTGCCATGTCAAACCTCTAACCATCCTTTTCTAGCAAACCATTGATTGGCTATGTTACCGCTTTGCTCAGCCCCTCTTATAGCGTTGTTAGTTGCAGGTGAAGCTGAAGTTTGTTCCATGTTGGAACATGATTATTTTGGGATATCACAATATCTCTTATTTAATTAATGCATCTATATACTTGGTAAAGGGTGGAAGGCTCGGCCTTATGCCTGGTGTTTTGTTCCACTCTTGCCACCCTAGTTTCCGTCATACCGGTGTTATGTTCCTTGATTTTGCGTTCCTTACACGGTTGGGTGATTTATGGGACCCCCTTGCCAGTTCGCTTTGAATAAGACTCCTCCAGCAAGGCCCAACTTTGGTTTTACCATTTGCCACCTAAGCCTTTTCCCCCGGGTTTTCGCGAGCCCGAGGGTCATCTTTATTTTAACCCCCGGGTCAGTGCTCCTCTGAGTGCTGGTCCAAACTAGAGCACCGTGCGGGACCGTCCCTTGGCAACTTGGGTTATGTTGGTACCTGTATGCTTAGCTTATCCGGTGTGCCCTGAGAACGAGATATGTGCAGCTCCTATCGGGATTTGTCGGCACAGTCGGGTGGTCTTGCTGGTCTTGTTTTACCATTGTCGAAATGTCTTGTAGTCTGGGATTCCGAGACTGATCAGGTCTTCCCGGTAGAAGGAATATCCTTCGTTGACCGTGAGAGCTTATAATGCGCTAAGTTGGGACACCCCTGCAGGGTATTATCTTTCAAAAGCCGTGCCCGCAGTTATGAGGCAGATGGGAATTTGTTAATGTCCGGTTGTAGAAAACCCGAAGTTGATCTCAATTAAAACACATCAACCGCGTGTGTAACCGTGATGGTCTCTTCTCAGCGGAGTCCGAGAAGTGAACACGGTGTTGGAGTTATGCCTGACGTAGGTTGTTCTAGGATCACTTCTTGATCACTTCTAGCTTCACGACCGTGCTTTGCTTTCTTCTCGCTCTCTTTTGCGAATGTAGCCACCATATATTCTAGTCGCTTGCCGCAGCTCCACCTCACAACCCTATCCTACCTTTAAGCTTAAATAGTCTTGATCTCGCGGGTGTGAGATTGCTGAGTCCCCGTGACTCACAGATTCTACCAAAACAGTTGCAGGTGCCGACGATGTCAGTGCAGATGACGCAACCGAGCTCAAGTGGGAGTTCGACGAGGAACGTGGTCGTTACTATGTGTCTTTTCCTGATGATCAGTAGTGGAGCCCAGTTGGGACAATCGGGGATCTGTGTAGCATTTGGGGTAGTCTTCTTTCATTTTGGTTCCGTAGTCGGACCTTGAGTGTAATCTGGATGATGGATGTTTATTTATGTACTGTGTGAAGTGGCGACTGTAAGCCAACTATGTATCTCTTTCCCTTATGTATTACATGGGTTGTGTGAAGATTACCTCACTTGCGACATTGCTTTCAATGCGGTTATGCCTCTAAGTCGTGCTTCGACACATGGAAGATATAGTCGCATCGAGGGTGTTACAAGTTGGTAATCAGAGCCTTCCTCGACCTTAGGAGCCCCCACTGATTGATCGTTTTTAGCGGCCGAGTTGTGTCTAGAAATTTTTTTTGAGTCATTTAGGAATTATGTATCGGAGAGTTTAGGAATTCTTTTTACTTCCCAGTCTCCTCATCTCTCTGGTAAGGCATCCTGACGTAGAGTTTTGACTCTTCTCTTCTCAAATTTCACTAAATTTTTTTTAGGATCACGCGGGTATCTTAGAATCGTTCCGATGGTTTTGTGATGACAACATTGTCTTGGTGCCTCCTGTCAGCGGGGGTTTAGTGGAAGTGTCCCGGGGAGTTGAGCTCTGAGGTGTTGTCTTCATAATTTTATCGTTGCAGTTCTGGAATACCTGAGTTTAGTACGCCGACATCGAAAATCTCTTTTGTACAGTTGTTGGTGAGATAACCCTGATAGCCCAGTACTGAGGCGAGTGCGGGAGTATTGCCATAAATCGTATAACGGATGCTTTTCGAAGGTTGAGGTAGACGATTTCCGAAGGGTTCTTGGTTATGTGTTGAAGGATGGATACAGCTGGATCTAGGTATTGTTAGTTTGGGTGATATATTTTGTGTCCCCTGTATCCCCAACACCTGATTGCATAACCAGAATGTTTCGGGAGTTTATAAGTGGGAATTCAAGTATCTCGTAGGATATCTTTCCAACAGACACATGATACGAAATGGGATCTATCATATGTTTGTTCCGGCTTATTCTATAAGCCAATCCTTTTTTTTGTTTTCAGTTGTGACATTCGAGTTGTTTCGAGGCAGATGGTGATGCCATATGTTTATCTAAATGGCTTCTCAGCTTATGGAAGTGTGATGCTTTACTTTGGAATTCATTCGTTCATTCTTGTTCGAATGTTTATTGTGAAGACTATATGTTGCAATTTCGATCCTTTGATTCAGCTTGAATATATGTCTTTCAAGATGCTAATGGATGTCACCCTCTTCAGGATGGCTCCGCCAACGCGTCAGAATCCGGAACGCAATGAAGGAAGTCAGGTTAACCCTCCGCCACCACCTCCGCCTCCGGAGGCATGGCAAGCCTTGATGACAGCCACCAATGCCAACGCTCAGATTCTGATTCAGCTCTTGCAAGATCGCAACCAAGGGCAAGGTAATCAAGGAAATCAAGGCCAAGGCAACAATCAGCCACATTTTTCTACCCTCAATCAGTTCCTTGCAAATTAGCCGAAGACTTTCAGCTACAGTGTCGAGGCCATAGACGCCGATGATTGGCTCGTGGACATCAACAAGCACTTCGAATGTAGCAATGTCAGACCTGAGGACTTTGTCAAGTTTGCCTCTTTTCAACTCAAGGATCAAGCTGCTGAGTGGTATCAACAATACAAAGATTCCAGAGGAGGTCGTGTGATTACCTGGGATGATTTCTGCCGTGACTTCAAAGCTCATCACAATCCAGAAAATGTTGTTGAGAGTAAGCGTGAGGAGTTCCGCAATCTCAAGCAAGGCAACATGTCTGTGTATCAATACAACACTCAGTTCCAGAAGCTCTCTCGTTTTGCTAAGCAAGACATCCCTGATTAGAAGAGCATGATTTACCAGTTCAGGCGTGGCCTCAGAGAAGATCTGCAACTAGCTCTCGTGCTTTTTGAGCCGTTAAAGTATGATGAATTCTACAACATGGCACTGAAACAAGAAGCTGCTCAGCTCAAGTGTGAGGCATCTAAGAAGAGAGTCAGGGACGCAGTTCAGTCCTCTTCTTCCTCACTAGTGGCAGCCAAGCAACAGAAGTTCTAGTTGCCTCCTCCTCCTCCGTTCCGTCAGCCTTACCAGCAGAAGAACTCAGGTGGTCGTGGATCTTCCCACCCACCCAACCCTGGCTATCAGAACAAGTCTCAGAACCAAGCTCCAAGGCCAAATGCTCCTTATCATCGTCCGCTCTCAGAGGTGACTTGCAACAAATGTCAGCAAAAGGGTCACTATGCGAACAAGTGCTTCAACCAAAGGCGCCTTCCGCCTCCTCCTCCTGTGAGATCTTCCAGCGGCGCGGTACGGGCGGCGGCGGGGCCGACACGTGGCGCGCGTGGAGTGGCTGCGGGCGGTTTGTCCGGCGGCGGCGGACGTGTCCGCCCGCACGGAGAGGAGCGGGGCTAGGGTTAGGGTGGATTTGACCCGGATTTGGAGGAGGGGATGCCTTTTTATAGGTAGGAGGAGCTAGGAGGCTCCAAATGGAGAGCGGTTTTCGGCCACGCGATCGTGATCGAACGGCGGAGGACATGGGAGTGTCTTAGATGGGTTGTTGGGCTGTTTTGAAGGGGTGTTGGGCTGCAACACACACGAGGCCTTCACGGTTACCCGGTTAACCGTTGGAGTATCAAACGACCTCCGATTGACCCGAAACTTGACACGCGGTCTACCGGGGTTATACCGAGGCCGCTTGACAAACCTCGGTCCAATCCGAGAAAGTTTAATACCCGCTCACGAAGAAATGTAAAAGGGGACGCCGGGGAACATAGGAGCGCCGGATTGCAAAACGGACAACGTGAATAATGCTCGGATTTATGAGACGAACACGTATGCGAATGCGATGCACATGATGACATGATATGAAATGCATGACATGAACAAAATGCGAAACGGAGGGAAACCCAACCACGGAGGAAATATCATAACACATAGCCGGAAATGGCAAGAGTTGGAATACAAATATGGCAAGTTACATCTGGGGCGTTACAACACTCCACCACTACGAGAGGATCTCGTCCCGAGATCTAGGACTGAAAGAACTCAGGATACTCGGAACGTAGGTTATCCTCACGCTCCCAGGTGGCTTCTCGGTCTGAGTGATGTGACCATTTCACTTTCAGGAATTTGATTGACTTGTTGCGAGTCTTGCGCTCAGTTGTCTCAAGAATAGCAACGGGATGCTCATGATAGGACAAATCTTCTTGAAGATCAATCTCTTCAAAGTTGATGGTGCGCTTAGGCGTCTTGAAGCACTTGCGAAGCTGTGACACGTGGAAGACATCGTGCACGTTTGCAAAGTAGGAGGGAAGCTCAAGTTGATAGGCGAGATCGCCTCCTTTGCCGATGATCTTGAAAGGACCGACGTATCTAGGGGCAAGTTTCCCCTTGATACCGAAGCAACGAGTTCCTTTCATTGGAGAGACGCGGAGGTAGACATGGTCTCCGATCTCGAATGCCACATCTCGGTGTTTGCTATCGTAATAGCTCTTCTGGCGCGATTGCACGGCGTTGAGGTTCTCACGAATCACCTTGCACATAGCCTCAGCCTCTGAGATCAATTCATTGCCGAGCAATTGGCGTTCACCGGTTTCAGACCAGTAGAGAGGAGTACGACACTTTCTGCCATAGAGAATCTCGAATGGGGCTTTGCCCGAGCTCGCTTGAAAGCTGTTGTTATAAGAGAACTCAGCGTAAGGAAGGCAATCCTCCCACTTCATGCCGAAAGAGATAACACAAGCTCTGAGCATATCTTCAAGAATTTGGTTGACACGCTCGACTTGTCCACTAGTTTGAGGGTGGAAAGCTGTGCTGAAGCGAATGTTGGTGCCCATGGCCTTCTGAAAAGAATCCCAGAACTTGGAGGTAAAGATGCTGCCACGGTCTGAAGAGATCAATTGTGGAATGCCGTGCAAGGAGACAATTCTGGAGGTATAGAGCTCTGCCAGCTGCGCTGCTGTGATAGACTCTTTGATAGGAAGAAAATGAGCCACTTTGGTGAGCTTGTCGATGACGACGAAAATAGCGTCATTTCCACGCTTGGACTTAGGAAAACCAGTCACGAAGTCCATTTCGATATGATCGAACTTCCATTCTGGAATAGCAAGAGGTTGGAGAAGACCAGCTGGTCGTTGGTGTTCTGCTTTCACCCTCCTGCAGACATCACACTCATTCACGAATTGAGCAATCTCACGCTTCATTCGAGTCCACCAATACGACTGCTTGAGGTCATGGTACATCTTTGTACTTCCAGGATGAATCGACAAAAGAGAATTGTGCACTTCATTCATAATGACGTTATGAAGATCACCCTTTGGAACCACGATCCGGTCCTCGAAGAAAAGAGTATCTCTGTCATCAACTCGATAGCACTTGTATTTGGAAATGCCCTTGTCAATACCACGTTTCACCTTCTTCACCATGGTATCCAACAGTTGTGCCTCACGAATTTGATCTTCCAAAGTAGGAGAGACAATGATGTTGGCAAGAAAACCTTGAGGGACAACTTGGAGATTCAACTTGCGGAAAGCCTCACAAAGATCCGGTTGAAAGGGCTTGAGGATTAAGCTGTTGCAATAAGCCTTCCTGCTCAAAGCGTCTGCAATCACATTAGCCTTGCCTGGAGTATATTCAATACTCAGATTATACTCTTGAATCATTTCGACCCATCGAGTTTGCCTGAGGTTGAGGTGGGGCTGAGTGAAGATGTACTTGAGACTCTTGTGATCGGTGAAAATGTCCACCTTCCTTCCCAACAGGAGATGTCTCCTTGTTATTAGTGCGTGGACAACTGCCGCCAACTCAAGATCATGAGTGGGGTAGTTCCTGTCGTTGGGCTTCAACTGACGAGAGGTATAGGCAACAACCTTCTTCTCTTGCATTAAGACAGCACCGAGGCCCTGAAGAGAAGCATCACAGAATACTTCATAAGGCTTGGATTCGTCAGGAGGAGTCAGAACTGGAGCAGTGACGAGTTTCTCTTTGAGAGTGTTGAAAGCCACGTCACATTCAGGAGACCAGACATACTTCACATGCTTCTGGAGGAGGTTGGAAAGAGGCTTTGCAATCTTTGAGAAATTCTCAACGAATCTTCGGCAATAGCTTGCAAGTCCAAGAAAACTGCGAAGCTGCTTGACATTCTGAGGGGGTTCCCAATTCAAAACTGCAGACACCCTCTCTGGATTAATAGCAATGCCCTTGGCAGAGATGATATGGCCAAGATAAAGAACTTCATCAAGCCAGAATTCACATTTCGAGAACTTCGCATATAATTGATACTCTCTGAGCTTGTCGAGCACTAATCGCAAATGTTGGCATGATCCTCCTTATTCTTGGAGAAGACCAAAATATCATCGAGATAGACCAAGACAAATTCGTTGATGTAGGGGTTGAAGATGAAATTCATCAAGCCAGTGAAAGCTGGAGGAGCATTGACAAGGCCGAAAGACATGACAGTATATTCATAAGAACCAAAGCTTGTTCTGAATGCTGTCTTGGGAATATCTTCTTCACGAATGCGAATCTGATGATAACCCATACGAAGGTCAAGCTTGGAGAACACTTTAGCACCTTTAAGTTGCTCGAATAACTCATTGATGTTGGGAAGTGGGTACTTGTTCTTGATTGTCTTCTTGTTCAATGGACGGTAATCGACGCAAAGTCGGTCCGTGCCACCCTTCTTCTTGACAAAAAGAACACCACAACCCCAAGGAGAAGAACTCGGTCTGATCAGACCCAGACGCTCTTGTTCATCGAGTTGTTTCTTCAATTCCTTCAACTCATCTGGTCCAAGCTTGTAAGGACGCTTGCAAACGGGTTCCGTGCCAGGCTCAAGATCAATAACGAATTCAACTGGCCGGCGGGGAGGCATACCCGGAAGCTCTTCTGGAAAGACATCTTGGTACTCACAAACGACTAGAATCTGAGAGATAGCATCCAATTCACCATTCTCATTGAGAGAAAACAACCGAATGGTATCATCACGAGAAGCATAGATGATCACATCGTTAGAAGAGTGAGTCAATTTGATTTCCCTGGCAGCACAATCAAGCTGAGCCTTGTGCTTATAGAGCCAGTCCATCCCGAGAATAAGATCAATATCAGAGTCACCAAGAACAATTGGTTTAGCCAGAAATCTATAGTCACCCATCTTGATAGAAACATCCGGGACACAAACATTAGATGCCATTTGCTTGCCCGGGGACACAATAGACAAAGGTCTCGGCAAAACTTGAGTACCCAAATCATGCATAGCCACAAAGGGTCTTGAGATGAAAGAATGCGATGATCCAGTATCAAATAAGACTTTTGCAGGAATATCATTAACTGAGAGATTACCCATGATCACATCAAAAGAATCCTCCGCTTGAGCTGCATTCATCATGTTCACCTTTGCAGACTGGGAATTATGCTTGACCACTGCATTGCTGGAAGATTTCACAGGAGGAGGAGGCGGAAGGCGCCTTTGGTTGAAGCACTTGTTCGCATAGTGACCCTTCTGCTGACATTTGTTACAAGTCACCTCTGATAGCGGACGATGGTAAGGAGCACTTGGCCTTGGAGCTTGGTTCTGAGACTTGTTCTGATAGCCAGGGTTGGGTGGGTGGGAAGATCCACGACCACTTGAGTTCTTCTGCTGATAAGGCTGACGGAACGGAGGAGGAGGAGGCAACCAGAACTTCTGTTGCTTAGCTGCCACAAGTGAGGAAGAAGAAGACTGAACTACGTCTCTGACTCTTTTCTTAGATGCCTCACACTTGAGCTGAGCAGCTTCTTGTTTCAGCGCCATGTTGTAGAATTCATCATACTTTAATGGCTCGAAAAGCACGAGAGCAAGTTGCAGATCTTCTCTGAGACCACGCCTGAACTGGTGGATCATACTTTTCTCATCAGGGATGTCTTGCCTTGCAAAACGAGAGAGCTTCTGGAACTGAGTGTTGTATTGATAAACAGACATGTTGCCTTGCTTGAGATTGCGGAATTCCTCACGCTTAAGCTCAACAACACTTTCTGGAATGTGGTGAGCCTTGAAGTCACGACGAAAATCATCCCAGGTAATCACACGACCTCCTCTGGAATCTTTGTATTGCTGGAACCACTCAGCAGCTTGATCTTTGAGTTGAAAAGAGGCAAACTTGACAAAGTCCTCAGGTCTGACATTGCTGCACTCGAAATGCTTGCTGATGTCCACGAGCCAATCATCTGCGTCTGTGGCCTCGACACAGAAGCTGAAGGTCTTTGGCTGATTAGCAAGGAACTGGTTGAGTGAAGCGAAATGCGGCTGATTGTTGCCTTGGCCTTGATTCTCTTGATTACCTTGCCCTTGGTTGCGATCTTGCAAGAGCTGAATCAGAATCTGAGCATTGGCATTTGTGGCAGTCATCAGGGCTTGCCATGCCTCCGGAGGCGGAGGTGGTGGCGGAGGGTTAGCCTGACTTCCTTCATTGCGTTCCGGATTCTGACGCGTTGGCGGAGCCATCCTGAAGAGGGTGACATCCATTAGCATCTTGAAAAAGATATATTCAAGCTGAATCAAAGGAACGAAATTGCAACATATAGTCTTCACCATAAACATTCGAACGAGAATGAACGAATGAATTCCAAAGTAAAGCATCACACTTCCATAAGCTGAGAAGCCACTTAGAACAAGGTAAGGAATAAAATCAACAAGGTACAGATGTGAACAAATACTTGGTAAGGATTACCCAATCATAAACCAAATATCTGCGGAAGAGATACTAGAGCTACAAGAATTCCCACTTATAAACTCCCGAAACTTTCTGGTTATGCAATCAGGTGTTGGGGATACAGGGGACACAAAATATATCACCCAAACTAACAATACCTAGATCCAGCTGTATCCATCCTTCAACACATAACCAAGAATCCTCGGAAATCATCTACCTCCAACCTTCAAAAAGCATCCGTTATACAAGTCATGGCGATACTCCCGCACTCGCCTCAGTACTGGGCTATCAGGGTTATCTCACCAACAACTGTACAAAAGAGATTTTCTATGTCGGCATACTAAACTCAGGTATTCCAAAACCACAACGATAAAATTATGACGACAACACCTCGGAGCTCAACTCCCTGGGACACCTCCTCTAAAACCCCTGCCGACGGGAGGAAACCAAGACAATGTTGTCATCATAAAACCATCGGAACGATTCTAAGATTCCCGCGTGATCCTAAAAAAAATTTAGTGAAATTTGAGAAGAGAAGAGTCAAAACTCTACGTCAGGATACCTCACCAGAAGGTCGAAGGGACTGGGGAGTAAAAATAATTCCTAAACTCTCCGATATATAATTCCTAAATGACTCAAAACATTTTTCTAGACACAACTCGGCCACTAAAGACGATCAAACAGTGGGGGCTCCTAAGGTCGGGGAAAGGCTCTGATTACCAACTTGTCACACCCTCGATGCGGCTATATCTCCCACGTGTCGAGGCACGACTTAGAGGCATAACCGCATTGAGAGCAATGTCACAAGCGAGGTAATCTTCACACAATCCATGTAATAAATAAGGGGAAAGATACATAGTTGGCTTACAGTCGCCACTTCACACAATACATAATAAACATCCATCATACAGAGTACACACAGGGTCCGACTACGGTACCAAAATGAAAGAAGACTACCCCAAATGCTACATAGATCCCCGGATCACCCCAACTGGGCTCCACTACTGATCATCTGGAAAAGAAACATAGTAACGGCCACGTTCCTCATCGAACTCCCACGTGAGCTCGGTTGCATCATCTGCACTGGCATCGTGGGTACCTGCAACTGTTGTGATAACATCTGTGAGTCACGGGGACTCAGCAATCTCACACCCGCGAGATCAAGACTATTTAAGCTTATAGGTAGGAAAAGGATAGTGAGGTGGAGCTGCAGCAAGCGGCTAGCATATATGGTGGCTGCAACGCAAAAGAGAGCGAGAAGAGAAGGCAAAGCACGGTCGTGAAACTAGAAGTGATCAAGAAGTGATCCTGAAACGACCTACGTCAAACATTACTCCAACACCGTGTTCACTTCCCGGACCCCGCCGAGAAGAGACCATCACGGTTACACACGCGGTTGATGTGTTTTAGTTAAGGTCAACTTCGGGTTTTCTACAACCGGACATCAACAAATTCCCATCTGCCTCATAACCGCGGGCACGGATTTCGAAAGATAATACCCTGCAGGGGTGTCCCAGCTTAGCCCATTATAAGCTCTCACGGTCAATGAAGGATATTCCATCTACTGGGAAGACCCGATCAGTCTCGGAATCCCGGACTACAAGACATCTCGGCAGTAATAAAACAAGTCCAGCAAAGCCGCCCGATTGTGCCGACAAATCCTGATAGGAGCTGCACATATCTCGGTCTCAGGGCACATCCTGATGAACACTCTGTACAACTAAAACCAGCCCTCGAGTTGCCCCGAGGTGGCGCTGCAAAGGGCTCTAGTTTGGACTAGCAATCGAAGGAGAACTGGCCCGGGGGGGTTAAAAATAAAGATGACCCTTGAGTCTGCAGAACCCAAGGGAAAAAGTCTTAGGTGGCAAATGGTAAAACCAATGTTGGGCCTTGCTGGAAAAGTCTTATACAAAGCGAACTGTCAAGGGGGTCCCATAAATCACCCAACCGTGTAAGGAACGCAAAAATCCGGGAACATAACACCGGTATGACGGAAACTAGGGTGGCAACAGTGGAACAAAACACCAGGCAAAAGGCCGAGCCTTCCACGCTTTACCAAGTATATAGATGCTTTAATTAAATAAGAGGTATTGTGATATCCCGACAAGTAACCATGTTCCAACAAGGAACAACAAGTCCATGTTCCAACAAGGAACAAACTTCATCTTCACCTGCAACTAGCAACGCTATAAGAGGGGCTGAGCAAAGCGGTAACATAGCCAATCAACGGTTTGCTAGGACATGGATGGTTAGGGGCTGACATGGCAATATGGGTGGCATGATATAGCAAGTGGTAGGTATCGCAACATAGGCATAGCAAAAGAGCGAGCATCTAGCAAGCAAAGATAGAAGTGATTTCGAGGGTATGGTCATCTTGCCTGCAAGGTTCTCAGAGTTGTCGAAAGCTTGATCCTCGAAAGCGTTCTCAACAGATTCCTCGTTCACGTACTCGTTTCCTGGCTCTACCCACAACAAGAACACAAGCAAAGGGGACAAATATCAATCACGATGCAATGCGCAAGCAACGTGATGCAAAACATGGCATGATATGCGAGATGTGATATGCAATGCATATGCCTGCTCCGGAAGGACAAGGATGAACAAGGCATAATCTTGACAACCAAGTATGCCACTGGATAGGTGAGGTGATTTCGGTTGAAATCAATATAAAGATCACCGGAATCGGATGCACGGTTTGCAAATGACAAGCAAAACAAGAATGACGATAATCTGACATTAACAGCATGATGCTACTTAGCAAGCATCAAGAAATTAAGCTACTTCACCCAAACATATCAAGAAAGCATATGACAGTAATCTACTCAAGATGCTAGACAAAAGATGAACACTGATCTATGGCTAATTCACATCATAACAGGTTCAAACAAGCATGGCAAAAGTGCAAAAGATAACAGGTTCTCAGACTTGGTGAAAATATCAACAAGGCAGAAACTAACATCAGGATGGCATGTTCAGAGCAATGAAACAACATGCTACAAGATCATAACATAGCAAAATAAGGCATGTCATGAATCTACTCAAAGCACTCGACAAAAGTCCCTTAATGACCATAAGCCAAAATGGAGTAGAAAATACGATTACACCCATGTCAATTAAGCAAGTTTCGTTACAGGTTTCAGACTTAGCAGAAAACTGGACATGTCAAAAACAGATAACGAGTAGGCATGTTCGCGAGCTCGATGCTCTCACTACAGCGCATTGCATGATAAACTAAGCATACATACATCAAGAAGACATGGCATAGTAACTATACATAGCAAGAACAACATCAAAGCATGAAAGGATCAACTACACCAAGCTTGGCAAAATGTAAACAATCTGCCAGCAACATTTTGAAGCAAAAGTAGATCTCGATTGTCTCAAGCTATGGCACTCCATAATTACAAAAAAGGCCACTGATGGATACATCAAATACTCAAGTTCAAAACACCCTTACTGACCATGCTCAAAATATGCATAGATCTCTCGGAAACAACATGAATACATGACATGGAAATAACAGCAGTCAGGGACTTGGTGAAATTACTAAGTCTCTGAAATCAGCAACATCAAGTGCCCTAGTTTGCATGCTTGTGCTAGTCACCACAAAGATCTAAAAAATACATGGCATAATTCCCTGGAAAGGTAACATGGCATATTACAAAACTCATGTAGGACTCAACAACATAGGAGGTACACATCAATCAGGGCAAAAATGACAAAACTGCATGTTCAGATAAGATCCAGCCACTGACATCAACTAGCCCTCTTACAACATCAATTCGGGCATCAATACGGCGTCAAATGAAAATGATGCGATGGAATTAAATGATATACTCTTCGATAAGAACAATTTGACATATTATACACGCAAAACGGAGCTACGGACGCAAAGTTATGGCATGATGAATAGGTGATGATGATGCAAAATTTAGAGGACTTAGAATATTTTCGAGGGGGGAAGAGGTCAACCGAGAAGTGGATCTGGGATCCGGCGGGCTCGAGGTCTCCGGCGAGGCGGCGGCTCCGGCGAGCGGCGCGGGGCCGGCGATCAGCGGGTGAGCGGCGCGGGCGGCGGGGCCGGCGAGCAGCAGGGCGGCGCGGACCCGGCACGCGGAGGCGGCGGTGGCGCGGGACGGCTCCGGCGCGGGAGGAGCGCGGCGGCGGGCGGCGACTGCGGTGGCGGGCGGCGCGGAGGAAGGAGCAGCGGGGCGCGGCGCGCGGGCCAGGCGGGCGGCGCGGCTCGGGCTTGGGGGCCCCGCAGTGGGCCGCGGCGGGCCGCGGCGGCGGCGCGGTACGGGCGGCGGCGGGGCCGACACGTGGCGCGCGTGGAGTGGCTGCGGGCGGTTCGTCCGGCGGCGGCGGACGTGTCCGCCCGCACGGAGAGGAGCGGGGCTAGGGTTAGGGTGGATTTGACCCGGATTTGGAGGAGGGGATGCCTTTTTATAGGTAGGAGGAGCTAGGAGGCTCCAAATGGAGAGCGGTTTTCGGCCACGCGATCATGATCGAACGGCGGAGGACATGGGAGTGTCTTAGATGGGTTGTTGGGCTGTTTTGAAGGGGTGTTGGGCTGCAACACACACGAGGCCTTCACGGTTACCCGGTTAACCGTTGGAGTATCAAACGACCTCCGATTGACCCGAAACTTGACACGCGGTCTACCGGGGTTATACCGAGGCCGCTTGACAAACCTCGGTCCAATCCGAGAAAGTTTAATACCCGCTCACGAAGAAATGTAAAAGGGGACGCCGGGGAACATAGGAGCGCCAGATTGCAAAACGGACAACGTGAATAATGCTCGGATTTATGAGACGAACACGTATGCGAATGCGATGCACATGATGACATGATATGAAATGCATGACATGAACAAAATGCGAAACGGAGGGAAACACAACCACGGAGGAAATATCATAACACATAGCCGGAAATGGCAAGAGTTGGAATACAAATATGGGAAGTTACATCTGGGGCGTTACAGTTGACGCAGCCCCGGCGGTGGCGCTCGCCAGCGCGGCCTTGCTCCACATCCTGCTCGTCCCGGACCTCCTTCCCCGCGCCGAGACCCGCTGTCGTCGCCCCCTGCATCATCTGCTCCGAGCAGGAGGACGAGCGCTCGACCGCGCTTGTTGACCGCGCCCCTGCTCCGTCCTCGTGCCCGCCGGGCCTCCTCGGCTTCGACCGGCGACCTCCGCAAGTTGAGGACCAAGACCCGAGACCTAAGACCCGTGGCCTCCGAGGCTTCCTCTCTGAATGGTTTCGTCAAGTGCCCTTCGGCGTGATCAAGACCGCGAGCACCACGGATCCGTCAAGTACCTCTTCCGGTGATTCGAACGTCTATGTAACGTGTACCTCTACGCTCGAAAACGTTGGATGCGCCAAGTTCCACTACCGCCGACGTACATTTCGCCAAGTACCACTACCGTCGACCCCGAAGCCCTCGGATTCGTCAAGTCTGAAGATGCAAGTACCACTCCGAACCATGTACGACGACCGTCGTCGAAGACCCGTGTAACGTGAACGTGAACGACTACCGTCGCGAGTACCTCTACCGTCGTCATGTACAACTACTTCCACTACGCCCGCGAGAACGTCTACTTCCACTGCCGTCGCGAGAACGACTACTTCCACTACCACCGTCGCGGAACAACTACTTCCCACGACGACCCGTGAACGACTACTTCCTCTACATCGTACCGAACCCAAACCGCTCCGAAATGCACGCGTCGAAGGTATAACCCCGAGAAGTCCTTCCGAGAACGAATGTTGTGTGATGTATGAGATGAACCGCGTGTTTGCACCATTTGCGGTTGTTCGTTGCGATGCCGTTCTTTTGCCATGCCACCGACTCATGGGAAACCCGGTAACCGGGATCACCCCATCCTTCTATCACGTGTCACGCTCACGCCATGCTTCCTTTTGCACCGGTATCTTCATGAGTACCGGAACCGATATGTTGTCGTGGCACCATTTTCGGATTCGTTGCCGTGGCACACTTTCTTTCCGCCACGGTGACAAATGCTTCTTAATGCTCTTATCAACATTTTCATAATAATTGCATAATCTTGCACATGTCATCCGCATCATGATAACAACAATTAAAATGTTTAAAATGTTGTTTGTTTAAATTTGCTTAAATGCCATGCTAAATGATTTATTTCATAACTAAATAACCGTAGCTCCGATTTTAATAAACTTTATATGTAAATGGGGTGGAAAAATGCCTAGTTTAACACGGTGCACTTGCTTTGCATGTATAACAACTCTAAAATTATGTTTAGGGCAGAACAGTACCAAATCTAATATATGCTCATGAGGATTTTCCGGACTTGTTGTTTGTTGTTCTGGCCTCATTTAAATTTGCCTAGATAGGTAGTTTTTCATATGCTTCACCCCTTGCCATGTTAATCAACATTTAATATTGTTGGGTACATAAACAAGAGTGAACTAAATAAATGTTGTGAAGTTTCGTCAATATGCAACTCGTTGCATATTGAGCTCCACTTAACTTGTAGTATTGTTTGTTGCACTTTGCCATGCCATGCTCATTAAACCGGACATGCATCATACTTGATTGGGCATTATGCCATGTCTATGTGATGGTTGTTTACTTTGTTGCCTGTTTCTTTCCGGGTTGCTTCTCTCGTTAGCTTCGGTTTCGTTCCGGAGTTGTGAGGATTCATTCGTCTTCGTCCGTTTGTCTTCTTCATGGACTCGTTCTTCTTCCTTGCGGGATTTCAGGCAAGATGACCATACCCTCGAAATCACTTCTATCTTTGCTTGCTTGTTGCTCGCTCTTTTGCTATGCCTATGTTGCGATACCTACCACTTGCTTATCATGCCTCCCATATGGTTAAACCAAGCCTCTAACCCACCTTGTCCTAGCAAACCGTTGTTTGGCTATGTTACCGCTTTTGCTCAGCCCCTCTTATAGCGTTGTTAGTTGCAGGTGAAGATGAAGTTTGTTCCTTGTTGGAACATGGAGATGTTGTTCCTTGTTGGAACATGTTTACTAGTTGGGATATCACAATATCTCTTATATTATTAATGCATCTATATACTTGGTAAAGGGTGGAAGGCTCGGTCTTATGCCTGGTGTTTTGTTCCACTTTTGCCGTCCTAGTTTCCGTCATATCGGTATTATGTTCCCGGATTATGCGTCCCTAACGCGGTCGGGTGATTTATGGGACCCCCTTGACAGTTCGCTTTGAATAAGACTTTACCAGCGAGGCCCAACATTGGTTTTACCATTTGCCTCACCTATGTCCTTTTATTTCCCTTGGGTTTTCGGAGCCCGAGGGGCATCTTTATTTTAGCCCCCCGGGCCAGTTCTCCTTCGAGTGCTGGTCCAAACCGAGCGATGTCCGGCGCCCCCTACGCAATCAGGGTCTATGCCAACCCGACGTCTTGCTCATCCGGTGTGCCCTGAGACCGAGATATGTGCAGCTCCTATTAGGATTTGTCGGCACATCCGGGCGGCTTTGCTGGTCTTGTTTTATTACTGTCGAAATGTCTTGTAGACGGGATTCCGAGACTGATCGGGTCTTCCCAGGGAGAAGGAATATCCTTCGTTGATCGCGAGAGCTTATAATGGGCTAAGTTGGGACACCCCTGCAGGGTTTGAACTTTCGAAAGCCGTGCCCGCGGTTATGTGGCAGATGGGAATTTGTTAATGTCCGGTTGTAGAAAACCCGAAGTTGACCTTAATTAAAATACATCTACCGCATGTGTAACCGTGATGGTCTCTTCTCGGCGGGGTCCGGGAAGTGAACACGGTTGTTGGAGTTATGTTTGACGTAAGTAGTTCAGGATCACTTATTGATCATAGTTGTTCGACCGTGCTTTGCCTTCTGTTCTCGCTCTCATTTGCGTATGTTAGCCACTATATATGCTAGTCGCTTGCTGCATCTCCACCTCATACCTTTTACCCTACCTATATGCTTAAATAGTCTTGATCTCGCGGGTGTGAGATTGCTGAGTCCCCGTGACTCATCAGATACTTCTAATACCAGTTTGCAGGTGCCGATGAGACCGTGCAGGTGACACACCCGAGTTCAAGGAGGAGTTCGATGAAGATCTTGTCCTTTATGTTGTTTCGTTCTAGTCGATCAGTAGTGGAGCCCAGTTGGGGTCGATCGTGGACCTTTGTCGCTTTTGGGGTTTCTTATTTTATTTTGGCTCCGTAGTCGGGCCCTGATTGTAACTGTATGATGTAATGTTTTATTTATGTATTTGTGTGAAGTGGCGATTGTAAGCCAACTATGTATTTCTTTCCCTTATGTATTACATGGGTTGTGTGAAGATTACCTCACTTGCGACATTGCTTTCAATGCGGTTATGCCTCTAAGTCGTGCTTCGACACGTGGGAGATATAGCCGCATCGAGGGCGTAACAAGTTTGTGGGTGTTTATAATGTTATCTCATTCTAGCCATTTAATTCAACAGGTACAATATCCCTTCCAAGCAATCTTTTCAATGGTGTTTCTTTTGAGTGGGCCCTAACCCACAGGTCTTTTCCCAGGATCTTACCTGACTCTTCTAATTTTTCCGGAGCTATTCCCAAATTCATTTCAATGTTTGACGTAAGAATGAATTTTCATCAGTCATATGTCTTTCTCCAAGATCTTTCAAATTCTTTTCATCATTCATTCAACCTTTCCAATTCTCATTCCGGAGTGCCTCAACAATTCATGGTGGTGTTTCTCGTCGTCATTCTCAGACTTTTAAAACCGAAGAAGAGTTTCTCTTAAATTTTGTTCCATTCTCTTCAAAGATCCATGGTTCTAGCTTGATGCCATCCTCTCATAATTGTTTTCGATTGTGAGAATAATTTTCACCCATCCGGAGCTTTCCAGGAGTCTTTTCAGTTTGATTCTTCCGAGCCCATCGTCTCAGAATTATTCATTCAAGCTTTCAGCTCTCGTTCTCCAAATCTCACCGGTGCATCATTCAAGTATTCTCTAATCAGTTCGTGATCTATCCGTTCATTTGTATCTAAATATCTCAAGTATCTTCATTCGTTTTCTGATTCTTCCGGTGAATTGTGCCTTTGATACTTTCATTTTCAATTCTTACGGTGGTTCGTTCAAGAGTTCTCTTCCGTCGTTATCATATAGATTCATTCTTTCTTTCCAATCCTACCGGCAGTTCGTTGAAGACATTCTCAAGTTTGTGCTATATCTCTCTTAATCTTTTCTACGAGAATAAGTAGTATGCCAGATCCATTGCTTGTCATCAATTTAAATTGGTGAAGGATAAGCATAATGTAATTCTTGTTCTTGTTTCTTCGAGTAAATTCTATTCCCTATTCCGGAGGTTCTTCAAATTCCTGATTTCAATTGTTTCATCTTATCTTCCTCGGAGTTCCAAGCTCTCGCAATTATATCATCACGATGATCCATCTAATCATTGCAAGGCTTCAATCTTATTCTTTTCATCCTACATTTCTTTGTGATCATTCTTTAATTACCGGAGTTCTTCATGGAGGCTCTACATGATGATTCATCAAGGATCCAATTCCTTCTCGAAGTGTTCATCGAGATTCTTTTCAAAGGAGCTTGAGTATTCTTTATCTTGCATTTTAAAGTGCAATTCTTTCGACCTTATCTTTGGAGGTGGTATTATGTCATTCTTGATAATTTGAGGTCATGTCTTATGATTCACATGTTGTTAAGAATGAGATATTTAAATCCATCATTTCTCTTCGTTCAAGAGATCTTTTCAACCAATCTATCTCTTCATTGGAGTTATCTTGGGGTATATTTCACCTAAAGCTTTCCCTAAGGATTGTTGCTATTTATGGTGCTTATAAATGACCAAGGTCTTCATTTGTCCTCCCGGTGAAATAAGTTTCCCGTCTCCTTGTTGATATCAATCCAATCATCTGTTTCCGTTGGTGGCAGAATTTCACCTCATAATTTTGAGATTTTTCCATAAGCCCGCTACAAACTTATTCTTTTCGTTGTTGATTCTCCAACAACTCCGTTCAATTCTTCTTTGCAAGGATGCTTTTCAAGTTCATATTTGATCCCTTCCATTTTTCCAACCGGAGCGTTATTGTAATTGATCATTATCGTTCTTTGTACTTCTCATTTTAACCGGAGTGTTGTATCATCTCTTCAATATCTTTTCATCTCATCAAGTTTTTCTTCTCTTTTCAGTCGGAGTGCTGCCCATATCATATCATTCTTATTCCTTCCTATCTTGTTTTAACCGGAGTGGTTTCAATATCTATCTTATCACTAAACCTCTTGATTCTCGTCGTATCCCTTGTTCCTCTTTTCTAACGGAGTGTTTTCGACTTGTTCATCCCTGTTGTATTCGTTCTTTCAAGTTTTTGAACCTCTCAAGGTTCTTTGATTTCACTCTTTTGTCAAAGAAGCAACTTAGCTTTACCTCTTCTCTTTCTCTTCCGTTTTCCCCTCCGGTGCCATTCTAGATCTCGGGACGAGATCCTCTCGTAGTGGTGGAGTGTTGTAACGCCCCGGATCTGATGCGCCAGGTGTCCGTCAGTTATTCGTCGTCGTTGCCTTGTCATTTGCTTGTGTGTCGCATCTTGCCATGTCATCATCCGCATTGCATCATCATGTTTTCGAAACTTGCATCCGTCCTGGTCTCTTTGTTCTCTCCGTTATCCGTTCTGAGCCCACACGCACTTGCACGCGCCCGCGGCATGTCCAGAATATCATTTTATAAGTGGCATAAAAATGTTCTTGGAATGGGATGAAACTTGTCGAGCGGTCTTATTATAGTGTAGACAGACCGCCTGCCAAATTTCATCGCATTCGGAGTCCCTTTGATAGCCCAACCGTTAAACATATAGCGGTACCGTTGCCGGTACCTTCGTCGGACATTTTCGGTCTCCGGAAACCGTCTCGGGCCGCACTTCTCCCCCTCTCTTCTCAGCCCGAGGCATTCTACACGGTCACTTGCAGCCCACCTAGGCCCAGCCTTCCCCTTCTCACGCCCGAAGCCGTCCGATGGCGATCGCTCGGCCCGAAAACCCCTCCTAACCCCCAAACCCTAATCCTGCCTATAAAAGGAAGCCCCCCCTTCCATTTTTTGCAGCAGACCACCCTCCTCCTCGAAATCAGCACCTCCCCAGCCTCCCTCCGCCACTTGGCGCCGCCGCCGGCGCGCCCGGACCAATCCGCGCGTGCCACGTCGCCTCCTCGCGCCCGCCAGCCACTGCCCCGCCGCCATGTGGCATCGCCACCTCACCCCACGGTTCCCCGCCGACGCGGTCCGCGGAAGCCCGCGTCAGGCCCGCCCGGGCCCCGATCTGGGCCCCGAGTCCCTCTCCACCGCCGCCTTCAGCCCCGCGCGCTGCCTCCTTCGTCCCCGTGACAGATCGCCGGCGCCGTCGACGGACTCCGCCGACCTCGCCGCCCCTCGCCGGGTTTCTCCGCCCGGCGGACCTCGCTTCGTGTCGCCGTCCTTCCGGTGAGCCCGCGCCGCCCTGGCCTTCTCCTCCCTCTCCATTCGTTCTTCTCTCTCCCTCACTCTCTCTCTCTCTGTGTGTGCAGCAGGAGGCCGCCGCCCTGGAGACCTCGTCGCCGGCCTCCTCGTCTTCAAGCCTCGCCGGATCCGGGGTCCCCAGGCCCGGATCCGCCCGTTCCCGTCTGTCCCGGTCGTCCCCGCGCTCGTCGCCGGCGTTGTCGCCGTTGGCCGCCGCCGCCGACCCTGCTCGGGAGCGGCAGGGAACCGCTCGCCCTGCCTCCCCGATCGGATCGGGAGGAGCCGCCTCCGTTGACTCCTTCACGGGCCCCGCCTTCGGCCCAGTGCGCCGCGCCCCCAAGGCCAGCGCAGCTCCCTCCGTGGGCCACCTCCTCGCCTCGGCCTGCTTCCTCCCCCTCCGGCTGGGCCGAAGCCCATGGGTGAGCAGCCCAGATCCAGTGCCCCCTCTGTCCTGTGCATGTTGGGCCAGTAGATTCGGCCCGTGTCATGTTTTTTTTCTGCTGCTGCGATTTTGCTAATTATCCAGAGAATTACCGTTTTGCAGAATAGCCCCTAAACTTCATACATTTAATAACTCATCAACGGTGCATCATATTAAAATGTTTTATATATGAAACTTGCTCAGAATTTTGTGTAGATTAATAATTTGCAACTTTCACCCATGTTAAAAATGTTTAAAATGCTGTTTGATTAAATTTGCTCAATTGCCATGCTAAAATGCTTTAATTCATAACTAAATAACCGTAGCTCGGTTTCTATTAAACTTTATATGTAAATGGGGTAGAATTTTGCCTAGTTTCACATGGTGGCATCACTTTGCATGTTTAACAACATTAAAATATGGTTTTAGTCAGATCAGTACCGAATCTATTATATGCTCATGAGGAGTTTCCGGATTTGTTGTTCGTTGTTTCCGGCCTCATTTAAATTGCCTAGATAGGTAGTTTTGCTGTGCTTCACCTCTTGCCATGTCTAAAAACATTTAATATTGTTGGGTACATAAACAAGAGAGAACTAAATAATTGTTGTGGTGTTTCGCCAATATGCAACTCGTTGCATATTGAGCTCCACTTAATTTGTAGTGTTGTTTGTTGCATTTGCCATGCCATGAATCATTAAACCGGACATGCATCATGCTTGTTTGTGCATCATGCCATGTTTATGTGTTGGTTGTTTACTATGTTGTTTGTTTCTTTCCGGGTTGCTTCTCGCGTTAGCTTCGTTTTCGTTCCGGAGTTGTGAGGATTCGTTCGTCTTCGTCCGTTTGTCTCCTTCATGGACTCGTTCTTCTTCCTTGCGGGATTTCAGGCAAGATGACCATACCCTCGAAATCACTTCTATCTTTGCTTGCTAGTTGCTCGCTCTTTTGCTATGCCTATGCTGCGATACCTACCATTTGCTTATCATGCCTCCCATATTGTCAAACCTAGCCTCTAACCCACCTTGTCCTAGCAAACCGTTGTTTGGCTATGTTACCGCTTTGCTCAGCCCCTCTTATAGCGTTGTTAGTTGCAGGTGAAGATGAAGTTTGTTCCTGGTTGGAACATGGACTTGTTATTCCTTGTTGGAACATGTTTTCTTGTATGGATATCACAATATATCTTATTTAATTAATGCATCTATATACCTGGTAAAGGGTGGAAGGCTCGGCCTTATGCCTGGTGTTTTGTTCCACTCCTGCCGCCCTAGTTTCCGTCATATCGGTGTTATGTTCCCGGATTTTGCGTCCCTAACGCGGTCGGGTGATTTATGGGACCCCCTTGACAGTTCGCTTTGAATAAGACTTTTCCAGCAGGCCCAACCTTGGTTTTACCATTTGACTACCGCCTATCCCTTTCCCTTGGGTCTGATCAACCCGAGCGTCATCTTTATTCAGCCCCCCGGGCCAATGCTTGTCTAAGTGTTGGTCCGAACTAGAGCCCTTTGCAGCGCCCTCTCAAGGAAACTTGAGACTTGGTTTTAGCTGTACGGAGTGTTCATCCGGTGTTGCCCTCAGAACGAGATATGTGCAGCTCCTATCAGGATGTCGGCGCATCGGGCGGCTTTGCTGGACTTGTTTTATTGCTGTCGAAATGTCTTGTAGCCGGGATTCCGAGACTGATCGGGTCTTCCCGGGGAGAAGGAATATCCTTCGTTGATCGCGAGAGCTTATCATGGGCTAAGTTGGGACACCCCTGCAGGGTTTTGAACTTTCGAAAGCCGTGCCCGCGGTTATGTGGCAGATGGGAATTTGTTAATGTCCGGTTGTAGAAAACCCGAAGTTGATCTTAACTAAAATACACCAACCGCGTGTGTAACCGTGATGGTCTCTTCTCGGCGGGGTCCGGGAAGTGAACA
Source organism: Aegilops umbellulata (assembly GCA_032464435.1). Taxonomy (NCBI): domain Eukaryota; kingdom Viridiplantae; phylum Streptophyta; class Magnoliopsida; order Poales; family Poaceae; genus Aegilops; species Aegilops umbellulata. The sequence goes on along the minus strand of CP136054.1, from coordinate 63,450,671 downwards.
CGGTTGTTGGAGTTATGTTTGACGTAAGTAGTTCAGGATCACTTATTGATCATAGTTGTTCGACCGTGCTTTGCCTTCTCTTCTCACTCTCATTTGCGTATGTTAGCCACCATATATGCTAGTCGCTTCCTGCAGCTCCACTTCACACCTTTTACCCTACCTATAAGCTTAAATAGTCTTGATCTCGCGGGTGTGAGATTGCTGAGTCCCCGTGACTCACAGATATTATCACAACAGTTGCAGGTACCAACGATGCCAGTGCAGATGACGCAACCGAGCTCACGTGGGAGTTCGATGAGGAACGTGGCCGTTACTATGTTTCTTTTCCAGATGATCAGTAGTGGAGCCCAGTTGGGGTGATCCGGGGATCTATGTAGCATTTGGGGTAGTCTTCTTTCATTTTGGTACCGTAGTCGGACCCTGTGTGTACTCTGTATGATGGATGTTTATTATGTATTGTGTGAAGTGGCGACTGTAAGCCAACTATGTATCTTTCCCCTTATTTATTACATGGATTGTGTGAAGATTACCTCGCTTGCGACATTGCTCTCAATGCGGTTATGCCTCTAATTCGTGCCTCAACACGTGGGAGATATAGCCGCATCGAGGGTGTGACAAGTTGGTAATCAGAGCCTTTCCCTGACCTTAGGAGCCCCCACTGTTTGATCGTCTTTAGTGGCCGAGTTGTGTCTAGAAAAATGTTTTGAGTCATTTAGGAATTATATATCGGAGAGTTTAGGAATTCTTTTTACTCCCCAGTCCCTTCGACCTTCTGGTGAGGTATCCTGACGTTGAGTTTTGACTCTTCTCTTCTCAAATTTCACTAAAAAAAATTTAGGATCACGCGGGTATCTTAGAATCGTTCCGATGGTTTTATGATGACAACATTGTCTTGGTTGCCTCCCGTCAGCAGGGGTTTTAGAGGAGGTGTCCCGGGGAGTTGAGCTCCGAGGTGTTGTCGTCATAATTTTATCGTTGCGGTTTTGGAATACCTGAGTTTAGTACGCCGACATCGAAAATCTCTTTTGTACAGTTGTTGGTGAGATAACCCTGATAGCCCAGTACTGAGGCGAGTGCGGGAGTATCACCATGACTTGTATAACGGATGCTTTTCGAAGGTTGGAGGTAGATGATTTCCGAGGATTCTTGGTTATGTGTTGAAGGATGGATACAGCTGGATCTAGGTATTGTTAGTTTGGGTGATATATTTTGTGTCCCCTGTATCCCCAACACCTGATTGCATAACCAGAAAGTTTTGGGAGTTTATAAGTGGGAATTCTTGTAGCTCTAGTATCTCTTCCGCAGATATTTGGTTTGTGATTGGGTAATCCTTACCAAGTATTTGTTCACATCCGTACCTTGTTGATTTTATTCCTTACCTTGTTCTAAGTGGCTTCTCAGCTTATGGAAGTGTGATGCTTTACTTTGGAATTCATTCGTTCATTCTCGTTCGAATGTTTATGGTGAAGACTATATGTTGCAATTTCGTTCCTTTGATTCAGCTTGAATATATCTTTTTCAAGATGCTAATGGATGTCACCCTCTTCAGGATGGCTCCGCCAACGCGTCAGAATCCGGAACGCAATGAAGGAAGTCAGGCTAACCCTCCGCCACCACCTCCGCCTCCGGAGGCATGGCAAGCCCTGATGACTGCCACAAATGCCAATGCTCAGATTCTGATTCAGCTCTTGCAAGATCGCAACCAAGGGCAAGGTAATCAAGAGAATCAAGGCCAAGGCAACAATTAGCCGCATTTCGCTTCACTCAACCAGTTCCTTGCTAATCAGCCAAAGACCTTCAGCTTCTGTGTCGAGGCCACAGATGCAGATGATTGGCTTGTGGACATCAGCAAGCATTTCGAGTGCAGCAATGTCAGACCTGAGGACTTTGTCAAGTTTCCCTCTTTTCAACTCAAAGATCAAGCTGCTGAGTGGTTCCAGCAATACAAAGATTCCAGAGGAGGTCGTGTGATTACCTGGGATGATTTTTGCCGTGACTTCAAGGCTCACCACATTCCAGAAAAGTGTTGTTGAGCTTAAGCGTGAGGAATTCCGCAATCTCAAGCAAGGCAACATGTCTGTTTATCAATACAACACTCAGTTCCAGAAGCTCTCTCGTTTTGCAAGGCAAGACATCCCTGATGAGAAAAGTATGATCTACCAGTTCAGGCGTGGTCTCAGAGAAGATCTCCAACTTGCTCTCGTGCTTTTCGAGCCATTAAAGTATGATGAATTCTACAACATGGCGCTGAAACAAGAAGCTGCTCAGCTCAAGTGTGAGGCATCTAAGAAAAGAGTCAGAGACGTAGTTCATTCTTCTTCTTCCTCACTTGTGGCAGCTAAGCAACAGAAGTTCTGGTTGCCTCCTCCTCCTCCGTTCCGTCAGCCTTATCAGCAGAAGAACTCAAGTGGTCGTGGATCTTCCCACCCACCCAACCCTGGCTATCAGAACAAGTCTCAGAACCAAGCTCCAAGGCCAAGTGCTCCTTACCATCGTCCGCTCTCAGAGGTGACTTGTAACAAATGTCAGCAGAAGGGTCACTATGCGAACAAGTGCTTCAACCAAAGGCGCCTTCCACCTCTTCCTCCTGTGAAATCTTCCTGCAATGCAGTGGTCAAGCATAATTCCCAGTCTGCAAAGGTGAACATGATGAATGCAGCTCAAGCGGAGGATTCTTCTGATGTGATCATGGGTAATCTCTCAGTTAATGATATTCCTGCAAAAGTCTTATTTGATACTGGAGCATCGCATTCTTTCATCTCAAGACCCTTTGTGGCTATGCATGATTTGGGTACTCAAGTTTTGCCGAGACCTTTGTCTATTGTGTCCCCGGGCAAGCAAATGACATCTAATGTTTGTGTCCCGGATGTTTCTATCAAGATGGGTGACTATAGATTTCTGGCTAAACCAATTGTTCTTGGTGACTCTGATATTGATCTTATTCTCGGGATGGACTGGCTCTATAAGCACAAGGCTCAGCTAGATTGTGCTGCCAGGGAAATCAAATTGACTCACTCTTCTAACGATGTGATCATCTATGCTTCTCGTGATGATACCATTCGGTTGTTTTCTCTCAATGAGAATGGTGAATTGGATGCTATCTCTCAGATTCCAGTCGTTTGTGAGTACCAAGATGTCTTTCCAGAAGAGCTTCCGGGTATGCCTCCCCGCCGGCCAGTTGAATTCGTTATTGATCTTGAGCCTGGCACGGAACCCGTTTGCAAGCGTCCTTACAAGCTTGGACCAGATGAGTTGAAGGAATTGAAGAAACAACTCGATGAACAAGAGCGTCTGGGTCTGATCAGACCGAGTTCTTCTCCTTGGGGTTGTGGTGTTCTTTTTGTCAAGAAGAAGGATGGCACGGACCGACTTTGCGTCGATTACCGTCTATTGAACAAGAAGACAATCAAGAACAAGTACCCACTTCCCAACATCAATGAGTTATTCGAGCAACTTAAAGGTGCTAAAGTGTTCTCCAAGCTTGACCTTCGTATGGGTTATCATCAGATTCGCATTCGTGAAGAAGATATTCCCAAGACAGCATTCAGAACAAGCTTTGGTTCTTATGAATATACTGTCATGTCTTTCGGCCTTGTCAATGCTCCTCCAGCTTTCACTCGCTTGATGAATTTCATCTTCAACCCCTACATCAACGAATTTGTCTTGGTCTATCTCGATGATATTTTGGTCTTCTCCAAGAATAAGGAGGATCATGCCAAACATTTGCGATTGGTGCTCGACAAGCTCAGAGAGTATCAATTATATGCGAAGTTCTCCAAATGTGAATTCTGGCTTGATGAAGTTCTTTATCTTGGCCATATCATCTCTGCCAAGGGCATTGCTATTAATCCAGAGAGGGTGTCTGCAGTTTTGAATTGGGAACCCCCTCAGAATGTCAAGCAGCTTCACAGTTTTCTTGGACTTGCAAGCTATTGCCGAAGATTCGTTGAGAATTTCTCAAAGATTGCAAAGCCTCTTTCCAACCTCCTCCAGAAGCATGTGAAGTATGTCTGGTCTCCTGAATGTGACGTGGCTTTCAACACTCTCAAAGAGAAACTCGTCACTACTCCAGTTCTGACTCCTCCTGACGAATCCAAGCCTTATGAAGTATTCTGTGATGCATCTCTTCAGGGCCTCGGTGCTGTCTTAATGCAAGAGAAGAAGGTTGTTGCCTATACCTCTCGTCAGTTGAAGCCCAATGAAAGGAACTACCCCACTCACGATCTTGAGTTGGCGGCAGTTGTCCACGCACTAATAACATGGAGACATCTCCTGTTGGGAAGGAAGGTGGACATTTTCAACGATCACAAGAGTCTCAAGTACATCTTCACTCAGCCCCACCTCAACCTCAGGCAAACTCGATGGGTCGAAATGATTCAAGAGTATAATCCGAGTATTGAATATACTCCAGGCAAGGCTAATGTCATTGCAGATGCTTTGAGCAGGAAGGCTTATTGCAACAGCTTAATCCTCAAGCCCTTTCAACCGGATCTTTGTGAGGCTTTCCGCAAGTTGAATCTCCAAGTTGTCCCTCAAGGTTTTCTTGCCAACCTCATTGTCTCTCCTACTTTGGAAGATCAAATTCGTGAGGCACAAGTGTTGGATTCCATGGTGAAGAAGGTGAAACGTGGTATTGACAAGGGCATTTCCAAATACAAGTGCTATCGAGTTGATGACAAAGATACTCTTTTCTTCGAGGACCGGATCGTGGTTCCAAAGGGTGATCTTCGTAAAGTCATTATGAACGAAGCGCACAATTCTCTTCTGTCAATTCATCCTGGAAGTACAAAGATGTACCATGACCTCAAGCAGTCGTATTGGTGGACTCGAATGAAGCATGAGATTGCTGAATTCGTGAATGAGTGTGATGTCTACAGGAGGGTGAAAGCAGAACACCAACGACCAGCTGGTCTTCTCCAACCTCTTGCTATTCCAGAATGGAAGTTCGATCATATCGAAATGGACTTCGTGACTGGTTTTCCTAAGTCCAAGCATGGAAATGACGCTATTTTCGTCGTCATCGACAAGCTCACCAAAGTGGCTCATTTTCTTCCTATCAAAGAGTCTATCACAGCAGCGCAGCTGGCAGAGCTCTACACCTCCAGAATTGTCTCCTTGCACAGCATTCCACAATTGATCTCTTCAGACCGTGGCAGCATCTTTACCTCCAAGTTCTGGGATTCTTTTCAGAAGGCCATGGGCACCAACATTCGCTTCAGCATAGCTTTCCACCCTCAAACTAGTGGACAAGTCGAGCGTATCAACCAAATTCTTGAAGATATGCTCAGAGCTTGTGTTATCTCTTTCGGCATGAAGTGGGAGGATTGCCTTCCTTACGCTGAGTTCTCTTACAACAACAGCTTTCAAGCCAGCTCGGGCAAAGCCCCATTCGAGATTCTCTATGGCAGAAAGTGTCGTACTCCTCTCTACTGGTCTGAAACCGGTGAACACCAATTGCTCGGCAATGAATTGATCTCAGAGGCTGAGGCTATGTGCAAGGTGATTCGTGAGAACCTCAAAGCCGCGCAATCGCGCCAGAAGAGCTATTACGACAGCAAACATCGAGATGTGGCATTCGAGATCGGAGACCATGTCTACCTCCGCGTCTCTCCAATGAAAGGAACTCGTCGCTTCGGTATCAAGGGGAAACTTGCCCCTAGATACGTCGGTCCTTTCAAGATCATCGGCAAAGGAGGCGATCTCGCCTATCAACTTGAGCTTCCCTCCAACTTTGCAAACGTGCACGATGTCTTCCACGTGTCACAGCTTCGCAAGTGCTTCAAGACGCCTGAGCGCACCATCAACTTTGAAGAGATTGATCTTCAAGAAGATTTGTCCTATCATGAGCATCCCGTTGATATTCTTGAGACAACTGAGCGCAAGACTCGCAACAAGTCAATCAAATTCCTGAAAGTGAAATGGTCACATCACTCAGACCGAGAAGCCACCTGGGAGCGTGAGGATCACCTACGTTCCGAGTATCTGGAGTTCTTTCAGTCCTAGATCTCGGGGCGAGATCCTCTCGTAGTGGTGGAGTCTTGTAACGCCCCAGATGTAACTTGCCATATTTGTATTCCAAATCTTGCCATTTCCGGCTATGTGTTATGATATTTCCTCCGTGGTTGGGTTTCCCTCCGTTTCGCATTTTGTTCATGTCATGCATTTCATATCATGTCATCATGTGCATCGCATTCGCATACGTGTTCGTCTCATAAATCCGAGCATTATTCACGTTGTCCGTTTTGCAATCCGGCGCTCCTATGTTCCCCGGCGTCCCCTTTTACATTTCTTCATGAGCGGGTATTAAACTTTCTCGGATTGGACCGAGGTTTTTCAAGCGGCCTCGGTATAACCCCGGTAGACCGCCTGTCAAGTTTCGGGTTAATCGGAGGTCGTTTGATACTCCAACGGTTAACCGAGTAACCGTGAAGGCCTCGTGTGTCTTGCAGCCCAACACCCCTTCAAAACAGCCCAACAACCCGTCTAAGACACTCCCACGTCCTCCGCCGTTCGATCACGATCGCGTGGCCGAAAACCGCTCTCCATTTGGAGCCTCCTAGCTCCTCCTACCTATAAAAAGGCATCCCCTCCTCCAAATCCGGGTCAAATCCACCCTAACCCTAGCCCCGCTCCTCTCCGTGCGGGCGGACACGTCCGCCGCAGACGGACGAACCGCCCGCAGCCACTCCACGCGCGCCACATGTCGGCCCCGCCGCCGCCCGTACCGCGCCGCCGCCCCGGCCCGCCGTGGCCCACTGCGGGCCCCCCGAGCCCGAGCCGCGCCGCCCGCCTGACCCGCGCGCCGCGCCCCGCTGCTCCTTCCTCCGCACCGCCCGCCGCCGTAGTCGCCGCCCGCCGCCGCAGTCGCCATCGCCGCCGGTGTCCGCCGCGCCACCGCGCTCCTCCCGCGCCGGAGCCGTCCCGCGCCACCGCCGCCTCCGCGCGCCGGGTCCGCGCCGCCCCGCTGCTCGCCGGCCCCGCCGCCCGCGCCGCTCGCCCGCTGCTCGCCGGCCCCGCACCGCTCGCCGGAGCCTCCGCCTCGACGGAGACCTCGAGCCCGCCGGATCCCAGATCCACTTCTCGGTTGACCTCTTCCCCCCCTCGAAAATATTCCAAGTCCTCTAAATTTTTGCATCATCATCACCTGTTCATCATGCCATAACTTTGTGTCCGTAGCTCCGTTTCGCGCGTATAATATGTCAAATTGTTCGTATCGAGGAGTACATCATTACGTTCTATTGCACCATTTACATTTGAGGCCATATTGATGCCCGAATTGCTGTTAGAAGTGGGCTAGTTGATGTTAGTGGCTGGATTTTATCTGAACATGCACTTTTGTCATTTTTTCCATGATTGATGTGTACCTCCTATGATGTTGAGTCCTACAAGAGTTATGTAATATGCCATGTTACCTTTCCAGAGAATTATGCCGTGTATTTTTTTGATCTTTGTGGTGACTAGCACAAGCATGTAAACTAGGGCACTTGATGTTGCTGATTTCAGAGACTGTAATTTCACGAAGTCCCTGACTGCTGTTATTTTCATGCCATGTATTCATGTTGTTTCCGAGAGATCTATACATATTTTGAGCATGGTCAATAAGGTTGTTTCGAACTTGAGTATTTTACGTATCCATCAATGCCTTTGTTTGTAATTATGGAGTGACATAGTTTGAGTCAATCGAGCTCTACTTTTGCTTCAAAATGTTGCTGGCAGATTGTTTACATGTTATTCGATTTTGCCGATCTTGGTGTAGTTGATCCTTTCATGCTTTGATGTTGTTCTTGCCATGTATAGTTACTATGCCATGTCTTCTTGATGTATGTATGCTTAGTTTATCATGCAATACGCTGTAGTGAGAGCATCGAGCTCGCGAACATGCCTACTCGTTATCTGTTTTTGACATGTCCAGTTTTCTGCTAAGTCTGAAACCTGTAACGAAACTTGCTTAATTGACATGGGTGTAATCATATTTTCTGATCCCTTTTGGCTTATGGTCAGTACGGGACTTTTGTCAAGTGCTTTGAGTATATTCACGCCATGCCTTATTTTGTTATGTTATGATCCTGTAGTATGATGTTTCATTGCTCTGAACATGCCATCCTGATGTTAGTTTCTGCCTTGTTGATATTTTCACTAAGTCTGAGAACCTGTTATCTTTTGCACTTTTGCCATGCTTGTTTGAACCTGTTATGATGTGAATTAGCCGTAGCTCATTGTTCATCTTTTGTCGAGCATCTTGAGTAGATTAGTGTCATATGCTTTGTTGATATGTTTGGGTGCAGTAGCTTAATTTCTTGATGCTTGCTAAGTAGCATCATGCTGTTAATGTCAGATTATCGTCATTCTTGTTTTGCTTGTCATTTGCAAACCGTGCATCCGATTCCGGTGATCTTTATATTGATTTCAAACGAAATCACCTCACCTATCCAGTGGCATACTTGGTTTGTCAAGATTATGCCTTGTTCATCCTTGTCCTTCCGGAGCAGGCATATGCATTGCATATCACATCTCGCATATCATGCCATGTTTTACATCACGTTGCTTGCGCATTGCATCGTGATTGATATTTGTCCCCTTTGCTTGTGTTCTTGTTGTGGGTAGAGCCGGGAGACGAGTACGTGAACGAGGAACCTGTTGAGAACGCTTTCGAGGATCAAGCTTTCGACAACTCTGAGAACCTTGCAGGCAAGATGACCGTACCCTCGAAATCACTTCTATCTTTGCTTGCTAGATGCTCGCTCTTTTGCTATGCCTATGCTGCGATACCTACCACTTGCTATATCATGCCACCCATATTGCCATGTCAGCCCCTAACCATCCATGTCCTAGCAAACCGTTGATTGGTTATGTTATCGCTTTGCTCAGCCCCTCTTATAGCATTGCTAGTTGCAGGTGAAGATGAAGTTTGTTCCTTGTTGGAACATGGACTTGTTGTTCCTTGTTGAACATGGTTACTTGTCGGGATATCACAATACCTCTTATTTAATTAAAGCATCTATATACTTGGTAAAGGGTGGAAGGCTCGGCCTTTTGCCTGGTGTTTTGTTCCACTCTTGCCACCCTAGTTTCCGTCATACCGGTGTTATGTTCCCGGATTTTTGCGTTCCTTACACGGTTGGGTGATTTATGGGAGCCCCTTGACAGTTCGCTTTGTATAAGACTTTTCCAGCAAGGCCCAACATTGGTTTTACCATTTGCCACCTAAGCCTTTTTCCCTTGGGTTTTGCAGACTCAAGGGTCATCTTTATTTTTAACCCCCCCGAGCCAGTTCTCCTTCGATTGCTGGTCCAAACTAGAGCCCTTTGCAGCACCACCTCGGGGCAACTCGAGGGCTGGTTTTAGTTTCACGGAGTGTTCATCCGGATGTGCCCTGAGACCGAGATATGTGCAGCTCCTATCAGGATTTGTCGGCACAATCGGGCGGCTTTGCTGGACTTGTTTTATTACTGCCGAGATGTCTTGTAGTCCGGGATTCCGACACTGATCGGGTCTTCCCGGTAGAAGGAATATCCTTCGTTGACCGTGAGAGCTTATAATGGGCTAAGTTGGGACACCCCTGCAGGGTATTATCTTTCGAAAGCCGTGCCCGCGGTTATGAGGCAGATGGGAATTTGTTGATGTCTGGTTGTAGAAAACCCGAAGTTGACCTTAACTAAAACACATCAGCCGCGTGTGTAACCGTGATGGTCTCTTCTCGGCGGGGTCCGGGAAGTGAACACGGTGTTGGAGTAATGTTTGACGTAGGTCATTTCAGGATCACTTCTTGATCACTTCTAGTTTCACGACCGTGCTTTGCCTTCTCTTCTCGCTCTCTTTTGCGTTGCAGCCACCATATATGCTAGCCGCTTGCTGCAACTCCACCTCACTATCCTTTTCCTACCTATAAGCTTAAATAGTCTTGATCTTGCGGGTGTGAGATTGTTGAGTCCCCGTGACTCACAGATATTATCACAACAGTTGCAGGTACCAACGATGCCAGTGCAGATGACGCAACCGAGCTCACGTGGGAGTTCGATGAGGAACGTGGCCGTTACTATGTTTCTTTTCCAGATGATCAGTAGTGGAGCCCAGTTGGGGTGATCCGGGGATCTATGTAGCATTTGGGGTAGTCTTCTTTCATTTTGGTACCGTAGTCGGACCCTGTGTGTACTCTGTATGATGGATGTTTATTATGTATTGTGTGAAGTGGCGACTGTAAGCCAACTATGTATATTTCCCCTTATTTATTACATGGATTGTGTGAAGATTACCTCGCTTGCGACATTGCTCTCAATGCGGTTATGCCTCTAAGTCGTGCCTCGACACGTGGGAGATATAGCCGCATCGAGGGTGTGAGAAGTTGGTATCAAAGCTTTCCCCGACCTTAGGAGCCCCACTGATTGATCGTTTTTAGCGGCCGAGTTGTGTCTAGAAAAATGTTTTGAGTCATTTAGGAATTATATATCGGAGAGTTTAGGAATTCTTTTTACTTCCCAGTCTCCTCATCGCTCTGGTAAGGCTTCCTGACGTAGAGTTTTGACTCTTCTCTTCTCAAATTTCACTAAAAAAAATTTAGGATCACGCGGGTATCTTAGAATCGTTCCGGTGGTTTTATGATGACAACATTGTCTTGGTTGCCTCCCGTCAGCAGGGGTTTTAGTGGAGGTGTCCCGGGGAGTTGAGCTCCGAGGTGCTGTCGTCATAATTTTATCGTTGCAGTTCTGGAATACCTGAACAAAGTAATCTTATTTTGTTTGGTATCCTTTTTGGTATCGAGGGTGTGACAACGTTTGCAAGCGTCCTTACAAGCTTGGGCCAAAAGAGTTGAAGGAATTGAAGAAACAACTCGATGAACAAGAGCGTCTGGGTCTAATCAGACCGAGTTCGTCTCCTTGGGGTTGTGGTGTTCTTTTTGTCCAGAAGAAGGGTGGCACGGACCGACTTTGCGTCGATTACCGTCCATTGAACAAGAAGACAATCAAGAACAAGTACCCACTTCCCAACATCAATGATCTATTCGAGCAACTTAAAGGTGCTAAAGTGTTCTCCAAGCTTGACCTTCGTATGGGTTATCATCAGATTCACATTCGTGAAGAAGATATTCCCAAGACAGCATTCAGAACAAGCTTTGGTTCTTATGAATATACTGTCATGTCTTTCGGCCTTGTCAATGCTCCTCCAACTTTCTCTCGAATGATGAACTTCATCTTCAACCCCTACACCAATGAATTCGTCTTGGTCTATCTCGATGATATATTGGTCTTCTCCAAGAATAAGAAGGATCATGCCAAACATTTGCGATTGGTGCTCGACAAGCTCAGAGAGTATCAATTCTATGCTAAGTTCTCCAAATGTGAATTCTGGCTTGATGAAGTTCTTTACCTTGGGCATATCATCTCTGCCAAGGGCGTTGCTATTAATCCCGAGAGGGTGTTTGTAGTTTTGAATTGGGAACCTCCTCAGAATGTCAAGCAGCTTCGCAGTTTTCTTGGACTTGCAAGCTATTGCCGAAGATTCATTGAGAATTTCTCAAAGATTGCAAAGCCTCTTTCCAATCTCCTCCAGAAGCATGTGAAGTATGTCTGGTCTCCTGAGTGTGACGTTGCTTTCAACACTATCAAAGAGAAACTCGTCACTGCTCTAGTTTTGACTCCTCCTGACGAATCCAAGCCTCATGAAGTTTTCTGTGATGCTTCTCTTCAACGTCTCGGTGCTGTGTTAATGCAAGAGAAGAAGGTTGTGGCCTATACCTCTCGTCAGTTGAAGCCCAATGAAAAGAACTACCCCACTCACGATCTTGAGTTGGCGGCAGTTGTCCATGCGTTGATAACATGGAGACATCTCTTGTTGGGAAGGAAAGTGGATATATTCACCGATCACAAGAGTCTCAAGTACATCTTCACTCAGCCCAACCTCAACCTCAGGCAAACTCGATGGGTCGAAATGATTCAAGAGTATAATCCGAGTATTGAATATACTCCAGGCAAGGCTAATGTGATTGCAGATGCATTGAGCAGGAAGGCTTATTGCAACAGCTTAATCCTCAAGCCCTTTCAACCGGATCTTTGTGAAGCTTTCCGCAAATTGAATCTCCAAGTTGTTCCTCAAGGCTTTCTTGCCAACCTCATAGTCTCTCCTACTTTGGAAGATCAAATTCGTGAGGCACAACTGCTGGATACCATGGTGAAGAAGGTGAAACGTGGTATTGACAAGGGCATTTCCAAATACAAGTGCTATCGCGTTGATGACAGAGATACTCTTTTCTTCGAGGACCGGATTGTGGTTCCTAAGGGTGATCTACGGAAAGTTATTATGAACGAGGCGCACAATTCACTCCTATCCATTCATCCTGGAAGTACAAAGATGTACCATGACCTCAAGCAGTCGTATTGGTGGACTCGAATGAAGCGAGAAATTGCTCAATTCGTGAATGAATGTGATGTATGTCGAAGGGTGAAAGCAGAACACCAACGACCAGCTGGTCTACTCCAACCTCTTGCTATTCCAGAATGGAAGTTTGATCATATCAAAATGGACTTCGTGACTGGTTTTCCTAAGTCCAAGCGTGGAAATGATGCCATCTTCGTCGTCATCGACAAGCTCACTAAAGTGGCTCATTTTCTTCCTATCAAAGAGTCTATCACAGCAGCGCAGCTGGCAGAGCTTTACACCTCCAGAATTGTCTACTTGCACGGCATTCCACAATTGATCTCTTCAGACCGTGGCAGCATCTTTACCTCCAAATTTTGGGATTCTTTTTAGAAGGCCATGGGCACAAACATTCGCTTCAGCACAGCTTTCCATCCTCAAACTAGTGGACAAGTCGAGCGTGTCAACCAAATTCTTGAAGATATGCTCAGGGCTTGTGTTATATCTTTCGGCATGAAGTGGGAGGATTGTCTTCCATATGCTGAGTTCTCTTACAACTACAGCTTTCAAGCGAGCTGGGGCAAGGCCCCATTCGAGATTCTCTATGGCAGAAAGTGCCGTACTCCTCTCAATTGGTCTGAGACGGGCGAACGCCAACTTCTTGGCAACGACTTGATCACAGAGGCTGAAGATATGTGTAAAGTCATTCATGTGAATCTCAAAGCCGCTCAATCGCGCCAGAAGAGCTATTATGATAGCAAACACCGTGATTTGGCTTTCGAGATCGGAGACCATGTCTACCTCCGTGTCTCTCCAATGAAAGGCACTCGTCGCTTCGGTATCAAAGGGAAACTTGCCCCTAGATACATCGGTCCTTTCAAGATCATCAGCAAACAAGGCGATCTCGCCTATCAACTTGAGCTTCCCCCCAACTTTGCAAATGTGCACGATGTGTTCCATGTGTCACAGCTTCGCAAGTGCTTCAAGACGCCTGAGCGCACCATCAACTTTGAAGAGATTGATCTTCAAGAAGATTTGTCCTATCATGAGCATCCCGTTGCTATTCTTGAAGAAACTGAGCGCAAGACTCGCAACAAGTCCATCAAATTCCTGAAAGTGAAGTGGTCTCACCATTCAGACCGAGAAGCCACCTAGGAGCGCGAGGACCATCTCCATTCCGAATATCCGGAGTTCTTTCAGTCCTAGATCTCGGGACAAGATCCTCTCGTAGTGGTGGAGTGTTGTAACACCCCGGATGTAACTTGCCATATTTGTAACTCCAACTCTTGCCATTTCGGCAATGTGATATGATATTCCCTCCGTGGTTGGGTTTCCCGTCTTTTTGCATTTTGTCCTTGTCATGCATTTCATATCATGTCATCATGTGCATCGCATTCGCATACGTGTTCGTTTCATGAATCCGAGCATTTTTCCCGTTGTCCGTTTTGCAATCCGGCGCTCCTATGTTCACCGGTGTCCCCTTTTACCCTTTTCCGTGAGCGGGTATTAAACTTTCTTGGAATGGACTGAGGTTTTTCAAGTGGCCTTGGTATAGCACCGGTAGACCGCCCGTCAAGTTTCGGGTCATTCGGAGGTCGTTTGATACTCCAACGGTTAACCGGGTAACCGCGAAGGCCTCGTGTGTGTTGCAGCCCAAAACCCCTCCAAAACAGCCCAATAACCCATCTAAGTCACTCCCATGTCCATCTTCGTTCGATCACGATCGTGTGGGCGAAAACCGTGCTCAATTTGGAGCCTCCTAGCCCCTCCTACCTATAAATACACCTCCCCCTCCGAAATTTTCGGGCAAACCCTAGTCTTCTTCCACCCCGCGCCGCCGGACACGTCCGGTCCGGCCGGACTAAATCCCGCCACCGCGCCCAGCCAACCCGGGAGCGCCATGTGGCACTCCCCGACGCCTCCGCCGTCCCCGCAGCTGGCCCGCGCGCCGACGTCGCCGCCCGAGCGCGCCCGAGCGCCTCCGGCCACCCGGCCCGCCGAGTGCCGCCACCTCCGCGCCTCGCCCCGCCGCCGTTCACCCCCGCGGCCGGCACCGCCGTCCGCGCCGCCGCGTCCCCGCTCGCCGCCCCGGCTCCGCCGACCTCCGCCGCCGCCGCTCCGCCGCCCGCGCCGTCCTCCGCCCGCGCGCCGCCGCCTCTCCTACGCCGGCCACCGCCCCCGCGCCCGCCAGCGACTTACTCCGGCGAGATCCCGGCCGCCTCGGTTCGCGTGCTGCGGACGAAACCTAGATCTGAGTTTTTCGGAGGTTGTCTTTTCCTCTAAGTCATTTTCTGATGTTATTTTGTTGCATGTTCATCGCATCATAACTTGCTGCATACTGCCCCGTTTCGTTTTTGACATGCCTACTTGTTATCTGTTTTTGACATGTCCTGTTTTCTGCTAAGTCTGAAAACTGTAACAAAACTTGCTTAATTGACATGGGTGCTATTATATTTTCTGGTCCTTTTTGGCTAATGGTCAGTAAGGGACTTTTGTTCAATGATTTGAGTAGATTCATGCCATGCCATATTTTGCCATGTCCTGTTCCTGTAGCAGGTTGTTTCCTTGCTCTAAACATGTCATCCTGATGTTAATTTCCGGCATGATAGTATTTTCACTAAGTCTGTGAACCAGTTATCTTTTGCACTTTTGCCATGCTTGTTTGAACCTGTTATGGTGTGATTTAGCCGTAGCTCAGTGTTTATCTTTTGTCGAGCATCTTGAGTAGATCACTGCCATATGATTTGCTGATATGTTTGGGTGCAGTAGCTTAATTTCTTGTTGCATGCTAAGTGGCATCATGCTGTTAATGGCAGAATCTTGTCATTCTTGTTTTGCTTGTCATTTGCAAACCGTGCATCCGATTTCGGTGATCTTTATATCGATTTCAACCGAAATCAGCTCACCTTTCCAGTGGCATACTTGGTTTTCCAAGATTATGCCTTGTTCATCTTTTTCCTTTCGGAGCACGCATATGCATTGCATACCACATCTTGCATATCATGCCATGTTTTGCATCATGTTGCTTGCGCATTGCATCGTGGTTGATAGTTGTTCCTTTGCTTGTGTTCTTATTTTGGGTAGAGACGGGAGACGAGTACGTGAACGAGGAACCTGTTGAGAACGCTTCCGAGGATCAAGCCTTCGACAACTCTGAGAACCTTGCAGGCAAGATGACCATACCCTCGTAATCACTTCTATCTTTGCTTGCTAGATGCTCGCTCTTTTGCTATGCCTATGCTACGATACCTACCACTTGCTATATCATGCCACCCATGTTGCCATGTCAAACCTCTAACCATCCTTTCCTAGCAAACCGTTGATTGGCTATGTTACCGCTTTGCTCAGCCCCTCTTATAGCGTTGTTAGTTGCAGGTGAAGATGAAGTTTGTTCCATGTTGGAACATGATTATTTTGGGATATCACAATATCACTTATTTAATTAATGCATCTATATACTTGGTAAAGGGTGGAAGGCTCGGCCTTATGCCTGGTGTTTTGTTCCACTCTTGCCACCCTAGTTTCCGTCATACGGGTGTTATGTTCCTTGATTTTGCGTTCCTTACACGGTTGGGTGATTTATGGGACCCCCTTGACAGTTCGCTTTGAATAAGACTCCTCCAGCAAGGCCCAACTTTGGTTTTACCATTTGCCACCTAAGCCTTTTCCCCCGGGTTTTCGCGAGCCCGAGGGTCATCTTTATTTTAACCCCCGGGCCAGTGCTCCTCTGAGTGCTGGTCCAAACTAGAGCATCGTGCGGGACCGTCCCTTGGCAACTTGGGTTATGTTGGTACCTGTACGCTTAGCTTATCCGGTGTGCCCTGAGAACGAGATATGTGTAGCTCGTATCGGGATTTGTTGGCACAGTGGGGTGGTCTTGCTGGTCTTGTTTCACCATTGTCGAAATGTCTTGTAGTCCGGGATTCCGAGACTGATCGGGTCTTCCCGGTAGAAGGAATATCCTTCGTTGACCGTGAGAGCTTATAATGCGCTAAGTTGGGACACCCCTGCAGGGTATTATCTTTCGAAAGCCGTGCCCGTGGTTATGAGGCAGATGGGAATTTGTTAATGTCCGGTTGTAGAAAACCCGAAGTTGATCTCAATTAAAACACATCAACCGCGTGTGTAATCGTGATGGTCTCTTCTCAGCGGAGTCCGGGAAGTGAACACGGTGTTGGAGTTATGCCTAACGTAGGTTGTTCTAGGATCACTTCTTGATCACTTCTAGCTTCACGACCGTGCTTTGCTTCTCTTCTCGCTCTCTTTTGCGAATGTAGCCACCATATATGCTAGTCGCTTGCCGCAGCTCCACCTCACAACCCTATCCTACCTTTAAGCTTAAATAGTCTTGATCTCGTGGGTGTGAGATTGCTGAGTCCCCGTGACTCACAGATTCTACCAAAACAGTTGCAGGTGCCGACGATGTCAGTGCAGATGACGCAACCGAGCTCAAGTGGGATTTCGACGAGGAACGTGGTCGTTACTATGTGTCTTTTCCAGATGATCAGTAGTGGAGCCTAGTTGGGACGATCGGGGATCTGTGTAGCATTTGGGGTAGTCTTCTTTCATTTTGGTTCCGTAGTCGGACCTTGAGTGTAATCTGGATGATGGATGTTTATTTATGTATTGTGTGAAGAGGCGACTGTAAGCCAATTATGTATCTCTTTCCCTTATGTATTACATGGGTTGTGTGAAGATTACCTCACTTGCGACATTGCTTTCAATGCGGTTATGCCTCTAAGTCGTGCTTCAACACGTGGGAGATATAGCCGCATCGAGGGCGTTACATCGGGCCCTCTTGATGGAGGTAAAACCATACGTCCTGCTTGATTAATATTGATGATATGGGTAGTACAAGAGTAGATCTACCACGAGATCAAGGAGGCTAAACCCTATAAGCTAGCCTATGGTATGATTGTTATCTTCTACGGACTAAAACCCTCCGGTTTATATAGACACCGGAGAGGGCTAGGGTTACACAGAGTCGGTTACAATGGTAGGAGATCTACATATCCGTATCACCAAGCTTTCCTTCCACGCCAAGGAAAGTCCCTTCCGGACACGGGACGAAGTCTTTAATCTTGTATCTTCATAGTCCAGGAGTCCGGCTGAAGCTATAGTCCGGCTATCCGAACACCCCCTAATCCAGGACTCCCTCATCGGTCTTCCGAACACTAGGGGCTTCGCTAAAATTTAAAATTATAGAATTCTCTGGCTAAGTGAGAGTGAGAACGCATTATAGTCCGATTGCCTTGTTCGTTGTGCTGAGAACCTCCCTCGAAGGGCCCAAGAATGGGAAAAAGAGTGCTCAGGTTTATCCCGAACACCCCAGCACTCGTGGCATGGGGGCAGAAGCCGACGACTCGCCATCTCTCAGATTTCATAAACGGCCGCATAGAAGGTAATATTTTAAATTCAAACCTGCATTGCATAGCGCATATGAACATGTTTTCAGCGTACAAAATAACACGAGCGAGTTTACTCAAATATTACATCCTTGGAACATTCATCCGCCACAAGGCGGGCACCCTTCAGGACGCCCTCATAATACATCTCGGGGTGGCGATGCTCCTTGCCCTGCGGTGGCCCGTCCTTCACCAACTTCTCAGCATCCATCTTGCCCCAGTGTACTTTAGCACGGGCAAGCGCCCTACGGGCACCCTCGATGCAGACGGAGCGCTTGATGACTTCAAGCCACGGACAGGCATCTGCCAGCCGCCTCACCAGCCTAAAGTAGCTCCCAGGCATGGCCTCTCCAGGCCACAGTCGGACTATGAGACCCTTCATGGCCTGTTCGGCCACCCTATGGAGCTCGACCAGTTGCTTCAGCTGGTCACTCAAGGGCACCGGGTGTCCGGCCTTAGCATACTGAGACCAGAACACCTTCTCCGCCGAGCTCCCTTCCTCGGCCTGGTAGTAGGCTGCGGCATCTGACACACTACGGAGCAAATCTGTGAATGCTCCTGGAGAGCTCCGGACTCGGGTAAGTAACAAGTAATTCACTTTCCCGTGCTTGCTTTTCATAAAGAATGCCTTACCCGCCGCTATATTCTTCATCACCTCAATTTCCTGGAGGGCTTTTTGGGCTTCGGCCTTGGCAGACTTGGCGCTTTCGAGGGCCCGGCGAGCTCGGACTCTCGAGTCTTCGAGTCCAGCTCCAAAGTCTCATGCTTCTTCACGAGAGCATGTAGCTCTTCCTGCACCTCGCCAACCCGTGCCTCATGTTTCTCCCGCTCGGTGCGCTCCGTGGCCGCCTTCTTTTCGGCCTCGGAAAGCGCTTGCTTTAGGGTCGCCACCTCGGTCGCGGCCCCTAGCACACCAATAACGATCCTATAATTTCTTGCAACTGCATCTTATATATATACACACCCGGACAAGGCATTACGTACCTTGGTTCTCCTCGAGCTGCTTCTTGGCAAGGCCGAGCTCTTGCTCGGACCGCTCGAGGTTCTGCTTCAGCGCGTCAACCTCCGCAGTCAGTGCAGCAGAGGCCAACAGTGAAGCCTGCATACGCATATCGACATAATTATATTAGACTCCTGCGAATATTATTAGATCCTCTATTCGGCTTTTCTTTGTGAACACCAAACAGAGCATCAGGGGCTACTGTCTATGTGGTAATATTTTCATATATTTTTTACATACCTCAAAGCCTGTCAGCAGGCTCGCACAAGCTTCAGTCAGCCCGCTCTTGGCGGACTGAACTTTCTGGATCACCGCACTCATAATAGTAGGGTGCTCCTCGTTGATGGAGGCGCCGTTAAGCACCTCCAGCAAGTTATCCGGTGCCTCCGGCTGGACGGGGGTCACCGGCGTGGTAGGCTTGCCCTTCTTAGTAGGGGGCCGCCTGCCAGAGTCCGGAACCACTAAAGGTTCCGGTGTGGTGTCCGGCCCAGGGCCGGACTTGGATCCCTTGGGACCCTTGCTCCCCTTGCGCCTGGAGTCCGGGACGTCGCCTTGAGGCGCCCCCAGGCCTACCTCCCCTCGGTTGGGAACCCCCTGAGACAATACCTCGGCATTATCCGTAGGATTAGGGGAGGAGGCGGCCGGAAGTGAAATGTTGTTCACATCCGACGAACCCAAGGAACCGCTCGATGACACGTCGAGCCGAGCTCAGGGCAGACTGCATAATTATATTCGGCGTCAGGAGAAGCTGTGCAATAAAGGAACGATATGAGTCACTATGGTGTCCGAATACTTACGACTTCGCCAGGGGCTTGGCCCTGGGCGGCCACTCCTCTTCGCTGTCGGCGGCGTTGGTGGAGTAGTCTGGAGGAAGGGTCCTTCCCTTCTTGGACCCTCCGGCCTCCCCAGTTGGGGCGCCTTCCTTTTCTTTTCTCCCCCTGCTGGGGAAGAAACCTCTCTTTCCTCCTCCTCGTCTTCGTGGTAGGACTGCGCCTTGGAGTCATCGGACGATGAGTCCGACACCACCGGGCGCCGGGAACTCTTTCGGGTTCCCGTGGCCTTCTTCTTGTCCTTCTTCTCCGGCACCACGTAGGGTGCCGGAACCAGCAGCTCCGCCAAGCGGGCGTCTGCTGGGCCTTCGTGCAAAGGAGTCGGACAGTCGATCTGTCCGGCTGTCTCCTGCCAGTCCTCTCAAAGGTATGGGAGCTTAGATCCTGCATAGAGTCAAACTATGAAAAACAAGTATCATGTAAGAGGTAAAACAGCTTACCGCGCTGGCTTGGCGCTTCGCGCAGAATCCGCGATCCTCGGTAGTGGGAGGGGCAACCTCGGCGCCCTTGAATAGCACCTTCCAGGCATCTTCGTGTGTTGTGTCGAAGAGCCTATTCAGAGTTTGGTGATGGGCCGGGTCGAACTCCCACAAGTTGAAAGCCCGTCGTTGACACGGGAGGATCCGGCGGATGAGCATGACCTGGATTATGTTGACGAGTTTGAGCTTCTTGCTCACCATGTTCTGGATACATGTTTGGAGTCCGGTCAGCTCTCCCGAACTACCCCAGGATAGGCCCTTCTCTTGCCAGGAGGTGAGCCGCGTGGGGATGACAGATTGGAACTCGGGGGCCGCTACCATTCAGGGTCGCGCGGCTCGGTGATGTAGAACCACCCCGATTGCCACCCCTTTATGGTCTCCACGAAGGAGCCCTCGCGCCATGTGACGTTGGGCATCTTGCCCACCATGGCGCCTCCGCACTCCGCCTGGCGGCCGCTCACTACCTTCGGCTTGACATTGAAGGTCTCCAGCCATAAGCCGAAGTGGGGCTTGATGCGGAGGAAAGACTCGCACACGACGATAAACGCCGAGATGTTGAGGATGAAGTTCGGGGCCAGATCGTGGAAATCCAGGGCGTAGTAGAACATGAGCCCCCGGACGAATGGGTGTAGAGGGAATCCCAGTCCGCGGAGGAAATGGGTAAGGAACACTACCCTCTCGTGGGGCCTAGGGGTGGGGATGACCTGCCCCTCATCTAGGAGCCGGTGCGCGATGTCGTCGGGCAGGTATCCGGCTCTCCTCAGCTTCTTGATGTGTCCCTCCGTGATGGAGGAGACCATCCACCTGCCTCCCGCTCCGGACATGGTTGGAGAAGGTTGAGGTGGGAAATGCGAACTTGGGCGCTGGAGCTCGAGTGTGCGAAAATGGATGAACAAAGGAGGAAGAAGGCGTGGATGAAAAGGTGAATCCTTATCCCCTTATATGGGCAGACGAAACTATGCGTCCCCACCAGCCTGGTAAAACTCACTTATCCCCCAAGCGCCGTAATCAATGGCACGGTTGGGTTACCCACGCCCGTATTGATGAGGATCCCGTGATAAGGGGACACGATCTCTGCTTCGACAAGACGTGCCAAGGAAACCGCCTCACAAAACGCGCTGAGGTGGGACAGTAAAAACAATTCGAATGAAGGCTTGGCTGTGGTGTGATGTCATGCTACAGAATACGTCAGGAGATTAGATTTGTGAAAATACTCTCTCTCTACGATGGTATGTGGAACTTATTTTGTAGAGCCGGACACGATCCTCGTGTTCAAAATCTTCTATGAAGTATTCGGAGGAGGAACCCGCCTTGCAATGTCGAAGACAATCTGCATGTCGGACTCGTCGTCATTGAAGCCTGGTTCAGGGGCTACTGAGGGAGTCCTGGATTAGGGGGTGTCCGGACAGCCGGACTATAACCTTTGGCCGGACTGTTGGACTATGAAGATACAAGATTGAAGACTTTGTCCTGTGTCCAGATGGGACTTTCCTTGGCGTGGAAGGAAAGATTGGCAATACGGATATGTAGATCTCCTCCCATTGTAACCGACTCTGTGTAACCCTAGCCCCCTCCGGTGTCTATATAAACCGGAGGGTTTAGTCCGTAGGACTCAACGAAAACAACAATCATACCATAGGCTAGCTTCTAGGGTTTAGCCTCTCTGATCTCATGGTAGATCCACTCTTGTACTACCCATATTATCAATATTAATCAAGCAGGAGTAGGGTTTTACCTCCATCAAGAGGGCCCGAACCTGGGTAAAAACATCGTGTCCCTTGTCTCCTGTAACCATCCTCCTAGACGCACAGTTCGGGACCCCCTACCCGAGATCCGCCGGTTTTGACACCGACAGAGGCTCTCACATGAATCTGGCCCAGGTACATGCTCATGGTCCCCTAAACATAAATAATTAAATAAATAAATAAAGCTAAATGCTCATGCACCAGTTCTTTAAATTCACGATTTAACAAGAGGATATTATTTCCTATGATAGTGTCGTTACATTCAGTCGATATTATTCTTCGGCAAAGATAGCGACCAGTCTTCTTTCTCCCAGCATTTTCTTCGTGCAACCAGCGGACCCATGCAAATCATAGTCAACGCCGTAAATAGATCTGGTCCATTTTTATTTTTCAATAAGAATGTCCAACCCAGCCCAGCACATTGGCGACATCACTTTATCCTCCGCCTTGGTGCGCTCGCCGTGGCGCCGCCGTCCGGCCCTGTCAACATATTTTTTTTCGAAACGGCCCCTGTCAACATAGTGAATCGGGAGAGGACTGTAGTTGTGAGTATGACAGTACGGACCCACCAGGTCCAGTCCCGAACACAAGCAAGCGCCTCTTTTACTACTCAGATGAACCCCTCGTTTTTTTACTCTAATCCACCCTGCTGATATCTGGGACCCACATCATTTTCAACGTATAGTCAATTAACGACAGAAT
Source organism: Aegilops umbellulata (assembly GCA_032464435.1). NCBI lineage: Eukaryota > Viridiplantae > Streptophyta > Magnoliopsida > Poales > Poaceae > Aegilops > Aegilops umbellulata. Next base: position 63,428,159 of record CP136054.1, on the reverse strand, counting down.
TGCACAACTTTTTTTAGTAGTAATTCGGAGGAGCAGGCTATAAACTGGGTTGTGCGTCTTTGTGGCCCGTCTAACAACATGACCAGCCCAGCAGTTTCTTCTTTGGGAAAATAGGTAGCCCAGTATTTCTTTTTGATGAATACCCGAGCTAGGCCAATTTGTTTTCTCCGACTTACTGGGCTGCAAATCTTTCAAGACGAGGAGGGATGCATTCCGGCCTGGCCAAAGAGTACGGTCAGTGTCGGTTAAAAGTAATATCAAAAGGGGTTGAAAATTCCAAAAAAATTTATAGCAAATGGGATATTAGTTTCTTTTTTCATTTTTATTCTTCACTGATATCTTATACGTACTTCATTGGATTTAACATGACATAGTATTAATTTATTTTTAAATTTGTTTTAGTATGGCTACTAATTTTTGGATTAAGAATATTTTGTTCCCCAGCAAAAATTTGCGAATTTTCAAAATTTCCCACATATTTAGTTAATTTTTTGACCCTGGTACTGACCAGAAAATGGGCAACAATTATACAAATGGAAAACGGGCTGCAATAAATTCCATATGAATTAGAAAATGAGTAAAAATTATAAAAATAATAGCAAATGGGTTGCACGTCACAGATTTCCAGGCTGACTTGTCTACGCAAGGCTTTGTTAGTTAACACACGATTCTAGCAGCAGTCACTGTTGGATGTCCATCCAACGGCTCACGTGCTTCTTCAATCTCTGATCTTCCTGCTCCAGCCGCCTAAACTAGCGCCGACGGGACTGCCTACTCCCTCCTCTTGTGGCCCGCTGTGATGCCGCGCAGGCTTCCCCGGCCCACCCTACTCCCTTCGCTGGCCTGGCCGCACGCAATCAACTGCCTCCTTATTACGCGAAAAAAATGATTCCTCCCACTGACATCTGGGGCGCACCGCTTGGGAGGCTGACCTGTGGGCATACTAAGTTGACGCGTACGCAGGGCTTGTCAATTTAGTCAACAAACGATTCTAGCAGCAGTAACCGTTGGATTTGAATCAAACGGTCCTGTTGCTTCTTCAATCGCTGCTCTTCTTGCACCAGCCGCCCAAACCAGCGTCGGCGAGACCGCCTGCTCCTTCCTCTAGTGGCTGATTGTGCTGCCGTTGAGGCCTCATCACCCCCTACTACTCCCACCGCTAGCCAGGCTCTGCGGCGACGACAGCCTCACACCGCAGTCGAACCGGTGAACCCTCGTACTCCTCTCCGCTTGGGCATCCACTACCGCGTCTTCCTCGGCTCCGCGACGTCCCCTTGCTAGGCCTCGCCGTCGTCCACCGCCTTGGTGCTCTTGGCGCAGCGTGGTCAATGTGGTCAATGACCGACTTCCCTCGGAAGAGTACTGTACGTGGAGAGGCTGACAGCTGGGTCCATGGCCACAGCCCGTTTTTTTGTGATTTGCCAAGTAAGTCGCTTTTCAGGCCTGTTGGGCTACAAATCTTTCAAGACGAGGAGAGCTTTCATTCGGCTATCCGAGAAAATGGCTTATCAGTAATGAGAAATGGGTTGTACATTTTTAAAACACATCAAACCAGTAATTAGTTTCAAATTTCTTTTTTTTCATTTTGAGATTTTAAATTACTTTAATTTTTATGCGTGGACAATTTGTTGTATTTTATATTTATATACATTTATTTTTAAAATCAGTTTGAATGTGACTCGAAATTTCGGGATTAAAAACAGTTCGGACCACACCGAAATATGCAAAATTTCGTATAATTTTTTAACCGTGGCCACAATATGGGCTGTAATGCTAACAAAAAGAATATGGGCTCCAAAAACAACCTTAAGAATTATCAAATGGCCTGTAAATTATTACAAATAATGGCAGATGGGCTGTATGATGTTTTCCACACATTTGAGGCTTTCCTAAAAAAAGGTTGACGCACAAGCAATGACTGTTGGATGTCCATCCAACGGCCGTCGTGTTCTTCAATCTCTGCTCTTCCTCCTCTAGCCGCTCAAACAAGCGCCGGCGGGACTGCCTGCTCCCTCCTCCCCGCAGCCGGCTGTGCTGCCGCGCAGGCCTCACCGCCCCACCGTACTCCCATTGCTAGCCTAGCCATCCCTCTACTCACCCACACCTGTTGTTATTCTCCGGCGACGCCAGATGAACCAGTAAACCCTCGTATAGTCGTACTCCCCTCTGTGTGGGAAACAACTGCCGAGTCTTCCATGCCTCCGTGTCGTTCCCTTCCTAGGCCTCATCGTCGTCCACTGCCCTGGTGCTCTCAGCGCGGCCTGGTCAACGTGGTCAACGACCGACATGCATCTGAAGTGGACTGTACGTGGAGAGGCCGACAGCTGGGTCCTCGGCCGCACGTAAGGAAATGCCATCTTATTACGTGCAAAATAATGATTCCTCCACCTGACATCAGGGACCCGCCGAAAGGGCCTCTGTATTTCGCGAAAAAAATGTTACCGCCGCTGACAGCTCGGACCCACCAGCTATATCTTCGCACGCAAGGAAGTGCTCCTTATTACGCACAAAAAATGAATACTCCCCCTGTTAGCTGGGACCCAGTATAGTGGCAGGCTGACTTGTGGGCCTACTAAGTTGACGGGGACGGAGGGCTTTGTCAACTTAGTCAATATGCACGATTCTAGCTCCAGTGACCGTACGATGTCCATCCGACGGCTGTAGTGCTTCTTCAACCTCTGGTCTTCTTGCTCTAGCCGCCCAAACCAGCGCCGGTCGTGCCTCGTGCTCCTGCCTCCCTTGGCCGGTTGCGATGCGGCGGAGGCCTCACCGCCCCCTACTACTCCCACCTGGACGCCTTAGAGGAAGTGCGTGACGTGGCTAAGGCCCGTTCCGCATTCTATCAACAGCAAGCTCGAAGATATCAAAGCAGAGAAGTACGGGCCAAAAATTACAACGTTGGTGAACTAGTTCTGCGCCTGCCGGATAAGCAAAAGAACAAACTCAAGCCCAAATGGGAAGGTCCATTCATAATCGACCAAATCCTAACTGGTGGAGCGTACCGCCTACGAGATGCGTCGGACAACCGACTCGAGCCGAACCCATGGAACGCCACACGTCTCCGAAGATTCTATGCCTAGCGCCGGACTCTGTGTTTGTCTCCTTCCTCTGTCCATTATTTACATTTATACCCCTTTTTTTACTTTGTCTACTACTCTTTTCTTTTCTAGCCCTTAAAAGGCTCATTATGTGACGCGCTATCCGCGCTCCTTAAACCTGGGGGCTTCTTTAAACAGAAGCTTGTCTATATGGGTTTCATACCCAACGCATGCGTCAGACTTCCGCATGCACCTTTTCTTCGCCATTATATGCATCGATATGACTTAAGTTTTGGCCAAGCTGGGTTGCCTGGCTCCTGTGCTTACCCCTACGTTCCCGATTGTTTGGCTAGGCGGTAAAGGGAGCACCTCTACGATTGTTACTGTCGGATAAGCCGGATGTGTACCTCAGACTGGGTGAAGCCGAAAGCTAGCGTTCTTAAGGGAATATTCGGTCAGTGAACTAAAGATGAACCCTTTCATTTTATACATGCCCCCAGATGATCTTCTGCATTTGTAGTCCGGACGTGCACTTTAGGGCACGCCACCCCAGCGAAAGGAACCCTTAACGGAACTATTCTCTCTGGAAGATGTTTCTTACTAACCATGTAATATAACATAACTAGTTGGGCACTTGTCTGATAAAGCACTAATGACCCCTACGCCTGGTCTCCATGCATACCCCGGTTTTTTTATAACCGTTATGGTATTCGGACACACTCCGGACCGTCAGGTCCCGAGGTCGAAGCGAAAAGGTCGGCAACGACAAACGATCTACAATCCGGCTAGAAGGCATTACACATGTCAATTATAAATTACATAGTCATCTTGACTGATTGTATTCCTCCTCTATACCATCTAACAGGCTGTCTAATTTACAGTCCTGCTGGGAATACTTTGCGGCCAGCTCTACCTGGCCATACACCAAGCTCACAGGGATCTCCTTCCCGTCAGGCCCCATTGGTCCGACCTCGGCCATGTGATTAGGGTCAGACTTCGTAAAGCAGGTCTTCACCATGGCCCAGGCCTCCCTCGCGCCTTGTCGGCAGGCTGATATCTTCCACAACCGGATGCGCCGCCGAGCTCCCGTCGGCTTCTCCGCAAGCTCTCCAAGGCCCTCGGGCGTGGAGTGGGCATGCCATAAGGCCCGGGCAACCCATTGCATTGCCTGCCAAATTCGTTCGTGCAGTTGCAGAAGTTCGGGGAGAAGGTCACCCGTAGAACCGGGCATCTCCTCTGCAGGACGACCTGTGAGCGTACCTATAGACATAATTCTGTTATTCGTCTTCCTCGCCGAACTCCCTTTTTTCAAGAGTTCGCACAAGCACTTACTAAATATGCCGCGTCGAAGACACTGATTCTCCTTCATAGAGTCAGATAGCTGGCCACGAACGTCTTTCAGTTCAACATCCAGCTTGGTGTTGGCATCCTGAAGATCATTCTTCTCTCGCCTCACCCTTGTCAACGTACTCTCGCCAGCCTTTAACTGGCGTAAGAGTTGTTGCCTCTCCGGATCTAGTCCGGCACCATCTGCAACATTAATTGTCAGATTCGCACATAAGCCGCACAATACCAATCTCTCAACGTATATCGTACCTGAGGGGGTCCCTTTTGGCTCCCCTGTTGCGGCTAGTGCGGCCTCTAGTTGGGCCTTGCACTTTTCCAGCTCCTGGGACAGCACGGTGTTCTTCTCAGTAAGAACCTACATATTATATGATCCTTAAATCAGTTCGTTTAACTGTTTCAAGTCTCGGGGGCTACTGGTATATATATATTTAAATTTTCTTACCCGTATGTCTTTCACATACTGCTCTGTGGCCCTGGATAAACCATCTTGAGCAGCACGAAGGTACGCATCTCCCGAATTGAAGGCGTTTAAGGCCTCTCGGGAGAAACAAGCGTCGCGTAGAACTGTCCGGCGACGCCTATGGTTCATGGCGCTCTCCACTTCTGAATTTGTGGCAGATAGCCGGTCCGCATCCTCTGTTGAAGGAGCGTCCGGCGCAAGCCTGGTGTTCGTCCCCGCCTCTGGACCAGACGTTGGAGCCTGGCTAGTAGAGGCGCGGTTGGCGGCCCCTCCGGATATAGTCCGGCGAGGCCTCTTCGTCCTGGAAATAGTACGGATGTTAATATGCCCTGACAGAATAACGCCAGGAAGACAGAGGGCGCATTATACCTTTGTGCCGAACTCTCAGTCCGGACTTCATCCCTTTTTACCCCACGGGGCCCAGCAGGTCCTTGTTGGCCAGCCGCCGCAGGTTCGGCCTCCCTCCTCGGAAATCTCCCCTGTAAAATACGGTTGTCATCAGAAACACCGGAATATGTAAGGACGGAATCTCTCTTGCGGGAATAAACACTCCGGTTTCTGTCACCTGGGAGGCCGGGATTAACCCGGGATAATCAGCCGTAATGGCTACCAAGGTATTATCTTTGCTTCACTGGTGGAACACCCCGTCGATGAGCTCCACCGATATGTCCGGATCCTCTTCGGAGTCCGGATCGAGGGACCGTTCTGGGTCCTCGGGCTGTGGAGGGCAGCTGTTGATATCCTTTACCTCCTGTCGAAGCTCCTGCATTGAAATCACCAGATTACGTATCTAGTCATGGGAGCATTAAATAAGCGGGCAAGTGCAATTGTTCACTTACCCAACTTGGAGGTTCATACATAGTAAATCCGGCCCGCGGGTTGACGCGGAGGAAGTCCTCCTTTTCTCCCTTGTACAAAGATGTTAGAATCTTTACTAGAGCGGCAGCTGTGTCTGGCCCCTTGCGGCCATAACCGGTGGCGTCATCCTCCCCGTTGAAATCCCACATGGGGTGGCTCCTATATTGAAGCGGCTGCACCCCCCGCGTAATACATGCGGCCATGACTCCAATCATGGTTAGTCCGGAATGAGCCAACAGTCTTATCCGGCCCATCAGGTAAAGAACGTCTCTGTTGCTTTCTCTCTGAGAGCTCCGCGGACGCCAACTTAAGCTTTTCTTTAAGGGAGCCATGCTGAACTCAGGGAGGCCGACCCGGACAGGGTCCGGCAGCGGGACGTCATCTATGTAGAACCATTCTGAAGGCCAGTCCTCGGAAACCTTCTCTGGGGTTCCGGATAGGTATCCGGTCCCAGCGATGCGCCATATTTCGGCTCCGCCCACTTGGTATATAGACCCCTTCTGAGAACGGGGCACCAAGCAGAACAACCTCTTCCACAGCGCAAAATGAGCCGCCTAAAAACAGCTCGCAAAGGGCAACGAAGCCTGCAATATGTAGCACGGAGCCAGGCGTGAGGTTGTGCAGCTGGAGGCCGTAGAACTCCAGAAGCCCGCGGAGGAATGGATGAATTGTAAATCCCAGACCCCTTAATAAATAAGGGACGAGGCACACCCGCTCTCCTTTAGAAGGATTGGGGGTGCTCTCCGCTTGCTTGCCGCCGTTGTAGGTGGCGAGTCTGGCTCGGACTGGGACCATACATGCTTGGGGAAGGAATCCTTTGGCCTGCAGTGACACTAGCTCGCTGTGTGGGATGGTGCAACTCTCCGAGTCTCCGGATTTGGGGCTGGAGGGGCGAGTGGAGGAGCTACGACGGCTGGCCATGTTGGAATGGACCTTTGCTGGAGACGCTCTGATGATAACTCGCGGGGGGAAGAAGATGTGGTTTTGATCTACATCCCCATCCCGTTAAATAGGCGGCTCGTTTATATGACCAAGGGTGTGAATATAAAAACACCCCCGGGCTTTTCGCATTCGTTCAACACGTGGAAGACGGCAATTATTGGGCACCGAGACCGAGGAGCGCTACGGACATTATTCATACAGGTACACGAGATTCGGAGGGGGGACCCGCCCTGCAATGCCGAAGACAAATTTGCGCGCTGGACTCAACGTCATTGAAGCCTGGTTCGGGGGCTACTGAGGGAGTCCTGGATTAGGGGGTGTTCGGATAGCCGAACTATATCTTCAGCCGGACTCCAGGACTATGAAGATACAAGATTGAAGACTGTCCGAAAGGTTCTTTCCTTGGCGTAGAAGGCAAGCTAGGCGTGCAGATATTCAAGATCTCCTACCAATGTAACCGACTCTATGTGACCCTAACCCTATCCGGTGCCTATATAAACCGGAGGGTTGTAGTTCGTAGGACGAACACATCATAACCATCATCATACCCATAGGCTAGCTTCTAGGGTTTAGCCTCCTTGATCTCGTGGTAGATCCACTCTTGTACTACCCATATCATCAATATTAATCTAGCAGGAGTAGGGTTTTACCTCCATCGAGAGGGCCCGAACCTGGGTAAAATAAAGTGTCCCTTGTCTCCTGTTACCATCCGACCTTGACGCACAGATTGGGACCCCCTACCCGAGATCCGCCGGTTTTGACACCGACAATCGATATAGTTGACTAGAGGGAGGGGGTGAATAGGCAACTAACAATTTTTAGCTTTTCTTGACCAAATTAAACTTAGCATCAAAATAGGTTGTCTAGATATGCAACTAGGTGAGCAACCTATATGATGCAACAATAACAAGCACACAAGCAAGCAAGGTATACAACACAATCTAAGCTTGCACAAGCAAAGGTCAGAGATAACCAAAAGTGGAGCCGGTGGAGATGAGTATGTGTTACCGAAGTTCCTTCCCTTTGAAAGGAAGTATGTCTCCGTTGGAGCGGTGTGGAGGCACAATGCTCCCCTAGAAGCCACTAGGGCCACCGTATTCTCCTCACGCCCTCACACAATGCGAGATGCCATGATTCCACTATTGGTCCCTTGGAGGCGGTGACCAAACCTTTACAAACAAGGTTGGGGCAATCTCCACAACTTAATCGAAGGCTCCCAACGACTCCACGAAGCTTCACCACAAATGATTATGGATCATAACACGTAGTAGGTGACCTCGACCGTCTAGGGTGCTCAAACACCCAAGAGTAACAAGATCCGCAAGGGATTAGTGGGGGGAATCAAATTTCTCTTGGTGGAAGTGTAGATTGGGGCCTTCTCTACCAATCCCTAGAAAATCAACAAGTTTGAACGACTAGGGAGAGAGATCGGGCAAAAATGAGCTTTGAGCAACAATGGAGCTTGGGGAGGGAAGAGGTAATCTTCTTGGGGAAGAAGACCCCCTTATATAGTGGGGGACAAGATCCAACCGTTACCCACCCACTCAGCCCGCGAGACGTGGTACTACCACACACGCTCGCGGTACTACGGCAGGGAGCTACGATACTAGCGCACCTTGTTGCTGTACTACCGCTCGTGTGGTAGAAGCCAGGTGAGGTCCTATTGCACTAGGCAACGAGCTGTAGAACCGCCAAAGCGGTACTACCGCGCGCCCCTGCGGTACTACCGCACGACAGGGCTTAACTGGGCTGGGAAAACGCACAGACTAAATAAATTTCGTCCATGATTACTTCCGCTGAGTTTGGGACGTGCGAAAATCCGGCACGGTACTACCACTCGCAGGGAGTGGTACTACCGCGTAGGGGCGGAAGTAAAAAATTACTTCCGCGCCTACTTCCGCGCGCGCCAGCGTTCTCGGCTAGAGACAGTGGTACTACCGCTCGCGAGGAGCGGTACTACCGCGTGGCGCGGTACTATCGCAAGCCAGGGCGGTACTACCGCAGGCCCCTGTGGTACTACTGCTCCCTTGAGCAGTACTACAGCATGCCACAGAACCTATAGCACTTGGAGGCCTTCATCTCGCAGCGACAAGGATAAACGGATGGTGCTCCAATGAAGCAAAGGAAAGGAGCAAAGGAACAGATGTGTATTCGTTGATTTCACCCTAACCTTTCTGAAGCGGACCCCGTCTTAATAGTACGGCTTTCCTACGACTCAAATCCACTGAAAAGAAACATAGAAAACCGCCGTCTTCGATAGGCTCCGAGGGGCACCGAATCGTCTTGTGCCTAAACATGAGATATCTGAAATTCTCAATGCACACGATTAGTCCGCAAATGCACTGTCATCAATCACCAAAACCACAAAGGGTGAAATATGCCCTTACAATCTCCCCCTTTTTGGTGGATTGATGACAATACGGGATTTGCACATAATGATATAAACTGAAGATAAGCAAACCCAACATCTATAAAATATAGACAGGCTCCCCTAGATGTGTGCACTCTATAGGTAAGCTTTGGACTGTACGGCACACATACTGGGATCAACACCCCCCCTATATTTTATAGACAAGGCAATCCTTGCAACAATATAAGTGACACTAAGCATGGAGGCAAGGTAAAGTAAGTGAGCATGAAGTAAAGGGCACAAGATAACATAAGCTCAAAATCAACTAAACATACTAAACAATAAGATAAGCTTGAGGGCATATGTCTCACACCATATGATAGCATAGGTCTCCTGGTCTCACACGCACACCAACACAAACCAACAAACCAAACCAAAGCAACGAGGGTTCAACGAAACGAAAGCAAAGAGACACAAGACACAAGACTCGCAAATCCTACACTCTCTCCCCCTTCGGCATCGAAACACCAAAAAGGCAGAGAGGACACCTTTGACACAGGTGGTAGCTCCCACTGATGAGATCACCCATCAAGCTCCTCATCTGTCTCAGCAACAGGAACAGACTCCCCATCTGACTCAGTCCACTGATAGACCTGCTTCGCCATCCAGGCAACATCAGGAGTGATGTTCTTCTCTGACCTTCTCGAGACTTGCTCGCCAAGCTTACTCAAGATCCTCTTGTCGCGATGGAGACTCTCCTTCTGAGCAACATGGGTCTTGTACTGTCCCTTGGCCTGCATGCAGAACAAAGGCTTCATCTTGAGCTTTTTAGCCCAAGAGGGCTCCGTAGATGGAGGTGAATACCCCGCAGAACTGTCCTCAGCCTTCTCCTCCTCAAACTCATCCTCATCAATGTCCATACATGCAGCCTTGGCCTCCGCCCGGGTAGTGGTGTTAGGCCACTTGTTCTTCTGGCGCAGCTTAATGGGCTCATGGAGAATCCAGTTGGGAGCCAGAAACTCTTCACCCGAAAAGAGCTTCTCCCAAGTCTTCGAGATCAAGAGGAACAAGTAAGGTCCATAGATGGGCACCTTACGGTGGAACATAGCAAACTGAAGCTCACTCCACATGATGTGAGACATATCAAGTGGTTCAGGTAGTTGACGACGGGCTACCTCACACATGAGCATCATGTCCACGAGATAGGAGTGCACCTTGTCCTTGTCGCCTATTGATACGTCTCCAACGTATCGACTTTTCCTAACGCTTATCCTCTTGTTTGGACTCTAATTTGCATGGTATGAATGAAACTAACTCCGGACTGATTCTGTTTTCAGCAGAACTACCATGGTGTTGTTTTTGTGCAGAAATAAAAGTCTCGGAATGGAATGAAACTTTGCGAGGAATTTTTATAAAATAAATAAGAATTTTTGGAGCCAAGACCTACCGGAGAAGGGCCCCTGGGTGGGCACGACCCACCAGGGCGTGCCCCCCTCTCCTAGCGCACCTAGGTGGGTTGTCCCCACCTGGTGGCCCCGCAGACCCTGAACCGACGCTATAAAATCCTATTTTTCCAGAAGAAAATAAGGAGAAAGAATTATCGAGATCCACGAGACGGAGCCGCCGTCACCTCCTGTTCTTCATCGGGAGGCCTGATCTAGAGTTCGATTGGGGCTCTCAAGAGGGGGATCTTTGTTCTTCATCATCACCAACCCTTCTCCATCGCCAATTCCATGATGCTCCCCACCGGGAGTGAGTAATTCCTTCGTAGGCTCGCTGGTCGGTGAGGAGTTGGATGAGATTCATCATGTAATCGAGTTAGTTTTGTTAGGGCTTGATCCCTAGTATCCACTATGTTCTTAGATTGATGTTGCTATGACTTTGCCATGCTTAATGCTTGTCACTTTGGGATCGGGTGCCATGAACTCAGATCTGAACCGTTTATGTTATCATCATTATATCCATGTTTTAGATCCCATCTTGCAAGTTATAGTCACCTACTACGTGTTATGATCCGGCAACCCCAGAGTGACAATAGTCGGTGTCGGTGTACAAAAAGGGGGGTACGCTTTTTTACCCCTATGACTGTGCACGGGCAGTCTGAGCTACGTGCGCCACCACATCGGGCACGGCAAGGGAGGTAAGCCAAGGTAAGGCCGAAGCTGAAGAGAAGCAGAACAACGCCAAGACCAAGACCACAAAGAGCAAAGGGGACAGAGCAGACCCCCCCGGCAAGATCCTTGCCGGGGGGCAGCTTTAGCTGGCCCGGCAAGATCCTTGCCGTGGCAGCTCGCCCCACACCTACGGAGCGAGGTCACCCTTGAGTCCATTTGCCCCAATGGGGCAAGGATTTGGGAGACATCCCCGTGGTGGCATGCAGATCTTTGTGAAGACATTCAAGACCAGATGCCCACCTAAGAAGGTGATGACCCTTGGCGGGATCCCAGCCAAGGAGGACCACAAGGCCCCAGGCAAGAGCCTTTCCGGGGATGACAACGAGCGCCACGGCAAGACCCTTGCCAAGGACGCCCGTGGGGCCACCATCAGGCCCGCACCAGCCGCACCTCCACCGCCGTTCGCATGCAGCTGCCGACCCAACCAGTTGGGCAGGCACCTGTGTGGCGGCGTACAGATCTTCGTGGATACCCATCACTGCGCCACCTCAGCTGCTTGCCTGCCTACATGGCACCACAAGCACCGCTGGCCAGGGCGCGTGTCAACGCGAGAGGAAGCGGCGACGGACAGGACAAGGCTCTCCCCCGTCCCCGATAAAGCAAGGACACCTAACCAAGGCGCGTTAAATGCGCCTTGTCATGTAATGCGAAGGATAGACTCGCATTACTGTACCCTTTCCACCTCCTGTGTGCCACTGTGGCAACCCCTTTCCTATAAAAGGAGGCCCGAGGCGACCACGAGGGGGATTCGGCTTTTTTGGAGCTCTTCACGCCCCATAGCTAGCTCAAGAACACTGATATACAATCCACCAAAGCAGGAGTAGGGTTTTACGCGTCCTCGCGGCCTGAACCTGGATAAGCGAACCGCGTGCTATCTGTTTGATCCACTCTTCTCACGAACCCCGCGCCCCGCAACCGTAGTAGGGATTCTTGTGATCCCATAGGTGTCGTTTCCGACCGACATCTTTGGCGCGCCAGGTAGGGGGCAGCACAGTTGTGAGAATCGGCTTTAGCAGTTAGTTCGACGCTCCTTCATCGTCATGGCGCCCAAGAAGAAGACGACCGTGGCGGTTGGCCCGTCGGAAGCGGAACATCCCGTCCTGACGCGGGCGGGCAGCGGACCGGTCGCCGAAAGGACCCGGGGCGCCGTTCGCGAACACCAACACCGTCCCAGCAGCCAGAGTTTGGGAGGCGGCGATGTTCGTACGCCTCGCAACGAGATGCATGCCGCCAAATCCAAAGACGGAGCTAGGCCCTCCGCGGGCGGCGCGGAGCTGCCACCCCGTCCGAAGGCGACGCGAGGGCTTCCCAGACTCCCACGCCGGCGCCGACGGCGCGCTCCTCTCAAGCGGCATGCGACGAACGGCGTAATCACACCGATGAATCCGGGCGTCGCCGCGGGAAGAGCCCCGAGCGCCCCTCCCGGGATGTAGAAGACCTGCCCGCTCGCCAAGGCGCTGGCGAAGATGGCACGCGACCACGGGGTCGTGATAGAGCTCCTTCTGACATGGTCAGAAGTCGAAGCGCGTCGCGATCCGTGCAGGTTTCGCTGCCACCAACGCCAGCAGAAGCCCTGGCGCGCGCGCGCAGTTGCTCCTCGATTTCCCTCCCACTACGGGAAAACTCGACAAATGAGAGCCACCATCCGAAGCCTTGTTGCGGTGGACAACAAATACGAACCGAGCCCGGTGGAGCCCCCGGGTCGACGCTCCGACGGAGTCCCACGCACCAGTGGAAGGAGAGCCAGCTGCGCCGCGACCACGGTGCACTCGCCCCCTCCTTGCCCGGCGCCGCGGACGCCAGCCCGTCGTGACGTCACGGGCGACGAAATCTCCATAGGGTCGTCCGACCCACGGACCCACTGTGACCAGCGCCAAGTCCTTCGGGAACGAGAACATGAAGACGCTCAAACCACTATCGAGCACCGGCGAGGAGCACGCCACCAATCAGACAGGCGAGCGGGGCCTGCTGTGAACCACCCGGCACCGGAGAGCCCTGGAGGCCTACCTTACGAGGTAGGCTGTCCGGCTTTTACCCGTGAGCTGCGGCAGTTCCAGTGGCCCACTCACCGCACTTTCAAACCTGACGTGGGCGAAAAGTACAGCGGCAAGGCTCACCCGTCTGAGTTCCTCAGCGTTTACACCATCGCGATGCAAGCTGCCGGAGCCTGCGACGATAAGGTGCTTGCGAATTACTTTCTGTTGGCTCTTAAACCCAACGCCATGTCATGGTTGATGCACTTGCCGGTACACTCCATTTCCTCCTGGTCGGATTTATGCCATGACTTTGTGGGCGCCTTTACTGGAGGCCACCAAGCCCATGGCCAGGCGAGCGACCTGCACGTCATTCCCCAGAAGGGAGGCGAGAGTCTCCGCAAGTATATACAGAGGTTCAGTCAGATACAGTCCAATATCCCTGATGTTCACCCTGCCGCCATCATCAGCGCGTTCCATCAGAATGTGCGTAACCGCAAGATGCGCGAAGAGTGGCGATGAACAAGGTGAAAGATGTAGCAGAACTCTATGTTCTCGCTGACAGATGTGCCCGGGCTGAAGAGGGAAGGAAGTACCCCGGCAAAGATGCCAGCGTGGAAACTGACTCCTCAGATGAGGATACCGCCGCCCTGGCGAAGAAAGGCCGGCGCCGCAACAAGAAGCGCAAAGGAAAAGCCGTGCTTGCCGTCAAGGGATCTGGCGACACCGGCTCCACCAAGAAAACCAAGGCAGATGACCCCGGCAAGGAAATTGCCGGGTGTGTCGCATGCCGGGCCTTGGCGGCTGCCGAGAAGTCAGGCAACTCCAACAAGAGGTACTGCAAGATCCACCCCACCAAAGGCCATGCTCTCCAAGACTGCCGACAGGTTGAGCTCCTCGCTGAGAAGCAGAGGGCTGAATATGAGAGGCGGGACAAGGAGAAGGGCCAAGACGGTGCTGAAGGATCCGGCAAGAAGCGTGATGGCCAGGCGGGCCGTCGTGGCAAGGATAAACAACAGGAGAGGCCCGCCCGGGGCCGTGACAGAAAGCCAGAAGACGATGATCACGAAGAGGACGACGAGTCCGGCGACCAAGAGTTTCAGAAAGCTATAGAGGCCATGTGCGTCGACGGCGGCGCCTCGCTGCATACCTCTCATCGCCGGCTTAAACAGTGGGCGAGAGAGATTACAGCGGCAGAGCCGTCGTTTGATGCCCAAAGGCCGCTGAAGTGGTCCAGCACACCTATCATTTTTGATGCTAAGGATCACCCTGATCTCACTACTGTGGTCGGGTGCTTGCCGTTGTTGGTTTCACCAACGATACGCAACCTCAAGGTGACAAAGATGCTAGTCGATGGCGGGGCCGGTCTGAACTTGATCTCGCCTGCCGTGATCGAGAAGCTGCAGATTCCTGATGGAAACCTCGAAGAGACGGGCACGTTTCAAGGGGTCAACCCGGGAAGAAGCCAACCCAAGGGAAAGGTCACGCTGCCCGTGACTTTTGGAAGCGACCTGAACTACAGGACGGAGAGGATCGTGTTTGATGTTGCCAAGATCCCCTTGCCCTACAATGGGATCCTTGGCCGCCCAGCGCTGGCCAAGTTCATGGCGGCGTCACACTACACCTACAACACCCTGAAGATGCCAGGACCTGTGACGATCATCAACTTCCCCTCCGAAAAGACAGATGCGCTGATTTGCGCTGACCAACTATACCAGCAAGCAGTTGCAGAAGCTGCCGCCACTAGGGCACTTGCTCCTGGCGCTGGGGCCCCGGGAGGGAAGAAGAAGAAGAAGGCCGGTGAGACCTCGGACACACACTCCGGCAAGCGCACCTCTTCAGAGTGTAGCGCTGCCGTTGAGGACGTGCCAGAGAGCTCCACCGGCGGAAACAAGAAGTCCAGGGCCACACCGCTGGGAACCTAGAAGGTTTCCGTCAATGAGGACGGCACGGGAGGAGCTTTTACCATAAGCTCCGCCCTTGACGACAAATAGGAAGACGCGCTCGTCACCTTCCCGCGGGCGAATGTCGATGTCTTTGCATGGCAAGCTTCCGACATCCCCGGTGTTCCCAGGGAGGTGATTGAGCACCACCTTGCTGTCTGTCCTCATGTGCGGCCCGTCAAGCAGAAGGTCAGGAAGCAAGCTTTGGAACGGCAAGAGTTCATCACGGAAGATATCCGGAAACTGGAGGCAGCGGGTTTGGTAAGAGGAGTGCTCCATCCAACATGGTTGGCCAATCCGTTCGTGGTGCGCAAGGCAAATGGGAAGTGGAGGTTGTGTATTGATTACACAGATATCAATAAGGCTTGTCCTAAAGACCCCTTCCCGTTGTCGCGCATCGACCAGATTGTTGACTCCACAGCTGGGTGTGATCTGTTGTCATTCCTCGATGCCTACTCCGGCTACCACCAGATCTTCATGACAAGAGAAGACAAAGAGAAAACAGCATTCATCACCCCATGTGGTACGTATTGTTTCATGCGGATGCCTTTCGGGTTGAAGAGTGCTGGTTCGACATTTGCGAGGGCGGTCCAGATTGGTTTTGAACCATAGCTCCATAGGAATATGGAAGCTTATATGGACGACATAGTAGTCAAAACCAAAGACAGGGCAACCCTCATACCAGATTTGCAAGAGACATTTGCAAACCTGCGCAAGATCAATCTCAAGCTGAACCCTGAGAAGTGCGTCCTCGGCGTCCCGTCCGGCAAGCTTCTTGGGTTCTTTGTGTCACAGCGTGGGATAGAGGCCAATCCGGACGAGATCAAAGCTATAGAGCAGATTGAAGCACCCAAGCGAATCAAGGATGTGCGCCGGCTTGCTGGTTGCATCGCCGCCATGGGCAGGTTCATTTCCAAGTCTGCCGAGCGCGCCCTTCCCTTTTTCAAGATCCTGAAAAAGGCAGGCCCGATGGAGTGGACGCCAGAAGCTGAGGCAGAATTGCAAGATTTGAAGAAATACCTCTCTTCCTCACCAATACTAGTTGCGCCTAGGCCACAGGAGCCGTTGCTGCTATACCTGGCGGCAACGAACCAGGTGGTCAGCGCCGCACTAGTGGCCCAGAGAGAGGTTGACGACGAGGCAATGGCAGCGACAGAGCCCGACACCACCAACGCGGAGACGACACAGCCAGTCGAAGTGCCGCCAAAGAAGAAAATGATGCAGCACCCGGTCTACTTTGTTAGCTCCCTCCTGCAGGGGGCTAGATCAAGGTATTCCGGCGTGCAGAAACTGCTCTTCGGCCTTCTTATGGCCTCGAGGTAGCTGCGTCACTACTTCCAGGCACACGAGATCACTGTCGTCACTCGCCTCCCTCTGCAACGGATATTGCACAATCCAGATGCAACGGGGAAGATTGTGGAATGGGCACTGGAGCTGTCCAGCTTTGGCCCCAAGTTTGAAAGTACTTCGATGATCCAGAGCCGGGTCCTGGCGGAGTTCATTGCAGAGTGGACCGCAACACCTGACGAAGAAGCCCAAGAGACTGCTCTCCCCGGCAAGGAAGCAAGTTGCAATTGGGTCATGTACTTTGATGGAGCTTTCTCCCTACAAGGTGCCGGGGCTGGCGTACTGCTTGTCGCCCCCACCGGAGAGCATCTCAAGTACGTGATCCAGATGCACTTCCCCAGGGAAGTGTCGACAAACAATACGGTAGAATACGAAGGGCTGCTTGCCGGTCTTAGGATCGCGGCGGACCTCGGAATCAAGAAGCTCATCGTCAGGGGCGACTCGTAGCTTGTCGTTAAGCAAGTCAACAAGGATTACCAGAGCCCATTGATGAAGGCATACGTTCATGAAGTGAGAAAGCTGGAAGAGCGTTTCGACGGTATACAGGCTGAATACGTTCCCCGAGCGGAGAATGACATCGCCGATTACCTGCCAAAATGCGCTGCCCTCAAGCTACCTGTGGAACCAGGTACCTTTGTGCTTCAACTAACTCAGACATCCATTGATCCATCAACAGAGCAGAACAAGAGGAGGAAATCAGGGCTCGGCAAGTACTTTCCCGCCGAGCTCCCCGGAGCCACCGGCAAGGATGTTGCCAGGGACGCTGAGCCCGCCACCGGACGGCTAGCTCCGACGGAGCGTCAAGCTCTTGCCGTCCAAACAGCCGCCCCAATAGCGGAGGAAATGCCTTTAGTCCTCGCCGTCGAGCCTCAGGCTCCGGCGTGGGCACAGCATACCGTCCGATTCCTCCAAACAGGGGAACTTCCAGAGGAGCAGGAAGAAGTGGAAAAAGTAGCCCGTCGCTCTACCATGTACCAGTTCGTCGATGACGTCCTCTACAGGAAGAGGCCGAACGGTGTGAAATTGAAGTGCATCCCTCGAGAGGAAGGACTGAGGCTGTTGGCGAAGATACACGGAGGCATATGTGGATCCCACATCGGGTCAAGGGCCCTTGCCGGCAAGGCATTCCGGCAAGGTTTCTTCTGGCCCACCGCCCTCCAGGATGCGACGACACTAGTCACCAGGTGTGAAGCGTGTCAGTTCCATTCAAAGAAGCTTCATCAGCCAGCTCAAGCCCTTCAAACCATCCCTCTCTCCTGGCCCTTCTCGGTCTGGGGGCTCGACGTACTGGGCCCTTTCCCCCACGCTGTCGGGGGCTTTGAGTACTTGTACGTTGCAATCGACAAGTTCACAAAGTGGCCGGAGGTGGAGGCAGTGAGGAAGGTCACAACTCAGTCAGCCGTCAAGTTCATCAAGGGGCTAGGGTGTCGTTTCGGTGTACCCAACAGGGTCATCACCGACAACGGCACGCAGTTCACAAGCCGCACCTTCATGCAATATACTCAAGACCTCGGCAGCAAAGTCTGTTTCGCTTCCGTTGCCCACCCACGAAGCAACGGTCAAGCTGAGAGGGCAAATGCTGAAGTACTGCGAGGCTTAAGTACAAAGACCTTTGACAGGCTACACAAGAGCGGGAGGTGCTGGATTGATGAGTTGCCGACGGTTCTTTGGTCGATCAGAACGACGCCAAATCAAGCCACCGGCTAGACACCCTTTGCCCTAATATACGGGGCCGAAGCAGTTCTCCCCACTGAACTCATACACGGGTCACCTCGAGTGCTCGCTTATGATGAGCTTGAGCAAGAGCAACTACGTCAAGATGACGCAATGCTCCTTGAGGAAGACCGTCTTCGGGCGGCTGTGAGAGCAGCACGCTACCAGCAAGCCTTGCGCCGCTACCATAGCCGCAACGTTCATGCCCGAAGCCTTGAGGAAGGCGACCTTGTACTTCGGCGCATTCAATCGGCCAAGAATTCCAACAAGTTGACGCCAAAGTGGGAAGGCCATTATCGGGTAATACGAGTCACCAGGCCCGGCGCAGTCCGCCTGGAGACCGAAGACGCCGTTCCGGTGAGTAACTCCTGGAACATTGAGCATCTTCGCAAGTTTTACCTGTGAGGCGCGGCTTGCCGGGCCCCCCGGCAAGCCACCTTTTGTACAAGCATTGTCGATGATGCATGTAACCCTTTGTACAAAGCCAGGCGCAGACCCTGAGCATAAATAAATGAAGCGCTGGCGCCCTGAGTTATAGCATGCATGCTAGGTCGAGTCTCGTCCTTGGTTACGGTTGATAGTGCTTAGCGGCGACTAACCCCTAGCTTAGAGGTCGAGTGTGCGTCCCTTTGCCGTTCTTTCGTCTTCTTTGGTTCGCAGGACTCACACATATCCTTGCCGGACCACTTAAGGACGAAAAAGAGAAGGAGGACGGACCAGCATCTAGACCCCGGCAAGCCAATATCATCGGGGGCTGCAAGAGCAAAGATTCACCCACGTCAAACCAAAGTTGCCAGGGGCTACAGCTTTAGATAAGTTCTTCATCCCTTATCATGCATTCCCTTATGGACTGAGGTATGTGAAACCTTGTTTTTCCTAAAAAGCTACCGTGCTCCTCTAACTCTAGGCCCTAGGACTTGTTCTTGAGGCCAGGTTTGATCGTAGTCGCGGCAGCGAAAGGATGAAACGAGGAGCCTGAACCCGCCTCATCCCTGCCTCCGCCAAAGGCACAAGAAAGGTCGAGTGAGCTGGGGAGACGGCAAGGCCTCTTGCCGGGCAAAGAAATGTTTATCTTAGAGATATCAAGTTTTTACCCCTTGTTGTGGGTTCTACCCGCAAACAAATGGCCCGGCAAGCATCCCTTTTTCATTAAAAGCATTCCATTCAGGTACAGTCCATAGGGAACGAAAAACATGAATGATGGGATTACAAGTTTTAAATTCAGCTAAGGCCCGAAGGCTTACAAACTAAAAAGAGATAAGGTGCCCGTGACCCATTTCTTGTCCCTCTCCTTAGCAGGCAGGTCAAGGAGGCGAAAAGGGAAAAAGAGGCGCCTAGGCGAGCTACGGGTGGCAGAAGACACCAAGAGAACATCCCGGTGGCCGTCCGAAAGCTGGATGGTGATGGCGGCGCCGGAAGCAGAGCTCGAAGACGAGGCGGCAGGACGTCAGCACACGTCGAAGGCGTCGGTGCCCGTGTACACTGAGTTGACGGCCTTGCTGCCCGCCCTCTTCCTCTTCCGCAGCCTCCCAACGCCAGCCACCCAAGGAGATGACCCCGAGAAGTTCAAGGAGCCGGCGACACGGATGATGGGGTCGCCGGTGCCGCGCGGAGCGGCACCTGACACCTAGTCGGACCCGTCATCCTGCCGCCTACTGCCCTCGTCGTCGCTGCCACAGTCCTCCTCGTCACTCCCGCCCGAGGAGGAGTCTTCGCTATCAGAAGAACTCTCCACGCAGCACCTTGCACGGGTCCCGAAGAGCCTGAAGACCTTGACGGAGAGGAGGCCGCCCTCCATCAGTTTGAAATGGAGAGTGAGCCCCTCCGTCAGGCGGTGGAGATGAGCGAACGTCTTCCATCCTCGACGAAGATACATCACGTGACGGGCCGGGAAATCAACGCGAACCCGCGTGCCGCTGATCCCGCAGCCCCTCATATGCAGCCGCAATGACTCCGGCGGATCAAGCTCCATCTCCCGCGCAAATGGAGTTAGGAGACGAAGGCGATGACGAGGCAGCCGGCGCAGCCTGACGAAGAACTCGCAAGGGTCGTCCCCAACGTGGCCCTCCATGGGAGGAGGAACCGCTGGCGGAGGCGAGGCCGGCGCGCCGCCCCGTCCTCCTCTTCCCCGAGCGCCTCGGCCTCGCCCCCTCCCCCTTCCCCTCGCGGCTGGCTCTGCCACCGTAGGTGCGGGAGAAGGAGGTACGTGTTGTCGAGCAACGACCCTCGCCGCCACCATTGAAGGACCAAGGTTCCCTCTCTCCATGGCGGATGGAAGGGGGGAGCAGAAGCTGAAGAAAGGAGGAGATGAAAGAATGCGGGGTGCCATCCTCCCCCTCCCGCTCCTTATAAAGGAACGGGGTAGGGGCTCGGCCGCCCCACTCCACCAATCCAGACATGGAGGGCGCAGGGAACTGGAGCCGACCCGCTGCCCCGGCCCGCGGCGGCCCGGTTTCCCACCTCCACCAATCGCCACCCCAAGCGCATGTGA
Organism: Aegilops umbellulata; assembly: GCA_032464435.1. Classification (NCBI taxonomy): domain Eukaryota; kingdom Viridiplantae; phylum Streptophyta; class Magnoliopsida; order Poales; family Poaceae; genus Aegilops; species Aegilops umbellulata. The sequence goes on along the minus strand of CP136054.1, from coordinate 63,407,523 downwards.
GCCATGTGGCCGGCATGCAGGACCGAGGCGACGGGTGAGGCGACCTCTCCCCACCCGTGATCATGGGGAGTGGGCGCATTAAAGACCACGCCTCGGCCCCGTTCTGTAAATGGGCCGCGCCTCCACGCCTTCCTCCGTTTATGGGGAAGGCGCGAACCGCCCCCCTTTCTTACTACGACGTGACGCATGCATGTGGAGCTCAGCCCCACGCACGCCGCTCACGTCATGCACGCCTCCCCACGCCGCGCCACGCGTGGGACGCGTGGAAAGCGCAGCGCGCAAAGAAACTTACTGCGGTAAAATCCGCCCGCCTGCCCGCACACCGTTTTTGGGCCTAGCCCAACAACGCGTTGCGCTTATGTGTGGCCCAGGCCTGGGGGCTCCTGTCGGTGTACAAAAAGGGGGGTACGCTTTTTTACCCCTATGACTGTGCACGGGCAGTCTGAGCCGCGAGCGCCGCCACACCGGGCACGGCAAGGGAGGTAAGCCAAGGTAAGGCCGAAGCTGAAGAGAAGCAGAACAACGCCAAGACCAAGACCACAAAGAGCAAAGGGGACAGAGCAGACCCCCCCGGCAAGATCGCCGTGGCAGCTCGCCCTACACCTACGGAGCAAGGTCACCCTTGAGTCCATTTGCCCCCATGGGGCAAGGATTCGGGAGACATCCCCGTGGTGGCATGCAGATCTTTGTGAAGACATTCAAGACCAGATACCCACCTAAGAAGGTGATGACCCTTGGCGGGATCCCAGCCAAGGAGGACCACAAAGCCCCCGGCAAGAGCCTTGCCGGGGATGACAGCGAGCGCCACGGCAAGACCCTTGCCGGGACCCCGGCAAGGCCCTTGCCAAGGATGCCCGTGGGGCCACCATCAGGCCTGCACCAGCCGCACCTCCACCGCCGTTCGCATGCAGCTGCCGACCCAACCAGTTGGGCAGGCACCTGCGTGGCGGCGTACAGATCTTCGTGGAGACCCACCATTTGTGCCACCTCAGCTGCTTGCCTGCCTACATGGCACCACAAGCACCGCTGGCCAGGGCGCGTGTCAACGCGAGAGGAAGCGGTGACAGGCAGGACAAGGCCCTCCCCCGTCCCCGATAAAGCAAGGACACCTAAGCAAGGCGCATTAAATGTGCCTTGTCATGTAATGCGAAGGATAGACTTGCATTACTGTACCCTTTCCACCTCCTGTGTGCCATTGTGGCAACCCCTTTCCTATAAAAGGAGGCCCGAGGCGACCAGGAGGGGGATTCGGCTTTTTTGGAGCTCTTCACGCCCCATAGCTAGCTCAAGAACACTGATATACAATCCACCAAAGCAGGAGTAGGGTTTTACCCGTCCTCGCGGCCCGAACCTGGGTAAGCGAACCGTGTGCTATCTGTTTGATCCGCTCTTCTCACGACCCCCGCGCCCCGCAACCGTAGTAAGGATTCTTGTGATCCCATAGGTGTTGTTTCCCACCGACAGTCGGGACCACTCTCGGTGATGACCATACTTTGAGGAGTTCATGTATTCATATGTGTTAATGCTTTGTTCTGGTTCTCTATTTAAAGGAGGCCTTAATATCCCTTAGTTTCCAATATGGACCCCACTGCCACGGGAGGGTAGGACAAAAGATGCCATGCAAGTTCTTTCCATAAGCACGTATGACTATTTACGAAATACATCCCTACATTATATTGATGAACTAGAGCTAGTGACATATCGCCCTAGGTAATAACTGCCTCATGATGAATATCATCCAACAAGTCACCGATCCAATGCCTTTGAATTTATCTTATATTGTTCTTGCTAAGTTACTACTGTTATCATCACTGCTACACTTGCTACAAAATTACTGCTATCACTGTTACCGTTACCGTTGCTACTATTACTATTATCAAAACAATCAAAATACTTTTCTACTGATCACTTTGCGGCAAATAATTAATCTGTAGGTGTGGTTGAATTGACAACTCACCTGCTAATACCTTCAAATATTCTTTGGCTCCCCTTGTGTCGAATCTATAAATTTGGGTTGAATACTCTACACTCAAAAACTGTTGCGATCCCCTATGAAGGAAATATGCCCTAGAGGCAATAATAAAGTTGTTATTTATATTTACTTATATCATGATAAATTTTTATTATTCATACTAGAATTGTATTAACCGAAAACTTAGTACATGTGTGAATACATAGACAAACACAGTGTCCCTAGTATGCCTCTACTTGACTAGCTCGTTAATCAAAGATGGTTAAGTTTCCTAGCCATAGATATGTGTTGTCATTTGATGAACGGGATCACATCATTAGAGAATGATGTGATGGACAAGACCCATCCAATAGCTTAGCACTATGATCGTTTAGTTTATTGCTATTGCTTTCTTCATGACTTATACATGTTCCTCTGACTATGGGATTATGCAACTCCCGAATACCGTAGGAACACTTAGTGTGCTATCAAACGTCACAAGGCAATTGGGTGATTATACAGATGCTCTATAGGTGTCTCCGATGGTGTTTGTTGAGTTGGCATAGATCGAGATTAGGATTTGTCACTCCGTGTATCGGAGAGGTATCTCTAGGCCCTCTCGGTAATGCACATAACTATAAGCCTTGCAAGCAATGTGACTAATGAGTTAGTTGCGGGATGATGCATTAAGGAACGAGTAAAGAGACTTGCCGGTAACGAGATTGAACTAGGTATGATGATACTGATGATCGAATCTCGGGAAAGTAACATACCAATGACAAAGGGGACAACGTATGTTGTTATGCGGTTTGACCGATAAATATCTTCGTAGAATATGTAGGAGCCAATATGAGCATACACGTTCCGCTATTGTTTATTGACCGGAGATGTGTCTCGGTCAAGACTACATAGTTCTCAAACCCGTAGGGTCCGCACGCTTAACGTTCGATGACGATTTGTATTATGAGTTATGTGATTTGGTGACCGAAGTTTGTTCGCAGTCCCAGATGAGATCACGGACATGATGAGGAGTCTTGAAATGGTCGAGACATAAAGATTCATATATTGTAAGGTTACATCCGGAGACCGGAATGGTTCGGGTCGTTCCGGATGAGTTTCGGAGTACTGGGGGTTACCGGACCCCCCTCAGCAAGTTATTGGGCCTCATGGGCCTAGTGGTGGAAAAGAGGAGTCCGGCCAGGGAGTGGTGCGCGCCCCCTAGCCCAAACCGAATTGGACTAGGGTTGGGGGGGCTTTCCTTCTCTCCTCCTCCTCCTTCTCTCCTTCTCCTATTAGGAATAGGAAAGAGGAGGGTAATCCTACTTGGACTAGGGAGTCCTAGTAGGATTCCCCACACCTGGTGCGCCCCCTTGGGCCGGCCACCTCTTCCCTCCCCTCCTTTATATACGTGGCCAGGGGCACCCCAATAACACACAAGTTGATCTTTTAGCCGTGTGCGGTGCCCCCCTCCACAGTTACACACCTTGGTCATATCGTCATAGTGCTTAGGCGAAGGCCTGCGCCGGTAACTTCATCATGACCGGCAGACTAAGGCATAGCCTAGTGGTGGGAAGGGGCTGATGCCTTCCAACCCACCCAGGTTCAAGGCATGGTACTTGCAATTCGGGTTTGTTGCACCAATTATACTGTAAGGGGTTCCCTTACGGTCTTTCTGTCAAAAAACTTCATCATCACCGTCACCACGCCGTCTTGCTAACGGAACTCTCCCTCGGCCTCAACTGGGTCAAGAGTTCGAAGGACGTCACCGAGCTGAACGTGTGCTGATCTCGGAGGTGCCGTACGTTCGGTCTATTTGGGTACGTGGACACACTCTCCCCGCTCATTGCTATGCTTCTCCTAGATAGATCTTGCGTGAATGTAGGCAATTTTTTTTGAAATAATACGTTCCCCGCAGTGGCATCAGAGCCAGGTCTATGCGTAGATGTTATATGCACGAGTAGAACACAATGGGTTGTGGGCAATAATAGTCATACTGCTTACCAGCATGTCTTACTTTGATTCGGTGGTATTGTTGGATGAAGCGGTCCGGACCGACATTACATGACCGTGTTCATGAGACTGGTTCTACCGACGTGCTTCGCACATAGTTGGCTAGTGAGTGTATATTTCTCTAACTTTAGTTGAATCGAGTTTGACTACACCCGGTCCTTGTTAAAGGTTAAAACAACACACTTGATGTAAATTTGTTGTGGTTTTGATGCGTAGGTAAGAACGGTTCTTGCTAGAAGCCCGTAGCAGCCACGTAAAACTTGCAACAACAAAGTAGAGGACGTCTAACTTGTTTTTGCAGGGCTTGCTGTGATGTGATATGGTCTAGACGTGGTGATATATAAATTGTTGTATGAGATGATCATGTTTTGTAACAGTTATCGGCAACTTGTAGGATCCATATGGTTGTCGCTTTATTGTATGAAATGCAATCGCCATGTAATTGCTTTACTTTATCACTAAGCGGTAGCGATAGTCGTAGAAGCAATAGTTGGAGAGATGACAACGATGCTACGATGGAGATCAAGGTGTCAAGCCGGTGACGATGGTGATCATGACGGTGCTTTGGAGATGGAGATCAAAGGCACAAGATGATGGTGGCCATATCATATCACTTATTTTGATTGCATGTATGTTTATCTTTTATGCATCTTATTTTGCTTAGTACGGTGGTAGCATTATAAGATGATCTCTCACTAAATTTCAAGGTATAAATGTTGTCCCTGAGTATGCACCATTGCTACAGTTCGTCTTGCCGAGACACGACGTGATGATCGGGTGTGATAAGCTCTACGTTCACATACAACGGGTGCAAGCCAGTTTTGCATACACATAATACTCGGGTTAAACTTGACGAGCCTAGCATATGCAGATATGGCCTCGGAACACTGAGACCGAAAGGTCGAGCGTGAATCATATAGTAGATATGATCAAACATAGTGATGTTCACCATTCAAAACTACTCCATCTCACGTGATGATCGGACATGGTTTAGTTGATATGGATCATGTGATCACTTAGATGATTAGAGGGATGTCTATCTAAGTGGGAGTTCTTAAGTAATATGATTAATTGAACTTTAATTTATCATGAACTTAGTACCTGATAGTATTTTGCATGTCTATGTTGTTGTAGATCAATGGCCCGTGCTACTATTCCTTTGAATTTTAATGCGTTCCTAGAGAAAGCTAAGTTGAATGATGATCGTAGCAACTACACGGACTGGGTCCGTAACTTGAGGATTATACTCATTGCTGCACAGAAGAATAACGTCCTGGAAGCACCGCTAGGTGCAAGACCCGCTGCAGGAGCAACTCCACACGTTATGAACGTCTGGCAGAGCAAAGTTGATGACTACTCGATAGTTCAGTGTGCCATGCTTTACGGCTTAGAACCGGGACTTCAACGGCGTTTTGAACGTCATGGAGCATATGATATATTCCAGGAGTTGAAGTTAATATTTCAAGCAAATGCCCGGATTGAGAGATATGAAGTCTCCAATAAGTTCTGCAGCTACAAAATGGAGGAGAATAGTTCTGTCAATGAACATATACTCAGAATGTCTGGGTACCACAAGCACTTGACTCAACGGGGAGTTAATCTTGCTGTTGATATTCTCATTGACAGAGAGTTCTTCAATCACTGCCACCAAGCTACAAAAGTTTCATGATGAACTATAATATGCAAGGGATGGATAAGACAATTCCCGAGCTCTTCGCGATGCCAAAGGCTGCGAAGGTAGAAATCATGAAGGAGCATCAAGTGTTGATGGTTAACAAGACCACTAGTTTCAATAAAAAGGGCAAAGGGAAGAAGGGGAACTTCAAGAAGAACGGCAAGCAAGTTTCAGCTCAAGTGAAGAAGCCCAAGTCTAGACCTAAGCCTGAGACTGAGTGCTTCTACTGCAAAGGGACTGGTCACAGGAAGCGGAACTACCCCAAGTATTCGGCGGATAAGAAGGATGGCAAAGTGAAAGGTATATTTGATATACATGTTATTGATGTGTACCTTACTAATGCTCGTAGTAGCGCCTGGGTATTGGATACAAGTTATGTTGCTCATATTTGCAACTCGAAACAGGGGCTACGGATTAAGCTAAGATTAGCTAAGGACGAGGTGACGATGCACATGGGAAATGGTTGCAAAGTCGATGTGATCGCCGTCGGCACGCTACCTCTACTTCTACCTTCGGGATTAGTTTTAGACCTGAATAATTGTTATTTGGTGCCAGCGTTAGGCATGAACATTATATCTAGATCTTGTTTGATGCGAGACGGTTATTCATTTAAATCATAGAATAATGGTTGTTCTATTTATATGAGTAATGTCTTTTATGGTCATGCACCCTTGATGAGTGGTCTATTTTTGTTGAACCTCGATAGTAGTGATACACATATTCATAGTATTGAAGCCAAATGATATAAGTTTAATAATGATAGTGCAACCTATTTGTGGCACTGCCATCTAGGTCATATTGATGTAAAGCGCATGAAGAAACTCCATGCTGATGGGCTTTTGGAATCACTTGATTATGAATCACTTGATGCTTACGAACAATGCCTCATGGGAAAGATGACTAAAACTCCGTTCTTCGGAACAATGGAGCGAGCAACAGACTTGTTGGAAATAATACATACTGATTTATGCGGTCCGATGAGTGTTGAGGCTCGTGGCAGGTATCGTTATTTTCTGACCTTCACAGATGATTTGAGCAGATATGGGTATATCTACTTAATGAAACATAAGTCTGAAACATTTGAAAAGTTCAAAGAATTTCAGAGTGAAGTGGAAAATCATCGTAACAAGAAAATAAAGTTTCTAAGATCTGATCGTGGAGGTGAATATTTGAGTTACGAGTTTGGTCTTCATTTGAAACAATGTGGAATAGTTTCTCAACTCACGCCACCCGGAACACCACAGCGTAATGGTGTGTCCGAACGTCGTAACTGCACTTTATTACATATGGTGCGATCTATGATGTCTCTTACTGATTTACCGCTATCATTTTGGGGTTATGCTTTAGAGACGGCTGCATTCGCGTTAAATAGGGCACCATCTAAATCCGTTGAGACGACACTATATGAACTGTGGTTTGCCAAGAAACCCAAGTTGTCGTTTCTTAAAGTTTGGGGCTGCGATGCTTATGTGAAAAAGCTTCAACCTGATAAGCTCGAACCCAAATCGAAGAAATGTGTCTTCATAGGATACCCAAAGAGACTGTTGGGTACACCTTCTATCACAGACCCGAAGGCAAGATATTTGTTGCTAATAATGGATCCTTTCTAGAGAAGGAGTTTCTCTCGAAAGAAGTGAGTGGGAGGGAAGTAGAACTTGATGAGGTAACTGTACCTGCTCCCTTATTGGAAATTAGTTCATCACAGAAATCAGTTCCAGTGATTCCTACACCAATTAGTGAGGAAGATAATGATGAGGATCATGAAACTTCTGATCAAGTTACTACCGAACCTCGTAGGTCAACCAGAATAAGATCCGCACCAGAGTGGTATGGTAATCCTGTTATGGAGGTCATGTTACTTGACCATGATGAACCTACGAACTATGAGGAAGCGATGATGAGCCCAGATTCTGCGAAGTGGCTTGAGGCCATGTAATCTGAGATGGGATCCATGTATGAGAACAAAGTGTGGACTTTGGTTGACTTGCCCGATGATCGGCAAACCATAGAGAATAAATGGATCTTCAAGAAGAAGACTGACGCTGATGGTAATGTTACTGTCTACAAAGCTCGACTTGTTGCGAAAGGTTTTTGGCAAGTTCAAGGAGTTGACTACGATGAGACCTTCTCACCCGTAGCGATGCTTAAGTCTGTCCGAATCATGTTAGCAATTACCGCATTTTATGATTACGAAATTTGGCAAATGGATGTCAAAACTGCATTCCTTAATGGATATCTTTAAAAAAAGTTGTATATGATGCAACCAGAAGGTTTTGTCGATCCAAAAGGTGCTAACAAAGTGTGCAGGCTCCAGCAATCCATTTATGGACTGGTGCAAGCCTCTTAGAGTTGGAATATATATATGCTTTGATAGTGTGATCAAAGCATATGGTTTTATACAGACTTTTGGAGAAGCCTGTATTTATAAGAAAGTGAGTGGGGAGCTCTATAGCATTTCTTATATTATATGTGGATGACATATTGTTGATTGGAAATGATACGAAATTTCTGGATGGCATAAAAGGATACTTGAATAAGAATTTTTCAATGAAAGACCTCGGTGAAGCTGCTTACATATTGGGCATCAAGATCTATAGAGATAGGTCAAGATGCTTAATTGGACTTTCACAGAGCACATACCTTGATAAAGTTTTGAATAAGTTCAAAATGGATGAAGCAAATAAAGGGTTCTTGCCTGTGTTACAAGGTGTGAAGTTGAGTCAAACTCAATGCCCGACCACTGCAAAAGATAGAGAGAAATTCAAAGTCATTCCCTATGACTCAGCCATAGGTTCTATCATGTATGCAATTCTGTGTACAAGACCTGATGTGTGCCTTGCTAATAGTTTAGCAGGGAGGTACCAAAGTAATCCAGGAGTGGATCACTGGACAACGGTCAAGAACATCCTGAAATACCTGAAAAGGACTAAGGATATGTTTCTCGTTTATGGAGGTGACAAAGAACTCGTCGTAAATGGTTACGTCGATGCAAGCTTTGACACTGATCCGGATGACTCTAAGTCACAAACTGGATACGTATTTATATTGAATGGAGGAGCTGTAACTTGGTGCAGTTCCAAACAAAGCGTCGTGGCGGGATCTACATGTGAAGTGGAGTACATAGCTGCTTCGGAAGCAGCAAATGAAGGAGTCTGGATGAAGGAGTTCATATCCGACCTAGGGGTCATACCTTGTGCATCGTGTCCAATGGAATCTTTTGTGACAATACTAGTGCAATTGCCTTGGCAAAGGAATCCAGATTTCACAAGAGAACCAAGCACATCAAAACACGCTTCAATTCCATCCGCGATAAAGTCAAGGAGGGAGACATAGTGATTTGCAAAATACATACGGATCTGAATGTTGCAGACCCGTTGACTAAGCCTCTCTCACGAGCAAAACATGATCAGCACCAAGACTCCATGGGTGTTAGAATCATTACTATGTAATCTAGATTATTGACTCTAGTGCAAGTAGGAGACTGAAGGAAATATGCCCTAGAGGCAATAATAAAGTTGTTATTTATATTTCCTTATATCATGATAAATGTTTATTATTCATGCTAGAATTGTATTAACTGGAAACTTAGTACATGTGTGAATACATAGACAAACAGAGTGTCCCTTGTATGCGTCTACTTGACTAGCTCGTTAATCAAACAAGGTTAAGTTTCCTAGCCATAGACATGTGTTGTCATTTGTTGAATGGATCACATCATTAGAGAATGATGTGATGGACAAGATCCATCCGATAGATTAGCACTATGATCGTTTAGTTTATTGCTATTGCTTTCTTCATGACTTATACATGTTCCTCTAACTATGAGATTATGGGACTCCCAAATACCGGAGGAACACTTAGTGTGCTATCAAACGTCACATCGTAACTGGGTGATTATAAAGATGCTCTACAGGTGTCTCTAACGGTGTTTGTTGAGTTGGCATATATCATGATTAGGATTTGTCACTCCGTGTATCCGAGAGGTATCTCTGGGCCCTCTCGGTAATGCACATCACTATAAGCCTTGCAAGCAATGTGACTATGTAGTTAGTTGCGGGATGATGCATTACGGGACGAGTAAAGAGACTTGCCGGTAACGAGATTTAACTAGGTATGATGATACGACGATCGAATCTCGGGCAAGTAATATACCGATGACAAAGGGAACAACGTATGTTGTTATCTGTTTTGACCGATAAAGATCTTCATAGAATATGTAGGAGACAATATGAGCATCTAGGTTTCGCTATTGGTTATTGATCGGAGATGTGTCTCGGTCATGTCTACATAGTTCTCGAACCCATAGGGTCCGCACGCTTAACGTCCGATGATGATTTGTATTATGAGTTATGTGATTTGATGACCGAAGTTCGTTCGGAGTCCCGGATGAGATCACGGACATGACGAGGAGTCTCGAAATGGTCGAGACATAAAGATTCATATATTGGAAGGTTACATTCGGACACCGGAATGGTTCGGGTCGTTTCGATGAGTTTCGGAGTTCCGGGCCTCATGGGCCTAGTGGTGGAAGAGAGGAGGCCGGCCAGGAAGTGGCGCGCGGCCCCCTAGCCCAAATCGAATTGGACTAGGGTTGGGGGGGCCCTTTCCTTCTCTCCTCCTCCGCCTTCCCTCCTTCTCCTACTAGGAATAAGAAAGAGGACGGGAATCCTACTTGGCTGGGGAGTCCTAGTAGGATTCCCCACACCTGGGGCGCCCCCCTTGGGCCGACCACCTCCTCCCTCCCCTCCTTATATACGTGGCCAGGGGGCACCCCAATAACACACAAGTTGATCTTTTATCCGTGTGCGGTGCCCCCTCCACAGTTACACACCTCGGTCATATCGTCGTAGTGCTTAGGCGAATCCCTGCGCCGATAAATTCATCATCACCGTCACCACGCCGTCGTGCTGACGGAACTTTCCCTCGGCCTCAACTGGATCAAGAGTTCGAGGGACGTCACCGAGCTGAACGTGTGCTGATCGCGGAGGTACCGTACGTTCGGTACTTGGATCAGTCGGACCGTGAAGACGTTCGACTACATCAACCGCGTTACTAAACGCTTCCGCTTTCAGTCTATGAGGGTAAGTGGACACACTCTCCCCGCTCATTGCTATGCTTCTCCTAGATAGATCTTGCATGATCGTAGGCAAAATTTTTGAAATACTACGTTCCCCAACACCCTATACTTTTGGGTTATCACCTATGCGAGGAAACAGAGAGTTGCGGAAGATCCGGTGCATGATGTCAAGAAACGGGTTCAGCACAAAAGACTTCTTGCCACTGGGGAGGGTCTTCTCAACAAGAAAGGGTTGAAGCTTGTTCTTGTTGGCAGCCTCGGGGTTGCCATGTGGGCGGGCACCAACGGGCACATCAAGCCCCTCATCACGAACATGCAACAACTCCATGAACTCCTTCCACTCAGCAGTCATCCTCTTCCCATTTGTCATCCAAGTCATGGTCCGCTTCTCATCCATGTGGAAGTGGACAGAAGCAAAGAACTGAGCCACAAGCTCCGGGTCAAATTCAAGGTGGAAAGTAATGATCCTCTCAATACCAAACTGCTCCACCAAATCCAGAGTCTCTCCAAAATATGCCCGGTTCTTCTTCAGATGGTCCAGTTCAATCCACTGAACTGGCACATAGGTGTTCTGCTTGGCCTTGATCACATCTAAGAAGATGAGATTTCGTTGCTTGGTCCAGAAGATATCATTTCCCCTTGTGAGATCCCTTGCCTTGACGTAGAGTTGAGCTTCCTTCGAATGAGAAACTCCGCTTGAGGCCTCCCATCCATGCCAACATTTGGCTCCTTGATCTTGGTAGCGGTGGTATTCACATTGTGTTGTGGTGCACTGGAGCTCTCAGGAGCTTCTTTGCCGCGAAGACGCTTGGAGCTCGTGTCACGGATGGGATTCGAGCGCCTGGCATTGGAACTGGAGCCACCACCTATGACACACAAACACAAACACACGACAGGAGTGAGAAGGATTATTGCAAAGACCAAGGCCAAAATTGAACAAAACAAGTAGAAATGAGATTGAGTGTGACAAAACAAAGTAATTTATATGTCAATGGTAGTACTGCACCATGAGGTGGAAGTAAAAAAGTTGCATCTGCTCTAGCCGCGGTAGTACTACGCCGGGTGGCACGGTAGTACTACGCCGGGTGGCACGGTAGTACCGCGCCTAGAGCGGAAGTACCGCTCGAGCGGAGCGGTAGTACCGCATGAGGCGGATCTCGCTAGAGCAGGCGGTAGTACCACTCCGGGAGGAGCGGTAGTACCGCAGGGGTTAAATCTTGCCAGAACGGATCTAGGAACATCCGTAAATTTGGATCGGTACTACCGTTGATCAAAGCTACATTGTTGCAACACACCAAATAGCATATCTACTGCACTAGCATTCTCCAACAATCTCCTCTTGCATAGATTTAGCCAAAAATCTCAAGAACTACACGTGCATCTCCCAAAACCTAGAAGCACAACAACGAGGCAAAAAGAGAGGGACTAAGGGAGATACCGGGTTTCATGGCAAGAGGGCAAGGTGGGGATCGATCCCACTGGTTGGAATGCGAGGAGAGCGGCCGGAGACGGAGATCCAGCGAGGTCCTCCGGCGCCGTTCTTGGGAAGGAGAGAGAGACGATGTGAGGGGTGATGTCTACTACGCAATCTTCTTCTTGTAGACGTTGTTGGGCCTCCAAGTGCAGAGGTTTGTAGGATAGTAGCAAATTTCCCTCAAGTGGATGACCTAAGGTTTATCAATCTGTGGGAGGCGTAGGATGAAGATGGTCTCTCTCAAGCACTGTTCAAGATATCTTCCGATATTCCGATAAATCGGCCAATTTATCGCTTACCGTTGTCTGACCGATAAGATAAATCGGCCGATAAATTAGCCGATATGACGATAAATCGTCGATATGCCGATAAACTGGCCGATTTACCCCTTATCTTGGGTCGACAGACAAGTTCCCGATAAGCGATATCCCCAACATTGCTCTCAAGCAACCCTGCAACCAAATAATAAGGAGTCTCTTGTGTCCCCAACACACCCAATACAATGGTAAATTGTATAGGTGCACTAGTTCGGCGAAGAGATGGTGATACAAGTGCAATATGGATAGTAGATATAGGTTTTTGTAATCTGAAAATATAAAAACAGCAAGGTAACTAATGATAAAAGTGAGCGTAAACGGTATTGCAATGCTAGGAAACAAGGCCTAGGGTTCATACTTTCATTAGTGCAAGTTCTCTCAACAATAATAACATAATTGGATCATATAACTATCCCTCAACATGCAACAAAGAGTCACTCCAAAGTCACTAATAGCAGAGAACAAAGGAAGAGATTATGGTAGGACACGAAACCACCTCAAATTTATTATTTACGACCAATCCATTGGGCTATTCCTATAAGTGTCACAAACAGCCCTAGAGTTCGTAGTAAAATTACACCTTAAGACACACATCAACCAAAACCCTAATGTCACCTAGATACTCCAATGTCACCTCAAGTATCCGTGGGAATGATTATACGATATGCATCACACAATCTCAGATTCATCTATTCAACCAACACATAGAACCTCAAAGAGTTCCCCAAAGTTTCTACCAGAGAATCAAGACGAAAACGTGTGCTAACCCCTATGCATAGGTTCATGGGCGGAACCCGCAAGTTGATCACCAAAACATACATCAAGTGGATCAATAGAATACCCCATTCTCACCACGGGTATCCCACGCAAGACATACATCAAGTGTTCTCAAATCATTAAAATACTCAATCCGATAAGATAACTTCAAAGGGGAAACTCAATCCATTACAAGAGAGTAGAGGGGGAGAAACATCATAAGATCCAACTATAGTAACAAAGATCGCGATACATCAAGATCGTATCACCTCAAGAACATGAGAGAGAGAGAAATCAAACACATAGCTACTGGTACATACCCTCCGCCCTGATGGTGAACTACTCCCTCTTCATCATGGAGAGCGCCGGGATGATGAAGATGGCCACCGGTGAGGGTTACCCCCTGGCATGGTGCCGGAACAGGGTCCCGATTGGTTTTTGGTGGCTACAGAGGCTTGCGGCTGCGGAACTCCCGATCTATCCTGTTCCCGGATGGTTTTAGGCTATATTGGTATATATAGGAGGAAGAAATATGTCAGGGGAGCCACGAGGGGCCCACGAGGGTGGAGGGCGCGCCCAGGGGGGTGGACGCGCCCCCTGCCTCGTGCCTTCCTCATTGATCCCCTGGCGTGCACTCCAAGTCTCCCGGATTGTTTTCTTTCCAAAAATAACTTTCCCGGAGGTTTCATTCCATTTGGACTCCGTTTGATATTCCTTTTTTTCGAAACACTGAAACAAGGGAAAAAACAGAAACTGGCACTGGGCTCTGGGTCAATAGGTTAGTCCCAAAAGGAATATAAAAGTGCATAATAAAGCCCATAAACATCCAAGATGGATAATATAATAGCATGAATACTTCATAAATTATAGATACGTTGGAGACGTATCAGCATCCCCAAGCTTAATTCATGCTTGTCCTCAAGTAGGTAAATGATAAAAGAAAGATTTTATGAAGTGTGAATGCTAGCAGGTGCATAAGTTTGATCAATGATAATTTCAATCACCTTTTCTAGCATCATTATATGTCATAACAGTAGTTCAACTCATAGAACTTTTCATGGTCAAGTAACAAGCTATTCAGATGTTAAAGTATAGATCATAGACTTTCTTTAAAACTAACAAACCGTGTTATTAGTCATCAAACAATTACAATTCATCTTATTTTCAGGAAGAGCCTATGTCAGAGCTTTGATTCAGCAAACTTCACATACTCAACTATCTTTTAGTCTTCCATGATTGCTACCACTCAAAGCATATTTTTTGAACAAATAGCATCCACCGAACACAGAGAAAGACGGGGGCTTAATGTTTCGCCTCCCAACTCATTTATCATATAGATAATTGTCAACAATAATAATTCATGATCAAATATATTTGAATGGCCATATATGCTCAGATCTTTCCATCACATGATGCTTGCCAACTAAAGAGTAGGTTGGAATGAGAAGGAATACTATTGACTCTTGCATAAAAGTAAAAGATAGGCCCTTCATAGAGGGAAGCAGGGATTTGCAGAGGTGACAGAGCTCGAAGCAAAAACAGAAATGAAAATAATTTTGAGAGGTATGCTTTCATTGTCAACATAACGACCAAGAGTTCCCAATATCTTCCATACTACATATATTATAGGCGGTGCCCAAACAGAAAGGTAAAGATTTTACTCCCCCTCCACCAACAATCATCAATCCATGGCTTGCCCGAAACAACGGGTGCCTCCAACTAACATCAATCCTGGGGGATTTTTCTTTGCAATTATTTTTTATTTGATTTCAAGCTTTGGATCATGGGACTGGGCATCCCAATTACCAACCATTTTTCTCATGAATGATGAGTGGAGTCCACTCATCGTGAATAACCCACCTAGCATGGAAGATACTGCTAACCCCTAGTCGCTACATGAGCGATTTGGGCATACAAAACAAATTATTATTTGAAGGTTTAGAGTTTGGCACATGCAAGTTTACTTGGAATGGCAGGTAAATACCGCATATAGGTAGATATGGTGGACACTCATGGAAGAAACTTGGTTCAAGGATTTTGGATGCACAAGCAGTATTCCCGCTTAGTACAGATATTTTGGCTAGCAAAGGATTCTAAATAGCAAGCACCACATGTTAGAGGATCCATAACAATATAACTTCTATACAAATATACCCAAGCATAACTCATTATGTTGTCTTCCTTGTCCAACTTCAACTAATTTGCTCAGGTTTGAAAATAATTAATGGGGCTCACAATCATAGAATATGTCCAAGATAGTATATTTATATGTGAAATCTCTCTTCCTTCAATATTCTTTCATGAATTGTTCAAGTGACCAGTACAATGTTTGCTAACCTTCAATAAATTTACCACCTCTACTTCTTATATGTGAAGGCATTACTCCCCATGGGAAAGGCATATGAAACATATATAATTTCGGATTTATGACATTCAAATCATTCAACCATTTACTCATAGGATATAAGTGAAGCACACGAGTAAATGAAAAACTATTCTAAAAGATATAAGTGAAGATCAATGAGTAGTCGAATAATTATGCAACTATGTGAAGACTCTCTAACATTTAGGAATTTCAGATCTTGGTATTTTATTCAAACAGCAAGCAAAGCTAAAGAAAATAAAATGACGCTCCAAGCAAAACACATATCATGTGGTGAATAAAAATATAGCTCCAAGTACAGTTGCCGATGAACGAAGACAAAAGAGGGGATGCCTTCCGGGGCATCCCCAATCATAGGCTCTTGGTTATCCTTGAATATTACCTTGGGGTGCCTTGGGAATCCCCAAGCTTAGGCTCTTGCCACTCCTTATTCCATAGTCCATCGAATCTTTACCCAAAACTTGAAAACTTCACAACACAAAACTTAACAGAAAACGCATGAGCTCCATTAGCGAAAGAAAACAAAACACCACTTCAAAGTACTGTATTGAACTCATTCTTTATTTATATTGGTGTTAAACCTACTGTATTCCAACTTCTCTATGGTTTATAAACTACTCCCTCCGTCCGGAAACACTTGTCGGCGAAGTGGATGTATCTAGACTTATTTTAGTTCTAGATACGTCCATTTCTACCCATTTATGCGACAAGTAATTCTGGACGGAGGGAGTATTTTACTAACCATAGACTCATCAAAATAAGCAAACAACACACGAAAAACAGAATCTGTCAAAAACAGAACAGTCTGTACTAATCTATATCAAACGTATACTTACGGAACTCCAAAAATTCTGAAATAAATTGGTGGACCTGAGGAATTTATCTAGTAATCATATGCAAAAAGAATAAACTAAATAGCACTTTCCATTAAAAAGTTTTAGCTAATCTCGTGAGCGCTAAAGTTTCTGTTTTTTACAGCATGATCATAAAGACTTCACCCAAGTCTTCCCAAAGGTTCTACTTGACACAAACACTAATTAAAACATAAAACCACATATTAACAGAAGCTAGATGGATTATTTATTACTAAACAGAACTAAAAAGAAAAAAACTAAAATAAAATTGGGTTGCCTCCCAACAAGCGCTAACGTTTAACGCCCCTAGCTAGGCATGATGATTTCAATGATGCTCACATAAGACATAAGAATTGAATCATAAAGAGAGAATCATGAAGAATATGACTAGCACATTTAGGTATAACCCACTTCCTATACATAGGGATTTTGTGAGCAAACAACTTATGGGAACAATAATCAACTAGCATAAGAAGGCAAAACAAGCATAACTTCAAAACTTTAAGCACATAGAGAGGAAACTTGATATTATTGCAATTCCTACAAGCATATGTTCCTCCCTCATAATAGTTTTCAGTAGCATCATGAATGAATTCAACAATATAATCAGCACCTAAAGCATTCTTTTCATGATCTACAAGCATAGAAAATTTAGTACTCTCCACACAAGCAAAATTCTTCTCAAATAGTGGGAGTATCATAAGAGACTTGAATACTATAAATTGTTTCCACATTAAAAGAGTAATGTTCAGAAAAAGGGTAATCATAATCATGAAAAGTTATATATATATATATATATATATATATATATATATAATCACTACTTTTTATAGCATAAGTTTCATCACAATAATCATCATAAGTAGCAACTTTGTTCTCATCATAATCAATTGAAACCTCTTCCGAAATAGTGGATACATCACTAAATAAAGTCATGACCTCTCCAAATGCACTTTCATAAATATTATAAGATCCAAAATCCTCCAAAATAGTGGATCATTACTTCCTAAAGTTGACACTCTTCCAAACCCACTTTCATCAATATAATCATCATAAGTAGGAGGCAAGCTATCATCATTATAAATTTGCATATCAAAACTTGGGAGACTAAAAATATCATCTTCATTAAATGTAGCATCCCCAAGCTTGGGACAAACATTAATTGCAGCAAATATATTCTCAAAAACATTATCTTCATCAAACACAGCATCCCCAAGCTTGGGCCTTTACATATCATAAGCATAATCACTCTCATCATTAATAGTATGGATAGCACCAATAGTATAGCAATTATCATATTCTTCCAAGAAAGTGCCAAAAAGATTTTCAAGATCATAAGAAGTATCATTATCTTCCCAATCATAATCATCACAACAAGCAATAGGCATAACGAGATCATCATCAAGTGCATCACCTTCCACAATTATTTTTGATTCATTTTCATGAGGCACAACAATAATAGGACCAACATTATTTGGGAGAGATATCTTTTTACCTTTCTTCCTTTTTCTTTTCTTCTTGTTCACCACATCATGTGTGGGTTCAATCCTCTTTTTGGATCTCCTTATTAATGAGATTGGTTGAATAGAGGGCTCCTCCTCGTTACCTGATTCATAATAAGAAATAATAGGAGAATATTGGGAAGTAACTTCCCTTTCGTGAGTATTCTCTTCATCTTCTATTTGTTTTCTTTTCTTTATGTTATTGGCAATATAAGGATTTTCAATGCAATTCACCGCATAATACATATAAATTTCTTCTAGATCAAAATCAAGAAGTTTATACCTGGAAAATTCTGGAAGATGCTTAGTTATACGTTTCATTTCTTCGTAACCCATAAGTAAACTAAGTTCATTATAATGTGCAAGGGAAATCAAGTCATCACAATTTTTGGACACGATTAAATCATGAAACAATTTGCATCGGATAGTTAAATGACCCCGTTCATTGCAAAGTTCACAAGTATGGCCAAGAAAATTTAAAATTTCAGCACAAACATCTAGCCTTTCTTGCAACAATTTAGTTTCTAAATGCTTATGCCTCTTGCAATATCTATCTTCCCTATTTGGTGTGTACTTGCAAACCCAATGCACTCCACCAAAATTGACATGTTTATAGGAGACATTTTCATTGTAACTAGTGCAATCATCATTAGTTCTATGGATATTCAAAGAGTTCATACTAACAACATTGCAATCATGCTCATCATTCAAAGATTTAGTGCCAAACATTTTAATGCATTCTTCTTCTAACACTTTGGCACAATTTTCTTTTCCATCATACTCAGGAAAGATATTAAAAAGATGAAGCGTATGAGACAAGCTTAATTCCATTTTTTGTAGTTTTCTTTTATAAAATAAACTAGTGCTAAAACAAGAAACAAAAAGATTCGATTGCAAGATCTAAAGATATACCTTCAAGCACTCACCTCCCCGGCAACGACGCCAGAAAAGAGCTTGATGTCTACTACGCAACCTTCTTCCTGTAGAAGTTGTTGGGCCTCCAAGTGCAGAGGTTTGTAGGACAGTAGCAAATTTCCCTCAAGTGGATGACCTAAGGTTTATCAATCCGTGGGACGCATAGGATGAAGATGGCCTGCAACCAAATAACAAAGAGTCTCTTGTGTCCCCAACACACCCAATACAATGGTAAATTGTATAGGTGCACTAGTTCGGCGAAGAGATGGTGATACAAGTGCAATGTGGATAGTAGATATAGGTTTTTGTAATCTGAAAATATAAAAACAGCAAGGTAACTAATGATAAAAGTGAGCGTAAACGGTATTGCAATGCTAGGAAACAAGGCCTGGGGTTCATACTTTCACTAGTGCAAGTTCTCTCAACAATAATAACATATTTAGATCATATAACTATCCCTCAACATGCAACAAAGAGTCACTCCAAAGTCACTAATAGTGGAGAACAAAGGAAGAGATTATGGTAGCGTACGAAACCACCTCAAAGTTATTCTTTTCGATCAATCCATTGGGCTATTCCTATAAGTGTCACAAACAACCCTAGAGTTCGTAGTAAAATAACACCTTAAGACACACATCAACCAAACCCCTAATATCACCTAGGTACTCCAATGTCACCTCAAGTATCCGTGGGAATGATTATACGATATGCATCCCACAATCTCAGATTCATCTATTCAACCAACACATAGAACCTCAAAGAGTTCCCCAAAGTTTCTACCGAAGAATCAAGACGAAAACGTGTGCCAACCCCTATGCATAGGTTCATGGGCGGAACCCGCAAGTTGATCACCAAAACATACATCAAGTGGATCAATAGAATACCCCATTGTCACCACGGGTATCCCACGCAAAACATACATCAAGTGTTCTCAAATCATTAAAAGACTCAATCCGATAGGATAACTTCAAAGGGGAAACTCAATCCATTACAAGAGAGTAGAGTGGGAGAAACATCATAAGATCCAACTATAGTAACAAAGCTCGCGATACGTCAAGATCGTATCACCTCAAGAACACGAGAGAGAGAGAGAGAGAGAGAGAGAGAGAGAGAGAGAGAGAGAGAGAGAGATCAAACACATAGCTACTGGTACATACCCTCAGCCCCGACGGTGAACTACTCCCTCCTCGTCATGGAGAGCGCCAGGACGACGAAGATGGCCACCGGTGAGGGTTCCCCCTCCGGCAGGGTGCCGGAAAAGGGTCCCAATTGGTTTTTGGTGGCTACAGAGGCTTGCGGCGGCGGAACTCCCGATCTATCCTGTTCCCCGATGGTTTTAGGCTATATTGGTATATATATATAGGAGGAAGAAATATGTCAGGGGAGCCACGAGGGGCCCACGAGGGTGGAGGGCGCACCCAGGGGGGTGGGCGCGCCCCCTGCCTTGTGCCTTCCTCGTTGATCCCCTGACATGCACTCCAAGTCTCTCGGATTGCTTTCTTTCCAAAAATAACTTTCCCGAATGTTTCATTCCGTTTGGACTCTGTTTGATATTCCTTTTTCTTCGAAACACTGAAACAAGGGAGAAAACAGAAACTGGCACTAGGCTCTGGGTCAGTAGGTTAGTCCCAAAAGTAATACAAAAGTGCATAATAAAGCCCATAAACATCCAAGACGGATAATATAATAGCATGAATACTTCAAAAATTATAGATACGTTGGAGACGTATCAAGGGGGGGAGATGAATGGGTATGGGGGAGTTGGAACTCCCCCTGCCCGCTCTTAACCCCCACGCGCTCGCGACGGCGCGGTAGTACCGTGGGTCATCACGGTAGTACCGCCCGGGCGGAAGTACCGCATTCAGGGCGGTAGTACCGCTCCTCAACCGGCAGTACAAAATTATTGTCGCGATGGAGGCGGTAGTACCGTGCCGTGGGCGCAGCTGTGCAAGCACAGGAGCAACCCAACTCCAGAGGTAGTACCGTGGCTTGCCACAGTAGTACCGCAAACCCAAGAGAGTGCACGTTCGTCAAAAACAGAAAAACACGGCCTTTGTAATGCAATCTTCAAGCAACCGGACACACAAACGAGCACACACGAGGCAACTCAAACACATACACGGCTCAAAACAAGGCAAAAGACAACAAGGACCAAACACGAACCAAAACCTCTCAAAGAGAGAGGGCGGTGGCTGGAGACACCTATGTTTGAGATAATTGGTATGGCACCGCAAAGAATTATCCTTGGGCCCATGACCAAAACTCGTCTTTGAAGCACAAGTACCATAAAAAATGGCTAATGTGAACGAGTTGATCAATTTATGCATAATGGGGGGAGGGAGAGTTCATTGAGAGAACAACACTCCCCCTATGTCCATGCCTACACCTTAACAAGACATCTAGATGAGTATGGTGGGGTGTGCAAAGGTTCAAGACACATTGCTCAAATCAATGATATTTAGCTCATGCCTTAACTCGTGAAATCTTGCTTCATCCAAGGGCTTCGTGAAGATATCTGCAAGGTTATCATGCATGTTGACATAGTTGAGCTTGATTTGTTGGGGAACGTAGTATTTCAAAAAAATTCCCACGATCACGCAAGATCTATTTAGGAGAAGCATAGCAACGAGTGGGGAGAGTGTGTCCACGTACCCTTGTAGACCGAAAGCAGAAGTGTTTATCAACGCGGTTGACGTAGTCGTACGTCTTCACGATCCGACCGATCTTAGCACCGAACGTACGGCACCTCCGTGTTCAAGACACGTTCAGCTCGATGACATCCCTCGTACTCTTGATCCAGTTGAGGGCGAGGGAGAGCTCCGTCAGCACGACGGTGTGGCGATGGTGATGATGAAGTTACCGGCGCAGGGCTTTGCCTAAGCACTACGACAATATGACTGAGGTGTGTTTCTGTGGAGGGGGGCACCGCACACGGCTAAGAGAAACTTTGGTGTGCCTTTGGGGTGCCCCCTCCCACGTATATAAAGGGGGAGGGAGGAGGAGGCCAGCCAAGGTGTGGCGCGCCCAAGGGGGGAGTCCTACTCCAAGTAGGATCCCCCCTTTCCTATTCCTACAAGGAGAAGGGGGAAGGAGGAGGAGAAGAGAAGGAAAGGGGGGTGAGGGAGTCCTGGATTAGGGGGTGTCCGGATAGCCGGACTATAACCTTTGGCCGGACTCTCGGACTATGAAGATACAAGATTGAACACTTCGTCCGTTGTCCGGATGGCACTTTCCTTGGCGTGGAAGGAAAGCTTGGAAATATGGATATGTAGATCTCCTTCCATTGTAACCGACTCTGTGTAACCCTAGCCCTCTCTGGTGTCTATATAAACCAGAGGGTTTTAGTCTATAGGACGAACAACAATCATACCATATGCTAGCTTCTAGGGTTTAGCCTCTCTGATCTCGTGGTTGATCCACTCTTGTACTACCCATATCATCAATATTAATCAAGCAGGAGTAGGGTTTTACCTCCATCAAGAGGGCCCGAACCTGGGTAAAAACATTGTGTCCCTTGTCTCCTGTTACCATCCGCCTAGACGCACAGTTCGGGACCCCCTACCCGAGATCCGCCGGTTTTGACACCGACATTGGTGCTTTCATTGAGAGTTCCTCTGTGCCGTCGCCATCAGGAAGGATGCCGCATCCCATCTTTAAAGACGGTACTGTTGCTAAGGGAGCTTTGGCTGTCGGCCAAACTCTCCGGCTAGGTGGTTTTCTTATGACCACCTATTCGGCCGCTACGCCGACGATGACTTCTCGGGTCATCAAAAGCAATCTTCACGTCAACTCAGAACTCGCCGAGCAGTTAGATCCAATGGAGCTCTTTTCCCTAAACGAGCTCTTGGATCGCATCGCCGCCCTGGGAGTCGCTACAGACTACGACCAGATTGGGCCTAAATCCGATCTGAGAGAGATTAACTCTCCCCAGGTCACCCATCATGTTGCGGTGGTGGAGGAACAATGCGGCGACCCTTCATCTATCTTAAGGACTAGCTATGTCCGGATTCCCGATCCCTCCAAGCCGGATACCCGCGGAGGGGAGGACGTCACTCAAGCCCTGGACCTAGAATCAGGCAGCGGGCTAGACTCATTGGACAACATCCAAGAATCCAAGCTTCCGAGTTCGGAAACTCCTTGGCCCCTGAGTCTCAGATTGGGTGAGGTTTCGGATTCAATAAAACCCACCCACCCAAACATAAGCGATCTATCCCAAATCAGGCAAGAGCCCGAAGAAACAGTACATCTTTACTGGGCCAGATTCCTCCTGGTCATCAACAGGATAAAGGACTGCCGCGAGGAAGACGCAATTTCATTCATCTGCAATAATTGCACGGACAAGGGAATCCTCAACGCCATAAGTCGCCGTGAAATTACACGCTTCGCCGACTTGGCGTCCATAGTACGAAAGTATTCTGCGGTGGAAAGCGCCTGGAAAACCAACATAAAACTTTGGGACAATCCGGCCCTGAATACAAGCCCAGTCCAAAATAAAAGGGTGCATTATCGCCAGGCACCCGGGTTAAACACCAAAAAACAAAAAACCCTCTACAGGGCATGGAACCGTACTGGAGGGATGGCTCATTGGACCCTGTAAAATTCATAGTACAGAGGGCGCCACACCAACTCATAGCCTTAGAGCATGTTGGATACTCCGGCAGGTGGCCAAAAGTGGAGAAGATCTTCTAAACCCAGAAGCCACAGAGTACCAGCCCTGTATGGTATTAACAGTCTTTGAGACTTTCGCATCAAATAATATGCGAAAACGAACACTCCGCAGCCTTGCCGAAGTCTACCACGTGGCAACAATAAACCCTTGGAGTGACACGGCTATTACTTTTAATGCCAGTGATGAACCTAAATTCCGAACAGCCGGAGCACCAGCCGCATTGGTCCTTAGTCCAATAGTGGACGGCTTTCGACTCACCAAGGTACTCATGGACGGTGGCAGCGGACTGAACCTCATTTATGAGGAAACCCTTTGGAAAATGGAAATAGACTGGAACCGCATTGAGCAAAGTAGCACAACCTTCAGAGGAATAATCCCCAGTCGGGAAGCGCGCTGTATAGGAAAAATCACACTAGATGTGGTGTTTGGCACGCCGGATAATTACAGGTCCGAAGAGGTCACGTTCCAAGTGGCCCTGTTCAGTAGCGGATACCACGCTCTATTAGGGCGGGAGGTGTTTACAATCTTCCAAGCCATACCCCATTACGGGTACATGAAGCTCAAAATGCCCGGGCCCAACGGAATCATCACTCTTGCTAGTGATCCAGACATACTCTTTAGGGAGTTCGGCTTCCGTCCATTCGGCGACGAAGTCGGCCAAAACTTGCGACTTAATAGCTCGTTGTGGCTTGTAAGTTATGTCGAATGGGAGGAGCTCAATAGCCCATTTGGCAATCCGGCCCATCGCGTCGCGATTGTTTATGATATCATTAAGTGGCACTTCCGAGGCTACCGTTATTGAACACTCTTGAAAGTAGTGTCACAGTTTCTGGGATGCCATGAATACCGCGTACGCTATCTTTTGATAATGCGGGTACCGTGACTTGCATGGAGTAAGGACAGTGGACACATAGTAAACCGGCTTTTGAAAGGGGAATTTGTGTCCGTCCGGTTCTCGTTCGACGACGAGTACTGCGCTTACAACTTGATGAGTTGCCGCAATGTATAATAGCATTGGTTCGCCAATATTTGGCGCGGCCAGGACTGGGTTTGTTGCCAATATGGCTTTTATTTCGTCGAGTCCAGCCGTGGCGGCATCCGTCCACTCAAAGTGTTTGGTGCGCCGGAGGAGGCGATAAAGGGGTAATGCCTTTTCTCCCAAGCGGGAGATAAAGCGGCTTAGAGCCGCCACGCATCCGGTCAATTTTTGTATTTGTTTGAGGTCCTTTGGGATATCCAATTGACAGAGCTTGGATCTTAGCTGGATTTGCTTCAATTCCTCTACCGGATACAATGAAGCCCAAGAGCTTTCCAGCCGGTACGCCGAAAACACATTTTTCCGGGTTGAGCTTGATGTGGTATGTTCGGAGGTTATCGAATGTGAGCCTCAAGTCGTCTACTAGAGATTCGACATGCTTGGTTTTGATGACCATGTCATCTACGTATGCCTCCACTGTTTTGCCGATCTGGTTTGCCAGACATGTCTGAATCATGCGCTAATATGTTGCGCCGGCATTTTTGAGCCCGAAGGGAATTGTGTTGAAGCAGAATGGGCCGTATGGTGTGATGAATGCTGTTGTGGCTTGGTCTGGCTCTGCCATCTTATTTTGATGGTAGCCGGAGTATGCGTCAAGGAAACACAATGAATATTGTCTTGCGGTAGCGTCGATAATTTGATCGATGCAGGGGCGGGGGAAGGGATCCTTTGGGCAAGCCTTGTTGAGGTCTTTAAAATCGACGCACAAGCACCAGGATTTGTCCTTCTTTGGTACCATAACCAGGTTTGCTAGCCAGTCCAGATGTTTTATATCTCTGATGAATCCGGCCTCCAATAGTTTGGCTAGTTCCTCTCCCATGGCTTGTCTCTTAGGTTCAGAGAAACGCCGAAGAGCCTGCTTGACTGGCTTGAATCCTTTTAGGATATTTAGCCTGTGCTCGGCCAGCCTGCGTGGGATTCCTGGCATGTCTGAAGGGTGCCAGGCAAAAATGTCCCAGTTCTCGCGTAGGAACTCTCGTAGTGCGGCGTCTACATCAGGGTTTAATTGTGCCCCGATGGAAGCTGTTTTTGTAGGGTCCGTTGGATGGACTTGGAATTTGACAATTTCGTCCGCCGGTTTAAAGGAGGTGGACTTGGATCTTTTATCTAGTATCACGTCGTCCCTGTTTACCGTGGAGCGCAGCACAGTCAGTTCCTCGGCCGCTAGGGGCATGGAAGGCAAGCTTGGAAATATGGATATGTAGATCTCCTTCCATTGTAACCGACTCTGTGTAACCCTAGCCCTCTCCGGTGTCTATATAAACCGGAGGGTTTTAGTCTATAGAACGAGCAATATTCATACCATAGGCTAGCTTCTAGGGTTTAGCCTCTCTGATCTCGTGGTAGATCCACTCTTGTACTACCCATATCATCAATATTAATCAAGCAGGAGTAGGGTTTTACCTCCATCGAGAGGGCCCGAACCTGGGTAAAAACATCGTGTCCCTTGTCTCCTATTACCATCCGCCTAGACGCACAGTTCGGGACCCCCTACCCGAGATCTGCCGGTTTTGACACCGACAGGGGGCGGCCCCCCCAACCCTAGTCCAATTCGGTTTGGGCTGGGGGGCGCCACTCCCTGGCCCGCCTCCTCTCTTCCACCACTAGGCCCATGAGGCCCAATAACTTCCCGGGGAGGTTGGTTCCGGTAACCCACGGTACTCCGAAACTCATCTGAAACGACCCAAACCATTCCGGTGTCCGAATGTAACCTTCCAATATATGAATATTTATGTATTGACCATTTTGAGACTCCTCGTCATGTCCGTGATCTCATCCGGGACTCCGAACAAACTTCGGTACATCAAATCACATAACTCATAATACAAATCATCATTGAAGTTAAGCATGCGGACCCGACGGCTTCAAGAACTATGTAGACATGACAGAGACACATCTCCGGTCAATAACCAATAGCGGAACCTGGATGCTCATATTGGCTCCTACATATTCTATGTAGATCTTTATCGGTCAAACCGCATAACAACATACATTGTTCCCTTTGTCATTGGTATGTTACTTTCCCGAGATTCGATTGTTAATATCACTATACCTAGTTCAATCTTGTCATCGGTATGTCTCTTTACTCGTTCCATAATGCATCATCCCGCAACTAACTCATTAGTTACATTGCTTGCAAGTCTTATAGTGATGTGCATTACCGAGAGGGCCCAGAGATACCTCTCCGACAATCGGAGTGACAAATCCTAATCTCGACCTATGCCAACTCAACAAACACCATCGGAGACACCTGTAGAGCATCTTTATAATCACCTAGTTACGTTGTGACGTTTGATAGCACACTAAGTGTTCCTCCGGTATTCGGGAGTTGCATAATCTCATAGTCGTAAGAACATGTATAAGTCACGAAGAAAGCAATAGCAATAAACTATACGATCATAGTGCTAAGCTAACGGATGAGTCTTGTCCATCACATCATTTTCTAATGATGTGATCCCGTTCATCAAATGACAACACATGTCTATGGCTAGGAAACTTAACCATCTTTGATTAACGAGCTAGTCTAGTAGAGGCATACTAGGGACACTCTGTTTGTCTATGTATTCACACATGTACTAAGTTTTCGGTTAATACAATTCTAGCATGAATAATAAACATTTATCATGATATAAGTAAATATAAAAAAACTTTATTATTGCCTCTAGGGCATATTTCCTTCCGTCTCCCACTTGCACTAGAGTCAATAATCTAGATTACATAGTAATGATTCTAACACCCATGGAGTCTTGGTGTTGATCATGTTTTGCTCGTGAGAGAGGCTTAGTCAAAGGTTCTGCAACATTCAGATTCGTATGTATTTTGAAAATCTCTATGTCTCCCTCCTTGACTTGATCGTGGATGGAATTGAAGCGTCTCTTGATGTGCTTTGTTCTCTTGTGAAATCTGGATTCCTTTGCCAAGGCAACTGCACCAGAATTGTCACAGAAGATTTTCATTGGAACCAATGCACTAGGTATGACATCTAGATCGGATATGAACTCCTTCGTTTGCTGCTTTCGAAGCAGCAGTGTACTCCTCTTTGCACGTAGATCCCACCACGACGCTTTGTTCGGAACTGCACCAACTTACAACTCCTCCATTCAATATAAATATATATCCGGTTTGTGACTTAGAGTCATCCGGATCAGTGTCAAAGCTTGCATCGACGTAACCATTTATGATGAGCTCTTTGTCACCTCCATAAACGAGAAACATATCCTTAGTCCTTTTTAGGTATTTTAGGATGTTCTTGACCGCTGTTCAGTGATCCACTCCTGGGTTACTTTGGTACCTCCCTGCTAAACTAATAGCAAGGCACACATCAGATCTGTTACATAGCATTGCATACATGATAGAACCTATGGTTGAGGCATAGGGAATGACTTTCATTTTCTCTCTATCTTCTGTAGTGGTCGGGCAATGAGTCTGACTCAACTTCACACCTTGAAAACAGGCAAGAACCCTTTCTTTGATTGATCCATTTTGAACTTCTTCAAAACTTTATCAAGGTATGTGCTTTGTGAAAGTCCAATTAAGCCTCTTGATCTATCTCTATAGATCTTGATGCCCAATATATAAGCAACTTCACCGAGGTCTTTCATTGAAAAGTTCTTATTCAAGTATCCTTTTATGCTATCCAGAAATTCAGTATCATTTCCGATCAACAATATGTCATCCACATATAATATTAGAAATGCTATAGAGCTCCCCCTCACTTTCTTGTAAATACAGGCTTCTCCAAAAGTCAGTATAAAACCATATGCTTTGATCACACTACCAAAGTGTATATTCCAACTCCAAGATGCTTGCAGCAGTCCATAAATGGATCGCTGGAGCTTGCACACTTTGTTAGCACATTTTGGATTGACAAAACCTTCTGGTTGCATCATATACAACTGTTCTTTAAGATATCCATTAAGGAATGCAGTTTTGACATCCATTTGCCAAATTTCATAATCATAAAATGCGGCAATTGCTAACATGATTCGGACAGACTTAAGCATCTCTATGGGTGAGAAGGTCTCATCGTAGTCAACTCCTTGAACTTGTCGAAAACCTTTTGCAACAAATCGAGCTTTGTAGACAATAACATTACCGTCAGCGTTAGTCTTCTTCTTGAAGATCCATTTATTCTCTATGGCTTGCCGATCATCAGGCAAGTCAACCAAAGTCCACACTTTGTTCTCATACATGGACCCCATCTCAGATTTCATGGCCTCAAGCCAATTCGCGGAATCTGGGCTCATCATCGCTTCCTCATAGTTCGTAGGTTCATCATGGTCAAGTAACATGACCTCCAGAACAGGATTACCATACCAATTTTGTGCGGATCTTACTCTGGTTGACCTACGAGGTTTGGTAGTAACTTGATTTGAAGTTACATGATCATCATCATTAGCTTCCTCACTAATTGGTGTAGGAATCGCTGGAACTGATTTCTGTGATGAACTACTTTCCAATGAGGGATCATGTACAATTACCTCATCAAGTTCTACTTTCCTCCCACTCACTTGTTTCGAGAGAAACTCCTTCTCTAGAAAGGATCCATTCTTAGCAACGAATATCTTGCCTTCAGATCTGTGATAGAAGGTGTACCCAACAGTCTCCTTTGGGTATCCTATGAAGACACATTTCTCCGATTTGGGTTCGAGCTTATCAGGTTGAAGCTTTTTAACATAAGCATCGCAGCCCCAAACTTTAAGAAATGACAACTTGGGTTTCTTGCCAAACCACAGTTCATATGGTGTTGTCTCAACGGATTTAGATGGTGCCCTATTTAACGTGAATGCAGCCGTCTCTAAAGCATAACCCCAAAACGATAGCGGTAAATTAGTGAGAGACATCATAGATCGCACCATATCTAATAAAGTGTGGTTACGATGTTCGGACACACCATTACGCTGCGGTGTTCCGGGTGGCGTGAGTTGCGAAATTATCAAATGAAGACCAAACTCGTAACTCAAATATTCACCTCCACGATTAGATCGTAGAAACTTTATTTTCTTGTTACGATGATTTTCCACTTCACTCCAAAATTATTTGAACTTTTCAAATCTTTCAGACTTCTGTTTCATCAAGTAGATATACCCATATCTGCTCAAATCGTGTGTGAAGGTCAGAAAACAATGATACCCGCCATGAGCCTCAACACTCATCAGACTGCACACATCAGTATGTATTATTTCCAATAAGTCTGTTGCTCGCTCCATAGTTCCAGAGAATAGAGTCTTAGTCATCTTGCCCATGAGGCATGGCTCGCAAACATCAAGTGATTACAAAAGCCCATCAGCATAGGGTTTCTTCATGCGCTTTACACCAATATGACCTAAACGGCAGTGCCACAAATAAGTTGCACTATCATTATTGAACTTATATTTTTTAAAATTCAATACTATCGAGATTCAACAAAAATAGACCACTCATCAAGGGTGCATGACCATAAAATATATTACTCATATATGTAGAACGACCATTATTCTCTGATTTAAATGAATAACTGTCTCACATCTAACAAGATCTAGATATAATGTTCATGCTTAATGCTGGCACCAAATAACAATTATTCAGGTCTAAAGCTAATCCCGAAGGTAGATGTAGAGGTAGTGTGCCGACGGCGATCACATCGACCTTCGAACCATTTCCCACGCGCATCGACACCTTGTCCTTAGCCAATCTTTGCTTGATCCGTAGCCCCTATTTCGAGTTGCAAATATGAGCAATAGAACCAGTATCAAATACCCAGGCGCTACTATGAGCATTAGTAAGGTACACATCAATAACATGTATATCAAATATATGTTTCACTTTGCCATCCTTCTTATCCACCAAATACTTGGGGCAGTTCCGCTTCCAGTGACCAGTCCCTTTGCAGTAGAAGCACTCAGTCTCGGGCTTAGGTCTAGACTTGGGCTTCTTCACTTGAGCAACAACTTACTTGCTGTTTTTCTTGAAGTTCCCCTTCTTCCCTTTGCCCTTTTTCTTGGAACTAGTGGTCTTGTTAACGATCAACACTTGATGCTCCTTCTTGATTTCTACCTCCGCAGCCTTTAGCATCGCGAAGAGCTCGGGAATTCTCTTATCCATCCCTTGCATATTATAGCTCATTAAGAAGCTTTTGTAGCTTGGTGGCAGTGATTGAAGAACTCTGTTAATGACACTATCAACCGGAAGATTAACTCCCAGTTGAGTCAATTGATTGTGGTACCTAGACATTTTTAGTATATGTTCACTGACTGAACTATTCTCCTCCATTTTGCAGCTGTAGAACTTATTGGAGACTCCATATCTCTCAATTCGGGCATTTGCTTGAAATATTAACTTCAACTCCTAGAACATCTCATATGCTCCATGACGTTCAAAACATCGTTGAAGTCCTGGTTCTAAGCCGTAAAGCATGGCACACTGAACTATCGAGTAGTCATCAGCTTTGCTCTGCCAGGCGTTCATAATGTCCGGCGTTGCTCCTGCAGCGGGTCTTTGCACCTAGCGGTGCTTCCAGGATGTAATTCTTCTGTGCAGCAATGAGGATAATCATCAAGTTACAGACCCAGTCTGTGCTGTTGCTACCATCCTCTTTCAACTTAGCTTTCTCTAGGAACGCATTAAAATTCAAAGGAACAGTAGCACGGGCCATTTATCTACAACAACATAGACATGCAAAATACTATCAGGTACTAAGTTCCTTATAAATTAAAGTTCAATTAATCATATTACTTAAGAACTCCCACTTAGATAGACATCCCTCTAATCATCTAAGTGATCATGTGATCCATATCAACTAAACCATGTTCGATCATCACGTGAGATGGAGTAGTTTTCAGTGGTGAACATCACTATGTTGATCATATCTACTATATGATTCATGCTCGACCTTTCGGTCTCAGTGTTCCGAGGCCATATCTGCATATGCTAGGCTCGTAAAGTTTAACCCCAGTATTCTGCGTGTGCAAAACTGGCTTGCACCCGTTGTATGTGAACGTAGAGCTTATCACACCCGATCATTACGTGGTGTCTCGACACAACGAACTGTAGCAACGGTGCATACTCAGGGAGAACATTTGTACCTTGAAATTTAGTGAGTGATCATCTTATAATGCTAACGCCGTACTAAGCAAAATAAGATGCATAAAAAGATAAACATCACATGCAATCAAATAAGTGATATGATATGGCCATCATCATCTTGCGCCTTTGATATCCATCTCCAAAGCACCATCATGATCACCATGGTCACCAGCTTGACACCTTGATCTCCATCGAAGCATCGTTGTCGTCTCGTCAACTATTGCTTCTACGACAATTGCTACCGCTTAGTGATAAAGTAAAGCAATTACATGGCGATTGCATTTCATACAATAAAGCGACAACCATATGGCTCCTGCCAGTTGCTGATAACTGTTACAAAACATGATCATCTCATACAACAATTTATATCATCACGTCTTGACCATATAACATCACAGCAAACCCTTCAAAAACAAGTTAGACGTCCTCTACTTTGTTGTTGCAAGTTTTACGTGGCTGCTATGGGCTTCTAGCAAGAATTGTTCTTACCTATGCATCAAAACCACAACGATTTTTCGTCAAGTGTGCTGTTTTAACCTTCAACAAGGACCGGGCGTAGTCAAACTCAATTCAACTGAAGTTGGAGAAACAAACACCCACTAGCCACCTGTGTGCAAAGCACGGTGGTAGAACCAGTCTCATGAACGCGGTCATGTAATGTCGGTCTGGGCCGCTTCATCCATCAATACCGCCGAATCAAAGTATGACATGCTGGTAACGAGTATGACTATTATCTCCCACAACCCTTTGTGTTCTACTCGTGCATGTAACATCTACGCATAAACCTGGCTCGGATGCCACTGTTGGGGAACGTAGTATTTCAAAAAAAAATCCTATGATCACGCAAGATCTATCTAGGAGAAGCATAGCAACGAGCGGGGAGAGTGTGTCCACGCACCCTCTAGGCCGAAAGCGGAAGCGTTAATCAACATGGTTGATGTAGTCGTACGTCTTCACAATCTGACCGATCTTAGCACCGAACGTACGGCACCTCCGTGTTCAGCACATGTTCAGCTCAATGATGCCCCTCGTACTCTTGATCCCGTTGAGGCCGAGGGAGAGTTCCGTCAGCACGACGATGTGGTGATGGTGATGATGAAGTTACTGGTGCAGGGCTTCGCCAAACACTACGATGATATGACCGAGGTGTGTTTCTGTGGTGAGGGGTACCGCACACGGCTAAGAGAAACTTTGGTGTGCCTTTGGGGTGCCCCCCTCCCACGTATATAAAGGGGGAGGGAGGAGGAGGCCGGCCAAGGTGTGGCGCACCCAGGGGGAGTCCTACTCCAAGTAGGATTCGCCCCCCTCCCCCCCCTTTCCTATTCCCACAAGGAGAGGGGGGAAGGAGGAGGAGAAGATGAGGAAAGGGGGGGGCGGCCCCCCAACCCTAGTCCGATTCGGTTTGGGCTAGAGGGGGCGCGTGCCACTCCCTGGCCTGCCTCCTCTCTTCCATCACTAGTCCCATGAGCCCCAATAACTTCTGGGGGGGGGGGTCCGGTAACCCCCCGTACTCCAAAACTCATCCAAAACGACCCGAACCGTTCCGGTGTCCGAATGTAACCTTCCAATATATGAATCTTTATGTCTCGACCATTTCGAGACTCCTCGTCATGTCTGTGATCTCATCCGGGACTCCGAACAAACTTCGGTACATCAAATCACATAACTCATAATACAAATCGTCATCGAATGTTAAGCGTGCGGACCCTATGGGTTTGAGAACTATGTAGACATGACCGAGACACACCTCCGGTCAATAAACAATAGCAGAACCTGGATGCTCATATTGGCTCCTACATATTCTACGAAGATCTTTATCGGTCAAACCGCATAACAACATATGTTGTTCCCTTTGTAATCGGTATGTTAGCTGCCCTAGATTCGTTAGTCGGTATCATTATACCTAGTTCAATCTCGTTACCGTCAAGTCTCTTTACTCGTTCCGTAATGCATCATCCCATAACTAACTCATTAGTCACACTGCTTGCAAGGCTTATAGTGATGTGCATTACCGAGAGGGCCCAGAGATACCTCTCCGACAATCGGAGTGACAAATCCTAATCTCGATCTATGCTAACTCAACAAACACCATCAGAGACACCTGTAGAGCATCTTTATAATCACCCAGTTACGTTGTGACGTTTGATATGACACTAAGTGTTCCTCCGGTTTTCGGGAGTTGCATAATCTCATAGTCATAGGAACATGTATAAGTCATGAAGAAAGCAATAGCAATAAACTAAACGATCATAGTGCTAAGCTAAGGGATGGGTCTTGTCCATCGCATCATTCTCTAATGATGTGATCCCGTTCATCAAATGACAACACATGTGTATGGCTAGGAAACTTAACCATATTTCATTAACGAGCTAGTCTAGTAGAGGCATACTAGGGACACTCTGTTTGTCTATGTATTCACACATGTACTAAGTTTCCGGTTAATACAATTCTAGCATGAATAATAAACATTTATCATGATATAAGTAAATATAAACTAGCAAAAGGGCCCGTGCGTTGCAACGGGTGAAAAAAACCACACTTCCCCAACCCAATTGCTCAAGACCCCCTCTCATTCCACGACACACCGCCAGGCATGATGACATGAACAAACTTTTTGAAATCCTCCATGCTACCATGAAAATATTTACTGCAGATAAAATATGAACGTATTTTAGAAGTGTACTAAAGGTGTGCGAAATTTAAATCATAGAAATATCTACCTAGTTGTGAGTATCTCTTCAAGCCTTTGTTGGAGTTGCTTAGTGATGCCCAAAACATATTGCATTATACCATAAATAGTAGAGTCCATTTTAGTATACAATGTTTTTTTGTTTCACTACGGAAGTAACACAAATTTTTATGAACCAATGTTGGCTAGGTTTAGGGAGTATGTAGCATAGCACTATTCGTGTCCAACACAAGCACCTATTTTTAACCGGTACTATCTTTTTCATTATAATTCTCAAAAAAGTTATTGTGCATGAACAATTAATAAACAATTTTTGTTATGATTTAGACATAGTAATTTTTTGCAGGTGTTAAACTACTCTAACATAATTTTCTCTCGAGTTATGGACGGGGTAAAACTGCGTTCGTGGGATTATAGCTAGTGGCAGAGGATGAATTTTTTTAGTGGGGCGACTTTTGATTGATTTCTAGTTGGTTTAATTTGTTCCCACAATCTTTTTAAAGATCAATCAACTCATCACGGGACAAAACAAATAACAAAAAATCACCAGGCTATTTTTTTGTCAATCTCAGAAATCCCTCCCTTTCCTTCTTTATTATCAATTCCCAGAATCCCTCCTTTCCTTCTTTGTTCTCTCCGTTCTTCCTTATTAGGACACTTTCTTCTTACTATTACGGGACGGCTGGCTTCCCACCTTTTTCCCCAAATCCCTCCTTTCCTTGTTATTACTGGGAAACTTCCCACTTTCCAATTTTTTGCTTTCAATCCCCGAAATCCCTCCTTTCCTTCTTATAGCACAAATGCCTGTGGGTTGCAATGGGCAAAAAAATTGTAAAACATGCTCCATACCGTTACACGTCATTTATTATATCCAATCAATTTGTAGCACAACTCCTGTCTCGCACCATGCTACCTTATTTCTGCCCCTTTGGTTTGAAGAGCGTGCGCTCTCAGCTCTGTCGGGCCGGCCGTGCTCTCTTGCGTGCGATCTTTCTAATTCTTACCTGCAGCACTAACACAAAAGCCTACAATTGACTCTTGGGATTTATCTTTTACGAAATAGGATTTTTTTACTGTTACATACTCAATTCTTACTTGAAATATTCAATTCAAGTGTAGACTTTAAAACTAAAATCGTGTGTAAGGTATCATGTAACCTGTTGGGGAACGTAGTAATTTCAAAAAAAATCCTACGCACACACAAGATCATGGTGATACATAGCAACGAGAGGGGAGAGTGTTGTGTACGTACCCTCGTTGACCGCAGCAGAAGCATTGACGCAACATAGAGGAAGTAGTCGTACGTCTTCCCGGTCCAACCGATCCAAGCATCGTTACTCCGGCACCTCCGAGTTCTTGACACACGTAAAGCTCGATGACGCACCCCGGGCTCCGATCCAGCAAAGCTTCGGGGAGGAGTTCCGTCAGCACGACGGCGTGGTGACGATCTTGATGTTCAACCATCGCAGGGCTTCACCTAAGCACCGCTACAATATGACCGGGGTGTAATATCGCGGAGGGGGGCACCGCACACGGCTAAGGAACGATCACGAAGATCAACTTGTGTGTCTATGGGGTGCCCCCTGCCCCCGTATATAAAGGAGTGGAGGAGGGGAGGGCCGGCCCTCTATATGGTGCGCCCTAGGTAGTCCTACTCCCACCGGGAGTAGGATTCCCCCTTTTCCTAGTCCAACTAGGAGTCCTTCCATGTAGTAGGAGTAGGAGACAAGGAAGGGGAAAGGAGAAGGGAAGGAAGGAGGGTCGCAGCCCCTCCCCCTAGTCCAATTCGGACTAGGCCTTGGGGGGGGCGCGGCCTGCCCTAGGCAGCCCCTCTCTCTTTCCCGTATGGCCCAATAAGGCCCAATACTTCTCCCTGTATTCCCGTAACTCCCCGGTACTCCGAAAAATACCCGAACCACTCAGAACCTTTCTGATGTCCGAATATAGTCATCCAATATATCGATCTTTACGTCTCGACCATTTCGAGACTCCTCGTCATGTCCCCGATCTCATCCGGGACTCCTTCGGTACATCAAAACTCATAAACTCATAATATAACTGTCATCGAAACCTTAAGCGTGCGGACCCTATGGTTCGAGAACAATGTCGACATGACCGAGACATGTCTCCGGTTAATAACCAATAGCGGAACCTGGATGCTCATATTGGCTCCTACATATGCTACGAAGATCTTTATCGGTCAGACCGCATAACAACATACGTTGTTCCCTTTGTCATCGGTATGTTACTTGCCCGAGATTCGATCGTCGGTATCTCAATACCTAGTTCAATCTTGTTACCGGCAAGTCTCTTTACTCGTTGTGTAATACATCATCTCGCAATTAACTCATTAGTTGCAATGCTTGCAAGGCTTATGTGATGTGCATTACCGAGAGGGCCCAGAGATACCTCTCCGACATTCGGAGTGACAAATCCTAATCTCGAAATACGCCAACCCAACAAGTACCTTCGAAGACACCTGTAGAGCACCTTTATAATCACCCAGTTACGTTGTGACGTTTGGTAGCACACAAAGTGTTCCTCCGGTAAACGGGAGTGGCATAATCTCATAGTCATAGGAACATGTATAAGTCATGAAGAAAGCAATAGCAACATACTAAACGATCGGGTGCTAAGCTAATGGAATGGGTCATGTCATTCAGATCATTCACCTAATGATGTGATCCCATTAATCAAATAACAACTCTTTGTCTATGGTAGGAAACATAACCATCTTTGATTAACGAGCTAGTCAAGTAGAGGCATACTAGTGACACTCTGTTTGTCTATGTATTCACACATGTATTATGTTTTCGGTTAATACAATTCTAGCATGAATAATAAACATTTATCATGAAATAAGGAAATAAATAATAACTTTATTATTGCCTCTAGGGCATATTTCCTTCAGTCTCCCACTTGCACTAGAGTCAATAATCTAGTTCACATCGCCATGTGATCTAACAGCAATAGTTCACATCATCATGTGATTAACACCCATAGTTCACATCGATATGTGATCAACACCCAAAGGGTTTACTAGAGTCAGTAATCTAGTTCACATTGCTATGTGATTAACACCCAATGAGTACTAAGGTGTGATCATGTTTTGCTTGTGAGAGAAGTTTAGTCAACGGGTCTGCCACATTCAGATCCGTATGTATTTTGCAAATTTCTATGTCAACAATACTCTGCTCGGAGCTACTCTAGCTAATTGCTCCCACTTTCAATATGTATCTAGATTGAGACTTAGAGTCATCTAGATTAGTGTAAAAACTTGCATCGACGTAACCCTTTACGATGAACCTTTTGTGTCACGTCCATAATCGAGAAACATATCCTTATTCCACTAAGGATAATTTTGACCACTGTCCAGTGATCTACTCCTAGATCACTATTGTACTCCCTTGCCAAAATCAGTGTAGGGTATACAATAGATCTGGTACAAAGCATGGCATACTTTATAGAACCTATGGCCAAGGCATAGGGAATGACTTTCATTCTCTTTCTATCTTCTGCCGTGGTCGGCTTTTGAGTCTTACTCAATTTCACACCTTGTAACATAGGCAAGAACTCTTTCTTTGACTGTTCTATTTTGAACTACTTCAAAATCTTGTCAAGGTATGTACTCATTGAAAAAACTTATCAAGCGTTTTGATCTATCTCTATAGATCTTGATGCTCAATTTGTAAGCAGCTTCACCGAGGTCCTTCTTCGAAAAACTCCTTTAAAATACTCCTTTATGCTTTGCAGAATAATTCTACATTATTTCCGATCAACAATATGTCATTCACATATAC
The DNA here is from genome assembly GCA_032464435.1 of Aegilops umbellulata. Taxonomy (NCBI): domain Eukaryota; kingdom Viridiplantae; phylum Streptophyta; class Magnoliopsida; order Poales; family Poaceae; genus Aegilops; species Aegilops umbellulata. Next base: position 63,369,350 of record CP136054.1, on the reverse strand, counting down.
TTATCAGAAATGTTGTAGTGCTCCCACTCACTTCCTTGTAAATATAGGCTTCACCGCAAGTCTGTATAAAACTATATGCTTTGATCAACTTATCAAAGCGTATATTCCAACTCCGAGATGCTTGCACCAGTCCATTGATGGATCGCTGGAGCTTGCATATTTTGTTAACACCTTTAGGATAGACAAAACCTTCTAGTTGCATCGTATACAACTCTTCTTTAATAAATCCATTAAGGGATGCAGTTTTGTTTATCCATTTGCCAGATTTCATAAAATGCGGCAATTGCTAACATGATTCGGACAGACTTAAGCATAGATACGAGTGAGAAACTCTCATCGTAGTCAACAACTTGAACTTGTCGAAAATCTTTTGCGACAATTCTAGCTTTGTAGATAGTAACACTACCATCAGCGTTTGTCTTCCTCTTGAAGATCCATTTATTTTCTATGGCTTGCTGATCATCAGGCAAATCCATCAAAGTCCATACTTTGTTCTCATACATGGATCCCATCTCAGATTTCATCCCTCAAACCATTTTGCGGAATCGGGGCTCATCATCGCTTCCTCATAGTTCGTAGGTTCGTCATGGTCAAGTAACATGACCTCCAGAATAGGATTACCATACCACTCTGGTGCGGATCTCACTCTGGTTGACCTACGAGGTTCGGTAGTAACTTGATCCGAAGTTACATGATCATCATCATTATCTTCCTCACTAATTGGTGTAGTAGTCACAGGAACAGATTTCTGTGATGGACTACTTTCCAATAAGGGAGCAGGTACAGTTACCTTATCAAGTTCTACTTTCCTCCCACTCACTTCTTTCGAGAGAAACTCCTTCTCTAGAAAGGATCCATTCTTAGCAACGAATGTCTTGCTTTCGGATCTGTGATAGAAGGTGTACCCACCAATCTCCTTTGGGTATCCTATGAAGACATATTTCTCCGATTTTGGTTTGAGCTTATCAGGATGAAACTTTTTCATATAAGCATCACAACCCCAAACTTTAAGAAACGACAACTTTGGTTTCTTGCTAAACCATAGTTCATATAGTGTCGTCTCAATGGATTTAGATGGTGCCCTATTTAACGTGAATGCAGTTGTCTCTAATGCATAACCCCAAAACGATAGTGGTAAATCGGTAAGAAACATCATAGATTGCACTATATCCAATAAAGTACGGTTATGACGTTCGGACACACCATTATGTTGTGGTGTTCTAGGTGGCATGAGTTTGTGAAACTATTCCACATTGTTTTAATTGAAGGCCAAACTTGTAACTCAAATATTTTACCTCTACGATCATATCGTAGAAACTTTTATTTTTGTTACGATGATTCTCCACTTCACTCTGAAATTCTTTGAACTTTTCAAATGTTTCAGACTAGTGTTTCATTAAGTAGATATACTCATATCTGCTCAAATCATCTGTGAAGGTCAGAAAATAATGATACCCGCCACGAGCCTTAACTCATCGGATCGCATACATCAGTATGTATTATTTCCAACAAGTCAGTTTCTCGCTCCATTGTTCCGGAGAACGGAGTTTTAGTCATCTTGCCCATAAGGCATGGTATGCAAGCATCAAGTGATTCATAATCAAGTGATTCCAAAATCCCATCAGCATGGAGTTTCTTCATGCGCTTTACACCAATATGACCTAAACGGCGGTGCCACAAATAAGTTGCACTATCATTATTAACTTTGCATCTCTTGGCTTCAATATTATGAATATGTGTATCACTACGATCGAGATCCAACGAACTATTTTCATTGGGTGTATGACCATCGAAGGTTCTATTCATGTAAGCAGAACAACAATTGTTCTCTAACTTAAATGAATAACCGTATTGCAATAAACATGATCAAATCATATTTATGCTCAACGCAAACACCAAATAATACTTATTTAAGTTCCACACTAATCCCGAAAGTATAGTGAGTGTGCGATGATGATCATATCAATCTTGGAACTACTTCCAACACACATCGTCACTTCACCCTTAACTAGTCTCTGTTTATTCTGCAACTCCTGTTTCAAGTTACTAATCATAGCAACTGAACTAGTACCAAATACTGAGGGGTTGCTATGAACACTAGTAAAGTACACATCAATAACATGTATATCAAATATACCTTTTTTTACTTTGCCATCCTTTCTTATCCACCAAATACTTGGGGTAGTTCCGCTTCCAGTGACCAATCCCTTTGCAGTAGAAGCACTAAGTCTCAGGCTTAGGACCAGACTTGGGTTTCTTCACTTGAGCAACAACTTGCTTGCCGTTCTTCTTGAAGTTCCCCTTCTTTCCTTTGCCCTTTTCTTGAAACTAGTGATCTTGTCAACCATCAACACTTGATGTTTTTCTCGATTTCTACCTTCGTCAATTTCTGCATTACGAAGAGCTTGGGAATCGTTTCAGTTATCCCTTGCATATCATAGTTCATCACGAAGTTCTACTAACTTGGTGATGGTGACTAGAGAATTCTATCAATCACTATCTTATCTGGAAGATTAACTCCCACTTGATTCAAGCGATTGTAGTACCCAGACAATCTGAGCACATGCTCACTAGTTGAGCGATTATCCTCCATCTTTTAGGTATAGAACTTGTTGGAGTCTTCATATCTCTCAACTCGGGTATTTGCTTGAAATATTAACTTCAACTCCTGGAACATCTCATATGCTCCATGATGTTCAATACGTCTTTAAAGTCCCGATTCTAAGCTGTTAAGCATGGTGCACTTAAACTATCAAGTAGTCATCATATTGAGCTAGCCAAACGTTCATAACGTTTGCATCTGCTCCTGCAATAGGTCTGTCACCTAGCGGTGCATCAAGGACATAATTCTTCTGTGCAGCAATGAGGATAAACCTCAGATCACGGATTCAATCCGCATCATTGCTACTAACATCTTTCAACACAATTTTCGCTAGGAACATATCAAAATAAACATATGAAAGCAACAATGCGAGCTATTGATCTACAACATAGATATGCTAATACTACCAGGACTAAGTTCATGATAAATTAAAGTTCAATTAATCATATTACTTAAGAACTCCCACTTAGATAGACATCCCTCTAATCTTCTAAGTGATCACATGATCCATATCAACTAAACCATCTTCGATCATCACGTGAGATGGAGTAGTTTCAATGGTGAACATCACTATGTTGATCATATCTACTATATGATTCACGCTCGACCTTTCAGTCTCCGTGTTCCGAGGCCATATCTGTATATGCTTGGCTCGTCAAGTATAACCTGAGTATTCCGCGTGTGCAACTATTTTGCACCCGTTGTATTTGAAGGTAGAGCCTATCACACCCGATCATCACGTGGTGTCTCACCACGAAGAACCTTCGCAACGGTGCATACTCAGGGAGAACACTTCTTGATAATTAGTGAGAGATCATCTTAAAATGCTACCTACAATCAAAGCAACATAAGATGCATAAAAGATAAACATCACATGCAATCAATATAAGTGATATGATATGGCCATCATCATCTTGTGCTTGTGATCTCCATCTTCGAAGCACCGTCATGATCACCATCGTCACCGGCGCGACACCTTGATCTCCATCGTAGCATCGTTGTCGTCTCGCCAATCTTATGCTTCTACGACTATCGCTACCGCTTAGTGATAAAGTAAAGCATTACAGGGCGATTGCATTGCATAAAATAAAGCGACAACCATATGGCTCAAGCCAGTTGCCGATAACTTGGTTACAAAACATGATCATCTCATACAATAAAATTTAGCATCATGTCTTGACCATATCACATCACAACATGCCCTGCGAAAACAAGTTAGATGTCCTCTACTTTGTTGTTGCAAATTTTACGTGGCTGCTACGGGCTTAGCAAGAACCAATCTTACCTACGCATCAAAACCACAATGATAGTTTGTCAAGTTAGTGTTGTTTTAACCTTCGCAAGGACCGGGCGTAGCCACACTCGGTTCAACTAAAGTTGGAGAAACTGACACCCGCCAGCCACCTATGTGCAAAGCACGGCGGTAGAACCAGTCTCGCGTAAGCGTACGCGTAATGTCGGTCCGGGCCGCTTCATCCAACAATACCGCCGAACCAAAGTATGACATGCTGGTAAGCAGTATGACTTATATCACCCACAACACACTTGTGTTCTACTCATGCATATAACATCAAACCATAAAACCTAGGCTCTGATGCCACTATTGTGGAACGTAGTAATTTCAAAAAAATTCCTACGCACACACAAGATCATGGTGATGCATAGCAACGAGAGGGGAGAGTGTTGTCTACGTACCCTCGTAGACCGCAGCGGAAGCATTGACGCAATGTAGAGGAAGTAGTCGTACGTCTTCCCGGTCCAACCGATCCAAGCACCGTTACTCCGGCACCTCCGAGTTCTTGACACACGTACAGCTCGATGACGCACCCCGGGCTCCGATCCAGCAAAGCTTCGGGGAGGAGTTCCATCAGCACGACGGCATGGTGACGATCTTGATGTTCAACCGTCGCAGGGCTTCGCCTAAGCACCGCTACAATATGACCGAGGTGTAATATCGTGGAGGGGGGCACCGCACACGGCTAAGGAACGATCACGAAGATCAACTTGTGTGTCTATGGGGTGCCCCTGCCCTCGTATATAAAGGAGTGGAGGAGGGGAGGGCCGGCCCTCTCTATGGCGCGCCCTAGGGAGTCCTACTCCCACCGGGAGTAGGATTCCCCCTTTTCCTAGTCCAACTAGGAGTCCTTCCATGTAGTAGGAGTAGGAGACAAGGAAGGGGAAAGGAGAAGGGAAGGAAGGAGGGGGCACAGCCCCTCCCCCTAGTCCAATTCGGACTAGGCCTTGGGGGGCGCGCGGCCTGCCCTAGGCAGCCCCTCTCTCTTTCCCATATGGCCCAATAAGGCCCAATACTTCTCCCCGTATTCCCGTAACTCCCCAGTACTCCGAAAAATACCCGAACCACTCAGAACCTTTCCGATGTCCGAATATAGTCATCCAATATATCGATCTTTACGTCTCGACCATTTCGAGACTCCTCGTCATGTCCCCGATCTCATCCGGGACTCCTTTGGTACATCAAAACTCATAAACTCATAATATAACTGTCATCGAAACCTTAAGCGTGCGGACCCTATGGTTCGAGAACAATGTTGACATGACCGAGACATGTCTCTGGTCAATAACCAATAGCGGAACCTAGATGCTCATATTGGCTCCTACATATTCTACGAAGATCTTTATCGGTCAGACTGCATGACAACATACGTTGTTCCCTTTGTCATCGGTATGTTACTTGCCCGAGATTCGATCGTCGGTATCTCAATACCTAGTTCAATCTCGTTACCAGCAAGTCTCTTTACTCGTTCTGTAATACATCATCTCGCAACTAACTCATTAGTTGCAATGCTTGCAAGGCTTATGTGATGTGCATTACCGAGAGGGCCCAGAGATACCTCTCCGACATTCGGAGTGACAAATCCTAATCTAGAAATACGCCAACCCAACAAGTACCTTCGGAGACACCTGTAGAGCACCTTTATAATCACCCAGTTATGTTGTGATGTTTGGTAGCACACAAAGTGTTCCTCCGGTAAACGGGAGTTGCATAATCTCATAGTCATAGGAACATGTATAAGTCATGAAGAAAGCAATAGCAACATACTAAACGATCGGGTGCTAAGCTAATGGAATGGGTCATGTCATTCAGATCATTCACCTAATGATGTGATCCCATTAATCAAATAACAACTCTTTGTCTATGGTAGGAAACATAACCATCTTTGATTAAAGAGCTAGTCAAGTAGAGGCATACTAGTGACACTCTGTTTGTCTATGTATTCACACATGTATTATGTTTCCGGTTAATACAATTCTAGCATGAATAATAAACATTTATCATGAAATAAGGAAATAAATAATAACTTTATTATTGCCTCTAGGGCATATTTCCTTCATAACCATATTGGATAAAGATGACCCATAAATTCGTTCGGTTAATTGAAAGTTTTTGACTTTTGATCAAGATAGGTACCCAAGCTCTAATAATTTCAGCGCATCCGAACTTTGACGCATCTTTTTTTTTTAAACTGTGATTATATTTGTCATCTGAAAACCAGACTCATGGGCAGGGATCTCCAAAGGGTTCTTTGTTATTTTTATTTTTGGGGGGTCCTCTGTTATGTTCTGGGATACCTCTCCTCTCTAGTTTCTTCTAGCAGCTGAGTGTGTGGGCGTTGTATTTCTGGCTAATATCACACGCAGGTTGTTGTGCTTATTTTGCATCGCCCCATCTCTTCTCCCCTTCCTCACACATGTAGACAGTGTTTTTCCCCCTCCCTGTAGTCAAGGCGGTGGTCAGGATGGAGGTGGTCTCTTTGAATCCGGTGCTTCACCGGTGCGTCAGATTTGCTTCCTTTGATCTGTTGGAGCTTCGAGCAGATCGGCTGGCTTGGGCCTTTTCCCCCCCTTCAACCTCCATTGGGCCTGCTCAGCGGCTACTGATATCTCAGTCCGAGTCAGCATATACTTGACCGGTCGACGCATGCTCATCAATGTCTACTTCCGCCCTCGCTAGGCCGGTGGCGGCCATGGCTGACAAGCAAGGGCCGTCCGATTTTCCTAGGTTTCCGATTCCCAGGTTTGCCATCGGGGAGTCGATTTGTTGTCTCCCTCTTCCCCGTGATTATTTCCTTCGTTCTCTTTCCTTCCTCTGCTTGTTGGTGCTGTAAAGCCGTCGGCGTATATAAATTGTTGGCCAATGCTGGGATCAATTGCATAAAATCGAGGTGGTACTATTTATTTTGATAACAAACCCTGTTCGTAGCACAAGCTTACCAGCTCAGTTGGCCACAACCTTCGAGATGGAGGGCTCTCGCGTGACGTAGTGGCACATAAGAAAAGGCCCAACAGTGGAACAACATGGCCCAATATAGGTGAGGCGTGTGCGTTGCGAAAATTGATATCTGCTATTCTTAGCATGGGTTGAGATTCAAACTGAAAGCGTAAATTCACGGGAAGAAGCATATTGTGATGGTGAACCCACGGAGTCAATCCATGCTTTATTATTAGGGAAAGATGTAAAGTCATCGGCGTATATAAATTGTTGGCCAATGCTGGGATCGATTGCATAGAATCGAGGTGATACTATTTATTTTGATAACAAACCATGTTCGTAGCACAAGCTTACCAGCTCAGTTGGCCACAACCTTCGAGATGGAGGGCTCTTGCGTGATGGAGTGGCACATAAGAAAAGGCCCAATAGTGGAACAACGTGGCCCTATATAGGTGAGGCGTGTGCGTTGCGAAAATTGATATCCGCTATTCTTAGCATGGGTTGAAATTCAAACTGAAAGCGTAAATTCACGGGAAGAAGCGTATTGTGACGGTGAACCCACGGAGTCAATCCGTGCTTTATTATTAGGGAAAGATAACAACTTTATTATTGCCTCTAGGGCATATTTCCTTCAGATCTCCCCTCGCCTAATGTGATCTCGGATGAAGTGATACCGAATCTCATTATGCTTCATCTTGAAGTGTTACACCTGGTTGAGAGAAATCTTGATGTCACTTTCATTGTCACACCAAAGATGCACTTTGTCACAAATGACACTATAATCCTTTAACGTTTTCCTCTTCCAAAGAAGTTGAGCACAACAACTACCAGTGGCCACATACCCCGCTTCGGTGGACGAGAGAGACACACAACTTTGCTTCTTAGAAGACCAACTCACCATAGAGCAACCATGAAATTGGCACCCTCCGGAAGTTGACTTCCTATCCATTTTGTGTCCCGCCCAATCTGAGTCCGAAAATGTCAGGACCCCGATCCTAAGCCACATCGATCCAGCATGTAACACATCATATCACTTTGCGGCCTCACGCACGGTACTCCCACGGGTGCCACCTTACCTGGCCCGGGACCGTTTGCGCCTTTTGGCTCACGTATATGATAGTGTCGCTAGCATCCATATGACAGAGAACCCGGGCCGACATGGCTAGTCGTGAACCCAAAGCGGCGCTAACCTATGAGGACAGGCATACATGAATCACATCGAGCATGTCGGTCATCAACGTGTGAATCCGGGCTGTAGCACTGGGCTAACAGGACTCCGGATGTCACCGCGTGACATTTCCCCGAAGGGACAGACACAGGAACGAAGTGAATCACATGCCGGCCAGTCAAGTGTTCCGAGCAGTAGTGCTGGGCTAGCAGGACTCCGGTGAACCGGGCTGTAGCGGACTACTATCGTTCAGAAGCACTAGACTACATTTCCCCATGTGATAGGCTGCCAAGGATAAACAACTAGCTAGTCGGATCCCACACATAGCAAGCATTTCAATCATACACACAATATGCTCGATATGTGTAGATACAACATGGCATCACAACAAGACTCTACGACTCAAGTATTTATTCATTAGGCTCCGAGGAGCGAGATATTACAAACATGGGTCTCATGACCCAACATTCAGAGCATACAAGTCAAACACATGCGGAAGCTTAACATGTCTGAGTACAGACATCTACAAATGAAAAAAGCTAAGAAGCCTGACTATCTACCAGATCCTGCCGAGGGCACAAGATCGTAGCTGAGGTATCAAGATATACGTCGAAGTCCACATGGAACTACTAGCGAGACTGACGTCTCTCTGCAAAAACATAAAATAGGCAAACGTGAGTACAAATGTACCCAGCAAGACTTACATCAGATCTAACTACATATGCATCAGTATCAAAAGGGGGTAGTGGAGTTTGACTGCAGCAAGCCAGCTTTGACTCGGTGGCTATTCTAAACTACGACTGCAAGCGACTCTTTGAGGTGGCGCACACGAGTCCACATATTCACCATCCAATACACCACTATGGATCCACTTCCGTCTCCCTACGAGAAGGCCATCCATAGCACTCACGCTTATCTTGCGTATTTTAGAGTATCCACTTTCACTTGTCTATGAACTTTTATAGGCAACCCAGAAGTCCATAACCGCGGACACGGCTATTCGAATAGATGATGTTAACCCTGCAGGGGTGTACTTCTTCACACACGCTCTCACCACTTACCGCCGTTTACACGACATGTACTCGGCAACCTTCAAGCGGAAGCCCAGCGAGGGTGTCGGCCACAGCCTACCTAAACACTCAAGTCCCTAGTCCAGGTTTATCGCCTATTCGGGTTCCATCCGCAGGGAGTCCGGCCAAGGTTTCCACTAACGGCCCCGAACGATGTGAACAGGGTTCCCGAGACACCAAACGGGCGAGTCGGTACACCGTGCCACGTGCCTACCGCAACACAGCCCACCCCTACGGTCAGCGCTGCGTGCGGCCCCCAGCATACTACAAACACCAGAAACTACTTTGCAACTCCTGGACAGAGGACAAGGGTGATCAAGAAGCCGAGAGGGTCCATTGGTTTCGGGCCCAATGCGTGGTAGTAACTGTTTCATGGATCACAAACACAGAACTCAGTTCCTGAGGACGGCTTCAATGAGACAACCCACCATGTACTCCTACATGGCCTCTCACCAATACCTTTACCGAATCGTGTTCACACACTTAGCTCACAAACAGTAGAACATGTTCATCACCATTCCAATTCATTCCCGATGAATCAGACCCGACTCAACTCTAAGCAGTAGCAGGCATGACAAACAAGCATGAATGAGTAGGCACAACATGGGCTCAAACAACTCCTACTCATGCTAGTGGGTTTCATCTATTTACTGTGGAATGACAGGTCATGCAAAGGATAAAGGGGGTTCAGCTACCGCAGCAAGTAACACATGAATCGTTGTTGTCCTAATGCAGTAAAAGAGAGCAGGAGCGAGAGAGTGGGATTTTATCGGAATGAACAAGGGGGTTTTGCTTGCCTGGCACTTCTGAAGATAACATAGCTCTTCATCGGTGTCATCGAACTCATCGTCGAAACATCGTCTAGTGAGAGGGGACGGTTACCGGCAAACACAGAAAGAAACACAATCAATGCAATGCAACAATATGATGCATGATCATGACATGGCAATATGATGTGTTTTGACTAATGCATACTAGGACAGGTTGATTTGAACCCATTTGAATTAAAGATTCAAATGTAAGCTCATGTATGAAGTCATAATGGTGCATTATCTTGTTTCATCTAAACAGCAATTTTAAAGTGTTCTAACATGCATGAAAATGGTACAGATGGATAGATTGGATTTTTCTGATCATTTTTCATATATAAATTATTTCATTCTGAGCTACGGTTGATTTTATATGAATTTTAGAAGTTTTAGATAAATTCTGAAATAAATAAATCATTTCTGATTTACTTAAAATCCAGAAGGTAAATACTGCGTCAGCGCTACGTCATGCTGACCTCAGCAGGTCAACAGCCGGTCCAGGTCAAACTGACTAGTGGGTCCTGCGTGTCAGGTCATTAGTCTAACTAATATTTAGTTAACACTAATCCTATCCTAATTAACAGGCGAGCCCCACCTGTCATAGACTCAGGGGGGGAAGTCAACCGGGGCCCACACGGGGTCAAACTCACCGGACTTGGTCCACGGCTCGTCGCCGGCGATGACAGAGACGGCGGAGGCTTCGGGAATCGCCCACAGGCGACCATTTTGAGCGTGGTTTGCTGCTACGGCTTGCTGGCGCTCTCGCGCATCTAGTGGTGGCGGCGGTAGCAGCTAGAATGGCCTAGGTTGACGGCGGCGACAACTTGTGCGGCGGCCGGCGTTCGGGCGAGGTAGGAGACGGTGCTGTGAGGCACGGCAGGAGCCATGGGTGGTCGTGCTAGACTCGCTGGAGTGCGGTGAGTGCAACGGTGAGCTCGAACGCGAGCTTGCGCGGCTGTGGCCGCGGCTGCGCCATGGCCGGCAGCGAGAGCTCTCGGTTCCGACGGCCATCGGTGTTAGAGGAAGAAAATGAACCAGGGGAGAGGGGGAAACGACACAGGAGCTCACAGCGGGTGCAGCGGTGGCCTCGGCGAGCTCGGGGACGCGGAAACGGCAGCGAATCGACGCGTGTGGCTTCCGGTGACCGAGGAGTAAGAAGACAAGGCAGTCGGCGATGCAGGCCGTCCCAGCGCTTGGGGCCAGGGTGGGGCGGAGCGGCGGACGATGGCGGAGGCCGTGGACATGTCGGCGAGGCGAGGGAGGGCATGTGGCCGTGGCTGCGGCGAGCGGTGGTGACGAGCTCCGCTCGGGCGGCGCGGAGCAGAGAGCAGAGGAGGGGGGAGGAGTCCAGGGAGAAGTGAGAGGGGTCGAGAAGGCCGCGTGGCGCTGCGAGGGAGGCCCAGGCGACGAGGGGGAGCAGCAAGCAGGAGGTGGCCGGGCGTGCGCCGGCGTGCGTCGGCCACGCGCTCGTCCGACTGGCGCGGGGAGGAAGGCGACAGAGAGGGAAGCGGTGGTGGGCTGGGCCGCCAGGTGGGCTGGGCCAGCTGGGCTGCCAGGTAAGTTCCTTTCTCTCTCTCCTTTTCTATTTATTTCAGTTTTCTATTATTCTATAAATTTGAGGGCTTTATTAAAAATACTTAAGCACTTTCAAAAATCATGAGACTGCTTGTGGCCACTTTTTGGATTATTTCCAATAACCAGCAATTCAGTTCATGAATATTTGGACATTTAAAATAATATATAAAATTTAAATGCCCAAATGCAAATACTATATGATTTAATTCAATAATCCAAATGTCATGGAAAAATGTGCAATATCTCTGGTTACTGCTCAAAGCATTTTTCCAGAAATGATGAACATTTTTAAGCCATTTGGACTCAATGAAAATATTTTAGTTGAACCTAGTGAATTTCATTTAGTGCTAGGGTTTCAACAATCCCCATTTCAAATTTCTTTGGAATTTTAAACATGATGCATGGATGCAAACAAAGGTAGGCAAGGCCTAAACTGGGGCTGTGACAGCTCACCCCCACTAAACAAGAATCTCGTCCCGAGATTCAAGTCGTGAGGTTAGAAGAAAGGAGGTCACAACTATCACGGTCTCCTCGATCCAACTGCCCTTCTCGAAGAAGTAGCTTCATTGCATCATATTGATCTTGACGTCCTTGCTTTTGAGATCTTCATCCAACACGATGGTGACAGAAAGAAACTCTATAGGAAATGATCTCCTCGAAGATCGAGCATTCAGGATTAACTCGTGGAATGAGATGTTGGAACATCTCGAATTGAGGCACAGAACGCATCGTGAGGGACGGAAGAACAACAACGGGGTTTGATTTGATGGGCAAAAATTCCACACTTAGAAAGATGGTGGAGGGTGTCACGGTAGCGAGGAAAATTGCTATGATTCCATAACGGGGCACCTCACGGAAGGTGACTCGCAGAAATATTCCCTTAAGTGGCAAAAAGAATTACTTTTGATACTGAGATCATTGGAACTCTTTATTCCAGCCTAAGGCAATCACAAACGATCGTTTGAAGGAGCTCGGAAAGGTGACATACTCGGACTAGGTTGAATGATGTGGACTACCTTGTTGAAGACAACGCAATGAAGGATTTTGCTTATCACCGAAAATGGATGGGACCCAAGATAGAATGGCACAACAATGGTGCAAGCTGGGAACAAAATGCAAATGTTGGAAATGATTCTGGTAACTGGGGAAGAAAACTCAACAGTCGAGAGTGATTCCCCTGTTTGAGTGGTTATAGTGTAATCGAAGAAACTGAGGGCACGAGAATTCCTAGGAAGCAACTTCTACAATAAGTCGCACAAAATCCTCATGGAGAAGGTGGTCAAATAATACAATCAAGATACTACCATGATAGATCTTCCGGCTAGGTGTGTCGGCCAGACACCAACCTTGTCGGGACCTACATAACAGATCTTGGAAAAGTTCCAACCATCATATCTGCCCGAGATTCAGATCTGGTTGGTAATAGGATACTTCAGACTCAACATGTCTGAAAGGAAAGTTTGCAACACAATTCGACGAGATGACGTTGCGAGATTCTCGGGAATGAACTACGATAGCAAGCTCCAAAACATGAGCTGGTTCTGCTACAAACCTGTGAACATGCTGCCCAAGACAAGCATGACCACATGGTAGTCTTACAATGAAACACTACCGAGTTCAGATTGGGAACCATCATCGAGGATAACGAAGTCCTAACATAAGTCATGACTAGTTGTTATGAAGGAACTCCTTCTCCTTGAACAAATCAATCAGTGGCTTGGTGTGCTAGGGATACATATGGAAGGAAGGTTGCGAGCCTGTCAAACCATCGCATACTTCGCACATGCATGACTGACTTGGGATGGTACCAGAGGAAACAAAAACAAGCTTTCTCGAATCCACGGCGGCAACTTGCCTCAAATGCCCATGAACTAGAGGAAGTCACTTCTTTCATCCAGGCATAAGCTTCATGAACGGAACACGAAGGCATTGCTTACCAGATTTCCAATACTAGTGTAGCGTTCAACATGAATCATGGGGGAGACAAAATGCTGCTGATGGGCTCAACAACAGCTCATCGGAATTACCATATCACTGGACTTCCACCATCATGTGAACACGGTGATAGCATTGGTCAGACCAAAAGATGTAATGGTGTATGCTCGAGGGCTCAATCACGAGTAAGACAACATTACGAACATCGTTGGTTCTGATTTGACTTGACAATAGCCCATGCTCAAATCAAAGATTGACAAGGCAATAGATCCAACAACTGATCACAAGGATCAATCGATGGAGATATCATCGTTCTTCAACACACACACACACACACACACACACACAAGAACATCCCTTTGGAGTGAACTAAGCCGGACAAGCCTTTATCTTCCAACTCTCCAAGTTGTTGTTTAGCTCAACCAACTAGCTAAGGGGTATCCAACACAGATTCTTGGAGAAGGGGTGGTTTATAGGAAACCAACTTGATCACGAACTCAACATAGCGGTCAGGTGACAACCTGGTGATACTTCCGAGAAGACCTTCGGAAAACCACGAACCACCGATATGTTACTAAGCTCGAGCTCAATCTTGCTTTTCAGGGCGAGACGATATGATCAAGAGAGCAAGGGTTTGATTAATCCTCACTCATTGATCGAGGAGTGCACTAGAAATAAGGACTAGGTAGCATGATCAATCTTAGAATGATAATTCAATAACCAACACGCTAAGAATGAGGATTTGTCCAATTACTACCAAGCAACACGGTTGCTAGGAGTATTGATTTCACACACATCATGGTTCACTTGTCGGCATTCCGGTTCTGACAACACGGAACCGAGGAATGAACAATGATGGCAAGAAGTATTACTGCGTCAAAAATTCATAAGAGGTGGTGCAATTCTCATGACATTCTTGACATAAAGATGGTAACACTCCAGGGTAGAACAGAACAAAAGCTGGATTGGCATTTTGATCGGCGGGATACAACTTCTTTGACCCAATCCTAGAAATGGATAAGATACTAGAGTTTGTTTCTCCTGGTCATTCTAAACTAGAATGGCTTAACGGACCACACAAATGACAGGCATCGATGGACGAATGCACGCATACTCTTGAGTATCAAATGATAGATGAAGGTCAGAAAACAACTAAAGAGGGACAACTCAAGGAACATATAACTTTCTGAGTTGTGGATTCATGGGTTAGTATGTCAAACGAGTTCAGCAAATTTCTTCCGGATAACCCATGCAGAATGATAGAACTGGCAGAGTCACAATATGAATGGGGTACTCCTCAAGAGCACCCTGGTTGTGATCTTTTGGTTCAAAGAACTTCTGCCATAAGCGATTCGTAGTATTTGGAAGAAGGAAGTACCACGGACCTCGAGGGCTAATGCAAGGGTTACTAATATCCTAAAGGAACTAGCAACACTATCGACATGAGGTAAGTAGGGTGAATCTCGGGTTCGAAAACCCAGGAGTAGAATACCTACTACTAAACGGCATCACGGGATGCTTTCGAGAATGGTGGCCAGAATCATCACACCGAGAACACATAGCATTGCTAGATTACTAGATGAACCCCTAGGACACCTAGGGTCATAATAATAGTTCCAACATATATGTCAAGGCAATGGGGTACCTCAACAGACCAACTAGTGTGCTTATTCCGACCAAAAGGACATCGGGAATGGAAGGAAAGGATTTGCAAATGCATCAGACTAGTTAGAAACCTGGGATGACTCGGACAGCATAACGGCTGTAAATGCTCAAAATGATTTAAGACATCCTGCCAGATGGTGGCATAACCACTCAACATCACAATATCAATGTTCTGAGATCAACTAAGAACACATGTAAGTAGTAGAAACAGAACTGGGGCTTGAACTCAACAATCCTAGACAACTACGGTTTAGTAACACGTCATCCTGAGAGTTAGAAAAGAAGCCTAGTTCTTAATCCCCGTAGAAGAGAAGAGGTTGACTCAGATCAGAAGGCCATGAGGTATAAGGAGTAAAAAGAGCCTTACGTTCCCCTTCCCAATCAATTCCCTTACATAACTAAAGCATTTCTAGACACAACTTCGACCAGTTTGGCTTGGTAATCCTACAGGCAGTCAGGCTCTGATACCAACGCTGTCAGGACCCCGATCCTAAGCCACATCGATCCAGCATGTAACACATCATATCACTTTGCGGCCTCACGCACGGTACTCCCACGGGTGCCACCTTACCTGGCCCGGGACCGTTTGCGCCTTTTGGCTCACGTATATGATAGTGTCACTAGCATCGATATGACAGAGAACCCGGGCCGACATGGCTAGTCGTGAACCCAAAGCGGCGCTAACCTATGAGGACAGGCATACATGAATCACATCGAGCATGTCGGTCATCAACGTGTGAATCCGGGCTGTAGCACTGGGCTAACAGGACTCCGGATGTCACCGCGTGACATTTCCCCGAAGGGACAGACACAGGAACGAAGTGAATCACATGCCGGCCAGTCAAGTGTTCCGAGCAGTAGTGCTGGGCTAGCAGGACTCCGGTGAACCGGGCTGTAGCGGACTACTATCGTTCAGAAGCACTAGACTACATTTCCCCATGTGATAGGCTGCCAAGGATAAACAACTAGCTAGTCGGATCCCACACATAGCAAGCATTTCAATCATACACACAATATGCTCGATATGTGTAGATACAACATGGCATCACAACAAGACTCTACGACTCAAGTATTTATTCATTAGGCTCCGAGGAGCGAGATATTACAAACATGGGTCTCATGACCCAACATTCAGAGCATACAAGTCAAACACATGCGACGGTGAGCTCGAACGCGAGCTTGCGCGGCTGTGGCCGCGGCTGCGCCATGGCCGGCGGCGAGAGCTCTCGGTTCCGACGGCCATCGGTGTTAGAGGAAGAAAATGAACCAGGGGAGAGGGGGAAACGACACAGGAGCTCACAGCTGGTGCAGCGGTGGCCTCGGCGAGCTCGGGGACGCGGAGACGGTGGCGAATCGACGCGTGTGGCTTCCGGCGACCGAGGAGGAAGAAGACAAGGCAGTCGGCGATGCAGGCCGTCCCAGCGCTTGGGGCCAGGGTGGGGCGGAGCGGCGGACGATGGCGGAGGCCGTGGACATGTCGGCGAGGCGAGGGAGGGCATGTGGCCATGGCTGCGGCGAGCGGTGGTGACGAGCTCCGCTCGGGCGGCGCGGAGCAGAGAGCAGAGGAGGGGGGAGGAGTCCAGGGAGAAGTGAGAGGGGTCGAGAAGGCCGCGTGGCGCTGCGAGGGAGGCCCAGGCGACGAGGGGGAGCGGCAAGCAGGAGGTGGCCGGGCGTGCGTCGGCGTGCGTCGGCCACGCGCTCGTCCGACTGGCGCGGGGAGGAAGGCGACAGAGAGGGAAGCGGTGGTGGGCTGGGCCAGCTGGGCTGCCAGGTAAGTTCCTTTCTCTCTCTCCTTTTCTATTTATTTCAGTTTTCTATTATTCTGTAAATTTGAGGGCTTTATTAAAAATACTTAAGCACTTTCAAAAATCATGAGACTGCTTGTGGCCACTTTTTGGATTATTTCCAATAACCAGCAATTCAGTTCATGAATATTTGGACATTTAAAATAATATATAAAATTTAAATGCGCAAATGCAAATACTATATGATTTAATTCAATAATCCAAATGTCATGGAAAAATGTGCAATATCTCTGGTTACTGCTCAAAGCATTTTTCCAGAAATGATGAACATTTTTAAGCCATTTGGAATCAATGAAAATATTTTAGTTGAACCTAGTGAATTTCATTTAGTGCTAGGGTTTCAACAATCCCCATTTCAAATTTCTTTGGAATTTTAAACATGATGCGTGGATGCAAACAAAGGTAGGCAAGGCCTAAACTGGGGCTGTGACAGAAAAGCCCACAAGGTTGAAGTTAGCTGCTATTGGGTACCATAAGCCAAAGTTTGGGGTATGAGCCAAATATCGAAAGATTCGGTTGACTGCCACATAGTGGCTTTCCTTAGGTGTGGCTTGAAACTGTGCACAAATTCCCGCACTCAACATGATATCCGGTCTAGATGCACAAAGGTAAAGCAAGGAGCCAATGATGGAGCGATATACCTTTTGATCCACCGCTTTACCATTGGGATCTATGCCAAGTTGGCATTTGATGGGCATTGGAGTGGAAGCCGACTTAACATCACTTAGCTTGAATCTCTTGAGCATGTATTGAGTGTATTTGGCTTGGTTGATGAAGGTTCCTTCTCTTCTTTGTTTGATTTTGAACCCGAGAAAGAACTTCAACTCTCCCATCATGGACATCTTAAACTTCGAGGTCATGAGAGCGGCAAACTCCTCATTGAAAGCTTCGTTAGGAGAACCAAACATAATATCATCAACATATAGTTGGCATACAAACAACTCCCCTTTGACCTTCTTAGTAAAAAGAGTGGGGTCGATATCCCCAATTTCAAACCCACGATCTTGCAATAACTCGGGAAGGTGCTCATACCATGCATGTGGGGCTTGTTTAAGGCCATAGAGTGCCTTATAGAGTTGGACCACATGATTGGGGAACTCAAGATCCTCAATCCCCGGGGGTTGTTTGACATGCACCAACTCATTAATAGGACCATTAAGAAAAGCACTCTTCACATCCGTTTGTTGCAACTTGAAGTTATGATGAGAAGCATAGGCAATCGACAAAAGAAGAGATTCAAGGCGAGCAACGGGAGCAAAGGTTTCACAGTAGTCGATACCCTTGACTTGGGAGTAGCCTTGTGCTACCAAACGAACCTTGTTGCGAATGATAATCGCATGAGCATCTTGCTTGTTCTTGAATATCCACTTGGTTCCAATGACATTATGGTTCCCCTTTGTCCTTGGCACCAATCTCCACACCTTGTTGTGCTCGAAGTTGTTGAGCTCTTCATGCATGGCATTAAGCCAATCCGGATCCTCGAGCGCCTCATAGACCTTTTGGGGTTCAACACAAGAAACAAACGCGTGATGTTCACAATAGTTTGCTTATTATCTACGAGTGCTTACCCCCTTTCTTAAACTTCCAAGCACATTCTTCATGAGATGATCTTTGGTAGTGAGCTTGGATGCAATCTTGGCGGCATGATGCTCCAATTCCTCCTCAAGAGAGAGTTGAGGAACGGTAACTTGAGCGTCGTCTTGAGCTTGTTCTTGATCTAGAGCTTGCTCTTGATCTTGAACTTGCTCGGTGGTGAGAACTTGACCTTGGGCATCACTTAGTGGTACACCACCATCCTGAGGTTGATCTTGCCTTTGATCTTGTTCATTTGGTTGAGGGCCTTCACTTTGTTCTTCGGAAGCGTGTGGGTCTTGGGTTGGTGATGGTTCCACTTGAGTGGAACATTGTCCTTCTCCTTCGGCCACAAGGGGTTCCTCAATGGGTACGAAATGACAAACACCCATTCTTCTTATGGCTTAGGGAGGAACTTCATCACTTACATCACAAGTACCACTTTGCTCCACTTGGGAGCCGTTATACTCATCAAACTCCATGTTACACGTCTCCTCAATAAGTCCCGTGGACTTATTGAGGACACGGTAAACATGAGAGTTTGTAGCATAACCAACAAATATGCCCTCATGAGCTCTAGCCTCAAATTTAGACAAACGAACACCTTTCTTGAGAATGAAACACTTACACCCAAACGCCCGGAAGTACTTGTTGCCGGTGTGTATCTCATATGGAGTCTTGTTCAAGCCTTTGCGGAGATAGAGCCTATTGGATGCATGACAAGCGGTGTTGATGGCTTTGGCCCAAAAGTTGTACGGAGACTTGAACTCCGCCATCATGGTCCTTGCTGCATCCATCAACGTCTGGTTCTTCCTCTCCTCTACACCATTTTGTTGAGGGGTGTAAGGTAAGGAATATTGATGCTTGATCCCCTCATCCCTAAGAAACTCATCCAAGGTTTAGTTCTTGAACTCGGTGCCATTGTCACTTCTTATCGTCAAGATCTTTGCATTGTGTTGATGTTGATCTTCATTTGCAAAGTCGATGATGGTTTGTTGGGTCTCACTCTTCCTCTTGAAGAAATATACCCAAGTGTATCTTGAATAATCATCCACAATCACCAAGCAATACTTTCTACCCCCAAGACTATCAAAGTATGGAGGCCCAAAGAGATCCATGTAAAGAAGCTCCAAGGGCCTCTTCGAGTAGATGATAGTCGTGGGTGGGTGAGCCTTCTCATGTAGCTTTCCTTCGATACAAGCACTGCAAGCACGATCTTTGGCAAAACTAAAATTTGTTACTCCACGGACATGGTCCCCCTTGAGAAGACTTTGCAAAGATCTCATATTGACGCGGGCTAAATGATGATGCCAAAGCCATCCCACGTCAACTTTAGCCATTAGGCATGTTGTTGTCTTAGTGGGTCGCTCCGAAAAGTTAATCATATAAAGACCGTTCTCGACATGCCCAACAAAGGCTACTTTAAGAGTCTTGCTCCACAATAGGGCCACACTATCAATATCAAAGAAGGTGGCAAAGCCCATGAGTGCAAGTTGACAAACGGAAAGTATGTTGTATGCAAGGGACTCAACAAGCATGACTTTCTTGATCGTGAGATCATGAGAAATGACAACCTTGCCAAGCCCCAATACCTTAGAAGATGAGGCATCACCCCACTCGACATTGGTGGGCATAGATGAAACCTTGTGCACGTCCACCACCAAGTCCTTGCTTCCTGTCATATGATTTATGCTCCACTATCAAGCAACCATGATCCCCCACCGGAAGCAAACACCTACAAGAGATCAATGCTTGGTTTTAGGTACCCATTTTGTAATGGGTCCTTTTATGTTAGTAACAAGGGTCTTAGAAACCCAAATAGACCATTCAATGTACTCATAAGGAGAACCAACAAATTTGGCATAAACATGCCCATCACTAGCATGGCATAACACATAAGAAGGGTTAAAGTCGCCGTCTTTGTTGGAATGGGTGGCATTGCCCTTCTTGACACCACCACTCTTCACATTGTTCTCCTTATCCTTAGAAGCACCCTCTCCCTCCTTCACGAAAGTTTGCTTGAGAGGAGGAGGCTGTTTGGCCTTGTCATTCTTCTTCTTGTTCTTAGACTTGGGTCCATACCAAATTCCCTCCTTGCCCAGAACTTCCTTTTGATTACTAAAAAGGTCGTTGAGGTTCTTCTCAGCTTGTATGCAAGACAGAAGGCCTTTCTCAAGTTGCTCCTTCGACTTGGCATTCTCCTCCACAAGATGCACATGCTCACAACACGGGTTAGTAGTATTTGCATTATCAATTAAAACCATATGAGGAAATGTGTCTTTCTCCTTGGTTAGCTTCACTTGGAGTTGATCATCATCATCCTCATCGTACTCTTCTTGTGCCACCAACCCCTTGGGAGGAGTCTTCTTGGTGAAGTTGTTCTTGTTGGGGAAGGACTTGGCCTTGTCTTTTCGGATAAGCTTGCCACCATTTTCTTCCCTCTTCTCGTATGGGCACTCCACAACAAAGTGGCTCACATTGCCATAATTATAGCATGTCCTCACATGTTGCTTGCCCTTGGCGCCACTTGAGTTGTTCTTGTTGAAGTTGGGCCTTGAGTTCTTCTTGCTCCAAAATTGCCGTGAAGCGAGAGTCATGTGCTCATCATAAGCATATTTTGTATCTTCAGGGCAACACTCTTATTCTTCCTCTTCACCCTCTTCTTCCATGCTAGCCTTGGCCTTCAAAGCAAGGTTGGGCTTCTTTGCTCGTTGATAATGCAACACCGCATTGTCGGCGGTCTTGTCCAAGATCCTCATTGCAACAAACTCATCCAACACTTCATTTGAGGACAAGGCGTGAAAGTCCGGCCTTTGACGGATGACGGAGGACATGGCTTTATGGTACGGCATCATGGCCTTGAGAAACTTGCGCTTGATCCAATTGTCATTTGTATCCTTGCTCCCATGATCCCGGAGTGAGACCGCGTGAGTGGTTAATCTTCGGTAAAGCTCTCGTGGTTCTTCATCTTCATTCATTGCAAACTCATCGGCTTCATCTTGCACCACTTCAAAGTTTGAGCGTTAAATGCTTGCGCTTCCCTTGTAAATGGAAACAACATGTTGCCATGCTTCCCTATCAACAGTGAATAGACGGAGATGCGCAATATCTTCGGGTGGAATTGCTTCTTGGAGAACTAAGAGAGTGGACTCGTTGAATTGATGATCTGTGGCTTCTCTAGGAGTGAAGTTGCTTGGGTCATGCGGGTAGAAACCTTGCTCAACAATTCTCCAAAGATTAGTAGAACTATGATTTAAATGACGTTTAAAGCGATAGACCCAAGCACTACTAGGGAAATGCCAATACACAGGAGCTTAATAGTAGTGCTTTTTACAAGAAACCGCTGCTACTACTTTTCAGTAGCGCTAGCACACGGCAAGTGCTGCTACTATGCAGTTACCAGTAGCGATGTGTTCATAAAACACGCTACTACTACAATTGCCAGACCGTTGCCGGCAGGCCAGGCATAGTAGTAGCGCTTTCTACATACAAGCGGTGCTACTACGGTCTCCTTATCCACACTGCCGGCCCGCGCTCGACCTCACTCTTCCCCTCACACACTCTCACTCGCGCGCCTCCGCCACGCTCCATCACCGCCGCCCTCCCCCGCACGCCATCCTCCCCCGCGCCGGTCTTCTCCCGCCGACTACCCTCGCCCGCGCCAGCTCTCCTCACCCGCACCCTCCCCCACGCCGGCCTCCTCCCCCGCCGGCTGACCTCCCGCGCTGGCCCTCCTCCCCCCCCCCCCCCCCCCGCGTCGGCCGTCCTCCACCGAGAGGTACTCCTCCTCCCTCTAGGTTAATTAACTTAGGTGAATTTAGTTCATTAGGTTAACTAAGTGAACTAGCTAGGTTAATTTAGGTAAAGAAACTAGGTTAGGTAACTAAGTGAACTAGCTAGGTTAATTTGGTTTACTAACTAGGTTAATTAGATGTTTTTTAGATGTTTGGTTAGCTAATTTGGTTAACTAAGTTGATGTTAATTAGGTTAGGGCAGTAGTGGTACTGTTAATTAGATGTTTTTAGTTAGGGAAGTAGGTTAGGTAACTAAGTAGATGTTAATTTAGGCAGTAGTGTTTAGTTGAACTAGTTTATTTTTATTTATAGTAAGTGCTTAGTTGAACTAGTTGAATTAATAGAACAAGTTTATTTTCAGTAAGAAAATTTAGGTATACGAGATTTGAATTTTACTATAGAACTAGTTTATTTTTAGTAAGAAAATTAATAGAAGTAGTTTATTTTTTTAGTTAAAGCAATTATTCCAGCATCAACGTCGACCATGCCTATCCCGCATCCTCATTGTCGACTCGGTGGAGGAGGCCTGCTTGATTAGAGGGGCCATGTCCGGGACTGGGCTCCGCCGGGCTGGTACTGGGAGGTGCTACCTTCCGGGGTTGCAGCTTGGTGAGGAGCCAGCCCGTCGTTGACCCGAACCTTCTTTGGTGGCGGTCGCGTGGGCCACTGATGGTGCAGAGGCTTGAGGAGCCCGTGGAGGTGGTACGTCAACGTGTTAGCGAGGAGGACGAGCACGTCCGTCGCTACATGGTTGCGTTGGAGGGCGGGTTCTCCAATACCTGGCAGGTTCTTCAGGGATCTCACTGGAGCTATGATCCTGTGATGGTTCCTTCTCTTTGGGTGTCCAGCGCCCGCGCCGATACCCATCGTTTGCTAGGGTTTTAGTTGTACTAGTGATGTTATATGTATGATACTATTCGAGATGTATTACTGATAATATTCGATGATGTACGAATGCAAGAGATGATTTAGTTTTGCTTAATTAATGCATGCTAATTTGAATACTAATTTATTTTACGAGCTGGTTTTGCTTATTGAATGCTCAAATTGGAGAACTAATCCTATTTTGAATGCTCAAATTGGAGAGCACTATGCAAGGCGTTTGCATTTGATTAGTTGATAGCTTATAGGGTTTTTGTTTTTGCAGAAATCAAGGAGTCCCTCCATCATCCCCGTCGTCGTCCTCATCACCGACCCCCTCCGACCTCGAGGTGAGACCAGCCAAATCTCCATGTCAATATGAGTCCTATAAGATATTTTGAAATTTTTTTGTTCATATTTTCAACAATTGAAATGCAATGAACATCAAGTTTGAATGCTCATACGATGTAGATATAAACATGTATATCTTGTGTTGCTCAAATAGGATATGTGCTTGCCCAAGTGGCCGGCCATGTTTGCAGGTTACACCTTCGAGTGGTCTATGTTTTGCCGGAGTGTTGATTAATTTCCGTTCCGGCAAATTTCAGGCACTCGATATGTCCTTTTTTAGCAAAGTTCATGCCAGATTTTTCCGTGAATTTTGGCATGACTTGTGCTACAATATGTAGGAAATACTGAGTGGCCTGGATTTTCTAGAAAAATAATTAAACGACATTTCGGGTTGACTTAAGTCTGTCGAGGAACCATATATGAGAGAAGAAGAATCCCGACTATTGTCACGGGGGTCGTTTTTCCTTCTTCTCCTTGTGCTAGACCTTTGTTATGCACTAGGGGAAGGAGGAATAACGACCATCGCCAACGGTCGAAAAATCAGTGAGGGAGTGTATCCACCATATATGAGAGAGGACGAAAAATCCCGACTGTTGTCGTGGGGGTCGTTTCTCCTTCTTCTCCTTGTGCTAGACCTTTGTTATGCACTAGGGGAAGGAGGAGTAACGACCATCACTGACGGTCACAAATGTCAGAGAGGAATCAGTGAGGGAGGGTCTCCACCGTATATGAGAGGACAAAAAATCCTGACTGTTGTCATGGGGGTCGTTCTCCTTCGTTCCCGTGTGCTAGAAATTTTGGTCTAATGCACTTGGGGACGAAAGGAGGAGCGACCATCACCAACGGTCGAATGTATACACCACGTGAGATGAGAGTTTTCAAGAAAAGACTCGGCAGACCGATAGTCAACCTGTGATGAATAATAATGATCTAATTTAGTTTTTGTAGTATATATATTTAATTGTAAATGTTTAATCTTTGAACTATGAACCTAGGAAATGTCGTCATCGGACGACGAAAGTCTCCCGGGGGAGTGCGACTGGTGCAACGACGACCGGGGTCTGTGCTACAGGCCTCACCTGGACGAAGGTCGGCACTTCAGCATTAAGCTCTAGGAGACCTTTGATGTTGAAATGTACGCAATGACGACAAGTGTTTTTTTCGTAATTAAGCACGACTTCTACTACTTCAACGTGTAATTTTCGTCCTTTACAATTCGACTAGTTTATCCCATGCCATGCAAGACGCTATGTCTTGGACAGGATGGATTTTGAAGATCATGAAAGTATGGAAACAAAGAAAATTTGCCTAAGGACCCATCATGGTATGGATTTTTATGTAAATCCATACAATTCTGAAAGTGTATCCCATTTTGGTTGCCCAAATTGGGAAGCACTTTGCAAGATGTATGATTTTCATGAGGGTATGCTTGTCACCATGGATCTTGGTGATCCTGACATCGCCAAAGAAAATATGGACATTTGGGTCCTTGTTGATATGCTTCCAATTCTACCGTTATGTGAGTTTCTCAAACATAGTTATTAAGTAATTTATATTGTTTCTTTCAAAATAGTTGACAACTTATATCCATTGATAGCTTATTTTCATTCTTCAAAGAATGTGCGGAAGATGGTAGACAGAACCTACTATGGGGGAGGCTCAGAATTAACTTATCAGCAGAAAAATCATCTGATCTCATTTATTACTAATCTTGAGAATTACAATATCTATTATCAAACTCCTCCACATTATGGTCAATACGTGCCACTAGTGCACGTGTTGAACTATGGTAACATCCATGGAGATGTCATGGTAAGATTTTTTACTATTACAACATCCGTGCATGCATCTTTTGCATAAATTCTTCTAAAACTCAACTACATTGGTAACTATGAAGTCATTACTATGTTTTCCAACAGAAAATCATGAAGGATTGTGTGCCTCATCTGATGTTTCAGAAAGGTCGCCTTTGATGTTTTGAACTTACGGCCAGGTCATCCTTCGAATCACTCCTGTCCATACCAAATTTCTAAAACCGATGACGACATGACAATCAAAGATTGGAAAAAATGTATGGTCAATCGTAGGGAGCTACTTGTAAGCAACATTGTGCGAAGGGCAAGAATTGGAGACAGGATAATCTCCATTCTCCATAATGGAGAGTCTGGGCCTATCTTATTTTATGTTATTTTACCTTAGAGAGGGTATTTAGGTCCTAGCTAATACTCATGATCATGTGCTAAGAACAATTAAGTAGGATTGGTTAGATGACTATGATGATTTGAGTATGACTTGTTATTATGATAACAAGTAGAAGTTGTATGATCGATGATGATGAGTAGGACTTGTTATTATGATACCAATGATGAGTTATTTATTATTATGATCAATGATGCATGACGCTAAATTGTTATATGAGCATGATGAGTTATTATATATATCAGTAGGTGAAATGAACATGGATTAGATTCAAGTGGAGGCAACATGTGGTGCATGTCGAATGTTGCCTCCACTTGAATCTACTCCACGTTCATTTCACCCACTGTTATATATAATAACTAATCATGGTCATAAAATCGCATGATGAAAGTATTGTATATAAAACCACAACGAAAATAAGCCGTATTTTAAAAAACACAGGAAAAGTTAGCGGCAACGCTTTTCTAAAGAAACGCTACTGCTACTTACTATTATCAGTAGCGCTTTCCAAGAAAAGCGCTACTGCTAACTAGGTATAGCAGTAGCGCTTGCATTCCAGCACTACTGCTAACATTTAGCTGTAGCACCTTAGTGGTAGCACTTGTACAAGCGTTATTGCTAGCTACAAAACAAGCGCTACTACTAGGGTTTTCCCTAGTAGTAAAGCGGCAAAATCCTCATTTTTCACAAGCTTTGGAGGAGGACCAACATGATTCATATGCGTGGAGGGAACCGGTCCTCCATAAGTAATTGAAGGTTCAACATGGGCAAAGTTGCCATTTCCACTTCTATTACTAGTCAAAGGAACTTGATCACTAGTAGCTTCCCCCTTGTTGGAGTTAGCATCCGTCACCTTGTTAGTGGGATCGACCACTTCCAACGGTGCGGTGGAAACTTAAAGACCATCAAGAAACTTCTCAAGCATGCCTTTGACCTCGGCCGTCATGGAGGTTTTCAATGTGTCCAAGGCCACATTAAACTCCTCACGAGAGACCGAGGATCCCCCTTCGTCTGCAGACAAAGTGGGTCTTGCACCAAGGTGCTCCTCCACCTCATCTGTGGTGTCAACCATACTCTTCGGATGACAAAGTACTTAATAAAGAGACGAGGCTCTGATACCAATTGAAAGGATCGATATAGTTGACTAGAGGGGGGTGCATAGGCAACTAACAATTATTAGCTTTTCTTGACCAAATTAAACTTAGCATCAAAATAGGTTGTCTAGATATGTGATGCAGCTCGAAGCAATGTCGGTATTTCCCCAAAGAGGAAGGGATGATGCAGCACAACAACGGTAGGTATTTCCCTCAGATATGAAACCAAGGTTATCGAACCACTAGGAGAACCAAGCAACACAACGTAAACAGCCCCTGCACACAGATAACAAATCCTCGCAACCCGAGGTGTTAAAGGGGTTGTCAATCCCTTTCGGGTAACGACGCCCCAAGATAGGCAAATGAACGTGAGTGAAATTATAGTAGATTGATAGATCGAACGCCAAATGAAATAAATAAGAATAAAACGCAGCAAGGTATTTTTGTATTTTTGGTTTAATAGATCTGAAAATAAAAGGCAAATAAAATAGGCAAATAATATGAGAAAGAGACCCGGGGGCCGTAGGTTTCACTAGTGGCTTCTCTCGAGAAAAATAGCAAACGGTGGGTAAACAAATTACTGTTGGGAAATTGATAGAACTTCAAATAATCATGACGACATCCAGGCAATGATCACTATATAGGCATCACGTCCAAGATTAGTAGACCGACTCCTGCCTGCATCTACTACTATTACTCCACACATCGACCGCTATCCAGCATGCATCTAGTGTATTAAGTTCATGGAGAAACAAAGTAATGCAATAAGAACGATGACATGATGTAGACAAGATCTATCTATGTAGAGATAGACCCCATCGTTTATCCTTAGTAGCAACGATACATACATGTCGGTTCCCCTTCTATCACTGGGATCAAGCACCGTAAGATCGAACCCACTACAAAGCACTTCTTCCCATTGCAAGATAAATAGATCAAGTTGGCCAAACAAAACCCAAATATCGGAGAAGAAATACGAGGCTATAAGCAATCACGCATAAAAGAGATAAAAGAAACTAAAATACTTTCATGGATATAAAAAGATAGATCTGATCATAAACTCAAAGTTCATCCGATTCCAACAAACACACCGCAAAAAGAGTTACATCATATGGATCTCCAAGAGACCATTGTATTGAGAATTCAGCGAGAGAGAGGAACCCATCTAGCTACTAACTACGGACCCGAAGGTCTACAAAGAACTACTCACGCATCATCAGAGAGGCACCAATGGAGGTGGTGAACCCCATCCGCGATGGTGTCTAGATTGGATCTGGTTGTTCTGGACTCTGCCGCGGCTGGAATTGATTTTCATCGACTCCCCTAGCGTTTGTGGAATATTGGGGAATTTATAGAGCAAAGAGGCGGTCCGGGGGGCACTCGAGGTGGGCACAACCCACCACGGCGCGCCTGGGCCTCCTGGCGCGCCCTGGTGGGTTTTGCTCTCCTCGGAGCACCCCCAGGCGCAGCCTTGGCCCATTAGGTGTCTTCTGGTCCATAAAAATTCTCTATAAAGTTTCGTTGCATTTGGACTCCGTTTGGTATTGATTTCTTGTGATGTAAAAAACATGCAGAAAATAGCAACTAGCACTTGGCACTATGTTAACAGGTTAGTACCAAAAAAGGATATAAAATGACTATAAAATGATTATAAAACATCCAAGATTGATAATATAACAGCATGGAACAATCAAAAATTATAGATACGTTGGAGACGTATCAAGCATCCCCAAGCTTAACTCCTACTAGCCGTCGAGTAGGTAAGTGATAAAAACAGAATTTTTTTATGTGGAATGCTGCCTAACATGTCGTATCATATTCTTTATAGCATGGACATTTAGGCTTTTATATTGTTCAAAGAAATAGTCTAGTTTTGACATGACAATTTAAATACTCAAGCATATCAACAAGCAACCATGTCTTTCAAAATATCAATGCTAAAATAAGCTATCCCTAGCCCATCATGCTCAATCATTGATCCATTCATGAAACACACTCGCATATTAACTACACCCAATACTCAAGTACGATCATATTGCCTCTTAGTTGGTGCTTTTATAAGAGAAGATGGAGACTCAAATTCAAAAATAAAAATTGCATAAAGGAAAACAAAAGCCCTTTGCGGAGGGAAGTACGGATTTGTAGAGGTGCCAGAGCTCAAAGCGAAAAACTTAGAGATAAAAACATTTTGGGAGGTGTATCCTTCCCACCAACGAAAATGACTTTGAGTTCCCAACACTTTCCATGCTAGATATATCATAGGCGGTTCCCAAACAGAAAATAAACTTAGAGAATGATGTGATGGACAAGACCCATCCGTTAGCTTAGCATAATGATCGTTAAGTTTTATTGCTATTGCTTTCTTCATGACTTATACATGTTCCTCTAACTGTGAGATTATGCAACTCCCGAATACCGAGGAACACTTAGTGTGCTATCAAACGTCACAACATAACTGGGTGATCATAAAGATGCTCTACAGGTGTCTCCAAAGGTGTTTGTTGGGCTGGCATAGATCGAGATTAGGATTTGTCACTCCATGTATCGGAGAGGTATCTCTGGGCCCTCTCATTAATGCTCATCACTATAAGCCTTGCAAGCAATGTGACTAATGAGTTAGTTGCGGGATGATGCATTACGGAACGAGTAAAGAGACTTGCCGGACACGAGATTGAACTAGGTATGATGATACCGGCGATCGAATCTCAGGCATGTAACATACCGATGACAAAGGGAATGACGTATGTTGTTATGCGGTTTGACCGATAAAGATCTTCGTAGAATATCTAGGAGCCAATATGAGCATCCAGGTTCCGCTATTGGTTATTGACCGGAGATGTGTCTCAGTCATGTCTACATAGTTCTCGGACCCATAGGGTCCGCACGCTTAACGTTCGATGACGATTTGTATTATGAGTTATGTGTTTGGGTGACCAAAGATTGTTCGGAGTCCCAAATGAGATCATAGACATGACGAGGCGTCTTGAAATAGTCGAGAGGTAAAGATTGATATATTGGATGAAGGTATTCGGACACCGGAATGGTTTCGGGACATTTCAGATATTTATCGGGGTACCGAGGGGTTACCAGAACCCCTCGGGGAAGTAATGGGCCTTCATGGGCCATAGAGGAGAAAGAGAGGGGAGCCCGCAGGGTGGCGCCCCCTCCAAGGGAGTCTGAATTGGAGAAGGGGAGGGAGGCGTGGCCCCCTTTCCTCTTTCCCTCTCCCTCTCCCTTTCCTTCCCTCTTTCCCCTCCATGACGAAGGAAAAAGGGGGGGCGAATCCTACTAGGAGTGGAGTCCTAGTAGGACTCCCCCCTTTGGCGCGGCCCTTGGTGGCTGGCCTCCTCCTCCCCTCCTTTATATACGGGGGCAAGGGGGCATCCCAAAGCACAATAGTTATTCTCTGAGCTATGTGTGGTGCCCCCCTCCACAGTTTACTCCGGTCATAGCGTCGTAGTGCTTAGGCAAAGCCCTGCGCGGATCACATCACCGTCACCACGCCGTCGTGCTGACGAAACTCTCCATCGACCCTCTGTTGGATCAAGAGTTCGAGGGACGTCATCGAGCTGAACGTGTGCTAAACTCAGAGGTGCCGTACGTTCGGTACTAGATCGGTTGGATTGTGAACACGTTCGACTACATCAACCGTGTTAACCTAATGCTTCCGCTTTCGGTCTACGAGGGTGCGTGGACACACTCTCCCCCTCTCATTGCTATGCATCTCCTAGATAGATCTTGCGTGATCGTAGTAAATTTTTTGAAATTGCATGCTACATTCCCCAACAAGGGCTTCTCCATTATGAGGATTAGAGAGAACTAGAACTAGATCTAGTCTATATCAAGCTAGACGAGAACTAGATCAAGAAAGAACTTGAGGAGGCTTCAAAATTTATGTTCTAGGGGCTAGCCCTGCCCCTTTGTTTATATGTTGAGTTTCAAGGTCGTAACTTGGGGAGGGAGCCTCCAAAAAGTCGATTTGGAACAGAAGGAAGAGTCCTTCTCGGATTCCAGTACGAAACGCCACGGACCTTGCTACTTCTTGAGCTTGCGTTGATTTTTCCCTTCAAGATGAAAGGGTGATGCAGCAAAGTAGAGATAAGTATTTTCCCCACTTAAGAACCAAGGTATCAATTCAATAGGAGATACAAGCAAGTCCTCAATAGATCCACCTGCACAAACTAACAAACACTTGCACACAACATGAAAAAGGGGTTGTCAATCCCTTCACGGTCACTAGCAAGAGTGATATCTAATAAAGATAGGTATAAAAGATAAGTAAAGGCAAAATAAAGTAAATATAAATAAAGTGCAGCAAGGTATTTTTGGATTTTTGGTCTTATATATCTGAAAATATATGATGAGAAATAGACCCAGGGAGAACCTTAGTCCTCTTGCTCGTCTAGGTGCAGGCGTGGGTGCACGCGCGGGTGCTGGCTCACGGGAACGGCTGAAACTTGCGTTTCCACTCAGCCTGGCCGGGGGGTCCATTTTGCATCCGTCGGGCCAGGCCCATCTAGACATGCATCATACCAAACAACGAGATAATTGCATGATGGGTGTAGCCAGGTGCAATACTTTTTTTTGCACGGTAATACATGTCTCATTCATATCATAAAGAACAAAGTACAAGTTGTCGGATGTGGGGTTCCGGCAAACCCGTAAGGTTCGAACACTGGGGTGCGCACGGAGTCTTCCCCTCCTACCGATCTACGCCCTAGCTCGCTAAGATCTCGCGAACGAACTCGACGAACTTGCAACACAGAAAGACACGGGGTTTGTCGTGGATTTGTCACGGCAGATGTCCTAGCGAAAGGACTTAGTCGTGGAGCCATCGCAACGGGTTAACTTGAAGGGGTTAAAACGGACGCAAGGACACAGTGTTTATACAAGTTCGGCCCCTTCGATGAAGGTAAAAGCCTACGTCTAGTTGTGATGGGATTGATGTGTTTCGAGGGCTAGGGAGCGATAAGCTTCGCCTAAACCTCGACTTGTTGTCCTCTGTCCTTAAACCGTCATCGGGTCGTCCCCTTATACACACGGGTGACGCCCGTCGGTCTACAAAATCCCAACCTCCGGTTCATAAACGTGCCCGGGTTGGTCTCTCTATTCCTAACTTACAATGCAAGTTTACCTCAGGCCAGTTTACGGCCATAAACCTCTAAACCGATTATAGGCCTTGGGCCCTTCTATTTCTCCTTGGGCTTTAACATCTTGGGCCCATTGACGGAGCTAACCCGGGCCCTGTAGGCCGGTTTACCCCAAATAGCAATATCCCCAACATTAGGCCCCAGATTGATTTGAACAGGTTCATGTCAATCCTTAATAAGAATTTCTGTCTTCGAATGTCTTCCAGTAACTGTTAAACCGCCGTTTCGTCATCTCCTCTTGCTACTGTAAACCGATATGTCATCAGCACAAATCCGCAATAATCAAGGCGACGGCTGGGCTCCCGAAATCACCGGCTCCTGGATTCACGCGCCTGGCACGCGCGCCGCGCCTTATAAATAGGACTTGAAGGCCATCTTCCTTTCCTCCCTTTCGTCCCCTTCTTCGTCTTCCTCGCGACCCAGACTTCGGAGCTCCGCCGCCGCCGTCAGCTACTGCATCAACTCCGGCCGCTGCATCAACCTGACCGGACCAGAGCACCGCGGCGACCCTCCGCATCCGTTTGGATCCCGGTAAGGCTCCTGCCCTTCTTGCTTTAGATCCGTTCTAGGGTTCGTCATCCTTATCCTGCCACTGTTCGTTGTTCATCTCCATAGCAAGTTTTTTGTGAACAGATTATGATATTTATATTGTGATTTGTAGTCACCCTCAGTATTTGCCATAAATCTGTACTCATCTCCTTAGATCCCACTCATTTCCCTGCTTGTCGAACTTGTGCTGTTCTGCTGCGAGCCAACCTCATATTTTTACTTCTTTTTTGCCCTAGCTATAGATCCATTGTTTTGAAAGAATCCGTACGGGATCTGTTTCTGCTTTCATATTCATACCTGTTAGATCTGGTCGGTTTAACTTTTAGCAGAGCGAACAACCCAAACTATATATCCATTAGTCCCCTTGATGAACCGCCAGATGGTATCATTCTAGATAATTCCGGTCTATATAAGAGCATCTTCGGTTTACAATCACACCTATTCTCAAACCGGAATACCTTTGTCTTGTAGATTTCCTCATGGCAAAACAGGTATACGAATGAAACTGGGTTCCCTCTCGCATCACCGAGACCCAATTAAACAACTTAGTTCTGACTGGCGCCTTGAGTAGCAAAAATGCCATCCATTGGAGGGTTCCAGGGAATGAATGTCCTCCTACCCCACAGGAAGGAGAAGTTGTTGTGTTTGCGGATCACCTGGCCCGGGGTTTTAACCCACCCGGTTCAAAATTTTACCGGGACGTCCTGGCTAATTTTAAGTTGCGCCCACAAGATGTTGGTCCAAACTCAGTCACGAATATCTGCCATTTTCAAGTGCTTTGTGAGGTGTACTTCCAGGAGGAACCTACTGTAGAGTTGTTCCGAGACTGTTTTCATTTGAACCGACGCACTGAATTCACCGACGGCCCTAATATGGAACTGGGTGGTATGGCGATTCAAAAGAGGAAAGAAGTGACCTATCCTCACGCCAAGCTACATAGTCATCCGCAAGAATGGAATCACACTTGGTTCTATTGCAAGGATACTTCCCCTGCTGAAGAAAATCCTCTGCCTGGCTTCCATCCAGAGAGACTTAGCAATACACACCCCTTCCCCCCAAGGCTAACCGCCAAAGAGAGGAGTAAGTATGCCCCTCAACTGTCCAAGCTCAGAGCCTTCATGGCTAACGGTTTAACAGGAGTAGATCTTGCCCGTTGCTGGATTTCATGGAGCATCCTGCCCCTCAGTATCCGCTCCGGTTTAATGTGCCAATACACGGGCCGGATTAATGATCCTTTGAGGCACTGCAACATTCAGCTAACGGAAGACGAAGTTACTGAAGCTGTGAAAAAGATGCTGAATGAACCGGAATATGTTTGCGCCCGAACCGGCCTGCTTCCCTTTTGTGCTACAAATAAACCACCTGCTGTAAGCATCTCACCTCTATTTGTTATAGAATTTATGATCTCCTTATATGTATACTGTTAACTCCAGTCTTTCTGAAACAGGGAGATGATCCGTTTTGGAGCAAGAAGCTTCAAGAGCCAACAGAAAAGGTAACCCGACCCAAAACAAGGGTGAAGAAGCCTGCTCAGAAGAAAAGGAACACCGCTTCCTCTACCCCGGATTTTGATGAGGATGATGTGGGTAACCCGGACCTTGAGGTAGACCTCGATTCAGTTGGCTTACTTATTATACGTCTTATTGATGATGATATTTGTCAGGACGACGCTGAAGCGAGTAATGCTGAAGGCCCAGAGGTAACTATTCTTTCTTCTGATACAGTTCCTTTGCCTTTGAAAAAACCTCGCCAAGCAAACCGGAAAGTTAAATTTTCTCATCCTCTTGCTTACTTGGATCCCAAATTTCTTGTGAAGACCCAGCAACATGAAGCTCGTCGCACCACCCGGCATAGTGGCCAGGTAGTTACCTCCGCCGGTTTACCGAACAGCCCGGTTCGGAAACGCCGCTCAGAGGTCTCCGATTTATGCGCTAGCTTTCCTCCTAAAGCAGGTTTCATTCGTCAGCCTCTTAATCCATCTGACTCCGATTATCAGGTCACTTCCCATTCATCTTCTGGTGAATCTTCAGCCACTCAACTGCCACCGCTAAAGACAGTTATTGGGTAAGTTGAACCGATCACAACATATTTCCATATGGGTTTCTTAATCCATCTTACACCGTTCTTTCAATCTTTGGGTCTCTCCCAGGGCTAAACCTAGACCGAGCAAGAAGGCTCGTCTGGATAATCCGGCCGAAGGAACTGCCGCTCCTGAACCGGAGAAAACTCCTGGTGCTGATGCTCTAGTTCGTGAAGACATTCAGAATTATCTACCTCCACAAGATGACGCCTATGCTGAAGAAAGGCCTACCAATCCTGCCAGCCGTACCGATCAGCCTGCCAGTTCTGTTCGGGTTGAGGAATCCATCCACCCTTCTGGAACTGTTGATAAACCGACAGTGCCAATGCGGAGCAGCGATTCCAAAGATGATGATGTTGTGATTACCGGCATTGGTCGCTCTGAACTGGGGAACTCTGCTACTTTAGCCAAGCATACTGCTAAGGAAGAAATCTCGGCCATAAAGGGCAAATGGGACGTTGATTCCTCAACGTATGCCGCTTTAAGCGCCCAAGATCTTTATTCTGGGTACCTGAACCGACTGTACACCAGTCGCGATTATGAAGCTGGCATGATCAGGATGATGAAAGAAAAACTTGAGGTAACTCTCTTGTGCTTCATTCTATTGCAACTTAGCTTCTCAATTTCTTCCAATCCGAGATGGTAATCCGAATCATGCTGCCTTGACAACCAAGGTCCGGTTTGACAAAAACCAGGGCTTCCACATAGGTCGTAACCAGAAGACATCATCAAATAACCATTAGCCCCCAAGTGCCAAGTTTAAATACTTGTATTAATCTTGGGACTTTTGTAATGTAAAACATGCGTTAAGATCAAGTACGCATTAGCCCCCAAGTATCGAGCACATAACTTGCTTGTGTGGTTGATACTTCCAAACCGCGCAATATTTTCTGAACACTGCTGATGACCTGCTGCAGGGGGATCTGAAGACCAAAGAGAAACAAGTCTCGGACCTTCAGGAAATCCTAAAAACCCAGCAGGCTGAAACTGCAAAAGCGAAGGAAGAATTGACCAATGCCTTAACCGTTATGGAACAGCTGAAAGAAAGCCGCAAAAAGGAACAAGCTGATTGGGCTACTGAAAAGGCTCTTTTGATGAAAAGGGCTGAAAATGCCGAAGCTGCTCTCAAACCGGTGGTTGATGAATTATCCACCGTAAAGCGACAAATACACTCCATGACCTCTGCCGTCTTTGGTAAATTTCTTTCGATGCCCTTCTTCCAATTTGCACCTTGTCTGCTACATACTATGTTCGGTTTGTAATCCATCTTGATACACTGCAGGCACACGTATTGGACACTTGGGTTCTGATGTGCGGATGAAACTCAAAGCTGCTTATACTTTGATTGAATAGTTGTATACCGGAGCACAGAGAGCTATCACCACTGCATCGCATAACAACCCCGCACCGTCTCTGATTCAAGACACGTTAAAAAGGTTATCCATGCTTCCAGCCTGGATTGAAGAGTTAAAAAGATCAGCTGCTCGAACCGGAGCCATCACTGCCTTGATCCGGGCCAAAGCGTGGGTACCAGATTTTGATCCTGTCGAAGCGGCCCAAGGATACCCCAGCTTGAAAGAAGACGGTTCGGATTTCGGCGAAAATGACTTGAGGGCGATAAACCGGGCGGTGCGCCCCCTAGCTTGTCAATTGGCTGAAGAAGCAGATCTGACACATTATCAGGCCCAATATGATAACCAGAACAAGCGAGTAGCTGCCCCGGTCCCTGAAGCGGAAAACCTTATTCCTCCAATCTGTAAGCATACCTACGCCCCTGACATTGAACCATCTTTGCTGATTCATGAAGAAGCTGTCTTTCAAGCGTTAATGGGAATCGACTGGACCACTGCTGATTTCCAGCCAATGGGTAGCCAAGAGAAGGCTGAAGCGGTGCAAGATGATCCACAACCTTCGAACCAAGGCGGCGAACAGGCGTAATCAAAGCTCCGGTTCACCTTAATTGGTGACGTTAATCCGTCAAAAAACAATATATTCAGGCACTACGCTGCCTTGTAATAAGATAGTTAATACCTCTGCTTTTGAATGCGTCTTTGTGCACGGGTACTGATGCCCTTGCCATGACTTTTTCCAACTTGTGTTTCCTGTCTTTACTGGGTACAAAGGACGGTCTTTCGACCACACGAACCGTGTTGCGCCTTTTGCCAAACCGGGCCACTTGCCTCCGGGTTAAAAAATGGACCAGGCTGTATCAGCTGAATCGGTTTAAAAGTACTTGTCGTTCCAAAGAACAAAAACACCACAAGAAGGAAGATAACAAACAACCAAATACGAGAGGAAAACGCAATAGTAAAGCGCATGCAAAGGGTGGTTGCTATGAACCGTTCAGAAGGCGTTACCATCGTCAAGACAAAAAAACCAAGCCCCCCAGGGGTGTAGCTACGGTTTAAGTCGACTAGGTTCCTAACTGAATCATGGCAAATATGTCGGTCAAATGGCATTGCATTGGTTCGGATTCGACCAAGCCCCCAAGTGACTCAGTGGCCTAGGGCCGATCAAGTGGCATTGCATTGGTTCGGACACGACCAAGCCCCCAAATGACTTATTGGCTGTTTAAAAGCCGATCAGAAGGCATTACCATCATCAAGATATGACCGAGCTCCCATAAGGTGTAACTACGGTTCAAGTCGATTAGGTCCCCAACTGACTTAGTGGCAAATATGCCAGCCAGAAGGCATTACCGTCGTCAAGACATGACCAAGCTCCCCGGAGGTGTAGCTACGGTTCAGGTCGACTAGGTCCCCAACTGACTTTGTTGATCTTCTGTGAAGCGACCTCAAGGGGTAAACCGGAAGTTGCACTAAAGCGAATCAACTCCATGTAACCACGCATGATGTGAAGAACAGCAGAGACCCCGCTTTACTCGAGGCTCCGGTTTATTATATTGATCATAATATATACATGGTCATGATATGTACATAAACAGAGCCCAAGGCTCATGTATAATAAGGTCGAAGATGAGCTATGTTCCACGGCCTGTTGGTCTCATCCTCTGATGTGCGTGAATCTTTGCGCTCTCGAATATCAATCAGGTAGTATGACCCGTTATTCAGATTCTTGCTGACCACAAAAGGTCCTTCCCAAGGCGGGGATAATTTATGCATATCAGACTGATCCTGGATGAGCCGGAGCACCAAATCCCCCTCCTGAAAGGTTCTGGTTCTAACCCGACGGCTGTGGTAACGGCGAAGATCTTGCTGGTAAATCGCCGAACGGGCAGCTGCTAAGTCACGTTCCTCATCCAACAAGTCAAGGGCGTTCTGCCGTGCCTGCTCGTTGTCCGCTTCAACATAAGCTGCCACACGAGGTGAATCATGTCGTATATCACTTGGGAGAACTGCCTCTGCTCCATAGACCATAAAAAACGGCGTAAACCCCGTGGATCTGTTAGGCGTGGTGTTGATGCTCCATAATACAGATGGTAGCTCCTCAACCCAACAACCCGGCGTCCTCTGCAAAGGGACCAGAAGCCAGGGTTTGATACCTCTCAAGATCTCTTGATTCGCTCGTTCTGCCTGACCATTAGATTGTGGGTGAGCTACCGAAGAAACATCAAGCCGTATATGCTCCCGTGCGCAGAAATCTTTCATGGCACCTTTGGATAGATTGGTACCATTATCTGTGATGATGCTGTGTGGAAAACCAAACCGGAAGATCACCTTCTTTATAAACCAAACCGCCGTGGCCGCATCACATTTACTGACCGGTTCAGCCTCCACCCACTTTGTAAATTTGTCAACCGCCACCAATAGGTGGGTCTTCTTATCTTTGGAACGTTTAAAAGGCCCAACCATATCAAGCCCCCAAGTCGCAAACGGCCAAGTAATTGGAATCATCCTCAATTCTTGAGCCGGTATGTGCACTCGCCTAGAAAATTTCTGGCAACCATCACATAGCCTGACCAGGTCTTCTGCATCAGCATGAGCAGTTAACCAGTAGAAACCGTGGCGGAACGCTTTAGCCACCAATGATTTTGAACCGGCATGGTGGCTGCAATCCCCTTCATGTATTTCACGTAATATTTCGCACCCCTCCTCAGGGGATACGCACCGTTGCAGCGCTCCTGACACGCTGCGATGATGTAGCTCCCCTTTGAGAATGGTCATAGACTTGGACCGCCGTACTATTTGCCGAGCCAAGCTTTCGTCTTCTGGCAACTCACCCCGGTTCATATATGCCAGATAAGGAAGCGTCCAATCCGGGTGGCGTGAAGAGCCGCCACTAACTGAGCCTCCGGATCAGGAATAGCCAACTCCAGCTCACCGGGTAACTGTACCGATGGGTGATACAACACATCCAAGAAAACATTGGGTGGGACCGGTTTACGCTGAGAGCCCAAGCGGCTTAAAGCGTCTGCTGCCTCATTCTTTCTGCGGTCCACATGGTCCACTTGATAGCCTTTGAAATGCCCAGCCACCATATCTACTTCACGACGGTATGCAGCCATGAGCGGGTCCTTAGAATCCCAGGTGCCAGATACTTGCTGAGCCACTAGATCCGAATCACCAAAGCACCTAACTCGGCTCAGATTCATCTCTTTAGCCATCCGAAGACCATGAAGCAAAGCTTCATACTCAGCCGCA
Source organism: Aegilops umbellulata (assembly GCA_032464435.1). NCBI lineage: Eukaryota > Viridiplantae > Streptophyta > Magnoliopsida > Poales > Poaceae > Aegilops > Aegilops umbellulata. The sequence goes on along the minus strand of CP136054.1, from coordinate 63,330,239 downwards.
TTGTTTGTACAGGGGAACATTAAACGGAGGACATAACAAAACTGGTCTCCTCGTGGGGAAGTTAAAACGACTCCAGCCCCCGAGCCTTCCAATTGTCTGGATCCGTCAAAATGAATAGTCCAATATGTGTTATCTGGCTTCTCCTCAGGTGCTTGTAACTCTGTCCAATCGTTTATGAAGTCAACAAGTGCTTGTGACTTTATGGCCGTCCGGGGTACGTATCTTAAACCGTGCGGCCCAAGCTCGATAGCCCACTTGGCAATCCGACCGGTCGCCTCCCGGTTCTGTATGATGTCGCCCAAAGGAGCAGAACTGACCACCGTGATGGTGTGCCCTTGAAAATATTGCTTCAGCTTCTGGCTTGCCATAAAAACACCATATACCAGCTTCTGCCAATGCGGATACCTTTGCTTGGACTCGATAAGCACTTCGCTGATATAGTAAACCGGACGCTGAACCGGATGCTCCTTCCCAGCCTCCTTGCGTTCTACCACAACCGCTACACTGACCGCTCTGGCGTTTGCAGCAACATATAGCAGGAGTGGCTCTTTATCTACGGGGGCTGCCAACACTGGTGGATTGACTAACTGTCGCTTCAAGTCCTCAAACGCTTTATCAGCCTCCGGACTCCAGACAAATTGATCTGTCTTCTTGAGCATTTGATACAAGGGGATCGCCTTTTCACCGAGGCGGCTGATAAACCGGCTTAACGCAGCAATCCGCCCGGCCACGCGCTGAACATCATTGACGCATTTCGGTTTAGCCAGGGAGGTGATGGTTGTGATCTTTTCCGGATTGGCCTCAATTCCTCTATGGGACACTAAGAATCCCAACAACTTGCCTGCAGGTACACCGAAAACACATTTAGCTGGGTTGAGCATCATTTTGTACACTCTCAAGTTATTGAAGGTTTCCTTCAAATCGTCAACCAGGGTCTCCTTCTTTCGTGATTTGACCACAATGTCATCCACATAGGCATGTACATTACGACCAATCTGTTCGTGGAGGCAATTTTGCACACACCGTTGATAAGTAGCCTGCGCACTCTTAAGCCCGAAGGGCATAGAAACATAGCAGAAGGCTCCAAAGGGAGTAATGAACGCCGTCTTCTCCTGGTCCTTAACTGCCATCTTGATCTGATGATAACCCGAATAGGCATCCAAAAAACTCAAACGCTCGCAACCTGCCGTAGCATCAATGATTTGATCAATACGGGGGAGAGCAAAAGGATCCGCTGGACAAGCTTTATTCAAGTCTGTGTAATCCACACACATGCGCCAGGTGTCGTTTTTCTTAAGAACCAGCACCGGATTAGCAAGCCACTCGGGATGAAAAACCTCGATAATAAAACCAGCTGCCAGGAGCCTGGCCACTTCCTCACCAATCGCTTTACGTCTTTCTTCGTTAAACCGGCGTAAGAACTGTTTTACCGGTTTATACTTAGGATCCACATTAAGGGTGTGCTCAGCGAGTCGCCTCGGTACACCAGGCATGTCAGACGGCTTCCATGCAAAGATGTCCCGATTCTCACGGATGAACTCGATGAGCGCGCTTTCCTATTTTGGATCCAGGTTTGCACTGATTCTGAACTGCTTGGACGAATCGCCAGGTACGAAGTCAACAAGCTTAGTTTCGGCAGCCGATTTGAACTTCAAGGCCGGATCGTGGTCCGTAGTTGGCTTCTTTAACGAAGTCATGTCCTCCGGATCAACACTGTCTTTGTACTGCTTTAGCTCCTCCGTAGCACAAACCGATTCTGCATAAGTCGCATCTCCTTCCTCGCATTCCAAAGCGATTCGACGGCTCCCATGAACCGTTATAGTGCCCTTGTAACCCGACATCTTGAGTTGCAGATATACATAGCAGGGCCGTGCCATAAATTTTGCATAGGCTGGCCGTCCGAACAAAGCGTGGTATGGACTTTGGATTTTAACCACTTCGAACGTCAGCGTCTCTGATCTGGAATCATGACTATCGCCGAAGACCACTTCAAGGGCTATCTTACCAACCGGGTACGCAGACTTGCCAGGCACCACCCCGTGGAACACTGTATTGGTCGGTTTGAGATCCTTATCTACCAGTCCCATGCGACGGAAGGTCTCATAATACAAGATGTTAATGCTGCTCCCTCCGTCCATGAGCACCTTGGTGAGCTTATAACCTCCCACCTGAGGCGCCACCACCAATGCTAACTGACCCGGATTATAAACCCTGGGAGGATGATCTTCTCGGCTCCATATGATTGGTTGTTCCGACCAGCGCAGATAGTGAGGCGTGGCCGGTTCAACAGCACTAACTGCCCGCCTCTGAAGCTTTCTATCCCGTTTATCCAAGCTTGTAGTAAAAACATGGTACTGTCCACCACTCAACTGTTTCGGGTTGTTCTGATAACCTGATTGCTGCTGTTGCTGCTGGCTGTGACCACTTTGATCGCCTTGATTATTTTGGCTGTTCTGTCCGCCCGGATTACCACGGAACCCTGGACCAGAATTTCCGCCGCCGTACCCTGATCCGGAACCTGAACCGCCGCCAGAGCCGTGATCATATTGGAAAATGTTTGAGCTTTTGAATTCCCTCATGATGTAACAATCCTTCCAAAGATGGGTTGCTGGCTCCTCTTTTGTTCCGTGCTTCGAACAGGGCTGGTTTAAGAAAAAGTTCAAACGCTCCGGATTAGGACCGGGATTTCCGCGAAAACCTGACTGTTTCCCCTTACGTCACTGGCCCTTGTTCTGTGCACTGGTGTTGGCCACAAAATCCGCGCTCCCATCCGGTTTACGCTTACCTCCGCCTCCATTGCCTGTTGGTTGATGCTGCTGGCCTTTGGTGTTGCTATTCTTCCTTCCCTTCCCTGCTTTGTCGTCACCAGAGTCAGGATCCTTGGTACTGTCAGAATCCGCATACTTCACTAAAGCGGTCATGAGCGTTCCCATATCCGTGCAATCACGCTTCATCCGGCCTAACTTTAGCTTCAAAAGGCCAAACCGACAGTTGCCTTCCAACAGCACTACGGCGGTGTCTGCGTTGATGCGATCTGACGAGTGTAAAACTTCTGATACCCGGCGTACCCAATGGGTAGTTGACTCCCCTTCTTGCTGAACGCAAGCTGCTAGGTCGACTATCGACATTGGCTGTTTGCACGTGTCCTTGAAATTCTTGATAAACCAGGCTCGCAACTGGGCCCACGAGTTGATGGAATTAGGCGGTAGGCTCTTTAGCCAAGTCCGGGCCGTCCCTTCTAACATCATGGTGAAATACTTCGCACACGCCGTGTCATCCACATCCAGCATCTCCATAGCCATCTCATAGCTCTCCACCCATGTCTCCGGAGGCTGATCTGCCGTGTAGTTTGGTACCTTGCGGGGACCTTTGAAGTCTTTAGGCAGGCGTATGTTGCGCAAAGCGGGAACAAGGCACGGTACTCCCAAAGAACTAGAAACCACCCCCGGTTCAATCGTAGCAGTTGGGACGATAGGTGTAAGCTGACGAGCCTGATGCTGCGCTGCTAATCCGGCCTCCTGCGCACGGGCGCGGTCCACATTCTCCTGAGCATTGTCGACGCCCGCCGGATTGTTGCCGTGGAGCGTTTCACGCCTGGCATTACTTGAAACAGCCAGCTCCTCCATGCGCCTATTATAGCTCCTGCTGGGGCGAGGGGTGGAGTGAATCCGATCACGGCTTTGCGAATATGCTTCTTGTTGGGCCAAAGCGGTCCTAAGGAGCTCCTTGACTCGGCGTGTCTCTACATCCTGTGGTGAATCGCCTTCGATCGGGATAGCTTCCAACCGAGCTGCCGCCGCAACTAGGTTATCCATCGGGTTTGAATAATGGCCCGATGGTGTCGGCACGGCCTGTGGTGTGCCAGTGTTGTGACGAGGCAGGTTTATTATACGGTGCTGAACCGGGGCGCCAACTGTCGCTTCCGCACGGTTTACTCCCGGGGTGTTGAAGAGATTTCTGGCATCGAGGGCTGCGGGCAATCGAGATCGGAATTTCCTCTTCAGGACTTCCTGAGATGCATTCCGGTCCATCATGAGCCTGTAAGCCTATGCATCTAAAGCGGCGCGCTCTGCCGTCATCCTGGCCTCTTCTGCTGCCAGCCCCGCTTTAGCTTGAGTGATCTGTTCTCTCACTTTGGCAATCTCGGCATTGTGAACCTCCTGATCCACCGGGTTGGCCTCCGCCATGAGCGCTGCCAGTGCGTCAAACAGATCTGACAACACTTGGGCTGGTGAGTCCACAGGGCCCCCTGCCCGCGCAGCTGTTGCCGCTGCCGATCCGGAGATCACTGCCGCCGCCGTTGATGAATGCGGCGCCGCCTGTGTTCCAGCCATGAAGATCCCAACTCGATTGGGCAGACCAGAGGGGTCCGGAATACTGTTGCCATCGGAGCCGCCCCCAATCCGATCATCTTGCAGCTGGTATAAAGACTCGGTTTCCCCGGTTGACGTTTCATCGCCGGAGTAGATGGCGGTTTCGCCACCGGATTCGGATCCTTCCTCGTAGCTTCCTCCGTGGATGACTCCCACGAAGGCGCGCTTCCTGGTCGGTTTAGCCAGGGTCGATCTCGTGCACTGAGTTGTCTCGACGAGGTCGGTGCAAACGCCCAGTTCGGGGCCCGGTTCACCGATCTTGCCGATGAAAACATGGATGCCGCCAAAGGGGACCCGGTACCCGTACTCGATCGAGCCGGCGTCGGGGCCCCAGCCTGTGCTGTCGATGTAGAGTTTTCCGCGACGACTTTTGGTCATCCGGCCCACAGCGTAGCCCTCGAGTCCTTCAAAGCGGCCCTCCAAGAACTTGAAACCATCTCGCGATAGCCCCACGGTGGGCGCCAACCGTCGTGGATTTGTCACGGCAGATGTCCTAGCGAAAGGACTTAGTCGTGGAGCCATCGCAACGGGTTAACTTGAAGGGGTTAAAACGGACGCAAGGACACAGTGTTTATACTAGTTCGGCCCCTTCGATGAAGGTAAAGCCTACGTCTAGTTGTGATGGGATTGATGTGTTTCGAGGGCTAGGGAGCGATAAGCTTCGCCTAAACCTCGAGTTGTTGTCCTCTGTCCTTAAACCGTCGTCGGGTCGTCCCCTTATATACACGGGTGACGCCCGTCGGTCTACAAAATCCCAACCTCCGGTTCATAAACGTGCCCGGGTTGGTCTCTCTATTCCTAACTTACAATGCAAGTTTACCTCAGGCCGGTTTACGTCCATAAACCTCTAAACCGATTATAGGCCTTGGGCCCTTCTATTTCTCCTTGGGCTTTAACATCTTGGGCCCATTGACGGAGCTAACCCGGGCCCTGTAGGCCGGTTTACCCCAAATAGCAATATCCCCAACATTTATACTGGTTTGGGCCACCGTTGTGGTGTAATACCCTACTCCAGTGTGGTGGTGGTGGATTGCCTCTTGGGCTGGTGATGAACAGTACAAGGGAAGAACAGCCTCCTGAGGTTGAGGTGTTCTTGTGGCTAGGCTCTCGATCGGGTTGGATCAAGCTAAGATGAGATACCCCTACCGTGGTGGCTAGCTCTACTTATATAGGCCCTGGTCCTCTTCCCAAATATCGAGCGGGAAGGGAGCCAACAACGGCGGGAAAATTTGAAGGGGGGCAGCTAGTACAAGTTATCCTGACAAAAGTGGTCTTCGCCTGCGAAAAGCTCTGGTGGTGACTGATACGTCTCCGTCATATCTATAATTTTTCATTGTTCCATGCCAACATTATTCAACTTTCAAATACTTTTTGGCAACTTTTTATACTATTTTTGGGACTAACATATTGATCCAGTGCCCAGTGCCAGTTCCTATCTGTTGCATGTTTTTGGTTTCGTAGAATATCCATATCAAACGGAGTCCAAACGGGATAAAAAGGGACAGAGATACTTTTCGGAATATTTGGAAAATCTGGAGGAAAAATCAACGCGAACCAGTGTCTGAGGTGGGCACGAGGTAGGGGCGCCCCCCCCTAGGGCGCGCCCCTGACCCTCGTGACCCACCTGTAAGGCGGTTGACGCTCTTCTTTTGCCGCAAGAAAGCTAATTTTCAGGAAAAAATCATGGCGAATGTTTCAGACCAATCGGAGTTACGGATCTCCATATATACACGAAATGGTGAAACAGAGCTAGAACAGAACGCAAAACCAGAGAGAAACAAAGAGATAGATCCAATCTCGGAGGGGTTCTCGCCCCTCCCACGCCATGGAGGCCAAGGACCAGAGGGGAAACCCTCCTCCCATCTAGGGAGGAGGTCAAGTAAGAAGAAGAAGAAGGGGCCCCCTCTCCCCTTCTCTTCCGGTGGCGCCGGAACGCCTCCGTGGCCATCATCATCATCACCGCGATCTTCACCAACACCTCCGCCATCTCCACCAACATCTCCATCACCTTCCCCCCTCTATCTACAGCGGTCCACTCTCCTGCAACCCGTTGTACCCTCTACTTGAATATGGTGCTTTATGCTTCATATTATTATCCAATGATGTGTTGCCATCCTATGATGTCTGAGTATATTTTCTTTGTCCTATCGGTGGTTGATGAATTGCTATGATTGATTTAATTTGCTTGTGGTTATGTTGCTATCCTTTGGTGCCCATCATATGAGCGTGCGCGTGGATCACACCTTAGGGTTAGTTGTATGTTGATAGGACTATGTATTGGAGGGCAAGAGTGACATAAGCTTCAACCTAGCAAAGAAATTGATGCGTACGGGATTGAAGGGGGACCAATGTATCTTAATGCAATGGTTGGGTTTTACCTTAATGAACGTTAGTAGTTGCGGATGCTTGCTAATAGTTCCAATCATAAGTGCATAGAATTCCAAGTAAGGGATGACATGCTAGCAGTGGCCTCTCCCACATAAAACTTGATATCGGTCTAGTAAAGTAGTCAATTGCTTAAGCGACAATTTCGCAACTCCTACCACCACTTTTCCACACTTGCTATATTTACTTTATTGCTTCTTTACTTACAACTGCCCCTAGTTTTTATTTTCGTGCTCTTTACTTTCTTGTAAGCCTATCCAAAAACACCTACAAAGTACTTCTAGTTTCATACCTATTCTAGGTAAAGCGAACGTCAAGCGTGCATAGAGTTGTATCGGTGGTCGATAGAACTTGAGGGAATATTTGTTCTACCTTTAGCTCCTCGTTGGGTTCGACACTCTTACTTATCGAAAGAGGCTACAATTGATCCCCTATACTTGTGGGTTATCAAGACCTTTTTCTGGCGCCGTTGCCGGGGAGTCATAGCGTGGGGTGAATATTCTCGTGTGTGCTTGTTTGCTTTATCAATAAATAATTTTTATTTGCTATTCTTAGTTGTTCTCTATCTTTAGTTATGGATATGGAAAATGAAATACCAAAAAAGAATTAGGTGTACTTTCTGCTCATGGAGATGGGGAACCTCCTAAAACCCTCGATGCTGGTTATGTGAAAGATATTATGTACTACTTTAATAATCCTGAGAAAACCCCATTCAATTATGTAATGGGAGTAACGTTGGATCAACGTGAATACTTTAGGGATTATCGCTTGACACAAAAATGGAAACCATTATGGGATCAAATTCATATATTGAAGTGGTATGCTTGGCAACTATGCGTGAGTTATGATTATACTTGTTGCTCTAGGATGAAGGCTCCACACCTTCCCTTTTCATGCAAATTCAATGATAATAAAACCTTAGCTTCTTATGCTAATGGTACATATGATTACTATGATGTGGAACAAATAGAAGAATTTGTTGCTTTTATCGGTGCTGATGAAATTGAATCTATGTGTAAAGAGTTTGAAGATTTTGATGATGCTGTTTATAGATCTGAAAATTTAGCTATCCTCAAATATTTCTATGAGAATTATGAATGCAATTACGAAATTAATGCACTTATTGAGAAAGTCTCCGCTGTCCAAGAAGAGACTAATATTTTGCAGGAATCTATGGAAGAAGAAGTTGATGAAACTGTGAGCTCATTGGATGAAAAAGATGAGGAGGAGAGTGAAGAACAAAAGGAGGAAGAGCGGATTGATCACCCGTGCCCACCTTCTAATGAGAGTAACTCTTCAACTCATACATTGTTTAATTTCCCTTCATGCTTACCGAAGGATGAATGCTATGATAATTGCTATGATCCCGTTGATTCTTTTGAAATATCCCTTTTTGATGATGCTTGCTATGCTTGTGGCCAAGATGCCAATATGAATTATGCTTATGGATATGAACTTGCTATAGTTCCTTATGTTAAACATGAAATTGTTGCTATTGCACCCACACATGATAGTCCTATTAGCTTTTTGAATTCTCCCGACTACACTATATCGGAGAAGTTTGCCCTTATTAAGGATTATATTGATGGGTTGCCTTTTACCGTTGCACATGATGATTTTGATAGATATAATATGAATGTGCTTGCTGCTCCTACTTGCAATTATTATGAGAGAAGAACTATATCTCTACCTCTCTATGTTTCCAATATGATAAAATTGCAAGAAACTGTTTATACTATGCATTGGCCTTTACTGGGTGTGCATGAATTGTTCTTTTATGACATGCCGATGCATAGGAAGAGAGTTAGACTTTGTAATTACATGATATATGTCACTTTGTGCTCACTACTAAATTACAAATCATTGTTAATTAAAATTGGCTTTGATATACCTTGGGATCCGGGTGGATTCACTACTTGAGCACTATATGCCTAGCTTAATGGATTTAAAGAAAGCGCTGCCAGGGAGACAACCCGGAAGTTTTAGAGAGTCATTTATTTCTTTTGAGTGTTTTCTTATAGTTTAAAAACAACAAAAATAAAGAGGGTAACCCAAACTTTTTCAAAAAGGAAAGTGAAAGTAAGAAAGACAAGCATTGTTGAAGTGGGAGAGCTCCTTGAACTTTGTTCATGCTCATGACAACTTTGTGAATATTGATTACAGAAACTTTTCAACAAAAATAATTATCCCCTTTTACAATTCCATTTTATTATAAAAATAATGTGCTAAGGTTTGCCTTTAGGATGTTTACAATGCTTGTTGGTTTGTACGGTGCAGGACAGAAACTTTGGCTGTAGTGCGCGAATTTTAAATTTTTACTGGAACGTCAAATGGTTATGATTATTTTTGCACTGTATTTCTGTACAAATTGTTTATTTTTTCTAATTTTGGCAGAATTTTTCAAGTATCAGAAGTATGGTGAATGTTCATATTATTACAGACTGTTCTGTTTTAGACAGATTCTGTTTTTGATGCATAGTTTGCTTGTTTTGATGAAACTATCAATTTATATCAGTGGATTAAGCCATGAAAAAGTTATATTACAGTAGAAACTATGCAAAAACAAAATATGAGTTGGTTTGCAACAGTACTTAGAGTAGTGATTTGCTTTATTATACTAACGGATCTTACCGAGTTTTCTGTTGAAGTTTTGTGTGGATGAAGTGTTCGATGATTGAGAAGGTTTCGATGTGAGAACAAGGAAGAGAGGCAAGAGCTCAAGCTTGGGGATGCCCGAGGCACCCCAAGTAAATATTCAAGGAGACTCAAGCATCTAAGCTTGGGGATGCTGGGAAGGCATCCCCTCTTTCTTGAACAAATATCGGTATGTTTTCGGATTCGTTTCGTTCATGCGATATGTGCAAATCTTGGAGCGTATTTTGCATTTAGTTTTCATTTTTCTTTTATGCACCATGCTGGTATGAGATAGTCCTTGGTTTATTTATATAATGCTCTATGCACTTCACTTATATCTTTTGAGTATGGCTTTATAGAATGCTTCATGTGCTTCACTTATATCATTTGAAGTTTGGATTGCCTGTTTCTCTTCACTTAGACAATCGCCATTTGTAGAATGCTCTTTTGCTTCACTTATATTTGTTAGAGAGTGGGCATATCTTTTGTAGAAAGAATTAAACTCTCGTGCTTCACTTATACCTATTTAGAGAGATGACAGGAACTGGTCATTCACATGGTTAGTCATAAAATCCTACATAAACTTGTAGATCGCTGAATATGATATGTTTGATTCCTTGCAGTAGTTTTGCGATATAAAGATGGTGATATTAGAGTCATGCTAGTGGGTAGTTGTGGATTGTAGAAATAATTGTGTTGAAGTTTGTGATTCCCGTAGCATGCACGTATGGTGAACCGTTATGTGATGAAGTCGGAGCATGATTTATTTATTGATTGTCTTCCTTATGAGTGGCGGTCGGGGACGAGCGATGGTCTTTTCCTACCAATCTATCCCCCTAGGAGCGTGCGCGTAGTACTTTTCTTCGATGACTAATAGATTTTTGCAATAAGTATGCGAGTTCTTTATGACTAATGTTGAGTCCATGGATTATACGCACTCTCACCCTTCCATCATTGCTAGCCTCTTCGGTACCGTGCATTGCCCTTTCTTACCTTGAGAGTTGATGCAAACTTCGCCGGTGCATCCAAACCCCGTGATACGATACGCTCTATCACTCATAAGCCTCATTATATCTTCCTCAAAACAGCCACCATACCTACCTATCATGGCATTTCCATAGCCATTCCGAGATATATTGCCATGCAACTTCAATCATCATCATATACATGACCTGAGCATTCATTGTCATATTGCTTTGCATGATCATAAGATAGCTAGCATGATGTTTTCATGGCCTGTCCGTTTTTTGATGTCATTGCTATGCTAGATCATTGCACATCCCGGTACACCGCCGGAGGCATTCATATAGAGTCATATCTTTTTTCTAGATATCGAGTTGTAATATTGTGTTGTAAGTAAATAAAAGTGTGATGATCATCATTATTAGAGCATTGCCCCAGTGAGGAAACGATGATGGAGACTATGATTCCCCCACAAGTCGGGATGAGACTCCGGGCTTTATGAAAAATAAAAGAGGCCAAAGAAGCCCAAATAAAAAACAAGGCCAAAGAAGCCCACCAAAAAATAAAAAAATAAAATAAAGAAAATAAAAAATGAGAGAAAAAAAGAGAAGGGGAAATGTTACTATCCTTCTACCACACTTGTGCTTCAGAGTAGCACCATGTTCTTCATAGAGAGAGTATCCTATGCTTTCACTTTCATATACTAGTGGGAATTTTCATTATAGAACTTGGCTTGTATATTCCGATGATGGGCTTCCTCAAATGCCCGAGGTCTTCATGAGAAAGCAAGTTGGATGCACACCCACTTAGTTTCTAGCTTGAGCTTTCATACACTTATAGATCTTTGTGCATCTGTTGCATGGCAATCCCTACTCACTCACATTGATATCTATTAATGTGCATCTCCATAGCCCGTTGATACGCCTAGTTGTTGTGAGACTTTCTCCCTTTTGTCTTCTCCACACAACCTCCACCATCATATTCTACTCCACCTATAGTGCTATGTCCATGGCTCACGCTCATGTATTGCGTGAAAGTTGAAAATGTTTGAGAACGTCAAAAGTATGAAACAATTGCTTGGCTTGTCATCGGGGTTGTGCATGATTTGAATATTTTGTGTGGTGAAGATGGAGCATAGCCAGACTATATGATTTTGTAGGGATAACTTTCTTTGGCCATGTTATTTTGAAAGACATGATTGCTTTATTAGTATGCTTGAAGTATTATTGTCTTAATGTCAAATGCTAGACTATTGCTTTGAATCACTCGTGTCTTAATATTCATGCCATGATTAGACATATGATCAAGATTATGCTAGGTAGCATTCCACATCAAAAATTATCTTTTTTTCATTTACCTACTTGAGGACGAGCAGGAATTAAGCTTGGGGATGCTGATACGTCTCCGTCATATCTATAATTTTTTATTGTTCCATGCCAATATTATTCAACTTTCATATACTTTTTGGCAACTATTTATACTATTTTTGAGACTAACATATTGATCCAGTGCCCAGTGCCAGTTCCTGTCTATTGCATGTTTTTGGTTTCGCAGAATATCCATATCAAACGGAGTCCAAATGGGATAAAAACGGACAGAAATACTTTTCAGAATATTTGGAAAATCTAGAGGAAAAATCAATGCGAACCAGTGTTCGAGGTAGGCACGAGGTAGGGGGCGCCCCCCACCCCTAGGGCGCGCCCCTGACCCTCGTGACCCACCTGTAAGGCAGTTGACGCTCTTCTTTTGCCGCAAGAAAGCTAATTTTCGGAAAAAAATCACGGCGAAGGTTTCAGGCCAATCGGAGTTACGGATCTCCATATATACACGAAACGGTGAAACAGAGCCAGAACAGAACGCAGAACCAGAGAGAAATAGAGAGATAGATCCAATCTTGGAGGGGCTCTCGCCCCTCCCATGCCATGGAGGCCAAGGACCAGAAGGGAAACTCTTCTCCCATCTAGGGAGGAGGTCAAGGAAGAAGAAGACGAAGGGCACCCTCTCCCCTTCTCTTCCGGTGGCGCCGGAACGCCGCCGTGGCCATCATCATCATCACCGCGATCTTCACCAACACCTCCGCCATCTCCACCAACATCTCCATCACCTTCCCCCCTCTATCTACAGCGGACCACTCTCCCGCAACCTGCTGTACCCTCTACTTGAACATGGTGCTTTATGCTTCATATTGTTATCCAATGATGTGTTGCCATCCTATGATGTCTGAGTAGATTTTCGTTGTCCTATCGGTGGTTGATGAATTGCTATGATTGATTTAATTTGCTTGTGGTTATGTTGCTGTCCTTTGGTGCCCATCATATGAGCGCGCGCGTTGATCACACCTTAGGGTTAGTTGTATGTTTATAGGAGTATGTATTGGAGGGCAAGAGTGACAGAAGCTTCAACCTAGCATAGAAATTGATGCATACGGGATTGAAGGGGGACCAATATTCTTAATGCTATGGTTGGGTTTTACCTTAATGAACGTTAGTAGTTGCGGATGCTTGCTAATAGTTCCAATCATAAGTGCATAGAATTCCAAGTAAGGGATGACATGCTAGCAGTGGCCTCTCCCACATAAAACTTGCTATTGGTCTAGTAAAGTAGTCAATTGCTTAAGGGACAATTTTGCAACTCCTACCACCAATTTTCCACACTCGCTATATTTACTTTATTGCTTCTTTACTTACAACAGCCCCTAGTTTTTATTTTCGTGCTCTTTACTTTCTTGCAAGCCTATCCAAAAACACCTACAAAGTACTTCTAGTTTCATACTTGTTCTAAGCGAACGTCAAGCGTGCGTAGAGTTGTATCGGTGGTCGATAGAACTTGAGGGAATATTTGTTCTAACTTTAGCTCCTCGTTGGGTTCGACACTCTTACTTATCGAAAGAGGCTACAATTGATCCCATATACTTGTGGGTTATCAGTGACGCCGTCTTGGGCTCCATGATGACCTTCGTCTTGCCGTCCTCCTGGTCTTGGTCTCGTTGCACCAATATAGCAACCTTTGCCTAATGCCTCGATACTCTTCGCCTGCGCTGGCCTCCTTAGCACCACAGAGGAAATGAGGACGCTGCGCGCGCTGGCGCCCGCCTGGTGTTGTTCGTCATGGCTCACGTCACGAGGGCCTCATGAGGTTTGCCCTGCCTTGATATCTCTGCCTAGCTAGGCCACTCTAGAGGAGGTCTTGCATCATCCGCCTCGCGAGGCTCGGACCCTCGCGAGGGTCTCGGATGCCTTGTCGGTGAGGATGGGTCATACGGCCTGCTGCTTAGCCACGTTGTGGGCCGTAGGCAGGCAAGTCTGGGGACCCCCGTTCCCAGAACACCGACATTAGCCCCCGGGCCCAAGGTGCGCTCGGGCTTGGCTTCGCGGCGAAGCCAATGGTCAAGTTCGGAGTACCACCGGCCCCCAAAAGCCTGCGGCCTCGGTCGACACGGGGCGGTTGATTGGACGTGGGCGTCTCCGCTTCCCCATGCTGCCTTGGCAACTGCTTGACCTGACAAAAGGCTGGCGCAGGCAGCACTTGCCTTCATTGCTTCTTCCTTGCCTCGCTCCAGATCCCCTTTCTTGCTCCTCGCCACCGCTACCTCCAGATCCGCTCCAATCTCATTCTGCACCCGCAATCCATGGAACCGCGCAAGGTCAAGACTTCCTCAGCACCGGCTTGGTATGAGCCCGCCCTGGAGGCGCCCACCATCACGGAGAAAAGCCCCGCCTCCGTGCGCCTGCTGACGGCGGGCGAGAGCAATGAGTGGGGGGCGACCGAGCTCCGGCTTGCCTCCGACGTACCAGAGCCCGAGGGAAGCACCTACTTCCCCTTCTTCTCGAGCGGTGTCGCCGTCGGGTTGGTTCCTCCCTTCTCTGATTTCTTTTATGAAGTCCTTGACCACTACGGTCTGCAGGCGTTGCATCTCCATCCCAACTCTGTCCTCCTCCTGTCCATCTTCGCCTACTACAGTGAGGCGTACCTGGGCGTGATAGCGTCCGTGGTGTTGCTTCGCCATTTCTTCTTCCTTCACGTCAGCAAGGGTCACATCTCCGGATGCGCTAACTTCATCGCATGTGGCAAGGCCAACTCGATCTCGAGCACCGGGAAGAGGGCCGACAACATCCGATCCAAATGGGTCATGATGGATGCCCAGCGTGCCGATCCGCGCCTGGCGTTGCCGATGGAGGCGCCCCAGTAGGGCAAGGGGTGGCCCAAGGCAGAGCTTGTCGATGAGAGAGCATCGTCAGTGTTGGGGCAGATGATGACCGACCTGAAGCCGGGCAACGCGAGGGCGGCCAAGATAACGGGGGTGATGCTCCTGAGGGAGTTCTTGATGCTGCGGGTTGCTCCACTCTAGGCGCGCGCGCGCCCTCTCTGGGAGCTTGAAGAATAGGAGAACAAGACCCGCCTGAGGCCAGAGGACCTGCCTGGCGATGAATTGTAAGCCGTCCTACGCCTCATAGTCGGGGACAACCAGGAGTACCCGCCTAGCGCCTTCGTTCCCCTGTTCCAACGCAGGGACCGGGAGGAATTTGTCGCCTCCAGGACGACTTTTGATGCGCGCGGACTGGTGCCGCCGGCGCTTCCGGGAGCTCCTACGGCGCAACAACCAATGGAGGTGTCTTCTTGCGAGTCCCGCGGAGAGGGGGAAGAGGAGGTGGACTCGGAGAAGACCCTGGAAGAGGTGGGGGACACTTTCCCTCTGAGTAAGGCCGAGATTCTCCGCGCCCTTCCTGACGATGCCGAGTTCGACGCCCGCCAAAGGGAGATGGAGCCGCCCCTCATCCCGACGAGGGGCAGGTCATCGCTGGTGGCCCGCGGTGCCGCCTCCATCCTGGCACCTCCTGGGGCTGGCTCCGGCTCTGCCTCTGCTCCGCCCGGCGCCGCTGGAGGGAGAGTTGCAGAGCCTACGCGACAAGTACGCCGAAGAGGTGCGTTGCCGCCAAGCGAAGGAGGAGGAGATGAAGGCCCGGGAGGAAGCCGTCAAGAACCGTGATGCTGAGTTGGCGGAGCTGAGAAAGAAGCAGGCCGCCGAGCGCAACCAGTTGGAAGAGTTGGAGCGGAAGATGGGGACGAGGGAGGCTGATCTTGATGCCAAGGCGCGAGTCCTGGCCGAAGACCGCGTGGCCTTTGCTGATCTCGAGAAGAGATCTCGCAAGGCGCTGAAGACGCTCTACGAGCACGGCCTGGAGAAGCCTCTGGACACTGACGAGGACGGCCCCGCCCATCTGCTTCCTCTCGTGGTGAAGGCGCTTGAGGAGGTCGTTGATGGTCTCGGTCCCATGGCGGAGGTAGAAGCTTGCGTCCTGTCTTCAGCCGCGCTGACTCGCGTCTTTAGCCACATGCACCTTCGCGACCCCAACGCTTGCCTTAACGAGTGATACGTCTCCATCGTATCTACTTTTCCAAACACTTTTGCCCTTGTTTTGGACTCTAACTTGCATGATTTGAATGAAACTAAACCCGGACTGACGTTGTTTTCAGCAGACTTTCCATGGTGTTATTTATGTGCAGAAACAAAACTTCTCGGAATGACCTGAAACTCCACGGAAGGTCTAGTTAAAAATAATAAAAAATCCTCGCCAAAGATGAAGACCAGGGGGCCCACACCCTGTCCACGAGGGTGGGGGGCACGCCCCCCCCCCCTAGGGCGTGCCCCCCTACCTCGTGGTCCCCCTGGAGCTCCTCCGACGCCAACTCCAACTCTATATATTTGCTTTCGGGGAGAAAAAATCAAGGAGAAGAAATCATTGCGTTTTATGATACGGAGCCGCCGCCAAGCCCTAAAACCTCTCGAGAGGGTTGATCTGGTGTCTGTTCAGGGCTCCGGAGAGGGGGATTCGTCGCCGTCGTCATCATCAACCATCCTCCATCACCAATTTCATGATGCTCACCGCCGTGCGTGAGTAATTCCATCGTAGGCTTGCTGGACGGTGATGGGTTGGATGAGATCTATCATGTAATCGAGTTAGTTTTGTTAGGGTTTGATCCCTAGTATCCACTATGTTCTGAGACTGATGTTGCTATGACTTTGCTATGCTTAATGCTTGTCACTAGGGCCCGAGTGCCATGATTTCATATCTGAACCTATTATGTTTTCGTGAATATATGTGAGTTCTTGATCCTATCTTGCAAGTCTATAGTCACCTACTATGTGTTATGATCCGGCAACCCCGAAGTGACAATAATCGGGACCACTCCCGATGATGACCATAGTTTGAGGAGTTCATGTATTCACTATGTGCTAATGCTTAGTTCCGGTTCTCTATTAAAAGGAGGCCTTAATATCCCTTAGTTTCCATTAGGACCCCGCTGCCACGGGAGGGTAGGACAAAAGATGTCATGCAAGTTCTTTTCCATAAGCACGTATGACTATATTCGGAATAGATGCCTACATTACATTGATGAATT
This sequence comes from Aegilops umbellulata, assembly GCA_032464435.1. Lineage (NCBI taxonomy): Eukaryota > Viridiplantae > Streptophyta > Magnoliopsida > Poales > Poaceae > Aegilops > Aegilops umbellulata. The sequence continues at coordinate 63,313,482 of CP136054.1, read as the reverse complement.
GGAGCTAGTTCTATGTCACCCTACGTTATGACCGTTACATGATGAACTGCATCTTGCATAATTACCCATCACCGATCCAATGCCTACGAGCTTTTCCTATATTGGTTCTCGCTTATTTACTTTCCCGTTGTTACTGTTACAATCATTACAAAACACCAAAAATATTACTTTTGCTTCTGTTAATTTTGTTACCGTTACCACTACTATCATATTACTTTGCTACTAAATACTTTGCTGCAGATACTAAGTTATCCAGGTGTGGTTGAATTGACAACTCAACTACTAATACTTGAGAATATTCTTTGGCTGCCCTTGTGTCGAATCACTAAATTTGGGTTGAATACTCTACCCTCGAAAACTGTTGCGATCCCCTATACTTGTGGGTTATCAAGACTATTTTCTGGCGCCGTTGCCGGGGAGCATAGCTCTATTCTTTGAGTCACTTGGTATTTATATCTGCTGGACACTATGAAGAACTTGAAAGACGCTAAGACAACAATTTATCCCTCAACTACGAGGGGATTCAAGGAACTGCCATCTAGCTCTACACTTGATTCACCTTCTGTTTTGAGTAAGCTTGCGACACCTAAACCTGCTTCTGTTATTCGTTCTGATATGTCGCATGTTATTGATGATGCCACTTCTGCTATGCATGATACTTATGATGAAACTACTTCTATGCTAGATACTAGTGTGCCCCTTAGTGAATTTCTTGATGAACAAATTGCTATGGCTAGAGAGATAGAAATTATTGAAACTGATTATAATTATGAAAGTGATGATGAAGATAGGCCTGTTATTCCTGAGGGTTATGTTTTTGATATGGAAGCTTCTATAGCCATTCTAGCTTGCAAAGATAGATATGAGCTTAAGAGGCTATTAGCTGAATGGAACAAGCAATCTCTTAAAGATAGAATGAGGCCTGACCCTGCTTTTGCTACTTCACCTATTTGTGTTGCCGATAAGGATTATGAATTCTCTGTTGATCCTGATATAATTACTTTGGTTGAATATGGTCCTTTTCATGGCTATGAGTCTGGAACTGTTGTGGCACATCTTACTAAATTAAATGATATAGCCACCCTATTCACTAATGATGAGAGATCTCGCTACTTTTATATCCTTAAAATATTTCCGTTCTCATTAAAGGGTGATGCTAAGATATGGTTTAATTCCTTTGATCCTGGTTGTGTGCGTAGTCCCCAGTATATGATTTATTACTTCTCTGCTAAATATTTCCCTGCTCATAAGAAACAAGTTGCTTTAAAGGAAATATACAACTTTGTGCAAATTGAAGAAGAGAGTCTCCCACAAGCTTGGGGGAGGCTTCTCAAGTTACTTAATGCTTTTCCTGATCATCCACTTAAGAAAAATGAAATACTTGATATCTTTTATAATGGACTAACCGATGCTTCCAGAGATTACCTGGATAGTTGTGATGGTTCTCTTTTCAGGGAAAGAACACCGGATGAAGCTGAAATTCTATTGAATAATATGTTGACAAATGAAAATAATTGGACACTTTCTGAGCCAGCTCCTGCTCCAATTACTGAGCCTATTCCTAAACCAACTCTGAAGAAGAGAGGTGTTCTATTTATTAGTCCTGAAGATATGCAAGAGGCAAAGAAATCTATGAAAGAAAAAGGTATTAAAGTTGAAGATGTTAAGAATTTACCTCCTATTAAAGAAATACATGGTCTTAACTTACCGCCTGTTGAAGAAACATATGATCTTAATCCATTACATATTGAAGAACCTCCTGGTCTTGATAACCCTACACAGGTAGTAAAGGTAAATTCTCTTTATAGATATGATAGAGCTGAAATCCCTCCTACTAAAATTGCTATCCAATGCTTGGATGAGTTTGATAACTTTATGTTTAAGCAAGAAGATTTCAATGCTTATTTTGGTAGACAATTAAAACAAAATGCTTATATGATTAAACACTTGGGTGATTATATGGCTAATATTAGAGGTGAACTTAAACTTGTTAGCAAACATGCTTCTATGGTTACCACTCAAGTAGAACAAGTACTTAAAGCTCAAAATGATTTGCTCAATGAAATGAATAGTAACAAAAATGATTATGTTGTTAGAGTGGCTACTAGAACTGGTAGAATGACTCAGGAACCTTTGTATCCTGAAGGCCACTCTAAGAGAATTGAGAAAGATTCTCGGAGAAATAATATTGATGCACCTAGTTCTTCTAAAAGGAAAAAAAAGAAAAATGATAGGACTTTGCAAACTTATAGATGAACTGGTAGAATGACTCAGGAACCTATTGCTGAACCACCTGAGAATCCAAATGATATCTCTATGTCTGATGCTGAAACACAATCTGGTAATGAACATGAACCTAGTGAAAATGTTAATGATGATGTTCATGATGATGCTCAACCTAGTAATGAGAATGATGTAGAAATTGAACCTGTGGTTGATCTTGATAACCCACAATCAAAGAATCAACGTTATGATAAGAGAGACTTTGTTGCTAGGAAACATGGTAAAGAAAGAGAACCATGGGTTCAGAAACCCATGCCTTTTCCTCCCAAACCATCCAAGAAAAAGGATGATGAGGATTTTTAGCGCTTTGCTGAAATGATTAGACCTATCTTTTTGCGTATGCGATTGACTGATATACTCAAAATGAATCCTTATGCTAAATACATGAAAGATATTGTTACTAATAAAAGAAAGATACCGGAAGCTGAAATTTCCACCATGCTTGCTAATTATACTTTTAAGGGTGGAATACCAAAGAAACTTGGAGATCCAGGAGTACCTACTATACCATGCTCCATTAAAAGAAACTATGTTAAAACTGCTTTATGTGATCTTGGAGCCGGTGTTAGTGTTATGCCTCTCTCTTTATATTGTAGACTTGACTTGAATAAGCTGACACCTACTAAAATATCTTTGCAAATGGCTAATAATTCAACTGCTATACCTGTCGGTATATGTGACGATGTGCCTGTTGTGGTTGCAAACGTTACTATTTTAACGGACTTTGTTATTCTTGATATTCTGAGGACGATAGTATGTCTATTATTCTTGGAAGACCCTTTTTGAATACTGCATGGGCTGTTATTGATTGCAATAAAGGCAATGTCACTTTTCATATTAATGATAATGAGTATACGGTACACTTTCCGAGGAAACAACCTCAAGTTCATAGTATCAATTCTATTGGAAAAATTCCATCGATTATATTTGGAGGTTTTGAATTTCCTCTTCCTACTGTCAAGAAGAAATATGATATTCTTATTATTGGGGATGTGCATATCCCCGTTGAGGTAACATAGTGTTATTCGAAATTTCTCCGGTTTCATCTTATTCGGAATGAGTTTGTTAACAAGACTTGATCAACCTTCTTAGTGGATTCCTTTTGATGAGCATGAGATGGATGAATCTAGAAGGCACAACCTTCTGTACCCTCTCTCTACTTTCTGTTATTTAGTTGAAATAAAGTAAAAATAGTATTTTCTGTCTGTTTTCTGATTTATCTATGCAATATAAAAATACCCCAAAAATAGAAGTTCTCCAAATGCCCTAAAAATGAAATATGATTTTTTCTAGAATATTTGAGGATTTATGGAACTGAGAACACACTAGGGGGGCCAACCACCTGGGCACGAGGGTGGAGGGTGCCCCCCTAGGGTGCGCCCCCTGCCTCGTGGGCCCGCGGTGGCTCTCTTCCACTTATTCCTTGTCGGTGTACAAAAAGGGGGGTACGCTTTTTTACCCCTATGACTGTGCACGGGCAGTCTGAGCCGCGAGCGCCGCCACACCGAGCACCACAAGGGAGGTAAGCCAAGGTAAGGCCGAAGCTGAAGAGAAGCAGAACGACGCCAAGACCAAGACCACAAAGAGCAAAGGGGACAGAGCAGACCCCCCGGCAAGATCCTTGCCGGGGGGCAGCTTTAGCTAGCCCGGCAAGATCCTTGCCGTGGCAGCTCGCCCCACACCTACGGAGCGAGGTCACCCTTGAGTCCATTTGCCCCCATGGGGCAAGGATTCGGGAGACATCCCCGTGGTGGCATGCAGATCTTTGTGAAGACATTCAAGACCAGATGCCCACCTAAGAAGGTGATGACCCTTGGCGGGATCCCAGCCAAGGAGGACCACAAGGCCGCCGGTAAGAGCCTTGCCGGGGATGACAGCGAGCGCGACGGCAAGACCCTTGTCGGGGCCCCGGCAAGGCCCTTGCCAAGGATGCCCGTGGGGCCACCATCAGGCCCGCACCAGCCGCACCTCCACCATCGTTCGCATGCAGCTGCCGACCCAACCAGTTGGGCAGGCACCTGCGTGGCGGCGTACAGATCTTCGTGGAGACCCACCACTGCGCCACCTCAACTGCTTGCCTACCTACATGGCACCACAAGCACCGCTGGCCAGGGCGCGTGTCAACGCGAGAGGAAGCGGCGACGGACAGGACAAGGCTCTCCCCCGTCCCCGATAAAGCAAGGACACCTAAGCAAGGCGCATTAAATGCGCCTTGTCATGTAATGCGAAGGATAGACTCACATTACTGTACCCTTTCCACCTCCTGTGTGCCACTGTGGCAACCCCTTTCCTATAAAAGGAGGCCCGAGGTGACCAGGAGGGGGATTCGGCTTTTTTGGAGCTCTTCACGCCCCATAGCTAGCTCAAGAACACTGATATACAATCCACCAAAGCAGGAGTAGGGTTTTACGCGTCCTCGCGGCCCGAACCTGGATAAGCGAACCGTGTGATAGCTGTTTGATCCGCTCTTCTCACGACCCCCGCGCCCCGCAACCGTAGTAGGGATTCTTGTGATCCCATAGGTGTCGTTTCCCACCAACATCTTGGGCGCACCAGGTAGGGGGCAGCGCAGTTGTGAGCATCGGCTCTAGCAGTTAGTTCGACGCTCCTTGATCGTCATGGCGCCCAAGAAGAAGACAACGGTGGCGGTTGGCCCGTCGGAAGCCGGACATCCTGTCCCAACACGGGCGAGCAGCGGACCGGTCGCAGAAAGGACCCGGGGCGCCGTTCGCGAATACCAACACCATCCCAGCAGCCGGAGTTTGGGAAGCGGCGATGTTCGTGCGCCTGGCAATGGGCTGCACGCCGCCAAATCCAAAGACGGAGCCAGGCCCTCCGCGGGTGGCGCGGGGCCTTCCAAGATCGCTGCCACCCCGCCTGAAGGCGACGTGAGGGCTTCCCAGACTCCCACGCCGGCGCCGACGGCGCGCTCCTCTCAAGCGGCGTGCTACGAATGGCGTAATCACACCAAAGACCCCGGGCGTCGCCGCGGGAAGAGCCTCGAGCGCCCCTCCCGGGATGTAGAAGACCTGCCCGCTCGCCAAGGCGCTGGCGAAGATGGCACGCGACCATGGGGTCGTGATAGAGCTCCTTCTGACATGGTCAGAAGTCGAAGCGCGCCGCGATCCATGTAGGTTTCGCTGCCACCAACGCCAGCAGAAGCCCTGGCGCGCGCGCAGTTGCTCCTCGATTTCCCTCCCACTATGGGAAAACTCGACGAATGGAGAGCCACCATCCGAAGCCTTGTTGCGGTGGCCAACAAAGATGAACCGAGCCCGGTGGAGCCCCCGGGTCGACGCTCCGACGGAGTCCCACGCACCACTGGCAGGAGAGCCGGCGGCGCCGCGACCACGGTGCACTCGCCCCCTCCTCGCCCGGCGCCGCGGACGCCAGCCCGTCGTGACGTCACGGGCGACGAAATCTCCATAGTGTCGTCCGACCCGCGGACCCACTGTGACCAGCGCCAAGTCCTTCGGGAATGAGAACATAAAGACGCCCGAACCACGATCGAGCGCCGGCGCGGAGCGCGCCACCAATCAGACAGGCGAGCGGGGCCTGCTGTGAACCACCCGACACTAGAGAGCCCTGGAGGCCTACCTTACGAGGTAGTCTGTCCGGCTTTTACCCGTGAGCTGCGGCAGTTCCAGTGGCCCACTCACCGCACTTTCAAACCTAACGTGGGCGAAAAGTACAGCGGCAAGACTCACCCGTCCGAGTTCCTCGGCGTTTACACCATCGCGATGCAAGCTGCCGGAGCCCGCGACGATAAGGTGCTTGCGAATTACTTTCCGTTGGCTCTTAAACCCAACGCCATGTCATTGTTGATGCACTTGCCGGTAGACTCCATTTCCTCCTGGTCTGATTTATGCCATGAGTTTGTGGGCGCCTTTACTGGAGGCCACCAAGCCCATGGCCAGGCGAGCAACCTGCACGTCATTCCCTAGAAGGGAGGCGAGAGTGTCCGTAAGTATATACAGAGGTTCAGCCGGATACAGTACGATATCCCTGATGTTCACCCTGCCGCCATCATCAGCGTGTTCCATCAGAACATGCGTAACCGCAAGATGCGCGAAGAGCTGGCGATGAACAAGGTGAAAGATGTAGCAGAACTCTATGTTCTCGCTGACAGATGTGCCCGGGCTGAAGAGGGAAGGAAGTACCCCGGCGAAGATGCCGGCGTGGAAACCGACTCCTCAGATGGGGATACCGCCGCCCCGGCGAAGAAAGGCCGGTGCCGCAACAGGAAGCGCAAAGGAAAAGCCGTGCTTGCCATCGAGGGATCTGATGACACCGGCTCCACCAAGAAAACCAAGGCAGATGACCCCGGCAAGGAAATTGCCGGGTGTGTCGCCTGCCGGGCCTTGGCGGCTACCGAGAAGTCAGGCAACTCCGACAAGCGGTACTGCAAGATCCACCGCACCAAAGGCCATGCTCTCCAAGACTGCCGACAGGTTGAGCTCCTCGTTGAGTAGCAGAGGGCTGAATATGAGAGGCGGGACAAGGAGAAGGGCCAAGACGGTGCTGAAGGATCCGGCAAGAAGCGTGATGGCCAGGCGGGCCGTGGCGGCAAGGATAAACAACAGGAGAGGCCCGCCCGGGGCCGTGACAGAAAGCCAGAAGACGACGATCACGAAGAGGACGATGAGTTGGGCGACCAAGAGTTTCAGAAAGCTACAGAGGCCATGTGCGTCGACGGCGGCGCCTCGCTGCATACCTCTCATCGCCGGCTTAAATAGTGGGCGCGAGAGATTACAGCGGCAGAGCCGTCGTTTGATGCCCAAAGGCCGCTGAAGTGGTCCAGCACACCTATCATTTTTGACACTGAGGATCACCCTGATCGCACTACTGCGGTCGGGTGCTTGCCATTGTTGGTTTCACCAACGATACGCAACCTCAAGGTGACAAAGATGCTAGTCGATGGCGGGGCCGGTCTGAACTTGATCTCGCCTGCCGTGATCGATAAGCTATAGATTCCTGATGGAAACCTCGAAGAGACGGGCACGTTTCAAGGGGTCAACCCGGGAAGAAGCCAACCCAAGGGAAAGGTCACGCTGCCCGTGACTTTTGGAAGCGGCCTGAACTACAGGACGGAGAGGATCGTGTTTGATGTTGCCAAGATCCCCTTGCCCTACAACGGGATCCTAGGCCGCCCAGCGCTGGCCAAGTTCATGGCAGCGTCACACTACGCCTACAACACCCTGAAGATGCCAGGACCTGTGACGATCATCAACATCCCCTCCGATAAGAAAGATGCGCTGATTTGCGCTGACCAACTATACCAGCAAGCAGTTGCAGCAGCTGCCGCCACTAGGGCACTTGCTCCTGCCGCTGGGGCCCCGGGAGGGAAGAAGAAGAAGAAGGCCGGTGAGACCTCGGACACCCACTCCGGAAGCGCACCTCTTCGGAGTGTAGCGCTGCCGTTGAGGACGTGCCAGAGAGCTCCACCGGCGGAAACAAGAAGTCCAGGGCCACACCGCCGGGAACCAAGAAGGTTTCCATCAATGAGGACGGCACGGGAGGAGCTTTTACCATAAGCTCCACCCTTGACGACAAATAGGAAGACGCGCTCGTCACCTTCCTGCAGGCGAATGTCGATGTGTTTGCATGGCAAGCTTCCGACATCCCCGGCGTTTCCAGGGAGGTGATTGAGCACCACCTTCCTGTCTGTCCTCATGCGCGGCCCGTCAAGCAGAAGGTCAGGAGGCAAGCTTTGGAACGGCAAGAGTTCATCACGGAAGAGATCCGGAAACTGGAGGCAATGGGTTTGGTAAGAGGAGTGCTCCATCCAACGTGGTTGGCCAATCCGGTCGTGGTGCGCAAGGCAAATGGGAACTGGAGGCTGTGTATTGATTACACAGATATCAATAAGGCTTGTCCTAAAGACCCCTTACCGTTGCCGCGCATCGACCAGATTGTTGACTCCACAGCTGGGTGTGGTCTGTTGTCATTCCTCGATGCCTACTCTGGCTACCACCAGATCTTCATGACAAGAGAAGACGAAGAGAAAACAGCATTCATCACCCCATGTGGTACGTATTGTTTCATGCGGATGCCTTTCGGGTTGAAGAGTGCTGGTTCGACATTTGCGAGGGCGGTCCAGATTGGTTTTGAACCCCAGCTCCATAGGAATATGGAAGCTTATATGGACGACATAGTAGTCAAAACCAAAGACAGGGCAACCCTCATACCAGATTTGCAAGAGACATTTGCAAACCTGCGCAAGATCAATCTCAAGCTGAACCCTAAGAAGTGTGTCTTCGGCATCCCGTCCGGCAAGCTTCTCGGGTTCTTTGTGTCACAGCATGGGATAGAGGCCAATCCGGACAAGATCAAAGCTATAGAGCAGATTGAAGCACCCAAGCGAATCAAGGATGTGCGTCGGCTTGCTGGTTGCGTCGCCGCCATGGGCAGGTTAATTTCCAAGTCTGCCGAGCATGCCCTTCCCTTTTTCAAGATCCTGAAAAAGGCGGGGCCGATGGAGTGGACGCCAGAAGCCGAGGCAGCATTGCAAGATTTGAAGAAATACCTCTCTTCCCCACCAATACTAGTTGCGCCTAGGCCACAGGAGCCGTTGCTGCTATACCTGGCGGCAACGAACCAGGTGGTCAGCGCCGCACTAGTGGCCCAGAGAGAGGTTGACGACGAGGCAATGGCAACGACAGAGCCCGACACCACCAATGCGGAGACGACACAGCCAGTCGAAGTGCCACCGAAGAAGAAAATGATGCAGCACCCGGTCTACTTTGTTAGCTCCCTCCTACAGGGGGATAGATCAAGGTATTCCGGCGTGCAGAAACTGCTCTTCGGCCTTCTTATGGCCTCGAGGAAGCTGCGTCACTACTTCTAGGCACACGAGATCACTGTCGTCACTCGCCTCCCTCTGCAATGGATATTGCACAATCCAGATGCAACGGGGAGGACTGTGGAATGGGCATTGGAGCTGTCCAGCTTTGGCCTCAAGTTTGAAAGTACTTCGATGATCCAGAGCCGGATCCTGGCGGAGTTCATTGCAGAGTGGACCGCAACACCTGACGAAGAAGCCCAAGAGACTGCTCTCCCCGGCAAGGAGGCAAGTTGCAATTGGGTCATGTACTTTGATGGAGCTTTCTCCCTACAAGGTGTCGGGGCTGGCGTACTGCTTGTCGCCCCCACCAGAGAGCATCTCAAGTACGTGATCCAGATGCACTTCCCCAGGGAAGTGTCGACAAACAATACGGCAGAATACGAAGGGCTGCTTGCCGGTCTTAGGATCGCGGCGGACCTCGGAATCAAGAAGCTCATTGTTAGGGGTGACTCGCAGCTTGTCGTCAAGCAAGTCAACAAGGATTACCAGAGCCCGTTGATGAAGACCTAAGTTGATGAAGTGAGAAAGCTGGAAGAGCGTTTCGACGGTATACAGGCTGAATACGTTCCCCGAGCGGAGAACGACATTGCCGATTACCTGTCAAAACGCGCTGCCCTCAAGCTACCTGTGGAACCAGGTACCTTTGTGCTTCAACTAACTCAGCCATCCGTTGATCCATCAACAGAGCAGAACAAGAGGAGGAAATCAGGGCCCGGCAAGTACTTTCCCGCCGAGCTCCTTGGAGCCGCCAGCAAGGATGTTGCCAGGGACGCTGAGCCCGCCACGGGATGGCTAGCTCCGGCGGAGTGTCAAGCTCTTGCCGTTGAAACAGCCGCCCCAATAGCGAAGGAAATGCCTTTAGTCCTCACCGTCGAGCCTCAGGCTCCGGCGTGGGCACAGCATACCGTCCGATTCCTCCAAACAGGGGAACTTCCTGAGGAGCAGGAGGAAGCGAAAAAAGTAGCCCGTCGCTCTACCATGTACCAGTTCGTCGATGACGTCCTGAACAGGAAGAGGCCAAACGGTGTGAAATTGAAGTGCATCCCTCGAGAGGAAGGACTGAGGCTGTTGGCGGAGATACACAGAGGCATATGTGGATCCCACATCGGGTCAAGGGCCCTTGCCGGCAAGGCATTCCGGCAAGGTTTCTTCTGGCCCACCGCCCTCGAGGATGCGACGACACTAGTCACCAGGTGTGAAGCGTGTCAGTTCCATTCAAAGAAGCTTCATCAGCCAGCTCAAGCCCTTCAAACCATCCCTCTCTCCTGGCCCTTCTCGGTCTGGGGGCTCGACATACTGGGCCCTTTCCCCCGCGCTGTCGGGGGCTTTAAGTACTTGTACGTTGCAATCGACAAGTTCACAAAGTGGCCGGAGGTGGAGGCAGTGAGGAAGGTCACAGCTCAGTCAGCCGTCAAGTTCATCAAGGGGCTAGTGTGCCATTTCGGTGTACCCAACAGGGTCATCACCGACAACGGCACGCAGTTCACAAGCCGCACCTTCATGCAATATACTCAAGACCTCGGCAGCAAAGTCTGTTTTGCTTCCGTTGCCCACCCACGAAGCAACGGTCAAGCTGAGAGGGCAAATGTTGAAGTACTGCGGGGCTTAAGGACAAAGACCTTTGACAGGCGGCACAAGAGCGGGAGGCGTTGGATTGATGAGGTGCCGACGGTTCTTTGGTTGATCAGAACGACGCCAAATCGAGCCACCGGCCAGACACCCTTTGCCCTAATATACGGGGCAGAAGCAGTTCTCCCCACTGAACTCATACACGGGTCACCTCGAGTGCTCGCTTATGATGAGCTTGAGCAAGAGCAACTGCGGCAAGATGACGCAATGCTCCTTGAGGAAGATCGTCTTCGGGCGGCTGTGAGAGCAGCACGCTACCAGCAAGCCTTGCGCTGCTACCATAGCCGCAAGGTTCATGCCCAAAGCCTTGTGGAAGGCGACCTTGTACTTCGGCGCGTTCAATCGGCCAAGAATTCCAACAAGTTGACGCCAAAGTGGGAAGGCCCTTATCAGGTAATACGAGTCACCAGGCCCGGCGCAGTCCGCCTGGAGACCAAAGATGTCGTTCCGGTGAGTAACTCCTGGAACATTGAGCATCTTCGCAAGTTTTACCCGTGAGGTGCGGCTTGCCAGGCCCCCCGGCAAGCCACCTTTTGTACAAGCATTGCCGATGATGCATGTAACCCTTTGTACAAAGCCAGGCGCAGACCCTGAGCATAAATAAATGAAGCACTGGCGCCCTGAGTTATAGCATGCATGCTAGGTCAAGTCTCGTCCTTGGTTAGGGTTGATAGTGCTTAGCGGCGACTAACCCCTAGCTTAGAGGTCGAGTGTGCGTCCCTTTGTCGCTCTTTCGTCCTCTTTGGTTTGCAGGACTCACACATATCCTTGCCGGACCACTTAAGGACGAAAAAGAGAAGGAGGACGGACCAGCATCTAGACCCCGGCAAGCCAATATTACCGGGGGCTGCAAGAGCAAAGATTCACCCACGGCAAACCAAAGTTGCCGGGGGCTACAGCTTCAGATAAGTTCTTCATCCCTTATCATGCATTCCCTTATGGACTGAGGTATGTGAAACCTCGTTTTTCCTAAAAAGCTACCGTGCTCCTCTAACTCTAGGCCCTAGGACTTGTTCTTGAGGCCAGGTTTGATCGTAGTCGCGACAGCGAAAGGATGAAACGAGGAGCCTGAACCCGCCTCATCCCTGCCTCCGCCAAAGGCACGAGAAAGGTCGAGTGAGGCGGGGAGACGGCAAGGCCTGTTGTCGGGTAAAGAAATGTTTATCTTAGAGATATCAAGGATTTACCCCTTGTCGTGGGTTCTACCCGCAAACAAATGGCCCGGCAAGCATTCCTTTTTCATTAAAAACATTCCATTCAGGTACAGTCCATAGGGAACGAAAAACATGAATGATGGGATTACAAGTTTTAAATTCAGCTAAGGCCCGAAGGCTTACAAACTAAAAAGAGATAAGGTGCTCGTGACCCCTTTCTTGTCCCTCTCCTCAGGAGGCAGGTCAAGGAGGCGAAAAGGGCAAAAGAGGCGCCTAGGCGAGCTACGGGTGGCAGAAGACACCAAGAGAACATCCCGGTGGCCGTCCGAAAGCTGGATGGTGATGGCGGCGCCGGAAGCAGAGCTCGAAGATGAGGCGGCAGGACGTCAGCACGCTTCGAAGGCGTCGGTGCCCGCGTACTCCGAGTTGACAGCCTTGCCGCCCGCCCTCTTCCTCTTCCGCAGCCTCCCAACGCCAGCCGCCCAAGGAGACGAACCCGAGAAGTTCAAGGAGCCGGCGACACGGATGATGGGGTCGCCGGTGCCGCGCGGAGCGGCACCCGACACCTAGTCGGACCCGTCATCCTGCCGCCTACTGCCCTCGTCGTCGCTTCCGCTGTCCTCCTCGTCACTCCCGCCCGAGGAGGAGTCTTCGCTATCAGAAGAACTCTCCACGCAGCACCTTGCACGGGTCTCGAAGAGCCCGAAGACCTTGACGGAGAGGAGGCCGCCCTCCATCAGTTTGAAATGGAGAGTGAGCCCCTCCGTCAGGCGGTGGATATGAGCGAACGTCTTCCATCCTCGACGAAGATACATCACGTGAGGGGCTGGGAAATCAACGCGAACCCGCGTGCCGCTGATCCCGCAGCCCCTCATATGCAGCCGCAATGACTCCGGCGGATCCAGCTCCATCTCCCGCGCAAATGGAGTCGGGAGACGAAGGCAACGACGAGGCGGCCGGCGCAGCCTGACGAAGAACTCGCAAGGGTCATCCCCAACGTGGCCCTCCATGGGAGGAGGAACCGCTGGCGGAGGCGAGGCCGGCGTGCCGCCCCGTCCTCCTCTTCCCCGATCGCCTCGGCCTCGCCCCCTCCCCCTTCCCCTCGCGGCTGGCTCTGCCACCGCTGGTGCGGGAGAAGGAGGGACGCGTTGTCGAGCAGCGACCCTCGCTGCCACCGTTGAAGGACCAAGGTTCCCTCTCTCCATGGCGGATGGAAGGGGGGAGCAGAAGCTGAAGAAAGGAGGAGATGAAAGAATGTGGGGCGCCATCCTCCCCCTCCCGCTCCTTATAAAGGAACGGGGTAGGGGCTCGGCCGCCCCACTACGCCAATCCAGACACGGAGGGCGCAGGGAACTCGGGCCGACCCGCTGCCCCGGCCCACGGCGGCCCGGTTTCCCGCCTCCACCAATCGCCACCCCAAGCGCATGCGAGCCACGTGGCCGGCGTGCAGGACCAAGGCGACGGGTGAGGTGACCTCTCCCCACCCCGTGATCGTGGGGAGTGGGCGCCTTAAAGACCACGCCTCGGCCCCATTCAGTAAATGGGTCGCGCCTCCACGCCTTCCTCCGTTTATGGGGAAGGCGCGAACCGCCCCCCCTTTCTTACTACGACGTGACGCATGCATGCGGAGCTCAGCCCCACGCACGCTGCTCACGTCACGCATGCCTCCCCACGCCGCGCCACGCGCAGGACGCATGGAAAGCGCAGCGCGCAAAGAAACTTACCGCGGTAAAAACCGCCCCGCCTGCCCGCGCACCGTTTTTGGGCCTAGCCCAACAACGCGTTGCGCTTATGTGTGGCCCAGGCCCGGGGGCTCCTGCCGGTGTACAAAAAGGGGGGGTACACTTTTTTACCCCTATGAGTGTGCACAGGCAGTCTGAGCCGCGGGCGCCGCCACACCGGGCACGGCAAGGGAGGTAAGCCAAGGTAAGGCCAAAGCTAAAGAGAAGCAGAACGACGCCAAGGACCAAGACCACAAAGAGCAAAGGGGACAGATCAGACCCCCCCCCCCCGGCAAGATCCTTGCCGGGGGGCAGCTTTAGCTAGCCCGGCAAGATCCTTGCCATGGCAGCTCGCCCCACACCTACGGAGCGAGGTCACCCTTGAGTCCATTTTCCCCCATGGGGCAAGGATTCGGGAAACATCCTCGTGGTGGCATGCAGATCTTTGTGAAGACATTCAAGACCATATGCCCACCTAAGAAGGTGATGACCCTTGGCAGGATCCCAGCCAAGGAGGACCACAAGGCCCCCGGCAAGAGCCTTGCCAGGGATGACAGCGAGCACCACGGCAAGACCCTTGCCGGGGCCCCGGCAATGCCCTTGCCAAGGAAGCCCATGGGGCCACCATCAGGCCCGCACCAGCCGCACTTCCACCGCCGTTCGCATGCAGCTGCCGACCCAACCAGTTGGGCAGCCACCTGCGTGGCGGCGTACAGATCTTCATGGAGACCCACCACTGTGCCACCTCAGCTGCTTGCCTGCCTACATGGCACCACAAGCACCGCTGTCCAGGGCACGTGTCAACGCGAGAGGAAGCGGCGACGGACAGGACAAGGCTCTCCCCCATCCCCGATAAAGCAAGGACACCTAAGCAAGGCGCATTAAATGCGCCTTGTCATGTAATGTGAAGGATAGACTCGCATTACTGTACCCTTTCCACCTCCTGTGTGCCACTGTGGCAACCCCTTTCCTATAAAAGGAGGCCCGAGGCGACCAGGAGGGGGATTCGGCTTTTTTGGAGCTCTTCACGCCCCATAGCTAGCTCAAGAACACTGATATACAATCCACCAAAGCAGGAGTAGGGTTTTACGCGTCATCGCGGCCCGAACCTGGATAAGCGAACCGTGTGCTATCTATTTGATTCGCTCTTCTCATGACCCCCGCGCCCCGCAACCGTAGTAGGGATTCTTGTGATCCCATAGGTGTCGTTTCCCACCGACATTCCTGCACCCATACTCTTCTTCTTCCTCCCACAAACACGAATATCTGGCTCAAGCACGAGTTCTAGCTCACTTTGCTACGATTTTCGATCTCCTTGCTCAAAGCACATCTCACAAAACTGCTTGGGGAGATTGTTCCTTGGTATGTGACTCCCCCATTGGTCCAATTAGTTTTTGCTCTAGTGTTTTATTCATTGCAAATTTGTGCTGCATAGGTGACCAGGTTCTTGAGCTTGCATGTCAAATTTGTATGGTTCCAAGTAGTTCTAATGCTTGATATAGACTCTAGGCACTTTGTAGGAGTAGTTGCTATCAATTTTGTTGAGCTTGGCTCACTTTTGTTTGAATTTACTAAAAATTTCAGAATATTTCAGAAAATGATGAAGAGACTTTTGAGGGGCTCATTGAGCCGAAGCTTGAAGGAAAAGCAAAATGAAGAAGCACAGAGGCCCAAATATAATTTGCCTCGTACCACGGAGGTCCGGCCCTGTGAATGGCCTTCCGATGACTTCTTGAGACAAGCCGGGATTTATGAGGATTTTTATTCATTGGCTGAGAATGTTGGCCTCACTGACTTCCTCTGCGGCCAACGTCATCAGTATCTCTTACTCACTAATACTTTTGTGCAAAACTTCTACTATTTTCCTAAGGAATCACCTCCTTTAGTACAGTTTCATTTATATGATGTTGTTGAGAAAATGCCATTAGCTGAGTTTTGCAAGGTTTGCAAAATACCCTTTGAGGGTACTTTAGATGAACCACATCGTAAGGATGTGGAAGAATTTATTAACACCATCACTGTGGGAGAAACCAGGAAGGTTTCCGATGCAAGAATCACTAGCATACAGTTTCCTGTCTTACGCTACTTTGCCATATTTGCTAGTCGTTGTTTGATTGGTCGCGGGAACTGTGGAAACCTTAGTGTTCCTGATATTATCATTTTGTTCCATGGTTTATTCCGCGATAACACTATCAGCATGGGCGGAATTATTGCTAAACGGTTAAGTTTAAACCGTACTAAGGGCCCCATCTTTGGAGGTATTTATGCTTCATGCCTAGCTGCACATTTTAACATACCTATTAGGATTTATGAGAAAGAAGAAAAATTGCTACCCAGAGCTTATTTAGATTATAAGAGTATGCTAGCGCATGACTTTATTGCTAAGGGCAGGGAAGGGGAGCTTAAATACAAATAATTCTTTAATAAACATCATCCTGAGACTATTACTTTGCCTGCTCCTTCTTTGTTTAATTTGTTTGAAGGTCCTTATCTCATTTCGTGGGCGGCCGTTCAAGCCTACCGAAACCCAACACCAGCCCCGGAGCCGGAACCACAATATGAGCCTCCACGACAGTCTGTTTATTCTTGGGATCCGGAGATGGCTGCCAGCCAATGGCAGTCAGAGTCCTCTTCATCACAGTATGACCCCAGCTACACCTACGGGTATCCGCCAGGCTATCCCTGGCAATGAACCAACTTAGGCCAAAAGCCTAAACTTGGGGGAGTACGTATTTCTCACTGACATTACATTTATGTTTACACACACTCATTGCTAGATGTCGGTGCTCATACTTTTTCAATGTAATATCCATGCTAGTTTATTTTCTTTTTCCTGCTTTCTTCTTGTGTGTTTAATAAACCTTGAGAAAAACAAAAGAATTAGTATTAGTCTACTTTTCTTGCTGTAGTAGTAATAATTAAAAAGAAAACCCAAAAATATTTCCTGTTCTTCTTTTGCTTGTTGGGAGCTTTCCCGTGTAAATAGTTTTATTTCTTTTCTTTTCTTTGGGGTCGATAGGAGAACACCATAATTAAATTGTTGAAGTGGCTCTTATATGCATTATTGTTGATTTAACCAAGATCCCATATTTCCTTGTCTTCTCCTATTTATTGAATGCTCACAGATTCCAGCTTAGTCCACTGCACGTGCACTCTTATTATTATTCACATCGTTCGGTCGTGCAAGTGAAAGGCAATTATGATGATATATGATGGACTGACTGAGATGAGAAAAGCTGGTATGAACTCGACCACTCTTGTTTTTATAAATATGATGAGTTCATCATTCTTCATTCAGCTTATTATGAATAAACATGTTTGCAATAACAATTAGAGATCATAGTTGCTTGTGCCATGCTTGATTATCTAGGAGTTATAATGGTTTACCTTGTGTGCCAACATGCTATTAAAATGGTTATGATGTGGTATAGTGGGGTGGTATCCTCCTTTGAATGATTTAAGTGACTTGACTTGGCACATGTTCACGCATGTAGTTGAAACAAAATCAACATAGCCTTCACGATATTTATGTTCATGGTGGATTATATCCTACTCATGCTTGCATCCAATGTTTATTAATTTTAGTGCATGTTCATGACTGTTGTCGCTCTCTAGTTGGTCGCTTCCCATTCTTTTGCTAGCCTTCACTTGTACTAAGCGGGAATACTGCTTGTGCATCCAATCCCTTAAACCCCAAAGTTATTCCATATGAGTCCACTATACCTTCCTATATGCGGTATCTACCTGCCGTTCCAAGTAAATTTGTATGTGCCAAACTCTAAACCTTCAAATTAACATTCTGTTTTGTATGCTCGAATAGCTCATGTATCAACTAGGGCTGCCCTTATCTTCCATGTTAGGCGGGTTATTCTCAAGAGGAGTGGACTCCGCTCCTCACTCACGAGAAAATGGCTGGTCACCGGGATGCCCAGTCCCATGCTTTATGCAAACTAAATCAAAATTAATTGCAAACATAACTCCCCCTGGGACTGTTGCTAGTTGGAGACACTCGTTGTTTCGAGCAAGACATGGATTGATGCTTGTTGGTGGAGGGGGAGTATAAACTTTACCATTCTGTTTGGGAACCGCCTATAATGTGTGTAGCATGGAAGATATCGCCATCTCTTAGTTGTTATGTTGACAATGAAAGTATGCCGCTCAAAATATTATTTACCTCTATTTCAAAACCGAGCTCTGGCACTTCTACAAATCCCTGCTTCCATCTGCGAAGGGCCTATCTATTTACTTTTATGTTGAGTCATCACCCTCTTATTAAAAGCACTAGCTGGAGAGCGCAGGTCTCATTTGCATCCATTACTATTAATTTATATTGAGTATGACTATGATTGGATCTCTTTTACCATGAATTACAATGTCTAGTTAGTCCTTGATCTTTAAAGGTGCTCTGCATTTATGTTTTGCGGTCTCAGAAAGGGCTAGCGAGATACCATCCTGTTATATCATATTATGATTGTTTTGAGAAAGTGTTGTCATCCGAGATTTATTATTATGACTCGCTAGTTGATTATGCTATTGATATGAGTAAACATGAGACCTGAGAGTTATTGCAAATGTGGTTAGTCATAATCTTTGCTGAAAACTTGAATGCTGCCTTTACATATTTACAACAACAAGAGCAAATAGAGTTTGTAAAAGTTTTTCTTTATCACTTTCAGTTTATCAACTGAATTGCTTGAGGACAAGCAAAGGTTTAAGCTTGGGGGAGTTGATACATCTCCGTCTTATCTACTTTTCCAAAAACGTTTTCCCTTGTTTTGGACTCTAACTTGCATGATTTGAATGAGACTAACCCCGGACTGACGCTGCTTTTAGTAGACTTTCCATGGTGTTATTTATGTGCAGAAACAAAACTTCTCGGAATGACCTGAAACTCCACGGAACGTCTAGTTAAAAATAATAAAAAATCCTCGCCAAAGATGAAGACCAGGGGGCCCACACCCTATCCACGAGGGTGGGGGGCACGCCCCCCCTAGGGCGCGCCCCCTACCTCGTGGGCCCCCTGGAGCTCCTCCGACGCCAACTCCAACTCTATATATTTGCTTTCGGGGAGAACAAAAACCGAGGAGAAGAAATCATCACGTTTTACGATACGAAGCCGCCGCCAAGCCCTAAAACCTCTCGGGAAGGCTGATCTGGTGTCCGCTCGGGGCTCCGTAGAGGGGTATTCGTCGCCGTCGTCATCATCAACCATCCTCCATCACCAATTTCATGATGCTCACCGTCGTGCGTGAGTAATTCCATCATAGGCTTGCTGGACGGTGATGGGTTGGATGAGATATATCATGTAATAGAGTTAGTTTTGTTAGGGTTTGATCCCTAGTATCCACTATGTTCTGAGATTGATGTTGCTTTGACTTTGCTATGCTTAATGCTTGTCAGTAGGGCCCGAGTGCCATGATTTCAGATCTGAACCTATTATGTTTTCATGAATATATGTGAGTTCTTGATCCTATCTTGCAAGTCTGTAGTCACCTACTATGTGTTATGATCCGGCAACCCCGAAGTGACAATAATCGGGACCACTCCCGGTGATGACCATAGTTTGAGGAGTTCATGTATTCACAATGTGCTAATGCTTTGTTCCGGTTCTCTATTAAAAGGAGGCCTTAATATCCCTTAGTTTCCATTAGGACCCCACTGCCACGGGAGGGTAGGACAAAAGATGTCATGCAAGTTCTTTTCCATAAGCATGTATGACTATATTCGAAATACATGCCTACATTACATTGATGAATTGGAGCTACTTCTATGCCACCCTATGTTATGACTGTTACATGATGAACCGCATCCGGCATAATTATGCATCACCGATCCAATGCCTACGAGCTTTTCCTATATTGGTTCTTGCTTATTTACTTTCCCGTTGTTACTGTTACAATCATTACAAAACACCAAAAATATTACTTTTGCTTCTGTTACTTTTGTTACCTTTACCACTACTATCATATTACTTTGCTACTAAATACTTTGCTGCAGATACTAAGTTATCCAGGTGTGGCTGAATTGACAACTCAACTGCTAATACTTGAGAATATTATTTGGCTCCCCTTGTGTCGAAGCAATAAATTTGGGTTGAATACTCTACCCTTGAAAACTGTTGCGATCTCCTATATTGTGGGTTATCAACGAGTTGCTGGAGCCTGTAGCTGAAGATCAATGCGAGGCGGCTACCGCGTCCGTGCAAGATCAGGTGGGGGCCTTGCTGAGGAAGTTCTGCGGCTTTGTCTTCGCTCCTCTGTCCGGCGATGTCGTCGACCTTGCAGCTGGTGGTGAAGGTGAAGACAAAATTGCTCACGGGGGAGCACCTTCCGCAGGCGACGGCGACGTCTAGAGGTGACCCGCGGCCATTCTTCCCTTTCTGTTCCTGTGACATGTATCAGGCCTCGGGGAGGTGTTTAGACTTTTCATTTGGTATTATGAGGATAATATGCTTGTAATATTTGCTTCGAGATTTTGCGATTTCCTTCCTATTTGCTTTGCGTTCTGCGTCGGCAGAGCCCGGCCCCGCACATACCTAAACCACCATTGGGACGACCGGAGACAAGAAGGGACCAAGGAGTGAGGGGCTACGTGACCTGTTAGGCTCCTGAGTCGCGATGCTCAGGAGTCCCCCTTGACGCGCAAACAGCTTATAGGGAGAGTTCGCGAGGGTAGACTAATGTTCTACGTCGGCAGAGCCCGGCCCCGCGCATACCTCAACCGCCATTGGGCCGACCGGAGACCAGGACAGACCAAGGAGTGAGGGGCTACGTGACCAGTTAGGCTCCTGAGTCGCGATGCTCAGGAGTCCCCCTTGACGTGCAAACAATTTCCATACCTGCCCTCGCCGAGGCCTCGGGAGGGGCGCGCGACGCCCAGGTCTAGGGGACCTCATTGGGTGGCGTGCGCTTGGGCATGACCCGAACGCAGCCCCCGTGCCCAGCCCCCTCGTGCGGCTCTCCCGAGGAGAGGCATTGTGGTGAGGCTGGGCGTTGAGCTCTGGGCTCCTTGAGGTTGGTACGACCGTGGGGCCGCCCTCAGTTGTTTATCACCAGCACGGAGCATAGTGCTTCCGCTTGTGCACGGGCATAGCCTCTCCTCGACAGTGTCGACAGCCATCGCGGAGCATGGTGCTTCCACTTGGGCGTGGGATGGGGGGCCTCCGGGAGGAGCCCACGGGGCGTGTACAGCCCCGCCCTGACACGTGGCTTGCACGGCAGGGCTGCGAGGTGTATCTGGGCACTCATGAGCCAGCGTCGGACTCACGAGGCCCTACCTCAAGGCGGGTTGCGCCTGGCCTTGAGTCTTGGTGACTGTATGTCCCTGCAAGGCGGTTAGATGCAAGCACTCTACGTCCTCAGGTCCCGGCCCTCGAGCGAGCTCAGCCGCCGCTGGTATGCCAGGTCGCGATGCCGTGGTCAAGGCCAGGGGGTGAGGGCTGGAGAGCCAGTAAGAGCTCCTGAGTCGCGATGCTTAGGAGCCCCCCTTTTAACGTGCAAGCGAATTGCATAGGATGAACAGACCCGTGGCGGGCGGCAATCGAGCGGGCGATAGCCGTTGGCAGGTTAAGAATGGAGAGCAGATCAACTTGGATAAATGCAGGAAGATACATGCCACCGGGTCCGGCCCGAGCGGCTTGGGGATGATGCAGCCCGAGGGGCGCCCCCAGCAAGGTAAGCTAAACACATAAGCAAAAGGGATACATGCCACAGGGACGGACCCATGTGGCCTGGGAATAATGCAGCCCGAGGGCCGCTCCCAGCTTAAACGAGCTTGAAAGATGTCACCTGATTCTGTAGACGAAGTAGAGTTGGTGCAGCTGAAGGCGTGCGCCAAAGAAATGACTCCTCATGAGCCACCGGGATCCTGAGCCTCGGGAGGCTCTGGGGCTCGGGAGGTTCCCTGAAGACCGTCTCCATCTCCTCCAGGACGGCGTAGTACCTGGCCTCCTGAGCCGCCAGGACACGCCGCAGGTCGCGTTGATAGGCTGACGCCATGCTCGGCAAGCCGAAGGGCATGCGAACGTAGCTATGTGGTGGGTCCTCGCAGCGGCCCGCACGCGATGGCCGGAAGCGCTCTTGAGATGCGGCCTTGTTGAGCCCTGGGACGTCGATGCAGACACGCAGCCCAGCATCCTCGCCAGGGTGCGGAGCTACGCTTCATGAGCGGCTGTCGCCGCGCATGGCCCTTGCATCTTGCAGTTCCTGAGTGGTCTTGGTGATGAACTCCTGAGTGGTGGGCACTCCTTGCCATGTGCTCTGCTGAGGGTCACGTGCCGCGAAGCACGCCTCCAAGTGGTGCCCAAGTGTCTCCCTCATGAGGTTGGCAAAGTCAAACGCCCTCCAGAAGAGAGCCCTCGAGCCCTGCCTGAGGAGGGCGTCGGGCGCACTTTCCTATGCGATGGAGGGAGGCGCCCCTAGGACGGGCACAGATCCTGATTTGGTCCCTGCCGCATCGCCATCCTCCTGAGGTCCTACGCGGCGCGGCTGCTTCTTCTTGGGGATGGCCTCCGGAAGGCCCTCGCTTCTGCTGTCGGGGTCGTTGATTGCTGCGGCTTGAAAGGCGCGCTCGAGGGAGCACGCCACATCCCTCTCTTCACATGGGACTGTGATGATTCCCCTGCTTCCTGGCATCTTGAGAACATTGTAGCCGTGATGAGTGACTGCCATGAACTTGGCCAGGGCTGGATACCCGAGGATGGCATTGTATGGTAGGCGAATGTGCGCGACATCGAAGTTGATGAGCTCGGTGCGGTAGTTCTTGCGCTCCCCGAAGGTGACAGGCAGGCGGACCTGCCCTATCAGTGTGGTGCAACCGTCGGTCATTCCTGAGAAGGGCTTGGTGGGCTGGAGCTGTTCATATGGCACTTGGAGGTTGTCGAACGTGTCGATGAACAGGACGTTGAGCCTTGCGCCGCCGTCGATGAGGGTCTTGGTGACCTGCACATTGCTGATGACTGGAGAGCACAGCATAGGGAGGGCGCCAACAGTGGTTGCGCACTTGAGCTGATCCACCGAGTTGAAAGTGATGGCGCATTGGGACCACTTGAGCGGGCGCGTTGCCTCGAGCTTGGGGAGCACCGCGTTCACCTCGCGAGCGAACTGTTTGAATATGCGCTGAGAGGCCGGGGCCTGGGCGCCGCCCAAGTTGCAGGCGATTGCACGTGGCTCCTGGAAGCCCCCAACCCCCTCGTCCTGGTGGTGGTCGTCGTTCCTCCTTGGTGGCGGCAGCGGGGGAAGATCGGTGTTGCCCTGGGGCGATCCTCACGAGGCGGGTCCCTCCAAGCGCCCTCGCGAGGTTGGTCCTGCCAGCGGTCCTCACGAGGCCGGTCGCGCCACTCCTGGCGCGGGCCACGGTCGTCCCAGCGTCTGCCTCCATGTCCTCCTCCGCGGTCGTAGCCCCGGTCGTTGCGCTCGGGGCATCAACCGTAGCATCCTTCCCGTATGGCTCTGAGCTCTTGGCAGTCGCTGGTGTTGTGGGTGTTCAGGTTGTGGAAGGCGCAGAACGGTCGGCCGTTCTTGGATGACTCGGGCTGATCTCTGCCCCGCTTGGTGTCGGGCTCCGCTGCGAGCACAACTACCTCCTTGCGCTTCACGTCCTTGGCCTTGGCCTTCTTCTCCTCCGCTCCTGCGCCTGGCATCTCGAGGAGAGAAAGGCGCCCCTCCTCAGCTCTTGCGCACTTGGTCGCCTGGTTGAACAGCTCCTTAGATGTGCAGAGCTCCTCGTGGATAGCGAGCTCTTCCTTCATCTTGACGTCACGGACGTCGTCGGAAAACGCGGAGATGATGGCTTCGTCCGTGACCTTGGGGATCTTGATGCGGCGTAGATCACCCGCGGCCGGTGGGCGGTCGCGAGTGCCCTGAAAGTAGGCGACGAAGCGGTCGCGCATCTCGTCCCAGGACGAGATCGAGCCGTGCTGCAGGTTCAGGAGCCAGGAGCGGGCTCCATCCTTGAGAGCCATAGGAAACCAGTTCGCCATGACTTTTTCATCACCGTTGGCCGCTTTGATGCTCAGCTCATAGAGCTGCAGGAACTCCGCGGGATCGGCGGTGCCGTCGTAGCGAGGAGGTAGATCCGGCTTGAACTTGCCTGGCCAGGCGACGCTACGCAGCTCGGGGGTGAAGGCGCGGTAGCCGGCCGTGGTTGCCGAGGCTCGCTTTGGAGGTGGAGCTTGGTCTTGACGAGGTTCGCACTGCGCTGCTGCGGGCAGTGCGCGGTCTTGACGAGGTGGCGCAGGGAGCGCAGGTGCAGCTTCTCACGGCCGTGGGATTTCTTGGTAGCTTCTCGCCTCGCGCGCGGGCGCCTGACGCGGCGGATCACGCCGCGGAGCCGCGCGCCTTGGTGCCAAGGCGCCGTCTTGGGGCAGAGGTGGTGGAGGCACGCCATGAGCCTCGTCGCCCGTGACTGGTTGAGGGGGAGGTAGAGAGAGGGACGGCACCGGGGAGCCCCCTGCGACGCGGACGAGCCCGGCGACACGGCCGAGCCACTCCTCGTAGAGGTCATCGATGGGGCGGTAGCGCAGGAGCTCGTTCGTCACGAGGAGCGCGGCCCGTGCCTCCATGGGAGCGCGCCGCGCGTGAGATGAAGAACCGGGAGGGATCAGTGATGGAGTAGCGGTGCGGCCGTCCTGTCGTACCGAAGGATGCAGCGAGGACACCTGTTGCTCGTTCCCCGCCAGGCCGGTGGCAGCATTGGCAGCGGGAGACGGAGAACGACGAGGTGGCCCACCAACAGG
This sequence comes from Aegilops umbellulata, assembly GCA_032464435.1. Classification (NCBI taxonomy): domain Eukaryota; kingdom Viridiplantae; phylum Streptophyta; class Magnoliopsida; order Poales; family Poaceae; genus Aegilops; species Aegilops umbellulata. The sequence continues at coordinate 63,289,116 of CP136054.1, read as the reverse complement.
AGCCGTCCGAGCGACGCGGGCAGAGAGGGCAGCCCGACGCTCAGCTCGAGCACGGCGAGCGTCCGCCATGAAGACGACGGAGCGACGGAGCGACGAACTGATGGAAGGGAAGCAACGACGCACCCCTACCTGGTGCGCCAAATGTCGGATGTGGGGTTCCGGCAAACCCTTAAGGTTCGAACACTCGGGTGCGCGGGAAGTCTTTCCCTCCTACCGATCTACGCCCTAGCTCGCTAAGATCTCGCGAACGAACTCAACGAACTTGCAACACAGAAAGACACGGGGTTTATACTGGTTCGAGCCACCGTTGTGGTGTAATACCCTACTCCAATGTGGTGGTGGTGGATTGCCTCTTGGGCTGATGATGATTAGTACAAGGGAAGAACAGCCTCCTGAGGTTGAGGTGTTCTTGTGGCTAGGCTCTTGATCGGGTTGGATCAAGCTAAGATGAGATGCCCCTACTGTGGTGGCTAGCTCTACTTATATAGGCCCTGGTCCTCTTCCCAAATATCGAGCGGGAAGGGAGCCAACAACAGCGGGCAAATTTGAAGGGGGACAGCTAGTACGAGTTATCCTGACAAAAGCGGTCTTCGCCTGCGAAAAGCTCTGGTGGTGACGCCGTCTTGGGCTCCACGATGACCTCCATCTTGCCGTCCTCCTGGTCTTGGTCTCGTTGCACCAATATAGCAACCTTTTCCTGGTGCCTCGGTACTCTTCGCCTGCGCTGGCCTCCTTAGCACCAAAGAGGAAATGAGGACGCTACGCGCGCTGGCGCTCGCCTGCTGCCGTTCGTCATGGCTCACGTCACGAGGGCCTCGTGAGGTTTGCCCTGCCTTGATATCTCCGCTCCTCTTGAGCCTGCCTGGCTAGGCCACTCTAGAGGAGGTCTTGCGTCGTCCACCTCGCGAGGCTCGGACCCTCGCGAGGGTCTTGGATGCCTTGTCGGTGAAGATGGGTCCTACGGCCTGCTGCTTAGCCATGTTGTGGGCCGCAGGCAGGCAAGTCTGGGGATCCCTGCGACGCGGTCGAGCCACTCCTCGTAGAGGTCGTCGACGGGGCGGTAGCGCAGGAGCTCGTTCGCCACGAGGAGCGCGGCCCGTGCCTCCATGGGAGTGCGGCGCGCGTGAGATGAAGAACCGGCAGGGGTCAGTGATGGAGTAGCGGTGCGGCCGTCCTGCCGTACCGAAGGATGCAGCAAGGACGCCTGCTGCTCGTTCCCCTCCAGGCCAGTGGAAGCATTGGCAGCGGGAGACGGAGAACGACGAGGTGGCCCACCAACGGGAGCCATCTGAGCGACGCGGGCGGAGAGGGCAGCCCGACACTCATCTCGAGCACGGCGAGCGTTCGCCATGAAGACGACGGAGCGACGGAGCGACGAACTGATGGAAGGGAAGCAACGGCGCACCCCTACCTGGCGCGCCAAATGTCGGATGTGGGGTTCCGGCAAACCCTTAAGGTTCGAACACTGGGGTGCGTGCGAAGTCTTTCCCTCCTACCGATCTACGCCCTAGCTCGCTAAGATCTCGCGAACAAACTCGATGAACTTGTGTAGGATCGGAAGTATGTCTAGAGGGGGGTGATTAGACTACTTGACCAAATAAAAACTTAACCTTTTCCCAATTTTAGTTCTTGGCAGATTTTAGCAACTTTAGGACAAGTCAAGCAATCATCACACAATTCAAGCAAGCATGCAAAGAGTATATAGGCAGTGGAAAGTAAAGCATGCAACTTGCAAGAATGTAAAGGGAAGGGTTTGGAGAATTCAAACGCTATTGGAGACACGGATGTTTTTCCCGTGGTTCAGATAGGTGGTGCTATCCTACATCCACGTTGATGGAGACTTCAACCCGCGAAGGGTAACGGTTGCGCGAGTCCACGGAGGGCTCCACCCATGAAGGGTCCACGAAGAAGCAACCTTGTCTATCCCACCATGGCCATCGTCCACGAAGGACTTGCCTCACTAGTGGTAGATCTTCAAGAAGTAGGTGATCTCCTTGCCCTTACAAACTCCTTGGTTCAACTCCACAATCTTGTCGGAGGCTCCCAAGTGACACCTAGCCAATCTAGGAGACACCACTCTCCAAGAAGTAACAAATGGTGTGTTGATGATGAACTCCTTGCTCTTGTGCTTCACATGATAGTCTCCCCAACACTCAACTCTCTCTCACAGGATTTGGATTTGGTGGAAAGAAGATTTGAGTGGAAAGCAACTTGGGGAAGGCTAGAGATCAAGATTCATATGGTAGGAATGGAATATCTTGGTCTCAACACAAGGGTAGGTGGTTCTCTCTCAGAACATATGAGTTGGAAGTGTAGATGTGTTCTGATGGCTCTCACCACGAGTGAAGAGGAGGTGGAGGGGTATATATAGCCTCCACACAAAATCCAACTGTTACACACAATTTACCAATCTCGGTGGGACCGAATCAACAAACTCGGTCGGACCGAAATGGTAAACCTAGTGACCGTTAGAGATTTTCGGTGGGACTGACATGCAACTCGGTAGGTGTAACGCCCTCGATGCGGCTATATCTCCCATGTGTCGAGGCACGACTTAGAGGCATAACCGCATTGAAAGCAATGTCGCAAGTGAGGTAATCTTCACACAACCCATGTAATACATAAGGGGAAGAGATACATAGTTGGCTTACAGTCGCCACTTCACACAATACATAAATAAACATCCATCATCCAGAATACACTCAAGGTCCGACTACGGTACCAAAAAGAAAGAAGACTACCCCAAATGCTACAAATATCCCCGGATCACCCCAACTGGGCTCCACTACTGATCATCAGGAAAAGACACATAGTAACGGCCACGTTCCTCATCGAACTCCCAAGTGAGCTCGGCCGCGTCATCTGCACTGGCATCGTTGGCACCTGTAACTGTTGTGATAGAATCTGTGAGTCACGGGGACTCAGCAATCTCACACCCGCGAGATCAAGACTATTTAAGCTTATAGGAAGGAAAGGGTTGTGAGGTGGAGCATGCAGCAAGCGACTAGCATATATGGTGGCTACAACGCAAAAGAGAGCGAGAAGAGAAGCAAAGCACGGTCGTGAAACTAGAAGTGATCAAGAAGTGATCCTAGAACAACCTACGTCAAACATAACTCCAACACCGTGTTCACTTCCCGGACCCCGCCGAGAAGAGACCATCATGGTTACACACGCGGTTGATGTGTTTTAATTAAGGTCAACTTCGGATTTTCTACAACCGGACATTAACAAATTCCCATCTGCCTCATAACCGCGGTCACGGCTTTCGAAAGATAATACGCTGCAGGGGTGTCCCAACTTAGCCCATAATAAGCTCTCACGGTCAACGAAGGATATTCCTTCTACCGGGAAGACCCGATCAGTCTCGGAATCCCAGACTACAAGACATCTCGACAGTAATAAAACAAGTCCAGCAAAGCCGCCCGATTGTGCCGACAAATCCTGATAGGAGCTGCACATATCTCGGTCTCAGGGCACATCCAGATGAGACTAGCTACGAGTAAAACCAAGCCTCGAGTTTCCACGAGGGGGCCCCGCAGGCAGCTCAGTTCGGGCCAGCACTTAGAGAAGCACTGGTCCGGGGGGGCTAAAATAAAGATGACCCTCGGGCTCGCGAAAACCCGGGGAAAAAAGGAGTAGGTGGTAGGCAAATGGTAAAACCAATGTTGGGCCTTGCTGGAAGAGTCTTATTCAAAGCGAACTGTCAAGGGGGTCCCATAAATCACCCAACCGTGTAAGGAACACAAAATCCGGGAACATAACACCGGTATGACGGAAACTAGAGTGGCAAGAGTGGAACAAAACACCAGGCAAAAGGCCGAGCCTTCCACCCTTTAACAAGTATATAGATGCATTAATTAAATAAGAATTATTGTAAGATCCCAACAAGTAAACATATCCCAACAAGGAACAACAAGTCCATGTTCCAACAAGGAACAAACTTCATCTTCACCTGCAACTAGCAACGCTATAAGAGGGGCTGAGCAAAGCGGTAACATAGCCAATCAACGGTTTGCTAGGACATGGATGGTTAGGGGCTGACATGGCAATATGGGTGTCATGATATAGCAAGTGGTAGGTATCGCAGCATAGGCATAGCAAAAGAGCGAGCATCTAGTAAGCAAAGATAGAAGTGATTTCGAGGGTATGGTCAACTTGCCTGCAAGGTTCTCAGAGTTGTCGAAAGCTTGGTCCTCAAAAGCGTTCTCAACAGGTTCCTCGTTCACGTACTCGTCTCCCGTCTCTACCCACAACAAGAACACAAGCAAAGGGGACAAACATCAATCACGATGCAATCCGCAAGCAACATGAAGCAAAACATGGCATGATATGCGAGATGTGATATGCAATGCATATGCCTGCTCCGGAAGGACAAAGATGAACAAGGCATAATCTTGGCAAACCAAGTATGCCACTGGATAGGTGAGGTGATTTCGGTTGAAATCGATATAAAGATCACCGGAATCGGATACACAGTTTGCAAATGACAAGTAAAACAAGAATGACAAGAATCTGCCATTAACAGCATGATGCTACTTAGCAAGCAAGAAGAAAATAAGCTACTGCATCCAAACATATCAACAAAGCATATGTCAGTAATCTACTCAAGATGCTTGACAAAAGATGAACACTGAGCTACGGCTAAAACACACCATAACAGGTTCAAACAAGCATGGCAAAGTGCAAAAGATAACAGGTTCCCAGACTTAGTGAAAATAACAACATGCCAGAAATTAACATCAGGATGACATGTTTAGAGCAAGCAAACAGCACGCTACAGGAACAGGAAATAGCAAAGCAAGGCATGGCATGAATAAACTCAAAGCACTTGACAAAAGTCCCTTACTGACCATAAGTCAAAAAGGATCAGAAAATATGATAACACCCATGTCAAATAAGCAAGTTTCGTTACAGGTTTCAGACTTTGCAGAAAACTGGACATGTCAAAAAACAGATAACGAGTAGGCATGTTCGTGAGCTCGATGCACTCACTATAGAGAATTACATGATAAACTAAGCATATATAGATCAAGAAGACATGGCATAGAAGCTATACATGGCAAGAATAACATCATGGCATGCAAGGATCAACTACAACAAGCTTGGCAAAATCGAATAACATGTAAACAATCTGCTAGTAACATTTCATAGCAAAAGTAGAGCTTGATTGACTCAAGCTATGACACTCCATAAATACAAACAAAGGCATGGATGGATAGAGCAAATCCATATGCTCAGAACACTCTTACTTATCATGCTCAAAAGAGGCATAGATCTCTCTGAAACAACATGAACACATGGCATAAAAATAACAGCAGGCAGGGACTTAGTGAAATTACTAAGTCTCTGAAATCAGCAACATTAAGTACCCTAGTTTGCATGCTTGTGCTAGTCACCACAGAGGTCACAAAAATACATGGCATAATTCTCTGAAAAGATGGCATGGCATATTACAAAACACATGTAGGACTCAACTTCATAGGATGCACACATCAATCATGGCAAAAATGACAAAAGTGCATATCAGAAACTAACATCGAATAGCCCTCTTCTAACAGCATTTCGGGCATCAAGATGAGCTCAAATGAAAATGATTCAATGGAACGAAATGATGTACTCATCGAGGCGAACAATTTGACATATTATACGCACGAAACGAAGCAACGAGTACAAAATTATGATGCGATGAACATGCGACGATACTGCAAGAATTTCGGGACTTGGACAAATTGAAAAAGGGGAAAAGTCAACCGAGCGGCGCGGACTCCGAGGATGGACGGGATCTCGCCGGAGCAGCGCGGGGTGGCGGCGGCGAGGTGGATCCGGGCTGGATCCGGCCGGATCCGGCGCCGGCGACGGCGGGGCGAGGCGGAGGAAGCTCCGGGGCGGCGCGGAGGCGCTCCGGCCGCGGCGCGAGGGCAGCGGGGTCGGCGCCGGAGATGGCGGGCGGCGGCGGAGGAACGCTGGCGCGGGAGGCGGCGTGCGCGGGCGGGCGGCGCGGCGCACGGCGAAGGCCGGCGACGAGGGCAGCGGCAGCGGCACTAGGCGGCCGCGGGGGCCCTCCCCGGGCTCGGCGGGCCGCGGGCGGGCGCGCGGTGGCCGGTGGGCTTGGGTGCTGACGTGGCAGCCCCTGGTTGGTCGGGGGAGCGGTGGCGAACGCATCCGGCGCGGCCCGGACACGTCCGGCGGCGCGGGGGAGAAAATTTTAGGGTTAGGGTGGTTTTTGACCCGGGATTGGAAATGGGGGGGTCTATATATAGGCATAGAGGGGGCTAGGAAGCTCCAAATGGAGTGCGGTTTTCGGCCACGCGATCGTGATCGAACGGCGGAGGACATGGGAGTGTCTTAGATGGGTTATTGGGCTGTTTTGGAGGGGCTTTGGGATGCAACACACACGAGGCCTTCACGGTTACCCGGTTAACCGTTGGAGTACCAAACGACCTCCGATTGACCCGAAACTTGACAGGCGGTCTACCGGTGCTATACCAAGGCCGCTTGACAAACCTCGGTCCATTCCGAGAATGTTTAATACCCGCTCATGAAGAAATGTAAAAGGGGACGCCGGGGGACATAGGAGCGCCGGATTGCAAAACGGACAACGGGGAAAATGCTCGGATTCATGAGACGAACACGTATGCGAATGCGATGCACATGATGACATGATATGAAACGCATGACATGACCAAAATGCAAAACGACGGGAAAACCAACCACAGAGGAAATATCATATCACATAGCCGAAAATGGCAAGAGTTGGATTACACATATGGCAAGTTACATCCGGGGCGTTACAACACTCCACCACTACGAGAGGATCTCGCCCCGAGATCTAGGACTGAAAGAACTCCGGATACTCGGAACGTAGGTGGTCTTCACGCTCCTAGGTGGCTTCTTGGTCTGAATGGTGTGACCATTTCACTTTCAGGAATTTGATTGACTTGTTGTGAGTCTTGCGCTCAGTTTCTTCAAGAATAGCAACGGGATTCTCATGATAGGACAAATCTTCTTGAAGATCAATCTCTTCGAAGTTGATGGTGCGCTCAGGCGTCTTGAAGCACTTGCGAAGCTGTGACACGTGGAAGACATCGTGCACATTTGCAAAGTTGGAGGGAAGCTCAAGTTGATAGGCGAGATCGCCTCGTTTACCGATGATCTTGAAAGGGCCCACGTATCTAGGAGCAAGTTTCCCCTTGATACCGAAGCGACGAGTCCCTTTCATTGGAGAGACGCGGAGGTAGACATGGTCTCCGATCTCGGATGCCAAATCACGATGTTTGCTATCGTAATAGCTCTTCTGGCGCGACTGCGCTGCTTTGAGGTTCTCACGAATGACCTTGCACATAGCCTCAGCCTCTGAGATCAAATCATTGCCAAGAAATTGGCGTTCACCGGTTTCAGACCAGTTGAGAGGAGTACGGCACTTTCTGCCATAGAGAATCTCGAATGGGGCTTTGCCCGAGCTGGCTTGAAAGCTGTTGTTGTAAGAGAACTCAGCGTAAGGAAGACAATCCTCCCACTTCATGCCGAAAGAGATAACACAAGCTCTGAGCATATCTTCAAGAATTTGGTTGACACGCTCGACTTGTCCACTAGTTTGAGGGTGGAAAGCTGTGCTGAAGCGAATGTTGGTGCCCATGGCCTTCTGAAAAGAATCCCAGAACTTGGAGGTAAAGATGCTGCCACGGTCTGAAGAGATCAATTGTGGAATGCCGTGCAAGGAGACAATTCTGGAGGTGTAGAGCTCTGCCAGCTGCGCTGCTGTGATAGACTCTTTGATAGGAAGAAAAATGAGCCACTTTGGTGAGCTTGTCGATGATGACGAAGATAGCATCATTTCCACGCTTGGACTTTGGAAAACCAGTCACGAAGTCCATTTCGATATGATCAAACTTCCATTCTGGAATAGCAAGAGGTTGGAGAAGACCAGCTGGTCATTGGTGTTCTGCTTTCACCCTTCTGCAGACATCACATTCATTCACGAATTGAGCAATCTCTCGCTTCATTTGAGTCCACCAATACGACTGCTTGAGGTCATGGTACATCTTCGTACTTCCAGGATGAATTGACAGAAGAGAGTTGTGCGCTTCGTTCATAATGACTTTACGAAGATCACCCTTAGGAACCACGATCCGGTCCTCGAAGAAAAGAGTATCTCTGTCATCAACTCGATAGCACTTGTATTTGGAAATGCTCTTGTCAATACCACGTTTCACCTTCTTCACCATGGTATCCAACAGTTGAGCCTCACGAATCTGATCTTCCAAAGTAGGAGAGACGATGAGGTTGGCAAGAAAACCTTGAGGGACAACTTGGAGATTCAACTTGCGGAAAGCTTCACAGAGATCCGGTTGAAAGGGCTTGAGGATGAAGCTGTTGCAGTAAGCCTTCCTGCTCAATGCGTCTGCAATCACATTAGCCTTGCCTGGAGTATATTCAATACTCGGATTATACTCTTGAATCATTTTGACCCATCGAGTTTGCCTGAGGTTGAGGTGGGGCTGAGTGAAGATGTACTTGAGACTCTTGTGATCGGTGAAAATGTCCACTTTCCTTCCCAACAGGAGATGTCTCCATGTTATTAGTGCGTGGACAACTGCCGCCAACTCAAGATCGTGAGTGGGGTAGTTCCTTTCGTTGGGCCTCAACTGACGAGAGGTATAGGCAACAACCTTCTTCTCTTGCATTAAGACGGCACCGAGGCCCTGAAGAGAAGCATCATAGAATACTTCATAAGGCTTGGATTCGTCAGGAGGAGTCAGAACTGGAGCAGTGACGAGTTTCTCTTTGAGAGTGTTGAAAGCAACGTCACACTCAGGAGACCAGACATACTTCACATGCTTCTGGAGGAGGTTGGAAAGAGGCTTTGCAATCTTTGAGAAATTCTCAACAAATCTTCGGCAATAGCTTGCAAGTCCAAGAAAACTGCGAAGCTGCTTGACATTCTGAGGAGGTTCCCAATTCAAAACTGCAGACACCCTCTCTGGATTAATAGCAATGCCCTTGGCAGAGATGATATGACCAAGATAAAGAACTTCATCAAGCCAGAATTCACATTTGGAGAACTTCGCATATAATTGATACTCTCTGAGCTTGTCGAGCACCAATCGCAAATGTTTGGCATGATCCTTCTTATTCTTGGAGAAGACCAAAATATCATCGAGATAGACCAAGACAAATTCATTGATGTAGGGGTTGAAGATGAAATTCATCAAGCGAGAGAATGTTGGAGGAGCATTGACAAGGCCAAAAGACATGACAGTATATTCATAAGAACCAAAGCTTGTACTGAATGCTGTCTTGGGAATATCTTCTTCACGAATGCGGATTTGATGATAACCCATACGAAGGTCAAGCTTGGAGAACACTTTAGCACCTTTAAGTTGCTCGAATAGCTCACTGATGTTGGGAAGTGGGTACTTGTTCTTGATAGTCTTCTTGTTCAATGGACGGTAATCGACGCAAAGTCGGTCCATGCCATCCTTCTTCTGGACAAAAAGAACACCACAACCCCAAGGAGAAGAACTCGGTCTGATCAAACCCAGACGCTCTTGTTCATCGAGTTGTTTCTTCAATTCCTTCAGCTCATCTGGTCCAAGCTTGTAAGGACGCTTGCAAACGGGTTCCGTGCCAGGCTCAAGATCAATAACGAATTCCACTGGCCGGTGAGGAGGCATACCCGGAAGCTCTTCTGGAAAAACATCTTGGTACTCGCAAACGACTGGAATCTGAGAGATAGCCTCCATTTCACCATTCTCATTGAGAGAAAACAACCGAATGGTATCATCACGAGAGGCATAGATGATCACATCGTTAGAAGAGTGAGTCAATTGAATTTCCCTGGCAGCACAATCAAGCTGAGCCTTGTGCTTAGAAAGCCAGTCCATCCCGAGAATAAGATCAATATCAGAGTCACCAAGCACCATTGGTTTAGCCAGAAATCTATAGTCACCCATCTTGATACCGACATTCGGAACGCACATGGTTGCACTCAAACGTTTAGCCGGGGAAACAACTTGCAAAGCTTTAGGTAAAACCTCTGTGTCAAAATTGTGCTTCGATGCAAAAGGATATGACATGAAAGAATGCGATGCACCGGTATCGAATAGGACTTTTGCAGGAATATCATTAACAGGAAGATTACCCATGATCACTTCAGAAGAATCCTCCGCTTGAGCTGCATTCATCATGTTCACCTTTGCAGACTTAGGATTATGCTTGACCACTGCATTGTTGGAAGATTTCACAGGAGGAGGAGGCGGAAGGCGCCTTTGGTTGAAGCACTTATCCGCATAGTGACCCTTTTGCTGACATTTCCTGCAAGTCACCTCTGAGAGCGGACGATAGTAAGGAGCACTTGGCCTTGGAGCTTGGTTCTGAGACTTGTTCTGATAGCCAGGGTTGGGTGGGTGGGAAGATCTACGGCCACCTGAGTTCTTCTGCTGATAAGGCTGACGGAACGGAGGAGGAGGAGGCAACCAGAACTTCTGTTGCTTAGCTGCCACAAGTGAAGAAGAAGAAGACTGAACTGCGTCTCTGACTCTCTTCTTAGATGCCTCACACTTGAGCTGAGCAGCCTCTTGTTTCAGCGCCATGTTGTAGAATTCATCATACTTTAATGGCTCGAAAAGCACGAGAGCAAGTTGCAGATCTTCTCTGAGACCGCGCCTGAATTGGTAGATCATACTCTTCTCATCAGGGATGTCTTGCCTTGCAAAACGAGAGAGCTTCTGGAACTGAGTGTTGTATTGATAGACAGACATGGTGCCTTGCTTGAGATTGCGGAACTCCTCACGCTTACTCTCAACAACACTTTCTGGAATGTGGTGAGCTTTGAAGTCACGGCGGAAATCATCCCAGGTAATCACACGACCTCCTCTGGAATCTTTGTATTGCTGGAACCACTCGGCAGCTTTATCTTTGAGTTGAAAAGAGGCAAACTTGACAAAGTCCTCAGGTCTGACATTGCTGCACTCGAAATGCTTGCTGATGTCCACGAGCCAATCATCGGCGTCTGTGGCCTCGACACAGTAGCTGAAGGTCTTTGGCTGATTAGCAAGGAACTGGTTGAGTGAAGCGAAGTGCGGCTGATTGTTGCCTTGGCCTTGATTTCCTTGATTATCTTGCCCTTGGTTGCGATCTTGCAAGAGCTGAATCAGAATCTGAGCGTTGGCATTTGTGGCAGTCATCAAGGCTTGCCATGCCTCCGGAGGCGGAGGTGGTGGCGGAGGGTTAGCCTGACTTCCTTCATTGCGTTCCGGATCTAAGGCGTTGGCGGAGCCATCGTGAAGAGGGTGACATCCATTAGCATCTCGAAAAAGATATATATTCAAGCTGAATCAAAGGATCGAAATTGCAACATATAGTCTTCACAATAAACATTCGAACGAGAATGAACGAATGAATTCGAAAGTAAAGCATCACACTTCCATAAGCTGAGAAGCCACTTAGAAAAGAGGTAAGAAATAAAATCAACAAGGTACGGATGTGAACAAATACTTGGTAAGGATTACCCAATCACAAACCAAATATCTGTGGAAGAAGTACTAGAGCTACATGAATTCCCACTTATAAACTCCCGAAACTTTCTAGTTATGCAATCAGGTGCTGGGGATACAGGGGACACAAAATATATCACCCAAACTAACAATACCTAGATCCAGCTGTATCCATCCTTCAACACATAACCAAGAAACCTTCGGAAATCGTCTACCTCAACCTACGAAAAGCATCCGTTATACAAGTCATGGCAATACTCCCGCACTCGCCTCAGTGCTGGGCTATCAGGGTTATCTCACCAACAACTGTACAAAAGAGATTTTCAATGTCGGCGTACTAAACTCAGGTATTCCAGAACTGTAACGATAAAATTATGACGACAACACCTCGGAGCTCAACTCCCCGGGACACCTCCTCTAAAACCCCTGCTGACGGGAGGCAACCAAGACAATGTTGTCATCATAAAACCATCGGAACGATTCTAAGATACCCGCGTGATCCTAAAATTTTTTTTACTGAAGTTTGAGAAGAGAAGAGTCAAAACTCTACGTCAGGATGCCTTACCAAAGCGATGAGGAGACTGGGAAGTAAAAAGAATTCCTAAACTCTCCGATATATAATTCCTAAATGACTCAAAACATTTTTCTAGACACAACTCGGCCACTAAAAACGATCAATCAGTGGGGGCTCCTAAGGTCGGGGAAGGCTCTGATACCAACTTGTAACGCCCTCGATGCGTCTATATCTCCCACGTGTCAAGGCACGACTTAGAGGCATAACCGCATTGAAAGCAATGTCGCAAGTGAGGTAATCTTCACACAACCCATGTAATACATAAGGGGAAGAGATACATAGTTGGCTTACAGTCGCCACTTCACACAATACATAAATAAACATCCATCATCCAGAATACACTCAAGGTCCGACTACGGTACCAAAAAGAAAGAAGACTACCCCAAATGCTACAAAGATCCCCGGATCACCCCAACTGGGCTCCACTACTGATCATTAGGAAAAGACACATAGTAACGGCCACGTTCCTCATCGAACTCCCAAGTGAGCTCGGTCGCGTCATCTGCACTGGCATCGTTGGCACCTGTAACTGTTGTGATAGAAACTGTGAGTCACGGGGACTCAGCAATCTCACACCCGCGAGATCAAGACTATTTAAGCTTATAGGAAGGAAAGGGTTGTGAGGTGGAGCATGCAGCAAGCGACTAGCATATATGGTGGCTACAACGCAAAAGAGAGCGAGAAGAGAAGCAAAGCACGGTCGTGAAACTAGAAGTGATCAAGAAGTGATCCTAGAACAACCTACGTCAAACATAACTCCAACGCCGTGTTCACTTCCCGGACCCCGCCGAGAAGAGACCATCACGGCTACACACGCGGTTGATGTGTTTTAATTAAGGTCAACTTCGGGTTTTCTACAACCGGACATTAACAAATTCCCATCTGCCTCATAACCGCGGGCACGGCTTTCGAAAGATAATACGCTGCAGGGGTGTCCCAACTTAGCCCATAATAAGCTCTCACGGTCAACGAAGGATATTCCTTCTACCGGGAAGACCCGATCAGTCTCGGAATCCCAGACTACAAGACATATCGACAGTAATAAAACAAGTCCAGCAAAGCCGCCCGATTGTGCCGACAAATCCTGATAGGAGCTGCACATATCTCGGTCTCAGGGCACATCCAGATGAGACTAGCTACGAGTAAAACCAAGCCTCGAGTTTCCACGAGGGGGCCCCGCAGGCAGCTCAGTTCGGGCCAGCACTTAGAGAAGCACTGGTCCGGGGGGGCTAAAATAAAGATGACCCTCGGGCTCGCGAAAACCCGGGGGGAAAAGGAGTAGGTGGTAGGCAAATGGTAAAACCAATGTTGGGCCTTGCTGGAAGAGTCTTATTCAAAGCGAACTGTCAAGGGGGTCCCATAAATCACCCAACCGTGTAAGGAACGCAAAATCCGGGAACATAACACCGGTATGACGGAAACTAGAGTGGCAAGAGTGGAACAAAACACCAGGCAAAAGGCCGAGCCTTACACCCTTTACCAAGTATATAGATGCATTAATTAAATAAGAGGTATTGTGATATCCCAACAAGTAAACATGTCCCAACAAGGAACAACAAGTCCATGTTCCAACAAGGAACAAACTTCATCTTCACCTGCAACTAGCAATGCTATAAGAGGGGCTGAGCAAAGCGGTAACATAACCAATCAACGGTTTGCTAGGACATGGATGGTTAGGGGCTGACATGGCAATATGGTGGCATGATATAGCAAGTGGTAGGTATCGCAGCATAGGCATAGCAAAAGAGCGAGCATCTAGCAAGCAAAGATAGAAGTGATTTCGAGGGTATGGTCATCTTGCCTGCAAGGTTCTCAAAGTTGTCGAAAGCTTGGTCCTCGAAAGCGTTCTCAACAGGTTCCTCGTTCACGTACTCGTCTCCCGGCTCTACCCACAACAAGAACACAAGAAAAGGGGACAAACATCAATCACGATGCAATGCGCAAGCAACATGAAGCAAAACATGGCATGATATGCGAGATGTGATATGCAATGCATATGCATGCTCCGGAAGGACAAAGATGAACAAGGCATAATCTTGGGAAACCAAGTATGCCACTGGATAGGTGAGGTGATTTCGGTTGAAATCGATATAAAGATCACCGGAATCGGATACACGGTTTGCAAATGACAAGTAAAACAAGAATGACAAGAATCTGCCATTAACAGCATGATGCTACTTAGCAAGCAACAAGAAAATAAGCTACTGCATCCAAACATATCAACAAAGCATATGTCAGTAATCTACTCAAGATGCTTGACAAAATATAAACAGTGAGCTACGGCTAAAAAACACCATAACAGGTTCAAACAAGCATGGCAAAAGTGCAAAAGATAACAGGTTCCCAGACTTGGTGAAAATAACATGCCAGAAATTAACATCAGGATGACATGTGTAGAGCATGCAAACAGGATGCTACAGGAACAGGAAATAGCAAAAGAAGGCATGGCATGAATCTACTCAAAGCACTTGACAAAAGACCCTTAGTGACCATAAGTCAAAAAGGATCAGAAAATATGATAACGCCCATGTCAAATAAGCAAGTTTCGTTACAGGTTTCAGACTGCAGAAAACTGGACATGTCAAAAAACAGATAACGAGTAGGCATGTTCGTGAGCTCGATGCACTCACTACAGAGAATTACATGATAAACTAAGCATATATACATCAATAAGACATGGCATAGAAGCTATACATGGCAAGAATAACATCATAGCTTGCAAGGATCAACTCCAACAAGCTTGGCAAAATCGAATAACATGTAAACAATCTGCCAGTAACATTTCATAGCAAAAGTAGAGCTCGATTGACTCAATCTATGGCACTCCATAAATACAAACAAAGGCATGGATGGATATAGAAAATCCATATGCTCAAAACACTCTTACTGATCATGCTCAAAAGAGGCATAGATCTCTCTGAAACAACATGAACACATGGCATAAAAATAACAGCAGGCAGGGACTTTGTGAAATTACTAAGTCTCTGAAATCAGCAACATTAAGTACCCTAGTTTGCATGCTTGTGCTAGTCACCACAGAGGTCAAAAAAATACATGGCATAATTCTCTGGAAAGATGGCATGGCATATTACAAAACACATGTAGGACTCAACTTCATAGCTTGCACACATCAATCATCGTAAAAATGACAAAAGTGCATGTTCTGATAAGAATCAGAAACTAACATCACATAGCCCTCTTCTAACAGCATTTCGGGCATCAAGATAAGCTCAAATGAAAATGATTCAATGGAACGAAATGATGTACTCATCGAGGCGAACAATTTGACATATTATACGCACGAAATGAAGCAACGAGTACAAAATTATGATGCAATGAACATGCGACGATACTGCAAGAATTTCGGGACTTGGACAAATTGAAAAAGGGGAAAAGTCAACCGAGCGGCGCGGACTCCGAGGATGGACGGGATCTCGCCGGAGCAGCGCGGGGTGGCGGCGGCGAGGTGGATCCGGGCTGGATCAGGCCGGATCCGGCGCCGGCGACGGCGGGGCGAGGCGGAGGAAGCTCCGGGGCGGCGCGAGGGCAGCGGGGTCGGCGCCGGAGATGGCGGGCGGCGGCGGAGGAACGCCGGCGCGGGAGGCGGCGTGCGCGGGCGGGCGGCGCGGCGCGCGGCGAAGGCCGGCGACGAGGGCAGCGGCGCTAGGCGGCGCGGGCGGCGGGGACGAGGCGCGGGGTGGCGGCGCGCGGTCGGGCCGCGGGGGCCCTCCCCGGGCTCGGCGGGCCGCGGGCGGGCGCATGGTGGCCGGCGGGCTCGGGCGCTGACGTGGCAGCCCCTGGTTGGTCGGGGGCGCGATGGCGAACGCGTCCGGCGCGGCCCGGACACGTCCGGCGACGCGGGGGAGAAAATTTTAGGGTTAGGGTGGTTTTTGACCCGGGATTGGAAATGGGGGGGTCTATATATAGGCATAGAGGGGGCTAGGAAGCTCCAAATGGAGTGCGGTTTTCGGCCACGCGATCGTGATCGAACGGCGGAGGACATGGGAGTGTCTTAGATGGGTTATTGGGCTGTTTTGGAGGGGTTTTTTGCTGCAACACACACGAGGCCTTCACGGTTACCCGGTTAACCGTTGGAGTACCAAACGACCTCCGGTTGACCCGAAACTTGACAGGCGGTCTACCGGTGCTATACCAAGGCCGCTTGACAAACCTCGGTCCATTCCGAGAATGTTTAATACCCGCTCACGAAGAAATGTAAAAGGGGACGCCGGGGGACATAGGAGCGCCGGATTGCAAAACGGACAACGGGGAAAATGCTCGGATTCATGAGACGAACACGTATGCGAATGTGATGCACATGATGACATGATATGAAACGCATGACATGACCAAAAAGCAAAACGACGGGAAAACCAACCACGGAGGAAATATCATATCACATAGCCGAAAATGGCAAGAGTTGGATTACACATATGGCAAGTTACATCCGGGGCGTTACAGTAGGACCGATATGGTTAGGGTTAGGGCATAACGTAATCTCGATGGGACCAATTACACAAACTCGGTGAGACTGATTTGGTAATAAGCTAACCAGAGAGTTGGTCAGGTAAACTCGGTGGGACCGATTTGCTCTTTTGGTGAGACCGAAATGTTACAAAAGGGAAACAGAGAGTTTACATTGCAATCTCGGTGGGACCGATCCGCTCTTTCGGTGAGACCAAAAAGTTACGAAAAGGAAACAAAGAAATTGCAATCCCATCTCGGTGAGACCGAGATCCCTATCGGTAGAACCGATTTGCTAGGGTTTGGCAGTGGCTTATGACATGTGAAACTCGGTGGCGCCGGATAGAAAGAATCGGTAGGACCGAGTTTGGCTTAGGGTTTAGGTCATTTGTGGATATGGGAAAGTAGCTGAGGATTTTGGAGCATATCATTAAGCACATGAAGCAAAAGGCTCATTAAGCAACACCTCATCCCTCCTTGATAGTATTGGCTTTTCCTATGGACTCAATGTGATCTTGGATCACTAAAATGTAAAATGAAGAGTCTTGAGCTTTTGAGCTTGAGCCAATCCTTTGTCCTAACATTTTGAGGGTTCCACTTTCACCATCCATGCCATGCCAATCATTGAGCTTTCCTGAAATAATTGTCTTGGAATAGCATTAGCTCAATGAGCTATATGTTGTTATGAATTACCAAAACCACCTAGGGATAGTTGCACTTTCAACTTGCAACATAGAACGACACGGGGTTTATACTGGTTCGGGCCACCGTTGTGGTGTAATACCCTACTCCAGTGTGGTGGTGGTGGATTGCCTCTTGGGATGATGATGAACAGTACAAGGGAAGAACAGCCTCCTGAGGTTGAGGTGTTCTTGTGGCTAGGCTCTTGATCGGGTTGGATCAAGCTAAGATGAGATTCCCCTACTGTGGTGGCTAGCTCTACTTATATAGGCCCTGGTCCTCTTCCCAAATATCGAGCGGGAAGGGAGCCAACAACGGCGGGCAAATTTGAAGGAGGACAGCTAGTACAAGCTATCCTGACAAAAGCGGTCTTCGCCTATGAAAAGCTCTGGTGGTGACGATGTCTTGGGCTCCACGATGACCTCCGTCTTGCCGTCCTCCTGTTCTTGGTCTCGTTGCACCAATATAGCAACCTTTGCCTGGTGCCTCGGTACTCTTCGCCTGCGCTGGCCTCCTTAGCACCAAAGAGCAAATGAGGACGCTGCGCGCGCTGGCGCCCGCCTAGCGCCGTTCATCGTGGCTCACGTCACGAGGGCCTCGTGAGGTTTGCCCTGCCTTGATATCTTCGCTCCTCGTGAGCCTGCCTGGCTAGGCCACTCCAGAGGAGGTCTTGCGTCGTCCACCTCGCGAGGCTCGAACCCTCGCAAGGGTCTTGGATGCCTTGTCGGTGAAGATGGGCCGTACGGCCTGCTGCTTAGCCACGCTGTGGGCCGCAGGCAGGCAAGTCTGGGGACCCCCGTTCCGAGAACACCGACACAAGTCACATAAAGACCGACATGACAAAACTGAAAAGATAGCAGAACATCTCTGAGCTTGATACCAACGCTCCTCACCTGCCTCCAGCACCACCACAGTAGCCACCGAAGAAGAGAATGACGAATCACCTCCTCACCCGAGCTCGACGCGGCTCAATCGCTGATATGCAGCTTTGCGGACCTCCAAGGTAGCTCACCAAAAGTGAAGCCCTTGTCGTTGAACGAATCAGACCGGGACAACACCCCGGACACGCCATGGAACTCCAGATCTAGCACCACACCACGACTAAAACGCCGAAGGAGGAAACCATACCTGCCATCCACGAACCACAAGCCCGACACATGCTCCGTCTTCCAGATGTCGTCGATGCATACCACAATCTGCATCCGCTCCTGGACTACTGTAACGCCCCGGATCCGATGCGCCAGGTGTCCGCCAGTTATTCACCGTCGTTGCCATGTCGTTTGCTTGCGTGTTGCATTTTGACATGTCATCATGTCCATTGCATTGCATACGTGTTCGTCTCATGCTTCCGAGCATTTTCCCCGTTGTCCATTTTGCAATCCGACACTCCTATGTCCTCCGGCGCCCCCTTTTGCCTCTTTTCGTGAGCGGGTGTTAAACGTTCTCGGAATGGACCGAGGTTTGCTAAGAGGCCTTGGTATACCACCGGTAGACCGCTTGTCAAATTTCGCGCCATTTGGAGGTCGTTTGATACTCCAACGGTTAACTGGGTAACCGCAAAGGCCTCTTTTGTGTTGCAGCCCAACACCCCTCCAAAACAGGACAATAACCCATCTAAGTCATATCCATGTTCTCGGTCGTTCGATCACGATCGTGTGGGCGAAAACCGCACCCCATTTGGATCCTCCTAGCTTCCTCTACCTATAAATATGTGCCCTCCCCGAAATTTTCGCGCAGTCCAACCCTAGCGTCTTCCTACTCGCGCCGCCGGACGCGTCCGCACCACGCCGGACATGTCCACCGGCCACCTCACTCCAGCCAATCACGGCTAGCCACGTCACCCTGCCGCCGCCGCCAGCCACTCCCACGCCGCCACCTCACCTGCGTGCCGCCCCTCTCTCTTCTCCCTCCGCCGCCGGCCCGCGGGGCCCGAGGCCGGCCCGCCCGGGCCCGGCTCCCCGCCGCTGCGCACCCGAGGCGCCCGCTCCCGCGCCGCCTATCCACCCGCGCCGCCGCCGCGCGCCAGCGCCGCCCGGCCGCCCGGCTCCGCCGCAGCCGGCCTTCTCCTCGCCCGCGCCCGCGTGCCCCGGCCGCCGCTCGCCGCCCGCCCGCCGACGCCGCGCCGTCCGGTCCCCTCCGGCCGGATCCGGCGCCCCCTCGCCGGGACGCCTCCTCCCCGAGCTCCGGTAGCCCCTTCCTCCAACTCTGGCGAGAACCCCAGCGATCCTCGGAAAGCGCGCCCGAAACCCTAGATCTGTTTCGGAGGTGATATTTTCGTCTAAGTCCCTTAATTCTTACATTCTGGAGCCATGTTCATCGCACCATAACTCCTCATACATAGCCTCGTTTTGTGCGTATGATATACCGAAATGTTCAACTAGTTGTGCTATTAATTTTGTTCCATTGTGCCATGTTTATTAGAGCTCATCTTGATGCCCTTATCATCGTTGCAAGAGTGCTATATAATGTTGTCTTCTGTAGTTTATCAGAACTTGCTCATTTGTCATTTTTGCATCTTTTTGTGTGATTTTATTTTGAGCATGAAGTCTACATGTGTTATGAGATACAACATGCCATCTTTGCTGTGGTGCAATCCACTCTTCATGATATGCCATGTGTTGATTGTTTCAAGCTTGCAAAGTAGCCTCTGTGATGTTGCTGATTTCAGGGACTTAGAATTTTACCGTCTTTGTTCTGCTGTTATTTTCATGCCATGTATTCATGTTGCTACAATGAGATCGATGCCTCTTTTGAGTATGTTCAGTAAGGATGTTTTGTACATATGGTTATGCTCTATCCATCCATGCTCCTGGTTGCAATTATAGAGTGATCTAGCATGACTTAATCTTGCTCTACTTTTGCTATAAAATGTTCCTGGCAGATTGTTTACATGTTAATCAATTTTGCTATGGTTAGTTTCATGAACATGTCTTCTTGCTGATGCTATGCTTATCTTGACATGAAATGTCTTGTGATGAGTGAATCGAGCTCGCAAAGATGCCTTCATAATTCTGTTTATGCCATGCTGTGTTTTTCTGCTAAGTCTGAACCTGATAATAAAACTTGCTATGTTTACATGGGTGCCATCATATCTTCTGTGCCTTTTTGACTTATGGTCAGTAAGGGACTTTTGTTATATGATATTAGTAAATTCATGCCATGCCTTTGGTTGCCATGATAAGTTCCTGTAGCATGTTGTTTGATAGCTCTAAACATTGTAACCTGATGTTATTTCTGCCATGTCCTGTGAATTCTGCCAAGTCTGTGAACCTGTTATTATTTGCAATCTTGCCATGTTCTCTTGAGCATTTTTGGAGTTAGCTCAGTGTTCATGTTTTGTTATGCTTTACCTGTACATCATGTCCATGCCTTTTGTTTTCATGTTGATATCCTGTAGCATGTTGTTTTGATGCTTGCAAGTTGTCTAGTTGCTGTTTTGGACAGATTGTTGTTATATCTTGTATAGAGTGTATGTGTTTGAACCGTTGCTTCGTTTTGAGTGTGCTCTATATGAAACTTGCTTAGTTTTGCATGTAGTTTCATGTTACCTTATTGCATCCATGTTTTGAGGTGTGTGCTTGATGTTTGAATGAATTTTGCACCAATGCCATGCTTAACTTGTTTTGCTCATATCTTCTAGGCCATAGCTCCGAATCTAATGAACTTTATATGTAACTTGACTAGAATTTTGTGTAGATCATCGTGGTGCATCTTAACTTGCTGTTTAACAACTTGAACATAAGGTTTATTCAGATCTGGACCAATTTCGGAATTTGCATATGAGGACTTACCGGATTTGTTATATGTTGTTTCGGGCCTCATTTAAACTTGCTTGATGTGTTGTTCTTGTATGCCTCATCTCTTGCCATGAGTAGTTTCATGTAGCCTTGTCATGCATCATACTTGGTTGAGCATCATTCCTTGTTCATGTGTGATGTGTTTACCGTGTTGTGTGCTTCTTCTCGATAGTTCCCATTTCGTTGCGATCGTGAGGATTCGTTCGTCTACGCTTGGTTCGTCTTCGTGGCTTCATCTTCTTCATGGACTCGTTCTTCTTCCTTGCGGGATTTCAGGCAAGATGACCGTCACCTTGGATCTCATTACTATCATTTCTATGCTAGTTGCTTCGTTCTTTCGCTATGCTGCGTTACCTACCACTTGCTACTCAAGCCTCCCAAATTGCCATGAACCTCTGACCTTTGTTACCCTTCCTAGCAAACCATTGTTTGGCTATGTTACCGCTTTGCTCAGCCCCTCTTATAGCGTTACTAGTTGCAGGTGAAGCTGAAGTTTGCTCCATGTTGGATCATGTTTATGTTGGGATATCACAATATCTCTTATATTTTTAATGCATCTATATACTTGGTAAAGGGTGGAAGGCTCGGCCTTATGCCTGGTGTTTTGTTCCACTCTTGCCGCCCTAGTTTCCGTCATATCGGTATTATGTTTCCGGATTTTGCGTCCCTAACGCGGTTGGGTGATTTATGGGACCCCCTTAATAGTTTGCTTTGAATAAAACTCTTCCAGCAAGGCCCAACAATTGTTTTACCATTTGCCCCACCTATGCCCTTTCTTTTCCCTTGGGTCTCCGGAGCCCGAGGGTCATCTTTATTTTAGCCCCCCGGGCCAGTTCTCCTCTGAGTGCTGGTCCAAATCGAGCGATGTTCGGCGCCCCCTGGGCAATCAGGGTCTATGCCAACCCGACGTCTTACTCATCCGGTGTGCCCTGAGAACGAGATATGTGCAGCTCTTATCGGGATTTGTCGGCACATCCGGGCGGCTTTGCTGGTCTTGTTTTGCCATTGTCGAAATGTCTTGTAAACGGGATTCCGAGACTGGTCGGGTCTTCCCGGGAGAAGGAATATCCTTCGTTGATCGCGAGAGCTTATCATGGGCTAAGTTGGGACACCCCTGCAGGGTTTGAACTTTCGAAAGCCATGCCACGGTTATGTGGCAGATGGGAATTTGTTAATGTCCGGTTGTAGTATACTTGAAGTAAACTCTTCTAAAATACACCAACCGTGTGCGTAACCGTGAGTGTCTCATTTCGGGGTTGTTCGAGAGGAGAACACGGTTTCTGGGTTATGTTTGACGTAAGTAGGAGTTCAGGATCACTTCTTGATCATTACTAGTTGGCGACCGTTTGCTTCGCTTATCTTCTCGCTTTTATTTGCGTAAGTTAGCCACCATACATGCTTAGTCGCTGCTGCAACCTCACCACTTTACCCCTTCTGTAAGCAGTACAGAGCAAGCGATCGTGAGGACCAGGTCTTCGGGCGGGAGAAAGCAGAGTTAAACAGTTGTGTAGTGGGCTGCGTAAGGGGAGCGTGTGAGTTGGGCCGTGGGCCTTGTATCAAGTTCGCATTATATAAGCGGACGGGGGCGTTGGGCAAAGACGAGTTTGAAAAAGAGAATATTCTGAATCTATTCAATCTTATCTCTTTCTCCTCCCCACCGCTCGTCTCCTAGCTCTGTCCTTCCCCTGTTATCTCTCTCTCTCTCTGCTCGTCGCCGTCAACCTCGGCCGCCCCTAGGGTCGTGACAGTTGGTATCAGAGCCATCGCTCCGGCGGGCCTGTAGGAGCAGCGTCTCGCCGCGCTGCAAAAAAAATTTCCCTGAGTCGTACACGGCAAATCCGAGGCGACGGTAGCGGATCACCCTAGGGTTCGATTTGCGTAATTCCCGACCTGAGGTGGGTTGATTCGGAGGAAAACCGGCGACCATGACGACATTCAAGCCCAACTCGCAGTCGCGCTTTCTGGCGGACGAGATGGAAGCGTTCCAGGAGCGGATGCTGCAGGAGTTCGCGGCGCTGCGTGCAGCGCAGAACAAGCTGGACGCGGTTGATGGGATCCGCGCTCAGCTGGAGGCTCTCGACACCAAGCTATCGGAGCAAACAGCGAGGCTGGACCAGGTACAAGTCAAGATCAATCTCTCCTGCGATACGTTGGGGCAGGTGCAGCAGAACCAGAGTCATGCCGTTCAGATGCAAAAGCAGCAGGATACTGCGGAGGCGTCGTCTCCAACCGCATTAGAGGTCTCCGACAGCATTCTGGGGGCAAGGCTGAAGTTACCTGGGCGTCCACCACCTCGTCCTGTTCAGGTACCTGACACCACGCCTGGGTTGCAACAACCGAGGGCTCCGATCTATGACGAGAGCACCAACAAGCGTCAATGGATGCCGAAAATGGATTTTCCGCGATTTGACGGTACCGAGGTCCGGATCTGGTTGGGCAAGTGTGAGGCATTCTTCAGATTATATAGCATTCCGGACAGTTTCAAAGTTACTTCGGCCTCTCTGTATCTGTCAGACAATGCAGCCCATTGGTACCAGGCGTTCAAACAGACAGGTGCAGTTCACACGTGGGAACAGTTTTGTGCTGTGGTGTTGTTGGAGTTTGATGTGGATGTATACAGGCTCAAGATGAAGGAGCTAATGATGTTGAAGCAGTTAGACACAGTGGATGAGTATAAGCAACAGTTTCTCCAATTGGTCTATACAGTACGGCTCTATGAGCCAACACTCAGTGAGACATTTCTAGTGACAAGGTTTATTATGGGCCTAAAGGATGAGTTGCGCTCTGCAGTGGAGTTTCAAATTCCTTACTCCGTGCAAGTGGCAGCTCAATATGCTGCTGTACAAGAAGGTTTAGTGCTGCAACAGAAGGGCAACAAGCCAAGTTTCCCCAAGCCTTCTTATACTAAGACTGACAACAGATCCGGATTGGCAACAGGGGAGCTGTGGAAAGCAAAGCAGTTGAAAGAATATAGACGTGCAAATGGTCTATGTTACAAGTGTGGGGACAAGTTTGTGCCAGGGCATGTGTGTCATCAGCCAGTAGCAGACAAAGCCCGGTTGAAGGCTGCTGAAATTGTAGATCCTCATGAGATCATCTCTGATGCAGTGCTGGATGCACTAATTACAGGAGAAACTGAGGAATGTGCCACTGTGTCAGCTATAGCTCTGTCTGGAGCTGCTCATCCTAGAACAATCCAACTAAGAGCTCTGGTGGGAAACAAAGTGGTACTGATTCTTGTAGACCAGTATTTCTTAAACCGGCGTTTTGGAAGCCGACTCAAGTGGATTATTTACTTCACAATATTTTTCTGTGAGAAACCAATGTCAGCAAATTGAGTATGACGCTGGCTTATTGACCTGGATTTTCTAGAAGGAGGAAATGACAAGGACTTAAGGATGATCAGGTGCCGGTTTACAAAGAATTCTTAACCCGGAGTATAACCTGTCAAATTTGTTCTTATGTTTATTTGCAGCATAAGTTTACCATGGATAAATCCAAGCTAAACTTGGGGGCTAATGTCGGGGATATACCCCGCGGTGTAAACCGGCCGGAAGTTAACCCGGCCGGACTTGGCGATATTCGTCTGGTGACCCGCCCAGACCTGGCGGTTTACCAGCAACCCGTCGGGACGTTGTAACTCACTGGTAACCCGACGGACGGGTCAGAGGAGCGACAAGACCCGGTGGCCCGTCTGGCGGTTCATGAAGGCCGGTTCAACTATTGTGGGCCGGTTTAAGAGGAAAGGAATATTTGCCTTACAAGGAGTTAAAGCCCGGACTTGTATCCGGTTTGTATTAGAGATAGACTAGTCCTAATCCCAATAGGACTCCACATGTAAACCGCCCCTTCAACATATATAAGGAGGGGCAGGGCTCCCCAAAGAGGGACGGGGTGAGAAGTTAGAAGCTACAAGCTACAAGCAATCAATAATCTCTAGGGCTAGACACAAGAGCCGGTTTACGGCGTCTCCCTCAGGTTGATAATGAGACCTAGCCTCAAACAGCATGTAGGGTTATTACCGGATGATGTTTCCCGGGGCCCGAAGCTGTCTAAATCCTTGTCTTGCGTGTTGATCCGCCCTGCGTCTCTCGTCCCACTCAACCCCTCTCAAGCTACCACATAGATGCGTTGGCCTCGCGATTAGGTCCTGACACTAAGGACATCTGCCGTGACAAATCCACGACAGTTGGCGCCCACCGTGGGGCCTGCGCACGGTGGCGATGAGTTCTTGAAGGGATCTCTCCTAAGGTTTTGAGAAGATCGCGACCTGTTGGATCAGCAAATGCCAGTTTTAAAGGATTCATATCAACTACAAGTTCATCTGTCAAAGAGAAACTAGGATTCTGTCTATGTACGCCGTCGTCGCGACGTCTTAATCCGCCGAGTCTGGATTGAAGTCTGCAGATGATCCGATCCGGCGTGTTTGCATTGCTGCTGCGCATATGCGTTTTCAAGTCCCGAGGGCATCAACGGGTAACTGCTGCAATCGTTTACCATAAGGCATCACCCAAGCGAAGCGTGATCTGTCGCTGTTGTTTTCTGACATGAGGACAAGAACAAATCGAAGGAATCATCAAATAGTGCATCCATTACTCTTATGTCACGTGAAGGCCACCCAGCGCAAGTTACTATATGTGCTACTATTTCTTTGCAAATCAATCTATGAGCAGTCCGAGCCGGATCAGGGAAAGTAATCAAGAAAAAGGAAAGTCACGGGCGAACGATTCGTCAGTTAAAAAAAAAGAAGGAGAAGGGAGGGGACCAGCCCATGACCCAGAAGTAGATTCAGCTATGACCCGGAATAGGAGACAGCGGTGACCCGGTCTCTCGCGCTGCTTTCCTTCGCCGGGCGACGCTTCTGGGCCACCATCGTCGACCTTCCCACCTGCAAGTTGTCACCTCGGACCGACCCTGCTACGTGGCCAAACCGGGTTGCCGCTCCGGCCGGCTCCGGCGCGCCCCGCCGCGGCCACACCAACCCGGCCTCAGCGTTGTTGTTTACCTCCGCCATCAAGCTGGATCCGCCTTGAGCCGACCGGCCTCGGTGGTCGCTGTCTCGGCCTTGCATTAAACCGCCGGGAGGGCCTCGATCCAAACCGCCAAGCCGTTCCACCTGGAGCATCCAAGTCGCCGCACGCTACTCTCTGAACCGCGCCGCGCCCAACTCAGCCCGCCTCGCGCCGCCGTGTGCTTCTGCAGCACTGAACCACCGTGCCTTCTCAGTGGTGGCCGGTCTATCCTCTCGGCTCTGAACCGCCACGTTGTCAAGCCACCCCCTGCCTCAGCTCCAGCCGCGGATCGCTTCGTCTTGGTCGATTGTGCTAAGTCGTCGCTGCCGCTCATCCATGAACCGCCAGAGGGTTACTGCTCTGACTCGCTGCTGCCTTCATCGCCATAGCTACGCCGGACCGCCCTCACCTCCTCCTGTTATACACGCTCGCGCTGAACTGGCTACGGCCGTGCCTCTCCAACCCGCCGCTGCCGCAGGCCGCTTCCTCCGGAACTGAGCCGCCGAGTTCGTTCTGCTTGCAAGATCTACATGGAAGAAAAGTCAAAAAAAAAGTAAGAAGAGGGTGATCCAGGGGCCACGACCTGGAAACGAAGAGGGCAGCGACCCGGATTCTTCCATGGTCTGTGCCTCACCTCCCCCTAGGATCCGAGCTATTTGCTGCTTCTGCTCAGAGCCGGCGGTCCACCTCCATCATAAACCGCCTGCACACCTCCGCCGTCGGGCGTCGAGCCACCCTCGCACTCACCCGCCGTTCGCTTTGGTCGCGCGCTGCCGCCGTCCAAACGCCGCATCAGTGGCCGGCTCTGCCGTCCACCACTGCCACCAATCACCGTAAACCGGCTATACATCTGCCCGGCGAGTTACCGCTGCTTCTGCCGTTACAGGTTTCAATCCTCCTCCATCACGGTGGCCTCTGCTTCGAATTACTGCTCCAAAGCACCGCGATCTTCGCCTAACTCCCAGGGAGCCAGCCCGATCTCAGCCAACCGTCCAGGCGCGCCTCGCCACCTCTGCTGGTCCTGCCATGGGTGCTACTCTTCATGAATAAGTTGAAGCCACGGGCATCTGACAAATAAAACATTAAGTATTCACATGGAAGATCAAGTTGAAAGGGAAGGGTAGCTGCTGGAGGTGTTCAGATGAGCTGCTATCAACATCCGAAAAATATATCAGGTGATACCCCTCCTATCTATTTCATCTACATACATTAATCTGTCGGTGAACAGTTACTCTGGCTGGCAACATTTTTTGTGCAGGGCAGTTGTTTATGACAAAGGTGCTATTATACCATGGAAATGGGGCGCGTCGGCATCATTCATCGTGCCGCATTGATTAAACGGACATGCGCAAACCGCCGCCCGTGCCGCTCGGTCTACATCAACTCGCCGGGACAGTGCCTGCGATTGACTCGCTTGACCACGCCGGTTTACAACACCACGGCCGACTCATCTGTCAGAGCCGACACTGATGCTGCGGTCGTCTCTGCTGTCCATATCTCGTGGCCTAGTCTACATCAACACACCGGGCCGCACCTGTTTGCATGAGCTGTTTACTGGGCGTACAAGTCGCCGCCACTACAGTTTTGATTAACTTCAAATCGCCAGTTAGAAGGAACCATTGGCTGAGTTGCTGACATGGTTCATATGGGATCATTTACAACCCGCCCCAGTCACCTCAACCTTCTATGGATTCACATTGTGCTGTCAGAAGATTTCCGGCTTAGAAAGTATATGACAGTTACAAAATCCCGGCTCAATGAAGAAGTTTCGGATCATCAGAAAGGATTCCGGTTTAAAAAACCGGCTCAAGGGAAGTCAGTCTGACTGAAGCTCTCAAATATCCGGTTTGCAGTCCGACTCAAGGGAAATCTGTTCTTCCACAAAGCTCTGAAGCACTCAAATCCGGTTTAACAATGTCCGGTTCAAAAAGGAATTAACTTCTCGCAAGTTCGAGTTTAAAGGCCGTCAGAAAATTTCCGGCTGAAAATGAAGATTCCGGTTTAAAATCCGGTTCAAGGGAAAGATGTCTCCCACAGCTTTGAAGCTTTCAATATCCGGTTCAAGATCCTGGTTCAAGAAGAATTTACCTCTTGCAAAAAAGTTAAAAATTACCGAAGAGGACCTGCTGCCATGATGCGCGGTTCAAACATGGGTATCCGGCCTTATTGGCTTGACATATTATTTATCACATGGGGGCTCCCGCTTTGTAAAGCGGGGTATCTATTCCTTATATCATGCGTGGTTACACGGAGTGGATTCGCTTTAGGGCAACCTCCGGTTTACCCCTTGAGGTCGCTTCACAGAAGAGCAACAAAGTCAGTTGGGGACCTAGTCGACTTGAACCGCAGCTACACCTCCTGGGAGCTTGGTCGTGTCTTGACGACGGTAATGCCTTCTGGCTGGCACATTTGCCACTAAGTCAGTTGGGGACCTAATCGACTTGAACCGTAGTTACACCTTATGGGAGCTCGGTCATGTCTTGATGATGGTAATGCCTTCTGATCGGCTTTTAAACAGCCAATAAGTCATTTGGGGGCTTGGTCGTGTCCGAACCAATGCAATGCCACTTGATCGGCCCTAGGCCACTGAGTCACTTGGGGGCTTGGTCGAATCCGAACCAATGCAATGCCACTTGGCCGGCGTAACCCCACGCGTCATTTTGGGGTCCTGGCTGACTGGCACCATTGCTACACCTTCGGGGGGCTTGGTTGCGTCTAACCATGGTAATTCCATCTGACCAAGCTCAGTAGAGCTCTTCTTTTGCAAAAAATTGTTGCCATTGCTTTTGCTTTAATAGCCTTTCTTGAGAAGTTGCTATTTTATTTGCGTTTTTTAAACCGACAGTATTTTGTACCGGTTCAAACAACTAAATTGGTGGAACACGGTCCATTTTTAGACCGGAGATTATCTGCCCGGTTTAATTTTCTGTTACCATCCTATTATGGAGTAAACCGGTGTTTATCAACCCGGCTCGGCTTTCAACTACAAGTTGTGAGTGCATGATCAAATTATAATCCGGAGATTATCAGCCCGGTCTGGTTTGACTACAAGTCACTAGTATATATATGGTTAATCCGGTGTTTATCACAACCCGGTACGGTTTTATCATAAATCAGCGCAATATGGAAGGAATTATCATTATTCAAGATTGGGGTTATCACTCTTACTACAAAAAGTTGGTAAACCGACTATATCACAGGTATGATATATTTCATATTTGATTATTCTTAAGCGCAGCCTTGGTTATAAACCTGGGTTATATGTTGGGCATTATGACCCGTCCAGCGGTAAACCGCCAGGACACTTTAAACTTGTTGTATGCAGAAACAGGTTGAATAAAGCATGATTATAAATCACCGGTGTTTATTAAACCGGCCTGGCTTTAAGACGATAAGTTGCCAGTATCTGATGAGAAATTATCCGGTGTTTATTAAACCGGCCTGGCTTTCGATTGTAAATCGCCAGTCTATGATGAGAAATTGTCCGGTGTTTATTAAACCGGCATGGCTTTGGACTATAAGTCGCCAGTATATATTTGGATTGCGCCATTGGAATTATGCGCTCATAAATCATTGGGTTATTCAAATAGCCAAACTTGGCTGAATTTTGATTATGGTATTGAATGAATAAAGTTTTCATACCGGATTATATTATTCAAATAGCCAACATGGCTGGATTTTGATTATGGTTATTAATATTATGATTAAGGTTTTCAAAATCGCTTTAGCGCAATGGTTATCATTTTCTACAATTGAAGGAATAGTCCCGAGTTGCTGCAGGCTTACAACCCGGTACTTGGGGGCTACATTTTTGCTCATCTTATTGAAGACCCAACTCATCACATCGTAATGAGCTGGCCCTTAGGGGCTACCAATTGCTCCTGTCAACTATTCAAGCTCAATATTATCTTACTGAGCCGGTCCTTGGGGGCTACACGTGGCTGTTCAAAGTTTACAAGATTATATTTACAAAGTCCCTGCTGATTATTACATAATGACCCGGCCCTTGGGGGCTACATTGGTTGAAGTTTTATGGGCATCAGTCAATTACAAGTCCCAGGTTGCTGCAAGCATGACAACCCGGCACTTGGGGGCTATAGGTATTATATTATTATCGAAGAAAGATTTTCAAATTCTCTGTTGAGCAAATCAGATTGACCCGGCGTCACCAATCATAAACCGAGGTTGGCAACAATCATGAACCGGTGTCTGCCACAATCATAATCCGGGGTCATCAGTTTTATAACCCGGCCATTTGGTAATGTTAAACCGGCAAGTTTTCAAGACCGGGATCATCTTCAAACCGGCTGAATATCAGATGAACATTTCAAGACCAGTATTTCTTAAACCGGCGTTTTGGAAGCCGACTCAAGTGGATTATTTACTTCACAATATTTTTCTGTGAGAAACCAATGTCAGCAAATTGAGTATGACGCTGGCTTATTGACCTGGATTTTCTAGAAGGAGGAAATGACAAGGACTTAAGGATGATCAGGTGCCGGTTTACAAAGAATTCTTAACCCGGAGTATAACCTGTCAAATTTGTTCTTATGTTTATTTGCAGCATAAGTTTACCATGGATAAATCCAAGCTAAACTTGGGGGCTAATGTCGGGGATATACCCCGCGGTGTAAACCGGCCGGAAGTTAACCCGGCCGGACTTGGCGATATTCGTCTGGTGACCCGCCCAGACCTGGCGGTTTACCAGCAACCCGTCGGGACGTTGTAACTCACTGGTAACCCGACGGACGGGTCAGAGGAGCGACAAGACCCGGTGGCCCGTCTGGCGGTTCATGAAGGCCGGTTCAACTATTGTGGGCCGGTTTAAGAGGAAAGGAATATTTGCCTTACAAGGAGTTAAAGCCCGGACTTGTATCCGGTTTGTATTAGAGATAGACTAGTCCTAATCCCAATAGGACTCCACATGTAAACCGCCCCTTCAACATATATAAGGAGGGGCAGGGCTCCCCAAAGAGGGACGGGGTGAGAAGTTAGAAGCTACAAGCTACAAGCAATCAATAATCTCTAGGGCTAGACACAAGAGCCGGTTTACGGTGTCTCCCTCAGGTTGATAATGAGACCTAGCCTCAAACAGCATGTAGGGTTATTACCGGATGATGTTTCCCGGGGCCCGAAGCTATCTAAATCCTTGTCTTGCGTGTTGATCCGCCCTGCGTCTCTCGTCCCACTCAACCCCTCTCAAGCTACCACATAGATGCGTTGGCCTCGCGATTAAGTCCTGACACTAAGGACATCTGCCGTGACAAATCCACGACACACACATTTATGGATCAGTCCTTATTGAGCAAAATTGATGTCACTGCAGAAAAATTAGAGAGACCAATGCCTGTGAAAGTAGCAAATGGCCATATAATAAATTGTGTGGAAAGAGTACCTAAACTAACCTGGTGGATTCAGGGACACAGCTTCTGCAGTTCTATGCAAGTGTTACCCCTGGGAGGCCATGATATCATATTGGGAATGGATTGGTTAGAGCAATGGGGAGTGATGAAGTGTCATTGGGCTGACAAGTGGATTCAGTTTCAATACCAAGGTCAAGAAGTTAAGTTGCAAGGTGTGTTACCAGTAAAACAAGATCACATTGAGGAAGTTTCGGCAGATCAACTGGCCAAGTGGGAAAAGGGTAATGAGGTGTGGGCAACGGCTCTGCTCAATAGGATTGTAATGGCACCTGTGTTGGAAACACCACCAGCTGTACAGCAAGTGTTAGACAGGAACAAGGAAGTGTTCCGAGATCCAAAAACTTTACCTCCCCACAGAGCTTTTGATCACTCTATCAATTTACTGCCTGATACAGTGCCTGTTAACTGTAGACCTTACAGATACTCACCTTTACAGAAGGATGAAATAGAGAAACAGGTAAAGGAAATGTTGGATGCTGGTTTGATCACACCTAGTATGAGCCCTTTTGCAGCTCCTGTGTTGTTGGTTAAAAAGAAAGATGGTACATGGAGGTTCTGTGTAGATTACAGAAAACTCAATGATGTAACTGTTAAGAACAAGTTTCCTATGCCAGTTATTGATGAAATACTGGATGAATTAGGAGGAAGGAAATGGTTTTCCAAATTGGATCTAAAAGCTGGTTACCATCAGATAAGAATGAAAGAAGAGGATGAGTTCAAAACAGCTTTCAAGACACACCATGGACAATTTCAATTCAGAGTGATGCCCTTTGGTCTTGCTACGGCACCAGGCACATTCCAATGTGTGATTAATTTCCTGTTTGCAGGACCTAACAGGAAGTTTGTACTGGTTTTCATGGATGATATTTTGATATTTAGTTTCACATTGGAAGAACACTTGGAACACCTACAGTCTGTATTTGATATACTCAAAGAAAATCAGCTGTGTGTCAAGGAATCTAAATGTGTGTTTGCTCAGAATTCTCTGGAATATTTGGGGCATATCACTTCTGACCAAGGTGTAGCAACAGATCCTGCAAAAACTGAGGCAATGATGCAGTGGCCTGTGCCAACAAGTGTGACTGAATTGAGAGGATTTTTGTGCCTGACAGGATATTACAGGAAGTTTGTAAGGAATTATGGCCTGCTGGCCAGACCTCTCACTACTTTGCTAAAGAAACAATCATTTGTATGGACTGAGGCAGCTCAGCAAGCCTTTCAGTTGCTCAAACAAGCTATGGTCAACACACCAGTATTAGCTCTGCCTGATTTCAACAAGACCTTCACTGTGGAAACAGATGCTTGCAACACAGGAGTGGGGGCAGTGCTGTCACAAGAAGATCATCCAGTGGCCTTTTACAGCAAAGCACTGGGAGTCAACAATCAAAAAAAGTCCATATATGAAAAGGAATTCCTGGCAATTATGATGGCAATTGACAGGTGGAGATCTTACTTATCTAGAGCCCCTTTTGTGATCAAAACTGACCACCAGAGTTTGTGCCACTTGGGAGATCAAAATTTAAATTCTGATTTGCAAAGAAAAGCAATGACCAAGTTAGTGGGATTGCAGTTTACTATCCAGTACAAGAAAGGGGTTGAGAATTCAGCTGCTGATGCTCTGTCTAGAGTGGCCCATCTGTTTCAAGTACAGCATGTGTCCACCAGTAAACTAGTATGGGTGCAGGAAATACTGAATTCCTATTCAGTGGATCCTGTAGCTTCTGTAATGCTACAAAAGCTGGCACTAGACCCAAAGGCTTGCCCTGGATTTCAGTTGCAAGAGGGCTTAATTAAACAAGATCACAGGATTTGGGTGGGAGCTAACACAGGTCTCCAAACTAAATTGATACAAGCATTTCACTCCAGCCCTGTAGGGGAACACTCTGGCATCCTGTCCACATATCACAGAGTGAAGCAACTATTCGTTTGGCATGGTTTGAAGGAAGCTGTAGAGAACTTTGTTAAACAATGTGCAACTTGTCAACAAGCAAAACATGAGTTATGCAAGAAACCTGGATTACTGCAGCCTCTTCCTGTACCTGACGGCCCATGGCAAGAAATCAGCATGGATTTCATTGAAGGCTTGCCCAAGTCTGAAGGGTACAGTGCCATACTAGTAGTGGTTGATCGCTTCACTAAAGTAAGTCATTTCCTGCCTCTAAAGCATCCATTCACAGCTGCTTCTGTGGCCAAGGTTTTCCTGAACAGCATCATCAGACTGCATGGGTTGCCACTGGCTATTGTCTCCGACAGAGACAAGATCTTTACTAGCTCGTTCTGGAAGGAGCTGTTTCGTGTATGGGGAACTGAGTTACAGATGAGCACAGCATATCACCCTCAAACAGATGGTCAAACGGAGCGCGTGAACCAGTGTTTGGAAATGTATCTTCGCTGTGCAGTACATGATTCTCCAAAGAAGTGGGCAGCGTGGTTGCCACAAGCAGAGTTTTGGTACAACACCTCATATCACTTCTCCTTGGGCTGTACACCGTATCAAGCACTCTATGGTCACACCCCTAATATGGGCCAATTGTGGGGACAGGCTACATCTCAAAACTCAGACGTGCAAACATGGCTGGCCTCTCACACTGAACACAACAATGCTCTGAAGGAACATCTGTCGAGAGCTCAATGCAAATACAAACAGTTTGCAGATCGAAAACGGTCTGACAGAGAGTTTGCGGTGGGCGAAATGGTCTACTTAATATTACAACCATATGCCCAATCTACTGTGGTAAATCGTCCATGTCACAAGCTAGCGCTCAAGTACTTTGGCCCGTATAAAATTCTGGACAGAGTGGGCAATGCAGCATATCGCTTGGAGTTACCAAGAGGGAGCCAAGTACACCCGGTCTTCCATGTTTCACAGCTAAAGGGACATGTTCCAGATCACACCCCTGTGTTCACCTCTTTACCAGTACCTGTGGATCTATTAGTACCAGCTGTCGTCCCGGAGGAAATTCTGGATCGACGGCTAGTGAAGAAGAAGAACGCAGCCCAGTTACAAATCTTGGTGAAATGGGCGACGCTGCCGGCTGCATCAGCAACTTGGGAGGATTACGACATCCTCAAGTTGAAGTTTCCCAGTGCACCAGTTTGGGGACAAGCTGGTTCTCTAGGGGAGGGTACTGTAAGCAGTACAGAGCAAGCGATCGTGAGGACCAGGTCTTCGGGCGGGAGAAAGCAGAGTTAAACAACTGTGTAGTGGGCTGCGTAAGGGGAGCGTGTGAGTTGGGCCGTGGGCCTTGTATCAAGTTCGCATTATATAAGCGGATGGGGGCGTTGGGCAAAGACGAGTTTGAAAAAGAGAATATTCTGAATCTATTCAATCTTATCTCTTTCTCCTCCCCACCGCTCGTCTCCTAGCTCTGTCCTTCCCCTGCTATCTCTTTCTCTGCTCGTCGCCGTCAACCCTGGCCGCCCCTAGGGTCGTGACACCTTCCTTTCCCATTAAGCTTTGCTAGTCTTGATACCCATAGTAATGGGATTGTTACTACACCAACAGTTGCAGGTGCAGGTTATGCTATGATCATGACGCGAGAGCGATGTTTATTTGTGTTGGAGTTCTTCTTCTGCTTCTTCTTCGACTGAGGGATAGGTTCCTGGTCGGCAGACTGGGCTAGCAGGGTGGATATTGTTTGAGTTTCTGTTTACATTTCATCCGTAGTCAGATGTTGATCTTATGTATGATGTATTGTTGTATTCATGTGACATTGTATGTCTTGGATGTATCCCCACTATTATGTAATGTTGATGTAATGATATCCACCTTGCAAAAGCATCTTCAAGATGCGCTTCTATCCTTAGTGGGACCTTCGAGTTTCTTTAGGATAGGGTCGCATCTTGGGCGTGACAACTACCTCCCAAGCTCCGCGCCGACGCTGGAGCAAACGCCGTTGCAACAACGGAGCCTGAGGACACTGGTCCACCACGAGGATGCCGTCGCCGCCACGCCATTCTTGCTTGAACAGACTGGTTTCCAAATCCATCCCCAACCATAAGACCGATTGGTGTGACCCCATGTGTTCTCGCTACTGATCCTGTTAATAAGGACACTGAAGGAATAAAAGAGAGGTATATTGTGCCTGCACTGCGTCAACAATTTGTGACGGTAAGGCCGTCAAACTGTACAACACCGAAGTGGCGACAGAAAAATAATACTCATATACGGGGAGGCTGGATAACAGGAGGAGTGCAGCCCTTGAACCAGTCTAAGATTGGTTTTGATCGGTTTGGCTACGTGGTCAAGAAGCATGCAGAACGCAAGGAAAGCTGGGATTACAAGACTCCATGTGTGGATGGCAACCAATGTGTTGATTTCAATAAAAAAAGGACCTGACACGTACGCATCTTTGTTTGGAAAGAAAAGGCCTGCGTGCCTAAATTGCCGCGCTAATTAGCCGGTTGTTAATTAGATTAGAATAATAGTCTGTTAGGATATTTAGAGAAGTACTAGTCAGGTACGATTGGTTTAGGCCGGTCAGGGCCAGCGCACTATTTATTCTTCCGTGTCGTAGCGCTAGAGAGAGTTTTTTTTGGGAGGTTGTTTTGGTTCTGGAACAGAGGAAAAGCAAGTCGGGGTATCTCCCCGTCGCGTGTTTTTGTCAAGGAGCTTTAATTATTGCTTTGTGTTTTGGCGAGGGATTAGAGACGCCGTCTCTAGTTTGCTGCTGATCCGTGAAGGATCGTCCACGTACTTCCTCTCTCGGGTGTGCGTGTTGTTTTTGTGGTGATTGCATCTACAAGATCGCGAGCGCCACATCGTTTCAGGAGACACCGTACCGTGAAAGATTGGTAAAATTATTCGCGCCATTGTTTTTCTGTCAACGGTCGCATCAAGTGGTATTCAGAGCAAGGTTGATCACGGTACAATTTTTTTTCTCCTGCTATTTGATTCAACTGTTTGAAAGATGGTGAACTCGCAGCATGACAAATCTGATCATGAGGAGGTCGATGAGCTTCCGGAGGGTCTGGAGATAAGTGATGATTTGCGTATTCATCTGATGGCGATCAAGGGAGCCAACAAGAAGCTTGGGACAAGGGTGGAGGAGTTGTCTGCAAATATTGTAGGCGTTGAGGACAGATTGAACGAGCGTTTGACTGCCAGCGACCGACAGCGCACTGATAGTCTACAGGTGGTGACTGAGAGTCTTAATCGGCTCACCGCAGCGGTTCAGCGCCTTCAGGCGAGAGATGTGGCACCCCGACAGTCCCGCTCACCACGACGACGTCGTGACCGTGACAACGACGATGATGGTGATTTTTCTGAGGATTCTGATGCCCGTGGAGGCCTACCTCACCGACCACGGCATGATGTTGGGGCTCACCGCCATGCTGGGCGGCGCCGTGACTATGGTGGCAATGGTGCCCACGAGGATGATGGTTTGGGTCGAATCAAGATAACCATACCTGAATTCTCGGGACGTTGTGCTGACCCGGAAAAATATTTGGAGTGGGAGATGCGCGTAAATCAAATTTTTGATGGTCACAACTACTCCAAAGAGAAGAAGGTTCGTGTTGCATCGATGGAATTTACAGAGTATGCTCTTGTATGGTGGGATAATAAAAACCGTACTCATGAGCGACCAGCGACATGGGCTGACATGAAGCGAATCATGAGGGAACGTTTTATGCCTGCTTATTATACTCGCCAGCTTCATAGTAGATTGCGTCGTCTAGTGCAAGGTACGAAATCAGTTGATGAGTACTATAAGGAGATGCAAGTTTTGATGATCCGTACAGCTGTGCGTGAGTCTGCGGAGGCGACCATGGTACGTTTCTTTGAGGGGTTAGAAGAAAAGATTCGCGACCGTGTTGATTTAATGCAATATAATGATATTCATGAGTTGCTTCATCAAGCGGAGCGTGCTGAACGTTGGGTATTGGAGAAGCAAGCTTCAGAGACTCGTCCAACTTACAACAGTGGGCGACGTGGTTCTTCTCCTATTGGTGGTGGGTTTAGTGCTAAACCAACTGCTTCTTATAAGTCAGGAAGCATTGAACAGAGCAAAGTGGCGGCTGCGCCAAAGGAGGTTTCTTAGGTCTCATCTAATGCGTCTTCATCTCATCATCGTAATATTATTTGCCACAAGTGTGGAGGACGTGGACACATGAAGCATGAATGTTCCAATCAACGAAGGGTTCTACTAGTAGATGCGGAATATATTTCAGAATCTGAAGATGAGACGCCTAAGTTAGAGGATGGAGTCGAAAGAGGTCGTGGTGATACCATACTATGTTATCCTCAGGATGATCCTGATATGGAGAGCTTGCTAGCACATAAGGTCCAGCGAGATGACAAGGTCATTCTTAAACCAGGACAACGACAGAGTATTTTTTAAACTGCATGTACCATCAAGGGAGAAGTGTGCAAATTGATAATTGATGGCGGCAGTGCTAGCAACATGATTAGCAAGGATGTGGTGGAGTCTCTTTCTTTGCCAACGTGGGAGCACCCAAAACCATACTATATGAAGTGGATCAATGATGTGGGCAAAGTGAAGGTTACTCACAGGGTGAAGGTCCCTTTTTCTGTTGATGGTTATGTTGATAAAGTGGAATGCGACGTTATGCCACTACATGTTTGTCATCTTATTTTGGGGCGTCCATGGCAGCATGATGTTAACGCTCTCCATCATGGACGAACAAATAGGTACACTTTTATGCATAAGGGTGAGTTCTACGCTATTCTTCCCAAAGATGCAAAAGATATCAGTTGTACCATAGAAGTGTTCAAGAAAAAATCTGCAAGGTATAGACTGAAACTGAGGACAGTTTCTGTTAAAGGGAGGGAGGATGGTGTGACCCCATGTGTTCTCGCTACTGATCCTGTTAATAAGGACACCGAAGGAATAAAAGAGAGGTATATTGTGCCTGCACTGCGTCAACAATTTGTGACGGTAAGGCCGTCAAACTGTACAACACCGAAGTGGCGATAGAAAAATAATACTCATATACGGGGAGGCTGGATAACAGGAGGAGTGCATCTCTTGAACCAGTCTAAGATTGGTTTTGATCGGTTTGGCTACGTGGTCAAGAAGCATGCAGAACGCAAGGAAAGCTGGGATTACAAGACTCCATGTGTGGATGGCAACCAACGTGTTGATTTCAATAAAAAAAAGGACCTGACACGTACGCATCTTTGTTTGGAAAGAAAAGGCCTGTGTGCCTAAATTGCCGCGCTAATTAGCCGGTTGTTAATTAGATTAGAATAATAGTCTGTTAGGATATTTAGAGAAGTACTAGTCAGGTACGATTGGTTTAGGCCGGTCAGGGCCAGCGCACTATTTATTCTTCCGTGTCGTAGCGCTAGAGAGAGTTTTTTTTGGGGAGGTTGTTTTGGTTCTGGAATAGAGGAAAAGCAAGTCGGGGTATCTTCCCGTCGCGTGTTTTTGTCAAGGAGCTTTAATTATTGCTTTGTGTTTTGGCGAGGGATTAGAGACGCCGTCTCTAGTTTGCTGCTGATCCGTGAAGGATCGTCCACGTACTTCCTCTCTCGGGTGTGCGTGTTGTTTTTGTGGTGATTGCATCTACAAGATCGCGAGCGCCACATCGTTTCAGGAGACACCGTACCGTGAAAGATTGGGAAAATTATTCGCGCCATTGTTTTTCTGTCAACGGTCGCATCACCGATGGCCACGTCAAGGAAGGATCCGAAGAATCTTTATTCAGTGCTGTCATCGTCGCCGCCAAAGCAAACACGATGAACAACTAAAAACCTAGACTGCGAGGGAGTAAAAATGATCCACACGCATGGATCCGGCGACCCACCTCACCACCGACGACCAAAGTCGCCAGCGGAGGGGAGCCGCCGAAGAGCGGTGTTGGAAGATCGGCCTCCCTTGGCGGCGGCTAGGGTTCGCCAGGGACGAGAGGAAAACAGGGCTTCTCGTAACCCTTCGTCCACCTTGTTGCGCCCTCAATACAAAAATCCAAATAAGCCCTGGCTCTGGACGTCTGCGACGACTTGATCTTGACTGACCTCTAGAGCCGAGAATGCGACTTTTTTCTTGAGGAAATACCATCATGGCTAGTTTTATTTCATCTCAAATAACAACAAATCATCCAAAATAAGGCTACGGATAAAAGAGGGAGGATTGTCCGTCCACACACCCGGAGGATCAACCCTAGCCCTTCTAGCCAGCTCATGAGCCACGCGATTCGAATCACGCGCACAATGCTCAAAACTAACATGGCCAAAATTATTACAAATCTCAAAGCAATCATTAAGAATAGG
Source organism: Aegilops umbellulata (assembly GCA_032464435.1). Classification (NCBI taxonomy): domain Eukaryota; kingdom Viridiplantae; phylum Streptophyta; class Magnoliopsida; order Poales; family Poaceae; genus Aegilops; species Aegilops umbellulata. The sequence goes on along the minus strand of CP136054.1, from coordinate 63,249,431 downwards.
GGCCGCAACTGAATTAACTGCTCCTTGATTAATCTCCTTGACCAATTCTGCACAATCTGTTCTCACATAACAGTTTTTTGTTTTTTTGAGCGGGTGTTCTCACAGCAGTGGAGCGCTGCGTTAGCATCCTCCCCAAAGTCACGTGGGCTGCAGACACAGAGTGCCTTAGGCCCAAAGAATGAACTCAGCCGGCCCAACAAATGCGGAGTCATGAGACCTGTAACCCCGGCCCACGTCTTCTTCTGCTTCCTCTCCGTCTCCGGGCTCTCCGCAACTCGGAGCGCAGTGCACTCGGCAGCCAGGACCTTGTCTCGAAAAAAAAAGGAAAAACTCAGCAGCCAGGACCAACGACGCGGCGACGACGGCGAGCGTGACCGCGAGCGCGCCGAGTCTCCCTACAGATCCGCGCGGCGGCCGGCAAGGTGCGATCCTCTCCCTCCGTCTCACCTGCTCTCTTCTCTCAGATCTCACAGGGAGAATTTGCTCGCCCGAAGAGATCCTGCCCATCCCGCCGCGGCTTCTTCTGCCTTCTTCGTGGTGGTTTCTACACGCCTTAGTAAATTGGCAGAGACAGTGGCTCGGATTCACGGGAATTTGGAGTCCGATCCCGCTCCTTGACGGAATTGGGATCTGGGAGGGGAAGGACGTAGTAGGATCGGTGGGAGATCTCTATCGGTGAAGCCGCGTCCAATCGGTTCCGCTTGGGCCGAATTGGTGCCGTTTATTCAGTTTGATTGAGAACCCAAGATGGTGTTGGTAGATGGTCTGGATTGATCCGCTGTTTGGAAATGTGTAGTTTGCGAATATCATGCTTTGCAAGTGGGGCGGGCAGGGAATCGCGTTGGTGATACTGTGCTGGAGCCGGTGACCATTGGAACTTTGCAAGCCGGAGCCTGCTCATTGTCCAGTGTTTAGTTGATTCAGTTTCATATGTTCGATCATCCCTCGAGGCATATGTTTGTAACATGAGGTTGACTTTTCAGTTTCAGGGATCGTCTGCACTGTAAGCTGGTAGCTGATTGAGAAGAGGAGAATACCAGCAATGTTCTCCTTGTTACATGGTCTATGGAACCATGTGTTCAGCAAGACAGAGTTCCGTGTGCTCATCCTTGGAGTCGATAAGGCTGGGAAGACGGTAATTCATCTCAAACTTATGTTTACATGTATGAAGTATTGAGTCAACTATCTCCCTTATGTGTTGAAGATTGAGTTTATTTGTATTCGTATCAAAACTTGATGTGCTTCTAATAATGACTATCTAGACCTTGCTAGAAAAGTTGAAGTCAATCTATTTGAAAGGAGAAGGTCTTCCACATGATCGTATTGGTCCAACTGTGGGGCTTAATATTGGACGTATTGAAGATGCAAATGTAAAACTTGTTTTCTGGGATCTGGGAGGTCAGGTATGGTTTCTTGTGCTATTGGCCAAAATTTCTGGTTGACAAGCTCTTCAATGAAATTTCTCCATTCATCATCCAGGACTATTTTCATTTCATCAAAGATAGGTTCATATTTGCTCTCCGATCCCCATTTTCATTAATGGAGATCAAAATGATGAAATCTGGAAATCGAGATTCTTGCTCAAGAAAATTAATCGTAGCCATGTTAGAGCTGCACATGTTGTATCTAATTTTGCTAGAACCGTGTCCCACTGGTTAATGGATTGTATTTCACTGCTTTCTAAACCTTTAACTGAGCAATAAAGATCCCATTCCCGTGTAAGAAAAGAAGGAAGTAATTGACGTTCAGATCAAATGCATTTGTAATTTATTTTTCTCATGATCTTACTTTAATACCTGGAGATAGAATACACTTCATTTTGCAACCAAAGTACCTGGATTAGATAAATGACAAGTGTAGGCCAGTTTTCATCCCTTATTTATAGAATCCTCAAACATAAAAGTTTTCTCTGGACATGCAAATTATTAGAACATCAGAGTTGATGCTTATACGGAAGGCATGTAACCATCATGTTTATAAGTTTTTTCACGTTTATGGCAAAACTGAAGCAAATGCTTATCTTAAGTAAGACATTATACTTTGATACTACAGAGATCCTGGTCTACGTTCGGGATCATGTACCTAATATTTTTGCGGAAGTTTCTCTCCTACTGCTCCTGCTGTCTGATGTACTTTCAGCCTTTTAAGAACATAAGCTTTGGTAATACTGATAATTGACAAGTTAGACCTTTCCCATTATGTGGTTTAAGTTTTGCTTAAGGAAGCATACTAAACTGTAGTTATGGCCTTCACTTTGTGAAAGCTAACAGGCAAAAATAAACTTCATTCCATAATTTCACAAAGACTACAACTTAGATATCATTCTTTTTCTAGACATTGCAAATTCTAATGCTAACTACATGTTTTTGACAGCCTGGCCTAAGAACTATATGGGAGAAATATTATGATGAGGCTCATGCTATAGTATACGTTATCGACTCTGCCTCCGCATCAACATTTGAGGATGCCAAATCTGCTCTTGGTAAGTTGCTTCCATTTCTTTCGTCACAAAACATTCGTGTAACTTGTGCTGTTAACTGTATGTTCTAGTAAAGTCTGTCAAGGACTGGAAAAGTTAGGATCATTACTGGGGTGAATGTTGACTCAAACATTTTTGTTGCAGAGAAAGTGCTTCGTCACGAGGATCTGCAAGAGGCACCACTACTCGTATTCGCCAACAAGCAGGTTGAGTAATATACACCATACTTAAATTACCTTACAAAACTCAATGCATTCACTCTGAACTGAAAACTGCAATTACTTGGATGAAAATTGGCACTTCTGGAAAAATTATTTTTCATGTGCATACAATACACAGTAGTTGTAAACCAATCCACAGCTGTTTAAGTGTCAGAGGGTATCAGTTTCCATGCTCCCTAGGCCATGGATATGCATCGTATGTAGAGCTCAGAGCATGTAAGAGGTGAAACATGCTTTAACCATGTGCTTGCGCATAATTGAAGTTGTTCAAGAATTGACACATTATAGCACTCGGTGGTATTCGTAACATTTTGAAGATGAGAGACACGCTGCAGAAAAGAATAACTGTCCATATTATTCATTTAGTCCCCTGCAAGTTCATTTCATCTTGATATGTTGCTTTAGCCATTTTCCTCGTGCCTCTTATATTTTCCATGTTTGGATGCTCCTCTCAACAGGATTTACCAGCAGCTGTCACAGAAGAACAATTGGACAGACATCTTCACCTTAAAGAGTTTGATGAGAGGCCATATATGTTTGTTGCGGGATCTGCATATGATGGGTAAGTAGAGCAATCCCTTCAGTTCCCAAACTTATTTGCTTCATACTGAAGGATGATCCATTATTATGCATATTTCTACTAATTTCTTATCAAGATGGACTTTCAATGATTCAGTTTAGCAACCACATTGCTTAACTCATTCTTATTTAAATATACCTCGCTTAATATATTTTCTTGTATGAATATATGATAGTCAAGGATACATTGAACTAGCCACTTGGAAGGTAGACATGAAGAAAATTGTGCAGACCTGTCTTTTTTAATGACCTTTTTATGGCAGGACGGGGATCAAACTGGGTATCGACTGGTTGGTAGAAGAAATGGGAAAGAGTAGGCGCACTGAGGCTCTAAGGGCACGCACCGACACATATGCGAAGATTTAGCACCATGACTGAAAACTCTGGTATATTCGATTTTGAGAAGCACAAAGCATTTGAGGACGCTGGCTGATGTCGTTGGTCTCGTGTATACGCACTTTAGCATAATGTCATGATCAGTTGAAGCCCATCGTCATCCTCACTCTGCTATAGCCCCAGAACAAAATGCCTTTTGATGTGGCTCTTGCAGTAGTGATGGCAGAAGCGATTGTTCGTTCATTACTCCAAGGATGTACAGTCATTACTCGTTTGGATTCGTGTTCATATGATGTTCCTTTTCTGGAAACATGCTGAGTGGCAATGTTGAGCACATGGTAGCTTTGTACGTCCGTAATGTTTGTCCCATAATTACATGCTGATGAGTGGCAATGTTGAGCACATGTAGCTCTGTACATCTGCAATGTTTGTCAACATAAAAAGAATGCAGCTTCAAACAAGATTGCCACTGTCCTAAAATTCTCATTTCGGTTTCTCATCCGGCATCACAAATAGAAATACCCCCTATGTCCCTAAATATAAACCTTTTTAGAGGTTCCAATATGGACTACATATGGAGCAAAATGAGTAAACCTACTCTCTAAAATACATCTATACATCCGCATGTAGCCTGCATTGAAATCTCTAAAAAGGCTTATATTTAGAAATGAAGGGAGTATAAAGCAGCCGATGCATTCCATCATATGATTCATCTTCCGTGGTATTTCCGAAGTGAGACAGTTCCAGTTTGTACGTAATTACCAGATGAACAGGAAATTTATTCACCTCTCAGAATACAAACAACCATCATGTATTTTCTACTCGTACATATTATAGAAGGAAAAGTTAACACTAAAAAGGAAGTTAAGCTACAGGAGCAGAGTGATGTTGGGATCCCCATACAATACATGTCGCTCTGTCCAAAGCTTCAAGTCTGTCCAAGATAAATTGCACAAGGAACAGGTGGGAAGGGCCTTCAGAAGAATTGTACAAGCAGTGTCCTCATAGGCGAGCTTGCCGAGCTACTACTACATACGAGTTGGCCTGCGTCACATATCTCACCCACCTGTATGGATTGTATGCTTTGGATTTCTTGGCTATCTGAAGATATCTGACCTGCAGCGGGGAAGGGAATGGTTCAGTCGTGTAGGTGGTGTTGGTGTTCAGGAAGCATAAAAGCTACTCCCTCCGTAAAGAAATATACTATTACAGAGGGAGTAGTATACATCGATCTACTAGCTGTTCAAACACATTGAATAATAGAACAGCTAAGAAAGAAAAAAAAAATCTTAAATCATGTTGGTGTTGGCACAGAGATGGCAGCAGATGGTCTTACCTGTAACTTTGAAGCGATGTACATAGGTATAGTGAAGTTCATGTTTACTGGTCCGGCTTCTTTTGTGAGGTTTCCTGTGTTCATAAAGATGCGTGTCACAAAAACATAGCATAATGGTCACTCAGAGCATAGACAGGCCATGCTAAAGTCAAGTGTCTCCTGGGAAAATGAGAGCTTTGCACCAAGGGTATTTTCGCAACCACCAACAATCTGCCAAAAGTTAAACTTGTTCAGCACAGCACAGCACAGCAGATTGGCTAACAAATTCAGGCTTGCATTGCATGTTAATCATCTTCAAATAGGGCGTGCATATAGTAGATTTCAAACAAGAGCAAAGAAAAGATTAAATCCTTTTTGGAACTTGCCTTCTTTAGATTCCACTCCAGCCTCCTAGTTGCTTGTCTAAAATCCGTTGTCTGCCCAACTGCTACAGTTTCCACAATCCAACCCTTTAACCAATTATCAGAAGCAGCACAAGTAAATGTTTCATTTTGTCTGAACTCAAAAGGACGAAATAAAGCTGCAACTGGCCTCATTGTGTAAGAGGGCACTGGCATTTGTACAGTGATTGCGTTAGCAGTGACATTCGCAGGAAAGTCTGCCCGTATTTTCAAGAGAACTTCAGCTTGTGTAAGATAAACCAAAAAACTTGAATCAAGATACACCAATATCGAAATATCAATTTTATCAGCACCTCAAAAACACAAAATACCTACCCTAGATGGGCCAGCCTTTTTCGATTAGTGCAGTAACGCGGAAGGGTGGCTTAAATTCTTGAGTCATCCGGTAGTTCATCACTGGAAATTCTCCATCAGGTGGTGGTATCTACTCATTCGTAAACATGATTGTCAAATTGTGCATTTTTTTTTTATTTTGAGGACGAATGGCAGGTGCTCTGCCTTTGCATTATAGACAGAGAATGTACAAGGGAAATGCCATTAGGCAAAAATCAAACAGGCCTGACCACGAGTCTGGTTCAGGAGGCGGTCTACGGAAGGCTACCCTTAAGTGGTTGAGGTCAGAGAAAATTAGAGAGGCAACATCATCAGTGGTTGAAGAAACATGTTCGAAGATACGGTGGTTCCGCTCATTCCAAATGTTCCAGGCGAGGTAGTACATGGCTTGTTGGGCGTCATTCCTGGGGCCAGAGATGTGGCGATCCCACCAATCCTCAACAGTTTGGACCTGAATGTTGTTGTAGCTCACAGCCGCGTCTTGATTGGGGTGCAATCTGCAGTGCAGTATGAATTGTTTTTTTTTTTTTGAAACAAGCGTGCAGTATGAATTGCACTTCGGCAGTAAACGGGCAGTGGCAGAACAGGTGAGCTGCGGTTTCAAGGGTCTGGTCACATAGAGAGCATGTGTCTTCGTGGTCGCAGCCTCTTGCTTGCAATCTGTCGGCAGTGGGGAGTCTATTTTGTGCCAGCAGCCAGGTGAAAAATCTCACTTTTCCTTCAGCCTTGACGTGCCAGATTTTTTCTAGGGAAAAAAGGAAGAAAAAAAACATATCAGTAGCACATACCAAATGCAGAGTTCTGTCAATGTCAAAACTGTCGAGCTGCACTGACTCATGGAAGTTACAATCATCAAGAAGGACGGACCCTCCTCCAGAAGAACTTCTGTAATCTGGTATCAGGCATTTGTAGTATTGTTAATTCATAAGATGTAGGAAATAAAATGATGGTAACCAGATCAAACTCACCTTGTTCAAGTGGAAAAAAGTTATAGTGAATACAAAATCTCGATGAAGCTAGGAATTGTACGATTAAGATAAAATGCAAATAGAAGGTCTCCACTGATATTAATGGTTAAGTGTATCTATTGACCGTGAACGTGGAAATTAAACAAAAATGATCAGATGGCCGAGTTGGTCTAAGGCGCCAGATTAAGGCTCTGGTCCGAAAGGGCGTGGGTTCAAATCCCACTCTGGTCAATTTCCTTTTTTCTGTTTTTGTTGAAAAAACATAGAGACATGTAGTAGTACTTTTTTCCCATGGAAATCAAGGGTGCACTTATCAGAGACGTGCATTGCATTGACCAGCTACTAAATCGAATTGCCACGATTTACTTCTGCTTCATATACAAGGATCGAACCGCTCACATTGGTGTCAAACCAAGAAAGGATCAGACATTTCGGGGGAGAAAAAGAGAAACGTCCACACTCCTGCACACCCACACACTACAGCACAAACCAAATCCTATCTTCAGACAAGGTGGCCATGCCCTTCTCAGTCTTGAACAAAGATGCATAACGAAACACAAGAGGCGGGGAAATGAAGCACGAAGAGACCGTCGGCAGCGACCAATGAAGGAGTTAGGCTTGAGCCCCCTGCGGAGGCGCCTGTCACATGCTGCGCCTCCGCAGGCTCCTCCGCAGGGGGCTCAAGCCTAACTTTTGTGGCTAAGTGTGTGTGCCAGGTACATTATAATTTTGGGGCAAGCTTAGCATGTTTATATGATAACAAAATTGAACCAAGTTCACATCAAGTTCAGTACTGAGGGCAGGGGCATAATATAGCTACAGTGTCCGTGAGATCAATAGTGAGCAAGGAAAGCAACTAGCAAACCACGGAGCCAGCACAGAATGCCTTATGTACACTATTTTCATACTAAGTAATCAAAAGGTTTGAGAGGGCATCCAACAGTTTTGGTGCTACATAATTTTCGAGCAAGGCATTTCCTACAGAAGACAAAATGCTCGAACCGAAGACCATTGAAACGGCTTGGTAGCTAATGGTCGAACATAGATAGTTGGGCAGTCATTAGCGCCAAAGCAAGTGGTCCCTGCCACTGACTGGCCATCATTGGCGGATCACCTATGTAACAAAGGCATTGTTATTTATCAGTAATAACCAATTAGCAGAATGGCTAATAGAAATACATGGTTGCATCAGATAATTCATGATGTAAAAGCGAAAATGATACATTTATTCATCAAAATGAGGTTCCGATATTTATAACATGCTTAAATATGCATTACATAGCGATTAAAAGCAGGCAACAATTAATTCAAAACAGTAAAAGCATATAACAAAAGCATGTACATTAACGTAGCATGTTAAGAGCATCCTAGACCTGAAAATTGGCCCTAAAATCGAATTCCCGAGTCTCTTTTATGGCTGAAAATGTCTTTTTTGCTAACTGACACGCCCAGGGCTTTATACGCAAAATAACTCAGCAGGAATAAAGTTGCGTAAAAATACGAAGGACTACAGAAGCTAAAAAGAAAATACACGTGTGCAATAGCGTTTTTGCTCCAGTCCGTTAATGAAACAAGCTGGAACGGGCCGTCGGCCCATCTAACACCTCGCGCAACACCCCCTTTTTTCCAGCAAACAAACTGGGCCAGCCACGCCACTTAGGCCTGTGGGCCGAGGGGGCGACGGCTAGGTTTTCCCAGCCGCCCGAACATCCACCGAAAAAAAGCCGTCCCTGCACACGAGGCGTGGGGGCCGGGGCGGTGTCGTCGGAGCACGTCTCCATCGTGGTGTCGTCCTCATTATCGGAGACCTTGGACGAGCTGGTCGGCAAGCCGACCTCGATCCGCCTGGCACAACGGCTCTGTCGGGTGGTGGCAAGGGCGGCCACCTCGTGTTTCATCTAAGTGGAAAGGCTCTCCCGCAGAGTTTCGTCGCCTGCAGTCATGGTGGATGCAGTGCAAGGGGGGAGGATGGGGAGCGACTTGTGTTGTGGCGTGGAGTTAGTCAAGTGTGGCCATCTTTAAATAGCGGATTCCGGTCTGGTGCGTCAATGCGCCGCGCTGGAGTGGGTTTCTCGGGCGGCGAGCCTGCTTGATGGCGGCATACGGATGGATTGGACATTCAACGGACATGAAGATATCCGTCCCGTCCCGTCCAGTACCACGTCTCCGGCATTGAACGAGCGCGAACACGGGAGACGCGTCGCTGGCGGCGCGCTCGACCGATGTGCCGCTTCAATGGCGGAGTCAGTGAGAGGTCGTGTTCACCCTGAGTTGTCTTCAATATGGAGCGGGGCGCTCTACAGCGGCATGAATGCAGGCACCTGGCGCCGGACGGGAACGCGCACGGGCGAGGGGGGAGGGGGCTTGGGTGGGTGCGGATGGTCAAAAGCGAGCATGGGTGGTGTCCGAATATCCGTAAAGCCCCCAAATTTGTTTTCGGTCTGCGAAAAAAAGTACGTGCTGATCCATGTTGAATGACTTCTTTTTTTTTTTGAAATTCATGTTGAATAACTTCTGCTATGTGGATAACGTGGACTGGCACTCTAAGCTGCAGTGGTTAAGCTAAGCCATTATAGGCAAGTCTGCTGCGAGATCGATACCCCGTTCTGCCATTTTTTTTCCTTTTCACCTTAATCCCGAAAGTCAGGTATCCTCGGAAAATCTCTCAATACCGTCCTATTGCCTTATGCCCAGTTTTGTATAAAATTGCAGTCAAGACTGTGGCAAACAGACTTCGCCTCATCTTGGATGATGTTATTAGTGATGGGCAGAGCGCGTTTGTGCCAGGACGCTTGATCACTGACAATGTATTAGTGGCCTATGAGTGTATTCATGCTATCAAGAGAAGAAAGAAGGGCAAAAATTATACATGTGCTGTTAAGCTGGATATGCTCAAGGCGTATGACCGCGTGGAGTGGCACTACCTAGAAGCCATGCTCGTGCAATTGGGCTTCGGGGATCGTTTTATCAGGCTTATTATGAAATGTGTCACGTCCGTCAGATTCTCGGTTAAGGTTAATGGTGAGCTTCTACCTTATTTTAACCCCTTCAGAGGGCTTCGCCAAGGGTGCCCAGTCTCACCTTATCTGTTCTTAGTCTGCGCTCAAGGATTAACATCGCTCCTCAACAATTATGCGGGTGTGTACATTGATAGAGGCATTCGTGTGAGTATCCATGCACCATGGGTTAGTCATCTCTTGTTCGCTGACGATAGTCTCATTTTTCTTGCTGCCAAGACCCAAAGTGCAGAACAGCTTGTGGAAATATTACAAATCTATGTGGATTGCTCGGACCAGGCAGTCAACAAAGAGAAGAGCTCTATTTTCTTGAGTGACAATTCAAGGCAGTCTCTTCGTGCGCAAAGCAAACATGTTCTAGGGATTGCAGCAGAAGCGTTATCTCGGCTTACCTACAGCCATTGGAAGGATCACCAGCAGTACGTTTCATCATATCAGCGAACGTATCCGCAGCAAGATTAGTGGATGGTCTGAGAGGAATCTAGCCTGTGCAGGGAGGGAAGTCCTGTTGAAATCTATTGCACAAGCTATTCCAACCTATAGCATGAGCTGCTTCTTGCTGACTAAGAAAGTCTGTAAGGAGATCACCTCGCCCATGGCTAAATACTGGTAGGGGAGTTCTATAGACAAACGATCCCTTCACTGGTTGGCGTGGGACAAGTTGACAGAGCCAAAAATCAAAGGAGGTTTGGGTTTTCGGGATCCCCAAATGTTCAACTTAGCAATGCTTGGAAAGCAATGCTGGTGCATATTAACCAAACCTGATTCTTTGTGCTCAAGAGTGTTGAAGGGGAAGTATTTTCCACACACAGATTTTCTCCAAGCCTCGATACCCAAGGGGGCGTCCTCTACTTGGAAGGCAATCATCGCAGGCAGGGAAGCTTTGGAGAGGGGATTAATCCACCGGATAGGAGATGGATCATCACTATCTATCTGGAACGATCCTTGGATTCCGAATACAGTCACTATGAAACCTACTGGTCAATTAGGGGGTCAATTAGGGGCGACGCCCCTTCACACTGTTTCAGAGTTGATAGATGACTATACTGGGAACTGGAATATCAGCTTGATCCGCCAAACTTTCCTTCACCCGGACGCAGAGGCGATCCTTAATATACCCTTGAACAGATCCGGTGGGGAAGATAGTTTTGCGTGGTCGTTGGAAAAGTCGGGCAACTATACTGTAAAATCAGCGTATCGCTCTCTCATGACTCGGAACGAACTCAGTTCTCTAGAGGAAGGGACGAGGACGGACACTTCATCAGCAAATAAACAGTTATGGACCGTACTTTGGAAACTGCGGGTGGTGCCGAAGGTCAGGGTTTTCTGGTGGAGGGTTTTGCGTGGCATCCTGCCAGATTACATGACTTTACAGCACCGTCACATCAAACCACTTGGCCGCTGCGATCTTTGCAAGGCCATGAATGAAGATTTAATGCATGCACTTGTCTCGTGCTCACATGCCAAACAATTCTGGATCGCGGCGAAGGACCGGTTCGATCTCCATCTGCCGAGGCTGCATCCACTAACATGGGCACGGGACATTGTGCTTGATGAGATGTTTACTGACGAAGCTCGTTGTCAGATCATCACGATTATGCATGCAATATGGACCTCGAGGAACAAATGGACCCATGATCAGGAGGGCTTTTCCCCAGGGCAAGCGCTCAAGTGGATCCATGAAGCCCTCGCCATACTCGATCTACCTGACCGTCGACCAGGTGTGCAGACGGGACGGAGTTGGAACCCCCCTGATGCGGGGTGGATCACCATCAACGTTGATGGTTCAGTATTCCCAGACGGGTTGACAGGAGGAGCAGGTGGCGTTGCCCGATCTCACATTTCCTTTGTGGGGGCTTGGTGCAAGCCGCTTGAGGGGGTCTCTGATCCTTTCATTGCTGAGCTTCTAGCGTTTCTGGAGGGTGTGATCTTCGCTCATCTACGCGGGATGTCACATGTGATAATGCAGGTCGACTGCATGGAGCTGGTCACCCAATGGAGTTCGCGCAGCAACTCAAGATCTATTGCAGCGCCTATCTTTCAAGAACTAGAAGCTTTAGTCCTTAATTTTGTTTCTTTCTCGGTTCAGCATGTTAGTAGGGAACTTAACTTCCCGGCCCATCTGTGTGCACAGCGTGCGTGTGCAACGGAGGGCACGGACTGTTGGTGATTTGAACAAAAAAAACAAACAAACCGCATGATCATTCGTTAATAAAGTCAGAGTTCAATGCAAAAAAAAAAGATAACGTGGTGGTTTGGATGTATGTCGGTGATTTGAGCGTGGCATTGGAGATGCCCTAGGCCTAAGTTTCCCAAAACAAAAGAGTTGTTGACTCTTCTGTGGGTCTGGAGTTTGACTTAATCCGCACGCACGCTCGCGAGATCCATCGGCCGTCCATAACGATCATACGAGGTCGGCTGCGTATACTACATATTATACGCAGACGCACGTAACGCCCGACCCAATTCCAAGTTGATTCCGAGTCCACGTGCATATGGCGGACGCCATCACGCCGGGCTCGCTCTCCAGCGCCGCCGCCATGCAAGCCGCGCCGAGATCCTGCACCGGCTCCCCACCAAAGAAGCGTACCGTCTCGCCGCCGTCTGCCGGCGGTGGCGCGCGGTGCTCCGCCAGCCCACGTTCCTCTGCCGCCACCTCTCCCCGCGGCCGCTGCCGCTCCTCGACGACGGCCCGTCCGGCTTCATCGTCCAGCCACGCGGCAAGATCGGATACTCACACCTCACTCTCGTCGCCACCAACCCTGGCGACGGCTTCCCCGTCAGATTCCCCGTCCCCGATAGGTACATGGATCGCCTGCCTCCGCAACGGCAAATCGTCCGAGTTCCACGGCCAGATCCGACGCCCGCCCTCCTCGACAAGGGCGCCGAAAAATCAGTTTTCCGCCTTCTCTACTCCACCGGCGCCGACGATGAAGACGACGTTCCTTATGTGTCCGAGTCTGAGTCCGAGTCCGAGGACGTCGCTGCTGAAGCAGAACAGCCGGTGGTCGGCAGCTTGTTCGACGGCTCTGACTCTGAGGACGACGCCGCTGAACAGCAGGCTGCGGTCGTCGCCCCTACCGCCACGGTGATAGATGTCGCCGAGCCGGACACTGTGCCCTCGGAGCATCCCGACACGCCGCCGGCATCAGAAGTGCACGTGGAGGACTACGTCGTCTTCTTTGAGAAGACCGTCCCCATGCTCGACATCTCCATCGTCGCATCCCATGGCCGACTCTTGCTGGCCCGCAGCCAGAGCGGGTACTATGTGTGCGACCCAGCCGCGAACCGCTGGCTGGCGCTCCCGCCATCAACCATCGCACCGGACAGTGACGCCAACCGCGGACTCGAGTACCACGTCGACGCGTCCACCGGCAACACGGTCTTCACGGTGGTCCTTCTCCTCCGGCGCAGGCTCCGCCGCGGGCTCGTGGAGACCTTCTCGTCCACGACTGGCACGTGGAACGTGCGGGAGCTCCGGTCGGAAGGCGTGGCGCGCTGCCTCGGCGCCGCATCCCCCGGCGTCCACGACGGCACGTGCTTCTACTGGCTCAGCCGGCGCAAGGGCCGCATCGTCCGCTACGACGCCGCCCGCGGCCGCGCCTCGGTGCTGCGCGAGCCGCCGGAGGCGGAGCAGTCCAGGTGCCGGGTGGGGCGGGCGCTGGGCACGGCGGGCGCGCGGCTCCGGCTGTGCGCGTTCGACATCCGCGACGAGAGGGGCGACTCGATGCTCCCGCACGACGGCCTGGAGGGCGTGCACGGCGTGTGGGTGATGATGGAGGGCGTGCCGTCGTCGTGGCGGCGCGTGCACGAGGCGTTGGTGGAGGACATATCGGTGTGGTACTTCCTGTCGCTGCACAACCACGAGACGCCGGTGGACTTCGCCGGTGCGAGCGGCGAGTTCATCGTGGTGGACAAGGGCAAGCGCCTGCTGCGGTACGACCTCGACAGCGGCCACAAGGTACCCCTCTTCAGCCTCTACCGGGACGCCGGCCGGCTCGGCGCGCTCTACCGCGGCTACCACGCCTTCGCCTTCTTCCGCTGAAATTAAGGACCCTTCACTCTTTTTTTTGGCAGAATAAATTAAGGACCCTTCTTAATTAGTTCAATTTGGTGTTTAATTCGAGAGATAACTTCGATTTGGTAGTACTAAACAAACAGCCCCAAATAATTTCGCTATGTTCCTGTGACTTTGCCGACGTGTTTGTGTTTTTTCTCTGCCCTCTAGATGGTTTGAGGCTGAACTCGAAACTCTCGAAACTGAATTTAGAGGTAGCGATTGGTTTGGGGCTGCACTCGAAACTGAATTCAACTCAGTTATATGCCGAACGTTCCTTATCAATCAGATATCCTGTCTAAAATTTATGATAAGTGCGAGCAGAATCAAAGAATTTGTGAATTTTCTTAACATAAGAACTTGTATATAATTATTTCTCTAAAAAATTGTACATAATTATGAAAAGAAGATAAGTGCATATTTCTGGTAATTGCTCTTGATGTCTTGAGCCTGAGCTCATCTACTCCGGAATGAACACTAAATTAGATAAAAGATAGGAGTAGTAAACAAAAAAAAACATGAATTTTTGAAAGGGGTTATCTAGGACATATTTAGATGTGCCCTAATTATTGCACACATAAGTGACTCAATTAAACATTAAGAAAGAAAAGGAAAAAAAATACCTGCATGAATCTTTGTGTAAAATCAATGACATAAAACTTAGCCTTAGTTTGATTTAGGAAGACCTTCTTTTTATGAAACAGCAAAATACATCAGTAGTATTGGAGGTACTACAGTATAAAACCAGGGCCGTCTTCAGAAATTTTGGGGCCACGAAAATCAAAATAGGGCTCTAAATTTGCTAAAAGAATCAATGTAAGTAAAGCGAATTTTTACTTAATTATATAACTTCAAATATGTGTTATTTAATATAATATTTATATAATATATCATATCCGAACTCTTTTCAGCACGGGAATCATACCTCCTTCTAGGATACATGATTGATGATTCTTCCTGCTTTATAAAACATACACAAGTAACATGAATGAACTTACACTATGAATAAGACTTTATAGCTAATAAAATAAAAAAAGACTTTATCTTGATGTAAGATTTTGAAAAAAAAAAGTTTAACAAAAAGTAACATACACTAGCAAAATAAGATCAAGCCTCCTATGAACAACTTACGCTGACAACGGCCTGTGCAGCAACTATGCGGTGTATATGGAAATTTAGGAATCTCGTGCTTTTTAATAACGCCATTTGAATGTCTGTGAATCAGGCGGTAGGGAATATACTAAGAACAGTCAAAAACTGGATGATTCTGTCCTAGTTTTACTTTGCCTTTCGATTTGTTCATGCTTGAAACTTGCCTGAATCGATGTATGGTTTCATTATGAGTTAATGGAACCCGAGAACACCTCCTTGTTATTCTAAAAAAAAAGCCTCATTAAAAGCCTTCTAGGAAAAAAAACATACTATAAAATAATTCATAATCATTAAGGAAAAGAATGCAATGTCAAAGATCCAAGGATCTTAAACAGGTTCTCATTCAGGAACATTCGCCCTTAATCTTGCAAATCACAAAGTCGTTTCATATCAACTCCATTAACATATTTCTAGAAATAAAGAACTTGGATAGGATTTTGTAAACAGATTAGCGAGATATGTATGACTTCGTTTGCAGAATATCTTTTTTCTAGAATACTTCGTTTGCAGAATATCAGTCTCCTCATTTTTTCTGCAACTCATGAGCATAAGATAATCTTTGCTTGTAAACTAATCTAGGGGTTTCAGAAGTTATGTCGATATGCAGCAGAGAGTCAGAGAGCTTGCAGTACTGAATTCAGCCTTTGTGTTGGCTTGAGTACTGTCCTTGGTATACTAGCCGAACAATCTTTGATTTTTCATTAGCTCACCCAACAAACACCCAATAACAAACAATAGTCGCACATTGAGTTGTAATCACATCATATACAGCACGAGCACGCGCACAATGACAGAGGCACCAACTAACAAAAATTTCCAATCTTTTTACACACACCACCAACATCGCTCGGATCAACAGCGAAACGCCCGCGAGCTCGACCATTTACGAGAACTCGAAGCGCATGAGGAGCTTGACCGAGCGCAGCGCCTCGCCGTCGCGGGCGTAGAGCCTGACGGAGCGTATCCCAGACCGGAGCTCCCACACCGGCAGGCAGGTCTGGCCGGCGAAGTCGTCCTTCTGGTGGTTGTCGGACTCGTGCACCTCGACGCGGAGCAATGCGAGCTCCGGCACGGACAGCGGGAACTCGAACTCGTGGTCCCACGTCGGTATCCAGTTGTCCATGATCACCTTGGTCTCCTTCATCATTGTGTCTGCAACAACCCCTGCTATACCCACCTGCACTTATTTTCCAGACATTAGACATACAGTTTTCAGTAAGTAATTAGATCACATTTCATCTCACTGATCAATTAGCTGATGCATGAGGAAAGGACTGACCCTTGCATAAAAGTCTGGTGGCGAGCACTTGTCGAAATGCGTCTTGCGGAAATCGAATCGCCATCCGTCTCCCATGTAGACAGTCACCTTCAGATGGTAACGGCATCGAGAAGAAAACAAGTTACATACTGAAGTTACTGTAGCAAATCCGGCAAAAAGAAAATATTGCATACCGGCAGAAACTTAGCACGGTGTGTGGTAATTTTTGTTCGTTTGGTTCGTCATAAAGGAAAAAAGAAAGCTTCACTTCACCTTGAGCCTTGTCTTCACTGGTAGTTTGGATCTAGGGTCAAACATTTTATCCGTGTTCATAAGAAAATCAGGCTTTTTCACATAGCCACAACCGCCGTTTGCCCGGAACATCCCTTGAGTCAGCCATAGTTTCCTTCCATGGCCCTGCGGAAACCCAGAAAATTTCAAAGTCAAATTTGGAAACGCTTAGTTTCGGTGACCTCGGTTTTGTGGACAAATAAGATAAATATACTGCACAAGCCTGAAGAAAATGATAGATGCTACCTGCATGTTTGCTGCAACCATCTGAGCTCCATATCTCCAGCCCATCAGCGGATTGTAATTGGACGAAGTAATGCGCGTTGTCTTTGGGAAAATCCGTAGCAAGTTCCTCTGTGTAAACCTGAAAGAAATTTACCAAAGATTCATTAATCCACCGTATTAACTTAAATCTTATTCAGCGAGCGCTGAAGAATCAAAATGTCAGACGAAAAGACACTTAAATTCATCCCACTTTATAATTTCAGATCCATGAGTAATGGTGGCCTTCTCGTATGCCGCCTCCCCCAAGCTCATCCGAGACACTTTCTCGGGATCAACCTTGAGATCCTGATCCATGTCGTGCTTTCTCCGGGTGAGGCTGATTGAGATGAGACTTTTATACTCCCCGTTAACCCCCAGTTGTACCTTCTTCTCCATCTCTTCATCCTCTTCCACATACCGCTCGGTGTCCTTCTCTGAAACCTGCACATCGGATTCACAGCTGTTACATCATAGACCTGAATATATTTAGGTTGTCCTAGTGCAAAATTTGCGACCATTTCATCACTGTATTTTAGGCTTCCAATAATTTTTAGATCAATGTAATAATTTAAGTAAATTCCACTTTTACCCCTGAGTTGCGACTTTCTGAGAGATTTTACACTATTAAAAAAAATTCTTGCTACATTTTTATCTTGTCGCAAATTTTACCTAATTTTATTTGTTTTCACCAAACTGAAAAACTGGATATGTCTGTCTAGTCAATTGTCACATCTTCCCGACACATGCATCTGTATTGTTAGTTTGCCAAATAGTAATGAAATAGGGCAATAGTCATTACAAAGTCAGAACTAAATGTAAAATGTGGCAAAAAGAAACTAAACAGGGTAACTTTTGTCACAAGATTGCAACTACAAGGTAAAACCTTGAATCTTGTTTAATGATTTAGGTATATATTTTCTCAAAACTATATCATTACTTGTATATTTCATATTTTCCACACATAGAAAGATAATAAAGGGCAAGTACGGCAGACTGGAGAATACCTGGCGAGCAGTAGCCACCTGAGCATTGTTATCTGGGATCTCGTCCCCCCAAACGCTCTCCTCCTCTGTGCTACCGTTTTGGGCCTCCTCCTTGCTGCTCTTGGTTTCAAGGTACTCTTTTGGCGGTTTAGTTGATATGATGATCTTACCCCTGAGGTCCTCGGGGGAAGGGAATACGGGCATTGCCTCGGACTCCGAGAGGTGGAGCAAGTCCCCGAATGTCTCCTTTATCATCTGCGACATGATCAAACATGCATGGTCATCATCCGATCCTCCAAAAATTGCAGGGAAATTCAATTCTCTTCAAATACTTTTTAAAACTTTTTTCTACCAAAAATATATGGAAATGCTAAAATCTGATGTTAGATTTTTAGACATGGTAAATCAAACATTTTACATGGCAACTTATATTGGCGTGACCGCGTGAGGACGACAAATTTAGTTTGCAAGCACGGCAATTTCCTGGCAAAAATAATAAAATAATAAAAATTGAACGGAGCCAGATTTGCCGTGCTCGCGAACTAAACTTGTCTTCTTCGACGAACATAACTTGCCATGAAAAAATGTTCGATTTGTCTTGCCTAAAAATCTGACGTTGGCTGGATATTCAGGTCCAAAATATAACTCCCATAAAATAAAGAATTAAAAAATGCTGCAGCCTAATCTGGCCTTTGATAAGGCATGACATTTTATCGAAGTCCAAACCTAAGGTTCACCGGAAAAAGGAAAAGAAGACCAACTAAGTTTTGGCATATTCTTTTTATCAAATCTCCCCCTGAATCTCGGAATTAAAGAGTGTAGAGATGAGGAAAAGGCCAGTTAGATTGGGGAACCCGGGAACATACCTTTGCTACTTTGGCTTGAAGATGCGGAGTGAGGTGATCTTCGAGGGTGAGGATGACGGGGTATGGGGAGGAGACGAAGGCGTGCTCTTTGACAGTCTCCAGGCATTTCATCAGGTCCACCGGCGACGTCCATGTCCTGCAAAACGCAAATCCACGTCACATCACTGGTCAAAGGTTTGCCACAACGGCCACCGCCATGGTCGCCGTTGCGGCGTCACCGGGCGTTCGTGGTGACGACGGTGAATCCCCCAAAATATTCCGTAACTTGGGCCTGCAATTGGGTCGATTCTATGGTAACTTGGGCCTGCAATTGGGTCGATTCTATGGTAACTTGGGCCTAACTCTGGCCATTTCAACACGATCCTGTAAAATAATTCCCAGAACATTGTTGTTGATCAATAAAGTACAGCGAAATTCTCTATAAAAAGATATCGTTTTCACTTGTTCTCAATCAACAAATAAAACACTTCATTATCAATTGTTCTCAAGAAAAAGAAACTTCATTTTCACCTTTTAAAAGGTTCACACCATTAGGCTTAAGCTGGGCCCTGGCGGTGTCATCCAGAACACCAAAATTATTCTAACGTGCCAAAAAACATTCCGTCGCCTTCAGTCACGTTCTCTCTAGATGAAGGAGACGTTGTCTTCAGCCTCATCATCATCGATTGACGTCTAATCGTGTGGTTGTTCTAGTTTCGTTTTCCTTCGGATTGCGAACGATTGAATGACCCATCAATTTTTTCAGGTGTGTATGTCGAGCCCGAGTGTCGTCCGGTAGCTGATTTTTTTACCGACAAGTGCAAGTGAAAATAAAAAGTTCATCCGTGCAACTGGTACCTGCCGTGGAGGACCTCGACGTCGTCCTTGGCGGCATTGGGCCAGAGGTCGAGCTCGATGACCCTGACGCCGTCGCGGAGCGCCTTGGCGATGGGCGCCTCGCTGCACCCGCTGCTCAGCTGGTTCCCCGTCAGGTACGAGTTGTGGCCCGTGTAGATGAAGTAGTGCGACAGCGGCAGCCCCATGTCATCGTGAACCTGCACGCACGCACCAAATTTGGTAAATAATCCAACTGTGAGATAGCTCCCCGGTACCAACTGTGAGATAGGCGTATATACGGCCAAGAGTACGGTTGCAGCTGCCAAATACGTCCAATAATACGCAATCATACGTCAGAGTCGGGCCGATCGAAGGATCCACGCACACAACCGTCCAAACATTCTAGTTGGGCCACCTAAATACTTAATTCATATGATTTGTTTTCTCTACTATAGTGAAGAAGTGATGATATTTTCCAAGAAATTAATTCTCTCTGGGACTTAAATAGCTTTGGTGGTTGAGGAAAGAATGTTTCTGAGGAAATGTTAACCAAGACAATAATTTAGCGAAGGATCTACACATATATGTGGGGCGCCCAAACATCGCTATTGGACAATTAATTCATTCCGCAAAAAATAAAGAATGATAGGAGTAACGAAATAAGTCATTTCCAGCATTTTTTAGGCTGACCTTTGTTTTAGCTCACCGGCCATGATAGTTTGGACCATCAAGTGTATCTTGTAAAATGTAAAACAGTAGACCGCGAGTTCAAGAAAGTTGAAAGATCATGTTGTCTCTAGTATTCAAGTTGATAGACGGATGCTATTTTGGTCAGTAGCTAACTGAACTATAATGATACAATATATTTTTTTTTCGTTTTTTATCACTTTGTTCCAAGGGCAGTTGCAGCTGGAGTATGTCCAATAACAACCCCACCCATACTTCAAGACCAGACCATGTGAGACCCATAAAATTCTGCACAGATGACGAGCTTGGTGACCAAACATGTCTATTGAACCACCCATGTTGCGGTGTGCTTTATCAAAAATGTTGCGGTGTTGACTGAACACGTCGTTGCGTTCTTATTTGGATGCTTCCATATTCTAGATGGAAATAGATGTACTAGTTCAAGGACACTCTAACAATGCGATCAACATTCCATTTCATCCGGGAACTTTTTTGATAAACAAATAATCACTAGGCATAGTAAGTTAAGCAACCAATAACACTAGTTCAAAGGGTGTCTTAGTTCACTAAGTACCTACACCTCCTGTCCTTCAGTTGTTTAACCTCACATGTTGCACGCATGGTCGTTTATGTGATGCTTTTCAGAAAAAGTTTGAAGCTATAATACACGTAAATGCTTGTGAAAACGTGGGAAGTGGTCCAATTTGATAGCTTTATGCACTGGCAGCAGGTCAAAACTGCTCCAAAGTGTAAAGTGTTTGCTTGTTTATAAGCGGAACCTTATCTTCCTCACACACGTCCAACGGAAGCAGATAAGGTTAAGAACTCCTCTGCTGATCCTTATTCGACTATAAAGTAGTTGTAGTTCTGAATTGACAGAGTGCGTGCATCTCATGAAATTAAAAGTTGCGCAAAACTGTGTGTAGTTTCAAGAATTAGAAATGTAGTCGCGCAGTTCTTGCAATATCATCACACACGAGTTTTTTTTTCCCCGCAAAAGAAAAAAATTGACATGGAATCTAAATCCTACGGCTTGTATGGCCTGACTCGGATTTCATAACTAAGATTTGACAGATTCTCTGTCAAGTTTACAGAAGAGATATTAAACAACATGGGTATTCTTGCAATCAATCACCCAAAAAAAAAGCAATTCTCATGGGTATTAAACAACTTCATCATCTTATGGTGATGATTACCAAACGTTCTAGCAAGGTCTCTTCTAAATAACCGATCCAGAGAAGCAGAAACAGAAGACTAGAAATCCTTGTGGCTACTTAGAGCTAGTACTACGTGGAAAGATCCTAATTTTGGTGTCACTCTCTAGCATGGGGGACACAGCACAAGCACAACACTGCTGCATGATCCATACACCAGGGACATTGCACATGTGCCTAACCTGTTTACCAACAGTACTCGTGACTCCATTTATGACTGTTCCGTGTTGACATAAATGG
The DNA here is from genome assembly GCA_032464435.1 of Aegilops umbellulata. Lineage (NCBI taxonomy): Eukaryota > Viridiplantae > Streptophyta > Magnoliopsida > Poales > Poaceae > Aegilops > Aegilops umbellulata. The sequence continues at coordinate 63,227,933 of CP136054.1, read as the reverse complement.
AGGAGCTAAATCACGTTTGCAGAAACCACCCTATTTGTTTATAAAATATTTTCTAGTACTCGACTTTGTTACTGTCCTAGCCATATCTGACCAAGAATCAATCAATCAGCAGAAATGATTTTAGAAAGAGAAGTAAATTAATCAGCCCGCTATTAATCAGTATGGTTAGAACATTCTATTGCACTGCCGAGAACCAAGTTTATGTATTTACTAGTAGAGAAATATTTCAGGATCTTTGTGCAATTCAAACACTGGAAAATCGTAGAAGCTGTTGTATTGGAAAAGTTCTTTCTGACATTTTTTAAAGAAGAAGATAACAGTTTTGATTAGTATACGGGCGGATGGATGGAGGTGTAGGCAGGTGGCGAGCTTACGTACCCCACGGCGAGGATGGAGGGCGGCGTTGGCGTCGCTGCAGAGCCACCGGTGCAAGCCCTCGACGGTGAGCCCGCCGCCCTTCTTGAGCAGCCGGTGCTCCGCCGCGAAGGCCAGGACCTCCCTCGAGGCCGCCTCGACGTCGTCGTCGCCGGACTCCCCCTGCACCTCCAGGAGGAACCTCCTGAGCGCCTCCTCCCCGAGCGCGCCGCCGCCGCCGTCGGCGCCGGCGTACGCCTCGTACACGTCCCCGATGGCCTCCGACGGCTCGTTGGACGCCGGGCGGAACCGCCTGAGGAAGCAGCACACCCGGTACGTCGTCATGGGCGGCCTCGCTCCACGGACGTATCGCCGGCCCTCTATGTACAGGCAGCTAGCTAGGGTGAACTGATTCTGGTTTGGCGCGTATGTGGGTGCTAAGCTAGCTGGTGCACATCTCTGTGTGTATATGGTGTGTCGTGTGTGTGCTCGCAAGGTCTCTTCTTGTTATGTATCGAGTGTCTCGTTGGTTGGCGACGATATTAAAAGCAGCTCGCCACCAAAAACAAGTACAGGTGTGACAGGTAATAAAAATAATCCAGCGTATCACTGACACGTGGCTCTAACCTCACCTGTCGTCTCTTCTCCTGCATGCTGGATGAGACTGTAAAAAATGCCTGCATAGAAAGAACAAACAGTTGATTTAAATCCTATAAGATTTGAATTTATTTGATTGCATCACAGAAAAAACAAAAAAAAAATTCTTAGATCTTTAGGTGAATGCTAGATTTCTTACGAAATGTAGTGCAAATGGTTCCTTGGAGAGAAATTGTATATAATTCAATCCTATGAATGAAAGATCAGTGCAGAAATAGAAGTCGTAGGACTCTAATCCTCCGAAAATTCTACGAAAAATCTTTTGAACCAAAAAGGCCGTGAAATGTTGCATAGAAACACAAGCCGCCTTGCAAGGCTCAAAGGGCCATGGCCCGCCCAGGGTTGGAGCAATAAATGAAGCTTATCCCATAACAAATGTATTATTTTTAATTTGGTAGCAGTGTTTGTATATCCAGCCCGCCCAAACATTTTTTTGGTCGCTCCGCCACTGCGCCTGTAGTCAAAGTTTTATAACTTTGACCACTAATAGTATGTATGGAAGTATAGAAATTTGTCATGTAAGATATTTTACTTGCGTTGCAAAATAATTTGTGTCAAATATTTTTCTACTAATCTTGCAAGCATTTTCTAAGTAAAAAAATGTATAGTCAAAGTCGTACCTTGAAGCTTGTGAAAAATATAACTTGCCATAGGGCATCTCCAACATGCACCCTCAAACCACCCGCAACCGTCAAGACTACACGGTCCGGACGTATTTTGTCATCCAACGCGGTCATGTATCCGTACGTGGCCTGATTCGAGTATCCTTTTTCCCGCAAACTGAAAGCAAAGTAGGGGGCGGGAGGGGGACTTTGTGGGCACCCAAACCACTGCCACGTACGCGTCCGACAACCTTACCCCACCCAAAATCCTCTGCCGCGCTTTCTTTTCAACGAACGTGCTGCTTTCCGTGCCCATTAAAGTCAGCCCTAAGCATTGCGGGCATCGTTGGCATTGGCCGCGGCGGCCCTCTGCACCGCACGGGAGGTAACGGACCGGCTCCTCCGCGAGCGTCAGACGGCGGCAGAAGAAGACTTCCCAAGGGGAGGGGGGGGGGCACACCCTTTCGCCGCTGTAGGGACGATGGCGGTGCGGTTGGGCAGTGCGGCCAAGGGTTGTCGAACTAGTCCCCACTCATCCACGGACGGATACGGTGTTCGGTTTGAGATTTCAGCAGTGTAGATGCCCTAATTTCCTAAACCAATGGTCTATACTCTCTCTAGTCCTCTAGCAGATCTGTCTCCCATTATAAAGCCAGCCTAGGCAAACCGGTCACCCCCGAGAGTGCAGCCATTGTCATCGGCCGCTCTCCGACGCGTCATATCAAAATTTTTAAGGCGTGCTTTTTGTCGTGGTACCTGGATGACTTTCCGCCAAATGAAATTTAAAAAAGTTGTTACACGCGAGTGGAGCGGATAAGGCATGCAGTCACGCTCTGGTGTTGGGTGCGGCTAGCTGCATACAATCTCTCTTCGATTACGAGCGCGTTTGCGCATCAGTGCATGGGGGCATGCAAGATTATACAATGAGCATGCGTTTGACGGCAACGGAATCGTCGCTAGTGATGGCAATCGATCTTTTCCCGGCCATCATCAAGCACCATTCCGGCTGGTTAACGGTGAGTGCACGATGCCTATTGCCTATGCCATGGCGGCCCCGGCCGGTCGGCCACACACTCAGGCGATCGACGACGACGATCACACGGTGACACTGGTACGTGGGCCCGCGTGACCCTGCGCAGCGTGTGTTTGTTTGTTACTCTTTTCTGGGTAGACGCAGGGTAAAGCGAGAGCGACTTGTCCAAATGGCCGTTTTCAAAATACAGTGGCGGCACAAAAGGACAATTAGCACGCGGGGTCAGTACTGTCCCCTTCGTGGGTCACTGCTTTGATCCTCTTTTTGCACCACACGCTACCTCCTCAGGTACGTACAATGTATGAAGGTCAGGAGTACCTTTGGTGGTACTGTTATAATTGTTACGTACAGTCGTGAGGTTGCAAGTTACCCGCAAAAAAAAAAAAGAGGTTACAAGTTTAACCTAGCTACCGTTATCAACCTCGGTCAACCGGAGCGACATAAGTTCGCTCTATCGGACATATCGTTCTTCTTAGGCGAGTGTTGCCAATATTCCCGTGGCAGCCTGGATAATGCGATGGTTTTTCGGTGTGTACTCTAGTAGCGGCGAAGGTGCTCGAGTGCCCGGCCGGGTGTGCTGTGGGGTGTTGGCCTTCCCGCGTCTTGTATGTGCCATGGTGCTTTAATACTAGGCTAGCTAGACGCTGTTTAGGTTTTTACGCGGTTATGGAAAAAATACGTCTCCACCCTCGTGAGAACCCTAGTCGGCATGCACCATCATTATCCGCCACCTCCCTCCCCATACCAGCCCTTGAACCATCCCTTCTCCCATGCGGAGGCGAGGGCCTCTCCATCAATGCGGTCATATCTTCTAGTCTACCCCGCTGCCACTACCTCCAGCCTTACTAGGGTGGCAGTGGATCGCTAAAAATGTCTACGAAGGCATTCTTCCCGATCACGGTGGAGTGGTGACATCTGGTTATCATCTTATTAGGCCACAGTCTATATACCGGTTTTGCTGTTTGTCTTATCTGGGTTGAGCTTTAGCCCCATGGTGTGTAGTACACCAACCCAATGATGCACGAGGCCCATCATGTGTGGCACACAAACAATCGGTGGGGCACACAAACAACCGGTGGGGCGTCGCTCATTTGGCTGGTGTACGACGCACGATCATGTTGCCAGGACGGTTGCACTTCGATGTTGCATGAGTATGCCGCGATAGGGATGTCCACGGTCTGATCTCGGATCGTTCATGATGGTATGTCAGTATAGTCAGATCCCATGCTCCTTGGAGGCTGCTCTCCCCTTGCTACCACCGGTGGTGGTGGAGCTTTTCCTCCTTTGGACGTGCGAGCGGTGGCTCACTATTTTTGTATCTAGTCTTTATGTGTCGGCGCTACAATATCACAAACCATTGTTGCGAGCATGCAAACGGTTCCCGTGAGAGAAGCTGGATTAGCGGATTCTAGTGGTCGTTCATTGTGTTGCCATCTCCCCATGCTGATAAGTGGAGGCATACTGTAGGAGGTAGAGGAATATTGATTCAGTCTGATTGGTGATGATCTTTGTCGAGTCGGTTCGGCAAAGGAGGATTCAGTGGTGGCCTTGGCGGACATCTCTGGAGGACACCATGGTTGATTCACTCATAGTACTAAGTGGAACAATTGTTAGAAGATCTACCATCAAGATGGTGACTAGAACACAATTTGATATCCAGGGTGTGAAAACCTACATTCTAGCCTGCACTAGTTGGACCTGGCGACAATAACTTGTTTCGTTTCCTTATTGAAGGCATTTTCTTTGTGTTGATGCTTTAGCCTCAATTGGTTGGACCTGATACCCGGAGTGAAAATCTTTGTGGACTAGGATGGGGAAGGAGGGAGCGCATTAGGTCATTCTCTTAACTTCTATTCCCAAAAGGAAAGGTAAATCTCCGAGGTAGATCATTAAGCAACATTGGAACTTAAATCCTATAAGAATGCTGACATTGCTTAGTTGCATGAACTTGTAAAATTTATGAGCATGTTTGGCTCATCACTAACTATGGAAAACCGTGGCTTGCACGGGGGAAGTGTGGCGAACAAAATAACCACTATAAGTGTGAAAAGATTTGCAAAAGAAAAAACAAAGCCTATCACATTTAGACCATATAGCTAAAGGGTGTGGCTAGGCATAACTGGAGCAATGGATTAAACACAAGGGTAAGGTATTGTGGCATGACTAAGATTAAGCGTGGCAACCTCGCTACAAACCAAACATGCCATATATCGTCAACATACATGACAAAAATATGGCCCACCCACTTATTTAAATGAATAATAAAGATGTATCAGACTTAGAAGGCACTAATCCGAAATTGTGCAACTTTGAGCTCAAACAGATGTACCGTGTAGGTGTAGCTTGCTTAACGCCTTACATGTAGGGACAACAATGGCAATGGGATCCCATACCTGCCAAACTAATGGGGGGGGGGGGGTTCATCTATTAGTGGGTGGGGATAGACAAAAACTTTCCCCATGGGGATATTTACTGAATTTATTTATTCTCCGTAGGGTAAAACAGAGATAGGAACGGTATATGATTCCTCAGACCCGATACCCATCAGGGACCCGTTTTTAGATATGTCATGTAGGACCATGTATATTTCTACACACACACAGTGATCAACCCTAAAAAAGTTACAAACAAATTAGTAAAACAACAAAAAGCCCTAAAACAGTCTTAGTCCTACCCCGCGACCTCACCTCAGGAAAAGCGTATGTTCAAACTATTCTGTACTTTGTGTGGAAACATGCTCGTTATGGCTTGTTATGTGTTCACTAATGGTGCATACGACATATTGTGGCTACCTCTCACTATTAGTGCATTTTGTCATTGTTTTATTCACATGTATATTGTTGCTTAAAGACTCCCATATAATATACAATATGTTTATCTCCATCACCAGAGGTCGTCTCATGCACTGATGTATACATGTCCTCCATGGATACAACAAGAAATACAAGGCAAATAATAGTAATTTTAATATTAGGACTAAAACTTATCATAATCTATGACATAAATCTTAAATCTTATATACTTAAATAGTTGATCTTCACTACTTCTATTTATCTCAACATGCACACATGCCACATCATCACACATGTCACATCATCAACTCCACTACTTTTATTTCTCTTAGTATGCATGCATGAAAATGCTACCTATACTAATTCCTTCAATATGCACACATCTTACTTTATCAACCCAGCTAATTTTATTTCTCTTAACATGCATGAGAAATACTACCTAATAAATATTTTATCACTATATAACAATCAAATACAAAAATCATATGTATTTTGAATCTTTAGTCTCATATTCAAATTCAAATTAAACAAATTTCATCAAAATAATATGTTGCAACCAATTCCCGCATGTTTCCGACGCAACGCACGGGGTGTAATCTGGTTGCTTAAATTTTTTTGGCACTAATTCTACAATATTCCTTTTAGTTTTGCTCGCTTCAGTACTTGTAGTCGTCATTGGGTGATCTGCGGACCTGGATGTATTTTTTATTATTTTTTGATGCTCATTATACTCCCATGTCCCATGATTAAACATGAATAGATCGGAAATATTCTCGAAAAAAAAGATAGGGGGGGGGGGGGGCTACCTAACAGTGCAAGGTAGCCTAACCTTGGGACAGAACTGAATGGAATCTTGCGTACCTATACTTGCAAAATATCACTCTCCTAGGTATATACGTGTCCAGATATCCACGACATGATGTTGATTAATTGGAAGACCCATTGATTTGACAATTCGTACACACTAAGTTAATTAGTAGGTAAAGATGCGCTAGTTTACTAACCAGGACTCTGTCAAGTCATCTTATCGGGGATATCAGTTAATTAGGTGATAACATAGTAAGCTAGGTAGGCGGGAATATATTAGGCGTGCACATACCTTAGCCGTCCAAGTGTCCCATGCTCCTGTGCTTTGCTCAAATTAAGGATCAAGCTGCGTGATTCTATTTGGCCTAATTGTCAGCTTGATTGATTTGTTTATTGTGTGTACGTATTGTTTACCAGCTGATCGATGCGAGCTTGATTTTTATTTTCAGCTCAGGCTAAAAATGAGTATCCAGTTGTTTTGCATCAAACTGAGTGGTTATGCCTCGCTGGCTAGTAGACTAGCATACTTGGATCATGATTCATGAGCGATATGATGCTTTTGTACATTTGACATTGTCAACTATGGGTGTTATGCCAATTGGTTAACATATTTGTGAACTTAAGTCACCATTATTTGGTTGATTGTGAGAATGATGTTTCGTAATTAAGCTATTATATATATTTTTCCAAGTGCGGTAACTGGAAATTTTTGAAATAGGCTTTCGCTCCGCTTTATAGATAAAGCAAAGGTCCATACAACCAACATCCAGATAAGCCATAAAGGCGACGGCTGGGGCAACAAACACAATAATGCCCAAGGAGAAACATAAGAGAAAGAAAAAACAAGGCCACCTAGTGGCGGTCGACATGCGAAGCTAAGATGACGAAAGCCGACGTGCCGAATCCACGAGCGCATCCAACATGGTGTCTAGACGCTCGCGGTCGATCGTGCTGCCTAGTAAGTGGGTGCCATTGCTGCAGAAAAGCAAGGAGTTTGAACAAAGAGTCAGATGCCTGCCTCGGGAACAACTTCTCAATCACCATTTTAATTCTTGTCGTCCAAAGAGTCCATGACATGGCCGCAAAGATTAGCCAGAATATGCGGCAGTGTCGTCCTGGCATGGAGGAAGTCCACGAGATCCAGGGCGCCTTAGTGCCTCACGGACGAATTGCCAAAGGACCCGAGCCGCCGTGCATGAGAATATGATGCGGGTCGTAGTCTCAGGGACCCTGCATAAAGGGCAAAGTCCATCACCCGGGCCCTGTCGCTTGAGCACCTCGGTCCCCGAAGGGAGGCGATTTCTAAGAAACTGCCAAACGAAGATCTTTATCTTCAAGGGCATGGGGGCCTTCCACAAGTTAGATGTCCAAGAGATAACGGGGAGGCGCCCTAGAGCCTTGTATGCGGATTTGACAAAAAACTCATCCGAAGCTTAGAGCCGCCATGATACAGTGTCCGGATAGTCCGACAACACTGGCGGCAGGGCTGCCAATAGTCTAGTCCATTCGACATGCTCTGCCTGCCCAAACATCCGACGGAACCGGATATCCCACTGTCCCGAACGCGATGCCTCGGAAACTAGGATAGACAAGTCCGTGCATCTATAGAAAAGGGTAGGGAAGCCCACCCTGAGGGTCTCGGTACCCATCCATGGGTCTAACCATTGGGTCCCGTCCCCATTACCTATAGTGAAGGAAATCTCAAGGCGTATATCCTCCTTTATCTTTTGGTTGGATCGCCAAAACTGGGAGCCTCCCGGTCGTGAGCACGCCAGGAGAGGTTCACCTCTCAGATATTTTTCTTGAATCAGCCGTAGCCACAGTCCTCCCTCGCCGCGCATGATCCGCCACACCCATCGTAGCATAAGTGCAACGTTCATGCGATGGGACGCCATAATGCCCAGCCCACCCTGGTCCTTGGGCCTGCAGATATCTGCCCACTTGACCATGTGATACTTCTAGCGGCCGTCTGCGGCCTGCCAAAAGAACCCCGTGAGCTCCTTATCGAAGGAGCCATGAACACCTTCCGGTAGGATATACATCCCCACCAAGAAAATGGGGAGACTCACCAGGTTAGCAGAAATAAGGATCGATTTACTCCCCTTGGACGTAAACCGTCCGTGCCAGGGCTCAGCCCGCCTCGCCACCCATTGTACCAACAGATCTAAGGCACTCATTAGAATCTTTGAGTCGGCCATCGGTATTTCCAAATAGGTAATGGGAAATGATGCCAGTCCACAGTTCAAGTTATCCGCAATGACGACATCGCTCTTATCAAAATTGATCTTAAGTCCCGACATAGCCTCAAAGCACAGGAGCAGGAACTTAAGATTCACTATGTCAAGGGTCGACCCTTCCACCATAATCATGGTGTCGTTCGCATATTGGAGGTGGGTGACCCCACCCTCCGAGATCAGATGGCCAAGAACCCCTGACATGTGGCCTGCCGTCCTAGCTTTGTCCAGGATGCCCACCAGAGCGTTAACGGCGATGTTAAAGAGGAGAGGAGATATCGGGTCACCTTGCCTCACTCCTGCAGAGGACGTGAAGAAAGGCCCGACCTCGCCATTGATATTGATCGCAGTCCTACCAGATCGGACCAACTACATGATCCAAGAGCATCATCTATCATCAAAAGCACCGACGCTGAAGTACCAACCTCAAGAAGGACCAATCCAGACGATCATAGGCCTTATGGAAGTCCAACTCGAGGAAGACACCCTTATGACCACGCGCCCTGACCTCATGAACAATCTCATGAAGGGTCAGGATCCCATCATGGATCCGCCGCCCTTTCAGAAAAGCCATCTGTAGGGGGTGATCCAAGCGCTCTGCAACAGGGGCTAGATGGGTCACGCACACTTTTGAGAAAATGCACTCAAGCACATTAATCACCATGATAGGTCGAAACTGGCGGATATCTGTAGCCCCAACTGTTTTGGGGATAAGAGTGATGACCCCATAATTAATTTGGGACATGTCGTTCGAATATAGAACTCATGGAACATTGGCATGATCACCGGTTCAGAACTTCTAGAATAAAACCACCGGCAAGCCATCCGGCCCCGGGGCCGACCCCGCCTTCATAGAGGCGATGGCCCTGCCCACCTCTTCCGGGGAGAATGAGATGGTAAGCTCTGCATTCTCGCTATCAGAGACTCTTTCCACCGCCAGCCAGAAGTCCTCCGCCAGGGACAACCCACTCCGGAGTTCCGCCGTGAGTAGCTCCTTAAAGGAGTAAATATGGGATCTAATCTCTTTCGGATGTTCCAGGAGGGTGTCCCCCTCCAAGAGACACGAGATGGAGCACTTCCTACGGCGCCCATTGGCGATCGCTTGGAAGTAAGTGTTGGATATATGCCCTAGAGGCAATAATAAATTAGTTATCATTATATTTCCTTGTTCATGATAATCGTTTATTATCCATGCTAGAATTGTATTGATAGGAAACTCAGATACATGTGTGGATACATAGACAACACCATGTCCCTAGTAAGCCTCTAGTTTGATCAATAGATGGTTACGGTTTCCTGACCATGGACATTGGATGTCGTTGATAACGGGATCACATCATTAGGAGAATGATGTGATGGACAAGACCCAATCCTAAGCCTAGCACAAGATCGTGTAGCTCGTATGCTAAAGCTTTTCTAATGTCAAGTATCATTTCCTTAGACCATGAGATTGTGCAACTCCCGGATACCGTAGGAATGCTTTGGGTGTGCCAAACGTCACAACGTAACTGGGTGGCTATAAAGGTGCACTGCGGGTATCTCCGAAAGTGTCTGTTGGGTTGGCACGAATCGAGACTGGGATTTGTCACTCCGTGTAACGGAGAGGTATCTCTGGGCCCACTCGATAGGACATCATCATAATGTGCACAATGTGACCAAGGAGTTGATCACGGGATGATGTGTTACGGAATGAGTAAAGAGACTTGCCGGTAACGAGATTGAACGAGGTATCGGGATACAGACGATCGAATCTCGGGCAAGTATCATACCGATAGACAAAGGGAATTGAATACGGGATTGATTGAATCCTCGACATCGTGGTTCATCCGATGAGATCATCGTGGAACATGTGGGAGCCAACATGGGTATCCAGATCCCGCTGTTGGTTATTGGTCGGAGAGTTGTCTCGGTCATGTCTGCATGATTCCCGAGCCCGTAGGGTCTACACTTAAGGTTCGATGACGCTAGGGTTATAGGGAAGGTATGTACGCGGTTACCAAATGTTGTTCGGAGTCCCGGATGAGATCCCGGACGTCATGAGGAGTTCCTGAATAGTCCAGAGGTAAATATTGATATATAGGAAGTGAGGATTTGGCCACCGTAAGTGTTCCGGGCATCACCGATAATGTACCGGGACCACCGGAAAGATCCGGGGGTCCATCAGGAGGGGCCACCAGCCCCGGAGGCCTACGTGGGCCAATAGTGGGAAGGGACCAGCCCCTAGGTGGGCTGGGGCGCCTCCCACCAAGGCCCAAGGCGCCTCCAAAAGGGGAGGGGCAAACCCTAGGGCAGATGGTCCCTAGGGCCCATCCTGGTGCGCCCCCCCTCTCCCTCTCCCCTTTGGCCGCCACCCTAGATGGCATCTAGGGTTGCCACCCCCCTAGGGAGGGAACCCTAGAGGAGGCGCAGCCCCTCCCCTTCCCGTATATATATTTGAGGTATGGGGGCTGCCCAACACATGATTTGATCTCTCTCTTGGCGCAGCCCTATCTCTCTCCTTCCTCGTCTCTCGTAGTGCTTGGCGAAGCCCTGCTGGAGTACCGCGCTCCTCCACCACCACCACGCCATCGTGCTGCTGCTGGACGGAGTCTTCCCCAACCTCTCCCTCTCTCCTTGCTGGATCAAGGCATGGGAGACGTCACCGGGCTGCACGTGTGTTGAACGCGGAGGCGCCGTTATTTGGCGCTTATCGGAATCGACCGCAATCTGAATCGCTACGAGTACGACTCCTTCATCCGCATTCTTGCAACGCTTCCGCTTAGCGATCTACAAGGGTATGTAGATGCACTCCCCTTCCCCTCGTTGCTAGATTACTCCATAGATTAATCTTGGTGATGCGTAGAAAATTTTAAATTTCTGCTACGATCCCCAACAGTGGCATCATGAGCTAGGTCTATGCGTAGTTTCTATGCACGAGTAGGACACAAGTTGTTGTGGGCGTCGATTTTGTCAAATTACTTGCCGTTACTAGTCTTATCTTGATTCAGCGGCATCGTGGGATGAAGCGGCCCGGACCGACCTTACACGTACTCTTACGTGAGACAGATTCCACCGGCTGACATGCACTAGTTGCATAAGGTGGCTAGCGGGTGTCTGTCTCTCCCACTTTAGTCGGATCGGATTCGATGAAAAGGGTCCTTATGAAGGGTAAATAGTAATTGGCATATCACGTTGTGGTTTTGGCGTAGGTAAGAAACGTTCTTGCTAGAAACCTATAGCAGCCACGTAAAAAATTTGCAACAGCAATTAGAGGACGTCTAACTTGTTTTTGCAGCATATGCCTTATGATGTGATATGGCCAAAAGGATGTGATGAATGATATATGTGATGTATGAGATTGATCATGTTCTTTTAATAGGAATCACGACTTGCATGTCGATGAGTATGACAACCGGCAGGAGCCATAGGAGTTGTCTTAATTTATTTATGACCTGCGTGTCAACATAAACGTCATGTAATTACTTTACTTTATTGCTAAACCGTTAGCCATAGTAGTAGAAGTAATGTTTGGCGAGACGACTTCATGAAGACACGATGATGGAGATCATGGTGTCATGCCGGTGACGATGATGATCATGGAGCCCCGAAGATGAAGATCAAAAGGAGCAAAACGATATTGGCCATATCATGTCACTATTTGATTGCATGTGATGTTTATCATGTTCTACATCTTATTTTCTTAGAACGACGGTAGCTTAAATAAGATGATCCCTCGCAATATTTTCAAGAAAGTGTTCCCCCTAACTGTGCACCGTTGCGAAGGTTCGTTGTTTCAAAGCACCACGTGATGATCGGGTGTGATAGATTCTAACGTTCGAATACAACGGGTGTAAGCCAGATTTACACACGCAATACACTTAGGTTGACTTGATGAGCCTAGCATGTACAGACATGGCCTCGGAACACGGAAGACCGAAAGGTCGAACATGAGTCGTATAGAAGATACGATCAACATAAAGATGTTCACCGTTGATGACTAGTCCGTCTCACGTGATGATCGGACACGGCCTAGTTGACTCAGATCATGTATCACTTAGATGACTAGAGGGATGTCTATCTGAGTGGGAGTTCATTAAATAATCAGATGAACTTAAATATCATGAACATAGTCAAAAGGACTTTGCAAATTATGTCGTAGCTTATGCTTTAGTTCTACTATTTTAGATATGTTCCTAGAGAAAATTTAGTTGAAAGTTGATAGTAGCAATTATGTGGACTGGGTCCGTAAACTGAGGATTGTTCTCACTGCTGCGTAGAAGGATTATGTCCTTAATGCACCACTCAGTGAGCTGAACCTCGAGCGTCGGTTGTGGATGTTGCGAACATCTGACATACACGTTTTGATGACTACATGATAGTTCAGTGCGTAATGCTAAATGGTTTAGAATTGAGGCACCAAAGACGTTTTTTTGAAACATCGCAGTACATATGAGATGTTCCAAGGACTGAAATTGGGATTTCAGGCTAGTGCCCACGTCAAGAGGTATGAGACCTCTGACAAGTTTCCTAAGCCTGCTAACTAAGGAGAAAAGCTCAATCGTTGAGCATGTGCTCAGATTGTATGAGTACTACAATCGCTTGAATCGAGTGGGAGTTGATCTTCCAGATGAGATAGTGATGGTTCTCCAAAGTCACTGCCACCAAGCTACTAGAGCTTCGTGATGAACTATAACATATCAGGGATAGATATGACGATCCTTGAGCTATTCGCGACATCGCGAAAGTAGAAATCAAATAGGAGCATAAATTGTTGATGGTTAGTAAAACCACTAGTTTCAAGAAGGGCAAGGGCAAGAAAGGGATACTTCATGAAACGACAAATCAGTTGCTGCTCTAGTGAAGAAACCCAAAGTTGAACCCAAGCCCGAGACTAAGTGCTTCTGTAATAAGGGGAAAGGTCACTAAAGCAGAACCACCCTAGATACCTGGTAGATGAGAAGGCTGGCAAGGTTGACAGAAGTATGTATTTGACATACATTATATTAAATGTGTACTTTACTAGTACTCCTAGTAGCAGTAGGGTATTAGATACCTGTTCGGTTGCTAAGTGTTAGTAACTCGAAATAAAAGGCTACAGAATAAACGGAGACTAGCCAAAGGTGAGACGATGATATGTGTTGGAAGTGTTTCCAAGGTTGATGTGATCAAGCATCGCACGCTCCGTCTACCATCGGGATTGGTGTTAAACCTAAATAATTGTTATTTGGTGTTTGCGTTGAGCATAGACATGATTGGATTATGTTTATCGTAATACGACTATTCATTTAAGGAGAATAATGGTTACTCTGTTTATTTGAATAATACCTTCAATGGTCTTGCACCTAAAATGAATGGTTTATTGAATCCCGATCGTAGTGATACACATGTTCATGCCAAAAGATATAAGATAGTAATGATAGTACCACATACTTGTGGCACTGCAATTTGAGTCATAATGGTATAAAACGCATGAAGAAGCTCCATGTTGATGGATCTTTGGACTCACTTGATTTTGAATCACTTGAGACATGCGAACCATGCCTATTGGTATATATGCATGAAGAAACTCCATACAGATGGATCGTTTGGGCTCACTTGATTTTGAATCACTTGAGACATGCAAATCATACCGCATGGGCAAGATGACTGAAAGGCCTCGTTTTCAGTAAGATGGAACAAGAAAGCAACTTGTTGGAAGTAATACATCTTGATGTGTGCAGTCCAATGAGTGCTGAGGCATGTAGCGGATATCGTTATGTTCCTACTTCACAGATGATTTGAGTAGATGCTAAGTATACTTACTTGATGAATCATGAGTCTGAATTATTGAAAGATTCAAGTAATTTCAGGGTGAAGTTGAAAGATCGTCGTGACAAGAGGATAAAATATCTATGATATGATCATAGAGATGAATATCTGAATTACGAGTTTGGCACACAGTTAAGACATTGTGGAAATTGTTTCACAACTAATACCGCCTGGAACACCATAGTGTGATGGTGTGTCCGAACATCATAACTGCACCCTATTGGATATGGTGCATACCATGATGTCTCTTATCGAATTACCACTATAGTTTATGGGTTAGGCATTAGAGACAACCACATTCACTTTAAATAGGGCACCACGCAATTCCGTTTGAGTCGACACCGTATGAACTATGGTTCAGAGAAACCTAAGCTGTCGCTTCTTAAAAGGTTTGGGGCTGCAACGCTTATGTGAAAAAGTTTCAGGCTGATAAGCTCGAACCCAAAGCTGATAAATGCATCTTCATAGGACACCCAAAACAGTTGGGTATACCTCCTGTCTCAGATCCGAAAGCAATAGGGATTGTTTCTAGAATCGGGTCCTTTCTCGAGGGAAAAAAATTCTCTTGAAAGAATTGAGTGGGAGGAGACTTGATGAGGTTATTGAACCGTCACTTCAACTAGTGTGTAGCAGGGCACATGGAGTTGTTCCTGTGGCACCTACACCAATTGAAGTGGAAGCTTATGATAGTGATCATGAAACTTCGGATCAAGTCACTACCAAACCTCGTAGGACGACAAGGATGCGTACTACTTCAGAGTGGTACGTAATCCTGTCTTGGAAGTCATGTTGCTAGACAACAATGAACCTACGAGCTATGGAGAAGCGATGGTGGGCCCGGATTCCGAAAATTGGCTCGAGGCCATAAAATCCGAGAGAGGATCCATGTATGAAAACAAAGTGTAGACTTTGGAAGAACTACTTGATGGTCGTAAGGCTGTTGGGTACATATGGATTTTAAAAGGAAGACGGACAATGATGGTAAGTATCACCATTAAGAAAGCTCGACTTGTCGTTAAGATGTTTTTTGACAAGTTTAAGGAGTTGACTACGATGAGACTTTCTCACTCGTAGCGATGCTAAGAGTCTGGTGGAATTATATTAGCAATTGCTGCATTATTTATGAAATCTTGCAGATAGGATGTCAAAACATCGTTTCCTCGACGATTTTCTTGAGGAAAGGTTGTATGTGATAAAACCAGAAGTTTTTGACAATCCTGAAAGATGCTAACAAGTATGCAAAGCTCCAGCAACCCGTCTAAGGACTGGAGTAAGCATCTCGGAGTTGGAATGTACGCTTTGATGAGATGATCAAAGATTTTGGGTTTATACAAAGTTTATGAGAAACTTGTATTTCCAAAGAAGTGAGTGGGAGCACTATAGAACTTCTGATGAGTATATGTTGTTGACTATTGTTGATCAGAAATGATGTAGAGTTTCTGGAAAGCATATAGGGTTATTTGAAAAGTGTTTTTCAATGGAAAACTTGGATTAAGCTACTTGAACATTGAGCATCAAGATCCATAAGGATAGATCAAAATCGCTTAATAGTACTTTCAAACGAACACATACCATGACAAAAATTTGAAGGAGTTCAAAAAAAGATCGGCAAAGAAGGAGTTCTTGGCTGTGTTATAAGGTATGAGTATTGAGTAAGACTCAAGACCTGACCACGGCAGAATAGAGAGAAAGGACGAAGGTCGCCCCCTATGCTTTAGACGTAGGCTCTAAAGTATGCTATGTTGTGTACCGCACCTGAAGTGTGCCAAGCCATGAGTCAGTCAAGGGGTACAAGTGTGATCTAGGAAAGGATCACAGGACAACGGTCAAGGTTATCCTTAGTAACTAGTGGACTAAGGAATTTTCTCGATTATGGAGGTGGTAAAAGAGTTCGTCGTAAAGGGTTACGCCGATGCAATCTTTGACACTAATCTGGATGATTCTGAGTAGTAAACCGGATTCGTATAGTAGAACAGTTATTTGGAATAGCTCCAAATAGAGCGTGGTAGCTGCATCTACAAGATGACATAGAGATTTGTAAAGCACACACGGATCTGAAAGGTTCAGACCCGTTGACTATAACATCTCTCACAAGCATAACATGATCAAACCCAGAACTCATTGAGTATTAATCACATGGTAATGTGAACTAGATTATTGACTCTAGTAAACTCTTTGGCTGTTAGTCACATGGGGATGTGACCTTGAGTGTTAATCACATAGCGATGTGAACTGGATTATTGACTCTAGTGCAAGTGGGAGACTGTTGGAAATATGCCCTAGAGGCAATAATAAATTAGTTATTATTATATTTCCTTGTTCATGATAATCGTTTATTATCCATGCTAGAATTGTATTGATAGGAAACTCAGATACATGTGTGGATACATAGACAACACCATGTCCCTAGTAAGCCTCTAGTTGACTAGCTCGTTGATCAATAGATGGTTACGGTTTCCTGACCATGGACATTGGATGTCGTTGATAACGGGATCACATCATTAGGAGAATGATGTGATGGACAAGACCCAATCCTAAGCCTAGCACAAGATCGTGTAGTTCGTATGCTAAAGCTTTTCTAATGTCAAGTATCATTTCCTTAGACCATGAGATTGTGCAACTCCCGGATACCGTAGGAATGCTTTGGGTGTACCAAACATCACAACGTAACTGGGTGGCTATAAAGGTGCACTACGGGTATCTCCGAAAGTGTCTGTTGGGTTGGCACGAATCGATACCGGGATTTGTCACTCCGTGTAACGGAGAGGTATCTCTGGGCCCACTCGGTAGGACATCATCATAATGTGCACAATGTGACCAAGGAGTTGATCACGGGATGATGTGTTACGGAACGAGTAAAGAGACTTGCCCGTAACGAGATTGAACGAGGTATCGGGATACCGATGATCGAATCTCGGGCAAGTATCATACCGATAGACAAAGGGAATTGAATACGGGATTGATTGAATCCTCGACATCGTGGTTCATCCGATGAGATCATCGTGGAACATGTGGGAGCCAACATGGGTATCCAGATCCCGCTGTTGGTTATTGGCCGGAGAGTTGTCTCGGCCATGTCTGCATGATTCCCAAGCCCGTAGGGTCTACACACTTAAGGTTCGATGACGCTAGGGTTATAGGGAAGGTATGTACGCGGTTACCGAATGTTGTTTGGAGTCCCGGATGAGATCGCGGACGTCATGAGGAGTTCCGGAATGGTCTAGAGGTAAAGATTGATATATAGGAAGTGAGGATTTGGCCACCGGAAGTGTTCCGGGCATCACCAGTAATGTACCGGGACCACCGGAAGGATCCGGGGGTCCACCAGCCCCGGAGGCCTACGTGGGCCAATAGTGGGAAGGGACCAGCCCCTAGGTGGGCTGGGGCGCCTCCCACCAAGGCCCAAGGCGCCTCCAAGAGGGGAGGGGGCAAACCCTAGGGCAGATGGGCCCTAGGGCCCATCCTGGTGCGCCCCCTCTCCCTCTCCCCTTTGGCTGCCACCCTAGATGGCATCTAGGGCTGCCACCCCCCTAGGGAGGGAACCCTAGAGGAGGCGCAGCCCCTCCCCTTCCCCTATATATATTTGAGGTATGGGGGCTGCCCAACACATGATTTGATCTCTCTCTTGGCGCAACCCTATCTCTCTCCTTCCTTGTCTCTCGTAGTGCTTGGCGAAGCCCTGTTGGAGTACCGCGCTCCTCCACCACCACCACGCCGTCGTGCTACTGCTGGATAGAGTCTTCCCCAACCTCTCCCTCTCTCCTTGCTGGACTAAGGCATGGGAGACGTCACTGGGCTGCACGTGTGTTGAACGCGGAGGCGCCGTTGTTCGGCGCTTAGATCGGAATCGACCGCGATCTGAATCGCTACGAGTACGACTCCTTCATCCGCGTTCTTGCAACGCTTCCGCTTAGCGATCTACAAGGGTATGTAGATGCACTCCCCTTCCCCTCGTTGCTAGATTACTCCATAGATTGATCTTGGTGATGCGTAGAAAATTTTAAATTTCTGCTACGATCCCCAACAGTAAGCAGTATTGGCATCACCCTCAAGCAGCCACTTCTGGCCCCCACGTCGTTGCTAGAATAGCTCTTCACCCTTGAATATCTACATCAATGAGGATTCAAGGGCATACCACCGGAGTCAGTCGTCAGCCGAGAGGCCGGTCGAATCGGCCTCCTCATCCAGGGCCTTAATCTGGTCCAACAGTTCTCCTTTCCGAGCCCTAAGATCCGCACCAAAGTTGGCTCCCCACCCACGCATGAACTGGTGGGAGACCTTGCTGCAATGATGCCATATGTCCATGGCACAAAAAGACCTTGGTGGGGAAGTCGTGGTTTTAGCACACCGGTCCCGCACCATTTCAAAGAACCTTGGCTGCAATAACCAGGATGGTTCAAAATGGAAGCGTCTCGCCCGTGGTGGCTCTCCTTCCCTAGAGGAGAATATCAAGGGAGCATGGTCAGACCCAAGCGGCGTGACCGCTCAAAGCAAGCAGAGCAAGAACATGACCTTCCACTGTACAGACACCAGGACCCAATCCAACATGCTCCAGATGGGATCCGCCTGCTTGTTTGTCCATGTGAATCTAGCCCCTACGCGGGCTATCTCCCGTAGGGCCATATTCGCAGTGTAGTCATTGAACATGACCATGCGCTGCCGGTCCATGTTAGAGGTGCTCTTGTCAGCCTCAGTCCGAATCAGGTTAAAGTCTCCGGCCACCACTAACGATGGTGTAGTGCAGCGAGCCACCTTATCTTGAAACTCAGCCAAGAAGTCCGCTGACCGCCCGTGGTTAGCCAGGCCATAAACGATGGTCGCCTCCCAGCTGAGGTTCAATCGCCGGTCAGTGATGGACATGCTCAGGAAGAATTCCCCTCGGTCCATATCCTCAACAGAGAACAAGTCCTCCCGAACCCCCAACATGATGCCCCCGAGAACCCTGTCACCGGAAACCATTGCTAGGTAAACGGGTGCCGCAAGAGTCCCTAAAGCTCCTAGATGGTAATGCCCTTCCTAATAGTTTCTTGCAGACCAACTATATCTATCTCCTCCTGCCTGAGGTAATCAATCAGTTGCCGCCTTCGACCGAGGTGTCTGAAGCCCCTTACGTTCCAGCATAGGAGCTTCATAAAGGAACCATCGGTTTGTTACTAGGCCCCTTGGGTGGGGCCAAATTAGCCCGCCCGCCAGTTGCGGGACGGGGTAACAACTTATCCGAGCGACCGGGGGCGCCGCCAGCCGGGGCCTCCCTAGGAGGGAGGCCAACACTAGCACTGCGCACCATAGTCAGCTGCTCGGTGGGGTTAAGTCGTGTTGGCGGTCTTCCCCTCAGGGCCCTTCCAGCTGAAGGGCTTCTAAGGTTACCAGACCCCGCGGACGTGCATGTTGGACCCGCCACCGCTCCGGGCTCTCTATGCCTAGAGCTAGTGGTGGCGGCCAAGGTCCCCGAAGCCCCTAGCCCCGCTCGAGCCCGGGCCTCTGCAAGTGCCCCATCCAACCTCTCCTTGGCGCAAATGACCGAGATTTGCTCAAGTTGAGGGCCTTTCTCGCCCCTAAAGACAATGTCACAGTCCGAAGCAACGTCGCCGAGATGTGCAAGCGGACCCGAACCAAGAATCACAAACTGAGAACCAGAGCCAGAACTAATAGGGGTTGGGGATATCATACCTGGGATGAGATTGCATGCCGTTGCCCTCATGGCAGTCTTCTCTAAGACCGTCAGGACGTGAACGTCCAGGAGAGTCCGAGAGAGGGACAGGTGCACACTTTGTTGAGACGCCACAGGCGGGGATGATGCCGGGCAGGTCCTGGAGCGGGGCACGGGAGAGTCGGTGCCGGCCGTACCCAACCCCAAGCGAGAAGGCGGCGGCGTAGTGATACGTCTCCAATGTATCTATAATTTTTGATTGTTCCATGCTATTATATTATCTGTTTTGGATGTTTATGGGCTTTATTATACACTTTTATATTATTTTTGGGACTAACCTATTAACCCAGAGCCTAGTGCCAGTTTCTGTTTTCCCCTTGTTTCAGTGTTTCGCAGAAAAGGAATATCAAACGGAGTCCAAACGGAATGAAACCCTCCGGAGAGTTATTTTTGGAACGAAAGCAATCCAGAAGACTTGGAGTGTACGTAAGGGAAGCAACGAGGAAGGCACGAGGCAGGGGGGCGCGCCCACCCCCCTGGGCACGCCCTCCACCCTCGTGGGCCCCTCGTGGCTCCCCTTACCGACTTCTTTCCCCTATATATGTCCATATACCCTAAAAACATTGGGGAATAGAATAGATCGGGAGTTCCGCCGCCGCAAGCCTCTATAGCCACCAAAAACCAATCGGGACCCTGTTCCGGCACCCTGCCAGAGGGGGGGATCCCTCATCGGTGGCCATCTTCATCATCCCGGCGCTTTCCATGATGAGGAGGGAGTAGTTCACCCTCGGGGCTGAGGGTATGTACCAGTATCTATGTGTTTGATCTCTCTCTCTCGTGTTCTTGATTTGGCACGATCTTGATGTATTGCGAGCTTTGCTATTATAGTTGGATCTTATGATGTTTCTCCTCCTCTACTCTCTTGTAATGGATTGAGTTTTCCCTTTGAAGTTATCTTATCGGATTGAGTCTTTAAGGATTTGAGAACACTTGATGTATGTCTTGCGTGGGATGCCCGTGGTGACAATGGGGTATTCTATTGATTCACTTGATGTATGTTTTGGTGATCAACTTGCGGGTTCTGCCCATGAACCTATGCATAGGGGTTGGCACACATTTTCGTCTTGACTCTCCGGTAGAAACTTTGGGGCACTCTTTGAAGTTCTTTGTGTTGGTTGAATAGATGAATCTGAGATTGTGTGATGCATATCGTATAATCATACCCACGGATACTTGAGGTGACATTGGAGTATCTAGGTGACATTAGGGTTTTTGTTGATTTGTGTCATAAGGTGTTGTTCTAGTACGAACTCTATGATAGATCGAATGGAAAGAATAGCTTCGTGTTATTTTACTACGGACTCTTGAATAGATTGATCAGAAAGGATAACTTTGAGGTGGTTTCATACCCCGCCATAATCTCTTCGTTTGTTCTCCGCTATTAGTGACTTTGGAGTGACTCTTTGTTGCATGTTGAGGGATAGTTATATGATCCAATTATGTTATTATTGTTGAGAGAACTTGCACTAGTGAAAGTATGAACCCTAGGCCTGGTTTCCTATCACTGCAATACCGTTTACGCTCACTTTTATCATTAGTTACCTTGCTGTTTTTATATTTTCAGATTACAAAAACCTATATCTACCATCCATATTGCACTTGTATCACCATCTCTTCGCCGAACTAGTGCACCTATACAATTTACCATTGTATTGGGTGTGTTGGGGACACAAGAGACTCTTTGTTATTTGGTTGCAGGGTTGTTTGAGAGAGACCATCTTCATCCTACGCCTCCCACGGATTGATAAACCTTAGGTCATCCACCTGAGGGAAATTTGCTACTGTCCTACAAACCTCTGCACTTGGAGGCCCAACAACGTCTACAAGAAGAAGGTTGTGTAGTAGACATCAAGCACTTTTCTGGCGCCGTTGCCGGGGAGGTGAGTGCTTGAAGGTATATCTTTAGATCTTGCAATAAAATCTTTTTGTTTCTTGTTTTATCACTAGTTTAGTCTATAAAAGAAAACTACACAAAAAATGGAATTAAGGGTGCCTCATATGCTTCATCTTTTTAATGTCTTTCGTGAAAATGATGGGAAGGAAAATTATGCTCAAGTACTAGAAGAAGAATTACATAAAATGCTTGGCATAAAATATGTGAATGATGAGAATGATTGCAATGTTCTTAGTATGAATTCTTTGAATACCCATGATGCTAATGATATGCAAAGCCACAAGCTTGGGGAAGCTATGTTTGATGAAGATGATATTTTTTGTCCCCCAAGTTTTGACGAGCAAATTTATTATGATGAAAGCATGCCTCCTATTTATGATGATTATTGTGATGACACGTATGCTATAAAGAATAAAGATAACCATGAAACTTGTCATCATGATTTTAATTTTCAATTGGATTATGCTTCACATGATAGTTATTTTGTTGAGTTTGCTCCCACTACTATTCATGAGAAGAAATTTGCTTATGTGGAGAGTAATAAAATTTCTATGCTTTTAGATCATGAAAAGAATGATTTGGGTGCTGGTTATATTGTTGAATTCATTCATGATGCTATTGAAAATCATTATGAGGGAGGAACATATGCTTGTAGGTATTGCAATAATATCAAGTTTCCTCTCTATGTGCTTAAAGTTTTGAAGTTATGCTTGTTTTGCCTTCCTATGCAAGTTGATTATTGTTCCCATAAGTTGTTTGCTCACAAAATCCCTATGCATAGTAAGTGGGTTAGACTTGAATGTGCTAGTCATATTCTTCATGATGCTCCCTTTATGTTTCAATTCTTATCTTTTATGCGAGCATCATTGAAATCGTCATGCCTAGCTAGGGGCGTTAAACGTTAGCGCTTGTTGGGAGGCAACCCAACTTTATTTTAGTTTCTTGCTTTTTGGTTCTGTTTAGAAATAAATAATACATATAGCTTCTGGTTAGATGTGTTTTTATGTTTTAATTAGGGTTTGTGCCAAGTTAAACCTATAGGATCTTCTTGGATGATAGTTATTTGATCTTGCTGAAAATTCCAGAACCTTTCTGTTCACGAAAACAATTGTTAAAAATCACCAGAACGTGATAAAATACTGATTCCAATTGGAGAAGATCAATAAACAAATTTTTTAGGTCTTCCTGTTTTGGTAGAATTTTTAGAGTTCCATAAGTATACGTTTGATACAGATTACTACAGACTGTTCTGTTTTTGACAGATTCTGTTTTCTATGTGATGTTTTCTTATTTTGATGAATCTATGAGTAGTATCGGAGGGTATGAACCATACAGAAGTTGTAATACAGTAGATATTACACCAATATGAATTTATAATGAGTTCACAACAGTACCTAAGTGGTTATTTATTTTCTTATACTAACGGAGCTTATGAGTTTTCTGTTAAGTTTTGTGTTGTGAAGTTTTCAAATTTTGGGTAAAGATTCGATGGACTATGGAATAAGGAGTGGCAAGAGCCTAAGCTTGGGGATACGCAAGGCACCCCAAGGTAATATTCAAGGATGAACAAGAGCCTAAGCTTGGGGATGCCCCGGAAGGCATCCCCTCTTTCGTCTTCGTTCATCGGTAACTTTACTTGGAGCTATATTTTTATTCACCACATGATATGTGTTTTGCTTGGAGCGTCATTTTATTTTATTTTGTTTTGCTTTCTGTTTGAATAAAATGCCAAGATATGAAATTATTAAATGTTAGAGAGTCTTCACATAGTTGCATAACTATTCAACTACTCATTGATCTTCACTTATATCTTTCGGAGTAGTTTGTCGTTTGTTCTAGTGCTTTACTTATATCTTTTAGAGAACGACAGTGGTTTTATTTTGAAGAAATAGATGAACTCTCATGCTTCACTTATATTATTTTGAGAGTCTTAAACAGCATGGTAATTTACTTTGGTTATGAATTTAGTCCTAATATGATGGGCATCCAAGAGGGATATAATAAAAACTTCCATATAAAGTGCATTGAATACTATGAGAAGTTTGATTCTTTATGATTGTTTTGAGATATGAAGGTGGTGATATTAGAGTCATGCTAGTGGAGTAGTTGTGAATTTGAGAGATACGTGTGTTAAAGTTTGTGATTCTCGTAGCATGCACGTATGGTGAACCGTTATGTGATGAAGTTGGAGCATGATTTATTTATTGATTGTCCTCCTTATGAGTGGCGGTCGGGGACGAGCGATGGTCTTTTCCTACCAATATATCCCCCTAGGAGCATGCGCGTAATACTTTTTTTCGATAACTAATAGATTTTTGTAATAAGTATATGAGTTCTTTATGACTAATGTTGAGTCCATGGATTATTCGCACTCTCACCCTTCCACCATTGCTAGCCTCTCTAATACCGCGCACCTTTCGCCGGTATCATACACCCACCATATACCTTCCTCAAAACAGCCACCATACCTACCTATTATGGCATTTCCATAGCCATTCCGAGATATATTGCCATGCAACTTACCAATGTTTCGTTTATTATGACACGCTCCATCATTGTCATATTGCTTTGCATGATCATGTAGTTGACATCGTATTTATGGCAAAGCAACCGTTCATTATTTTCATACATGTCACTCTTGATTCATTGCATCCCGGTACACCGCCGGAGGCATTCACATAGAGTCATATTTTCTTCTAAGTATCGAGTTGTAATTCTTGAGTTGTAAGTAAATAAAAGTGTGATGATCATCATTATTAGAGCATTGTCCCAGTGAGGAAAGGATGATGGAGACTATGATTCCCCCACAAGTCGGGATGAGACTCCAGACGAAGAATAAAAAAAGGAAAAAAAGAGGCTATAAAAAGAGAAAGGCCCAAGTAAATAAAATAAAAAAATGAGAGAAAAAGAGAGAAGGGACAATGCTACTATACTTTTACCACACTTGTGCTTCAAAGTAGCACCATGATCTTCATGAAAGAGAGTCTCCTATGTTGTCACTTTCATATACTAGTGGGAATTTTTCATTATAGAACTTGGCTTGTATATTACAATGATGGGTTTCCTCAAAATGCCCTAGGTCTTCGTGAGCAAGCGAGTTGGATGCACACCCACTTAGTTTCTTTTGTTGAGCTTTCATACACTTATAGCTAGTGCATCCGTTGCATGGCAATCCCTACTCACTCACATTGATATCTATTGATGGGCATCTCCATAGCCCGTTGATATGCCTAGTTGATGTGAGACTATCTTCTCCTTTTTGTCTTCTCCACAACCACCATTCTATTCCACCTATAGTGCTATGTCCATGGCTCACGCTCATGTATTGCGTGAAGATTGAAAAAGTTTGAGAACATCAAAAGTATGAAACAATTGCTTGGCTTGTTGCTACCTCTTGAGCACTGCGTTGGATTTCCTTGAAGAGGAAAGAGTGATGCAACAGAGTAGAGTAAGTATTTCCCTCAGTTTTTGAGAATCAAGGTATCAATCCAGTAGGAGGCTACACGTGAGTCCCTCGTACCTACACAAAACAAATAGCTCCACGCAACCAACGCGATTAGGGGTTGTCAATCCCTTCACGGTCACTTGCGAGAGTGAGATCTGATAGAGATGATAGATAATATTTTTGGTATAAAGATGCAAGGTAAAATAAAAGGCAAAGTAAAAAGCAAAGCAATAATAAAGTGATGGAGGATTAATATGATGAGAATAGACCCGGGGGCCATATATTTCACAAGTGGCTTCTCTCAAGAGCATAAGTATTCTACGGTGGGTGAACAAATTACCGTTGAGCAACTGACAGAATTGAGCATAGTTATGAGAATATCTAGGTATGATCATGTATATAGGCATCACGTCCGAGACAAGTAGACCGACTCCTGCCTGCATCTACTACTATTACTCCACTCATCGACCGCTATCCAACATGCATCTAGAGTATTAAGTTCAAGAAAATAGAGTAATGCCTTAAGCAAGATGACATGATGTAGAGGGATAAATTCATGCAATATGATAAAAACCCCATCTTGTTATCCTCGATGGCAACAATACAATACGTGCCTAGCTGCCCCTACTGTCACTGGGAAAGGACACCGCAAGATTGAACCCAAAGCTAAGCACTTCTCCCGTTGCAAGAAAAACCAATCTAGTAGGCCAAACCAAACTGATAATTCGAAGAGACTTGCAAAGATAACCAATCATATATAAAAGAATTCAGAGAAGATTCAAATATTGTTCATAGATAAACTTGATCATAAACCCACAATTCATCGGTCTCAACAAACACACCGCAAAAAGAAGATTACATCGAATAGATCTCCACGAGAGAGGGGGAGAACATTGTATTGAGATCCAAAAAGAGAGAAGAAGCCATGTAGCTACTAACTATGGACCCGAAGGTCTGAGGTAAACTACTCACACTTCATCGGAGAGGCTATGATGATGATGTAGAAGCCCTCCATGGTGGATTCCCCTTCCAGCGGAGCTCCGGAACAGGCCCCAAGATGGGATCTCGTGGGTACAGAAGGTTGCGGTGGTGGAATTAGGTTTTTGGCTCTGTATCTGATCGTTTGGGGGTACGTAGGTATATATAGGAGGAAGGAGTACGTCGGTGGAGCAAAGGGGGGCCCACGAGGCAGGGGGCGCGCCCTAGGGGGGCGCCCTCCACCCTCGTGCCCACCTCCTTTCTTTCTTGACGGAGGGTCCAAGTCTCCTGGATCATATTCGGTGAGAAAATCATGTTCCCAAAGGTTTCATTCCATTTGGACTCTGTTTGATATTCCCTTTCTTCGAAACACCGAAATAGGCAAAAAACATCAATTCTGGGCTGGGCCTCCGGTTAATAGGTTAGTCCCAAAAGTAATATAAAAGTGGAAAATAAAGCCCAATATGGTCCAAAACAGTATATAATGTAGCATGGAGCACTCAAAAACTATAGATACATTGGAGACGTATCAGGCATCCCCAAGCTTAATTCATGCTCGTCCTTGAGTAGGTAAATGATAAAAAAGAGAATTTTTGATGCAGAGTGCTACTTGGCATAATTTCAATGTAACTCTTCTTAATTGTGGTATGAATATTCAGATCCGAAAGATTCAAGACAAAAGTTCATATTGACATAAAAATAATAATACTTCAAGCATACTAACAAAGCAATTATGTCTTCACAAAATAACATGGCCAAAGAAAGTTATCCCTACAAAATCATATAGTCTGGCTATGCTCTATCTTCACCACACAAAGTATTTAGATCATGCACAACCCCGATGACAAGCCAAGCAATTGTTTCATACTTTTGACATTTTCAAAACTTTTTCAATCTTCACGCAATACATGAGCGTGAGCCACGGATATAGCACTATATGTGGAATAGAATGGTGGTTGTGGAGAAGATAAAAAGAAGGGAAGATAGTCTCACATCAACTAGGTGTATCAACGGGCTATGGAGATGCCCATCAATAGATATTAATGTGAGTGAGTAGGGATTGCCATGCAACGGATGCACTAGAGCTATAAGTATACGAAAGCTCAACAAAAGAAACTAAATGGGCATGCATCCAACTCGCTTGCTCACGAAGACCTAGGGCAATTTGAGGAAGCCCATCATTGGAATATACAAGCCAAGTTCTGTAATGAAAAATTCCCACTAGTATATGAAAGTGACAAAATGAGAGACTCTCTATCATGAAGATCATGGTGTTACTTCGAAGCACAAGTGTGGTAAAAGGATAGTAACATTGTCCCTTCTCTGTTTTTCTCTCATTTTTTTATTTGGGCCTTTTCTCTTTTTTATGGCCTCTTTTTTTCTTTTTTTTTAATTTTTCGTCCGGAGTCTCATCCCGACTTGTGGGGGAATCATAGTCTCCATCATCCTTTCCTCACTTGGGACAATGCTCTAAAAATGATGATCATCACACTTTTATTTTTCTTACAACTCAACAATTACAACTCAATACTTAGAACAAAATATGACTCTATATGAATGCCTCCGGCGGTGTACCGGGATATGCAATGAATCAAGAGTGACATGTATGAAAGAATTATGATTGGTGGCTTTGCCACAAATACAATGTCAACTACATGATCATGCTAGCAATATGACAATGATGGAGCGTGTCATAATAAACAGAACGGTGGAAAGTTGCATGGCAATATATCTCGGAATGGCTACGGAAATGCCATGATAGGTAGGTATGGTGGCTGTTTTGAGGAAGGTATATGGTGGGTGTATGATACCGGCGAAAAGGTGCGCGGTATTAGAGAGGCTAGCAATGGTGGAAGGAAGGAAAAGTGTGTATAATCCATGGACTCAACATTAGTCATAAAGAACTCATATACTTATTGCAAAAATCTAGAAGTTATCAAAGCGAAGTATTACACGCATGCTCCTAGGGGGATAGATTGGTAGGAAAAGACCATCGCTCGTCCCCGACTGCCACTCATAAGGAAGACAATCAATAAATAAATCATGCTCCGACTTCATCACATAACGGTTCACCATACGTGCATGCTACGGGAATCGCAAACTTTAACACAAGTATTTCTCAAATTCACAACTACTCAACTAGCATGACTCTAATATCACCATCTTCATATCTCAAAACAATTATCAAGCATCAAACTTTTCTTAGTATTCAACGCACTCAAAAGAAAGTTTTACAAATCTTGAATACCAAGCATATTATTATTATCAAGCAAATTACCATGCTATTTAAGACTCTCAAAATAATCTAAGTGAAGCATGAGAGATCAATAGTTTCCATAAAACAAGTCCACCACCATGCTCTAAAAGATATAAGTGAAGCACTAGAGCAAAACTATATAGCTCAAAAGATATAAGTGAAGCACATAGAGTATTCTATCAAATTCTAATTCATGTATGGCTCTCTCAAAAGGTGTGTACAGCAAGGATGATTGTGGTAAACTAAAAAGCAAAGACTCAAATCATACAAGACGCTCCAAGCAAAACACATATCATGTGGTGAATAAAAATATAACTCCAAATAAAGTTACCGATGGAAGTAGACGAAAGAGGGGATGCCTTCCGGGGCATCCCCAAGCTTTGACTTTTTGGTGTCCTCAGATTATCTTGGGGGTGCCATGGTCATCCCCAAGCTTAGTCTGTTGCCACTCCTTGTTCCATAATCCATCAAAAAATTTCACCCAAAACTTGAAAACTTCACAACACAAAACTCAACAGAGATCTCGTGACCTCCGTTAGCGAAAGAAAACAGAAGACCACTTCAAGGTACTGTAATGAACTCATTATTTATTTATATTGGTGTTAAACCTACTGTATTCCAACTTCTCTATGGATTATAAACTATTTTACTAGCCATAGATTCATCAAAATAAGCAAACAACACACGAAAAACAGAATCTGCCAAAAATAGAACAATATGTAGTAATCTGTAACTAACGCAAACTTCTAGAACTCCAAACAATCAGCCAAAATGTGACGACCTAGGAAATTTGTTTATTGATCATAAGCAATTGGAATCACTATTTTATCACGTTCTGGTGATTTTTAACAATTGTTTTCGTGAACAGAAAGTTTTTGGAAATTACAGCAAGATCAAATAACTATCATCCAAGAAGATCCTATAGGTTTAACTTGGCACAAACACTAATTAAAACATAAAACCACATATAAACAGGAGGTAGATGGATTATTTATTACTAAACATAAACAAAAAATAAAAAACTAAAATAAAATTGGGTTGCCTCCCAACAGGCGCTATCGTTTAACGCCTTTAGCTAGGCATAAAAGCAAGGATAGATCTAGGTATTGCCATCTTTGGTAGGCAATCCATAAGTGGCTCTCATGATAGATTCATATGGTAATTTTATTTTCTTTCTAGGGAAGTGTTCCATGCCCTTCTTTAATGGAAATTGGAATCTAATATCCCCTTCCTTCATATCAATAATTGCACCAATCGTTCTAAGGAAAGGTCTATCAAGAATAATAGGACAAGAAGGATTGCAATCTATATCAAGAACGATAAAATCTACGGGCACATAATTCCTATTTGCAACAATAAGAACATCATTAATTCTTCCCATAGGTTTCTTAATAGTGGAATCCGCAAGATGCAAGTTTAGAGAGCAATCATCAAAATCGCGGAAATCTAGCAAATTGCACAAAGTTTTGGGAATAGTGAAGACACTAGCACCCAAATCACATAAAGCATAAAATTCATGATCCTTAATCTTAATTTTAATAGTTGGTTCCCACTCATCATAAAGTTTTTTAGGGATAGAAACTTCCAACTCAAGTTTTTCTTCATAAGATTGCATCAAGGCATCAACGATATGTTTAGTAAATGCTTTATTTTGACTATAAGCATGAGGAGAATTTAGCACGGATTGCAACAAGGAAATACAATCAATTAAAGAGAAACTTTCATAATTAAATTCCTTGAAATCCAATATAGTGGGTTTAGCAACATCTAGGGTTTTATTCTTTTCAATCCCACTTTTATCAATTGCATCATCAAGATCTAAATACTCCGAATTTTTGGAACGCCTTCTAGGTAAAGGTGGATCATATTCAGTCCCATAATTATCAAGATTCATATTGCAAAACAAAGATTTAATAGGGGACACATCAATAACTTTTAGATCTTCATCTTGATTTTCATAGGAATTGGAAAAACACGCTTTAATAAAGGCATCTTTCGTAGCACACATCCTAGCGGTTCTTTCCTTGCACTCACCAATGGAAATTCTCATCGCTTTGAGAAACTCATTGATATCATGCTTAGGAGGAAAAGATCTAAGCTTTAAAGAATCAACATTAAGAGAAATTCTATCAACGTTCCTAGTCAATTCATCAACTTTAAGCAATTTATCTTCAAGCAAAGCATTGAAATTCTTTTGCGAATTCATAAACTCTTTAACACTAGTCTTAAATTCAGAGGGCATCTTATTAAAATTTCCATAAGAGTTGTTGTAGGAATTTCCATAATTATTAGAAGGATTACTAGGATAAGGCCTAGGACTAAAGTTCCCTCTATACGTGTTGTTACCAAAATTATTCCTACCAACAAAATTCACATCCATAGATTCATTATTATTCTCAATAAAAGTAGACAAAGGCATATCATTAGGATCATAAGAAACACTCTTAGTAGCAAATAATTTCATAAGTTCATCCATCTTTCCACTCAAAACATTAATTTCTTCTATCACATGCACTTTTTATTAGTAGATCTTTCAGTGTGCCATTGAGAATAATTAACCATAATATCATCTAGGAGTTTAGTAGCATCTCCTAAAGTGATTTCCATAAAAGTGCCTCCCGCGGCCGAATCTAAAAGATTTCTAGAAGCAAAATTCAATCCGGCATATTTTTTTTGCATAATCATCCATAAATTCAAACCATGAGTAGGACAATTACGTATAATTAATTTCATTCTCTCCCAAGCTTGTGCAACATGTTCATGATCGAGTTGCTTAAAATTCATAATATCATTTCTAAGAGAGATGATCTTAGCGGGAGGAAAATACTTGGAGATAAAAGCATCTTTGCACTTGTTCCAAGAATCAATACTATTTTTAGGCAAAGACGAAAACCAAGCTTTAGCACGATCTTTAAGCGAAAAAGGAAATAGCTTCAATTTAACAATATCATTATCGACATCTTTCTTCTTTTGCATATCACATAAATCAACAAAGCTATTTAGATGAGTAGCAGCATCTTCACTAGGAAGGCCGGAGAATTGATCTTTCATAACAAGATTCAACAAAGCAGTATTGATTTCACAAGATTCAGTATTGGTAAGAGGAGCAATCGGAGTGCTAAGGAAATCATTATTGTTGGTATTGGTAAAGTCACACAATTTGGTATTATCTTGAGCCATCGTGACACACAAGCAATCCAACACACGAGCAAACAAAAAGGCAAGCGAGAAAAAGGCAAACGGAAAAGAGAGGGCGAATAAAACGGCAAGGGTGAAGTGGGGGAGAGGAAAATGAGAGGCAAATGGCAAATAGTGTAATGCGAGAGATAAGGGATTGTGATGGGTACTTGGTATGTTGACTTTTGCATAGACTCCCCGGCAACGGCGCCAGGAATCTTCCTGCTACCTCTTGAGCACTGCGTTGGATTTCCATGAAGAGGAAAGGGTGATGCAGCAGAGTAGAGTAAGTATTTCCCTCAGTTTTTGAGAACCAAGGTATCAATCCAGTAGGAGGCTACGCGCGAGTCCCTCGTACCTACACAAAACAAATAGCTCCACACAACTAACGCGATTAGGGGTTGTCAATCTTTTCACGGTCACTTACGAGAGTGAGATCTGATAGAGATGATAGATAATATTTTTGGTATTTTTGGTATAAAGATGCAAGGTAAAATAAAAGGAAAAGTAAAAAGCAAAGCAATAATAAAGTGATGGAGGATTAATATGATGAGAATAGACCCGGGGGCCATAGATTTCACTAGTGGCTTCTCTCAAGAGCATAAGTATTCTACGGTGGGTGAACAAATTACTGTTGAGCAATTGACAAAATTGAGCATAGTTATGAGAATATCTAGGTATGATCATGTATATAGGCATCACGTCCGAGACAAGTAGACCGACTCTTGCCTGCATCTACTACTATTACTCCACTCATCGACCGCTATCCAGCATGCATCTAGAGTATTAAGTTCAAGAAAACAGAGTAACGCCTTAAGCAAGATGACATGATGTAGAGGGATAAATTCATGCAATATGATAAAAACCCCATCTTGTTATCCTCGATGGCAACAATACAATACGTGCCTTGTTGCCCCTACTGTCGCTGGGAAAGGACACTGCAAGATTGAACCCAAAGCTAAGCACTTCTCCCATTGCAAGAAAAACCAATCTAGTAGGCCAAACCAAAATGATAATTCGAAGAGACTTGCAAAGATACCCAATCATACATAAAAGAATTGAGAGAAGATTCAAATATTGTTCATAGATAAACTGGATCATAAACCCATAATTCATCGATCTCAACAAACACACCGCAAAAAGAAGATTACATCGAATAGATCTCCACGAGAGAGGGGGAGACCATTGTATTGAGATCCAAAAAGAGAGAAGAAGCCATCTAGCTACTAACTATGGACACGAAGGTCTAAGGTAAACTACTCACACTTCATCGGAGAGGCTATGATGATGATGTAGAAGCCCTCCATGGCGGATTCCCCTTCCGGCGGAGCTCCGGAACAGGCCCCAAGATCGGATCTCGTGGGTACAGAAGGTTGCGGCGGTGGAATTAGGTTTTTGGCTCCGTATCTGATCGTTTGAGGGTACGTAGGTATATATAGGAGGAAGGAGTACGTCGGTGGAGCAAAGGGGGGCCCACGAGGCAGGGGGCGCGCCCTAGGGGGGCGCCCTCCACCCTCGCGGCTGCCTCCTTTCTTTCTTGATGGAGGGTCCAAGTCTCCTGGATCATATTCGGTGAGAAAATCATGTTCCCGAAGGTTTCATTCCGTTTGGACTCCGTTTGATATTCCGTTTCTTTGAAACACTGAAATAGGCAAAAAAATAGCAATTCTGGGCTAGGCCTCTGGTTAATAGGTTAGTCCCAAAAGTAATATAAAAGTGGAAAATAAAGCCCAATATGGTCCGAAACAGTAGATAATGTAGCATGGAGCAATCAAAAATTATAGATACGTTGGAGACGTATCACTTGTCATCGGGGTTGTGCATGATTTAAATATTTTGTGTGATGAAGATAGAGCATAGCCAGACTATAGGATTTTGTAGGGATAACTTTCTTTGGCCATGTTATTTTGAAAAGACATGATTGTTTAGTTAGTGTTCTTGAAGTATTATTATTATTTTATGTCAATATTAAACTTTTGTCTTGAATCTTATGGATCTGAATATTCTTGCCACAATAAAGAAAATTACATTGATAAATATGTTAGGTAGCATTCCACATCAAAAATTCTATTTTTATCATTTACCTACTCAAGGACGAGCAGGAATTAAGCTTGGGGATGCTTGATACGTCTCCAACGTATCTATAATCTTTGATTGTTCCATGCTATTATATTATCTGTTTTGGATGTTTATGGGCTTTATATACACTTTTATATTATTTTTGGGACTAACCTATTAACCCAGAGCCCAGTGCCAGTTTCTGTTTTCCCCTTGTTTCAGTGTTTCGCAGAAAAGGAATATCAAACGGAGTCCAAACGGAATGAAATCTTCAGGAGAGTTATTTTTGGAACGGAAGCAATCCAGGAGACTTGGAGTGTACGTAAGGGAAGCAACAAGGAAGGAACGAGGCAGGGGGCGCGCCCACCCCCTGGGTGCGCCCTCCACCCTCGTGGGCCCCTCATGGCTCCCCTTAACGACTTCTTCCGCATATATATATATATATATATATATATATATATATATATATATATATATCCATATACCCTAAAAACATCGGGGAACAGAATAGATCGGGAGTTCCGCCGCCGCAAGCCTCTGTAGCCACCAAAAACCAATCAGGACCCTGATTCAGCACCCTACCGGAGGGGGGGGACCCTCATCGGTGGCCATCTTAATCATCCCGGCGCTCTGCATGACGAGGAGGGAGTAGTTCACCCTCGGGGCTGAGGGTATGTACCAGTAGCTATGTGTTTGATCTCTCTCTCGTGTTCTTGATTTGGCACGATCTTGATGTATCGCGAGCTTTGCTATTATAGTTGGATCTTATGATGTTTCTCCCCCTCTACTCTCTTGTAATGAATTGAGTTTTCCCTTTGAAGTTATCTTATCATATTGAGTCTTTAAGGATTTGAGAACACTTGATGTATGTCTTGCGTGGGATGCCTGTGGTGACAATGGGGTATTCTATTGATTCACTTGATGTATGTTTTTGTGATCCACTTGCGGTTTCCGCCCATGAACCTATGCATAGGGGTTGGCACACATTTTTGTCTTGACTCTCGAGTAGAAACTTTGGGGCACTCTTTGAAGTTCTTTGTGTTGGTTGAATAGATGAATCTGAGATTGTGTGATGCATATCGTATAATCATACCCACGGATACTTGAGGTGACATTGGAGTATCTAGGTGAAATTAGTGTTTTGGTTGATTTGTGTCTTAAGGTGTTATTCTAGTACGAACTCTATGATAGATCGAACGGAAAGAATAGCTTTGTGTTATTTTACTACGGACTCTTGAATAGATTGATCAGAAAGGATAACTTTGAGGTGGTTTCGTACCCTACCATAATCTCTTCGTTTGTTCTCCGCTATTAGTGACTTTGGAGTGACTCTTTGTTGCATGTTGAGTAATAGTTATATGATCCAATTATGTTATTATTCTTGAGAGAACTTGCACTAGTGAAAGTATGAACCCTAGGCCTTGTTTCCTATCATTGCAATATCGTTTACGCTCACTTTTATCATTAGTTACCTTGTTGTTTTTATGTTTTCAGATTATAAAAACCTATATCTACCATCCATATTGCACTGTATCACCATCTCTTCGCCGAACTAGTGCACCTATACAATTTACCATTGTATTGGGTGTGTTGGGGACACAAGAGACTCCTTGTTATTTGGTTGCAGGGTTGTTTGAGAGAGACCATCTTCATCCTAGGCCTCCCATGGATTGATAAACCTTAGGTCATCCACTTGAGGGAAATTTGCTACTGTCCTACAAACCTCTGCACTTGGAGGCCCAACAACGTCTACAAGAAGAAGGTTATGTAGTAGACATCACGTAGCAGGGACCAGTGTCGGGGACCCCTCAGCTGGCGAGGGTGGGGTTCCAGGCGAGCGAGAGTAGCACACCACCCCGGGTGAGCGCGGGGAGGACGACAGACACACATCCATCCCCACTCTAGTAGTATCGTCCTCCTGATCTAGGGCCGGCGAAGGTGCAGGTGAAGTGGGCCTCACCACGAAAGGTGGCGGCGACGCCAATCCGCCTCCAGTGAATGCGAGAGTGGCGTCCCTGGGGTCCCGACCCCGCCCGCCCAACAAGAGCCGGGCTCTGCCGGCAGGAGTCCTGTGCCGAAGGGACATCCTCCTCCTCGAACGATGACTCATCGGAAGCCTCCTTGCCCCCGTCGTGCCGGTCGTCTGCGGGAGCCCACGAAGGGGGTAGCGGAATCACCCCCGACCGCTCTCGAGCTCCTCCAGATCGACCTTGTAGGTGAGATGCATGCCCTTCTTTCCAAAGTAGAAGATCAAGGATAACTCGTCCACATCGGCCGACATCGAACACAGAACCTTGATATGGGCCGGACCGTCTCCCTCCAGGGAGGCGAGATCAACAGATAAGAGCTTGCCCACCGGCTCCGAGATCGCCTTGAGAATGTGCTCAAGCTTTCCCCCTCTAGGGGCGAGCCTACTTCCCTTTGGAAGCCCGTATACCAGCACCCACACCGAGGTAAGTAGCAGGACCGAATCCGGTTCCGCGATAGCCTCCTTGACGGAGATGAGGAACTTGTTGAGCGGGCATCTGATGTTGTCGTGGGTGCAGACGCGGAGGTAACTAGAAATTCTACGCTCCAATATACATGATGCTTTAGTTAAGGACCCAATACGTGCCGAAGATGCAACTTTGACCGATATTACATATTTAAGGACCCATTCAGCAGGATGCTTTAGTTTTTCATTGTTTTCTAGATATAGTTCACCATTCATGCCGAATGGTATTTATAGTTAGTAATAGAAAAGGGAAACAATACTTATCAACTGATTAATCAAGCGGCATATTTGGTTGCTTCATGAAAATTCAATAGTACTGCCCTTATATGTTTTTAGTGGAGCAATGCCCTTATATTAGTAAAAACTGAAACAAAATTAAATCTTTTTCATGCAACATCTAATAATACTATTTCTCTAAGTAGTTTTGTAATAATAAGAATTTTTTTGGAAACTTTTGACTACGCAGTTTCTGATTTTATTATCGCCGACCCTTATTTTTGTGTACCCAACATAATAATATCAGACTTTTCTTCAAAAAGGAAGTGGACGCTGGTTTCAAAACATGCTCAACAGGCTTCTGTCATTGCAGCGCGCACACGGCCCAAGTCTAACCACGACCTAACGGGCTAACCGCGACACCGTCCGCCGCGACCCCACTCATCAGGTCCAACGGGCGACACAGTCAGCGCGGCCCCACTTGTTAGAGTTAACGGTCAAAGCACTCACCCGACGACATCCACCGTTTGTGACCAGTTCTGAGTGTTTCGGGCAAGGGAGTGGGGAAAAGTGAGCAAAAGTTAAGAGCGTGGGGATGAATGAGTATGGCTAAGGAACCAGGGGCACAAATGTAAAAAACCCTTTCTTTTAAGTGCTACTACTAAGCATGCATAGAAAGTAAACTACTACAACTATTTTTTGGTTTTTCTAAAGTTTTTCAGACACACAAGAAGAAAGCAAGGAAATAAATCTAAGCATGGATGGTACAATGAATAAGTGTGAAAACCGACAAATGGAAATAAGTGGACATGAATGTAATGTCGGTGAGAAACACGTACTCCCCCAAGCTTAGGCTTTTTGCCTAACTTGGTAGTCGATCAGTAGCCTGGATGGTAGTAGGGGTGCCAAGGAGCAGGCATCCACTCATCCCACTGCTGAGGCTCCTCCTCTGCCTCTGTAGCAGCCTGAGCGTTCTGATAGGCGATGATGTCCGTAGGCATAATCCTATATCCGGCCCTGGCAACAGAATCAAACAAAGCAGGTGCATGCAAAGGAATAACATCACGAGTTTTAACACTAAAAACCAGGTTATAAGGAATAGGAATGCCAAGAGAGTTGTTATCAGTGAAATGGTGGTGATCCATGGCTGCGCGGTCTAGGTAAACCTTGGTGAGAGGGTAATCATGAGGGCGTATCTCAACATTGAAGTGAGCCGCTAATACGTCTCCAACGTATCTATAATTTTTGATTGTTCCATGCTGTTATATTATCAATCTTGGATGTTTTATAATCACTTTATATCATTTTTTGGTGCTAACCTATTGAAATAGTGCCAAGTGCCACTTGTTGTTTTTTGCATGTTTTTTACATCACAGGAAATCAATATCAGACGGAGTCTAAATGCAATAAAACTTTAAGGAGATTTTTTTGACCAGAAGGAGCGTAATGGGCCCTGGCTGCGCCTGGGGGTGCCTCGAGGGAGGCACAACCCACCAGGGCGCGCCAGGAGGCCCAGGCGCGCCCTGGTGGGTTGTGCCCACCTCGGGTGCCCCCCGGACCGCTTCTTTGCTCTATAAATACCCAATATTCCCAAAACCCTAGGGGAGTCGACGAAATATTCATCCAGCCGCTGCAGAGTCCAGAACCACCAGATCCAATCTAGACACCATCTCGGATGGGGTTCACCACCTCCATTGGTGCCTCTTCGATGATGCGTGAGTAGTTCTTTGTAGACCTTCGGGTCCGTAGTTAGTAGCTAGATGGCTTCCTCTCTCTCACTGAATTCTCAATACAACGATCTCTTGGAGATCCATATGATGTAACTCTTTTGAGGTGTGTTTGTTGGGATCTGATGAACTTTAAGTTTATCATCAGTTATATCTTTTTATATCCATGAAAGTTATTTGAGTTTCTTTGACCTCTTATATGCATGATCACTTATAGCCTCGTATTTCTTCTCCGATATTTGGGTTTTGTTTGGCCAACTTGATCTATTTATGTTGCAATGGAAAGAGGTGCTTGATGTCTACTACGCAACCTTCTTCTTGTAGACGTTGTTGGACCTCCAAGTGCAGAGGTTTGTAGGACAGTAGCAAATTTCCCTCAAGTGGATGACCTAAGGTTTATCAATCCGTGGGAGGTGTAGGATGAAGATGGTCACTCTCAAACAACCCTGCAACCAAATAACAAAGAGTCTCTTGTGTCCCCAACACACCCAATACAATGGTAAATTGTATAGATGCACTAGTTCGGTGAAGAGATGGTGATACAAGTGCAATATGGATGGTAGATATAGGTTTTTGTAATCTGAAAATATAAAAACAGCAAGGTAACTAATGATAAAAGTGAGCACAAACGGTATAGCAATGCGTTGAAACAAGGACTAGGGTTCATACTTTCACTAGTGGAAGTTCTCTCAACAAAAATAACATAATTGGATCATATAACTATCCCTCAACATGCAACAAAGAGTCACTCCAAAGTCACTAATAGCGGAGAACAAACAAAGAGATTATTGTAGGGTACGAAACCACCTCAAAGTTATGTAACGCCCTCGATGCGGCTATATCTCCCACGTGTCGAAGCACGACTTAGAGGCATAACCGCATTGAAAGCAATGTCGCAAGTGAGGTAATCTTCACACAACCCATGTAATACATAAGGGAAAGAGATAAATAGTTGGCTTACAGTCGCCACTTCACACAATACATAAATAGACATCCATCAACCAGATTACACTCAAGGTCCGACTACGGAACCAAAATAAAAGAAGACTACCCCAAATGCTACACAGATCCCCGATCGTCCCAACTGGGCTCCACTACTGATCAACTGAAACGAAACAACACAATGAACAATATCTTCATCGAGCTCCTCCTTGAGCTCGGGTGCGTCACCTGCACGGATTCATCAGCACCTGCAAACTGGTTTTGGAAGTATCTGTGAGTCACGGGGACTCAGCAATCTCACACCCGCGAGATCAAGACTATTTAAGCTTAAAGGTAGGACAGGGTAGTGAGGTGGAGCTGCAGCAAGCGACTAGCATATCTAGTGGCTACCATACGCAAAAGAGAGCGAGAAGAGAAGGCAAAAGCACGGTCAAACAACTATGATCAAGAAGTGATCCTAGGACAACCTACGTCAAACATAAATCCAACACCGTGTTCACTTCCCGGACTCCGCCGAGAAGAGACCATCACGGTTACACACGCGGTTGATGTGTTTTAATTAAGGTCAACTTCAGGTTTTCTACAACCGGACATTAACAAATTACCATCTGCCTCATAACCGCGGGCACGGCTTTCGAAAGATAATACCCTACAGGGGTGTCCCAACTTAGCCCATTATAAGCTCTCATGGTCAACGGAGGATATTCCTTCTACCGGGAAGACCCGATCAGTCTCGGAATCCCGGACTACAAGACATTTCGACAATGGTAAAACAAGACCAGGAAAGCCGCCCGATTGTGCCGACAAATCCCGATAGGAGTTGCACATATCTCGTTCTCAGGGCACATCCGGATGAGTAGTACGTACGGCAACCGAAGATACCCCAAGTTGCCTCAGGGCGGCACCGCAAGTGGCTCTAGTTTTGGACCAACACTCAGAGGAGCATTGGCCCGGGGGGGGGGGGGGGTTAAATAAAGATGACCCTCGGGCTCACGAAAACCCGGGGGAAAAGGCTTAGGTGGCAAATGGTAAAACCAAAGTTGGGCCTTGCTGGAGGAGTCTTATTCAAGGCGAACTGTCAAGGGGGTCCCATAAATCACCCAACCGTGTAAGGAACGCAA
This sequence comes from Aegilops umbellulata, assembly GCA_032464435.1. Taxonomy (NCBI): domain Eukaryota; kingdom Viridiplantae; phylum Streptophyta; class Magnoliopsida; order Poales; family Poaceae; genus Aegilops; species Aegilops umbellulata. Next base: position 63,187,648 of record CP136054.1, on the reverse strand, counting down.
AAATCAAGGAAGATAACACCGGTATGACGGAAACTAGGGTGGCAAGAGTGGAACAAAACACCAGGCATAAGGCCGAGCCTTCCACCCTTTACCAAGTATATAGATGCATTAATTAAATAAGAGATATTGTGATATCCCAAAATAATCATGTTCCCACATGGAACAAACTTCATCTTCACCTGCAACTAGCAATGCTATAAGAGGGGTTGAGCAAAGCAGAAACATAGCCAATCAATGGTTTGCTAGGAAAGGATGGTTAGAGGTTTGACATGGCAATATGGGTGGCATGATATAGCAAGTGGTAGGTATCGCAGCATAGGCATAGCAAAAGAGCGAGCAATCTAGCAAGCAAAGATAGAAGTGATTTCGAGGGTATGGTCATCTTGCCTGAGATCCCGCAAGGAAGAAGAACGAGTCCATGAAGAAGACAAACGAACGTAGTCGAACGAATCCTCACAACTCCGGAACGAAACCAAAGCTAACGAGAGAATCAACCCGGAAAGAAACAAACAAAATAGTAAACAACCATCACATAAACATGGCATGATGCACAATCAAGTATGATGCATGTCCGGTTTAATGAGCATGGCATGGCAAAGTGCAACAAACAACACTACAAATTAAGTGGAGCTCAATATGCAACGAGTTGCATATTGACGAAACACCACATGACTCATTTAGTTCTCTCTTGGTTATGTACCTCACAATATTAAATGTTATTAAACATGGCAAGGGGTGAAGCATAAGTAAACTAACTATTTAGGCAAGTTTAAATGAGGCCGGAACAACAAACAACAATTCCGGTAAATCTCCACATGGCATTTAGCAATTTAATGCAAAAAACAATTTTAAGCAATTTAAATGTTGTTATCATGATGCAGATGACTTATACAAGTTTATGCATTTTTTATGAAAACATTGACATGAGCATGTTATGAAGCATTTGTCACCATGATGGAAGAAAGGGGTGCCACGGCAACGAATCCGAAAATGATGCCACGGGAACATATCGGTTCCGGTAGCTCATGAAGATACCGGTGCAAAAGGAAGCGTGGCGTGAGCGTGTCATGCAAGATGGTGGGGTGATCCCGGCAACCGGCTTCCCACGAGTTAGTGGCATGAAAACGAGTGACAATTCGTACACGGTGCAAACACAAGCATCTCTTACATCACACAACATGCGGTGTCTCAGTGGTTATACCTTCCAAGGGAGCATTCCCGAGCGGTTCAAGTTCGTAGAGGAAGTAGTTGTTCTCGTGACGGTAGTGGTACACGTTTCGTAGATGTTTGAGTCACCGGTAGAGGTACTTGGCAGCGTAGTTGTACAAGCGCGACATCGTACTTGTCGAACCCGAACTCTTGGGGAAGGCGTCGTGGTACTTGGCGGATCCGCGATGTTGTGCACGTTCCAACATCAAACTTGGAGGGACACTGACGGTGTGGTACTTGGCGAATTCGGAGTCGGCGGAAGACGAACTTGGCGGTCCTCGTTGACCTGGTACTTGGCGTCTCGTACTGGCCGATCCAAAACGAAGAAAGACAAAAGGGCCTCTGGTGGATAGCAGCAAGGCAACTCATGCCCGACAATGAAGCAACAAAATCGGCCACGACGTGGTGGTGGAGCAGAAGACCAAGAGGCAGGGCGTCGGCGAGGGAGACGGGACGCGCACAGCAGAGGCCAGCGGCGGTGCACGTCCATGGCACACGCGAGGACGAGCAGGACGTCCAGGAGGGAAGCAGAGGCGACGGGGGGAGCAGAGGGGCCAAGGCCATGGCGCGCGGAGGAGAAGCAGAGCCAGGGCAACGTGGGAGGAAGCAGGGGCGACGCTTGGGGCTCGGGGTGGCGCTCGGCAAAAGTAGCAGCTCCGGCGATAGCGCTCGCCAGCGCGGCGCCGAAGACGGCAGGGGGCGTGAGGAGGGAGCGACGACGAGCTGGAGAAGGAGCTACAGCTACGGCGAGCGTCGAGGGCCACGGGCGCGGGGAACAGGGGGCCATGGGGATCGGGCGCGGGCGCTCCTCTCCTGTGCGATGCGTGTGTGCGGTGGCGGTGTGGGAGGACGAGAGGGAGAGATCGAGAGGAGGGGGTCGGGGCTAGGGTTATAGGCGCGGCTGGGCCTTGGGCCAAATGGACCGCGGGGAAGCAGGCCGGCCTGGCTGCTGGGCTCTCTTCTCTCTCACTCTAAAGAAAGAAAAAAAACAGAGAAAAGAAAGAAAAGAAAGAGAGGTTAGGGGAAGAAGTTGGACATGCGGGTAATTCTCCCGGACTCACAAAAATGTGTTTGTTCCGAGAAAATAGAAAAGGCCATGGTTGAAAGATGTAAATTCAAACTCATTTGAGTTTCACTCAAATGGGTTTGAACTAGGACTTGGTTTTTGAAGTGTCCAAAATTGTTGAGATTTTTGGTGGAGCTCCGGAAAATGATGAAAGAAATTATGGGCAAGGTTGGAGACTAGGAATTGAGATAACAAAGGCATGGGATATTTTGCAAGTGTGTTATGGTTAATTCCAAATAAATGGAATAATTTTATTATAGCTCCCTAATAATATTGAGAGGCTTTAATATGTTATAAAGAGAAATCACAAGTGAATTCCCTCGATTTAAATGGATCAAAGACCCATGCAATTTGTTTGAGTTTTAGTTGGTTTGAGAAATTGATGGCATGATGACATGATGCAATGCAAAAATAAAAGAGCAAGCACAAATGAAACACACGGTGATCACGAAAATATGGAAGTCTTCTAAAGCGTCGGTCTTGGGGCGTTACAACACTCCACCACTACAAGAGGATCTCGTCCCGAGATCTAAGGATGGCGCCGGAGAAAGGCGGAAGAGGAAGAGGTAAAACAAAGTTGCTTCTTTGACAAACGAGTGAAACCACGAACCTTGAGAGGTTGAAAAAATTGAAAGAAAGAATACAATGGAGATGAACGAGATTGCAAACACTCTGTTAGATAAAGAGGAACATGGGATACGACGAGAACCAAGAGGTTAAGTGACAAGACAGATATTGAAACCACTCCGGTTAAAACAAGAAGGGAAGGAATAAGAATGGTATAATTTGGGCAGCACTCCGACTGTAAATGGAAGGAATTGAACATGATCTTGACAAGATGAGAGGATACTTGATGAAATCAACAACACACTGCCTCCGGAACTATTGAAAAATGGCACAAGTGGTAAGAAAGATTTCAGACCGCACTCTGGTTGAGGAAGGAGGCAAAACTTGATAAGATGAGAGAGCTCGAATGAAAACACGACACTCCGGTTAAAAATGGATGAGCACGAAAAGAACACGATTCTCACAATTCGAGATGATGAGTGAAAAGAGCAACCTCACAATGCTTCCGGAAGAAAAATTAGAAGATAGATCATTGGAATGAAGGGATGGAGAAGAAAATGACAACTTCTGCCACAAATGAGCTTGAAAAAGCATCTTTAGGAGAAGGGTCGAACGGAGTTGTTGGAAAAGCAACAACAAAAAGAGTAAGCTTGTTGTGGGATTATGGAAAACTTCTCAAAACTTGAGGTGAACTTCTGCCACTAACGAAAACAATTGCTAGCTTGAGAGCAACGAAGAGATGAAAACTTCTTCCACCAAGATGATAAAGAAATAACTTGGATCATAGATAAACACCATAATAACAACATTCCTTAGGGAAGGCTTTAGGTGAAACATGACACAAGATAAATCCAACGAAGAGATTGGTGGATTTAAAATATCTCATTCTTGACAACACGTGAATCATGAAACGCAAACTCAAATTGGCAAGAATGACATAACACCACCTCAAATGATAAGGTAGAATGAATTGCACTTCGGAATGCAAGATGAAGAATACTAACTCCTCAAAACAAAACATGTGTTGAACACCATGTTTATTTTAGAGTATAGCTTGGCGGATCTTAACTCCGAGAGAAATCTTGAAGAACAGTTAAAGAATGAAAGGAATCCTTGATGAAGCACCTTGTAGAGCCTCCATGAAGAACTCAGGTAATAAAAGGATGATAAAAAGAAAGAAAAGTTGAAAACACAAGGTGAAGCCTTGCGATGATTTAGATGGAGCTTCGCGACAAGATAATGCAGAAAACTTGGAACTCCGAAAAAGAAAAGATGAAGCATCTCGAACCAAGAATGTGATATGTTGAACAAACTCCGGAAAGAAGAAACTAGATCACCTGGATGAAACAATAATAAGAATTACATTATGCGTATCCTTCACCAATTTAGATTGATGACAAGCAACGGATTTGGCATACCACTTATTCTCGTAGAAAAGATTAAGAGAGATATAGCATAAACTTGGGAAGGTATTCAACGAACCACCGGTAGGATTGGAAAGAACGAATGAATCTATATGATAACAAAGGAAGAGAACTCTTGTACGAACCACCGTAAGAATTGAAAATGAACGAAGAAAAGATAAAGAAACACCGGGAAGAATTAGAAAATGAACGAAAATACTTGAGAGAATTTAGATACAATTGAATGAAGAGGTGACAAGCTGATTAGAGAATACTAGAATGATGCATCGATAAGATTTGGAGAACGAGGGCTGAAAGCTGGAATGAATAAATCTTCTGAATGGTGGCCTTCGTAGGAATGAAATGGAAAGAACTCATGAAATGCTCCGGGTGGTAAGAAAAGAATTGTCACGATCAAAAACAATTATGAGGATGTCATAAAGCTAGAACCATGAATCTTGAAGAGATTGGAGCAAGATTTAAGAGAAACTCTTCTTCGTTCTACAAATGTTGAGAATGGTGATGAGAACCACCATGAAAGTTGATGAGACACTCCGTCAGAATTTAAAGAGAAAAGGTTGAACCAACGATGAAAAGAATTTGAAAGATCTTGGAGAAAGACATATGACTGATGATAATTCATTGTTACGTCAAAATTGGAAAAGAATTTGAGAATAACTCCGGAAAACTTAGAAGAGTCAGGTAAGATCCTAGGAAAAGGCCTGTGGGTTAGGGCCCACTCAAAAGATACACCATTGAACGATTGCTTGAAAAGAGAGATTGCACCGGTTGAATTAAATGGCTTGAATGAGATAGCATCCTCAAAAGAACTTGAGTGAATTGAGAATGGAAAGTTGAATCTTCTGAGATATCTTAAGCACTCCGAAACAAATGAATAATAAGTGAAAGATTATGAGATGCACCGGTATGGAAAAACATTTGAAACAAGGAAAGATATGATCGACAAAGCTTGAATTGAATCCACCAGAGAAGAAAAGAACGAAGAACAATAGACTTGAATCTTCCTTAGCATCTTCATGAGAATCATCAGGTAAGAACATGGAGGAAAAGAATGAAGAGACTTCACATCAACAAAAAGGATACTTGATTAAGAAATCTGAGTCCTTGAAGAAAAGGGTGGGAGGGTGGGAAAACAAAGGCCACTTGGGTCGGATGAAACCAACACCGTTGGGGGAACTTAGAATTGAACTTGGGGATGTGAAAAATGATAGGATCCTCTTGAAGAGAATCACACCGGTTGGAAAGAATTGACATGACAACCTCGATGAACAAGAAGGATTAGCATCCACATAGAAATATGAGAACACCGCTTAGAATAAGGTATGGAATCAACACTTGGCATTGAAGCAACTCGAATACCACAAAACAAAACAAAAACAAAGGATTTGGCTTGTAGAATAAGCCGGAACAAACACATGATAGAGATTTCTTCCAAAGTGTTTGTGGTGGGGCCCACACGGGCACGACGTATAGCGGACGTCACGAATGACAAACAAGACGTCCCCGAATCGGCATAGCCAAGGATTCATTAAGACGCCTCGCGACCACTGTAAATCGACCGTGGATGGGCGGACCACTAGACGTTGGACCCCAATCTAAAATCATACATCTGTCGGAGAGATATCCTATAAGCTACTAGAATTCCCACTTATAAACTCCCGAAACTTTCTGGTTATGCAATCAGGTGTTAGGGATACAGGGGACACAAAATATATCACCCAAACTAACAATACCTAGATCCAGCTGTATCCATCCTTCAACACATAACCAAAAAACCTTCGGAAGTCGTTTACCTCAACCTTCGAAAAGCATCCGTTATACGAGTTATGGCAATACTCCCGAACTCCCACCCCAGTACTGGGTGGCGTCGAGGTGATCTCACCAACAACTGCATAAAAGAGATTTCCGATGTCGGCGAAACTCAGGTATTCCAGAACTGCAACGATAAAATTGTGACGACAACACCTCGGAGCTCAACTCCCCGGGACACTGCCACAACCCCTAAATGTCAGGAGGCACCAAGAACAATGTTCTCGTCACAAAACCATCGGAACGATTCTAAGATACCCGCGTGATCCTAAATTTTTATTAGTGAAATTTGAGGAGAGGAGAGTCAAAACTCTACGTCAGGAGGCCTCACCAGAGCGACGAAGGGACTGGGGAGTAAAAAGAATCCTACTCTCTGATATATATAATCCTAAGACTCAAAACATTTTTTTATAGACTCAACAACGCCAGCGATTCGATAAAGCAGGGGGCTCCTAAGTCGGGGATGGCTCTGATTACCAACTTGTAACGCCCTCGATGCGGCTATATCTCCCACGTGTCGAAGCACGACTTAGAGGCATAACCGCATTGAAAGCAATGTCGCAAGTGAGGTAATCTTCACACAACCCATGTAATACATAAGGGAAAGAGATACATAGTTGGTTTACAGTCGCCACTTCACACAATACATAAATAAACATCCATCAACCAGATTACACTCAAGGTCCGACTACGGAACCAAAATAAAAGAAGACTACCCCAAATGCTACACAGATCCCCGATCATCCCAACTGGGCTCCACTACTGATCAACTGAAACGAAACAACACAATGAACAAGATCTTCATCGAGCTCCTCCTTGAGCTCGGGTGCGTCACCTGCACGGTTTCATCGGCACCTGCAAACTGGTTTTGGAAGTATCTGTGAGTCATGGGGACTCAACAATCTCACACCCGCGAGATCAAGACTATTTAAGCTTAAAGGTAGGACATGGTAGTGAGGTGGAGCTGCAGCAAGCGACTAGCATATCTAGTGGCTACCATACGCAAAAGAGAACGAGAAGAGAAGGCAAAAGCACGATCGAACAACTATGATCAAGAAGTGATCCTAGAACAACCTACGTCAACCATAACTCCAACACCGTGTTCACTTCCCTGACTCCGCCGAGAAGAGACCATCACAGTTACACACGCGGTTGATGTGTTTTAATTAAGGTCAACTTCAGGTTTTCTACAACCGAACATTAACAAATTCCCATCTGCCTCATAACCGCGGGCATGGCTTTCAAAGATAATACCCTGCAGGGGTGTCCCAACTTAGCCCATTATAAGCTCTCACGGTCAACGAAGGATATTCCTTCTACCGGGAAGACCCGACCAGTCTCGGAATCCCGGACTACAAGACATTTCGACAATGGTAAAACAAGGCCAACAAAGCCGCCCGATTGTGCCGACAAATCCCGATAGGAGCTGCACATATCTCGTTCTCAGGGCACATCCGGATGAGCAGTACGTACGGCAACCGAAGATACCCCAAGTTGCCTCAGGGCGGCACCGCAAGTGGCTCTAGTTTTGGACCAACACTCAGAGGTGCATTGGCCCCGGGGGGGGGGGGTAAATAAAGATGACCCTCGGGCTCGCGAAAACCCGGGGGAAAAGGCTTAGGTGGCAAATGGTAAAACCAAAGTTGGGCCTTGCTGGAGGAGTCTTATTCAAGGCGAACTGTCAAGGGGGTCCCATAAATCACCCAACCGTGTAAGGAACGCAAAAATCAAGGAACATAACACCGGTATGACGGAAACTAGGGTGGCAAGAGTGGAACAAAACACCAGGCATAAGGCCGAGCCTTCCACCCTTTATCAAGTATATAGTTGCATTAATTAAATAAGAGATATTGTGATATCCCAAAATAATCATGTTCCCACATGGAACAAACTTCATCTTCACCTGCAACTAGCAACGCTATAAGAGGGGCTGAGCAAAGCGGTAACATAGTCAATCAACGGTTTGCTAGGAAAGGATGGTTAGAGGTTTGACATGGCAATATGGTTGGCATGATATAGCAAGTGGTAGGTATCGCAGCATAGGCATAGCAAAAGAGCGAGCAATCTAGCAAGCAAAGATAGAAGTGATTTCGAGGGTATGGTCGTCTTGCCTGAGATCCCGCAAGGAAGAAAAACGAGTCCATGAACAAGACAAACGAACGTAGTCGAACGAATCCTCACAACTCCGGAACGAAACCGAAGCTAACGAGAGAATCAACCCGGAAAGAAACAAACAAAATAGTAAACAACCATCACATAAACATGGCATGATGCACAATCAAGTATGATGCATGTCCGGTTTAATGAGCATGGCATGGCAAAGTGCAACAAACAACACTACAAATTAAGTGGAGCTCAATATGCAACGAGTTGCATATTGACGAAACACCACATGACTCATTTAGTTCTCTCTTGGTTATGTACCTCACAATATTAAATGTTATTAAACATGGCAAGGGGTGAAGCATAAGTAAACTAACTATTTAGGCAAGTTTAAATGAGGCCGGAACAACAAACAACAATTCCGGTAAATCTCCACATGGCATTTAGCAATTTAATGCAAAAAACAATTTTAAGCAATTTAAATGTTGTTATCATGATGCAGATGACTGATACAAGTTTATGCATTTTTTATGAAAACATTGACATGAGCATGTTATGAAGCATTTGTCACCGTGATGGCAGAAAGGGGTGCCACGACAACGAATCCGAAAATGATGCCACGGGAACATATCAGTTCCGGTAGCTCATGAAGATACCGGTGCAAAAGGAAGCGTGGCGTGAGCGTGTCATGCAAGATGGTGGGGTGATCCCGGCAACCGGCTTCCCACGAGTTAGTGGCATGAAAACGAGTGACAATTCGGACACGGTGCAAACACAAGCATCTCTTACATCACACAACATGCGGTGTCTCAGTGGTTATACCTTCCAAGGGAGCATTCCCGAGCGGTTCAAGTTCGTAGAGGAAGTAGTTGTTCTCGTGACGGTAGTGGTACACGTTTCGTAGATGTTTGAGTCACCGGTAGAGGTACTTGGCAGCGTAGTTGTACAAGCGCGACATCGGACTTGTCGAACCTGAACTCTTGGGGAAGGCGTCGTGGTAATTGGCGGATCCGCGATGTCGTGCACGTTCCAACATCAAACTTGGAGGGACACTGACGGTGTGGTACTTGGCGAATTCGGAGTCGGCGGAAGACGAACTTGGCGGTCCTCGTTGACCTGGTACTTGGCGTCTCGTACTGGCCGATCCAAAACGAAGAAAGACAAAAGGGCCTCTGGTGGATAGCAGCAAGGCAACTCATGCCCGACAATGAAGCAACAAAATCGGCCACGACGTGGTGGTGGAGCAGAACACCAAGAGGCAGGGCGTCGGCGAGGGAGACGGGACGCGCACAGCAGAGGCCAGCGGCGGTGCACGTCCATGGCACACGCGAGGACGAGCAGGACGTCCAGGAGGGAAGCAGAGGCGACGGGGGGAGCAGAGGGACCAAGGCCATGGCGCGCGGAGGAGAAGCAGAGCCAGGGCAACGTGGGAGGAAGCAGGGGCGACGCTTGGGGCTCGGGGTGGCGCTCGGCAAAAGTAGCAGCTCCGGCGATAGCGCTCGCCAGCGCGGCGCCGAAGACGGCAGGGGGCGTGAGGAGGGAGCGACGACGAGCTGGAGAAGGAGCTACAGCTACGGCAAGCGTCGAGGGCCACGGGCGCGGGGAACAGGGGGCCATGGGGATCGGGCGCGGGCGCTCCTCTCCTGTGCGATGCGTGTGTGCGGCGGCGGTGTGGGAGGACGAGAGGGAGAGATCGAGAGGAGGGGGTCGGGGCTAGGGTTATAGGCGCGGCTGGGCCTTGGGCCAAATGGACCGCGGGGAAGCAGGCCGGCCTGGCTGCTGGGCTCTCTTCTCTCTCACTCTAAAGAAAGAAAAAAAAAACAGAGAAAAGAAAGAAAAGAAAGAGAGGTTAGGGGAAGAAGTTGGACATGCGGGTAATTCTCCCGGACTCACAAAAATGTGTTTGTTCCGAGAAAATAGAAAAGGCCATGGTTGAAAGATGTAAATTCAAACTCATTTGAGTTTCACTCAAATGGGTTTGAACTAGGACTTGGTTTTTGAAGTGTCCAAAATTGTTGAGATTTTTGGTGGAGCTCCGGAAAATGATGAAAGAAATTATGGGCAAGGTTGGAGACTAGGAATTGAGATAACAAAGGCATGGGATATTTTGCAAGTGTGTTATGGTTAATTCCAAATAAATGGAATAATTTTATTATAGCTCCCTAATAATATTGAGAGGCTTTAATATGTTATAAAGAGAAATCACAAGTGAATTCCCTCGATTTAAATGGATCAAAGACCCATGCAATTTGTTTGAGTTTTAGTTGGTTTGAGAAATTGATGGCATGATGACATGATGCAATGCAAAAATAAAAGAGCAAACACAAATGAAACACACGGTGATCACGAAAATATGGAAGTCTTCTAAGCGTCGGTCTTGGGGCATTACAACACTCCACCACTACAAGAGGATCTCGTCTCGAGATCTAAGGATGGCGCCGGAGAAAGGCGGAAGAGGAAGAGGTAAAACAAAGTTGCTTCTTTGACAAACGAGTGAAACCACGAACCTTGAGAGGTTGAAAAAATTGAAAGAAAGAATACAATGGAGATGAACGAGATTGCAAACACTCTGTTAGATAAAGAGGAACATGGGATACGACGAGAACCAAGAGGTTAAGTGACAAGACAGATATTGAAACCACTCCGGTTAAAACAAGAAGGGAAGGAATAAGAATGGTATAATTTGGGCAGCACTCCGACTGTAAATGGAAGGAATTGAACATGATCTTGACAAGATGAGAGGATACTTGATGAAATCAACAACACACTGCCTCCGGAACTATTGAAAAATGGCACAAGTGGTAAGAAAGATTTCAGACTGCACTCTGGTTGAGGAAGGAGGCAAAACTTGATAAGATGAGAGAGCTCGAATGAAAACACGACACTCCGGTTAAAAATGGATGAGCACGAAAAGAACACGATTCTCACAATTCGAGATGATGAGTGAAAAGAACAACCTCACAATGCTTCCGGAAGAAAAATTAGAAGATAGATCATTGGAATAAAGGGATGGAGAAGAAAATGACAACTTCTGCCACAAATGAGCTTGAAAAAGCATCTTTAGGAGAAGGGTCGAACGGAGTTGTTGGAAAAGCAACAACAAAAAGAGTAAGCTTGTTGTGGGATTATGGAAAACTTCTCAAAACTTGAGGTGAACTTCTGCCACTAACGAAAACAATTGCTAGCTTGAGAGCAACGAAGAGATGAAAACTTCTTCCACCAAGATGATAAAGAAATAACTTGGATCATAGATAAACACCATAATAACAACATTCCTTAGGGAAGGCTTTAGGTGAAACATGACACAAGATAAATCCAACGAAGAGATTGGTGGATTTAAAATATCTCATTCTTGACAACACGTGAATCATGAAACGCGAACTCAAATTGGCAAGAATGACATAACACCACCTCAAATGATAAGGTAGAATGAATTGCACTTCGGAATGCAAGATGAAGAATACTAACTCCTCAAAACAAAACATGTGTTGAACACCATGTTTATTTTAGAGTATAGCTTGGCGGATCTTAACTCCGAGAGAAATCTTGAAGAACAGTTAAAGAATGAAAGGAATCCTTGATGAAGCACCTTGTAGAGCCTCCATGAAGAACTCAGGTAATAAAAGGATGATAAAAAGAAAGAAAAGTTGAAAACACAAGGTGAAGCCTTGCGATGATTTAGATGGAGCTTCGCGACAAGATAATGCAGAAAACTTGGAACTCCGAAAAAGAAAAGATGAAGCATCTCGAACCAAGAATGTGATATGTTGAACAAACTCCGGAAAGAAGAAACTAGATCACCTGGATGAAACAATAATAAGAATTACATTATGCGTATCCTTCACCAATTTAGATTGATGACAAGCAACGGATTTGGCATACCACTTATTCTCGTAGAAAAGATTAAGAGAGATATAGCATAAACTTGGGAAGGTATTCAACGAACCACCGGTAGGATTGGAAAGAACGAATGAATCTATATGATAACAAAGGAAGAGAACTCTTGTACGAACCACCGTAAGAATTGAAAATGAATGAAGAAAAGATAAAGAAACACCGGGAAGAATTAGAAAATGAACGAAAATACTTGAGAGAATTTAGATACAATTGAATGAAGAGGTGACGAGCTGATTAGAGAATACTAGAATGATGCATCGATAAGATTTGGAGAACGAGGGCTGAAAGCTGGAATGAATAAATCTTCTGAATGGTGGCCTTCGTAGGAATGAAATGGAAAGAACTCATGAAATGCTCCGGGTGGTAAGAAAAGAATTGTCACGATCAAAAACAATTATGAGGATGTCATAAAGCTAGAACCATGAATCTTGAAGAGATTGGAGCAAGATTTAAGAGAAACTCTTCTTCGTTCTACAAATGTTGAGAATGGTGATGAGAACCACCATGAAAGTTGATGAGACACTCCGGAAGAATTTAAAGAGAAAAGGTTGAACCAACGATGAAAAGAATTTGAAAGATCTTGGAGAAAGACATATGACTGATGATAATTCATTGTTACGTCAAAATTGGAAAAGAATTTGAGAATAACTCCGGAAAACTTAGAAGAGTCAGGTAAGATCCTAGGAAAAGGCCTGTGGGTTAGGGCCCACTCAAAAGATACACCATTGAACGATTGCTTGAAAAGAGAGATTGCACCGGTTGAATTAAATGGCTTGAATGAGATAGCATCCTCAAAAGAACTTGAGTGAATTGAGAATGGAAAGTTGAATCTTCTGAGATATCTTAAGCACTCCGAAACAAATGAATAATAAGTGAAAGATTATGAGATGCACCGGTATGGAAAAACATTTGAAACAAGGAAAGATATGATCGACAAAGCTTGAATTGAATCCACCAGAGAAGAAAAGAACGAAGAACAATAGACTTGAATCTTCCTTAGCATCTTCATGAGAATCACCAGGTAAGAACATGGAGGAAAAGAATGAAGAGACTTCACATCAACAAAAAGGATACTTGATTAAGAAATCTGAGTCCTTGAAGAAAAGGGTGGGAGGGTGGGAAAACAAAGGCCACTTGGGTCGGATGAAACCAACACCGTTGGGGGAACTTAGAATTGAACTTGGGGATGTGAAAAATGATAGGATCCTCTTGAAGAGAATCACACCGGTTGGAAAGAATTGACATGACAACCTCGATGAACAAGAAGGATTAGCATCCACATAGAAATATGAGAACACCGCTTAGAATAAGGTATGGAATCAACACTTGGCATTGAAGCAACTCGAATACCACAAAACAAAACAAAAACAAAGGATTTGGCTTGCAGAATAAGCCGGAACAAACACATGATAGAGATTTCTTCCAAAGTGTTTGTGGTGGGGCCCACACGGGCACGACGTATAGCGGACGTCACGAATGACAAACAAGACGTCCCCGAATCGGCATAGACAAGGATTCATTAAGACGCCTCGCGACCACTGTAAATCGACCGTGGATGGGCGGACCACTAGACGTTGGACCCCAATCTAAAATCATACATCTGTCGGAGAGATATCCTATAAGCTACTAGAATTCCCACTTATAAACTCCCGAAACTTTCTGGTTATGCAATCAGGTGTTAGGGATACAGGGGACACAAAATATATCACCCAAACTAACAATACCTAGATCCAGCTGTATCCATCCTTCAACACATAACCAAAAAACCTTCGGAAGTCGTTTACCACAACCTTCGAAAAGCATCCGTTATACGAGTTATGGCAATACTCCCGAACTCCCACCCCAGTACTGGGTGGCGTCGAGGTGATCTCACCAACAACTGCATAAAAGAGATTTCCGATGTCGGCGAAACTCAGGTATTCCAGAACTGCAACGATAAAATTGTGACGACAACACCTCGGAGCTCAACTCCCCGGGACACTGCCACAACCCCTAAATGTCAGGAGGCACCAAGAACAATGTTCTCGTCACAAAACCATCGGAACGATTCTAAGATACCCGCGTGATCCTAAATTTTTTTTAGTGAAATTTGAGGAGAGGAGAGTCAAAACTCTACGTCAGGAGGCCTCACCAGAGCGACGAAGGGACTGGGGAGTAAAAAGAATCCTACTCTCTGATATATATAATCCTAAGACTCAAAACATTTTTTTATAGACTCAACAACGCCAGCGATTCGATAAAGCAGGGGGGCTCCTAAGTCGGGGATGGCTCTGATTACCAACTTGTAACGCCCTCGATGCGGCTATATCTCCCACGTGTCGAAGCACGACTTAGAGGCATAACCGCATTGAAAGCAATGTCGCAAGTGAGGTAATCTTCACACAACCCATGTAATACATAAGGGAAAGAGATACATAGTTGGTTTACAGTCGCCACTTCACACAATACATAAATAAACATCCATCAACCAGATTACACTCAAGGTCCGACTACGGAACCAAAATAAAAGAAGACTACCCCAAATGCTACACAGATCCCCGATCATCCCAACTGGGCTCCACTACTGATCAACTGAAACGAAACAACACAATGAACAAGATCTTCATCGAGCTCCTCCTTGAGCTCGGGTGCATCACCTGCACGGTTTCATCGGCACCTGCAAACTGGTTTTGGAAGTATCTGTGAGTCATGGGGACTCAACAATCTCACACCCGCGAGATCAAGACTATTTAAGCTTAAAGGTAGGACATGGTAGTGAGGTGGAGCTGCAGCAAGCGACTAGCATATCTAGTGGCTACCATACGCAAAAGAGAACGAGAAGAGAAGGCAAAAGCACGGTCGAACAACTATGATCAAGAAGTGATCCTAGAACAACCTACGTCAAACATAACTCCAACACTGTGTTCACTTCCCGGACTCCGCCGAGAAGAGACCATCACAGTTACACACGCGGTTGATGTGTTTTAATTAAGGTCAACTTCAGGTTTTCTACAACCGAACATTAACAAATTCCCATCTGCCTCATAACCGCGGGCATGGCTTTCAAAGATAATACCCTGCAGGGGTGTCCCAACTTAGCCCATTATAAGCTCTCACGGTCAACGAAGGATATTCCTTCTACCGGGAAGACCCGACCAGTCTCGGAATCCCGGACTACAAGACATTTCGACAATGGTAAAACAAGGCCAACAAAGCCGCCCGATTGTGCCGACAAATCCCGATAGGAGCTGCACATATCTCGTTCTCAGGGCACATCCGGATGAGCAGTACGTACGGCAACCGAAGATACCCCAAGTTGCCTCAGGGCGGCACCGCAAGTGGCTCTAGTTTTGGACCAACACTCAGAGGTGCATTGGCCCGGGGGGGGGGGGTTAAATAAAGATGACCCTCGGGCTCACGAAAACCCGGGGGAAAAGGCTTAGGTGGCAAATGGTAAAACCAAAGTTGGGCCTTGCTGGAGGAGTCTTATTCAAGGCGAACTGTCAAGGGGGTCCCATAAATCACCCAACCGTGTAAGGAACGCAAAAATCAAGGAACATAACACCGGTATGACGGAAACTAGGGTGGCAAGAGTGTCGGTGTACTAGAGTAGGGGTACCCTAGTATCCCGAACTTGTGCACGGGCAGTCGTAGCATCCCGCGGCAAGGCTTGCCGGGTGACCGCCAATATCCTCTGTGGGTCCTTTGGAGCCATTCAAGAACAAAGTATTTAAGACAAGGGGACTAGTCCCCGGCAAGAGGAGCTTGCCGGGAAGGCCACTAAAGGCACAAGACCCCGGAAAGAGGAGCTTGCCGGGAAGGCCAACCAGGGCATCTCAAGGAACTTGCCGCGACGCGCCACGCGTCCCGGCAAGACCCGGCGAGCGACAAGCTCCCGGACGCGACAAGACAACGGCCGCAGCAAGGCGTTTGCCGCGGCAAGCAACCCCTCTGTACCTGCGCTCCAGCACACCCACCTACGTGTCGCTCTGGGACCCTTCCAGGCGTACGTGGCGGGAGGCCGTGCAGCCAGGGGTACACTGTGGCAAGCGGCGTTGACAAGATCGCCATTGTGGCGAGCGGTGGCGTCCCTGACGGTCCCTTTTCTGCACTGTTTGGGCGATGTAGATAGGCATTTAATGCCTTTGTCCCCTGCCGTCAGGGTTAGGTATGATACACTGTGCAGGTAGCTGTACCAACCGCAGCACCTTTTCCATTTTTGCCCTCGCCTACGCTGCCACCTGTCGGTGACCCCTTGAGCATATAAAAGGAGGCCCATGCGCAACATAGAGGAGGGAGGGGCAAGAGGACGAACAGTAGAACCCTCACGCTCGGTCTCGTTAGCTGCTGGTGCGTACTATAGCACTCAGCGCTCCCGAGCAAGAACTCAATACAATCCACAAAGCAGCAGTAGGAGTATTATCTCTCCGAAGAGCTTCGAAGCTGGGTAAACCGCTCGTGTGCCTCGCCTTGATCTACTCTTCGTGCGACCTCCGCCCCCCGCCGAACCGAAAGGGGCTCCGTCCCCATAGGTTCTCGCGGATCAGCTTCCCCGACATCTTTGGCGCGCCAGGTAGGGGGCGTCGAGGTTGTGTGAATCTGATCTGGCGTTCACACGAGCTAGATCTTCAACATCTTCATCGACATGCCGCCGAAGAAGAATGCTTCGGAGGCGGATGCTCCGTCTGCGACAAACCCACCATCGCCAGAGCAAATGGCTGGTGGGGAAGACGCCGGCGGAAGAACGGGCGTCGACGAGGGAGCCCACGGTGCCGCCAGGTCCAAGGACAAGGCTGCACTACCCGTCGGCGGCGTAGCAGGCTTCCACGACGACCGGGCGTCCGTGGATGCTCCGCGCCCATCTCAGGAGGCGCGGGACCGTCAACGTCGTGGTACTCACGGTACCATACGTTCGCTGGACCCAGATCGAGCTGGCGGATTTCGGGAAGCTCCAAGCCAGCATACGCGCCAACGTGCTAGCGCGAGTGAAGCACGGTCGCCTGGACGGAATACTGCTCCTTCTAACATCGTTGGAAGTCCGAGCATATCCCGCTCCTCGCACCGTTCGCCACCCCTACCCGCCATTCCAGCAGAAGCTTTGGCGCGAGCTCAACTACTCCTAGATTTCCCTCCAACGCCAGACAAGATCGACGACTGGAAGACCACCATTCAGAGTCTCATCGGCTTCGCCAACGGTGACACTCCACGGCAGCCGACTACGTCGCAGCCGCGGCAAGTCAGCCAGGCGCGACCCAATGGCGACAAGACCGGTGGGGGTGCAACCACCGTGCACTCTCCGCCCCGAAGGCCAAGATCGCCGACTCGCCGGGTCCACCGCAACAGCGACTCCACCGCTTCATCAGATCCACGAGCTCGTCGCGATCAGCGCCAAGTTCTTCACGAACAACAGCAAGAAGACGCTCGTACTCGCATCGAGCGCCGAAGAGAAGCGCGGCGTCAGTCAGACCAGCGCGCTGGGCCCACTGTCGACATGCATGCGCCAGGGGAACCAGGCGACCTGCCGTATGCGGTAGGTTGCCCTGTGTTTACTCGTGAGCTGCGGCAAGTCCAGTGGCCTAGCACGAAGAATTTCAAGCCAGACGTACCGGAGAAGTACGACGGCAAGTTGCATCCGTCGGAGTTCCTCAGCATCTACACCATCGCGGTGCAGGCTGCCGGGGGGCGAGACGACAAGATCCTTGCCAACTACTTCCCGCTGGTGCTCAAACCCAACGTCAGATCCTGGCTCATACACTTGCCGGAAAACTCCATATCTTCCTGGGCAGACCTATGCCATCAGTTTGTCCGCGCCTTTACGGGCGGCCACAAACCTCATGGCCAGGAGAGTGACCTTCACTTGCTTGCCCAGAAGGAAGGAGAGCCCTTGCGCAAGTACATCCAGAGATTCAGCCAAGTGCAACGCAACATCCCGGATGTCCACCCTGCCGCGGTCATCAGCGCGTTCCACCATAACGTGCGTAACCGCAGGATGCGAGAGGAGATGGCGATGTGCAAGATCAGAGACGTCAGCCAGCTGTATGCCCTGGCCGACAGGTGTGCACGTGCTGAGGAAGGGAGGAAACTCCTCGGAGAGAATACAGGAATAGGAAGAACAGGAAGAGGAAAGGCAGAGACGTGCTAGTTGTCGCATGCACCAACAGAATTTCAAGACAGAATAGGAAGAGCAGTCCGGCAACGACGGTGGCGCCAAGAAAGCCAAAGATGGTAGCCCCGGCAAGGAGGTTGCCGCATGCACCAACTGCCAGGCTGTGGCGGCCGCCGACAAGCAGGAAGGCACCAACAAATAGTACTGCAAGATCCACCGCACCAAGGGCCATGACCTCCAGAGCTGCAAGAAGGTCGAGCAGCTTGTCGAGCTGCAAAAGGCCGAGTACAAGCGACGCGACAAGGAGAAAGCCCAAGGAGGTGCTAGAGGATCCGGTACGAAGCGCACCGGCCGGGGAGGTCGCCGTGGCAAGGCCAAGCAGCGGCAAGGAGACAGACCTCCCCGCGGCCGCGACTAGGATGAAGATGACGACGAAGACGAAGACATGGATGATGACGAGACCAGTGAGCAGGAGTTTCAGAAAGCCACAGAGGTCTTGTGCATTGACGGCGGTGCTTCTCTGCATACTTCACACCGCCAACTCAAGCAGTGGGTGCGGGAAGTCAATGCGGCGGAACCACCCGTCGAATCACGCAAGCTTCTGAAATGGTCCAGCACGCCTATCGTCTTTGATATCGAGGACCACCCTGATCGCACAACTGCAGTCGGGTGCTTGCCGATGTTGGTTTCACCAACTATCTGCAACCTCAAGGTCACCAAGATGCTAGTTGACGGTGGGGCCGGCTTGAACCTGATCTCCTCCGCTGTGCTCCGGAAACTCCAAGTCCCTGACAGCGAGTTCGAGGAGACCGACACATTCCAAGGAATCAACCCGGGAAAGAGCAAGCCAAAGGGGAAGATCATGCTGCCGGTGACATTTGGCAGTGAGCTAAACTTCAGGACTGAGAGGATCACTTTTGACGTTGCCGATTTTCCATTGCCTTACAATGGAATTCTCGGCCGTCCAGCGCTCGCCAAGTTCATGGCGGCCTCTCACTATGCGTACAACATGCTGAAGATGCCAGGCCCGATAAGTGTCATCTCTGTCCCTGGCGACAAGAAAGATGCTCTTATCTGTGCCGACAAGATCTACCGGGAAGCAGCAGCCGCAACGGATCGCGAGACACTTGCCGCTGAAGCTCCCGGGGGGAAGAAGACGACCAAGTCCGGCAAGAGTTCTGATGCCCACTCCAGCAAACGCACCTCTTCGGAGTGCTGCGCTACCGTCGAGGACGCACCATCGAGCTCCACCGGCAAGTGTAAGAAGACGATGGCAGCTCCGCCAGCGACCAAGAAGGTGTCCGCCAAGGAGGACGACACTGGTGGTACTTTCACCATCAGTACCACTCTCGACCCTAAATAGGAAAGCGCGCTCATTGCTTTCCTGCGGGCGAATGTCGATGTGTTTGCGTGGCAACCGTCTGACATCCCCGGTGTTCCCAGGAAAGTAATTGAGCACCACCTTGCCGTCTGTCCTCATGCGCGGCCCGTCAAGCAGAAAGTCAGAAAGCAAGCAGTGGAGCGCCAAGAATTCATCGCAGAAGAGATCAAGAAGTTGGAAGCAGCTGGCCTTGTCAGAGGAGTGCTCCATCCTACGTGGTTGGCCAATCCTGTAGTCGTGCGCAAAGCAAACGGGAAGTGGAGGCTTTGTATCGACTTTACTGATGTTAACAAAGCTTGTCCCAAAGATCCATTTCCCTTGCCGCACATCGACCAGATTGTTGACTCCACGGCTGGATGTGACTTGCTTTCATTTCTTGACGCATACTCAGGATATCATCAGATCTTCATGCCAGAAGAAGATGAGGAGAAGACCGCATTCATCACTCCATGTGGCACGTACTGTTTCATACGGATGCCTTTCGGTTTGAAGAATGCTGGTTCAACATTTGCAAGAGTAGTCCATACCGCTTTTGAGCCACAAATACACAGAAATGTGGAAGCCTACATGGATGACATAGTGGTCAAGAGCAGGGACAGAGCAAATCTGATCCAAGATCTAGAAGAGACTTTCGCAAATCTGTGCAAGATCAGCCTCAAGCTCAACCCCTAGAAGTGCGTGTTTGGAGTCCCTTCCGGCAAGCTTCTCGGGTTCTTCGTGTCTCAGCGGGGAATTGAAGCCAATCCCGACAAGATCAAGGCCATTGAGCAGATTGAAGCACCTAAGCGCGTCAAGGATGTACGAAGACTTGCCGGTTGCGTGGCAGCTCTCAGCAGGTTTATTTCTAAGTCTGCTGAGCGCGCCCTGCCATTTTTCAAAATATTGAAAAAGGCAGGTCCAATGAAATGGACTCCGGAAGCGGAGGCTGCGCTGCAGGACTTGAAGAGATACCTGTCCTCCACTCCAATACTTGTCGCACCTAAACCACAAGAGAAGTTGCTGTTGTATCTGGCGGCAACCAATCAAGTGGTTAGTGCTGCGTTAGTAGCAGAGAGGGAGGCTGATGATGAGCCAGCGACCGCGGCAAGCACATCCAGCGACAAGCAGGGGGCTTCCCCGACAAGCTCTGGTTCCGGCAAAGATGGATCTGCGCAGGCGCCCGAGGAGATACAGAAGAAAATGGTGCAGCGCCCAGTCTACTTTGTCAGTTCCCTTCTGCAGGGGGCTAGGTCAAGGTACTCTGGTGTGCAGAAATTGCTTTTCGGCCTTCTCATGGCCTCGAGAAAGCTGCGCCATTACTTCCAAGCACATGAGATCACAGTTGTCACTCGCTTTCCGCTGAAGAGGATACTGCAGAATCCAGAGGCAACATGAAGGATTGTTGAGTGGGCACTGGAACTGTCAAGCTTTGGCCTTAAGTTTGAAAGCACTTCAACTATCCAAAGCAGAGCATTGGCAGAGTTCATAGCAGAGTGGATGCCAACACCAGATGAAGAAATTCCAGAGACGAGCATCCCCGTCAAGGAAGCAAGCAAAGAGTGGCTGATGTACTTTGATGGTGCCTTCTCGCTGCAAGGCGCCGGTGCTGGCGTGCTGCTTGTCGCACCCACCGGAGAGCACCTCAAGTACGTGGTCCAGATGCACTTTCCCAAGGAGCAAGCAACAAACAATACTGCAGAGTATGAAGGTTTGCTTGCCGGTCTCAGGATCGCGCCAGACCTTGGGATCAAGAAGCTCATTGTCAGGGGTGACTCGCAGCTTATCGTCCGCCAAGTGAACAAGAATTATCAGAGTCCGTTGATGGAAGCTTACGTTGATGAAGTGAGGAAGCTAGAAGAGCACTTTGTCGGCCTACAGATGGAACATGTTCCAAGAGCTCAGAACGACATTGCCGATGGCCTGTCAAAGTGCGCAGCACTTAAGTTACCTGTGGAACCAGGGATCTTTGTGCTCAAGCTGACTCAACCGTCTGTAACGCAATCAACTGGACAGAGCAAGAAGAGGAAGTTGATTTTTGGTGACTATTTTCCGGCAGAGCTTCCCGAAGCCGCCGCCAAGAAGGTCCCCAAGATCAACACCAAGAGTGCTGGGGAGCAGTCTGCTCCGGCAAACCCCAGGGTTTGTTCCGTTGAAGCAGACGCTCCCGACAAGTTTTGCTCCGGCAAGCTTGCAGGGGAACGTCAAGCTCCGGCTGAGAAGCAGTTTCTCGCCGTAGAAGCGGATGTTCCCACAGCAGCAGATATGCCTTTAGTCCTTGTTGTCGAGCCACAAGCTCCAGCATGCGCACAACAGATCGTCCGTTTCCTCTAGATAGGAGAACTTCCCGAAGAGCAAGAAGAAGCGGAAAGAGTAGCCCGGCAGTCAAGTATGTACCAGTTTGTCGACGACGCACTGTACAGAAGAAGACTCAATGGTGTGAAATTGAAGTGTATTCACCGGGAAGATGGACAGAAGCTGTTGGCAGAGATACATGGAGGCATATGTGGTCACCACATTGGCGCAAGAGCGCTTGCCGGCAAAGCTTTCCGGCAAGGTTTCTTTTAGCCGACAGCCCTCCAGGATGCAACTGCACAAGTAACCAAGTGTGAAGCGTGCCAGTTCCATTCCAAGCAGATACACCAGCCAGCTCAAGCTCTCCAGACGATCCCTTTATCCTGGCCATTTTCGGTCTGGGGGCTCGACATCCTCGGCCCCTTCCCCCGAGCAGTCGGGGGCTTTGAGTACTTGTACGTCGCAATCAACAAGTTCACAAAGTGGCCCGAAGTGGAAGCGGTGAGGAAGGTGACAGCACAGTCAGCAGTCAAGTTCTTCAGGTCGATTGTTTGCCGCTTCGGGATCCCTAACAGGATCATCACCGACAACGGTACACAATTCACGAGCCGCACCTTCATGCAGTACGTCCAAGATCTTGGCACCAAGGTCTGCTTCGCTTCTATTGCTCACCCCCGGAGCAACGGTGAAGCGGAGAGGGCAAATGCTGAAGTGCTGCGTGGACTCAAGACCAGGACTTTCGACAGGCTGCACGGGTGCGTAAGAGACTGGATCGAGGAGCTGCCGGTGGTTCTTTGGTCGATCAGGAAGACGCCAAATCGAGCCACTGGCCAGACACCTTTTGCTCTAGTCTATCGAGCAGAGGCAGTTATCCCCACGGAACTCGTATACGGGTCGCCTCGAGTGCTCGCTTATGATGAGCTTGAGCAAGAGCAGCTGCGACAAGATGACGCGCTGCTCCTTGAGGAAGACCGTCTTCAGGCTGCGGTACGAGCTTCTCGCTACCAGCAAGCTTTGCGCTGCTACCATAGCCGCAAAGTTAATGCCAGAAGTCTCGAGGAAGGCGACCTTGTTCTTCGGCGCGTTCAGTCCGCCAAGAATTCCAACAAGTTGATGTCGAAGTGGGAAGGCCCTTACCGGGTGAAACGAGCCACTAGGCTTGGCGCTGTCCGCCTTGAGATCGAAGATGGCATTCCGGTGAGCAACTCCTGGAACATCGAGCATCTTCGTAAGTTTTACCCGTAAGGCGCGGTTGTCGGACCCTGTTCCGGCAACCACCTTTTTGTACAAGTCTTGCCGCTGTTGCATGTAATCCTTTGTACAAAGCCAGGCGCAGACCCTGAGCATAGATGAAGTGTTGGCGCCCTAAGTTATAGCATGCATGCTAGATCGAGTCTTGTCCTTGGTTAGGGTTGATAGTGCTTAGTAGCGGCTAACCCCTAGCTTAGAGGTCGGGTGTGCGTCCCTTTGCCGTTCTTTCGTTTCCCTTGGTTCGCAGGGCTCGCATATCCTGGCCGGACCACTTGAGGACGAAAAGGAGAAGAAGGACAGACCAACATCTGGACCCCGGCAAGCCAGTGTTGCCGGGGGCTGCAAGTACAAAGATTAACCCACGGCGAACCAGAGTTGCCGGGGGCTGCAATCTCAGATAAGTTTTTCATCCCTTATCATGCATTCTCTTATGGACTGAGGTATGCGAAACCTCGTTTCTTCCTAAAAGCTACCGTGCTCCCATAACTCTAGGCCCTAGGGCTCGTTCCCGGGGCCAGGGTTTGGTCGTAGTCGCGGCAGCAAAGGGACGAAACAAGGAGCCTGAACCCGCCTCATCCCTGCCTCCGCCAAAAGCGTGAGAAAGGTCGAGCGACGTGGGAAGACGGCAGGGCCTGCTGCCGGGAAAAAAGTGTCTATCTTAAAGATATCAAGGATTTGCTCCTTGACGTGGGTTCCACTCGCAAGACAAGTGACCCGGCAAGCATCTCCTTTTCACTAAAAAAACATTCCACTCAGGTATAGTTCATAGAGAATGAAAAACATGAATGATGGGATTACAAGTTTTAAATGCAGCTAAGGCCCGAGGGCTTACAAATTAAAAAGAGATAAGGTGCCTGTAATCCCTTTCTTGTCCCTCTCTTCAGGAGGTAGATCAAGGAGGCGAAAAGGGCAAAAGGGGCGCCTAGGCGAGCTACAGGTGGCAGAAGACACAAAGACAACATCTCGATGGTCGTCCAAAGGCTGGATGGTGATGGCGGCGCCGGAGGCAGGGCTCGAAAACGAGGCAGCAGGACGTCAGCACGCCGTCGAGGGCGTCGCGCCCGCGTACTCCGAGTTGACGGCCTTGCCGCCCGCCCTCTTCCTCTTCCGCAGCCTCCCTACACCATCCGCCCAAGGAGACGACCCCGAGAAGCTCAAGGAGCCGGCGACACGGATGATGGGGTCGTCGGTGCCGCACGGAGCGACGCCCGACACCTAGTCGGACCCGTCATCATGCCGCCCGCTACCCCCATCGTCGCTGCCGCTGTCCCCCTCGTCACTCTCGCTCGAGGAGGAGTCTTCGCTATCAGAGGAGGTCTCCACGCAGCACCTTGCCCGAGTTCCTAAGCACCCGAAGACCTTGACGGAGAGGAGACCGCCCTCCATCAGCTTAAAATAGAGGGTGAGCTCCTCCGTCAGGCGGTGGATACGGGCGAACGTCTTCCACCCTCGACCAAGATACATCACATTAGGGGCCGGGAAGTCAACGTGGACTCGCGTGCCGCTGATTCCACAGCCCCTCATGTGCAGCCTCAGTGTCTCGGGCGGATCCAACTCCATCTCGCTCGCAAATGGAGTCGGGAGACGAAGGCGACGACGAGACGACCGACGCAGCCTGACAAAGAACTCGCAAGGGTCGTCCCCAACATGGTCCGCCACGGGAAGAGGAACCGCTGGCGGAGGCGAGGCCAGCGAGCCGCCCCGTCCACCTCTTCCCCGAGCGCCTCGGCCTCGCCCTCGACCTCGCCCGCGGCCTCGCCCCCTCCCTCTTCCCCTTACGGCTGGCTCTGCCACCACGGGTGCGGGAGAAGGGAGGACGCGTTGTCTAGCGGCGACCCTCGCCGCCACCGTTGAAGGACCAGGGTTCCCTTTCTCCATGGCGAATGAGAGAGAGGGGAGCAGAAGCTGAGAAGCTGAAGGAAAGAGGAGATGAAAGAATGCGGACCTCCGTTTCCCCCCGCTCCTTATAAAGGAACGGGGTGGGGGCTTGGCCGCCCCGCTCAGCTAATCAAGACACAGAAGGAGCAGGGAACTGGGACCGGCCCGCTGCCTCGACCCACGACGGCCCGGTTCACCACCTCCACCGTTCGCTACCCCAAGCGCATGGAAGCCACGTGGCAGGCGTGCAGAACCGAGGCGACGGATGAGGCGACCTCTCCTCACCCCGTGATCGTGGGGAGTGGACGCCTCGAAAACCGCGCCCCTGCCCCTGATTCCCCTGCTTATAGGGAGGGAGGGGGCGGACGTTCCGCTTTTCCGAATAAAGAAACCACCCACGACCTCTCCCACGATGCCGCAACCGACGCGTCCCGTTCAGGGAGGGCGCGGTGGATACGTAGTAAGATACGGCGTGATCCAGGCCGCGCGTGCCCGTGCCCTGTTTTGGGCCTGGCTTATGCTTATGATATGAAAAGGCCCAAGCTTGGGGAAGCTATGTTTGATGAGAATGACATATTTGAGAATATATTTGCTGAAATTAATGTTTGTCCCAAGCTTGGGGATGCTATGTTTAGTGAAGAAGATATTTTTAGTCCCCCAAGCTTTGATGAGCAAATTTATTATGATGAAAGCATGCCTCCTATCTATGATGATTATTGTGATGACACGTATGCTTTAAAGAATAAAGATAACCATGAAACTTGTCATCTTGATCTTAATTTTCAATCACATGATAGTTATTTTGTTGAGTTTGCTCCCACTATTATTCATGAGAAGAATTTTGCTTATGTGGAGAGATGTAAATTTTCTATGCAAGTAGATCATGAAAAGAATGCTTTAGGTGCTGGTTATATTGTTGAATTCATTCATGATGCTACTGAAAATTATTATGAGGGAGGAACATATGCTTGTAGGAATTGCAATAATATCAAGTTTCCTCTCTATGTGCTTAAAATCTTGAAGTTATGCTTGTTTTACCTTCCTATGCAAGTTGATTATTGTTCCCATAAGTTGTTTGCTCACAAAATCCCTATGCATAGGAAGTGGGTCAGACTTAAATGTGCTAGTCATATTCTTCATGATGCTCTCTTTATGTTTCAATTCTTATCTTTTATGTGAGCATCATTGAAATCGTCATGCCTAGCTAGGGGCGTTAAACGATAGCGCTTGTTGGGAGGCAACCCAACTTTATTTTACTTTCTTTCTTTTTGCTTCTGTTTAGGAATAAATAATCCATCTAGCTTCTGTTTAGATGTGGTTTTATGTTTTAATTAGTGTTTGTGCCAAGTAGAACCTTTGGGAAGACTTGGGGGAAGCCTTTATGATCATGCTGTAAAAAACAGAAACTTTAGCGCTCACGAGATTAGCTAGAAATTTTTACTGGAGAGTGCTATTTAGTTGATTCTTTTTGCAGACCAATTTATTTTAGAATTTTTGGAGTTCCAGAAGTTTGCGTTAGTTACAGATTACTACAGACTATTCTGTTTTTGACAGATTCTATTTTTCGTGTGTTGTTTGCTTATTTTGATGACTCTATGGCTAGTAAAATAGTTTATAAACCATAGAGAAGTTGGAATATAGTAGGTTTAACACCAATATAAACAAAGAATGAGTTCATTACAGTACCTTGAAGTGGTGTTTTGTTTTCTTTCGCTAATGGAGCTCACGAGTTTTCTATTAAGTTTTGTGTTGTGAAGTTTTCAAGTTTTGGGTAAAGATTCGATGGACTATGGAATAAGGAGTGGCAAGAGACTAAGCTTGGGGATGCCCAAGGCACCCCAAGGTAATATTCAAGGATAACCAAGCGTCTAAGCTTGGGGATGCCCCGGGTGGCATCCCCTCTTTTGTCTTCGTCCATCGGTAACTTTACTTGGGGCTATATTTTCATTCACCACATGATATGTGTTTTGCTTGGAGCGTCATTTTATTTTCTTTTGCTTTGCTTTCTGTTTGAATAAAGTATCAAGATCTGAAATTATTAAATGGGAGAGTCTTCACATAGTTGCATAATTATTCGACTACTCATTGATCTTCACTTATATCTTTCGGAGTAGTTTTGTTATTGCTCTAGTGCTTCACTTATATATTTTAGAGCACGGTGGTGGATTTGTTTTAAAGAAACTATTGATCTCTCATGCTTCACTTAGATTATTTTTAGAGTGTTAAATAGCATGGTAATTTGCTTAAATTTCCTAATATGCTAAGCATAAAAGATTTGTCAGAATTCTTATGAGTGTGTTGAATACTAAGAGAAGTTTGATGATTGATGATTGTTTTGAGATATGGAGGTAGTGATATTAAAGTTGTGCTAGTAGAGTAGTTGTGAATTTGAGAAATACTTGTGTTAAAGTTTGTGATTCCCGTAGCATGCACGTATGGTGAACCATTATGTGATGAAGTCGGAGCATGATTTATTTATTGATTGTCTTCCTTATGAGTGGCGGTCGGGGACGAGCGATGGTCTTTTCCTACCAATCTATCCCCCTAGGAGCATGCGCGTAATACTTTGCTTTGATAACTTCTAGATTTTTGCAATAAGTATATGAGTTCTTTATGACTAATGTTGAGTCCATGGATTATACGAACTTTTTCCCATCCTTCCACCATTGCTAGCCTCTCTAATACCGCGCACCTTTCGCCGGTATCATACACCCACCATATACCTTCCTCAAAACAGCTACCATACCTACCTATCATGGCATTTCCATAGCCATTCCGAGATATATTGCCATGCAACTTTCCACCGTTCCGTTTATTATGACACGCTCCATCATTGTCATATTGCTAGCATGATCATGTAGTTGACATCGTATTTGTGGCAAAGCCACCGTTCATAATTCTTTCGTACATGTCACTCTTGATTCATTGCATATCCCGGTACACCGTCGGAGGCATTCATATAGAGTCATATCTTGTTCTAAGTATTGAGTTGTAATTCTTGAGTTGTAAGTAAATAAAAGTGTGATGATCATCATTATTAGAGCATTGTCCCAGTGAGGAAAGGATGATGGAGACTATGATTCCCCCACAAGTCGGGATGAGACTCCGGACGAAAAAAAAGAAAAAAAAGATGCCATAAAAAAATAGAAAGGCCCAAATAAAAATAAATAAAAAGAATGAGAGAAAAAGAGAGAAGGGGCAATGCTACTATCCTTTTACCACACTTGTGCTTCAAAGTAGCACCATGATCTTCATGATAGAGAGTCTCCTATTTTGTCACTTTCATATACTAGTGGGAATTTTACATTATATAACTTGGCTTGTATATTCCAATGACGGGCTTCCTCAAAATTGCCCTAGGTCTTCGTGAGCAAGCGAGTTGGATGCACACCCACTTAGTTTCTTTTGATGAGCTTTCATATACTTATAGCTCTAGTGCATCCGTTGCATGGCAATCCCTACTCACTCACATTGATATCTATTGATGGGCATCTCCATAGCCCGTTGATACGCCTAGTTTATGTGAGACTATCTTCTCCCTTTTTGTCTTCTCCACAATCACCATTCTATTCCACCTATAGTGCTATGTCCATGGCTCACGCTCATGTATTGCGCGAAGATTGAAAAAGTTTTGAGAATGTCAAAAGTATGAAACAATTGCTTGGCTTGTCATCGGGGTTGTGCATGATTTAAATACTTTGTGTGGTGAAGATAGAGCATAGCCAGACTATATGATTTTGTAGGGATGACTTTCTTTGGCCATGTTATTTTGAGAAGACATAATTGCTTTGTTAGTATGCTTGAAATATTATTATTTTTATGTCAATATGAACTTTTGTCTTGAATCTTATGGATCTAAATATTCATACCACAATTAATAAGAATTACATTGAAATTATGCCAAGTAGCACTCCGCATCAAAAATTCTTTTTTATCATTTACTTACTCGTGGACGAGCAGGAATTAAGCTTGGGGATGCTTGATACGTCTCCAACGTATCTATAATTTTTGATTGCTCCATGCTATATTATCTACTGTTTTAGGCAATATTGGGCTTTATTATCCACTTTTATATTACTTTTGGGACTAACCTATTAACTGGAGGCCCAACCCAGTTTTGCTATTTTATGCCTATTTCAGTGTTTCAAAGAAAAGGAATATCAAACGGAGTCGAAACGGAATGAAATCAACTGGAGAAGTTATTTTTGCAAGGAAACACATGTCGCGACCGGTTTTCCGGTATTAATTTCCAGAAAATGGCCGTTGTGCTCACCAACCCCAGGATTACTGTTAGCTGATGAGGCACCAACTTGATACAGAAATTCCAAGAAAAATACAAAATATGTAGTACAAGACCATTCTGGCCTGTGAGTACAACAAATGGTTTCTAGTGGTTGATGGCGGAAGAGGTTTGTGGCTCATCGGTGTCTATGGGACTCCATTTCCCACAGGAACAGCTGACCAGGTTAACTCCTATCTTCGCGAGGCTGCTATCACCGTTGCTTCGGTTCCGAGGCTGTCATCGCAACGCTCCTCTCCAAGCAAGCAATATGGCCAAGACAATAGCCAGGGGCAAGCCTGTGAGTACTTTGAATGTACTCGCAAACATTAAGAACACTGGAATAATTTATTTGATAATCATGCACTGAAATATTCTATGCTCACTTCGTCAGTTATGAAATAAGGTTCATGATGCACGCAAGTAGATCATTTAAACAAATCATGGGTAAACAATCAAGTAAATGAAATAACAAACATGCCACAGTCGGGCGTCTGAGCGACGCCACATAAAGGGCTTATAAGTAAATGAAATAACAAACATGCCACAGTCGGGCGTCTGAGCGACTCCACATAAAGGGCTTATAAGTAAATGAAATAACAAACATGCCACAGTCGGGCGTTTGAGCGACGCCACATAAAGGGCTTATAAGTAAATGAAATAACATGCATGCCACAGTCGGGCGTCTGAGCGACGCCACATAAAGGGCTTATAAGTAAATGAAATAACATGCATGCCATAGTCGGGCGTCTGAGCGACGCCACATAAAGGGCTTATAAGTAAATCAAATAACAAGCATGCCATAGTCGGGCGTCTGAGCGACGCCACATAAAGGGCTGATAAAATAATCACAGTGAATATCCAGGAGGTAGAACCATCCCAGGGATATTCGATAATGCCAATAATATAACGGGTTAGTCCACAACAAAATAATAATCATAATCATCACAAGTCTCAAATCGTGATCCCAGTTCTGGTTTAACAGTTTCTCCTCCAAAGACCGACACTTGACCCATCCCAGACTGTAATCCTTAACCATGGACACGGCTATGCAAATAGGTTTAATATCTCTGCAGAGGGTGTACTCCTTACCCACGAGTAACGGATTCCTTTAGTCCATCGGGACTAATTCCGTCTATGGCCTTTTAGTTGAAAACACACCTAACTTGCACACACCAGCTTAACTCACCGGTGTCTGGAATCACCCACGACACTTGTTAAGCAAAACTCTAAGTGGGGAGGCTACAACCTCGCATAGCATGGGATCAAATTTACATCGCGCGCTCTAAGGGGTGGCCTCCCCTCTCGGTCCCAACCGGAAACACCCATGCCCCCTGACCAGGTGGCATGCCTACCGGCTACAACAGATATCTTCCACCATGGCCTCTCTGTATGGTGTGTGCTGGAAAGGGGTTGACGACTTACTGAACCATACCCTACTTGTTGTACAGACAAGTGGTAGTACGAAACAAGTATGGGGGTTACTGGAACAAGACTCGATCTACGGTCGAATTAGGAGGTTTATAAATTGCCTGCATGACATGTATAACAAAAATATTTCAACCAACAAACCAACACTCATTATACCTTACCATGCCATACCGGACATAACCGTCCCGACGGAGACCGGCGACAAGCTCACGCCTACCCAAGGCAGAGGCTTTCCCGGATTCCTTTCCAGCATGCATGCAAAGCACATGAGGATGATTACCATCACAAGTATGTTCATTACCAACAGCAAGGAAATCACTAATATGCATCCATGCAAATGATCATATCACATGAAATAACAAGTTCTCCGAAATAAGGTGGTGTTATAAACGTGCCAACCAACACACCAAAATATTATGCCGGGGTTCAGAATGCTTGCCTTCAAGGTGTGGAAAGGCAGGGTGCACTCCAAAACTTTTGAAAGTCTTCTTCTCTCTCTCCAAAATCCTATTTTCAATAAATTTGAATTAACACACAATTCCAAAACAGCACCAAAAGTTATTTGCAATTTTTTGAAATAAATCTTAAAATAAACTAGACAAAATTTGAGGAAGGTAGGAAAAAGAATCTACTCATTTGGAGTTATAATCAAAAAGTTATAGGCAGTCAAAGTGGTGGTCAAAAATCTGTTTTTTAAAAATTAAACAGAAAAAGAAAAACATTTCGAACTGACCACGTCGAAGGCGTACTCTGGAAAATACGTTTCCACTTACGCCTGCGTGGACCGGCGCTGGGTCGCTGAAAGTGGGCCCGCCTGGCCCACTGGTCAGGTTTGACCAGTCCACGCGGGCGTCGTCTCCCCCCGACCGAACAGAGGCGGAGCACCGGCATGGCTCGCCGGCGAATGGCTGTGTCCCTCGGTGATCTGAGCGCATGGGTGTGCTCAGGAGGTCGAGACGAACTCGGGGGTACCCGCCATGGTCGCCGACGTGGACGGAGTCGCCGGCGACGAGCTTCGCGGCGGAGATGGCTTCGGGAGCAAAGTGAGTTTGGGGCTACGATGGTTCCTGATCAAAATCGAGCAGGGGGAAGGGTTCGCGGGAGGAAGAGAGATCTTCTAGTGAAGAGAGTGGAGAGGGGGAGGCCCTGGTTGCACTGAACGGAGCCGGGAGGCGGCGGTGGCCGAACTGGCCGGAGTCGGGGAAGACGGCTTCCCCGGTTCGATTGCTGGCCAACGGCGGGTTCCAGGAGATTGCTTGGGACTACCTGTGTGCGGGGATGAGCTCGGGGTCCCCTATATAGGCGAGTCGAGGCGGTTCCGCGGTGGCCGTGGATCAGCTCGTCGGCGAACCGTCCTACTGTGCGGCAGGGCGACGTGGCGGCGACGTGTGCTAGAGAACGAGGCTGTGGATGAGCTTGCACTGCTCCAGGGGGCAGGTGGCGAGCGGGAGAGGCTCAGGCGGCGGCGAACTGAGGAG
This sequence comes from Aegilops umbellulata, assembly GCA_032464435.1. Taxonomy (NCBI): domain Eukaryota; kingdom Viridiplantae; phylum Streptophyta; class Magnoliopsida; order Poales; family Poaceae; genus Aegilops; species Aegilops umbellulata. The sequence continues at coordinate 63,155,519 of CP136054.1, read as the reverse complement.
TGGCTGTTGGCGGCCGTGGTGGCTAGCTCCTGGCTCGCCGGAGATGTGGCAAGGGTCTGCTTGGCGTGTTGCGGTGAGAAGTCGAGCGAGTGGCGTGGCTCTGTAGTGGTGGCAAAACCAGGGGCGCGACGCGTCGTCTCGGGTGCGGCACGTGCAAAACGCATGCTCTGCTCGCGCCCAGAGCACGCACGGAACGTGCTTGACGGAATGCCATTGCATGCTAGAGGGCTCCAAACTACAAGAGGGTTAGCAGGGTGTGGTTATAGGCTAGGGCAAAACCATTGGACATGTTGGTTTGGTCAGGGGATCAGGTTCACAGTGCAAACAAAAACTCATGTCAAAACAGATCATGCCCATAAGGTGTTTGACAAAATGCCAAGGGCTCTTAGGCATTTCTTGGAGTGGACAAATCTTCCAGAGTGGGGTCTCTTTAGATGCATAAGAAAGTGGTGAGGTTAGTTTGCCAAAAGCAGAAACTTGTTAGTGCAAGTTTTTCAAAACTACAATTCTGGACAGAAGGCAAATGACATCACTTCATGAACCAAAAATGATCCAATGGGTGCATGCTCCTGGACTTAGGGGTTTAGCAGGGAGGACTACAAGAAGAAAAAGGAGTCATGGATCAAGGAGCAACTAAAAATGTGGTTGCTGTACAAATCCTCAAGTTGGACCAGAATAGAAAAGAGGTTGCTTCACTCAATTTTTCCAAAGAACAACACTAGGTTTTTGAATGAAGTTGAAACATATGCTATTACCAACATCCCATAATTTTGGTGGAGGCTAGAAGGAAATATTTAAATGGGTTGTAGTGCAAAATTGCACTCTGGACCAGAGAAGAAAATTGGGTGTAGAGCACAAAATATTTCAAGAATAAAAGATATTTTTGTATAAAAGTGATTTAAAAACATCACATGACATCTCCAAATTTTGGTTGAAATTTTAAGTGAATTTATCAAATGGTTGTAGTTCAAATATGGCCATATAACCTTGAAAACCATTTTTCAAGAAAATAAGGATCCAACAAATTAATTATTTAATTAGTTCTACTGATAAAAGAAGAGTTTCTCTTGAGAGGTTAAATAAGTCCAATAACATATTTGAAAAGTTTTCTCTTTGGGGAAAAACTCCATAATAACAAGGGAGAAAATGGTTAAAAATCAAAAGGGAGCCCAGAAAATAAAAGTTTTAATTTCCTGGCAAAATTTTAATTTATTAAAACAAGGCCAAAATTTTGGGGTGTCACAACACACCTGATGGACTTGGACCCCACGTCAGAAGATACGGGAGTTGCCCACGAGGGTGGGGGGCTTGCCCACGAGGGTGGGGGGCGCGCCCACCCCCCTAGGGCACGCCCCCTGTCTCGTGGGGCCCCCGTGGCTTCCCTAACGTGCTTCTTCTGCCTATATAACTCCATATACCCTAAAACTTCCAGAACGCAACATAGATTGGGAGTTCCGCCGCCGCAAGCCTCCAGAGCCACGAAAAACCAATCGGGACCCCTTTCCGGTACCCTGCCGGAGGGGGGATCCATCTCCGGTGGCCATCTTCATCATCCCGGCGCTATCCATGACGAGGAGGGGGTAGTTCACCCTCGGGGCTGAGGGTATGTACCAGTAGCTATGTGTTTGATCTCTCTCTCTCTCGTGTTCTCTCTCGTGTTCCCTCTATGGCACGATCTTGATGTATCCCGAGCTTTGCTATTGTAGTTGGATCTTATGATGTTTCTCCCCCTCTACTCTCTTGTGATGAATTGAGTTTCCCCTTTGAAGTTATCTTATCGGATTGAGTCTTTATGAGAACACTTGATGTATGTCTTGGTGATAAACTTGTGGGTTTTGTGACATTGGGAACCTATGCATAGGGGTTGGCACACATTCTTGATTCTCCGGTAGAAACTTTGGGGCACTCTTTGAAGTACTTTTATGTTGGTTGGATAAATCTGAGATTGTGTGATGCATATCGTATAATCATGCCCACGGATACTTGAGGTGACAATGGAGTATCTAGGTGACATTAGGGTTTTGGTTGATTTGTACCTTAAGGTCTTATTCTAGTACGAACTCTTTTATAGATTGATCCGAAAGAATAGCTTTGTGGTGGTTTCGTACCCGACCATAATATCTACGTTTGTTCTCCGCTATTAGTGGCTTTGGAGTGACTCTTTGTCGCATGTTGAGGGCTTGTCATATGATCTATCTATGTTATTATTGTTGAGAGAACTTACACTAGTTAAAGTATGAACCCTAGGCCTTGTTTCCTATCATTGCAATACTGTTTACGCTCACTTTTACCACTCACTACCTTGCTGTTTTTATATTTTCAGATTACAAAAACCCATATCTACCATCCATATTGCACTTGTATCACCATCTCTTCTCCGAACTAGTGCACCTATACAATTTACCGTTGTATTGGGTGTGTTGGGGACACAACTTTTTGTTATTTGGTTGCAGGGTTGTTTGAGAGAGACCATCTTCCTCCTACGCCTCTCGCGGATTGATAAACCTTAGGTCATCCACTTGAGGGAAATTTGCTACTGTCCTACAAACCTGTGCACTTGCAGGCCCAACAACGTCTACAAGAAGAAGGTTGTGTAGTAGACATCAGGCCCAGAGATACCTCTCCGACAATCGGAGTGACAAATCCTAATCTCGAAATATGCCAACCCAACAAGTACCTTCGGAGACACCTGTAGAGCACCTTTATAATCACCCAGTTACGTTGTGACGTTTGGTAGCACACAAAGTGTTCCTCCGGTAAACGGGAGTTGCATAATCTCATAGTCATACGAACATGTATAAGTCATGATGCAAGCAATAGCAGAATACTAAACGATCGTGTGCTAAGCTAACGGAATGGGTCAAGTCAATATCATCATTCTTCTAATGATGTGATCCCGTTAATCAAATGACAACTCATGTCAATGGCTAGGAAACATAACCATCTTTGATCAACGAGCTAGTCAAGTAGAGGCATACTAGTGACACTCTGTTTGTCTATGTATTCACACAAGTATTATGTTTCCGGTTAATAAAATTCTAGCATGAATAATAAACATTTATCATGATATAAGGAAATAAATAATAACTTTATTATTGCCTCTAGGGCATATTTCCTTCATGGGCCTCCCCTCGGTAAATCTTCGTTCCAGTATTTTTTATATTTCCAGAAAAAATCTCCGTTGATTTTCATCGCTTTCCGAGAACTTATATTTCTTCACGAAAACAACACCACGGTAGTTCTGCTGAAAACAACGTCATTCCGGGTTAGTTCTAATCAAATCATACCAAAATCATATAAAACTATTGTAAAAATGGCATGAATACTTCATAAATTATAGATACGTTGGAGACGTATCAGTGCTTTGTAGTGGGTTCGTTCTTACAGTGCTTGATCCCAGTGACAGAAGGGGAAATGAAAAGTATGTATCGTTGCTACTAAGGATAAAACGAAGGGGTCTATCTCTACATAGGTAGATCTTGTCTACATCATGTCATCGTTCTTATTGCATTACTCCGTTTTTTCATGAACTTAATACACTAGATGCATGCTGGATAGCGGTCGATGTGTGGACTAATAGTAGTAGATGCAGGCAGGAGTCGGTCTAGTAATCTTGGACGTGATGCCTATATAATGATCATTGCCTGGATATCGTCATGATTATTCAAAGTTCTATCAATTGCCCAACAACAATTTGTTTACCCACTGTTTGCTATTTTTCTCGAGAGAAGCCACTAGTGAAACCTACGGCCCTAGGGTCTTGTTTCTCATATATTTGCCTTTGCGATCTACTTTTACCTTGCATTTATTTTCAGATCTATTAAACCAAAAATACAAAAATACCTTGCTGCGTTTTATTTCTATTTATTTTATTTGGCATACAATCTATCAACCTACGACAATTTACCTCAAGCCTGTTTGCCTATCTTGAGGCGCCGTACCCCGGAAGGGATTGACAACCCCTTTAACACGTCGGGTTGCGAGGATTTTTTAATCTGTGTGCAGGGGCTTTTTACGTTGTGTTGCTTGGTTCTCCTACTGGTTCGATAATCTTCGTTTCATATCTGAGGGAAATACCTACCGCCGCTGTGCTGCATCATCCCTTCCTCTTTGGGGAAATACTAACGTAGCTTCAAGCGACATCAAAAGGAATTTCTGGCGCCGTAGCCGGGGAGGATCTTCAACATATACCAGGTTCCTAATCACAAATCTCATCTCCTCGCAATTTACATTATTTTCCATTTGCCTCCCGTTTTCCTCTCCCCCACTTCACAAAAATTTGCCGTTTTATTCGCCCCTCTTTTTCCGTTCGCCGTTTTCTTGTCACATCTATTCTTTGCTTGCATTCATGGGTGATTTTGGTATGGCACCAGCAGATGATGGCCTAACTCTTAAGATAGGACATACGGGCAATCTGGATGCTAAAACTTTTATCTTGGGGCAAGGAAACGTTATGGGAAAAGAACGTATCCAAGAATTTTTAAATTGTGTTGGAAATCTAAGTCTTGATGATGCTCCTATACTTAAAACTACTAGATCTTATGCGGATGCTATTTCTGCACTGGTTCTGAAACTTGAAAGTAAATTTATTCGTACTCATCATACTTTGCAAAGATTGTGTTTTGAGCTTCCCTAAATAAAGAATCCCAGGGCTAAAGAGTTGGCCACTCTCGTTCTTATGAATGAGGTTGACTACATAATACGGGAAGCTAGGGAAATCTTTGATATTTATGGTATGAATCGTGAAAAGCCTGTGATAGATGAGATTCGTTACAATAGTGACTATGCATTAAGGCATTTGCTTGGGGATAATAAAATCTACGATGAGAATCTTAAAAAGGAAGTCTCCGTTCTAGATATAATCCAACAAGTTTTTAATAATGTTAATAAACATTACTCTTGGATTGTTGCGGGTAATCAAAGGGGTTATGATGAAAACCAACTAAGAATATAATAGCCAGGATTTTTACAAAGGGTTGATCAGAAAATTCATTATGAAGTTGACTAAAGTTGACTGTGAGTTGTACGATGAATGGAGAATCTGAGATCGTGGTTGCGTCCGTCTCATTGAATATTTTAAAATATATATATAATTGCCCAAAACGAAGTTCATAGGCATACCGAGCGAGTCAGTTAATTGTAGCCTTTGATTAATTCCAGAAAAAAATGGAAAACTTACCTGTTCGGTTAAGAATAGGATAAAGTAAAGAGATAAAATCTCCTCCCGGCCAGCCTTAACCTCCTGTTACCATCATTCCCCAATCCGCCGCCGTCGCCGAGGCCTTCCGTGACAATTTGCTGCTAGCGGCCGCCTTGCCGTGGTTGAGCCCGGCGTCATCGCCTCTGTCCCCCTTGCTACTGTCCTGCTAGTGGCCGATCTCCAGGCTTTGGTGTTGCTCAGTCCGGGGTTGAGCCAACGCTTGGTTCCGCTCCACTGAATTAGAGGCAAGTACATGATGGGATTTTCTTAACACTATGGCCATCAATGGTTCTTCTTGGTTTTTGTTGGTCGTTCGGTATTTTTTCTGCAATTGTGTTTTGTGTTCGGCTTTTGTAGTTCAGTTCAGGACTTGGTCGACTTTCCCGGTAAAGTACGGTTGTGGATAGTCCGCTTTGTCATTCAGAGTTCTGTTTAAGCATTGGTTGACTCTTCCCGCAACGGCCGTTGTGAAGGGTCCGCCATGTTGTTCAGCGTTCTGCCTAGGCATATGTCCATCATTCCAGTCTTTGCCGTTGTGGAGGGTCCGCTATGTCTTTTTAAGTCTCGAGGAGAGAATGACACGGGATGTGTCTATTCCGGAGAGCCCCATTTGAGTTAATTCAATTCACTAATGTTTTATAGTCATGTTTGGAGCAACCACTTATTTTGAGTTCTCCTTTCTGCAATAACTTGTAATGTTTCAGCAGTACTTGTATTGGGTTGAGTATATCCATACTCACACTTGTTTCTGTTTTGGTTGGTTTCTGATTGGTTTTCAGGTATTCGAAGCAACGACATGCATGGGAGGGATTAGTCACTGCCACACGAATACCACACTTCATTTAGTTACCTAATAGCTCATAGTTACTCAGAAGTTACTTTGTTTCTTAGCGCCGTTCCTTTTGTCTAGTGTGAGCATGTGGACGCTCGGAGTTCTTTATCTTATTTTCCGTGGAGTTGTGTGATAACTTTACCTGCGTGGTTGGATGTGTGAACTTAAATTGTTGCTTAGTTATATTATATCTAAACTGCATGATGTGGATGTCCAGAAAAAAACAAAGGAAACTCCGCCGAAATTTCAAGTTTCCGTAGAACTTGTAGAACTATGCTATTGTGGTAGCATCTTCGGGCTTGATTGAAACCTGGGGTGTTACAGTTGGTATCAGAGCAAGTTATTGGATCTCTGGTAATTGGTTTACAAAATAGTAAAAGTTGACCTAGGTGCTAATAAAAAAAATTGACACACGTGCACAATAGGATGGGTTCACGGGACATGCATTTTCAAACGATTTCTGTTGATTATTTGTTTTCTTCTTGATCTTATTCTTACGTAAGTATAAATATGTTTTTGATGATACTGATTTTTGCTGTTTGGTTATTGGGTTATGTTTTAGAGAGAGAGAGAGAGAGAGTGCTATGCCGCCAAAACGACGCACTCGTCGGACTGCCCGTGTAGACGAAGAGGCCGAAGGGAGCCATCATGAGGAGGATGTAAATGCGAGCCATTCGACTAATCATGGAGAAGAGGGTGGCCAAGGGATGAAGCAAAAGGAATGGATTGGACTAAATGCTGATGAATTTCATGGGACGGGTACACCTATGGAAGCAGCATCTTGGCTGCACACCATGGAGATGTATATGGATGCTTTGGAGTTGTCATCACGTAAGAGAGTTCTTTTTGTACCTTTCCAACTTAAAGGCCTGGCTAGTTCTTGGTGGAGAGGAGTACGTGCAGCTCATGATCCTACTCATGGGGAACCTACTTGGGAGTTCTTTGTGCAGCAGTTCACCACTAGGTATTATCCAGAATCATTCAAGGAGGAAATGTTAGTGGCGATCAACACCATTCAACAAGGAGATAGTGTGGATGAGTATGAGGCGGAGTTCAGTAAGATAGTGCTCTTTGTGGAAACTGAAAGTGCGTTATATCGACTAGAGGTGGGGTGAATAGGCGATTTTTATGAAATTCTTCATCGAGGAATTTGCTCGTGAGGAAATTCCTTAGCGAAGAACTACTAGCAGCGGAATAAGTACTCAGAAGTAAACATACCAGATTACATGCATGGTCATCATGATGAAATGAAGAAAAAGACAGAGTACAGAAAGCGTAAACACAGGATAGCACAAGATGAAGACAAACAGACTGAAGAAATTCAACTGAGGAAATTGAGAAAGTCTTCAGTCAAAGTCTTCAAGCACAGATATGAACAAACACACAACACAGTAATGAAGAAATGAAGGTGTTGAGGAAATAGAACCAGTAAGCTTGGTGAAGACAATGATTTGGTAGACTAGTTCCAACTGTTGTCTCAGTTGTACATCTGGTTGGAGCGGCTGAGTATTTAAACTCAAGGACACCTAGTCCCGGACACACAGTCCTCACCGTATTCTCCTTGAGCTAAGGACACACAGTCCTCGCCCAATCACTCGTGGTAAGTCTTCAGGTGACTTCCAAACCTTCACAGACTAGGTCACTCGGCGATCCACAATTCCTCTTGGATGCTCTAGACCATGACGCCTAACCTTCTGGAAGAAGCACAGTCTTCAAATGTAACAAGCGTCGGATCCACGCAGGATCAATCTCTTCAGTGATGCTCAATCACTTTGGGTTGTAGGTGTTTTGGGTTTGGGTTTGGATTTTCCTCACTTGATGATTTTCGCTCAAAGTCCTCGGAGGATGGGTTGCTCTCAAATGACAAGTGTCAAGTTATCGTGGAGCAGCCAACCAGCTAGTGGTTGTAGGGGGCGGCTATTTATAGCCTAGGGAGCAGCCCGACATGATAAGACATAAATGCCCTTCAATGATATGACCGTTAGGTTGATACGATATTTTGGGACAGCTGGCGCGTAGCACAGCAACGGTCGGAAATTTGAGGTACAAAATTCTTAGGGCTATCATGTTCCTCACTCTGTAGGCAATTCGCACTGGCGAATTCCTAACTCCTCAGTCAGAGCAAAGTCCTCAGTGACCAGAAGAACTGCGTCTCTGTCACTGTAGAAATTGACTGAACTGTATGAGATTTCCAATGGCTTCACTCCAAGGGATTGGTAGGTGTAGGATTTGAGTTGAGCATCACATGGAAATTTTCTCCTTAGTATTTCCTCGACCCCCTTTAACAGTACGGTGTTTCCTATGACTCAATAAAGAAAAAATGAAACTACGAAAACCAAAGTCTTCACGCCTCATGTTCCTCGAATGAATACCAAGTCTTCAGGGTAACACCAATTTCTTCACTTTCAAAGTCTTCAGAAAGTCTTCAAAATATCAAAGTCTTCAGTCGAAGAACTTCATTTTTAGGGGTCGACTTTCTCTGTAAATAACAAACTCCTCATAGACTTATAGACCTGTGTACACTCATAAACGCATTAGATACTTAACCTATAAGTCTTCAATACACCAAAGTCACTAAGGGGCACTAGATGCACTTACAATCTCCCCCTTTTGGTGATTGATGACAACATAGGTTAAGTTTTCAACGGGGATAAATATATGAAGTGTAAATACTGATATTGAGGAATTTGATTGCAAGATATAGAAGAACTCCCCCTGAAGATGTGCATAGTGAGGAATTTGCTTTTGAAGCAATGCACACTTGAAGAGTTGAATCATGGAGATCTCCCCCTATATCTTGTAATTCATACACGCATTTGATATATAATATGAAGTATTTGAAATGCATGATGAAATATGGTGCCTGATGAAATTCAGCATGCGTGCAATACTATTAATGAGGAATAAGCATGAAGAATAGCGCATCAAAAGTATCAAAGCATAGTGCAACAAAAGTATCAGCGCACCATCGGGTTTAAGATTACAACTCGATCCAATAAAAGTTTTGGAAGAACGAGAGTTGTAACTTAAAAAACGATGTATAAGGGCGTTAAAATAGACCCGCTTGAAGACTAACTCAAATTTCTCCCCCTTTGTCATCAAATGACCAAAAGGATCGAAACTGAGGACTAACGCTCCTGAAGATAATCAAGTTGATGAAGGAGCGCCAGCGTTGTTGGGGTCAGTCGTTGAAGTAGGGCCTGCTGCAGTGTCGTCCAAGTCTTCATTTTCATCAGTCTCACGTGATGAAGAATATGAGCTGGCCACCAGTCAAAAGCTTCTTTGAGACCCATTTTCTCCAGATTTTGAGCACTGTAAACTTGAGACAGAACAACCCAGGTGCGGTTGAGGGTTTCATGAAGGTAGTAATGGTTTTTCTTCACTGCATTATGTGCGGAAGTCATGTTGTGAAGAATTGAACCAAACTGACGCTTGACCCATTTGTGATTGCGATCAACCTTTTGATGAAGACTGAGGAGTAACTCACGATCAGTCATCACCCTGGGTGCTGTGGCTTGAGGATTTGGCTTGGCAGTGTTGGCAGCAGAGTCATGTGTGGCAGAGTCATCATTGGTGGAATAAGAAGCAGCCTTACGAAATTGACCATCCAATGGATGAATGCCTTCATCTATCACAGCAGTGGCCTTGCCCTTTTCTTCAGCTGAGGAAAATGTCCTTTTGAGGACTTCAATAGGGGGCAAGTAGCTGCAGTGGTTGAGAGTTTCAGCTTTGTAGTTGAGTGAATACCTTGTCCTGATGAATCTCATAATCCAAGGTGCATAAGGCTTCAGCTCAAATGGTGACATAGCAATGTTGTCCAGAGTCCTCATGAAGAAATCATGGAAGTTGACGGGAATGCCATGACAGATGTTGAAAAGCATGTTCTTCATGATGCCAACGACTTCTTCATCAGTTGAGTCGTGGCCTTTGATGGGACTCATTGTCTTCGTCAGAATGCGATAGACAGTCCTTGCACATACAACAATTCCTTGACGAGGAATTTGGTTCTAGGTGCCTGCCCTGGCTTCAAAGGCTTCATTAGCACTTGCATATAGTGATTTGAAAGCTCAGGTTTGTTGTAAACACAACGTGCATCTTCAGTGGGTGGACTCAGAGGAAGGGCACGAAGCAATTCAGATGCTGGGGCCTTATAATGTGTGTTCTCAGTCATCCAGTCCAGAACCCATGAATTCAAATCTTCAGGGTTGCCGGTGATGTGCAGTGTTGCATAGAACTGAAGAATGAGTTCTTCATTCCAATCGCATATGTCAGTGCAGAAATTGAGCAGCCCAGCGTCGTGAAGAACACTGAGGATTGGTGTGAAGCACATCATGGACTCCATATCCACGTGAGGAATATGTGCATGGTCGAAGACTTTGTCCTTGTTGAAAAGCACTGAGGAAAAGAAATTGGCTTGGCTTGCAGTCCAGAAACGCCTCTTCCTTATGCGAGCAGAGTCATATGGGTTGTATTCAGTGAAGAACACGTGCTCGCCAAAGAAGTCTTAAGCCTTGAATTTTTGTTTCCTTGAGAACGGATCCTTTGGCTTGGGCAGAGGAGTGTTAGTGAGCTGCATCACTACCTCGGGAATCACGATCTCAGGTTCTTCAGGCTGAGGAATTTCAGGTTCTTCCTCAGGTGCAGTCACCTTTTCAGCATTAGCAGCAGTTTCTTCAGCACTAGTGGCTGGAATTTCTTCATTCACAGATGCAGTGGGATGAGTTTCTTCAGAGCCCAATTTTACTGTTGGTGAAGGAGAGTGAGGAATTTGTTGCAGGGGAGTGAAGAGTGGGGAATTGGGATGCTGACTTTCCCAGAAGTCGTCATTCATCAACGGAGTTGTGCTTCCAATATCCACATCTTCATTATCAATTTCTTCAACACCAGCCTCTTCAGCATCAAACTGAGGCATTGGTGATGAGACTATTGGGGTTGAAGGGATTGCATCCACTTCAATTTCTTCATCAATCTGCTCTGAGGAAGCAACAGATTGAGTTTCTTCATCTGATCCACTTGGGATCTCATAATCTTCACCAAACGGAACAAGGTCCTTTGATGGGATGGATGAGATAGGAATGGCATCAATGGGGTTTGCAAACGAGCTGGTCATCGGCTTCATCTTCTTGGGAGCTGAAGATTCGGAAGCATTTGATGCCTTCCTTTTCTTCACCGCACTCGCTCTGCAGCCTTGGTCTTCTTCACATCTAACGCAGATGGAAGAATAGGAGTTGGAGTAGGTGCAGGTGGAGCTGAGGAATCTGGTTGATTTTCCTCAGGCGCAACTGATGCAGTTGCCCTGATTTCTTTAGTTTCTTCAGGCGCATCACTAGTGGATGCCCTGGCAATTTCTTCAGCGGCTGGAGTAGTGTCATCAGCCCTGGAACTGGCATTTTCTTCAGCAGCCTGAACTTTACCAGCGGTGCTAGCATGTTCTTCAGTTTGCTGAACAGATGCTTCAGCGTGAGGAACTTCTTGTTGTGTTGAGGTTGCACCCTTGGTGAAAGTATCAGTCAGCTTCAAAAATCTGACCTTGGCTCCTTTCCAATCAGCATAGTAAGAATCAAAGTTGTCGCTGAGGGCTTTGATTTCAGCCTGCATCTTGATGAGTTCCTCAGGTGTCATCTTGACAACATTTTTCTTCAGCAGCTTCTCTTTTCGATATTGTGATTTCTTGATCTCTCTGGCCCTGTCATATTTCCACTTCTCCTCTTGGATGAAGTGAGTCAGCATGTGACTTTGGCCAGGTGTCAGCTTGAAGTCAGGCATAGGTGTGTTGGGATCCTTATGCCAGAGATCAATATAACCGAGGATCGCCCTTGGATCCAATAGCAGGGGCACAGGTGTGCCTTTGGCTTTAGCAGCCCTTTCTTGGCGGTCCCTGATGATTTCAGCAAGTTCTTCTTCATCAGCTTCATCATCATCAGATGGTACAGTGAAGACTACCTGCTTCTTTTGAGGACTTGGGCGAGTGCCGTGTCCACCAGTAGCCTTTTTCTTCAGCAGAGAGGGTCCAGCCGAGGAATTTGGTGCAGCTGAGGAACTAGCTGAGACACCAGAGGAAATTGAGATGCCTGTAGTCCTTTGGCACGAGGCCAGATGCACATGTGCTGAGGACTTTGTAGGGACAGTTGAGGACTATGGAGGAGGTGCTGTGGACTTTGGTGGAGCAGGAGCAGCATGAGGAATTTGCTTTGAAGATTTCAAAGTTTCTGGCCGTGAGGGCGCAGCTGAGGAACTTGGCCGTGAGGGCATTGATGTGGAAGCACTTGGCTTTCGAGCAGGCTTCTTGAGCATTGCTTTCCTCGGCTTGGCAGAGGCCTCAGTGGCAGCAGCAGCAGCAGAGTCTTCATTGAATTTCCTCACTGCTTCTCTGGCTTGCCTTGCCAGTTTATCTTGGCGCTTGGCCCATTCCTCAGGAAAATCCTCACCGCGTTTGATGCTAGTGGGATCAGCCACTTGGCCAGGTGCCAATGGGGCTCTTGGGAATGGAGGGTTTAGTGCGAATTTCTTCATGTACTTTGGAGTGACGTATCTGTACTCCCTCCATTCACGTGCCATCTCCGTTCAATCCTCTGAATTCGCACCTTGCGCTGATTTTTATCTTCTTTGCCAAACTTGGCTTCATCAGGCGTGCAGTACTCTTTATAAATATCCTCAGGGATTTCAAAAGCAGTCATGACCTCAGGCTTCTTTCCTCCTTTCTGTGGCCTTTTTACCTTCAGCCATTTTCTTCAGTTGAGGAATTTGAACAATTGAATTCTCTGAAGAAGTATGCAACTTTTCTTCGAGGAACGCTGCAAATGAGTTAAGTTGATGAGAACCTAATGATTCAGCAGTGGACATGTGTACCTGTGAACAGAGTATAGTTGCGAGGAATTTGGAGAGGTCATATGCGTTCTCAGAGGTTTTTTTTATAAAGAACAAGTTTGAGGAATTTGACCAGATGCGTCTTGAGGAATTTCACTAAGCGCTTTATATCTTAGGTTCTAGAGTTGTATAGATCGAGGATCCACACAATTGAGGAATCTTGAAGAAAATGAGGCTTAGGGAAATGAATCAAGAACAGATAACATGTGAGGTGTTTTGTGTGTGAGGATTTGAAGAATAAAACACCTTTGAAGATTTTGTAGAAAAGTTTCGAATCAAAGAGGGCAGTATAATTAGCTTTTAATTACCCTGAATGAAGAACACGACGAACTGTGAGTTGAAACAGGGAAGTTTGTCGATGCAGATCTTCCACGCCCTAACTTGGCGGAGGAAGACGTCTACGGCGGCGGCGGAGGTGAAGTTTTTCGCAGTCGGCGCGAGTACGACGGCGACGAGGTCAAGGCAGTGAAGCTCTTCCTCACCGGCGATGATGGAGTAGCGGCGGCGCTAGGGTTCGGAAGCTCGAGTGGGAGAGTGAGATCGAGCGGGGTAAAAGAAGTGAGGACGGCGACAGGGGTATTTATAGTCACGGTGAAAAATAGCTCGCCCGAAGATTTAGGACGAACGTGCCCCTGGCCGTTCTCCTTCTCATGACATGTGTCACCCACGTACTGTGTACTGGAGATCGTGTTAGATCGTGGGTGAATAGAATAATGCATCGTGGGATGCGGAACGGTTTGAGTGGCAAAACCGAAAGTTTGGATAAGATCAGTTTTAACGTTCCGTTCGCAATTTCTTCAGCTGACAAGGACACAGTGAAGAATTTGAACGAGTTTCAAATAGAACGCACATGAAGAATTTGTGAATATATTGGATTGAGTATAGCATAGAGGGGAAGGGTCCGATCACATTCACTTGGCAGAAAAAATCCAACTTGAAGAAATAGCTATAAGTGAATGTTGTAGAGGACATAAACTCATATATATATATATATATATATATATATATATATATATATATATATATATATATATATATATATATATATATATATATATATATATTGCCAATGAAGAAAAACGACGGCACGAGTGAAGATTTTGCAAAGTTGAAGAATTTGAAAAACTGAGGAATCTCAAAAATGAGGAAAAACTCAAATTGAAGATTTTCAACTTTTCTGGTGGCGTGACCCACCGTATAAGAATGATGATTTCAGACACCGCGTACAATTGTCATAGGGTTCTGAGAATCAAATTCTTCGTTAATTCCTTCACACTTAGAGTGTTATTCTTCATTGATTGAAGAAAAACGTTTCTTCATGTGTTGCACATCTAAGTCATCAATTTTGCATATGTGTTAGGATGAATGCCTTTTTCAAAGTACATTCGAAGACTCTAAGATATTTATCTCACACCGCAACTTGCTAAATCTCTTCTCATCCAAGGGCTTAGTGAAGATATCGGTTAGCTGTTCTTCAGTCTTCACATGCTCAATAGAGATGTCGCCCTTCAACACATGATCACGAAGAAAATGATGACGAATCTGAATGTGCTTTGTCTTCGTGTGCTGAACTGGGTTGTGAGCAATCTTGATGGCACTCTCATTGTCACAGAGGAGAGGCACATTCTTCACGTTGACGCCATAGTCCTTGAGTGTTTGCTTCATCCATAGCAGTTGAGCACAGCAAGAACCAGCAGCAATGTACTCAGCTTCAGCAGTAGACAGTGATACGCAATTCTGTTTCTTCGAGGAACAACAGACCAAGGATCGTCCGAGGAAATGACAAGTACCAGATGTTGACTTGCGATCCACACGGTCACCAGCATAGTCAGAATCAGAATATCCAATGAGATCAAAATCCGAGCCCTTGGGATACCATAATCCTAGTGTTGGTGTGTGAGCTAGATATCGAAGAATATGCTTCACAGCCTTATGGTGGGATTCCTTCGGTGCAGCTTGAAATCGTGCACACATGCAAACACTAAGCATTATATCTGGCCTAGATGCACATAAGTACAATAAAGAATCAATCATGGAGCGGTATACCTTATGATCGAAGTCAATACCATTTTCATCAGTGCATAGATGACCATTTGTGGGCATAGGAATTTTGATGCCTTTGCAGTCTTGCATGCCGAATTTCTTCAGGACATCCTTGAGGTATTTCTCCTGAGATATGAATATTCCATTGCGTTGTTGACGAATTTGAAGACCTAAGAAGAATTTCAACTCTCCCATCATAGACATTTGATATTCTTCACTCATCATATAGGCAAATTCATCACTATAACGTTGGTCAGTACAGCCAAAGATGATATCATCAACATATATTTGGCACACAAACAGTTCACCATCATAAGATTTAGTAAAGAGAGTGGGATCGAGTGAACCGGGTGTGAAGCCTTTCTTGATGAAGAATTCCTTCAATGTATCATACCACGCCCGTGGGGCCTACTTGAGGCCATAGAGGGCCTTGTTAAGTCTGAAGACTTTGTCAGGATGTTTTGGATCTTCAAAACCTGGGGGTTGAGCAACATATACTTCTTCCTCAAGCTTACCATTGAGGAATGCACTTTTCACATCCATTTGATATAAGATGATATCACGATGGTTAGCATAAGCAAGCAATATGCGAATAGCCTCAAGTTTAGCAACAGGTGCAAAAGTTTCATCAAAACCAATTCCTTCAACCTGTGTGTAGCCTTGAGCTACTAGTCGTGCCTTATTCCTCACCACAACACCATTTTCATCTTGCTTGTTGCGGTAGATCCACTTTGTGCCAATGATGTTATGCTTGCGAGGATCGGGACGATTGACTAGTTCCCATACGTTGTTGAGCTTGAACTGATGTAATTCTTCTTGCATGGCCTGAATCCACTTAGGCTCCAGAAATGCTTCATCTACCTTAGTGGGCTCTGTGATAGAGACAAAAGCAAAGTGCCCACAAAAGTTAGATAGATGTGAAGCTTTTGAGCGTGTGAGAGGACCTGGTGCTCTAATGTCATCGATGATCTTCTCCACTTGCACTTCTTTTGCAACGCGAGGGTGAGCTGGTTGTCGTTGAGGAATTTGATCAGCATTTTCTTCAGCATCAATTTCCTCAACATTTTCTTCAGGTTCATCAGCTCGACGTTCTGGAATAAATTCTTCAGCAGATTCTTCAGTAGGAATGACATCTTCAGTAGCCTTGTGCTTGATAGAATCCTCAGGTGCTGGTTCATCTAACATAGAAGGTAGGTGCTCTCTTTGCGAGCCATTAGTTTCATCGAACCGCACATCTACAGTTTCAACAATTTTGTGAAGAACATTGTTGAAGACTCTGTAGGTGTGCGAGTCCTTTCCGTAACCAAGCATAAAACCTTCATGTGTTTTCGGTGCAAATTTAAAGTTGTGATGAGGATCTCTAATCCAGCATTTAGCACCGAAGACTTTGAAATAACTCACATTGGGTTTCTTGTCAGTGAGGAGTTCATAGGCAGTCTTCTTGAAGAATTTGTGAAGATATACTCTGTTGATGATATGGCACGCAGTATCAATTGCATCAACCCAGAAACGACGAGGGGTTTTGTATTCGTCAAGCATAGTGCGATCCATCTCAGCAGGAGTCATGTTCTTGCGCTCCACGACGCCATTTTGTTGAGGAGTATAAGGAGCAGATAACTCATGAGTAATACCAAGTTCATCAAGATAGTCATCGAGACCCAAATTCTTGAACTCGGTGCCATTGTCACTTCTGATGTGCTTGATCTTCACACCAAAGTTGGTTGAAGCCCTCAAAGAAAATCGTTTGAAGAATTCCTGCACTTCAGTTTTGTAAGAGACAAGGTGTACCCATGTGTATCGAGAGTAATCATCAACAATAACAAAGCCATATTGAGATGCTTCATTTGAAACAGAGGAATAATGATTAGGACCGAAGAGATCCATGTGAAGCAATTCGAATGGACGAGTAGTGGTCATGATAGTCTTCGATGGATGCTTGGCCTTGGTCATCTTTCCAGCTTCACATGCACCGCATAAGTGATCCTTGAGTAATTTGACATTCTCAATGCCAATGACATAATTCTTCTTCGCAAGCGTGTGCAAATTCCTCATGCCTGCATGACCAAGTCGTCGATGCCATAGCCATCCTTCTAAAGCTTTTGCAAGTAGGCACACGGCAGGTTGTGAATCTGCAGAGAAATCAACAATATACAAGTCTCCTCTCCTAAAGCCTTCGAAGACTTTGGATTTGTCAGCTTCCATAATCACAACACAACGATACTTGCCAAAGACAACAAACATATCAAGATCACAAAGCATTGAGAGAGACAAAAGATTGTATCCTAAGGACTCAACAAGCATGACTTTGTCCATGTGTCGATCATTTGTGATAGCAACCTTACCTAGACCCAATACCTGACTTTTGCTTTTATCAGCGAAGATGATATGCTTCATATGTGACGATGATAAGGGAGCATTCATCAACAGATTCCTGTCACCGGTCATGTGATTTGTACATCCACTATCAAGTACCCATTCAGTGGCTTTGGGTTGATCATCCTGCAGATGAATTAGTGCAACTTACGACCTCATATACTTCACCAGTGAAGAATATGATATCACAATTCATCAGATCAATTTCATCAAGCAGTAGAATAGATAAAACAGAGGGAGGACGTGTGAAATGAAAGTTCATTTCATCATGATTAGCCTGCGTCCTTTCAGGCATTGTGTCAGGTCCCCAGCAAATTTTTCAGACGTTGCAGCACGTCTGGATACCTGACCCTGCAGAAGAGATTAGTTCTTTTTCTTCACCACCCACATCTGAAGGGGTGGCAAAGAGTTCATCACTCTGCGAGCTCCATACGAGAATGGTGGCAAAGCGGCCAAACCATTTCGTTTCACATAAGAGGGGTTAGGGTAAGCATATGCATAAGCAGAGAAATTCTTCGAGGACTTATGAACATAATGATTAGAAGAATAATGCTCATATTCATAGCCCTTGGCTCTTCCCTGCGAAACAGAGTTGTTAGCATGATGATGTTCATATGAGAACTTTGATCCATGTGAGGAATTTGATCCATATGAAGAATTGGATCCATATGAAGAATTTGATTTGTGGTTCCTTTTCTTCATAGGTGGTGTCATGAGGACATTCACCTGAAGACTTTCAAGGCACTTTTTGGGAACCCAGATTTTTTCTTCATAGGGGAACCGTTCCTGCAGTTAGTGCCAACATATCTAGCAAATACTTCACCATTCTGATTTTTGAACGGTTTATAGTTGGAGTCAAATGACTCATCAGAAGAATGAGAAGATTCACATGTATAGCCAGATAAATTAGATGGATCAACTGGAGGTCCCTTTGCAGCAACCCATGAGGTTTTGGGGTACTGCTCAGGTTTCCAATATGTACCATCAGCATTGAGTTTCCTCTCAAAGGCACAAAGAGTCTGATGACCTTTGAGGCTTTTGTACATGCCTGTCATGTACAATTCCTTCAGCCTTGCATCGTCAGTGATACTAGCAATGTCCTCAGATGAGGAATTAGTGACAACAGAGACAGGTGAAGAATTTGTGACATTAGAAGCATTAGAACATTCAGGTGAAGAATTAGCAGATTCTCGTTCAATGCATTTTAAACATGGAGGAATAAATTATTTCTGAGCAGCGCTGATTTGTTGAGGAAGTAATGAATCGCGCTCCTTCTGAAGATCTTCATAACTTACTCTTAGCTTCTCAAGATCTTGCTTCTTTTGAAGATATTCATAAGAAAGCTTCTCATGATCAGATAAGAGAGTGTTATGATGATCTTGAAGGTTGTCAAACCTGGTCTGAAGTCTCTAAAGATTTTCAGTTAAGGCTTTAGTGCGATCCATTTCTTCACCCAACATATCATCACTTTTGTCTAGCATGTTTTGAACCTTTTCAAAAGCCTTTTGTTGTTTCACAACAATCTTAGCAAGTTTAGAGTAGCAAAGCTTAAGATTGTCATCAGATTCATCTTCACTAGACTCAGAGGAGGTATATCTAGGTACCTTGACACCATTTGCCATGAAGCAATAGGTGGGAGCGTAGTCATCGTTGCCTTCATCAGTCTTGTTGGGGAGGTCATTTTCTTCAGAGTTGAAGATAGACTTGCTGACGAATGCAGTAGCAAGGGCTAGGCTCGCCACACCAGATTCAGAGTCCTCGGAAGCCTCCTCTTCCTCTTGTTCCTCAGATTCAGCTTCAGAGTCCATTTCCTTGCCAATGAATGCCCGAGCCTTCTTGGAGCTGCTCTTCTTTTGAGATGAAGGCTTTGAGGATTTTGACGATGAAGATTTTGAAGACTTCTTCTTTTTCTTCGCATCATCAGAACTGTAATCCTTGTATTTCTTCTTCTTTGATTCCTTTTCCCACTGAGGACAATCTTGAATGTAATGTCCTGGTTTCTTTCACTTGTGACAAAGCCTCTTCTTGTAGTCACTGGATGAGGAATCATTGCTCCTTGAGGGTTTTCCAAAACGACCACGTCTTGAGAACTTCTGGAATTTCTTCACAATCAGTGCTAGATCATGACTCAGTTCTTCAGGATCACCAAGGCTGCTACCAGAATCTTCATCTTCGGATTCTGATACTTCCTTGGCCTTCAGTGCACGTGATCTGCCATAGCTCGAACCATAGAGATCTCTCTTTTCAGCAAGCTTGAACTCATGAGTGTTAAGCCTCTCGAGGATATTAGCGGGGTCAAGTGACTTGTAATCAGCATGCTCTTGTATCATCAGTGCCAGAGTATCAAATGAGGAATCAAGCGATCTCAGCAATTTCTTCACCACCTCATGGTCGGTGATGTCAGTGGCACCAAGTGCTTGAAGCTCATTTGAGATGTCAGTGAGGCGATCGAAGGTTTGCTGAACATTTTCATTGTCGAGTCTTTCGAAGCGGTTGAAGAGATTGCGAAGAACATCAACTCGAGAGTCACGCTGAGTTGAAACTCCTTCATTGACCTTGGACAGCCTATCCCAGATAAGCTTAGCAGTTTCCAAAGCACTCACTCTACCATACTGTCCTTTACTCAGATGGCCACATATGATATTCTTCGCTTGGGAATCGAGTTGGTTGAATCTCTTCACATCGGTAGCGTTCAGTGAGGGTGAGACGGAGGGAACACCGTTTTCCACAACGTACCAGAGATCATTATCAATTGCCTCAAGATGCATGCGCATCTTGTTCTTCCAGTAGGGGTAGTCCGTCCCATCAAAGGTAGGACACCCAGCAGAGACCTTGGTCATACCTACGGTCGACATAACTAAAACTCCAGGCGGTTAAACCAAAATCACACAGAACAAGGGAGTACCTTGCTCTGATACCAATTGAAAGTGCGTTATATCGACTAGAGGGGGGTGAATAGGCGATTTTTATGAAATTCTTCACTGAGGAATTTGCTCGTGAGGAAATTCCTCAGCGAAGAACTACTAGCAGTGGAATAAGTACTCAGAAGTAAACATAGCAGATTACATGCATGGTCATCATGATGAAATGAAGACAAACACAGAGTACAGAAAGCGTAAACACAGGATAGCAGAAGATGAAGACAAACAGACTGAAAAAATTCAACTGAGGAAATTGAGAAAGTCTTCAGTCAAAGTCTTCAAGCACAGATATGAACAAACACACAACACAGTAATGAAGAAATGAAGGTGTTGAGGAAATAGAACCAGTAAGCTTGGTGAAGACAATGATTTGGTAGACCAGTTCCAACTGTTGTCTTAGTTGTACATATGGTTCGAGCGGCTGAGTATTTAAACTCGAGGACACCTAGTCCCGGACACACAGTCCTCACCGTATTCTCCTTGAGCTAAGGACACACAGTCCTTGCCCAATCACTCGTGGTAAGTCTTCAGGTGACTTCCAAACCTTCACAGACTAGGTCACTCGGCGATCCACAATTCCTCTTGGATGCTCTAGACCATGATGCCTAACCGTCTGGAAGAAGCACAGTCTTCAAAGGTAACAAGCGTCGGATCCACGCAGGATCAATCTCTTCAGTGATGCTCAATCACTTTGGGTTGTAGGTGTTTTGGGTTTGGGTTTGGATTTTCCTCACTTGATGATTTTCGCTCAAAGTCCTCGGAGGATGGGTTGCTCTCAAATGACAAGTGTCAAGTTCTCGCGGAGCAGCCAACCAGCTAGTGGTTGTAGGGGGCGGCTATTTATAGCCTAGGGAGCAACCCGACATGATAAGACATAAATGCCCTTCAATGATATGACCGTTAGGTGGATAAGATATTTTGGGACAGCTGGCGCGTAGCACAGCAACGGTCGGAAATTTGAGGTACAAAATCCTCAGGGCTATCATGTTCCTCACTGTGTAGGCAATTCGCACTGGCGAATTCCTAACTCCTCAGTCAGAGCAAAGTCCTCAGTGACCAGAAGAACTGCGTCTCTGTCACTGAAGAAATTGACTGAATTGTATGAGATTTCCAATGGCTTCACTCGAAGGGATTGGTAGGTGTAGGATTTGAGTTGAGCATCACATGGAAATTTTCTCCTTAGTATTTCCTCGACCCCCTTTAACAGTACGGTGTTTCCTATGACTCAAGAAAGAAAAAATGAAACTACGAAAACCAAAGTCTTCACGCCTCATGTTCCTCGAATGAATACCAAGTCTTCAGGGTAACACCAATTTCTTCACTTTCAAAGTCTTTAGAAAGTCTTCAAAATATCGAAGTCTTCAGTCGAAGAACTTCATTTTTAGGGGTCGACTTTCTCTGTAAATAACAAACTCCTCATAGACTTATAGACCTGTGTACACTCATAAACGCATTAGATACTTAACCTATAAGTCTTCAATACACCAAAATCACTAAGGGGCACTAGATGCACTTACAGAAATGGTAAACAATAATGAGGGAGCAAAGGCCAGGGCTTTCTTCAGAGGCCTTCACTCAAGATATAGGCAAGTATTGGGAGGAAGACAACAGACTAGCTATTCTGAGGTGATTGATCAGGCCAGGAGGATAGAATCGGAGTTTCGACTCACCACAACTCGAGAGGGTCGCACTACTAGTGGCACATGTGTTGACCATAAGAGGACTTACCAAGATGACAACGGGTCTACTCCGCGATCTGATTTTAAGAAGTTCAAGCGAGAGCAATGTCCCCAATCATCCAATGCCAGGCAGTCAGGATCTCAGACCACTTCAGCACCACGTTCTATAGGGCCTACCTTAATCCGTCCTGTTCCAGGGCAGGGCATGATGTGCTTTAAGTGTGGTAATAACCATCGTGCTTCTGAGTGTGATTTTGAAGGAACTTGTCGTCATTGTACCAGAGAAGGACACATGAGTAAGGTCTGCAAGAGCAACCCAAATTCCATTATCAAGTGGCAGACAACCACACCCTTATCAGGACCATCATCAACACCCAAATCCTCCCATAGAGCATCTTCAATGGCTAGGTCCTCTCATGGTTCAGTTCAGATGATGACCAATCCCCCAGTTCTACCCTTGCAGTACCCGCATCAGCAATTCCCATTTTCATATCCTACACCCGGTTACTATTGGCCTTCGGCTCCCGCGCCTTATGCACCACTTCAGTTACCTGCACCTCCTATTGCTCCGCCAGCATCGCAGCAGGCCTCCGGTGGTTCTTTGTCCCAATCTGGGATCTATAGTATGCCTACAACTTCTTCTCTCAAGCGCCCAGACATTGTTACAGGTATACTTCCAGTTGATTCGCTTGATGCTTTAATTCTCTTCGATTCGGGTGCCACTTATTCATTCGTATTAGTTGATTTTGTTAAGAAAGCCAACCTATCCTACCAAGAGATCTCCCAATATGTTTGAGTTAGTTCCCCTGGAGGTGCAATCTCTAGTTCAATAGTATGTGCGGGTTGTGTTATTTCCGTAGATGGTGAGTATTTCGTGGCAAATTTGATGGTTATTCCTTTACCGACTTTCGATGTTATTCTGGGTATGGATTGGCTCTATCGTTATCGAGCTGTGATCTGTTGTTTTTGGAAGACCATTACCTTGGAGGCTCCATCTGGAGGGAAGCTAACCTTTCAGGGAAGTGCACCCCCGCAATCTCTAGCTATGTTGGCTAGCTTGTTTCCGGGTCAGAAGATGGTAAAGACCGGACTTCTTTGGGCATTATCAGAGAAGCCTGACAAGGAGTTACGGATTGAAGACATTAGTGTGGTTAGAAATTATTTTGATGTTTTTCCTGCTGAGTTACCAGGTATGCCACCAAAGCGCGATGTCGTATTCCGCATTGATCTTGTTCCTGGTGCCCGCCCAATTTCAATGGCCCCGTATCGTCTAGCTATTCCTTTTCAAGCTGAATTGAAGAAACAGCTTGATGACATGATATCCAAGGGTTTAATTCGGCGTAGTGTCTCACCATGGGGAGCTCCTGTATTGTTTACTTCAAAGAAAGATGGGAGCTGGCGTATGTGTGTGGATTATCGTGCTCTTAATGCAGTGACTATCAAGAACAAGTATCCTTTGCCTTGCATCGAGGATTTGTTTGATCAATTGAGGGGAGCCAAGGTATTTTCGAAGATTGATTTGCAGTCGGGCTATAACCAAATACGAGTGCGGGAAGAGGACATTGAGAAGACGGCATTCTCTACGAAGTATGGTCATTATGAGTTTAGAGTTATGTCTTTTGGGTTGACGAATGCACCGGCCTATTTCATGGAAGCGATGAATAGCATGCTGCATAAGTATGATGATTTTGTGGTGGTATTCATTGATGACATTCTCATTTTCTCCAAGACCGAGGAAGAACATGCACGTCATTTAAGCTTGGTACTGGAGACGTTGCGAGAAAACAAGTTCTATGCCAAGCTAAAGAAGTGTGAGTTTTGGCTTTCGGAAGTCGGCTTTTTGGGAATGTAATAAATCAGGAAGGTATAACTGTTGATCCTAGCAAGGTTTCTTCCATCGTTGACTGGGAGCGTCCATCAAATGTAAAGGAGGTGAGAAGTTTCTTGGGCATGGCTGGTTATTATAGGCGTTTCGTTAAGGATTTTTCTACCATTGCGAAGCCCATGAGCATGCTCACACATAAAGATGTAAAGTTTCAATGGAAAGAGCAGTGTGAGCGTAGTTTCCACACATTAAAGGAGAGATTAGTTTCCGCACCTATCCTTGCACTTCCGGAGTTTGGAGAGCGGTTCACGATGTATTCTGATGCTTCTCGAGTGGGACTTGGTTGTGTGCTCATGCAGAATGGGAAGGTTATTGCTTATGCATCGAGGCAGTTGAGGAAACACGAGCAAAATTATCCCACACATGATTTAGAGCTTGCAGTAGTTGTCTTTGCACTCAAGAATTGGAGACATTATCTGTATGGGGCGACATGTGATATATTCACGGATCATAAGAGTCTCAAGTACATCTTCACTCAGAAGGATCTTAATTTGAGGCAGAGAAGGTGGTTGGAGTTGATTAAAGATTATGATTTCAATATTCAGTATACACCGGGTAAAGGGAATGTGGTTGCTGATGCTCTTAGTCGCAAGCCAATTCCTCGGACATTAAATTCCTTGATAGCTGACTTTGAGCGGATGGATATTTCGTACTGCTATGCAGGGGCTGTTGAGTCAGAGTCACAAACCATTATTCAGTCAGTCATACCCGAGCGGGTGTTGGAAGCACAACCACAAGATCGACTATTGTTGCAAGTTAAGAAGCGCATTCGAGAAGGAAAGATTGGGGATTTTACTTTGGATGCCTTGGGAGCTGTCCGGTTTCATGGCCGTCTTTGTGTGCCACAAAAATCGCAGGTAAAAGAGGATATTTTAAGAGAGGCACACCGTACTCCCTATACTGTACATCCAGGCGAGAACAAGATGTACCAGGATTTGAAGAAAAGCTTTTGGTGGAAGAGGATGAAGGTCGATGTGGCTAAGTATGTGTCTGCTTGTGGTGTATGTCAGCAAGTAAAGGCTGAGCACAAGAGACCTGCGGGACTATTTCAGCCTCTTGAGGTTCCGGTGTGGCCATGGGATGACATTGCGATGGATTTTGTTGTTGTCCTACCTCGTACGCAAAGAGGGAAGGATGCTATATGGGTGGTAGTGGATCGACTTACCAAAGTGGCTCATTTTATTCCTATCCGTACGACAGACTCAGCAAGCGATCTAGCACCTATATATGTGCGTGAGGTAATAAGGTTGCATGGAGTTGCGAAGACCATTGTTTCTGATAGAGATGCTAAGTTTACATCAAAGTTTTGGGAGAGCTTGCAGGGGGCCTTGGGTACAGAGCTGAGGCATAGTACAACATTTCACCCCCAGACGGATGGTCAGTCAGAGCGCACGATTCAGACCTTGGAAGACATGTTGAGGTGTTGTATCCTATCTTGGCAAGGGAGTTGGGAGGATCACTTGTCCCCTGTAGAATTTTCTTACAACAACAGTTATCATGCTAGCATTCGCATGGCACCTTACGAGGCATTGTATGGGCGAAAGTGTAGGTCTCCAATTTGCTGGGATGCTGTGGGCGAGAGGGCAGTGTTGGGACCAGATTGGGTGCAAGAAACTACAGAGAGGGTTGCTGATATAAGGAAACATATGTTGGCTGCACAGAGTAGGCAGAAAAGCTATGCTGATCCCAAAAGACAGAACATAGAATTTCAAGTAGGTGATGAGGTGCTCCTGAGAGTATCTCCCACCAAGGGCATTGTGAGATTCAATATCAAAGGGAAGCTTAGCCCACGATACATTGGACCTTTCAAGATAGTCGCACGAGTTGGGAAGTTAGCTTACCGTCTTGAGTTGCCCGAGTCGATGAAAGGTGTGCATAATGTATTCTATGTCTCTATGTTGCGGCAGTACTTCCGAGACCCAGAACGACAGATGACCCTGGATCCAATTACCATCGAGCAAGATTTGACTTTTGAGGCTCGACCGGTGAGGATTCTCGAGGAGGCTGAGAGAGTTATGAGACATCGGACATTAAAGTTCATCAAGATTCTTTGGACGAATCAAATGGAACGAGAAGCAACATGGGAGCTTGAATCAAAGATGCGGAAGAAATATCCAGAGTTATTCACAGCTGGTGAGTCCATTATGCATTCTTTAATTTCAGTCTATTGCTTCTCCTAGTAGTGAGAGTAAGAATTCGAGGGCGAATTCTGTCAAAGTGGGGAAGAATATAATACCCAGGATTTTTATCAAGGGTTGATTAGAAAATTCATTATGAAGTTAACTAAAGTTGACTGTGAGTTGTACGATGAATGGAGAATCTGAGACCGTGGTTGCGTCCGTCTCATCGAATATTTTAAAAAAAATATAATTGCCCAAAACGAAGTTCATAGGCATACCGAGCGAGTCAGTTAATTGTAGCCTTTGATTAATTCCAGAAAAAAAATGGACAACTTACCTGTTCGGTTAAGAATAGGATAAAGTAAAGAGATAAAATCTCCTCCCGACCAGCCTTAACCTCCTGTTACCATCGTTCCCCAATCCGCCGCCGCCGCCGAGGCCTTCCGTGACAATTTGCTGCTAGCGGCCGCCTCGCCGTGGTTGAGCCCGGCGTCATCGCCTCTATCCCCCTTGCTACTGTCCTGCTAGTGGCCGATCTTCGGGCTTTGGTGTTGCTCAGTCCGGGGTTGAGCCGACGCTTGGTTCCGCTCCACTGAATTAGAGGCAAGTACATGATGGGATTTTCTTAACACTATGGCCATCAATGGTTCTTCTTGGTTTTTGTTGGTCGTTCGGTATTTTTTCTGCAATTGTGTTTTGTGTTCAGCTTTTGTAGTTCAGTTCAGGACTTGGTCGACTTTCCCGGTAAAGTACTATTGTGGATAGTCTGCTTTGTCATTCAGAGTTATGTTTAAGCATTGGTTGACTCTTCCGGCAATGGCCGTTGTGAAGGGTCCGCCATGTTGTTCAGCGTTCTGCCTAGGCATATGTCGATCATTCCGGTCTTTGCCGTTGTGGAGGGTCCGCTATGTCTTTTTCAGTCTCCGAGGAGAGAAGGACACGGGATGTGTCTATTCAGGAGAGCCCCATTTGAGTTAATTCAATTCACTAATGTTTTATAGTCATGTTTGGAGCAACCACTTATTTTGAGTTCTCCTTTATGCAATAACTTGTAATGTTTCATTAGTACTTGTATTGGGCTGAGTATATCCATACTCACACTTGTTTCTGTTTTGGTTGGTTTCTGATTGGTTTTCAGGTATTCGAAGCAACGACATGCATGGGAGGGATTAGTCACTGCCACACGAATACCACACTTCATCTAGTTACCTAATAGCTCATAGTTACTCAGAAGTTACTTTGTTGCTTAGCGTCGTTCCTTTTGTCTAGTGTGAGCATGTGGACGCTCGGAGTTCTTTATCTTATTTTCCATGGAGTTGTGTGATAACTTTACCTGCGTGGTTGGATGTGTGAACTTAAATTGTTGCTTAGTTATATTATATCTAAACTGCACGATGTGGATATCCAGAAAAAAAACAAAGGAAACTCCACCGAAATTTCAAGTTTCCCTAGAACTTGTAGAACTATGCTTTTGTGGTAGCATCTCCGGGTTTGATTGAAACCTGGGGTGTTACAAAGAATAACACCTTAAGACACAAATCAACCAAAACCCTAATGTCACCTAGATACTCCAATGTCACCTCAAGTATTCGTGGGTATGATCATACGATATGCATCACACAATCTCAGATTCATCTATTCAACCAACACAAAGAACTTCGAAGAGTGCCCCAAAGTTTCTGCCGAAGAGTCAGGATGAAAACGTGTGCCAACCCGCATAAGTTCACAAGGTCACTGAACCCACAAGTTGATCACCAAAACTTACATTAAGTAGATCACGTGAATATCCCATTGTCACCACAGATAAGCACATGCAAGACATACATCAAGTGTTCTCAAATCCTTAAAGACTCAATCCGATAAGATAACTTCAAAGGGAAAACGCAATCCATTACAACAGAGTAGAGGGGGAGAAACATCATAAGATCCAACTGTAATAGCAAAGCTCGCGGTACATCAAGATCATGCCAAATCAAGAACACGAGAGAGAGAGAGAGAGAGAGAGAGAGAGAGAGAGAGAGAGAGATCAAACACATAGCTACTGGTACATACCCTCAGCCCCGAGGGTGAACTACTCCCTCCTCGTCATGGAGATCGCCGGGATGATGAAGATGGCCACCGATGAGGGATCCCCCCTCCGGCAGGGTGCCGGAACAGGGTCCCGATTGGCTTTTGGTGGCTACAGAGGCTTGCGGCGGTGGAACTCCCGATCTAGGTTAAGTTCTGGAAGTTTGGGGATTTATAGGAGAGGTTGGCGTCGAGAAGAAGTCAGCACGCCCCACAGGGACTCCACGAGGCTGTGGGCGCGCCCTCCACCCTCGTGTCCGGTCACTCTTCGTTCCAGTATTTTTTATATTTTCCAGAAAAATTCTCTGTTGATTTTAATCGCATTCCTAGAACTTCTATTTCTGCACAAAAACAACACCACGGTAGTTCTGCTGAAAACAGCGTCAGACCGGGTTAGTTCTAATCAGATTATACCAAAATCATAGAAAACTATTGTAAAAATGGCATGAATACTTCATAAATTATAGATACGTTGGAGACGTATCAGCATCCCCAAGCTTAATTCTTGCTTTTCCTCGAGTAGGTAGATGATAAAAGAAATAATTTATGAAGTGTGAATGCTAGCAAGTGCATAAGTTTGATCAATGATAGTTCCAATCACTTCTTCTAGCATCATTATATATCATAACAGTAACTCAACTCATGAAACTTCTTATGATCAAGTAACAAGCTTTTCACATGTTAAAGTATAGATCATAAACTTTCTTGAAAACTAACAAACCTTGCTCTTAGTCATCAAACAATTGCAATTCATCTTATTTCGAGAAGGGTCTATGTAAGAGCTTTAATTCAACAAACTCCATATACTCAACTATCATTTAATCTTTCACAATTGCTAACACTACTGTGATATTTATGAATTCAAAGTTTTTAATCGGACACAGAGAAAGATAGGGGCTTATAATTTCGCCTCTCAACCTTTTACCTCAAGGGTAATGTCAACAGTAATAATTTATGAAAACTTACATCCAAGTGGATATATATATATAGAGAGAGAAAGAGTAGCACTATTCTAATCCTGTAATTAGAATAGCTATTCGGAGCGACCTACACGTTCCTGAACTCTCTGAACCGCTCCACCAGGGTCGTCTAGAAAAAACAAGGCCACGAGACCACGAGCAGGGATCACACCACCTCTCCCCGATCTCCACGCTCGCCCCGAACCTCCCCGCCACCGGTGTCGCGCCCTACCGCGGACGCCCCACCACTCCCGCACTGGCCGGTACCCCGCCGCCGGTGACCCCCTCGCCGCCGCCCCCGTTGACGGGATCGACCGCTGGAACGTCCTCAACGGCGACGGGATCGGCCACCTCCCGGCCGCATTCCCTTCCGGCGACCGCCTCCGCCCCCTTCGCCTTCCTCTCTGTCAGGCTGCAGCGCGCCCCGCCCTTCCTCTGGCCACCCGCCCCCAACCTCCGGCCATCTCCATTACCGTCGTCGCGCGCCGTCCTACCACCGCGGCCGGTTCTGCTTCCCTGCATGCTCCTGCCGCCACGGTTGCTGCTCCTTCCGACGGAGTCACTTGCAATGCTGCTCAGGCGTGGTGGGAGAAGACATTTTGAGGACGAATGCCGAGGCATCCTGCCACTGCATCGTATCCTGGACTGCTCCAAGGCCAACATCCTCCCCGTGCGCTCCAGGCACCTCTGCGGCCGGTCAAGTTCTTGATGAGGGGCGGATGTGGCCACCTGCTCCTTTTTGTAGTTGCTCCTACAGACCGCAGTACCTACTAGTCATCTCCACTTAGCCAATTTTTGTAGTTTCCCCTTTATCTCTCATTGCTACAGGTAGCAGAAGGTGCATCTCTATCAACACAACTCTGTTCTCTTTGAAGTTCAGTTTGTTGATTTTCTGAAGAAAAAGGTTGCTTCACTTGCACTCCTCTATCTAGTCCTGTGTGGTGATCTCTTCGACTCCTAGGTTAGGCACAAACTGAGAATTGTAGGCATCTTTTGAGTTTAAAATGCTTGAATCTACAGAACATGATTAGATTACTTTCAGAAGGTCTGTAGTTCATACCCCGCTGTGACAGTAGCGAGCGGACGTAGGTCGCCTGGCCTGCTCTTGGCTTGTTCTGTTGAGAAAAGTTCAGATGTTTGGCTGCATCGGCCACCAGACTGCCAACCTCCAACACCTGACGGCAAGGAGCCAAGGTGGTGAGTTGTCGATGCTAGCACAACACCCCTACGCAAGCCAAGTCAATTGTAGCCAATGCAAGGAGTGATTAGTATAGTGGTTTGTAGTGTTCAAATCCATACATGGCGTTTTCTGGTGGAATTGGTCAACATGAAGGAGCTACGGGTTAATACTACAAGCGCTTCACTAAAATAGTCCTAGTTGTTCGGCAACTTTTAGTCATTCGCTTTTGCAAGAAGTGCTCATCTTTTTCCTATTGCATGACTAGCTTTCAAATGGTGATGGCTCTGATTTTTTTGGGAGATGTATGAGAACAAAGGTGCGTATGTGGTAGAAAAAAGATTTCTTTGTATATATATACTGTGGTCATTTTGTTCTTTGGACTATGGATGTTTGCTCTGGTTTTGTTGAACATATAAAAAAATATTGACATTAGATTGCTCTAGTTTTACACACATTTGTTTGCGTTTATCCTCTGAAAAAATTGGCCATTGTTGCAGGCCAGCTTCGCCAGATTCTTCAGTTCAGCTCTAAAAAAGGGAGCATTATATGTTGTTGTCCAGTTTGCTCATTTGTTGGAATGAAAAAAATGGCTGAAGGTCAATAGAAATTGTTCCTGAAGGTCAATAGAAAGTGTTACAGAAGGTCTGTAGTTGTAGGCATCTCCTAGGTTCATCCCACTAGATCATTCCATGCTTGCTCCTTATATCTCCTGGATGAAGAAGTACAACTACAGTATGGGATTCAAATCAGCACTAGGCGTCAAAAGAACAATGGAGATGTTGTGGTGGCGTTTGTGCATGCGATGTTTATGTGTGTGTGTGTGTGTGTGTGTGTGTGTGTGTGTGTGTGTTCTTTGTGTGTGTCTTCATGGAAATGGGTTTAAAAAATCATGTTTTGTTTATAAAAAGGAGGAGGTTCAAAAATAAGAAATGTAAGAGTTCAAAAATATGTAACAAAAAAATTCGTGTATGAGAAATTCATGTGCGAGAAAACACATGTAAATTCACAAATAAAAAAAAGTCATGTTTATGACTACGACTAGTGCGCGTTTAGCCGTATTGGTTAATTTGTTGTTGAAGCCTCTAGGAGTTCAAATGCAACAAGCTAAACAAAAAGCTCTTAGACAATTTTTTAGAAGAAAACAAAAAACATGTAATTTCTTGGGATACACTAGATGTTCGCATAGTAAAAATACAGAAAATTTTGTTGCACTAAAAATTGTAAGAAGTTCAAAAATATCAAATCAAGAAGTACAAATTAAAATAATGGAGCAATTTAATGTTTACAGAATATCAATCACATTTAAAAAAAAGATAAAACAAAGAAGTTTAGATTAAAAAAAGATTAGTTTGATATGTTTTTTAAAAACATTTTTTCTATGCTCTACTGTAAAGAGCGGCGTACATTTTGGAAGCGCCGCCGCAGCAAATACAGTCCTCCTCCCCAGCCAGCAAGCGTCGCCGCAGCTACCTCCCACCGGCGGCCACCGGCCCCAACTCCACACCCCCCCCCCCTCCCATCTTGCATGTCTAATGAAAAACAAAAAAATACTACACGGTTTGGTCAGGAACACCAACCCAAGTTCAAAAGGAAAAAAATCAGAAGTTTGGATAGAACAAGAACACAAGTTCATATAGAGTGCAAGTTCTTTCTAAAGTGCACACTCTGATTCCATTCTTCCAATCCCCCAAATTTTCTCATAAATTTGTGTTCTGCGTATAATCCAATAAATTTTATGTATGAGCGAAAAACAGAAAAAACAATAAAACTAGGAAGTCCATATTAAAAAGATGGAGAAGTTCAATGATTATAGATAACTCAGATTTTTCCTCGTTATTAAAGAATGGAAACAAGAAGTTCAAAAATTAAATAACAAGAAGTTCAACTTTTAATAAATAGAGCGCTTCAAAATTTCATAAAAAAAGATTAAGAAATAAAACCAGGAAGTCCATATTAAAAAGATGGAGAAGTTCGATGATTATAGAAAACTCAGATTTTCCTCGTTATTAAATAATGGAAACAAGAAGTTCAAAAATAGAAAACAAGAAGTTCAAATCTAAAAGGCGAAGAAATTCAATGTTTGTTACAACACCTAAAAGAAGGTCAAATTAAAAAAACAAAGCATCTCAAAACAAACTTATAAAAATGGATTTTCTTCATTTTAGAAAACCTAGAAGTTCAGATTTTAAAAACAGAGCGGTTTGATGTTTATTAAAAAACTAGGGTTTTTCCGTTACTAAAAGAAAAACCAAGAAGTCCAAATTAAAAAAAAGGAGCAGTTCGATTTTCATACAAGATTCAGATTTTGCTCGTTATTAAAGGAAGAAACAGGAAGTTCAAAAAAATAAAAGCCAAGAAGTTCAAGTTTTAAAAAATAAAGTAGTTCAAAATTCAATAAAGAAGAATTATCACCATTTCTAAATAAATAAACTCTAGAAGTTCAATTTTGAGAAACACAGAGGTTCAATATTGATGGCAAAATTATGATTTTTTCCATCACTAAAATAAGTAAGTCAAGAAGTCCAAATTACAAAAATAGAGAAGTTCAATTTTAAGAAGCTTGATTTTCCTCATTACTAAAGAATAAATCAAGAAATTCAGTTTGAAAAAACCAAGAAGTTGTACAATGTTTATTACATTTCTAAAAAATACACAATGAAGTTCAAAAATAGAAAAGGTAGAACGGTTCAATATCTATAAAAACTCAGATATTTTCACGCAACTGAGAGAAGTTCAGATTGATAGCTACCAGAAGTTCACGTTCGAAATACACAATGAAAAAAGAATGAAAAGGAAAAAGGCTAAAAGATTTGTTGTTAGAAGTTCAAGTGCTCGCCCTCAGAAGTTCAAAAATTCTTGTGAGAGAGGTTGAACAAAAATACGTGATAGAAGTTCAACATGAAAACAACGGGAAGTTCAACTAGTACACGGAATGCATTTCAGGCAAGAAATATAAGAATGGAAAACTAAAAGATTAATATGAGAAAAATGAAATAAAGGCAAGGTTCAATTTTTTTGTTGCTATAAGTTCAAGTCCTTGGTCGGAGAAAGTTAAAAAAAATTATTGTGAGAAACTTTGTATAAAAGGAATATCATTTGTGCAACACCGACGGAATGGATGAGAAATTACAAACGAAAATACGTCACAGAAGTTCAACATGAAAACAGAAGGAAGTTCCACTCTACACTAAATGAATATCAAATGAAAAACTTTTACAATCTTTGCGCGAATGAAAAAACGATTAACACGGGAAAGTTGCGTGTTTACGGCAGCTTTCCACCGGTATGTCACTTGCTCAATTCCGGTGAGTGGATGGATAGTTACGAGTAGTGGATGGAGACCTACGAGCAAAAAAATCACGTGAAAAACAGAGTGAAGTTCAGGTACACGCGCCGAGAAGTTCAGGTTCTTCACGCGGTGCATTTTCGAAGAATCTGTTTCGTGATAGAGGCAGAACACATGATCCAGCCGTTTTCGAAATTACTTGAAAATGGCTAGGAATAAGAGAAAACCATCAACATGAAAAAGTTTCGCATTTTCCGTAGCTTTTCAGCGATATATTATTTGCCCCATTCCGATAAAGTTTGTAGAAATTACGGCGAGATTACGTTTTTCGCCATTTTCCAAACTGACTTCAAACCGTAAAGAATTGAGAGAAACAATACATACCAAAAAGTTTCGCATTTGTTCAAGCTTTCCAACGCCATATCATTTGCTGCATTCGGACGAACGGTTAAAAAATTAGCTCGAAAATACGAACTCGGTAAGACTTGGACCATTTTCTAAATTACACTTAAACCTTTCAAAATTAGAAAAAAAAACTTTCAAGATGAAAAAGTAGCACATTTTCGTAAGCTTTCCAATGCCATATCATATGCCTCCATTGGATTAGCCGTTTAGAAATGACATCGAAAAAACTAACTCAGCTATTCGGTTTATGAAATTTTACGTTTTTCCAAATTACTCTTTAACCATAGGGAATTAGAGAAAACTTTCAACATGTGGAAGGAGCGGTTTTGCAGCAGCTTTCCAACGCCATATTATATGCCTCATTCCGATAAACGGTTTAGAAATGCGATCGAAAATACGATTCATGTTTTTTGTGCGAAGAAAAAACGATTTTCAAAACTGCTCTTAAACCGCTTATATTTTGCCAAAAATTTAAGTTGGGTCATGATATTGGTGTCCATAGCTTTCCAACGGTATATGGCAAGCCCCGTTTGGGCAATGTTGGCAGAAGTTCAACCTAGTTCACAGGGAAGTTCAACGTACTACTAGTGGGGCAGGTCAGGTTGTGATCAGAATATTATTCTGATCCCGTGATCAGAATAGTGTTTATGTGTGTGTGTGTGTGTGTGTCTATATATATATATATATATATATATATATATATATATATATATATATATATATATATATATATATCCGGATCGCTCCAACACAAAGTGCTTGCCAAAGGAAAAAGTGTAAAAAGGAAAGGTGAAAATCACCATGACTCTTGTACAAGGGTAGAAGGTAAAAGTAAAAGATAGACCCTTCGCAGAGGGGAAGCAGAGGTTGTCATGCGCTTTTATGGTTGGATGCACAAAATCTTAATGCAAAAGAACGTCACTTTATATTGCCGCTTGTGATAAAGACCTTTATTATGCAGCCCATCGCTTTTATTTCTTCCCTATCACAAGTTCGTATAAAGCTTATTTTCTTCGCAATAATAGATCACACATATTTAAGAAGCAATTTTTATTGCATGCACTGATGACAACTTACTTGAAGGATCTTATTCAATCCATATGTAGGTATGGTGGACTCTCATGGCAAAACTGGGTTAAGGAATGTTTGGAAGCATAAGTAGTATCTCTACTTGGTGCAAAGAATTTGGCTAGCATGAGAGGGAAAGGCAAGCTCAACATGTTGGATGATCCGAGACAATATAACGTTTCGGATATAGGAAAAAATAACCCATTAAGTTGTCTTCCTTGTCCAACATCAACTTTTTAGCATGTCATATTTTAATGAGTGCTCACAATTAAAGATGTCCAAGATAGTATATTTATATGTGAAATCTCTCTTTCTTCAATATTCTTTCATGAATTGTTCGAGTGACCAATTCTGTGTTTGCTAACTTTCAATAACTTTACTACCTATACTTATTATGTGTGAAGTCATTACTCCCCATGTTATAAGCATAAGAAATGTATATAAATTCAGATTTATGATATTCAATTCATTCAACCATTTACTCATAGGATATACGTGAAGCACGTGTGTAAATGACAAACTACTCCAAAAGATATAAGTGAAGATCAATGAGTAGTCGAATCTCTAACATTTAAGAATTTCAGATCTTGGGATATTATTCAAACAACAAGGAAAACTAAATAAAATGGAATGACGCTCCAAGCAAAACACATACCATGTGGTAAATAAAAATATAGCTCCAAGTTAAGTTACCGATGAACGAAGACGAAAGAGGGGATGCCATCCAGGGCATCCCCAAGCTTAGGCTCTTGGTTGTCCTTGAATATTACCTTGGGGTGCCTTGGGCATCCCCAAGCTTAGGCTCTTTCCACTCCTTATTCCATAGTCCATCGAATCTTTACCCAAAACTTGAAAACTTCACAACAAAAAACTTAACAAAAAACTCGTAAGCTCCGTGAGTATAAGAAAATAAATCACCACTTAGGTACTGTTGTGAACTCATTGTAAATTCATATTGGTGTAATATCTACTGTATTCCAACTTCTCTATGGTTCATACCCTCCGATACTACTCATAGATTCATCAAGATAAGCAAACAACACATAGAAAACAGAACAGTCTGTAGTAATCTGACTTAAACAAATACTTCTGGAACTCCAAAAATTCTGAAATAAATTGGTGGACGTGAGGAATTTTTCTATTAATCATCTGCAAAAAGAAACAACCTAAAATCACTCTCCAGTAAAAAATGGAATCTAATCTCGTGAGTGCAAAAGTTTCTATTTTTACAGCAAGATCGCAAAGACTTCACCCAAGTCTTCCCAAAGGTTCTACTTGGCACAACCACTAATTAAAAAATAAAACCACATCTAACCAGAGGCTAGATTAATTATTTCTTACTAAACAGGAGAAAAAGTGAAGAACAAAAACAAAATTGGGACACGATTCGATCATGAAACAATTTGCATTGGAGATTTAAATGACCATGTTCATTGCAAAGTTCACAAGTACGGCTAAAAAGATTTAAATTTTTAGAACAAACATCTAGCCTCTCTTGCAACCATTTAGTTTCTAAGTACTTATGCCTCTTGCGAAATCTATCTTCCCTATTTGGTGTGTACTTGCAAACTCTATGTACTCCACAAAAGTTGACATGCTTATAAGAGACATTTTCATCATGACTAGTGAAATCATCATTAGTACTATGGATATTCAAAGAGTTCATACTAACAACATTGCAATCATGCTCATCATTCAAAGATTTAGTGCCAAACATTCTAATGCATTCTCCCTCTAGCAATTGAGCACAATTATCGGAATCCTTATTTTCACGGAAGACATTAAAAAGATGGACCATATGAGGCACCCTCAATTCCATTTTTTTGTAGTTTTCTTTTATAGACTAAACTAGTGATAAAACAAGAAATTAAAAGATTAGATTGCAAGATCTAAAGATATACCTTCAAGCACTCACCTCCCCGGCAACGGCGCCAGAAATTGCTTAATGTCTACTACGCAACCTTCTTGTTGTAGACGTTGTTGGGCATCCAAGTGCAGAGGTTTGTAGGACAGTAGCAAATTCCCCTCAAGTGGATGACCTAAGGTTTATCAATCTGTAGGAGGTGTAGGATGAAGATGGTCTCTCTCAAACAACCCTGCAACCAAATAACAAAGAGTCCCTTGTGTCCCCAACACACCCAATAAAATGATAAATTGTATAGGTGCACTAGTTCGGCAAAGAGATGGTGAAACAAGTGCAATATGGATGGTAGATATAGGTTTTTGTAATCTGAAAATATAAAAACAGCAAGGTAACTAATGATAAAAGTGAGCGTAAACGGTATTGCAATGATAGGAAACCAGGCCTAGGGTTCATACTTTCACTAGTAAAAGTTCTCTCAACAATAATAACATAATTGGATCATATAACTATCCCTCAACATGCAACAAAGAGTCACTCCAAAGTCACTAATAGCGGAGAACAAACGAAGAGATTATTGTAGGGTACGAAACCACCTCAAAGTTATCCTTTCAGATCGATCTATTCAAGAGTCCGTAGTAAAATAACACGAAGCTATTCTTTCCGTTCGATCTATCATAGAGTTTGTACTAGAATAACACCTTAAGACACAAATCAACCAAAACCCTAATGTCACCTAGATACTCCAATGTCACCTCAGATATCTGTGGGTATGATTATAAGATATGCATCACACAATCTCAGATTCATCTATTCAACCAACACAAAGAACTTCAAAGAGTGCCCCAAAGTTTCTACCGGAGAGTCAAGAAGAAAACATGTGCCAACCCCTATGCATAAGTTCACAAGGTCACTCAACCCGCAAGTTGATCACCAAAACATACATCAAGTAGATCACGTGAATATCCCATTGTCACCACAGATAAGCACATGCAATACATACATCAAGTGTTCTCAAATCCTTAAAGACTCAATCCGATAAGATAACTTCAAAGGGAAAACTCAATCCATAACAAGAGAGTAGAGGGGGAGAAACACCATAAGATCCAACTATAATAGCAAAGCTTGCGGTACATCAAGATCGTGCCAAATCAAGAACACAAGAGAGAGAGAGAGAGAGATCAAACACATAGCTACTGGTACATACCCTCGGCCCTGAGGGTGAACTACTCCCTCCTCATCATGGAGATCCCCGGGATGATGAAGATGGCCACCGGTGAGGGATCCCCCCTCCGTCAGGGTGCCGGAACAGGGTCCCGATTGATTTTTGGTGGCTACATAGGCTTGCGGCGGCGGAACTCATGATCTAGGTTAAGTTCTGGAAGTTTGGGGATTTATAGGAGAGGTTGGCGCCGAGAAGAAGTCAGGGGGGCCCACAGGGAGTCCACGAGGAAGGGGGCGCGCCCTCCACCCTCGTGTCCGGTAACTCTTCGTTCCAGTATTTTTTATATTTTCCAGAAAAATTCTCCATTGATTTTCATCCCATTCCTAGGACTTCTATTTCTGCACAAAAACAACACCGCGGTAGTTCTGCTGAAAACAGCGTCAGTCCCGAGTTCTAATCAAATTATACCAAAATCATAGAAAGCTATTGTAAAATGGCATCAATACTTCATAAATTATAGATACGTTGGACACGTATCAGCATCCCCAAGCTTAATTCTTGCTTTTCCTCGAGTAGGTAGATGATAAAAGAAATAATTTATGAACAGGGTCCCGATTCGTTTTTGGTGGCTACAGAGGCTTGCGGCGGCGGAACTCCCAATCTAGGTTAAGTTCTGGAAGTTTGGGGATGTATAAGAGAGGTTGGCATCGAGAACAAGTCAGAGGGCCCCATAGGGGGACGCGCCCTCCACCCTCATGGGGCCCACGGGCCTCCCCTCTGGTAACTCTTTGTTTCAGTATTTCGTATATTTTCTGAAAAAGTTCTCCGTTGATTTTCATCGCATTCCGAGAACTTCTATTTCCGGACAAAAACAACACCATGGTAGTTCTGCTGAAAACAGCGTCATTCCGGGTTAGTTCTAATCAAATCATACCAAAATCATATAAAACTATTGTAAAAATGACATGAATACTTCATAAATTATAGATACGTTGGAGACGTATCAGTGCTTTGTAGTGGGTTCGATCTTACGGTGCTTGATCCAAGTGACAGAAGGGGAAACGACAAGTATGTATCGTTGCTACTAAGGATAAAATGATGGGGTCTATCTCTACATTGGTAGATCTTGTCTACATCATGCCATCGTTCTTATTGCATTACTCCGTTTTTCCATGAACTTAATACACTAGATGCATGCTGGATAGCGGTCGATGTGTGGACTAATAGTAGTAGATGCAGGCAGGAGTCGGTCTACTATTCTTGGACGTGATGCCTATATAATGATCATTGCCTGGATATCGTCATGATTATTCGAAGTTCTATCAATTGCCCAACAGTAATTTGTTTACCCACTGTTTGCTATTTTTCTCGAGAGAAGCCACTAGTGAAACCTACGGCCCTCGGGTCTTCTTTCTCATATATTTGCCTTTGCGGTCTACTTTTACCTTGCATTTATTTTCAGATCTATTAAACCAAAAATACAAAAATACTTTGCTACGTTTTGTTTCTATTTATTTTATTTGGCATTCGATCTATCAACCTACGACAATTTACCTCACGTTCGTTTGCCTATCTTGAGGCACCGTACCCCGAAAGGGATTGACAACCCCTTTAACACGTTGGGTTGCGATGATTTGTTAATCTGTGTGTAGGGGTTGTTTACGTTGTGTTGCTTGGTTCTCCTACTGGTTCGATAATCTTGGTTTCATATCTGAGGGAAATACCTACCGCCGCTGTGCTGCATCATCCCTTCCTCTTTGGGGAAATACTAACGTAGCTTCAAGCGACATCGAAAGGAATTTCTGGCACCGTTGCCTGGGAGGATCTTCAACATATACCAGGTTCCTAATCACAAATCTCATCTCCTCGCAATTTACATTATTTGCCATTTGCCTCTCGTTTTCCTCTCCCTCACTTCACAAAAATTTGCCGTTTTATTCGCCCCTCTTTTTCCGTTCGCTGTTTTCTTGTCAGATCTATTCTTTGCTTGCAATCATGAGTGATTTCGGTATGGCACCAACAAATGATGGCCTAACTCCTAAGATAGGACGTATGGGTAATATGGATGCTAAAACTTTTATCTTGGGGCAAGGAAACGTTATGGGAAAAGAACGTATCCAAGAATTTTTGAATTGTGTTGGAAATCTAAGTCTTGACGATGCTCCTATACTTAAAACTACTAGATCTTATGCGGATGCTATTTCAGCACTAGTTCTGAAACTTGAAAGTAAATTTATTCGTACTCATCCTACTTTGCAAAGATTGCATTTTGAGCTTCCCGAAATAAAGAATCCCATGGCTAAAGAGTTGGCCACTCTCGTTCTTATGAATGAGTTTGACTACATAATACGGGAAGCTAGGGTTATCTTTGATTTTTATGGTATGAATCGTGAAAAGCCCGTGATAGATGAGATTCTTTACAATAGTGACTATTCATTAAGGCATTTGCTTGGGGATAATAAAATCTTTGATGAGAATCTTAAAAAGGAAGTCACCGTTCTAGATATAATCCAACAAATTTTCAATAATGTTAATCAACATTACTCTTGGAATGTTGCGGGTAATCAAAGGGGTTATGATGAAAACCAACTAAGGATTGCTAAAGTTTCCATGGATAATATGTTTTATGTTGTGTTTACAAAACCCCATGATGAAAACACCTCTAAGAAAATTAATAATAAGAAGGATGACAAAACTTAGATCCTTGTTTTATGCTTAGCTAAGGGCGTAAAACTATAGCGCTTGTTGGGAGGCAAGCCAATGAATAAAATTTATTTTTGCTTTTTGCTCTCTGTTCTTGTGTGTTTGCACAATTATGCTACTGGTATGATTGTGTTTTCTGTGTTTTAATTAGTGTTTGTGCCAAGTAAAGCCTATAGGATCTTCTTGGGTGATAATTGTTTGATCTTGCTGAAAAACAGAAACTTGTGCAGTAACAAAAAAATTGTTAAAAATCACTAGAACGTGATAAAATGCCAATTCTTTTTGCAGAATATTAATTTACAAATTACCCTGGTCGTCCTATTTTTCAGAATTTTTGGAGTTACAGAAGTATTCGAAATAGTCAGAGTGCTACAGACTGTTCTGTTTTGACAGATTCTGTTTTCTTTGTGTTGTGTGCTTATTTTGATGGCTCTATGGTTTTCTTTGATGAGTTTTTGCCACAGAAAAGTTGGAATACAGTAGATATAATACATTAACAAAGTATGAATTGGTTTGATACAGTACATATAGTAGTGGTTTGCTTTCTTATACTAACGGATCTCACGAAGGTTTTGTTGAGTTTTGTGTGATTGAAGTTTTCAAGTTTTGGGTTATCTTACGATGGATGAAGGAAGGATAGAAGAGCCTAAGCTTGGGGATGCCCCAGCATCCCGAGCTATTATCCAAAAATGAGCAACCAACTAAGCTTGGGGATACCCTCGAGTGGCATCCCCGCATTCTTCCAACGACCATCGATATTTTACTCGAAGCTATATTTTTATTCATCACATGATATGTGTTTTGCTTCGAGCGTCTTGTATGATAAGAGTCTTTGTTTGTTTTATGTTGTGTTTTAAGTCATCAATCCTTGCTGGACACACCTATCTGAGAGAGCCAAAATTATGTCATGACTTGTTAAAATTGCTCTCTATGCTTCACTTAAATTTTTATGAGCTATGGACTTGCTCTAGTGCTTCACTTATATCTTTTTTAGCACGGTGTGCTTTAGTATTTTTGAAGAAATGATCTCTTGCTTCACTTATATTTATTTGAGAGTTAGTAAAATTTTCAAGAAATTCTCTCTTGCTTCACTTAAATTATTTTGAGAGAAAGAAATTTATTTATGCTCATGATCTTCACTTATATTTGTTTAAGCTTATGAAAAGCAACACATAAAAATTAGTCCCAAAGTGATAGATATCCAAGAAGGATATAATAAAAACTTTCATGAAGATCATTGGACAAAATAAACTTGGTTCTTAGTAATAGTTTTGAGATATGATGATGTGATATGTGAGTTGTGTTGATGAGTAATTATGCTTTAGTAAGAGTATTGGTGTTAAGGTTTGTGATTCCCTATGCAAGTACGAAAGTCAATAGTCATGTAATGAAATTATATCCTACTTGTGGTGCATTATTCGGTGTTAATTATGCTTAATGCTTGCTTATGAGATTATTCATTTCTTGGTTGGTCGCTTCTCAATCTTTTGCTAGCCTTTATTTTGCACCAAGTGTGATCTCTACTTGTGTATCCAAAATCCTTTACACCAGCTTTGCCACATGAGTCCACTATATCTACCTATATGCGGTATTCTTTTGCCGTTCTAAGCAAATTTGCATGTGCCATCTCTAATTTTCAAAATAAACTTCTCTTTTGTGTGTTTGTTTCGCTCGTGGAGCGGTGAGGGGTGGCTAATATTTTCCATGCTGGATGTGTTATTCTCACGATGAGTGTTTATTCACTTGTCATTGCACAAGAGTAAGGCAAAGGTTTTAGGGATGCCCAGTCGCGAAATGCCAAAATGAGTTTACTTTATGTTGTCAAATAATAAATTCCTTGGAAAGTATTGGTATGGAGGGCAACCGTGGATACGGCTAGCCATGGAAAGTGAAAGTATGGTGGAAAAAGGAATAAACTTTATTTTCAGTTTGGGAACCACCTATGATATATCTAGCATGGAAAGTGTTGGGAACTCTAAGTCGTTTTCGTTGGTGGGATGGATGCACCTCCCAAAATGTTTTTACCTCTAACTTTTCCCTTTGAGCTCTGACACCTCTACAAATCCCTACTTCCCTCTGCGAAGGGCCTTTCTTTTACTTTATGCAATTTTTTTTGAGTCTCCATCTTCTCTTACAAAAGCACCAACTGGGAGGCAATATGATCGTACTTAAGTATTGGGTGTAGTTAATGTTCGAGTGTGTTTCATGAATGGATCAATGTTTGAGCATGATGGGCTTGGGATAACTTATTTTAGCGTTGATATTTTGAAAGACATGGTTGCTTGTTGATATGCTTGAGTATCTAAATTATTATGTCAAAACTAGACTACTGCTTTGAATCACATAGAAGTCCAAATGTCCATGCTATAAAGAAAAGAATATGATATGACATGTTAGGCAGCATTCCACATCAAAAATTCTGTCTTTATCACTTACCTACTCGAGGACAAGTAGGAGTTAAGCTTGGGGATGCTGATACGTCTCCAACGTATTTATAGTTTTTGATTGTTCCATGCTGTTATACTATCAATCTGGGATGTTTTATAATCATTTTAT
This sequence comes from Aegilops umbellulata, assembly GCA_032464435.1. Taxonomy (NCBI): domain Eukaryota; kingdom Viridiplantae; phylum Streptophyta; class Magnoliopsida; order Poales; family Poaceae; genus Aegilops; species Aegilops umbellulata. Next base: position 63,112,349 of record CP136054.1, on the reverse strand, counting down.
AGTCATTTTATATCATTTTTTGGTACTAACCTATTGACATAGTGCCAACTGCCAGTTGCTGTTTTCTGCATGTTTTTTACATCGTAGGAAATCAATATCAGACGGAGTTCAACTTCAACGAAACTTTACGGAGATTTTTTTGGACCAGAAGGAACGTAATGGGCCCTGGCCGGGCCTGGGGGGTGCCCCGAGGGAGGCACAACCCACCAGGGCACGCCAGGAGGCCCAGGCGCGCCATGGTGGGTTGTGCCCACCACGGGTGCCCCCGGGACCTCCTCTTTGCTCTATAAATACCCCCAATATTCCCAAAACCCTTGGGGAGTCAACGAAATATTCATCCAGCCGCCGCAGAATCCAGAACCAGCAGATCCAATCTAGACACCATCTCGGATGGGGTTCACCACCTCCATTGGTGCCTCTCCGATGATGCGTGAGTAGTTCTTTGTAGACCTTCGGGTCTGTAGTTGGTAGCTAGATGGCTTCCTCTCTCTCGTTGAATTCTCAATACAATGGTCTCTTGAAGATCCATATGATGTAACTCTTTTGTGGTGTGTTTGTTGGGATCTAATGAACTTTGAGTTTATGATCAGTTATATGTTTTTATATCCATGAAAGTTATTTGAGTTTCTTTGATCTCTTATATGCATGATCTCTTATAGCCTCGTATTTCTTCCCCGGTACTTGGTTTTTGTTTGGCCAACTTGATCTATTTATGTTGCAATGGGAAGAGGTGCTTTGTAGTGGGTTCGATCTTACGGTGCTTGATTCCAGTGACAGAAGAGGAAACGACATGTATGTATCGTTGCTACTATGGATAAAACGATGGGGTCTATGATAACCCACAAGTATGGGGGATCGCAATAGCTTTCGAGGGTAGAGTATTCAACCCAAATTTATTGATTCGACACAAGGGGAGCCAAAGAATATTCTCATGTATTAGCAGCTGAGTTGTCAATTCAACCAACCTGGATAACTTAATATCTGCAGCAAAATATTTAGTAGCAAAGTAATATGATAGTAGTGGTAACGGTAACAAAAGTAACGGAAGCAAAAGTAATATTTTTGGTATTTTGTAGTGATTGTAACAGTAGCAACGGAAAAGTAAATAAGCGTAAACCAGTATATGGAAAGCTCGTAGGCATTGGACCGGTGATGGATAATTATGCCGGATGCGGTTCATCATGTAACAGTGTAACGCCCTCGATGCGGCTATATCTCCCACGTGTCGAGGCACGACTTAGAGGAATAACCGCATTGAAAGCAATGTCGCAAGTGAGGTAATCTTCACACAATCCATGTAATAAATAAAGGGGAAAGATACATAGTTGGCTTACAATCGCCACTTCACACAAGTACATAAATAACATCCATCATACAGATTACACTCAAGGTCCGACTACGGTACCAGAATGAAAGAAGACTACCCCAAATGCTAACAGATCCCCGGATCACCCAACTGGGCTCCACTACTGATCATCTGGAAAAGAAACATAGTAATGGCCACGTTCCTCGTCGAACTCCCAAGTGAGCTCGGTCGCGTCATCTGCACTGGCATCGTTGGTACCTGCAATTGTGGTGATAATATCTGTGAGTCGCGGGGACTCAGCAATCTCACACCCGCGAGATCAAGACTATTTAAGCTTAAAGGTGGGAAAAGGGTTTGTGAGGTGGAGCTGCAGCAAGCGACTAGCATATGGTGGCTACAACGCAAGAGAGAGCGAGAAGAGAAGGCAAAGCACGGTCGTGAAACTAGAAGTGATCAAGAAGTGATCCTGAAACAACCTACGTCAGGCATAACTCCAACAACCGTGTTCACTTCCCGGACCCCGCCGAGAAGAGACCATCACGGTTACACACGCGGTTGATGTGTTTTAGTTAAGGTCAACTTCGGGTTTTCTACAACCGGACATCAACAAATTCCCATCTGCCTCATAACCGCGGGCACGGCTTTCGAAAGATAATACCCTGCAGGGGTGTCCCAACTTAGCCCATGATAAGCTCTCACGGTCAACGAAGGATATTCCTTCTACCGGGAAGACCCGATCAATCTCGGAATCCCGGACTACAAGACATTTCGACAGCAACAAAACAAGTCCAGCAAAGCCGCCCGATTGTGCCGACAAATCCTGATAGGAGCTGCACATATCTCGGTCTCAGGGCACATCCGGATGAGCAGTCCGTACAACTAAAACCAGCCCTCGAGTTGCCCCGAGGTGGCGCTGCAAAGGGCTCTAGTTTGGACCAGCAATCAAAGGAGAACTGGCCCGGGGGTTTAAATAAAGATGACCCTTGAGTCTGCAGAACCCAAGGGAAAAAGGCTAGGTGGCGAATGGTAAAACCAATGTTGGGCCTTGCTGGAAGAGTCTTATTCAAAGCGAACTGTCAAGGGGGTCCCATAAATCACCCAACCGTGTAAGGAACGCAAACTCCGGGAACATAACACCGGTATGACGGAAACTAGGGTGGCAAGAGTGGAACAAAACACCAGGCATAAGGCCGAGCCTTCCACCCTTTACCAAGTATATAGATGCATTAATTAAATAAGAGGTATTGTGATATCCCAACAAGTAAACATGTTCCAACGAGGAACAACAAGTCCATGTTCCAACAGGGAACAAACTTCATCTTCACCTGCAACTAGCAATGCTATAAGAGGGGCTGAGCAAAGCAGTAACATAGCCAATCAACGGTTTGCTAGGACATGGATGGTTAGGGGCTGACATGGCAATATAGGAGGCATGATATAGCAAGTGGTAGGTATCGCGGCATAGGCGTAGCAAAAGAGCGAGCATCTAGCAAGCAAAGATAGAAGTGATTTCGAGGGTACGGTCATCTTGCCTGCAAGAGTCTCAGAGTTGTCGAAAGCTTGGTCCTCGAAAGCGTTCTCAACAGGTTCCTCGTTCACGTACTCGTCTCCCGGCTCTACCCAAGACAAGAGAACAAGCAAAGGAACCAATATCAACCACGATGCAATACGCAAGCAACATGATGCAAAACATGGCATGATATGCGAGAGGTGATATGCAATGCGTATGCATGCTCAGGAAGGGCAAGGATGAACAGGGCATAATCTTGGCAAACCAAGTATGCCACTGGATAGGTGAGGTGATTTCGATTGAAATCGATATAAAATACACCGGAAACGGATGCACGGTTTGCAAACGGCAAGCAATACAAGAATGACACGAATCTGCCATAAACAGCATGATGCTACTTAGCAAGCAACAATTAATTAGGCTACTGCACCCAAACATGGCAACAAAGCATATGACAGTAAACTACTCAGGATGCTTGACAAAAGATGAACACTGAGCTATGGCTAAATCACATCATATCAGGTCCAAACAATCATGGCAAAAGTGCAAACGATAACAAGTTCACAGACTTGGTGAAAATATCAACAAAGCAGAAACTAACATCAGGATGGCATGTTCAGAGCAATGAAACAACATGCTACAAGATCATAACGTAGCAAAGAAAGGCGTGGCATGAATCTACTCATAGCACTTGACAAAAATCCCTTACTGACCATAAGACAAAAATGATAAGAAAATATGATTACACCCATGTCAAATGAGCAAGTTTCGTTACAGGTTACAGACTTGGCAGAAAACTGGACATGTCAAAAACAAATAACGAGTAGGCATGTTCGTGAGCTCGATGCACTCACTACAGAGCATTTCATGATAAACTAAGCATACATACATAAAAAAGACATGGCATAGTAACAATACATGGCAAGAATAACATCATATCATGCAAGGATCAACTACACCAAGCTTGGCAAAATCGAATAACACGTAAACAATCTGCCAGCAACATTTTGTAGCAAAAGTAGAACTTGATTGACTCAAGCTATGTCACTCCATAATCGCAAACAAAGGCACGGATGGATAGAGAAAATACTCAAGTTCAAAACACCCTTACTGATCATGCTCAAATTATGCATAGATCTCTCAGAAACAACATGAACACATGGCATAAAAATAACAGCAGTCAAGGACTTAGTGAAATTACTAAGTCTTTGAAATCAGCAACATCAAGTGACCTAGTTTGCATGCTTGTGCTAGTCACCACATAGATCACAAAAATACATGGCAAAGTTCACTGGATAGGTAACATGGCACATTACAAAACTCATGTAGGACTCAACCTCATAGGAGGTACACATCAATCATGGCAAAAATGACAAAAGTGCATGTTCAGATAAGATCCAGCCACTAACATCAACTAGCCCTCTTCTAACAGCATTTCTGGCATCAAGATGACTTCAAATGAAAATGATGCAATGGAACAAAATGACGTACTCTTCGAGGCGAACAATTGGACATATTGTACGCGCGAAACGGAGCTACGGATGCAAAGTTACGGCACTGGGAACATGTGATGATATTGCATTAATAAAAGGACTTCGAGAAATTTGGGGAGAGGGGAAAAGTCAACCGACGGCACGGAAATCGAGGCGGGCGGCGGATCTCGCCGGCGGCCGGCCGGGGAAGGCGGAGGAGAGGCCGGGGCGACCGGATCTCGCCGGATCCGGCGCCGGCGCGGGACGACGGGGAGGCGTGCGGACGCCGAGGAGCTCGGGGCGCGGGGAGGCGGCGGCGGTCGCGGACCCGGCACGGTGGGCGGCGACGGCGGTCGCCGGCGACGGCGCGGAGGGCGGCGGTGGCGGCGGACTTCCGCGACGGCGGGGATCGGGAGCGCAGGCGCGGGCGACGGGCGGCGGCTCGGGCGAGCGGGCCCGCGGGGGCCGGCTGCGGGCTCGGGCGGGCCGGGCGGCGGGGACGGCGGCGCGGCCACGTGGCACGCAGCCACTGGCTGCGGGCGGCGGCGCGGGTTTCGTCCGGCGGCGGCGGACGTGTCCGCCCGCGCGGAGAGGAGCGGGCTAGGGTTTCGGGGTGTTTTGATCCGGAATTGGGGAAGGGGAAGGCCTTTTTATAGCTAGAAGGAGCTAGGAAGCTCCAAATGGAGAGCGGTTTTCGGCCACGCGATCGTGATCGAACGGCGGAGGACATGGGAGTGTCTTAGGTGGGTTGTTGGGCTGTTTTGAAGGGGTGTTGTGCTGCAACACACACGAGGCCTTCACGGTTACCCGGTTAACCGTTGGAGTACCAAACGAACTCCGATTGACCCGAAACTTGACAGACGGTCTACCGGTGCTATACCGAGGCCACATGTCAAACCTCGGTCCATTCCGAGAATGTTTAATACCCGCTCACAAAGAAATGTAAAAGGGGACGCCGGGGAAGATAGGAGCGCCGGATTGCAAAACGGACAACGGGAAAGATGCTCGGATTTATGAGACGAACACGTATGCGAATGCGGTGCACATGATGACATGATATGAAATGCATGACATGAACAAAATGTAAAACGAGGGAAAACCCAACCACAAAGGGAATATCATAACACATAGCCGGAAATGGCAAGAGTTGGATTACAAATATGGCAAGTTACATCTGGGGCGTTACAACACACCACCACTACGAGAGGATCTCGTCCCGAGATCTAGGACTGAAAGAACTCCGGATACTCGGAACGTAGGTGGTCTTCACGCTCCCAGGTGGCTTCTCGGTCTGAATGATGTGACCATTTCACTTTGAGGAATTTGATTGACTTGTTGCGAGTCTTGCGCTCAGTTGTCTCAAGAATGGCAACTGGATGCTCATGATAGGACAAATCTTCTTGAAGATTAATCTCTTCGAAGTTGATGATGCGCTCAGGCGTCTTGAAACACTTGCGAAGCTGTGACACGTGGAAGACATCGTGCACATTTGCAAAGTTGGAGGGAAGCTCAAGTTGATAGGCTAGATCGCCTCGTTTGCCGATGATCTTGAAAGGACCGACGTATCTGGGGGCAAGTTTCCCCTTGATACCGAAGCGACGAGTTCCTTTCATTGGAGAGACGCGGAGGTAGACATGGTCTCCGATCTCGAATGCCACATCTCGGTGTTTGCTATCGTAATAGCTCTTCTGGCGCGACTGCGCGGCTTTGAGGTTCTCACGAATCACCTTGCACATAGCCTCAGCCTCTGAGATCAAATCATTTCCGAGCAATTGACGTTCATCGGTTTCAGACCAGTTGAGAGGAGTACGGCACTTCCTGCCATAGAGAATCTCGAATGGGGCTTTGCCTGAGCTGGCTTGAAAACTGTTGTTGTACGAGAATTCAGCGTAAGGAAGGCAATCCTCCCACTTCATGCCGAAAGAGATAACACAGGCTCTGAGCATATCTTCAAGAATTTGGTTGACACGCTCGACTTGTCCACTAGTCTGAGGGTGGAACGCTGTGCTGAATCGAATATTGGTGCCCATGGCCTTCTGAAAAGAATCCCAAAATTTGGAGGTAAAGATGCTGCCACGGTCTGAAGAGATCAATTGCGGAATGCCGTGCAAAGAGACAATTCTGGAGGTGTAGAGCTCTGCCAGCTGCGCTGCTGTGATAGACTCTTTGATAGGAAGAAAATGAGCCACTTTGGTGAGCTTGTCGATGACGACGAAGATAGCATCATTTCCACGCTTGGATTTAGGAAAACCAGTCACGAAGTCCATTTCGATATGATCAAACTTCCATTCTGGAATAGCAATAGGTTGGAGAAGTCCAGCTGGTCGTTGGTGTTCTGCTTTCACCCTTCTGCAGACATCACACTCATTCACGAATTGAGCGATCTCACGCTTCATTCGAGTCCACCAATACGACTGCTTGAGGTCATGGTACATCTTCGTACTTCCAGGATGAATTGACAGAAGAGAATTGTGCGCTTCGTTCATAATGACTTTACGAAGATCTCCCTTTGGAACCACGATCCGGTCCTCGAAGAAAAGAGTATCTCTGTCATCAACTCGATAGCACTTGTATTTGGAAATGCCCTTATCAATACCACGTTTCACCTTCTTCACCATGGTATCCAACAATTGTGCCTCACGAATCTGATCTTCCAAAGTACGAGAGACGATGAGGTTGGCAAGCAAACCTTGAGGGACAACTTGGAGATTCAACTTGCGGAAAGCTTCACAAAGATCCGGTTGAAAGGGCTTGAGGATTAAGCTGTTGCAGTAAGCCTTCCTGCTCAAAGCGTCTGCAATCACATTAGCCTTGCCTGGAGTGTATTCAATACTCGGATTATACTCTTGAATCATTTCGACCCATCGAGTTTGCCTGAGGTTGAGGTGAGGCTGAGTGAAGATATACTTGAGACTCTTGTGATCGGTGAAAATGTCCACTTTCCTTCCCAACAGGAGATGTCTCCATGTTATTAGTGCGTGGACCACTGCCGCCAACTCAAGATCATGAGTGGGGTAGTTCCTTTCATTGGGCTTCAACTGGCGAGAGGTATAGGCAACAACCTTCTTCTCTTGCATTAACACAGCACCGAGGCCCTGAAGAGAAGCATCACAGAATACTTCATAAGGCTTGGATTCGTCAGGAGGAGTCAAAACTGGAGCAGTGACGAGTTTCTCTTTGAGAGTGTTGAAAGCAACGTCACACTCAGGAGACCAGACATATTTCACATGCTTCTGGAGGAGGTTGGAAAGAGGCTTAGCAATCTTGGAGAAATTCTCAACGAATCTTCTGCAATAGCTTGCAAGTCCAAGAAAACTGCGAAGCTGCTTGACATTCTGAGGAGGATTCCAATTCAAAACTGCAGACACCCTCTCTGGATTAACAGCGATGCCCTTGGCAGAGATGATATGACCAAGATAAAGAACTTCATCAAGCCAGAATTCACATTTGGAGAACTTCGCATATAATTGATACTCTCTGAGCTTGTCGAGTACCAATCGCAAATGTTTGGCATGATCCTTCTTATTCTTGGAGAAGACCAAAATATCATCGAGATAGACCAAGACAAATTCGTTGATGTAGGGGTTGAAGATGAAATTCATCAAGCGAGTGAAATATGGAGGAGCATTGACGAGGCCGAAAGACATGACAGTATATTCATAAGAACCAAAGCTTGTTCTGAATGCTGTCTTGGGAATATCTTCTTCACGAATGCGAATCTGATGATATCCCATACGAAGGTCAAGCTTGGAGAACACCTTAGCACCTTTGAGTTGCTCAAATAGCTCATTGATGTTGGGAAGTGGGTACTTGTTCTTGATAGTCTTCTTGTTCAATGGACGGTAATCGATGCAAAGTCGGTCCGTGCCATCCTTCTTCTTGAAAAAAAGAACACCACAACCCCAAGGAGAAGAACTCGGTCTGATCAGACCCAGACGTTCTTGTTTATCGAGTTGAATCTTCAATTCCTTGAGCTCATATGGTCCAAGCTTGTAAGGACGCTTGCAAACAGGTTCCGTGCCAGGCTCGAGATCAATCACGAATTCAACTGGCCGGCGGGGAGGCATCCCGGAAGCTCTTCTGGAAAAACATCTTGGTACTCACAAACGACTGGAATCTGAGAGATAGCCTCCAATTCATCATTCTCATTGAGAGAAAACAAACGAATGGTATCATCACGAGAAGCATAGATGATCACATCGTTAGAAGAGTGAGTCAATTTGATTTCCCTGGCAGCACACTCAAGCTGAGCCTTGTGCTTAGAAAGCCAGTCCATCCCGAGAATAAGATCAATATCGGAATCACCAAGCACCATTGGAGAAGACAGAAATTTATAGTTGCCCATCTTGATGGAAACATCCGGAACCGAAACTCGAGAATCAAATGCTTACCCGGGGACACAATAGACAAAGGTCTCGGCAAAACTTGAGTAACGAAATCATGCTTAGATGCAAAAGGTCTTGAGATGAAACAATGTGATGCACCAGTATCAAATAAGACTTTGGCAGGAATATCGTTAACAGGAAGATTACCCATGATCACTTCAGAAGAATCCTCTGCTTGAGCTGCATTCAACATGTTCACCTTGGCATGCTTAGGATTATGCTTGACCACTGCATTGCTGGAAGATTTCACGGGAGGAGGAGGCGGAAGGCGCCTTTGGTTGAAGCACTTGTTCGCATAGTGACCCTTTTGCTGACATTTGTTACAAGTCACCTCTGAGAGCGGACGATGGTAAGGAGCACTTGGCCTTGGAGCTTGATTCTGAGACTTGTTCTGATAGCCAGGGTTGGGTGGGTGGGAAGATCCACGACCACTTGAATTCTTCTGCTGATAAGGCTGACGGAACGGAGGAGGAGGAGGCAACCAGAACTTCTGTTGCTTAGCTACCACAAGTGAGGAAGAAGAAGACTGAACTGTGTCTCTGACTCTCTTCTTAGAAGCCTCACACTTGAGCTGAGCAGCTTCTTGTTTCAGCGCCATGTTGTAGAATTCATCATACTTTAATGGCTCGAAAAGCACGAGAGCAATTTGCAGATCTTCCCTCAGACCACGCCTGAATTGGTAGATCATACTCTTCTCATCAGGGATGTCTTGCCTTGCAAAACGAGAGAGCTTCTGGAACTGAGTGTTGTATTGATAGACAGACATGTTGCCTTGCTTGAGATTGCGGAATTCCTCACGCTTAAGCTCAACAACACTTTCTGGAATGTGGTGCGCTTTGAAGTCACGGCGGAAATCATCCCAGGTTATCACACGACCTCCTCTGGAATCTTTGTATTGCTGGAACCACTCAGCAGCTTGATCTTTGAGTTGAAAAGAGGCAAACTTGACAAAGTCCTCAGGTCTGACATTGCTGCACTCGAAATGCTTGCTGATGTCCACGAGCCAATCATCGGCGTCTGTGGCCTCGACACAGTAGCTGAAGGTCTTTGGCTGATTAGCAAGGAACTGGTTCAGTGAAGCGAAGTGCGGCTGATTGTTGCCTTGGCCTTGATTCTCTTGATTAGCTTGCCCTTGGTTGCGATCTTGCAAGAGCTGAATCAGAATCTGAGCGTTGGCATTTGTGGCAGTCATCAGGGCCTGCCAAGCTTCCGGAGGTGGAGGCGGTGGCGGAGGGTTAGCCTGATTCCCTTCATTGCGTTCCGGATTCTGACGCGTTGGTGGAGCCATCCTGAAGAGGGTGACATCCATTAGCATCTTGACAGAGATATATTGAAGCTGAATCAAAGGAACGACATTGCAACATATAGTCTTCACAATTAACATTCGAACGAGAATGAACGAATGAATTCCAATGTAAATCATCACACTTCCAAAATTGAGAAGCCACTTAGAACATGGTAAGGAATAAAATCAACAAGGTACGGATGTGAACAAATACTTGGTAAGGATTACCCAATCACAAACCAAATATCTGCGGAAGAAATACTAGAGCTACAAGAATTCCCACTTATAAACTCCCGAAACTTTCTGGTTATGCAATCAGGTGTTGGGGATACAGGGGAAGCATAATATCTCACCCAAACTAGCAAATCCTACAACCAGCTGTATCCATCCTTCAACACATAACCAAGAAACCTTCGGAAATCGTCTACCTCAACCTTCGAAAAGCATCCGTTATACAAGTCATGGCAATACTCCCGCACTCGCCACAGTACTGGGCTATCAGGGTTATCTCACCAACAACTGTACAAAAGAGATTTTCGATGTCGGCGGACTAAACTCAGGTAAACCAAAACCGCAATGATAAGATTATGACGACAACACCTCGGAGCTCAACTCCCCGGGACACTGCCACAACCCCTAAATGTCAGGAGGCAACCAAGCCAATGTTGTCATCATAAAACCATCGGAACGATTGTAATATACCCGCGTGATCCTAAAAAAATTTAGTGAAATTTGAGAAGAGAAGAGTCAAAACTCTACGTCAGGATGCCTTACCAGAAGGTCGAAGGGATTGGGGAGTAAAAAGAATTCCTAAACTCTTCGATATATAATTCCTAAAGACTCAAAACATTTTTCTAGACACAACTCGGCCACTAAAGACGATCAAACAGTGGGGGCTCCTAAGGTCGGGGAAAGGCTCTGATTACCAACTTGTAACGCCCTCGATGCGGCTATATCTCCCACGTGTCGAGGCACGACTTAGAGGCATAACCGCATTGAAAGCAATGTCGCAAGTGAGGTAATCTTCACACAATCCATGTAATAAATAAAGGGGAAAGATACATAGTTGGCTTACAATCGCCACTTCACACAAGTACATAAATAACATCCATCATACAGATTACACTCAAGGTCCGACTACGGTACCAGAATGAAAGAAGACTACCCCAAATGCTAACAGATCCCCGGATCACCCAACTGGGCTCCACTACTGATCATCTGGAAAAGAAACATAGTAACGGCCACGTTCCTCGTCGAACTCCCAAGTGAGCTCGGTCGCGTCATCTGCACTGGCATTGTTGGTACCTGCAACTGTGGTGATAATATCTGTGAGTCGCGGGGACTCAGCAATCTCACACCCGCGAGATCAAGACTATTTAAGCTTAAAGGTGGGAAAAGGGTTTGTGAGGTGGAGCTGCAGCAAGCGACTAGCATATGGTGGCTACAATGCAAGAGAGAGCGAGAAGAGAAGGCAAAGCACGGTCGTGAAACTAGAAGTGATCAAGAAGTGATCCTGAAACAACCTACGTCAGGCATAACTCCAACAACCGTGTTCACTTCCCGGACCCCGCCGAGAAGAGACCATCACGGTTACACACGCGGTTGATGTGTTTTAGTTAAGGTCAACTTCGGGTTTTCTACAACCGGACATCAACAAATTCCCATCTGCCTCATAACCGCGGGCATGGCTTTCGAAAGATAATACCCTGCAGGGGTGTCCCAACTTAGCCCATGATAAGCTCTCACGGTCAACGAAGGTTATTCCTTCTACCGGGAAGACCCGATCAATCTCGGAATCCCGGACTACAAGACATTTCGACAGCAACAAAACAAGTCCAGCAAAGCCGCCCGATTGTGCCGACAAATCCTGATAGGAGCTGCACATATCTCGGTCTCAGGGCACATCCGGATGAGCAGTCCGTACAACTAAAACCAGCCCTCGAGTTGCCCCGAGGTGGCGCTGCAAAGGGCTCTAGTTTGGACCAGCAATCGAAGGAGAACTGGCCCGGGGGTTTAAATAAAGATGACCCTTGAGTCTGCAGAACCCAAGGGAAAAAGGCTAGGTGGCGAATGGTAAAACCAATGTTGGGCCTTGCTGGAAGAGTCTTATTCAAAGCGAACTGTCAAGGGGGTCCCATAAATCACCCAACCGTGTAAGGAACGCAAACTCCGGGAACATAACACCGGTATGACGGAAACTAGGGTGGCAAGAGTGGAACAAAACACCAGGCATAAGGCCGAGCCTTCCACCCTTTACCAAGTATATAGATGCATTAATTAAATAAGAGGTATTGTGATATCCCAACAAGTAAACATGTTCCAACGAGGAACAACAAGTCCATGTTCCAACAGGGAACAAACTTCATCTTCACCTGCAACTAGCAACGCTATAAGAGGGGTTGAGCAAAGCAGTAACATAGCCAATCAACGGTTTGCTAGGACATGGATGGTTAGGGGCTGACATGGCAATATAGGAGGCATGATATAGCAAGTGGTAGGTATCACGGCATAGGCGTAGCAAAAGAGCGAGCATCTAGCAAGCAAAGATAGAAGTGATTTCGAGGGTACGGTCATCTTGCCTGCAAGAGTCTCAGAGTTGTCGAAAGCTTGGTCCTCGAAAGCGTTCTCAACAGGTTCCTCGTTCACGTACTCGTCTCCCGGCTCTACCCAAGACAAGAGAACAAGCAAAGGAACCAATATCAACCACGATGCAATACGCAAGCAACATGATGCAAAACATGGCATGATATGCGAGAGGTGATATGCAATGCATATGCATGCTCCGGAAGGGCAAGGATGAAAAAGGCATAATCTTGGCAAACCAAGCATGCCACTGGATAGGTGAGGTGATTTCGATTGAAATCGATATAAAATACACAGGAAACGGATGCACGGTTTGCAAACGGCAAGCAATACAAGAATGACACGAATCTGCCATAAACAGCACGATGCTACTTAGCGAGCAACAATTAATTAGGCTACTGCACCCAAACATGGCAACAAAGCATACGACAGTAAACTACTCAGGATGCTTGACAAAATATGAACACTGAGCTACGGCTAAATCACATTATATCAGGTCCAAACAATCATGGCAAAAGTGCAAACGATAACAAGTTCACAGACATGGTGAAAATATCAACAAAGCAGAAACTAACATCAGGATGGCATGTTCAGAGCAATGAAACAACATGCTACAGGATCAGAACGTAGTAAAGAAAGGCGTGGCATGAATCTACTCATAGCACTTGACAAAAATCCCTTAATGACCATAAGACAAAAAGGATCAGAAAATATGATTACACCCATGTCAAATGAGCAAGTTTCGTTACAGGTTACAGACTTGGCAGAAAACTGGACATGTCAAAAACAGATAACGAGTAGGCATGTTCGTGAGCTCGATGCACTCACTACGGAGCATTTCATGATAAACTAAGCATACATACATCAAAAAGACATGGCATAGTAACAAGACATGGCAAGAATAACATCATATCATGCAAGGATCAACTACACCAAGCTTGGCAAAATCGAATAACACGTAAACAATCTGCCAGCAACATTTTGTAGCAAAAGTAGAGCTCGATTGACTCAAGCTATGACACTCCATAATTGCAAACAAAGGAACGGATGGATATAGAAAATACTCAAGTTCAAAACACCCTTACTGATCATGCTCAAATTATGCATAGATCTCTCAGAAACAACATGAACACATGGCATAAAAATAACAGCAGTCAAGGACTTAGTGAAATTACTAAGTCTTTGAAATCAGCAACATCAAGTGACCTAGTTTGCATGCTTGTGCTAGTCACCACATAGATCACAAAAATACATGGCAAAGTTCACTGGATAGGTAACATGGCATATTACAAAACTCATGTAGGACTCAACCTCATAGGAGGTACACATCAATCATGGCAAAAATGACAAAAGTGCATGTTCAGATAAGATCCAGCCACTAACATCAACTAGCCCTCTTCTAACAGCATTTCTGGCATCAAGATGACTTCAAATGAAAATGATGCAATGGAACAAAATGATGTACTCTTCGAGGCGAACAATTTGACATATTATACACGCGAAACGGAGCTACAGATGCAAAGTTACGGCACTGGGAACATGTGATGATATTGCATTAATAAGAGGACTTAGAGAAATTCGGGGAGAGGGGAAAAGTCAACCGACGGCACGGAAATCGAGGCGGGCGGCGGATCTCGCCGGCGGCCGGCCGGGGAAGGCGGAGGAGAGGCCGGGGCGACCGGATCTCGCCGGATCCGGCGCCGGCGCGGGACGACGGGGAGGCGCGCGGACGCCGAGGAGCTCGGGGCGCGGGGAGGCGGCGGCGGTCGCGGACCCGGCACGGTGGGCGGCGACGGCGGTCGCCGGCGACGGCGCGGAGGGCGGCGGTGGCGGCGGACTGCCGCGGCGGCGGGGATCGGGAGCGCAGGCGCGGGCGACGGGCGGCGGCTCGGGCGAGCGGGCCCGCGGGGGCCGGCTGCGGGCTCGGGCGGGCCGGGCGGCGGGGACGGCGGCGCGGCCACGTGGCACGCAGCCACTGGCTACGGGCGGTGGCGCGGGTTTCGTCCGGTGGCGGCGGACGTGTCCGCCCGCGCGGAGAGGAGCGGGCTAGAGTTTCGGGGTGTTTTGATCCGGAATTGGGGAAGGGGAAGGCCTTTTATAGCTAGAAGGAGCTAGGAAGCTCCAAATGAAGAGCGGTTTTCGGCCACGCGATCGTGATCGAACGGCGGAGGACATGGGAGTGTCTTAGGTGGGTTGTTGGGCTGTTTTGAAGGGGTGTTGTGCTGCAACACACACGAGGCCTTCACGGTTACCCGGTTAACCGTTGGAGTACCAAACGAACTCCGATTGACCCGAAACTTGACAGACGGTCTACCGGTGCTATACCGAGGCCACATGTCAAACCTCGGTCCATTCCGAGAATGTTTAATACCCGCTCACAAAGAAATGTAAAAGGGGACGTCGGGGAAGATAGGAGCGCCGGATTGCAAAACGGACAACGGGAAAGATGCTCGGATTTATGAGACGAACACGTATGCGAATGCGATGCACATGATGACATGATATGAAATGCATGACATGAACAAAATGTAAAACGAGGGAAAACCCAACCACGGAGGGAATATCATAACACATAGCCGGAAATGGCAAGAGTTGGATTACAAATATGGCAAGTTACATCTGGGGCGTTACACAGTCATAACATAGGGTGACATAGAACTAGCTCAAATTCATCAATGTAATGTAGGCATGTATTCCGAATATAGTCATACGTGCTTATGGAAAAAAACTTGCATGACATCTTTTGTCCTACCCTCCCGTGGCAGCGGGGTCCTAACGGAAACTAAGGGATATTAAGGCCCCATTTTAATAGAGAACCGGAACAAAGCATTAGCACATAGTGAATACATGAACTCCTCAAACTATGGTTCTCACCGGGAGTGGTCCCGGTTATTGTCACTTCGGGGTTGCCGGATCATAACACATAGTTGGTGACTATAGACTTGCAAGATAGGATCAAGAACACACATATATTCATGAAAACATAATAGGTTCAGATCTGAAATCATGGCACTCGGGCCCTAGTGACAAGCATTAAGCATAGCAAAGTCATAGCAACATCAATCTCAGAACATAGTGGATACTACGGATCAAACCCTAACAAAACTAAATCGATTACATGATAGGTCTCATCCAACCCATCACCGTCCAGCAAGCCTACGATGGAATTACTCACGCACGGCGGTGAGCTTCATGAAATTGGTGATGGAGGATGGTTGATGATGACGACGGCAACGAATCCCCCTCTCCGGAGCCCCGAACAGACTCCAGATCAGTCCTCCCGAGATGTTTTAGGGCTTGGCGGCGGCTCCGTATCGTAAAACGCGATGATTTCTTCTCCTCTATTTTTTTCTCCCCGAAAACAAATATATAGAGTTGGAGTTGGCGTCGGAGGAGCCTCAGGGGGCCCACGAGGTAGGGGGCGCTCCCCCACCCTCGTGGAATGGTGGTGGGCCCCTTGGCCTTCATCTTTTGCAACAATTTTTTATTATTTCTGAAAAGATGTTCCGTGAAGTTTCAGGTCATTCTGAGAACTTTTGTTTCTACACATAAATAACACTATGGCAATTCTGCTGAAAACAGCGTCAGTCCGGGGTTAGTTCCCTTCAAATCATGCAAGTTAGAGTCCAAAACAAGGGCAAAGGTGTTTGGAAAAGTAGATACGTCAGATACGTATCAACTCCCCCAAGCTTAAACCTTTGCTTGTCCTCAAGCAATTCAGTTGATAAACTGAAAGTGATAAAGAAAAACTTTTACAAACTCTGTTTGCTCTTGTTGTTGTAAATATGTAAAGCCAGCATTCAAGTTTTCAGCAAAGATCATGACTAACCACATTTGCAATAATTTTCAGATCTCATGTTTACTCATATCAATAGCATAATAAACTAGCAAGCCATAATAATAAATCTCGGATGACAACACTTTCTCAAAACAATCATAATATGATATAACAGGATGGTATCTCGCTAGCCCTTTCTGAGACCGTAAAACATAAATGCAGAGCACCTTTAAAGATCAAGGACTGACTAGACATTGTAATTCATGGTAAAAGAGATCCAGTCATAGTCATACCCAATATAAATTAATAGTAATGAATGCAAATGACAGCCGTGCTCTCCAGGTAGTGCTTTTTAATAAGAGGGTGATGACTCAACATAAAAGTAAATAGATAGGCCCTTCGTAGAGGGAAGCAGGGATTTGTAGAGGTGCCAGAGCTCGGTTTTGAAATAGAGATAAATAATATTTTTAGCGGCATACTTTCATTGTCAACATAGCAACTAAGACATGGTGATATCTTCCATGCTACACACATTATAGGCGGTTCCCAAACAGAATGGTAAAGTTTATACTCCCTCTCCACCAACAAGCATCAATCCATGACTTGCTCGAAACAACGAATGTCTCCAACTAGCAACAGTCCCAGGGGGAGTTTTGTTTGCAATTAATTTTGATTTAGTTTGCATAAAGCATGGGACTGGGCATCCCGGTGACCAGCCATTTTCTCATGAGTGAGGAGCGGAGTCCACTCCTCTTGAGAATAACCCGCCTAACATGGAAGATAAGGGCAGCCCTAGTTGATACATGAGCTATTCGAGCATACAAAATAGAATGTTTATTTGAAGGTTTAGAGTTTGGCACATACAAATTTACTTGGAACGGCAGGTGAATACCGCATATAGGAAGGTATATTATACTCATATGGAATAACTTTGGGGTTTAAAGGATTGGATGCACAAGCAGTATTCCCGCTTTACAAGTGAAGGCTAGCAAAAGACTGGGAAGCGACCAACTAGAGAGCGACAACAGTCATGAACATGCATTAAAATTAATAAACATTGGATGCAAGCATGAGTAGGATATAATCCACCATGAACATAAATATCGTGAAGGCTATGTTGATTTGTTTCAACTACATGTGTGAACATGTGCCAAGTCAAGTCACTTAAATCATTCAAAGGAGGATACCACCCCATCATACCACATCATAACCATTTTAATAGCATGTTGGCACGCAAGGTAAACCATTATAACTCATAGCTAATCAAGCATGGCACGAGAAACGTCTCGAATTGTCATTGCAAACATGTTTATTCATAATAAACTGAATCAAGAACGATGAACTCATCATATTTACAAAAACAAGAGAGGTCGAGTTCATACCAGCTTTTCTCATCTCAGTCAGTCCATCATATATCATCATTATTGCCTTTCACTTGCATGACCGAACGATGTGAATAATAATAAGAGTGCACGTGCATTGGACTAAGCTGGAATCCGCGAGCATTCAATAAACAGGAGAAGACAAGGCAATATGGGCTCTTGGTTAAATCAACAATAATGCATATAAGAGCCACTTCAACAATTTAATCATGGTCTTCTCCTAGCGACCCCCAAAGAAAATAAAAGAAATAAAACTATTTACACGGTAAAGCTCCCAACAAGCAAAAGAAGAGCGGGAAATATTTTTGGGTTTTCTTTTTAATTATTACCACTACAGCAAGAAAAGTAAACTACTACTATTTTTTTTGTTTTTCTTAAAGTTTAACAAACACACAAGAAGAAAGCAGGAAAAAGAAAATAAACTAACATGGATAATACAGTGAAAAAGTATGAGCGCCGACATCTAGCAATGAGTGTGTGAACATAAATGTAATGTTGGTGGGAAATACGTACTCCCCCAAGCTTAGGCTTTTGGCCTATGTTGGTTCATTGCCAGGGATGGCCTGGCAGATACCCGTAGGTGTAGCTGGGGTCGTACTGCGATGAAGAAGACACTGACTGCCATTGGCTGGCAGCCATCTCCGGATCCCAAGAATAACAGACTGGCGTGGAGGCTCCTATTGTGGTTCCGGCTCCGGGGCTGGTGCAGGATTCCGCTAGGCTTGAACGGCCGCCCATGTAACGAGATACGGTCCTTAAAAATTAAACAAGGAAGGAGCAGGCAAGGTAATAGTCTCAGGGTGATGTTTATTAAAATACAGTTTATATTTAAGCTCTCCTTCCCTGCCCTTAACAATAAAATCATGCGCTAGCATACTTTTATAATCTAAATAAGCACTAGGCAACAATTTTTCTTCTTTCTCATAAAGCCTAATAGGTATGTTAAAATGTGCAGCGAGGCGTGAAGCATAAATACCTTCAAAGATGAGGCCCTTAGTACGGTTCAGACTTAACCATTTAGCAATAATTCCGCCCATACTAACAGTGTTATCGCGGTATAAACCATGGAACAAAATAATAATATCAGGAACACTAAGGTTTTCACAGTTTCCACGACCAATCAAGCAACGACTAGCAATTATGGCAAAGTAGCGTAAAACAGAAAAATGTATGCTAGTGATTCTTGCATCAGAAACCTTCCTGGTTTCTCCCACAGTGATAGTGTTAATAAATTCGTCCACATCTTTACAGTGTGGTTCATCTAAGGTACCCTCAGAGGGTATTTTGCAAACCTTGCAAAATTCAGCTAATGGCATCTTCTTAACAATGTCATATAAATGAAACTCTACCGAAGGAGGTGATTCCTTAGGAAAATAGTAGAAGTTTTGCACAAAAGTATTAGTGAGTAAGATATACTGATGACGTTGGTCGCGGAGGAAGTCGGTGAGGCCAACATTCTCAACCAATGAATAGAAACCCTCATAAATCCCGGCTTGTCTCAAGAAGTCATCGGAAGGCCATTCACACGGCCGGACCTCCGCGGTATGAGGCAAATTATATGTGGGCCTCTGTGCTTCTTCATTTTGTTTTTCCTTCTAGCTTCGGCTCGATGAGCCCCTCAAAAGTCTCTTCATTATTTTCTGAAATATTCTGAAATTTTTAGTAACTTCAAACAAAAGTGAACCAAGCTCAACAAAATTGATAGCAACTACTCCTACAAGTGCCTAGAGGATATATCATGCATTAGAACTACTTGGAACCATATAAATTTGACATGCAAGCTCAAGAACATGGTCACCTATGCAGCACAAATTTGCAATGAATAAAGCACTAGAGCAAAAACTAATTGGACCAATGGAGGAGTCACATACCAAAGAACAATCTTCCCAAGCAGTTTTGTGAGAGGTGCTTTGAGCAAGGAGATCGAAAATCGCGGCAAAGTGAGCTAGAAATCGTGCTTGAGCTGGTTATTCGTGTTTGTGGGAGGAAGGAGAAGAGGATGGGTGCAGGAATAAGTGGAGGAGGGCCACCGTGGGCCCATGAGGCAGGGGGCGCGCCCTCCACCCTCGTGGCCAGGTGGCAGCTCCCCCCGCAGTGTTTTTAGTACCATAAATCCTCAAATATTCCCGAAAAAGTCATATTAAATTGGCATGGCATTTGGAGGACTTCTATTTTCGGGGTATTTTTATATTGCATGGATAAATCAGGAAACTGACAGAAAAATACTATTTTTACTTTATTTTAACTAAATAACAGAAAGTATAAAGAGGGTACAGAAGGTTATGCTTCTAGTTTCATCCATCTCATGCTCATCAAAAGGAATCCACTAACAAGGTTGATCAGGTCTTTTTAATAAACTCATTCCGAATAACATGAAACCGGAGAAATTTCGAATAACACTATGTTACCTCAACGGGGATATGCACATCCCCAATAATAAGAATATCATATTTCTTCTTGACAGTAGGAAGAGGAAATTCAAAACCTCCAAAAATAATCGATGTAATTTTTCCAATAGAGTTGATACTATGAACTTGAGGTTGTTTCCTCGGAAAGTGTACTGTATGCTCATTACCATTAACATGAAAAGTGACATTTCCTTTGTTGCAATCAATAACAGCCCCTGCAGTATTCAGAAAAGGTCTTCCAAGAATAATAGACATACTATCGTCCTCGGGAATATCAAGAATGACAAAGTCCGTTAAAATAGTAACGTTTGCAACCACAATAGGCACATCCTCACAAATACCAACAGGTATAGCAGTTGATTTATCAGCCATTTGCAAAGATATTTCAGTAGGTGTCAACTTATTCAAATCAAGTCTACGATATAAAGAGAGAGGCATAACACTAACACCGGCTCCAAGATCACATAAAACAGTTTGAACATAATTTGTTTTAATGGAGCATGGTATAGTGGGTACTCCTGGATCTCCAAGTTTCTTTGGTATTCCACCCTTAAAAGTATAATTAGCAAGCATGATGCAAATTTCAGCTTCCGGTGTCTTTCTTTTATTTGTAACAATATTTTTCATGTACTTAGCATAAGGATTCATTTTGAGCATATCAGTTAATCGCATATGCAATAAGATAGGTCTAATCATTTCAGCAAAGCGCTCAAAATCCTCATCATCCTTTTTCTTGGATGGTTAGGGAGGAAAAGGCATGGGTTTCTGAACCCAAGGTCCTCTTTCTTTCCCATGTTTCCTAGCAACAAAGTCTCTCTTATCATAATGTTGATTCATTGATTGTGGGTTATCAAGATCAACAGCAGGTTCAATTTCTACATCATTATCATTACTAGGTTGAGCATCATCATGAACATCATCATTAACATTTTCACTAGGTTCATGTTCATTACCAGATTGTGTTTCAGCATCAGACATAGAGATATCATTTGGTTTCTTAGGTGGTTCAGCAATAGGTTCACTGGAAGTTTGCAAAGTCCTATCATTTTTCTTTTTCTTCCTGTTAGAAGAACTAGGTGCATCAATATTATTTCTCTGAGAATCTTGTTCAATTCTCTTAGGGTGGCCTTCAGGATACAAAGGTTCCTGAGTCATTCTACCAGTTCTAGTAACCACTCTAACAGCATAATCATTTTTCTTACTATTCATTTCATCGAGCAATTCATTTTGAGCTTTAAGTACTTGTTCTACTTGAGTGGTGACCATAGAAGCATGTTTGCTAACAAGTTTGAGTTCACCTCTAATATTAGCCATATAATCGTATTTCAATTGTCTACCAAAATAAGCATTGAAGTTTTCTTGTTTGACAATAAAATTATCAAACTCATCAAAGCATTGTCTAGTAGACTTATAGTGAGGAATATGACCTTCATCAAATCTATAAAGAGAATTTACCTTTACTACATGTGTTGGGTTATCAAGATTAGGAGGTTCTTTAATAGGCAATGGATCGAGATCATATGTTTCTTCAACAGGCGGTAGATTAAGACCATGTATTTCTTCAATAGGAGGTAAATTCTTAACATCTTCAGCTTTAATACCTTTTTCTTTCATAGATTTCTTTGCCTCTTGCATATCTTCAGGATTGAGAAATAGAACACCTCTCTTCTTTGGAGTTGGTTTAGGAATAGGCTCAGTAATTGGAGCAGGAGCTGGCTCAGGAGGTGCCCAATTATTTTCATTTGTCAACATATTATTCAATAGAATTTCAGCTTCATCCGGTGTTGTTTCCCTGAAAAGAGAACCAGCACAACTATCCAGGTAATCTCTGGAAGCATCGGTTAGTCCATTATAAAAGATATCAAGTATTTCATTTTTCTTAAGAGGATGATCAGGCAATGCATTAAGTAGCTTGAGAAGCCTCCCCTAAGCTTGTGGGAGACTCTGTTCTTCAATTTGCATAAAATTGTATATTTCCTTTAAAGCAGCTTGTTTCTTATGAGCAGGGAAATATTTAGCAGAGAAGTAATAAATCATATCCTGGGGACTACACACACAACCAGGAACAAGAGAATTAAACCATATCTTAGCATCACCCTTTAATGAGAACGGAAATATTTTAAGGATATAAAAGTAGCGAGATCTCTCATAATTAGTGAACAGGGTGGCTATATCATTTAACTTAGTAAGATGTGCCACAACAGTTTCAGATTCATAGCCATGAAAAGGATCAGATTCAACCAAAGTAATTATATCAGGATCAACAGAAAATTCATAATCCTTATTGGCAACACAAATAGGTGAAGTAGCAAAAGCAGGGTGAGGCCTCATTCTATCTCTAAGAGATTCCTTACTCCATTTAACTAATAGCCTCTTAAGCTCAGATCTACCTTTGTAGGCTAAAATAGTTGTAGAAGCTTCCATATCAAAAACATAACCCTCAGGAATAACAGTCATATCTTCATCATCACTTTCATCAATATAATCAGTTTCAATAATTTCTTTCTCTCTAGCCCCAACAATTTGTTCATCAAGAAATTCACTAAGGGGCACAGTAGTATCAAGCATAGAAGTAGTTTCATCATAAGTATCATGCATAGCAGAAGTGGCATCATCAATAACATGCGACATATCAGAACGAATAGCAGAAACAGGTTTAGGTGTCGCAAGCTTACTCAAAACAGAAGGTGAATCAAGTGCAGAGCTAGATGGCAGTTCCTTACCTCCCCTCATAATTGAGGGATAAATTGTTGTCTTAGCATCTTTCAAGTTCTTCATAGTGTTCAGCAGATATAAATCCCAAGTGACTCAAAGAATAGAGCTATGCTCCCCGGCAACGGCGCCAGAAATTAGTCTTGATAACCCACAAGTGTAGGGGATCGCAACAGCTTTCGAGGGTAGAGTATTCAACCCAAATTTATTGATTCGACACAAGGGGAGCCAAAGAATATTCTCAAGTATTAGCAGCTGAGTTGTCAATTCAACCACACCTGGATAACTTAATATCTGTAGCAAAGTATCTAGTAGCAAAGTAATATGATAGTAGTGGTAACGGTAACAAAAGTAACAGAAGCAAAAATAATATTTTTGGTATTTTGCAGTGATTGTAACAGTAGCAACGGAAAAGTAAATAAGCGTAAACCAGTATATGGAAAGCTCGTAGGCATTGGACCGGTGATGGATAATTATGCCGGATGCGGTTCATCATGTAACAGTCATAACATAGGGTGACATAGAACTAGCTCAAATTCATCAATGTAATGTAGGAATGTATTCCGAATATAGTCATACGTGCTTATGGGAAAAAACTTGCATGACATCTTTTGTCCTACCCTCCCGTGGCAGCGGGGTCCTAACGGAAACTAAGGGATATTAAGGCCCCATTTTAATAGAGAACCGGAACAAAGCATTAGCACATAGTGAATACATGAACTCCTCAAACTATGGTCATCACCGGGAGTGGTCCCGGTTATTGTCACTTCGGGGTTGCCGGATCATAACACATAGTTGGTGACTATAGACTTGCAAGATAGGATCAAGAACACACATATATTCATGAAAACATAATAGGTTCAGATCTGAAATCATGGCACTCGGGCCCTAGTGACAAGCATTAAGCATAGCAAAGTCATAGCAACATCAATCTCAGAACATAGTGGATACTACGGATCAAACCCTAACAAAACTAAATCGATTACATGATAGATCTCATCCAACCCATCACCGTCCAGCAAGCCTACGATGGAATTACTCACGCACGGCGGTGAGCTTCATGAAATTGGTGATGGAGGATGGTTGATGATGACGACGGCAACGAATCCCCCTCTCCGGAGCCCCGAACAGACTCCAGATCAGTCCTCTCGAGATGTTTTAGGGCTTGGCGGCGGCTCCGTATCGTAAAACGCGATGATTTATTCTCCTCTATTTTTTTCTCCCTGAAAACAAATATATAGAGTTGGAGTTGGCGTCGGAGGAGCCTCAAGGGGCCCACGAGGTAGGGGGCGCGCCCTAGGGGGGGCGCCCCCCACCCTCGTGGACAGGTGGTGGGCCCCTGGCCTTCATCTTTTGTAACGATTTTTTATTATTTCCGAAAAGATGTTCCGTGAAGTTTCAGGTCATTCCGAAAACTTTTGTTTCTGCACATAAATAACACTATGGCAATTCTGCTGAAAACAACGTCAGTCCGGGGTTAGTTCCATTCAAATCATGCAAGTTAGAGTCCAAAACAAGGGCAAAAGTGTTTGGAAAAGTAGATACGTCGGAGACGTATGAGTCTATCTCTACACAGGAAGATCTTGTCTACATCATGTCATCGTTCTTATTGCATTACTCCATTTTTCCATGAACTTAATACACTAGATGCATGTTGGATAGCGGTCGATGTGTGGAGTAATAGTAGTAGATGCAGGAAGGAGTCGGTCTACTAATCTTGGATGTGATGCCTATATAATGATCATTGCCTGGATATCGTCATGATTATTCGAAGTTCTATCAATTCCCAACAGTAATTTGTTTAGCCAACGTTTTCTATTTTTCTCGAGAGAAGCCACTAGTGAAACCTATGGCCCCCTGGTCTTATTTCTCATATATTTGCCTTTGCGATCTACTTTTCTCTTGCATTTATTTTCAGATCTATTAAACCAAAAATTACAAAAATACCTTGCTGCGTTTTATTTCTATTTATTTTATTTGGCGTTCGATCTATCAATCTACTACAATTTACCGCACGTCCGTTTGCCTATCTTGAGGCGCCGTACCCCGGAAGGGATTACCTCACGTCTGTTTGCCTATCTTGAGGCGCCGTACGCCGGAAGGGATTGGCAACCCCTTTAACACGTCGGGTTGCGAGGATTTGTTATCTGTGTGCAGGTGCAGTTTACGTTGTGTTGCTTGGTTCTCCTACTGGTTCGATAACCTTGGTTTCATATCTGAGGGAAGTACCTACCGCCGTTGTGCTGCATCATCTCTTCCTCTTTGGGGAAATACCGACATAGCTTCAAGCGACATCAGCCGCCAGCCAAGTAGAAAAAATGCCACCATGTATTTTACCCTGGGATTTATTAATATGGAGGCGACGAGTCACAATAGCTCCCAAGCTATGAGTGTTGTCGCCCTCTAATGCACGACGTAAAATAGCAAGGTCATTTGGAGTTGGGCAGAATAGCTCTCTCCGTTACACCCCTTTCCGGTCCAGAATTCCAGCTGTCGACAATCTCCTTCTTCATGCGAAACTTGCAAAATAAGAGAGGAAAAGACATAAGAATCGTATCATAAATTGAAATAACTGTCCAAAATACAATAAATAACAGTAGAAAAACATTATCTAAAATGGAAGTATCAATCGGAAGGGCAAAGGCCCATCGAGGAAGTGGTGAAGCCCCATCGTTTCCATCTTTAATTTCAAGTTATTAGTAATCTAATTTAAATTTGTCAGTCGTTTATGTGAATTATGTGAAATTGGACGATCTTTTGAAGATCCATTGGTGATCCTTTGGTGATCAGAATGTGTATTTCTATGTCCGATTCTATATATGTTCGATGATCTATGTTGTTTAATTCCATGATGCATGCTTAGTATGGATATAGGGTACCGGATGTAACATGCACGCTTAAGTCAAGTCGTGCTCCCCGTTCCGGTGGTGCGTTTAGTTTCATTGGTGGGCGCGTGGAGGTGTGTCTTCGGTGGATCTATTTTTGATGGATTTTCTCGGATCTCGTCGTTGTTCGTCTACCGTCATGTGTCTTCAGGTCGGATCCTTCTGATCTACGTTATTCTTCATCGGCGGCGGTTGTTGTTCAAGTGCGCTGGTCTTATGGGGCCTTAGCACGATGACTTCCCGACTATATACTACAACAAGTTATGCCCGACTCCGGCTATGGGTCATTTATATCATAAGGGTCATAGTACAAGTCACGTACACATTAACCTGACAAAACTAAATAAATAACATAATGCTAGCCTTTGCACAAAGAAACAACTCAAAAGTGAAATTACAAACAAGACCAAAGAAACCTCTGAGATTGACACCAATGCCCGTCACATGCCTCTGGCACCACCACAACAGCCATCAAAGAAAATAATGACAAATCACCTTCACACCCGAGCTCGACGCGGTTTCATCGCTGATATATAGTTTTGCGGATCTCCAAGGTGATTCGCCAAAGCGAAACCGGTACCTTTGAACAAATCAGACCAGATCAACACTTCGGACACGCTGTCAAACTCCGGATCTCGCACCCCCATATGACTAAGACGTCGGAGGAGGAAACCGTACCTGTCATCCACACACCACGGTCCCAGCAAACGACCCACCATCTTCCAGATGCCGCTGATGCAGATCACAATCTGCATCCGCTCCTGGACTACCTCTTAAGCTCCGCGCCGACGCTAGAGTAAACGACATCGTAACGGCGGAGCCCGGCACACATGTCCACCATGCACCGTTTCAACTTGCGAGGTACGTAAGTCTATGTACACAGCACGCTTCCTGCTTCACGTAGCCAACATGGATTTCTTGCCGATTTAAATAAGATCGAGCCATTAAGGCTAGCCACGCAAGAGATCGATCAATCGGGGGGCTTTTGGAATTAACCAGGTAGTCACAGTCCAGCTCGGACGTGAACAGGACACCAGTCGTATTGGGTTAGGCTAGTTAGCTTTGCTCCTATATATTTGTATCAATCCAGACCAGAAAAAAAAAAGCAATAAAAAGTTTCATAGGCTCGACACGGGCCTTTAGCCATAACTCGGCGTCTACTTGTCGTCTCTCGCGTGAGGTCGCATCAACAATCGATGGCGCCACACGAGCAGGAGAACCAGCACGACGATGATGCCTCAGCACCGTGGTCGTCGTTTCCGAACGACGTCGTCACGGAGATCCTAGCCTGCCTGCCGGCCAAGTCCGCCGGCCGCTTCCGTTGCGTCTCTCGTTCCTGGAACGCTACGCTCTCGTCGGCGGCCTTCGTCAAGCTCCACCTCCGGCGGGCAAACTACCAGTCAGCCGCCGGCCGGCCAAAGCTCTTCTTCAGCCCTACAGACGAGCCCTCGGACGAGTACTTCTTTTATGCTTGGCAGCCTGGCGGTGCAGTCACGAAGCTGATGGACAACGACTTCTTGCTCCCCGCTCCCCTCACCAGGCCCCTCCATGGCCTCGTCCTCGTTCGTTGCGTCCGCCGTGGCGGCTACTATGTCTGCAACCCATCCACCGGTGCGGTGCTTCCTCTCCCCGACACTCGAGTGCCATTGAAGACGACTTCGCGGTCTTCACACCCACACTACATGGATGTAGTTTATGGCCTTGGTTACTGCTCGGCCAGCCACCAGTACAAGGCAGTCCGTATCTTTAGCAATGAGGATTCCATAGATGCCCCGTGCTGCGACGTCTTCGTTCTCGGCGGTGACACGCCGGCATACTGGCGGCCGGCCACCTCCGAGCTTCCGATGTGCGTTGTGAATGAGGCGAACCCGGCCGTGTTCTTGAATGGCCACCTGCACTTCCTCTGCCGCTACGACGATGGTGGCATCCTCACTTTCAACGTCAGGGACGAGACCTTCGGTTCCATGCCACTGCCCCCATATCCTCTCGGGAAGGATCCTCTCACTCTCAGGACGACGGAGCTCGATGGTTGCCTATGTGTCTTCGATGCGTGCAGCGGCGACGACGATGGCCTGTGCCATGTATGGCTGCTGCGTGATTACGAGGCACAACGGTGGGAGCAGCTTTGTTGCATCGATCGGGCGGCTTGGCCGGAGCCAGAGCGGAGGCAGCTGCAATCGAGCTGGATAGCTCCTCTCGGTTTGTCTAATGCTTCCAATGGATCAGATAAGAAGATCATGTTCGGCACGGGTACTTGCAAGGTGTTCACCGTAGACCAGAATGGTGGAGGCGTACCAGAGATTCTTTTCCGGCCTGACGAGGCCATCGCCGGCAGTTTCGTTGACACATATAATTTCCCGTATGATTTCCCGGCACTTGGCCTGTTCGAGGAGAGTCTTGTGTCCGTGGGCCGCGACATTGAGGAGATGGTCTTCTCTTCACCAGTGACAGAAGCTTGGTACGACGTCCTCAAGTGGTTGCCAGCGCGGTCCGTCTCAAAGCTCAGCCTCGTGTGCAGGGAATGGCGCGCCATGATCACCACAGATTGTTTCATCCGATCGCACGCCGCAGTCCACGCAACATGCCTGCGGATCAAGTTCGCCATTGACCCCTTGGTGGGTTCATTCAGTGACCTAGATGATCACATCAACAACCAGCTCTTCTATGGCAATGACATGCCATTTGATAATCCTGTCCAGCTTTGTCAGCCATGCCATGGCCTAAACTTAGGGAGGTGGAGCTTTGGTGACTTCCTATACAATCCTACCTTGGGCACTAAAGAGAAAATAGAAGATGTTGAGAGAGACGCGGTCTTTTTCGGCAGATCTATCGCGTTGGGGTACGACTCCGAGGAGGAGGACCATGTCATGGTGTCACTTGCGTACGAGGAGAAGAATATGGAGACACGAGAGTACAAATTGAGATGTGACGTGCGTCGTCTACAAAGAGACGATGACTGGTATCCATACGATCCTCCGCCAAGGGCGGTGGCAGTCGACGTGCTACCGGCCTATGTGAATGGCAAGATCTATTGGATGGTCGAACCTATGCTTGGGCCAGAATCCGTGGTGTGCCAACTCCTGGCGTTCGACGTCATAGGTAGAGAGTTCGAGGTCATACAGGGTCCTTCATGGAGCAGCCATGCCGGCGCCCGCACGTCCATCCTTGAGCTATACGGTGACATCTGCATGGCATGGTGGGATGAAGACAGGAATGCCATCGACATATGGAGAATGAAGGACATGGACGGGGCTTGGTATGTGGAGTGTCGTATCGAACTCGATAAGTTCTCACCACAATACTCATCGAGGGAGGCTACAGTAATGTATGCCGACCCAATTGATGGACGGATTTTGCTCAACACTGGGAGGTCATTAGGCTACTATGATCCCAAGACGACCGCGCTTGAAACCATCTACACTGTTGGTGAACCACAAAATTACAAGGGGTTCTCTGCCACTGTTGTCCAAGACAGTCTAGTTTGCCCTTATATGAAGTGATCGTGATGAAACAACAAATGTACAATATAAACTAATGGTCGAAGAGGGGGAAGGCGTCGAGGACGTATTGCCTACCTTATTGTTCTCCTTGCTTACTACTGTTAGATTTCTCCTTCAAAAACATGTACTCCCTCTGTTCCCAAATATTTGTCTTTTTAAAGATTTCAAATGAACTACCACATACGGATATATATATATATAGATATATTTTGCTCTGTATGTAGTAACTGTTGAAATCTCTAGAAAGACAAATATTTAGGAACGGAGGGAGTACTATTGTTTGTTTTTTCTTAGTCGATAATTTATCCGGTTAATTTTGAATGAGATGATATTAGGATTGTCACTACAAGTTGTGTGACAGAGAATTTGGATTGAAAAGCCACCTAAATCTGAAGCGCTAGTAGGTCAAGGAGCACCTTTCCTTATGAGATCAGAAAAAACTGACGAACCTCCAAAACAATCGAGTCTGCATATTTCCAAGTGGAAACCAACAATGTTGAAGTGACCCCGGGGACTGGCTCAAGGACGGAGGCCATGCTTCTCCCGGACTCGACGCCGACTACAACGACGGTCAGGAGGACCTGATCTGCAAATGCGAACGTTTTGATCGATGCATGTATAGAACGTGATGCTGTAAAACCAAGACATGATGTCACCAAAGTATGATTCTTTTGAAGAGAAGCAATTTGGTGCCCCGACTCATCTGTACCCGCGCTGAAGATAAATATCAAAACAAATTGGTAACACTAACTCTCAAACGTCGGGTTTTTAGGAATCGGATTCGAATGCCCTTATAACCGTTGATTAAAGACACGAATCTTATAGCAGCCACGTCACATTTTCTTCTCGTTGGGTAAAATTAGCCTTCGCCCCGAACCTTATCCTACCAGTTTCCCCGACCGCTCGCTCAGAGCACACGCACACTACACTCTCTCCACCGCTCTCTCAGAGATTCCTTGCGTTGGAGACGAGGCTCGTCCCGGCAAGATCCCACCACCGCTGCGACGATAGGGGTCGAGGACAACGACGAGGAGGGATCCGCGAATGTGCTGCTCGCGAGGGGGATCCGGCGACTGATCCCAGCAACAATGGCGTGGTCCTCGAGGCCATGGGCGCGAGGGAGGCGATGGCAACCCAATGAGGCGGCGGCGTTGTTATCCTACACCGGGAGGTGGGGCGTGGTGGCGCTCGAGGCTGCGGGGCGTGGAAGGGGAAGAATCAGAGTCGTCGCGGATGCTGTGATGTTCGACGAGGCGGGCGCGGAGGGAGAGAGGAGCGGTGGAGCTGACACCGACGCCGCCACGCTTCCGGAGGTCAACCCGGAGGTGGACGAATCCCTCATCGCCGGTTCTCAGGCGAGCTCCTCCGGTGTGAGCACCTTCTTGGGCTTCTTCTTCTTCAGGCCTACGTTACGGTGGTAGTGGGGGCCGGGATGATGGCAGCAACGTCCTTTGGAGTGGTAGCCATGACGGGAGGAGGGGGGGAGGTTTTTTGGGTGAGAGAAGGGGAAAATGGCGACTTTGTGCGCACGTCGGGCGGTTGGGGGGGGGGGGGGGGACAGTTCCCTGTCCGTTTCGGCGCATACATGGTCCACGTTTGGATCAAAATGGTTTCACGGCCAGACAGAAAATGAACGCCTGCCTGTTGAAGTTGTCGTGTTGGGCCATGATTTATGTCCAACTTTATCCAAAGGGATAGAAACGGACCAAACGCGGTCGAGCGTTCGAGAATTGGAGTCGGCCTTACTTCTGCTGCGCCCGTGCAGCTGTTCGGTAGAATGCTCGCGTGGACGGACGCCAGCCGGCCGGACATACAGTGCCCTGGCCAACACGAAGAGCCAGCCGCCGGCCTGCCGTGCGCGTCCCAGCCGCCCACTATAGACACAGTTGTACAGATCCATGCGTGTCTATCGATCCGTCCATGTGTACATTTTTTTCTTTCTCAATTCCATTCCATCGCTACCATCTCTACTCGTTCCGCCGGCGACAGGGACCAGCATGAGCGTGTCGACCAAGGCCGCCACCGCCGCTCGTACACGAGCCCTGGGCCCCCGAAATCCAGGGGCCCACACAGGTACGCAGCAGGCCATGGCCTAACTCAGCACGTCTAGCAGGCTCGCGTTATGCGTGCAATTCCAAAATCAATAATTGAGTAGTACTTCGAAGCTAACTAGTCAATCGTCTATTCGGTTTGATGCTTACAGACTTCTTTTTGGCAGCCGCCGCCAATGCTCCCGCCATCGGAGAATTTTTGGTCCCCTCGCCCCGGCTGTTATCTTGGCACTAAGAGGTGGGGGACCTCGCATCTTCAAGAGTTCTTTATTCTTCAATCATTAGTAGAAAAAAGGACTTTGGTCCAACCAGAAAAGAGCATTAATCCCGGTTGCATCCAGAACCGGGACTAATAGACCTTTAGTCCCGGTTCGTGGCACGAACCGGTATTAATGGTGCAATTTTCAAATCTTACCCCCTGCATCGCCTTTTCAGTTTTGTAAAAAGCAAAAGAAAATAATAGAAACTTCAAAATTTAAAATCCTTCAAGATGTAGTTATGTTACTATATCTACTAGTTAGGAAAATTTTAAAACTTAAATTCGGACATGTTTTGCAAAAAGTGTAGGGAAAATGTAAAACGGCTATAACTTTTGCATACGATGTCAGAAAAAAGCGTATAATATATCAAAATGTTCAGCACGAAAATCCACATCCGATGTGGACTGCCTACGGCCTTTTTGCAAATTTGCAGAATCCTCAAATTCCAAAAGGAAAAAAGTTATGCTCAAATTTTAGTTTTTTTAATTTTCGTTAAATCTGGTCAAACTATAGTCAAACTACTTATTCAAGAAGTATTAGTGTTACTAAATAATTATTCAAGAATATTAGTGTTGCTAAATAATTATTTCAGTTTTTTTGAATTTTGGTCATATCTGGTCAAACTGTGGTCAAAGAATGGTCAAACTACTTATTCAAGAAATAGTAGTGTTACTAAATAATTATTGTTTTTTAGAATAATAGTTTCAAACTCAAACAGTGAAATGTGTGACTTCATGCTCAAGCTAAACTCCTGAGGGTTAATAGGATTGACATCTTACTATTGTCAGAAAAACAACGAGTACAGACTTGGAAACAAGGGAGAATAGAACCCGGAAGTTAAGCATGCTCAGGCTGGGGGAGTGGCAGGATGGGTGACCGTCCGGGAAGTTAGATGATTTGGAATGATGAGGGGTGATTAGAGATTAAATTGAGCAGTGGTGAGGGGTGATTAGAGATTAGAGGTTAAAATAATTCAGAAATTTGAAAATAAAAAAATTAAAAAAAATTCAAAAAAAAATCATAAAATTTCCTTTAGTACCGGTTGGTGTTACCAACCGGGACTAAAGGTGGACCTCCAGGCAGCGGCCACGTGGAGGGCCTTTAGTCCCGGTTCGTATAAGAACCGGGACTAAAGGGGAGGCTTTAATAACGACCCTTTAGTCCCGGTTCCAGAACCGGGACTAAAGGCCCTTATGAACCGGGACTAAAGACTCTTTATCTACTAGTGAATGGTCAGGATCTTGTTTGTTAGCGGCATACCCAAATATTTGATCAGTAAGGATCCTAGTTTAAAATTCATAATGTGGGCAACCCTCATACGCTCCTCCAAACTTCCTCTGGTAACAAATTCCTCGCTTTATCGTAGTTGATTTTGAGGCATGACATGGATTCGAAACACATGAGGAGAAACTTCAGGTTCACCAAACTAACAGGGTCATTCTAAATAATGATCGACGTGTCTTCGGCATACTGCAGGTGGCTGATGCTTCCTTCCCTCAACTCCGAGAACACACCCTGAATATGCCCAGCCTTCCTAGCGCCCTCTAGGATGACTGCTAAGGCTTCAATCACAATGTTGAAAAGCAACGGAGATACTGGGTCCCCTTGCCTGACCCCTCTTGATTTCCAAAAGTAGGGTCTTGGCTACCCATTAATGCTGATGGTCGTTTGGCCACCCCTAACCATTTGCATGATCCAGCTCACCCCGCAATGGAGAAGAACCTTTCAGTCTCATAACGTCTTCTAGGAAGTCCAAGTTGACACGGCCATACGCTTTTTCAAAGTCAAGGTTCAGAATAAGGAAGTTCTCCTTTTGTTGACCAACAGAGTGTAAAACCTCATGGAGTACCGAAACCCCTTCAAGTCGTTTGGCTTTCGCTAATAGTCTGATTCGCAACCGGTGAAAAGTGTGTGGCAAACCCTTTAACTAACAAACGGAAACCGACGTTGAAGGCAATCGGTCTGAACTGTTTAATAAGCTTCGCCCCAAGAGTCTTTGAAAGCAGAGTATTGATTGCATAATTCAACCTTTCGATATCAATTCTTCGACCCTGATTGTTTCGAGTTCTGGGATCAGATTTAGCTTTGCCAGTGAAGCCGAATCTGAAACAAAAAACTATTTAGAATCAGCTTTGCCAATGAAGCTGAATTTGGATTGGGCCATTTTTAGTGTAATTTCCTGAAGCACTTCAAAGTGTAATTCGGTGGCGAAATTGATTCACAGAATCAACTTCATCACTAAAGCGAATCCACAGGTGATTAAAATCCAAGCGAACCTGAAACAAGCAGGGTCTTCCTCTTGTAAATTAGTCCAACAATTCTAGCACCTGTCGCCCCTACTAGGATGTATTGAGGTTGTGCTTAGAATAAAAACACAAGCAGACGCACACACACATGCACACATCCAACATCCAGGCTTTGCAGAGGAATATCACGCGCCTGAACAGCTCACCTGTCTATGGCACATGTCGATTTGACTACACGCCTGAACTGCACAGTTATCTACTACAGTATTTGTTTATAAGAAAGTAAATGCAAAAAGTGTGATGTTCTCGACATCAATGAACAACTCACCTACAAAAGATCTTCAATACTGCTATAAGTTGATGGTAAATTTTGGAGAATCTGATAATCTGAATTTACTATGAAGCATTTCACAAAATTAGGTGATTCCATGATTAGAAATCGACAGATTTAGATGGGAACATAGATTTGCAAAGGAGATGGAGCATGGGGCATGTCTCAGACCATTGGTTCTTGACTAGTGGCTAATGCTCCAGCTTATGCAATGCAACTCTCCTTTAATTATGTGGCATATATGTAGTTAAGTTTGGAGGCGCTTAGAGATGGATTTGCTCTTCTGAATAAATAGGATGCTTGTCCTGAACTTTGCGGACTGCGGTTGAGGAGCCAAGTTCAGTCAGTTGAACTTGTATGTGCCGCGTATATTTATATCACTAAGATCAAATCAAATTTGTGTTGACTCTATCTGTGTTTACTCTTTCTACAGATACAAGCTAATCACGCCAATCCTCGTGATATTCCACTATAGATGGAACCTGAACATGAGCCTGGTTGTGATTTGGCTTTGCATATCTATGATTTGTCTAGTTGTTCAAATTTTGTCCCTAAAGCTTCAGAATTTTCTTTCGAGAGAAATTTCTGGTCATTTAATTGGTCAAACTGAAAACAGTGAAACTCCCGTAAGAAGATATCCAAGCTTATTTTCTCACACTGCATCAGTTAATTTTGCCGAAAACCATGACTTTCAGATAAATCTCATGAGGTGGTATACAAGTACGTATCTTTTGATCTCAAGCAACAAAGAAAGAGTTTCTTCCTAGATTCCATGCCCAACCTGTTGTCTTATTATAGGATTCATCAATCCCCATTGCCAACTTACAACTTGCTGGCCACGAGGGTGGTTTATTTGGCTCTGCCAGTTTTTTTAAGTCTAAACATACTTTATTTATTGATCATTGTCCAAATACACTAGGATACAAATTTAAGTCTAGAGGATGAAGAACCCATAGATGGCGTCCTCAAGAAAGTCCTAAAATGTGCTTAGCGAGATTTGGCTCTGCCAGTAAGACAAAAATATCTTATTTGTAACTGCAGGGGAGGTAGGGATGGCCAAACGGGCCGCGAGCGCTACTTACGTTGGAGCCCAACCAAACAAACACACGCAAGCAAAAAAAAGATGAAAGACACAGGAGACGGTCGCCAAACCCTATTTGACATTCCAAGCGCTTGTTAAAACGTTATTTACAAATGGCGCACACACCCCAATGCGCTTGGCCGGCCCAGTTTCCTTTCTTTTTCCTGTTCAAACTTGAAAAAAAGGTGCGCCAATAAGACTCAAATCCTTAACCTTCTAGTTCGATATAAGTTGTAGTAACCAACTAGGCTAGCGCCCTCTTCGTGAACCCTTACATCTTTTCCGCTAAATGGCTCGTATCCCAAATTGGTATTTTCTTTTTCTATTTCATTCGATTTTACATTTTCTTTTTGCCTTTTGTTTTTTTATTTTTCATTCATTTTTTCTTTTTTTTCGTTTTTTAAAATCGATAAAAAAATCGTATTCGATGGACTTTTTTGAAATTTGTGATCTTCTTCAAATTTTGATGAGCCTTTTTTCAAATTTAATGAAATTAATTCCATGAGATATTTTTAGTATTGAAGGAAAATTTTGAAATTCTATGAACATTTTTGAAAATCAATGATTTTTAAAAATCTGATGAGTTTTTTTTTCAAATGTGATGAACTATTTTTAAGATTGATGAACTTTTTTCAAATTCGATGAACTTTTTTCGAAAATCAGTGAACATTTTATTGTTTATGAACCTTTTTTCAAATCAGAAGAACTTTTTGAAGTTTGTGTACATTTTTTGAATCAGTGAACATTTTGAAATTCATGATTGTTTTTTTGTGATTTTTAATTGTTTCTTTTGTTTTTTCACCTAAATTCAACGGTTTGGTCGGTCAACGACGACTGGACAAACTTGATTGATTGACCATCGGAACTTGGCAAGCGCTCTGTCCTTGTTGTGCCGGCCCATAAAGGAGGGCGTGTGAGCGCTAGCTGCACTCCCTGGCCGCAGAGACTAAGAAAAGGGGTGAAACAAGATTCGAACCCTGGTTCACAAGGTGATGCGCATCGCTCCTATTCACTAGGCTAACATCACGTTCGTGCTAAGTATGTTAGGTGCGTCCTATTTGAGGCGAAAAGAGCTCGTTTTCCGGGGTTTTCACTGTGTTTTTCTTGTTTTTTCTGTTTCTGTTTTTTCTTTTGTTTTTCACTGGTTTTTATTGGTCTTTATACTGATTTTTCTTTCCTTTTTTTGTTGTTTTTCTTCGGGTTTCATCATATCTTTCTCAGTTGTCACTATTTTTTCTTATTGCTTTTGTTGTTACTTTGTTTTCTTTGGTTTTGTTTCTTTCTTTGTTGTTTTTCATCTGGTTTTCTCAAATACAAAATTAATATTTTTTGAATACATAATCAACATTTTTCTATACACGTCTGTTTTTTGAAGTTCCTGATTAAGATTTTTCAAATAAAATTTTAATTTTTAAAAATATTTTTGAATACAGGGTCAACATTTTTCCTATACACATACCTTTGCCGAATGCTTGTTTAAATTTTTCTAAATACTAGTTCAATATTTTCACAAATGCTTGATTAATATTTTTTTACATGACTAAGAATTTAATCATTTTTAATATATGTTCAACATTTTTTTCTATACACATTTAACATTTTACAAATGATAGATTAACATTTTTCAATTATTTTCCATTTTTATTCAAATGCTTGATTAATATTTTTTATATACGTAATAAAAAGAATTCATCATTTTCTTAATACATGGTCAGTAATTTTTCTATGCATATTTAACATTTCTAAATGCTTGATTAAAATTTCTCAAATAATTGTTCAATAATTTTCAAATGCTTGATTAATATTTTTATATACATGGTAAACAAATTTCATCATTTTTTAATACATGGTCAACATTTTTTCAATAGACATTTAACGGTTTCAAATGTTTAACATTTTTCAAATACTTTTTCAATGTTTTTGAAATGCTAGATTAACATTTTTTATATACACGATAAAAAAATAATCATTTTTCTAATACATGATCAAGATTTTTCTATACACATTTAACATTTTGCAAATGCATGATTAACATTATTCAAATACTTCGTTCAAATTTCAAATGCCTGATTAACATTTTTGAATACATGATCAAATTCTTTATATATTTTTTATACACGTTAAACATTTTCTCTATACACATTTTACATTTTTAAAATTCTTAGTCAGCATGTTTGCAATGTTTTTCATATAGGGATTGACCATATATAGGGATTGACTATTCGTCACCCTGGGTGAGGAATAATTATTCTTCATCCCCCCTCTATTTTACCATCAATGCACCATAATTTTACGTTTCGTAAGTTTTGTCTTATTTCCGACGTAAAAAGAGAACGTAAGAAAATATATAATCGTCGTAAAAAATATTTTATGTCATGTAAAATTACAGACGTAAAAACATAGTATAAAATACACATAAACTGCAATTTTTTTTGTCTTATGACCTATATTTTTATTTTTTTTATGTCAAATTTTACGTAGTGAATCAATAGGAATGTAACTATTTGAAATCCAAACGTAATTTAATTATGATATGATCGTAAGATTGCCTCGGGTGAAGAATAACTTATTCTGCGCCCTGGGTGATGAATAGTAACACTATAGCGCCCTGGGTGATCAATCCCTATATATATATATATATATATATATATATATATATATATATATATATATATATATATATATTCAGAATATTTGAAAGTATTAACAACATTAAAAAAAAGTAAAGCAAATAATGAAAACAGAAAACGTAAAAAGAAGAAAAGAATAAGGAGGCTGTAGACTGCCACACGGCTGGGCTGGGCCATCTAAAGCTCCCCCGATGCGAGGCTTCTTCCATGCATAGCAGCCCGGCCCAGCGGCTGCTAAAAATGGAAAACGTGAAGAAATAGCGGGAGAGCTGGGATTCGACCTCAGCACCGCACAGCTGCAGCCTAACGCGACCCCAACAAAGAAAAAAGCTACAGACTGACGCCAACAACCACTACACCAAACCCGTTCTATTGTGTACTACAAGAAATGCTAGTTAACCTTTCCTTTAGTAAAACATTAATGTAAATTTGAAAGTTACTTGAAAAGTTCATTGATTTTGAAAACCATGTTCATTGATTTTAAAAACAAGTTCATCGGTTTTGAAGAAAGTTCATCAAGTTTTACGAAATGTTCAGAAAATTGCAAAAAGTTCAGGATTTAAGAAAAAGTTCAGCGATTTTAAAAAAGTTCATCGATTTTGAAAAAAAATCATCCATTTTGGTAAAAGTTCATCAATTTTGAGAAAAGTTTATCCATTTTGGGGAAAAAGTCCATTGATTTTGACAAAAAGTTCATCGATTTTGAAAAAAGTTTATTCAATTTTGAAAAAAAGTTTAGCAAATAAGAAGAAAGAAATCCGTTCCGAAGAAAAAAGAAACCGAAAAAAGAAAAAGATGTAAGAAGAAAAGAAGGAAGAAGATGTGAATGAGCACATCAGGTAAGGGGGTGTGGTGGTTAGTGCAGCGTATGAATACCACGAGGATGCAAATTCGAATTCAGCAAGCGCGCGCTTAAGAAGTTTTTTTGTGGCGTTAAAAAAAGAAAAAAAAGATGGGCCGGCCCAGCTAGTAGGGTTTCGTGCGCCCGTTTGCAAAATGCACATTAACGGACGCTTGAAGCATCAAACATGATATGCCATAGGGGCATATCATGATGGAACTGCGTGTATCCTATCCACAGTCCAGTTGTGCATGTAATATTTACTCGTACTAGCTAGTGCAGTTGGAACCGACCCCAGTAACGGCACTCGTGGGCCGCTGCTGCACGCCGGCCAGAGTCGGAGTGACACCTGTTGTGCCATATATGGATGAGTGCACAAGCGGGTGCTGGCGTGCTGAGATCGAGCTCAAGTGGCCAAGATCAACCCGGCCAAGTACGTTGTCATCGTCAATGCCAGAGAGGCCACTAAGAAAATTCCATGTTCTCACGTTCAAGTGGAATGAATATCTATTTGTCCGTGTGTACGTATGGACATCCTCGAAGTAAGGAGTCAGCGAGTGAAATCACAGCCAGCTCACCACATAAACGAGTTAGAAAGTTCAACCGAGATCAATTAATGGGACAAAGATTGCCAATGGTACTAGAGAAATCTACTATCATTGTCTTGATTACGGTAGAAAAACAGGCAGGCATATCAATATCTATATTCCATTAACTGATAGTCAATTGGATGGTTCACTATCCGACAACACATCTATTGACTCGCTTGTTTCACATTACAGAAATGGAAAAATGAATGGTAAAAAGTCACATGTGTGCAACTAGTTATAGAGCCCTCGACCACTCGCTCTCTAGGGAACGTTCTATTGAGCATACTATTCCTTTGGCGATCTGAACCCACGATGCAAATTGGACAACGTGTGAGTCGTTCAACTGTAAGCCTAAATTCCAACCGTTGATAATTTACTTTACTCGATAATAAAATAGGTGATCCTCATTGATATATTTTATAATATGTAAACCTGCAATATGCAACCACGCATTGAAAAATGCTTAGTCATTTTCAATCTATTATTCTACTTGTATTTAATAAATATTTTATAGTTATATAATAAATGTGTATCTAAACTATGACATGTGATTTTTGTTTTGAATCGAAAGTGATCGAATCCTTTGATCGATGGTTACATGCCCCTTTTATATGTCCCGAAGAGACACGACGATCCCTCGAGGAGGCGTCGGTTCCAGGAGATCGAAGGGAGGCGTCGGTTGCGGGACAAACCGCAACGACGATTTTGGGCAAGGGGAGATTTTCACCTAATTACAGAATTATTTTCAACACTCCCCCTAATCTACGCTTGACCATGTAGATCATCTTCACGATTGTCCGGGAAGCTCTATCATCTCAAAAGATTCTTCTTCAAAAGTTCTTCATAAAATCTTTGATGAGATCCTGAAACATATACTTACAAGGAAAGATAGCATAATGTGATGTCATTAAAATGAGGATATCTCAAGAAGAGACTCCCCATGACACCTGCAAGTCCCTAAGTCTTCGCATACCAATTCCATGAACACATTTCTGGAATGTAGAATTTGGTAGAGACTTGGTAAATAAATCAGTAAGGTTGTCGCATGATTTGACTTGCAGAATGCTTATTTCCCCGCTTTTCTGAAGATTATGGGGGAAAAACCATTTAGGAGAAATATGCTTGGTGATATTACTCTTGATGTATCTTGTTTGCATCTGCGCAACACAGGCCGCATTATCTTCATAGATAATGGTAGGTGATTTTATCGAACCCATTCCACATGACTGTTGTATGTGGTTTATCATTCTGCGAAGCTATACACATTCGCATGTTGCTTCAAATAATGAAATTATTTCAGAATGATTGGTAGATGTTGCCACCAGAGTCTGTTTCGAAGACTTCCATGATATAGCAGTGCCACCATGTAGGAACACGAAGCCGGTCTGAGATCTGGCATTATGGGGATCAGACAAATAGCCGGCATCTGCATATCCAATCACATCAGAGTCCTGATTTTTCTGGAACTGGAAAAATAGGCCAAGATGCCTTGGAGATATCTAAATATATTCTTCACTCAAGACCAATGACGTTTGGTGGGAGCTGCGCTATGTCTAGCAAGTAGATTCACTGCAAATGCAATATCAGGTCTTGTGCAATTTGCAAGATACATAAGCGCTCCAACAACACTAAGGTATGGAACTTCAGGTCCCAACACCTCTTCTCTATCATCCCTTGGTCTGAACGGATCTTTCTCTACGTCTAGAGATCGAACAATCATGGGAGTTTTAGATGGATAGGATTTGTCCATATTGAATTTCTCCAATATTTTCTGGATATAGGCAGATTGGTGTACCATGATTCCTGAGGGAAGATGCTCAAGTTGAATACCTAAGCAAAATTTGGTTTTACCCAAATCCTTCATCTCAAATTCCATCTTTAGGTGATTGCGTGCTTCATCAATGTCTGGTGTGCTGCCGATGATGTTGAGATCATCAACATATACAGAAATGATGCAAAATCCTGTAGAGGACTTCTTGATGAAAACACATGGGCAATCAGCACTATTGGAGTATCCTTTCTGAAGAAGGAACTCACTGAGTCGGTTGTACCACATCCGTCCCGACTGCCTTAAGCCATATAATGACTTATTCAGCTTTACACAATACATGTTGCGTTTTGCATTTTTATTCGGGACATAGATTCCATCAGGAACCTTCATATATATGTCCAAATCTAGTGACCCGTAAAGGTATGCGGTCACGACGTCCATCAACTACATAGATAGACGATTTTGCACTGCCAAAGATATAAGATATCGGAAAGTGGTCGCACTCATTACTGGAGAATATGTTTCAGTGAAATCAATGCCGGGTTTCTGCGTGAAACCTTGTGCTACGAGCCTTGCTTTATATCTCACCACCTCATTGTTCTCATTCCATTTCCGGAGAAAAACCCATTTGAATCCCACAGGAAAAACACGGGGAGGTGTAGGTATTGCTTCAGCGAATACCTTTCTTTTGTTAAGCGAGGCAATTTCTGCTTGGATTGCATCCTTCCATTTAGGCCAGTCGGAGCGCTTTTGGCACTCAACGATAGACCTTAGATCATGATCAGTGAGAAGGGTATCTGCAATCTTTTCAGCAAAATATATGTCGACAGTCGTAGTCTTACGGTCAAATAATTCTCCAGAATCAACATAGTTGATGGAAATTTCCTGCACCCCTAGTGACTCTTCGTGATTTCCCAATACGATCGAGTCTGGGTGTTCCGATGTCCCAGTCAGTTTGTGCACACTGGAACTGGTTTGTGGAGGTTGCCCTTCCACTGGGTGTATACTACCCATCAGGTGTTTGTCAACGTTGAGTTGACCTGCATTTACTGACTCCGAGGTTTTTTTTCCTCGATTTCCTTTGTTGCTTGCTAGAAGCATGCTCCGGGTCAGAGGCCGTACTACTCCCCCTCTTTTTAGGAATAGGGAGTTGAGTGGTTTTTATTGGTACCTCCACTCTTTCTGGCGCGTTTCTGGCCGGGTTTAAGGATTTTGTAACACCTTTCAAATCAGTAAATGAATCTGGCAGATTATATGCAAGATGTTGCAAATTAATGATCTTTCGAACTTGAAGTTCGGTCTCATGGGTACGTGGATCAGAGGATGAAATGGAATGAACATTCCAATCAATTTTCGGGCATTCTTTCTGGTACTTGAAATCTCCCCCTAATGCCGGAAAATGTTCCTCATTAAATATGCAATCAGCGTGACGGGCTGTGAACAGATCCCCAGTCAGGGGTTCCAGGTACTTAATAATCGACGGCGATTTGTACCCCACATAGATCCCCAACTTCCTGTGTGGGCCCATAGATGTCCGCTGTGGTGGTGAGATCGGGATGTATGCAGCACATCCGAACTTACGCAGATGGGAAATGCCTGGAGGATTTCCACGTACCAATTCCAGAGGGGAAGAACTGTGATATGCAGTTGGCCTCAATTGTATCAAGTCAGCAGCGTGTAAAACAGCGTGACCCCAACAAGAGGTTGGCAAGTTGCAATTCGTCAACAAAGGTCTTGCAATGAGTTTGATCCTCTTAATCAATGCTTTAGCCAAACCATTTTGTGTATGGACATATGGAACAGAGTGCTGAACTTCCATCCCCAAAGCCATGCAATAATCATTGAAAGCACGTGAGGAGAATTCTGCAGCATTGTCCATCCGAATTGATTTAATTCGACTTTCAGGATAATGGGCTTGCAACTTAATGACTTGCCTCATTATCTTGGCAAATGCATGGTTTCGTGTGGATAGAAGACACACATGTGACCATCGTGTAGATGCGTCAATCAGAACCATGAAATACCGGAAAGGTCCAGATAATGGCTGAATGGGACCACAAATGTCTCCTTGAATACGTTCAAGGAACTGAAGTGGTTCAGCTTGTATTTTGAGGTGCGAGGACCTCAAAATTAGCTTTCCCGTGGCACAAGATGTGCACACAAAATCAGAAGATTGAGGAAATTTTGACTCAAGCAAATTATGACCAATGGAATTGCTAGTAATTTTTCTCATCATCCCTATTCCAGGATGGCCTAGGCGATCATGCCAGGTTTGGAATGCGTTAACATTCTGAAAAATTACTTTGTATGCAACATGTTCCACGGGTTTGATGTACGTATAGTACAAACCAGACGGCAGAGAAGGAATTTTCTCATGTACCTTTTTGCCATATCCGTCATCTTTAGTAAAGAGTAGATACTCCTCTTTGTTGTCTTCATGGGTTTCAATATGAAAACCATTTTTACGGATATCTCGATAACTGATGAGGGTACGTGCAGAATCGGGATACAGTAAAGCATCCTCAATTGTCACATATGTACCACTTGGGAGGGTGAATATGGCACGTCTAGTACCAACAATCACAGTATCGCGTCCAGCGATAGTTAGAATATCTCCATTTGTCTTTTTCAGAGTTTGGAAATATTTCATCTCCCTCAGTATGGAGTTTGTGGTACCACTGTCCACAAGGCATAATTCCTCTTCCATCGGATTGTCCCCGTAGAAAACTATATAAAACAAAGAATTTTCAATAAGAAAACCTCATAGTAATATATAGAATACAATCTTTATTATATCAAATGTGCTGATACAATACAATATAAAGACAACAAAAAACTTATGTTCTTATTACAATCATCACAAATGGACATAATTAAG
Source organism: Aegilops umbellulata (assembly GCA_032464435.1). Lineage (NCBI taxonomy): Eukaryota > Viridiplantae > Streptophyta > Magnoliopsida > Poales > Poaceae > Aegilops > Aegilops umbellulata. Next base: position 63,068,464 of record CP136054.1, on the reverse strand, counting down.
TAGATCACTAGGAGATTGAGGGACTAGTCGAAGTCGCCAAACACGTTGTTTGCGGTGTACTCAATCAACGTGTTCTCCATTTCAGCAGTAGCCTCAGGCAGATAAGGAATCACGGCGTTGCTCGGTCCAGGAGGAACATCGTGCGAACCACCAGCTCCTTTTGCGCTATCCGGATGAAGGTTGAAGTTGGCTTCAAACCTTTTCCCTTGAGGTGCTTTGCGTCCCTGAGATTGCTGGTACAGCATAACCAGATGCTTGGGCATTGTGCACTTTTCAGTAGAATGCGTGGAGCATCCACACTTGTTGCAAAGCTTAGATTTATCAAACCTGAGCTTTGAAGTGCCTTTTCCCTTGCCTGGGTATCTAGATCTCCTGTTCCCATTGCGCTTTCGCTTATGCTCGAAATTGGATTGTTTACCCCGAGGGGTACGATTAAACTTCTGTCTATTTGCAACATTCAGATGGACTTCAGGTAAAGGTTGTGCCCCAACTGGGCGCTGATAGCCATTCTTAGCGAGTAGCTCATCATGCTTTTCAGCCTGAAGTAACATGTGAATAAGCTCGGAATAGACAGTGTAGTTACGAGCACGGTATTGCTATTGGAGGATCCTATCTGAAGGGAGCATAGTAGACAATGTTTTCTCTATCTTCTCCCCCTCAGTAGGTTCCTTCTCACAAAAATGCAGTTTGGAACATATCTTATGAACAGCATGATTGTACTCACCGATGGACTTGAAATCCTGAAGACGGAGATGAGTCCAATCATGGAGTGCTTCTAGCAGGACTACTGCCTTCTGCTGTTCATACCTCGTTTTGAGGGCCAGAAACAGAGTACTAGGAGCTTCCTCCTGTAAATACTCAGACTTGAGATTTGGATGAATATGGTGCCTTATGATGAATAAAGCAGCATAGTTCTGCTGTTCTGTCAGCGGCATGGCTCCATCCGGGAGAGGAGTCTCTGGGGGGGTGTATTGCACGCGCTATCCCACGGGACGCAAAACTGATCTTGATGTCCATAGCCCATGTAGGGTAATTGTGGCCATTGAGGGCAAGCTCCTCAAACTCTTTGGCAGTCATCTTTGCCGGCGGTGTGTGCTTCCTCTCTTCTCCTTTCTCTGTTGCCTTTTTGCTCTCGCTGGTTGTTCTACGGGCTGATAACGTGTTTTGAATCGAAAGTGATCGAATCCTTTGATCGATGGTTGCAGGCCCCTTTTATATGTCCCGAAGAGACACGACGATCCCTCGAGGAGGCGTCGGTTCCAGGAGATCGAAGGGAGGCGTCGGTTGTGGGACAAACCGCAACGACGGTTTTGGGCAAGGGGAGATTTTCCCCTAATTACAGAATTATTTTCAACAATTTTGATAGAATTCTTGAAAAAGGTTGGATATCATGATACCCATATAGAGGAGCTTCTCCTCCTTGGTGGGTGAGTACAAGGAGGCCATGATCTGCCGATGGAAGACGTAGTTACACCCATCTCAGGGCATTAGTGTTGGGGATCGTAGCAGAAATTAAAATTTTCCTACGCATCACCAAGATCTATCCATGGAGTATTATAGCAACGAGGGGATAGGAGAGCATCTACATACCACTTGTAGATCGCAACGGAAGCGTTCAAGAAGAACATGGATGATGGAGTCGTACTCGCCGTGATCCGAATCACCGATGACCTAGTGCCGAACGGACAGCACCTCCGCGTTCAACACACGTACGGTCGGGATGACGTCTCCTCCTTCTTGATCCAGCAAGGGGGAAGGAGAGGTTGAAGAAGATCCAGCAGCACGACGGCGTGGTGGTGGATGCAGCAGAGTTCCAGCAGGGCTTCGCCAAGCAACTACGGGGAGAGGGAGAGGTGTAACGGGGAGAGGGAGGCGCCAAGGCTGCAGGGTGCGGCTGCCCTCCCTCCCCCCTTTATATAGGCCCCCTAGGGGGGGGCGCCGGCCCTGGAGATCCATCTCCAGGGGGGCGGCGGCCAGGGGGGAGGCTTGCCCCCCAAGCCATGTGGGGCACCCCCTGCCCTAGGGTTTCCAACCCTAGGCGCAGGGGGGAGGCCCATGGGGGGGGGCACCAGCCCACAATGGGCTGGTTCCCTCCCCACTTCAGCCCACGGGGCCCTCCGTGATGGGTGGCCCCACCCGGTGGACCCCACGGGACCCATCTGGTGGTCCCGGTACAATACCGGTGACCCCCAGATCATTCCCGATGGCCGAAACGACACTTCCTATATATAATTCTTTACCTCCGGACCACTCCGAAACCTCTCGTGACGTCCTGGATCTCATCCGGGACTCCGAACAACCTTCGGTTTGCTGCATACTAATATCTTTAACAACCCTAGCATCACCGAACCTTAAGTGTGTAGACCCTACGGGTTCGGGAGACATGCAGACATGACCGAGACGATCTCTGGTCAATAACCAACAGCGGGATCTGGATACCTATGCTGGCTCCCACATGCTCCTCGATGATCTCATCGGATGAACCACGATGTCGAGGACTTAATCAATCCCGTATTCAATTCCCTTTGTCTATCGGTACGATACTTGCCCAAGATTCGATCGTCGGTATACCGATACCTTGTTCAATCTCGTTACCGGCAAGTCTCTTTACTCGTTCCCGTAACACATCATCCCGTGAACAACACCTTGATCACATTGAGCTCATTATGATGATGTCTTACCGAGTGGGCCCAGAGATACCTCTCCGTCACACGGAGTGACAAATCCCAGTCTCGATTCATGCCAACCCAACAGATAGTGCACCTTTATAGTCACCCATTTACGTTGTGACGTTTGATACACCCAAAGCACTCCTACGGTATCCGGGAGTTGCATAATCTCATGGTCTAAGGAATGATACTTGACATTCAGAAAAGCTCTAGCAAACGAACTACACGATCTTTTGTGCTAAGCTTAGGTTTGGGTCTTGTCCACCACATCATTCTCCTAATGATGTGATCCCGTTATCAATGACATCCCCATGTCCATAGTCAGGAAACCATGACTATCTATTGATCAACGAGCTAGTCAACTAGAGGCTTACTAGGGACACATTGTGGTCTATGTATTCACACATGTATTATGATTTCCGAACAATACAATTATAGCATGAACAATAGACAATTATCATGAACAAGGAAATATAATAATCCTTTTATTATTGCCTCTAGGGCATATTTCCAACAATTAGGTAGGTCACCGCTTGTCTTATCTTATGACATGTATGCCATTTAGATTAAAAATACAGTCTTGCTAAGTCTCAGTCAACTGAGACTTAACAAAGTCTTAGTTGATGGTATATCCGTGAGATCTTACATCGAGATCCGTGCAAAATTTTCTTTTCAGTTTTTCTTTTTCTTTCTTGCATTTCATGTCACTTGACTGAGACTTGGTTAAATCTAGGTCGACTAAGACCTAACCCCACCCTAAAAATATATTATACAATGGATTATATCTTAGTGTTATCTCTAACATTTAATTATTGCATGCTCCTAAATTTGCGGAATTATTAACATTATACTAGAAAATATAAAGCTAAGAAATAACATCTTTTACAACATGACATGTCTATACTATTTCTTAGTAGGAGAGGGCTAAGAGAAGACAAGATCTTATTCTCATTTCTCTGTCATTCAACTCGATAATTAACCAGTGGGTATTGCTAAGATAGCGCCATTGACACACCCTAACCGCACAATTAATGAGCAGGAACATATATCGTCCAAATCTCTATGTCTCCATTTTGAACACTTTCACGAATGGAGTTGAAGCGACGCTTGATATGCCTGGTCTTCCTGTGAAACCTGGGCTCCTTCGCAAGGGCAATTGCTCCAGTGTTGTCACAGAAGAGAGTCATCGGGTCCGACGCATTGGGTATGACTCCTAGGTCGGTAATGAACTCCTTCACCCAGACTGCTTCTTGTGCTGCCTCCGAGGATGCCATATACTCTGCTTCACATGTAGATCCCGCCACGACGCTTTGCTTGCAACTGCACCAGCTTACTGCCCCTCCATTCAAAATATACACGTATCCGGTTTGTGACTTGGAGTCATCCATATCTGTGTCGAAGCTAGCGTCGACGTAACCCTTTACGACGAGCTCTTCGGCACCTCCATAGACGAGAAACATATCCTTAGTCCTTTTCAGGTACTTCAAGATGTTTTTGACCGCCGTCCAGTGTTCCTTGCCGGGATTACTTTGGTACCTACCTACCAAACTTACGGCAAGGTTTACATCGGGTCTGGTACACAGCATGGCATACATAATAGACCCTGTGGCTGAGGCATAGGGGATGACACTCATCTCTTCTATATCTTTTGCCGTGGTCGGGCATTGAGCCGTGCTCAATCACACACCTTGCAATACAGGCAAGAACCCCTTCTTGGACTGATCCATTTTGAACTTCTTCAAAATCATGTCAAGGTACATACTTTGTGAAAGACCGATGAGGCGTCTCGATCTATCTCTATAGATCTTGATGCCTAATATATAAGCAGCTTCTCCAAGGTCCTTCATTGAAAAGCATTTGTTCAAATAGGCCTTTATGCTTTCCAAGAATTCTATATCATTTCCCATCAATAGTATGTCATCCACATATAATATGAGAAATGCTACGGAGCTCCCACTCACTTTCTTGTAAACGCAGGCTTCTCCATAAGTCTGCATAAACCCAAACGCTTTGATCATCTCATCAAAGCGAATGTTCCAACTCCGAGATGCTTGCACCAGCCCATAGATAGAGCGCTGGAGCTTGCATACTTTGTTAGCATTCTTAGGATCGACAAAACCTTCCGGCTGCATCATATACAATTCTTCCTTAAGAAAGCCATTAAGGAATGCCGTTTGGACGTCCATTTGCCATATCTCATAATCATAGTATGCGGCAATTGCTAACACGATTCGGACGGACTTCAGCTTCGCTACGGGAGAGAAAGTCTCATCGTAGTCAACCCCTTGAACTTGCCGATAACCCTTAGCGACAAGTCGAGCTTTATAGATGGTCACATTACCATCCGCGTCTGTCTTCTTCTTAAAGATCCATTTATTTTCTATGGCTCGCCGATCATCGGGCAAGTCATTCAAAGTCCATACTTTGTTTTCATACATGTATTCTATCTCAGATTTCATGGCTTCTAGCCATTTGTCGGAATCTGGGCCCGCCATCGCTTCTTCATAGTTCGAAGGTTCACCGTTGTCCAACAACATGATTTCCAGGACAGGGTTGCCGTACCACTCTGGTGCGGAACGCGTCCTTGTGGACCTACGAAGTTCAGTAGGAGCTTGATCAGAAGTATCTTGATAATCATCATTAACCTCCTCTCTAATCGGTGCAGGCACCACAGGAACATTTTCCTGAGCTGCGCTACTCTGATTTTCAAGAGGTAGTACTTCATCAAGCTCTACTTTCCTCCCACTTACTTCTTTCGAGAGAAACTCTTTCTCTAGAAAGGACCCGTTCTTGGCAAAAAAGATCTTGCCTTCGGATCTGAGGTAGAAGGTATACTCAACTGTTTCCTTGGGATATCCTATGAAGACGCATTTTTCCGATTTGGGTTCGAGTTTTTCAGGTTGAAGTTTCTTGACATAAACATCGCAACCCCAAACTTTCAGAAACGACAGCTTAGGTTTCTTCCCAAACCATAATTCATACGGTGTCGTCTCAACGGATTTTGACGGAGCCCTATTTAAAGTGAATGCAGCTGTCTCTAGAGCGTATCCCCAAAATGATAGCGGTAGATCTGTAAGAGACATCATAGACCGCACCATATCCAATAGAGTGCGATTACGACGTTCGGACACACCGTTACGCTGAGGTGTTCCAGGCGGCGTGAGTTGTGAAACGATTCCACATTTTCTTAAGTGTGTGCCAAATTCGTGACTTAAATATTCTCCCCCACGATCTGATCGTAAGAACTTTTTTTTTCTGTCACGTTGATTCTCAACCTCACTCTGAAACTCCTTGAACTTTTCAAAGGTCTCAGACTTGTGTTTCATCAAGTAGACATACCCATATCTACTCAAATCATCAGTGAGAGTGAGAACATAACGATAGCCTCCGCGAGCCTCAACGCTCATTGGACCACACACATCTGTATGTATGATTTCCAACAAGTTGGTTGCTCGCTCCATTGTCCCTGAGAATGGAGTCTTGGTCATTTTTCCCATGAGGCATGGTTCACACGTGTCAAATGATTCATAATCGAGAGACTCTAAAAGTCCATCAGCATGGAGCTTCTTCATGCGCTTGACACCAATGTGACCAAGGCGGCAGTGCCACAAGTATGTGGGACTATCGTTATCAACTTTACACCTTTTGGTATTCACACTATGAATATGTGTATTATCACGCACGAGATTCATTAAGAATAAACCATTGACCATCAGAGCATGACCATAAAACATATCACTCATATAAATAGAACAACCATTATTCTCGGATTTAAATGAGTAGCCATCTCGCATTAAACGAGATCCAGATACAATGTTCATGCTCAAACTTGGTACTAAATAACAATTATTGAGGTTCAAAACTAATCCCGTAGGTAAATGTAGAGGTAGCGTGCCGACGGCGATCACATCGACCCTGGAACCATTCCCGACGCGCATCGTCACCTCGTCCTTCGCCAGTCTCCGTTTATTCCGCAGCTCCTGTTTTGAGTTACAAATATGAGCAACGGCACCGGTATCAAATACCCAGGAGCTACTACGAGCACTGGTAAGGTACACATCAATTACATGTATATCACATATACCTTTAGTGTTGCCGGCCTTCTTATCTGCTAAGTACTTGGGGCAATTCCGCTTCCAGTGACCATTTCCCTTGCAATAAAAGCACTCAGTTTCAGGTTTGGGTCCATTCTTTGACTTCTTCTTGGCAACTGATTTACCAGGCGCGGCAACCTCCTTGCCGTCCTTCTTGAAGTTCTTCTTACCCTTGCCTTTCTTGAACTTAGTGGTTTTATTCACCATCAACACTTGATGTTCCTTTTTGATCTCCACCTCCGCAGATTTCAGCATTGAATACAACTCGGGAATGGTCTTTTCCATCCCCTGCATATTGTAGTTCATCACGAAGCTCTTGTAGCTAGGTGGGAGCGACTGAAGGATTCTGTCAATGACCGCCTCATCCGGGAGATTAACTTCCAGCTGAGTCAAGCGGTTGTGCAACCCAGACATCTTGAGTATGTGTTCACTGACAGAGCTATTTTCCTCCATCTTGCAGCTAAAGAACTTGTCAGAGACATCATATCTCTCGACCCGGGCATGAGCTTGGAAATCAATTTCAGCTCCTCGAACATCTCATATGCTCCGTGTTGTTCAAAACGCTTTTGGAGCCCCGGTTCTAAGCTGTAAAGCATGCCGCACTGAACGAGGGAGTAATCATCAGTACGTGACTGATGGGCGTTCATAACATCCTGGTTTTCTGGGAATGGTGGTTCACCTAGCGGTGCTTCTAGGACATAATCTTTCTTGGCTGCTATGAGGATGATCCTCAGGTTCCGGACCCAGTCCGAATAGTTGCTGCCATCATCTTTCAGCTTGGTTTTCTCTAGGAACGCGTTGAAGTTGAGGGTGACATTACCGTGGGCCATTTGATCTACAAGACATATTGTAAAGATTTAGACTAAGTTCATGATAATTAAGTTCATCTAATCAAATTAATGAATGAACTCCCACTCAGATTTGACATCCCTCTAGTCATCTAAGTGATACATGATCCGAGTCAACTAGGCCGTGTCCGATCATCACGTGAGGCGGACTAGTCATCATCGGTGAACATCTCCATGTTGATCGTATCTTCTATACGACTCATGTTCGACCTTTCGGTCCTCCATGTTCCGAGGCCATGTCTGTACATGCTAGGCTCGTCAATCCAACCTAAGTGTATTGCGTGTGTAAATCTGGCTTACACCCGTTGTATGCGAACGTAAGAACCTATCACACCCGATCATCACGTGGTGCTTCAGAACGACGAACCTTAGCAACGGTGCACAGTTAGGGAGAACACATTTTTGATATTTTAATGAGGGATCATCTTATTTATGCTACCGTCGTTCTAAGCAAATAAGATGTAAAAACATGATAAACATCACATGCAATCAAATAGTGACATGATATGGCCAATATCATTTCGCTCCTTTGATCTCCATCTTCGGGGCGCCATGTTCATCGTCGTCACCGGCATGACACCATGATCTCCATCATCATGATCTCAATCATCATGATCTCCATCATCGTGTCTTCGTGAAGTTGTCACGTCAACTATTACTTCTACTACTATGGCTAACGCTTTAGCAATAAAGTAAAGTAATTACATGACGATTTAAGTTGACACGCAGGTCATAAATAAATAAAGACAACTCCTATGGCTCCTGCTGGTTGTCATACTCATCGACATGCAAGTCGTGATTCCTATTACAATAACAAGATCATCTCATACATCACATACATGATTCATCACAACTTCTGGCCATATCACATCACGTGGCACTTGCTGCAAAAACAAGTTAGACGTCCTCTAATTGTTGTTGCAAGTTTTTACGTGGCTGTTATAGGTTGCTAGCAAGAACGTTTCTTACCTACGTTAAAACCACAAAGTGAATTGTCAATCTCTATTTACCCTTCATAAGGACCCTGTTCATCGAATCCGATCCAACTAAAGTGGGAGAGACAGACACCCGCCAGCCACCTTATGCAACTAGTGCATGTTAGTCGGTGGAACCGGTCTCACGTAAGCGTACGTGTAAGGTTGGTCCGGGCCGCTTCATCCCACAATACCGCTGAACCAAGATAGGACTAGTAACGGCAAGAAGAATTGACAATTCGACGCCCACAACTACTTTGTGTTCTACTCGTGCATAGAAACTACGCATAGACCTAGCTCATGATGCCACTGTTGGGGATCGTAGCAGAAATTAAAATTTTCCTACGCATCACCAAGATCTATCCATGGAGTATTCTAGCAACGAGGGGATAGGAGAGCATCTACATACCACTTGTAGATCGCAACGGAAGCGTTCAAGAAGAACGTGGATGATGGAGTCGTACTCGCCGTGATCCGTATCACCGATGACCTAGTGCCGAACGGACAGCACCTCCGCGTTCAACACACGTACGGTCGGGATGACGTCTCCTCCTTCTTGATCCAGCAAGGGGGAAGGAGAGGTTGAAGAAGATCCAGCAGCACGACGGCGTGGTGGTGGATGCAACAGAGTTCCAGCAGGGCTTCGCCAAGCAACTACGGAGAGAGGGAGAGGTGTAACGGGGAGAGGGAGGCGCCAAGGCTGCAGGGTGCGGCTGCCCTCCCTCCCCCCTTTATATAGGCCCCCTAGGGGGGGCGCCGGCCCTGGAGATCCATCTCCAGGGGGGGCGGCGGCCAGGGGGGAGGCTTGCCCCCAAGCCATGTGGGGCGCCCCCTGCCCTAGGGTTTCCAACCCTAGGCGCAGGCGGGAGGCCCAGGGGGGGCGCACCAGCCCACTATGGGCTGGTTCCCTCCCCACTTCAGCCCACGGGGCCCTCCGTGATGGGTGGCCCCACCCGGTGGACCCCCCGGGACCCATCTGGTGGTCCCGGTACAATACCGGTGACCCCCAGATCATTCCCGATGGCCGAAACGACACTTCCTATATATAATTCTTTACCTCCGGACCACTCCGGAACCTCTCGTGACGTCCGGGATCTCATCCGGGACTCCGAACAACCTTCGGTTTGCTGCATACTAATATCTTTAACAACCCTAGCGTCACCGAACCTTAAGTGTGTAGACCCTACGGGTTCGGGAGACATGCAGACATGACCGAGACGATCTCTGGTCAATAACCAACAGCGGGATCTGGATACCCATGCTGGCTCCCACATGCTCCTCGATGATCTCATCGGATGAACCACGATGTCGAGGACTTAATCAATCCCGTATTCAATTCCCTTTGTCTATCGGTACGATACTTGCCCGAGATTCGATCGTTGGTATACCGATACCTTGTTCAATCTCGTTACCGGCAAGTCTCTTTACTCGTTCCCGTAACACATCATCCCGTGAACAACACCTTGATCACATTGAGCTCATTATGATGATGTCTTACCGAGTGGGCCCAGAGATACCTCTCCGTCACACGGAGTGACAAATCCCAGTCTCGATTCATGCCAACCCAACAGATAGTGCACCTTTATAGTCACCCAGTTACGTTGTGACGTTTGATACACCCAAAGCACTCCTACGGTATCCGGGAGTTGCATAATCTCATGGTCTAAGGAATGATACTTGACATTCAGAAAAGCTCTAGCAAACGAACTACACGATCTTTTGTGCTAAGCTTAGGTTTGGGTCTTGTCCACCACATCATTCTCCTAATGATGTGATCCCGTTATCAATGACATCCCCATGTCCATAGTCAGGAAACCATGACTATCTATTGATCAACGAGCTAGTCAACTAGAGGCTTACTAGGGACACATTGTGGTCTATGTATTCACACATGTATTATGATTTCCGAACAATACAATTATAGCATGAACAATAGACAATTATCATGAACAAGGAAATATAATAATCCTTTTATTATTGCCTCTAGGGCATATTTCCAACAATTAGGTAGGTCACCGCTTGTCTTATCTTATGACATGTATGCCATTTAGATTAAAAATACAGTCTTGCTAAGTCTCAGTTGATGGTATATCCGTGAGATCTTACATCGAGATCCGTGCAAAATTTTCTTTTCAGTTTTTCTTTTTCTTTCTTGCATTTCATGTCACTTGACTGAGACTTGGTTAAATCTAGGTCGACTAAGACCTAACCCCACCCTAAAAATATATTATACAATGGATTATATCTTAGTGTTATCTCTAACACTTAATTATTGCATGCTCCTAAATTTGCGGAATTATTAACATTATACTAGAAAATATAAAGCTAAGAAATAACATCTTTTACAACAGGACATGTCTATACTATTTCTTAGTAGGAGAGGGCTAAGAGAAGACAAGATCTTATTCTCATTTCTCTGTCATTCAACTCGATAATTAACCAGTGGGTATTGCTAAGATAGCGCCATTGACACACCCTAACCGCACAATTAATGAGCAGGAACATATATCGTCCAAATTCTACACGTAAAAGACTTGACTCAGTGTATTGTGAAATTAATATTAAGGGTTTGTCTAGGTCTCAGTCGACTGAGACTTCGCGAAGTCTCAGTCGGCTGATGTCATCATAAGTAGATCAGGCCTGTTTAGTAGCTCTTGTACGCTGGGTTGTATCTGGCTTGAAACTGGGCTTATTTTCGTTTTTCAGTTTCTTTGTTTGATACTTTGGGCTGGGCTGCTTACTTTCTTTGTTTGTGATTGAGCTTGTTATGATTTGTTTGTACACACACATCCGAGAAAAGTAATTGAGCAAAAAACTTGCAGGCCAGGCCCAGCCAATATAAATACAAAAGATTATGGATGTATGAGGACGGGAGTTGCTGTTCAGAACTAGCTAAACTGAACTGTGCTGTCCATTGTTCATGGAATTGATCAGAGCAACATATGTTTTTTTTTCGAGAATACGCCAAAGACGTATCATATTTTTATAGAAGGCAGAAGACAATTACAAGAAGCTACAACTCGCTGCGAACAACGGATGTAGAACACACAACACACCCGAGCTAATCCGAAGAAAAGCCTCCGCACACATTACAAACACAATGCAAAGGAGCCTGCCCTAAGCAGAGCATCAAAGCCGCGTCTCGACCAACACCGATCACCTCGAAGAGCAACAACTTCAACCGGACATCCCTTGTCGACGCACCATCCACCCTTGAATGCCAAAAAGGAGATGGCGAGTGGGTGGCGGGACTCGGTTGGTCCCGAGAAAACCACCGTCTTGGACTCATCGGCATTGATGTACATTGCGCCCAAGAACCTCAACTCGAACCAGCGGCCCGCACCGGAGAACCGCATCACAAAGCCTTCAAGCCAAGTCTCCACGCGCGATGCTCCCAACAGAGGAACGACGCCGAAACGTCGCCATCGCCGGTCCAAGACCTAGGCTTTCGCCCGGAGACAACAATCCAAACGAGAAGGGGGAGATGCCGACACACCGTAGCGACGCCTCCAAAGAGGGAAACGACACCCGCAGGCACCGTTGTCGCCAACACCGACCGAAGACGGGCAAGATTTTCATCCGTAACAATCGCCCACCTCCACCCATCACAATGAATTGAGGCCAGATGGCTGTAATGGATCACACCGCCGCCGCCGCAGCACCTCGCCATCATGCACGTAACATCGCAGAACACCGAAGCCCTGCACGGCCGAGGGCACACACACCATCTTCCAACTCCCGCACGGCCGGGGAAGAACAACTCCAGACCACCATCCAGCTCCACCACGGCCAGGAGCAGCCGGCGCCGCAAGCAGTGGCTGGTCACGCCACTCTGGTGGACAGCCACGCTTCGTCCACGGACCGCACGGAGCTCCCCTGCTACTTGCTGGCCTGTGCACACCAGCCCAGATCCAAACCGCGCCGTCTCCTCCCCCTCCCGTGGCAACACCTGCAGCACCACTCCGGCGTCGACAAGGGCAAGACGCGCGCCCCGTCCACCGCAACATCCCCCGACCACCGCTTGCGCAGCCCTCCAGGCCGAGATCCGCCGCCTCCATGACCGGACGCGCCGCCTCCATCGACAGCCACCAGCAGGCGCGCCCAGGCGAGCCGCCGCGCTCCAGCACCTCCACCTGCGGCCGTGCACCACCACACCACGCGCGCCTCGCCGCCCGCCACCTCGCCGGAGAGAACCCATCGCGCCACCCGCATGACGCCGCTCCCCCGCGCGTGGGAGGCCCGTCGGGGCTCGCAGACTTCGCCCGCCGCCTTTGACGGCCAGGCGCCGCCACCGTCGGCGGCCCGAGGAGAACGAGGGGGGGGGGGGGGGGGCGCTCGGGACTAGGGTTGGCGCCTCCGGAGCCGCCCGCGCGAGCGGCTCGGGAGGGAGGGGAAAGGGGAAAGCCTCTGGAATTTCGTCACATATGTTGTTTTTCAGTACTGAAGTTGACTAGCAGCTTGCAGATGCTCCTCTACCTAGTTTCAACAAGAGTACATAGACATGTTGACACGGCAAAACAGCTAGTTAACATCCCGTGTTACCTAGTTAACCCCCTGTATCAACTAATAAAACTCAGAAAAAATATGGATATTTATTGAAAAAAGGTTACAAACCATTGTAGCAACTTCCGTGTCAGTGATTTCTACATGATATCCTCTCTTCTAATGTTGGATCTTCAAGACACTGCTATTTGCCTTCTGCATTTCTGTTGTCTGTGTTGTTTTCAGGATCGCTTCCTTTGACATCCGTGTCAGTGCCCATGCATTGCTGTAAAATGTATATGTAACATTAGTGTTGTGAACAAAGGAACTGGAAAAAAACAAAAAATAGGGCAGAAAAACTAAGGATATGAACTAGACAAACATTTTAGCCACTAGCATAAAAACATCAGCCAGTTTTAGTTCCTTTTATCAAATACATTTTACCCGCAAACAATAAAATAGAAGCATCAGCATACATCCACATGTAGGTTAAAAAAATAACGGCAACACAATGTAAATACTTAACTGAAATCTTTACCACCAGCACACATGACATGAAAATGGCAGTAGGCCCACTGTATTTAGCCGAGATGTTCTCAACTCTACTTCAGGAATATACAAACTTTGCTGATGCTTGTGTTATAAAAATAAGACAAAAAAACAGGTGAAACTTTGATGATTGCTTATGCAACTTCTCTTATGATATATTATAAGTATGGCCATCTGTAAAACTCTGCAGAAAACAACAGTGAACTTGCAGAGAGGTTCCTTTGTCCCCATTCCTCGGTTGTCTGCAGACAACGACACTGAACTTGCAGAGATTTTACTTTGAAACCGAACAGCAAAACACACACACACACACACACACACACACACACACACAAACCATGAGCTTATTCTGAACAAAACATCATGGATTAATTTAGATCCAAAAAACCATGCCTACATGCATGAGGTTTTGGATGGATTTCAAAAATCTACATCAGACGTGGTCTCACCAGCACAAAAAAGGTTGCAATCAAAACCACCAAAAGAATTGCCTCTAGCGGCTCAGGTTAGCAAACAACCCCAACATCCTATTTGATTCTTCCAAAACATCAGCTATTGCTATACTACAGAAACATAGAGCTCACCACTACACGCATCAAAGAAACACACTTGGCTCCAATCCCCCACAAAAATCACCCTCCTGGTCCTCATCAGTGTCGCGTGAATCATTCCTCCATTTCACATCAGAGAGTAAACTCACGCCAAAAACACGAAAATCGCCCCCTCAAAATCGCTAAATAAAACTAGGTCCTCCGCACTTACCTGGTCCATAGGGCGGGACTAGCCTAGAGGCACGCCGGCCTAGCTAAGCATCTCGTCACCGACGACTTCAGCCGCGGACATCTTCGATGTGCGCACCCCCGTGATGCGACCTCCTTTGTGTCTATTCTCTCTCTTTCTACTCGTCCCTGAATTCAAACAGTATGGGAGAGACCTCTAGAAGACGTTGAGCCTGGGGCACATTCCAGAGACTTGAGAAAAAAATACAAAACAATTAATTTTACTTCTGATTCCTTAGAAAAACAAGCTTAAAAATTGATTAGATGAGCATGAAAAAATAACTTGTACTTTGCATCTGAAAAGAAAGAAAAAAAAGGTGTACCACTCTCTGATAGAAAGACATGATTAGTTGCGGGTGCTCGTATGCGACAAACACTAGCAATTGCTTGCCTAGTGTCGAACAAACAAAATAAAGAAAAGTCACTCGCCCTCGCCGCCCCCCTCCAACAAGAGCAAAGTCCAATTGAGACCTTATTGGAAGACATGTAATTGTAATTGGGATGATTGCTTGTAGTTGAATGTCGATTGTGGTATGGGACTTCCCCCTCCCTCTCCCGCCGCCTCCTCCGACAAAACAAAGGTCAGTTGCAACCATGTTGGAAGACATGCAATTGCAGTCGGGGGAAACGCTTGCAGTTGCATGACTAGTGTAGAACATGCAATTACCCCCATCTCCGCGCTGCCCACTCCGACAAAACAAAACCCAGTTGCAACCATGTTGAGAGACATGCAGTTTGTAGTCGAGGGGGGAGGGCGACGCTTGTAGTTGCATGATTAGTGTGGGACATGCAACTCCCCCCGTTTCCCCGCCGCCCCTCTGACAAAACAAATCCCAGTTGCACCAAGTTGAAAGACACACTATTGCAGTTGGGGGCCGACACTTGCAGTTGCATGACTAGTGTGGGACATACAACTGCAACCTCCCTCTCCCGGCCGCCCCCTTCGACAAAATAAAGCTAGTTGGAACCATGTTGGAAGACGTCAGTTGGAATCAGGGGGCGACGCTTGAAGTTGCATGCCTAGTGTGGGACACGCAATTGCCCCTCCTTCCCCCCTCCCCCCGCCCTCTTCGACAAACAAAGTCCAGTTGCAACCATGTTGGAAGACATGCAGTTGCAGTCGCGGGGTGACACTTGCAGTTGCATGATTAGTGTAGGACATGCAACTGACCACCGCCCCTCTCCTTGTTGTCCCCTCCAAGAAAACAATACGCAGTTGCGCCCAAGTTCGAAGACATGCAGTCGCAGTCATGTGCAATGCTTATAGTTGCATGACTAGAATTGGACATGCAGCTGACCCACTCTCCCCGTCGTCCCCTCCGACAAAACAATCCCAATTGCCACCAAGTTAGAATACATGCAGTTGCAGTCGAGGGCGATGCTTGCAGTTGCATGACTACAATTGGCATGCAACTGACCCCCTCCCCCGCCACCTCTCCAACAAAACAAAGTCCAGTTGCAACCATGTTGGAAGACATGCAATTTGTAGTTTGGGGGGGGGGTGACGCTTGTAGTTGCATGACTAGTGTGGGACATGCAACTCCCCCCGTTTCCCCGCCGCCCCCTCTAACAGAACAAATCCCAGTAGCACCAAGTTGAAAGACACGCAAATGCAGCCGTGGCCGACACTTGTAGTTGCATGACTAGTGTGGGACATGCAACTCCCCACGTTTCCCCGCCGCCCCTCTGACAAAACAAATCCCTGTTGCACCAAGTTGAAAGACACGCAATTGCAATCGGGGGCCGACACTTGCAGTTGCATGACTAGTGTGGGACATACAACTACAACCTCCCTCTCCCGGCCGCCCCCTTCGACAAAATAAAGCTAGTTGGAACCATGTTGGAAGACGTCAGTTGGAATCAGGGGGCAACCTTTGAAGTTGCATGCCTAGTGTGGGACACGCAACTGCCCCTCCTTCCCCCTCCCCCCGCCCTCTTTGACAAACGAAGTCCAGTTGCAACCATGTTGGATGACATGCAGTTGCAGTCGCGGGGTGACACTGCAGTTGCATGATTAGTGTGGGACATGCAACTGACCATCGCCCCTCTCCTCGTTGTCCCCTCCAAGAAAACAATACGCAGTTGCGCCCAAGTTCGAAGACATGCAGTTGCAGTCATGTGCAATGCTTACAGTTGCATGACTACAATTGGACATGCAGCTGACCCTGAGGGAGTCCTGGATTAGGGGGTGTTCGGATAGCCGGACTATACCTTCAGCCGGACTCCAGGACTATGAAGATACAAGATTGAAGACTTCGTCCCGTGTCCGGAAGGATCTTTTCTTGGCGTGGAAGGCAAGCTAGGTGTGCGGATATTCGAGATCTCCTACCATTGTAACCGACTCTGTGTAACCCTAACCCTATCTGGTGTCTATATAAACCGGAGGGTTGTAGTCCGTAGGACAGAACCATCATTATACACAATCATACCATAGGCTAGCTTCTAGGGTTTAGCCTCCTTGATCTCGTGGTAGATCTACTTTTGTACTGCCCATATCATCAATATTAATCTAGCAGGAGTAGGGTTTTACCTCCATCGAGAGGGCCCGAACCTGGGTAAAATAAAGTGTCCCTTGTCTCCTGTTACCATCCGACCTTGACGCACAGTTCAGGACCCCCTACCCGAGATCCGCCGGTTTTGACACCGACATTGGTGCTTTCATTGAGAGTTCCTCTGTGCTGTCGCGATCAGGAAGGATGCCTCCTCCCGTCTTTAAAGACGGCGCCATTACAAAAGGAGCCCTGGCTGTCGGCCAAACTCTCCGGCTTGGTGGTTTTCTTGCGACCGCCTGTTCGGCTGTTGCGCCGACGGTGACCTCTCGGGTCATCGAAAGCAACCTCCACGTCAGCTCAGAACTCGCCGAGCAATTGGATCCGATGGAGCTCTCTTCTGTAAACGAGCTCTTGGATCGCATCGCCGCACTGGGTGTCGCTACAAATTACGACCAGGTTGGGCTTAAACCCGATCTAAGAGAAATTAACTCTCCCCACGTCACCCACCACGTTGCCGTGGTGGAGGCACAATTCGGCGACCCTTCATCTATCTTAAGGACTAGCTACGTCCGAATCCCCAAACCCTCCATGCCGGATATCCGCGGAGGGGAGGATACAATCCAAGACCTGAGCGTAAAATCAGGCAACGGGCTAGACTCATCGGATAACATCCAAGGCTCCGGATCTCAGAATTCGGAAGTTCTTCGGCCTCCGAACAGTAAATCGGGTGAGGTCTCAAATTCGACGACACCCGCCCGCCCGATCATAAGCGATCTTTCCCAAATCAGGCAAATGCCCGAAGAAACAGTACATCATTACTGGGCCAGATTCCTCCTGGTTATGAACAGGACAAAGGACTGCCGCGAGGGAGACGCAATCTCAATCTTTTGCAGTAACTGCACGGACGAGGGAATACTTAACGCCGTAAGTCGTCGTAATATTACACGCTTTGCTGACTTGGCGTCCATAGTACAAAAGTACTGTGCAATGGAAAGTGCTCGGAAAACCGAAATAAATTTTTGGGATAATCCGGCCTTGAATAGCAATCCCGTCCGAACTAAGAGGGTGCACCACAGTAAGGCGCCCGGACTAAATATCGAAAAAATCAAAACCCTCCAGAGGGCATGGAACCGTATTGGAAAAGTGGCTAGATGGACCCTGCAAGATTCATAGTGCAGAGGACGCCACCCCAACTCACAGCCTCAGGGCATGTTGGATACTCCGGCAGGTGGCCAAAATTGGCGAGGACCTCCTAATTCCAGAGGTCGAAGGAAACCAGCCCGAGAATTTCAGTTCCGTTCTCACAGTCTTTGAGACTTTCACATTGAATAACATGCGGAAAAGAACACTCCGCAGCCTCACCGAAGTCTATCAAGTGGCGACAATAAACCCATGGAGTAATACTGCTATCACCTTCAACGCGAGTGACGAACCTAAATTTCGAACAGCCAGAGCACCAACCGCATTGGTCCTCAGTCCCATATGTGGACGGCTGTCGTCTCGCAAAGGTACTCATGGATGGAGGCAGCGGATTTAACCTCATTTACGAGGAAACCCTTCAAAAGATGAAAATAGACTGGAACCGCATTGAGCGAAGCAGCACAACCTTTAGAGGAATAATTCCCAGTCAGGAAGCGCGCTGCACCGGAAAAATCACACTAGATGTGGTATTCGGCACGCCGGATAATTACAGGTCCGAACAAATCACGTTCCAGGTGGCCCCGTTCAAAAGCGGATATCACGCTATATTAGGACGGGAGGCATTCACAGTTTTCCAAGCTATACCCCATTACGGGTACATGAAGCTCAAGATGCCTGGGCCAAACGGAATTATCACTCTCGCTAGTGATCCGGACATAGCACTCCGCGCCGAAAACAAGACAGCCGCATTGGCCCTCGAGGCACTATCCGAAACCTTAGCGACCGAAGAACTGACTGCGCTGCGATTCACGGTCAATAGGGATGATGTGATACTCGATAAGAGATCCAAATCCACATCCTTCAAACCAGTGGATGAAATAGTCAAATTCCAGGTCCACTCGACGGACTCCAGTAAAACAGCCTCCATCGGGGCACGACTAAACCCTGACGTAGCCGCCGCACTGCGAGAGTTCCTACGAGAGAACTGGGACATTTTCGCTTGGCACCCCTCAGATATGCCAGGAATCCCACGCAGGCTGGCCGAACACAGCTTAAACATCCAGAAAGGATTCAAACCTGTCAAACAAACCCTTCGGCGTTTCTCCGAACCAAAGAGACAGGCCATGGGAGAGGAGCTAGCCAAGTTATTGGAGGCCAGATTCATTAGAGATATAAAACATCCGAACTGGCTAGCAAACCTAGTGATGGCACCAAAGAAGGACAAATCCTGGCGCCTGTGTGTCGACTTCAAAGACCTTAATAAGGCTTGCCCAAAGGATCCGTTTCCCCTCCCTCGAATAGATCAAATCATCGAGGCCACTGCAGGACACGATTCGCTGTGCTTCCTCGACGCATACTCCGGTTACCATCAAATAAAGATGGCAGAGTCAGACCAAGCCGCAACAGCATTCATCACACCATACGGCCCATTCTGCTTCAACACAATGCCCTTTGGGCTAAAAAACGCCGGCGCAACATATCAGCGCATGATTCAAACATGTCTGGCAAACCAGATCGGCAAAACAGTGAAGGCGTACGTAGATGATGTGGTCGTTAAATCAAGACATGTCGAATCTCTAGTAGACGACTTGAGGCTTACATTCGACAACCTCCGAAAATACGACATTAAGCTCAATCCGAAAAAATGTGTTTTCGGCGTTCCAGCCGGAAAGCTCCTGGGCTTCATTGTATCCGGTAGACGAATTGAAGCAAATCCAGCTAAAATCCGAACTTTGTCACAACTGGATGTCCCAAAAGACCTCAAACAAATATAGAAACTCACCGGATGCGTGGCAGCTTTAAGCCGCTTTATCTCCCGCTTGGGAGAAAAGGCATTGCCCCTTTACCGCCTCCTCAGGCGCACCGAACACTTCGAGTGGACGGACGCTGCAACGGCCGGACTCGAGGAAATAAAGGCCATCTTGGCAACAAATCCCGTCCTGGCCGCGCCGAATACCGGCGAACCCATGCTGTTGTACATCGCCGCAACTTATCAAGTTGTTAGCGCAGTACTCGTCGTCGAACGGGTAACGGACGAGTACAAACTCCCCCTTTAAAGGCCGGTTTACTACGTGTCCACTGTCCTCACACCATGCAAATCACGGTACCCGCATTACCAAAAGATCGCATACGCGGTGTTCATGGCATCCCGGAAGCTACGACACTACTTTCAAGAGTGTTCTATAACAGTAGCCTCGGAAGTACCACTCAACGATATTATCAACAACCGCGACGCAACGAGCCGGATAGCAAAATGGGCCATAGAGCTCCTACCGTTCGACATAACCTACAAACCATGGCGAGTCATTAAATCGCAAGTCCTAGCCGACTTCGTCGCCGAATGGACAGAGGCCGAACTCCCTAAAGAGTACGGCACATACTCAAACTGGATCATGCATTTCGACGGCTCTAAAATGTTGGCCGGACTGGGGGCTGGCGTCGTTTTAACGTCCCCTACAGGAGACACAGAACAATATGTACTCCAAATTATGTACACGGACTCCAACAATGCAGCCGAATATGAGGCCCTTCTACATGGTCTTCAGATGGCAGTATCCATGGGCATTCAACGCCTGGAAGTACGTGGGGACTCAAACCTCGCGATATCCCAGATAAATGGCGACTTCGACGCCAAAGACCCAAAAATGGCAGCTTATCGCAATGCTGTACTAAAAATGTCAGTTCGGTCCGAAGGACTGGAGTTTCACCATATAGCCCGAGAAAATAATTAGGCAGCGGACGTCCTGGCACGCATCAGAGCAAAACGAGATGCCGTCCCCCCCAACATCTTCTTAGAAAGATTATTCAAACCATCTGTAGCATGGGAGGGTGAACCCTCGGATAACAGTCCGGACACAACCGCACAACCCGACGCCGAACAATCCGACATAATCGGAGGCCCCGCCACCGAAATCACACCTTCAGCCCACGTAATAATGGCGGTCATCGCCCCGTGGACAGAACCATTCCTAGCCTACCTCACTAGGCAGGAACTCCCTGAGGACCAAAATGAGTCACGCTGCATAGTGCGGCGATCTAAAGCCTATAAAGTCCACGAGGGAGAGCTATATAAGAAAAGCACTACAGGAGTCCTTCAAAGTTGTATCTCCAAAGAGGAAGGGCGGAGTCTGTTGGCTGAAATTCATGCCGGACTCGATGGCCACCACGCTGCAGCTCAGTCCCTCGTAAGCAAGGCTTTCCGTATGGGCTTTTATTGGCCGACGGCCCGAGTAGACGCCCATGACCTAGTCAAACGATGCGTCGGTTGCCAGCTTTTTGCCAACCAAAGCCATATGCCACCCAACGCCCTCCGAACTATCCCCATCACTTGGCCTTTTGCGGTCTGGGGGCTTGATATGGTGGGACCCCTTAAAGGCGGAACCCACAAGAAAAAATACTTATTGGTCATGGTGGACAAATTCACCAAATGGATAGAAGCCAAGCCTATCAAGACGGCTGAATCCGGACCTGTGATAGACTTCATATCTGGGGTCGTACACCGTTACGGTGTCCCCCACAACATTATCACCGATAACGGCACAAACTTCACCTCGGAGGAAGTAAAGCTGTGGTGCAAAAACATGGGCATTAAGCTCGATTATGCTTCTGTCTATCACCCACAAACTAACGGTCAGGTCGAACGCGCAAACGGTCTCATCATGAGCGGCATCAAATCCAGACTAGTGCGGTCCCTCAAGGAATCTAATACGCACTGGGTAGAGGAGCTCGACTCCGTACTCTGGGGGCTGCGAACCACGCCAAATCTTACCACCGGATTCACACCATTCTTTATGGTGTATGGCGCTGAGGCAGTTCTGCCCTGCGACATAATTCATGACTCACCTCGAGTGCGCATGTACGAAGAAAGAGAAGCCGAGCTTGATCGGCAGGACAACCTGGACGTCTTAGAGGAGCGCGACATGGCTAAAGCCCGTTCCACATTTTATCAACAGCAAGCTCGAAGATATCAAAGCAGAGAAGTACGGGCCAAAAATTACAATGTTGGTGAACTAGTTCTACGCCTGCCGGATAAGAAAAAGGACAAACTCAAGCCCAAATGGGAAGGTCCCTTCATAATTGACCAAGTCCTCACTGGTGGAGCGTACCGCCTGCGAGATGCGTCGGACAACCGACTCGAGCCGAACCCATGGAACGCCACACGTCTCCGAAGATTCTATGCCTAGCGCCGAACTCCGTGTTTGTCTCCTTCCTCTGTCCATTTTTCATATATTTTTCTGCTTTCATTTTGTCTTCTCCTACTCTTTCCTTTTATAGCCCTTAAAGGCTCATTATGTGACGCGCTATCCGCGCTCCTAAAACCTGGGGGCTTCTTTAACAGAAGCTTGTTTATATGGGTTTCACACCCAACGCATGCGTCAGACTTCCGCATGCACCTTTTCTTCACCATTATATGCATCGATATAACTTAAGTTTTGGCCAAGCTGGGTTGCCTGGCTCCTGTGCTTACCCCTACGTTCCCGTTTTTTCGGCTAGGCGGTAAAGGGAGCACCTCTGCGATTGCTACTGCCTGATAAGCCGGATGTGTACCTCAGACTGGGTGAAGCCGAAAGCTAGCGTTCTTAAGGGAATATTCGGTCGGTGAACTAAAGATGAACCTTTTTTACTTATACATGCCCCCAGATGTTTTTCCTGCATTTGCAGTCCGGACGTGCACTTAAGGGCACGCCACCCCAGCGAAAGGAACCCTTAACGGAACTATTCTCTCTAGAAGATGTTTCTTACTAACCATGTAATATAACATAACTAGTTGGGCACTTGTCTGATAAAGCACTAATGACCCCTACGCCTGGTCTCCATGCATACCCCGGTTCTTATATAACCGTTATGGTATTCGGACACACTCCGGACCGTCAGGTCCCGAGGTCTAAGCGAAAAGGTCGGCAACGACAAACGATCTACAATCCGGCTAGAAGGCATTACACATGTCAATTATAAATTACACAGTCATCTTGACTGATCGTATTCCTCCTCTATGCCATCTAACAGGCTGTCTAACTTACAGTCCTGCTGGGAATACTTTGCGGCCAATTCTACCTGGCCATACACTAAGCTCACAGGGATCTCCTTCCCGTCAGGCCCCACCGGTCCGACCTCGGCCATGTGATTGGGGTCAGACTTCGTAAAGCGGGTCTTCACCATGGCCCAGGCTTCCCTAGCGCCTTGTCGGCAGGCTGATATCTTCCACAACCGGAAGCACCGCCGAGCTCCCTTTAGCTTCTCCGCAAGCTCTCCAAGGCCCTCGGGCGTGGAGTGGGCAGGCCATAAGGCTTGGGCAACACCTTGCATCGCCTGCCGAATTCTCTCGTGCAGTTGCAGGAGTTCGGGGAGAAGGTCACCCGTAG
This sequence comes from Aegilops umbellulata, assembly GCA_032464435.1. NCBI lineage: Eukaryota > Viridiplantae > Streptophyta > Magnoliopsida > Poales > Poaceae > Aegilops > Aegilops umbellulata. Next base: position 63,045,074 of record CP136054.1, on the reverse strand, counting down.
AACCAGGCATCTCCTCTGCAGGACGACCTGTGAGCATACCTACAGACAATACTCTGTTATTCGACTTCCTCGCCGAACTCATTTTTTACAGTTCGTTCAAGTACTTACTAAATATGCCGCGTCGACGCCGCTGATTCTCCTTTGTGGAGTTCGATAGCTGGCTACGAACGTCCTTCAGTTCAGCATCCAGCTTGGTGTTGGTATCTTGAAGATCATTCTTCTCTCGCCTCACCCTTGTCAACGTACTCTCACCGGCCTTTAACTGGCGTAAGAGTTGTTGCTTATCCGGATCAAGTCCGGCGCCATCTGCAACATGAATTGTCAGATTTGCACACAAGCCGCACAATACTAATCTTTTGAAAGTGTATCTTACCCGAGGGGGTCCCTTTCGGCTCCCCTGTTGCGGCTAGTGCGGCCTCTAGTTGGGCCTTGCACTTTTCCAGCTCCTGGGACAGCACGGTGTTCTTCTCTGTAAGAACCTGCAGGTTATATGATCCTTAAATCAGTTACTTTAACTGTTTCAAGTCTCGGGGGAATCAGGGGGCAACGTTTGAAGTTGCATGCCTAGTGTGGGACACGCAACTGCCCCTCCTTCCCCCCTCCCCCCGCCCTCTTCGACAAACAAAGTCCAGTTGCAACCATGTTGGATGACATGCAGTTGCAGTCGCGGGGTGACACCTGCAGTTGCATGATTAGTGTGGGACATGCAACTGACCATCGCCCCTCTCCTCGTTGTCCCCTCCAAGAAAACAATACGCAGTTGCGCCCAAGTTCGAAGACATGCAGTTGCAGTCATGTGCAATGCTTACAGTTGCATGACTACAATTGGACATGCAGCTGACCCCCTCTCCCCGTCGTCCCCTCTGACAAAACTATCCCAATTGCAACCAAGTTAGAATACATGGCGATGCTTGCAGTTGCATGACTACAATTGGGCATGCAACTGACCCCCTTCCCCGCCACCTCTCCGACAAAACAAAGTCCAGTTGCAACCATGTTGGAAGACATGCAATTTGTAGTTGGGGGGAGGGGGTGACGCTTGTAGTTGCATGACCAGTGTGGGACATGCAACTCCCCCCGTTTCCCCGCCGCCCTCTCTAACAGAACAAATCCCAGTAGCACCAAGTTGAAAGACACGCAAATGCAGTCGTGGCCGACACCTGTAGTTGCATGACTAGTGTGGGACATGCAACTGCACCCCCCACTCCTTGTCGCCCCCTCCGATAAAATAAAGCCCAGTTGCAACCTTGTTGGAAGACGTGCAATTGGAATGAGGGGGGCAACGCTGGAAGTTGCATTCCTAGTGTGGGACATGCAACTGCCCCTCCTTCTTCCCCCCCCCCCCCCCGCCCTCTTCGAGAAACAAAGCCCAGTTGCAACCATGTTGGAAGACATGCAGTTGCAGTCACGGGGTGACACTTGCAGTTGCATGACTAGTGTGGGACATGCAACTGACCACGGCCCCTCTTCTCGCCACCCCCTCCAAGAAAACAATACATAGTTGCGACCAAGTTTGAAGACATGCAGTTGCAGTCATGTGCAACGCTTACAGTTGCATGACTAGAATTGGACATGCAGCTGACCCCCTCTCCCCGTCGTCCCCTCCGACAAAACAATCCCAATTGCAACCAAGTTAGAATACATGCAGTTGCAGTCGGGGGCGATGCTTGCAGTTGCATGACCACAATTGGGCATGCAACTGACCCCTCCCCCAGTCGTCCCCTCCAACACACAAAGCTTAATTGCAACCAAGTTAGAAGACATGCATTCCTCAAAAAAAAGTTAGAAGACATGCAGTCGAGGGTGACACTTACAGTTGCATGACTATAGTTGGACATGCAACTACCGCCTCTCCCCTCTTCCCCTCCGACAAAACAAAGCCCGGGTGCACCATGTTGGAAGACATGCAATTGCAGTCAGGTGCACCCGGGTATAGTGGGGGCGACACTTGCAGTTGCAAGCCTAGTATCAGACATGCAACTCCCACCTTCCAAAACAAAAAAGAAAAAACACCAGTTGCAACCATGTTGGAAGACATGCAGTTGCACTAGGGCGGGGGGGGGACACTTCCTATTGCAACCCTAGTATCATACATGAATCTCCCAGCTTCCGAAAACAAGAAACAAAAAGACAAGTTGCAACCATGTTGGAAAACATGCAGTTGCAGCCGGGGCGACACTTGAAGTGGCAGGCCTACTATCGAACATGTAATTGCAATGGGGGCAACACTTGGAGTTGCGAGCTTGGTATTAGACATGCAACAACCACCTTATAAAAAAACAAAAACAAAAAGAGCAGGTGCGACCATGTTGGAAGACATGCAGTTGCGATGGGGACGACGCTTGCAGCTGCGAGCCTAGTATTGGACATGCAACTCCCACCTTAAAAAAAACAGTTGCAACCATGTTTAAATTAGATGCAGCTGCAGTTGCATCTAGACATGGAACTACGCTCCCACCCTCCTCGGACTTGCCCCACCCCATCTCTCCCGCCGCCCTCCAAAGAAAATACAAGGCCAAATTGCAGTTGTGGTCGGGGCGGCACTTGCATTTGCAGGCCTACTGTCGGACATGTAATTGGAAGTCATGCAGTTGTAGTCTGGATGTCAGTTAATGTTGTAAGCCTAGTGCTAGGATGCAACTACCCCCACCCCCTCAGACTTGCTACTGCCACCACCCCTCTCTCCCGCTGCCCTCCGATAAAAACACAAGGCGGTTGCGGTCGGGGGAGAGGCATGCAGTTCTAAGCCCCATCAGATGTGAATTTCTTGGGCGGGGGTGACACTTACAATTGCATGTCTAGTGTTAAACATGCAAATCCCCCCCCCCTCGCCCTCCCGCTACCCTTCGACAAAAAAAGGCAAAATGGATTTTCTCCCTATCTAATAGATGACAAAACCCATCTAGTTGACAACAAAAAAGGATCGTTGCTTCGCCATCTAGATTCCGCAACTAAAAAATTATGACAAAAAAGAAAATAAAATCGATGATGGTTTGTGTTCAGATTTACTTTATTATGTGGGCGTGACAAAACTTATAAAGAAGAGGGTGGGATGATAAGTAGGGAGGCTTAGTGGCTGCACGTTTCTTCAGACTTTCTCAATAGAAGGGGCTTTAAGAAAAAAAGAACAGTGATGCTTCAATTGAAATGCATGTTTGCCATTTTGACCATCCCCACACCCTCTCAACCACCACCTAAAAAAATTATTTTCGCGAGGTTGGCATTAAAAAAATAGGACGCGGAATCATGAAGGGGATTTAAAAGTTAGCTACTTAGGTAACTCCTGCAAATTACTTTGTTTTCATGAAAAATGAATTACAAAAACACAAAGGCAATTTGTGAGTGTTTAATCAAATTGACACTCTTCATTCTATGTTGGTAATAGAAGAAACTAACAACCAGGAAAAGAACAATTTTGGACTTTTACTTGAAGCATGCAAAAAACGAAAACAAAAACTGAATCGGAAAACATGTACTATATTCTTGCTTGAAAAAGCAGTTTAGACTTACAAAACAAAAAAATATAGTTTACTTATGTAATTTAAGTTCATATTCAAATTATTCCTACCATAGAGTAACAAAAGCAGATGGAGTTGTCAATATAGAATGATTAGCAGAGGCTCTATTCTAACAAAGGTCAACTTAGGCAGCCTAACACATGTTTGTAGAAGGGTAAAATGAGTTTTTTAGTTTAATCTCTGTGCAGGACATGTGTAGCTAGGGTGCTTGTTTGCATCAGGACAAACAAACAAAAACAACATACCCTCTTGTCTCTCCTTGGGTTAAACTGGCTTAATCAATCTTTTGTTCTCCTGCAAAAGGAAACCACTCCCTGTTTTACTAAGTGTCAACGAGTCATAACATAAAAAAAAGCAGTGCTGGTACTACTTTTGCTCAAATACTATACAAGATCTTCTCAGCTAAAAGATCCTAATTAACTTCTCTAAGTACCTACAGGCAAAAATATATTAGTAGTACTGATAGTACTACTTCTGGTCTTACACATGTATAAATCAAACGGGTCAGTACTAGTGCTGCTGGACTTTTGCACCTACACAAAAACGTGCAACTAGATGTAAAAAAAAATCTTCACTGGACATAACCTCACAAACAGAAGGTACCCCCTCCACCCCCACCCCCAAAGAAAAGAAAATAAACCGGTACCACACCAGAAAAATGGGTTCAGAAAAAATCTGAAAAAAAAAATCAACATGCCACCATTAGTGATGGGTTCAGTAATCATTATTTTGATTACCATAGAAAAATATTTGAACAGGCTACTGATTCATAGGGTTTCAGCAATCTGTAAAAACAAAAGCAAAATAACACTACAAGTGATAGGTTCAGAAAATGATTCTCTTGATTCCAGAGAAAGATTGAACATCCTACTGATTCATAGGGTTTCAGCAATCTGAAGAAAAAAAAATGCCACTGTTAGTGATAGGTCCATTAATAATCCTTTTGTTTCCATAGAATGATTTCAAAACATGGCACTGCTCCACAAAAGGTTTCAGCAAACTGAAACATAAAAATCACACAAAAAGGGCTAAAATCCTAGAGCCGATTATATCCAAACAAAGGACACGAAGCTATTAATCCACACTTGTTCCAAACAAAATGGAACCCAACCCACCTTAGATCTACAGTGTAGCACCAACAAAACAAACAAAAACAGATGGAGAAAAGGAGGGAAAAAATTACTCCACCGGAAGCGTCGCCCATCCTCTTGCTGGGCGTGCAGGAGCGAGCCGATTTCTTCCGTTCAAGGAACCTTGGATCTCTGCAGCTCTCCTTTATCCAGCACAGTTCTTCGGATGAGAGAGAAGAACAGAGAGAGGCGAGGAAATGGACCGACGACTGGTCGTTCCCCTCCTCTTAGTAGTTACCACGGGGTAGCTGTTTCCCCTTCCCTTTCTTTATTGTGGCCCAAAAAACAACACAGAAAAAAAGGACAAACAAAACAAAAAAGCCCGGCCCCAGCACCTGCCTAGCCCACAAAAGCAAACGCCCACACGCGCCGATGGTCGGACAAAGAAAAAACAGGCCAGCCCACACCTTAGACAGGCTGAAACAGAGGAGAAAGCGCCCAACACGAATCTTAAAACAACAGAAACATCGGACGGCTGGCTTATCGACTTCGACTGAGATTTAGCAGTTCCGTAATATTAACTCTAATTTGGAACGACCAAGAAAAAATCTACCGTATATATATGCACATCAACTAGTCAAGTCAAGATAAATCGGACATGACAATTATACCATCTGAACACCTAGCTAGCTTTTTATGTACAATATCAAGACCTAGCTAGTTAGAGAGCTACTACATTAACTCTCAAAAGACTCGTCTAATTTGAACGGCAAGATCAAGGAAATTACACACGATCTGGCCCTTATTGCAAGATATTGTGTTCACACTTTGAGAAATACATGGTTATCCTAAATAACAAATCCGCGGTTTCTACTATTTTCTTAAGCTATGAAAAGTCCAATATTGCATTTTCCTTCGGTTTGGAAAGATATCTGTTTTCTAGGTGAAATATGATGGACATTTGCCATCCTGAACCATGGACAAGCGGATCGCATCCATATGTGGAGGAAAATACTACATTTCCCTCTTGGTTTATCAGGGAACTGAACTACTCCCTTCGTCCGGTGAAAAGTGTACCTTTGGCTTTAAAATATGTCGACGAAAGAGTGTACATCTATCTTCCCAATACACATTAAAGTAGGAAAAAATGCTTCTCTCTCATCACACGGTAATCAAAACCAATAACATTATACATATGGTCTCCTTTATTTTTACATGCACTTAGGTCATTGGGGGTAGAATAATTAAAAAGGAGAGAGATGGTGGCTTGCACCTTTCCAACGCATTTTTTACTTCAATCCATAATTTGTCCTAAAATTTCTATATGTACACTTTTCACCGGACGGAGGGAGTATGTAGGGTGCATTGTTGAAAGGGATAAAAACCTTTAATGCACTTTAAAATAGTTATCTGTCTTATTCTATGTAATTCCGAGCGATGTATTTTCTTTTATTTTTCTTAAATGGAGGCAAAAGATTTGCCTCATCGATTAATTAAGCATAAGAGAATTTCCCATTTAGTTGAGGGAAAATAGGCGAAAACTATTACAACATGGCCACATGTGAACTACTCACAAAGCATGAATCTCCACGACCAACCCACCAGACGAGAAAATGCCCCCACTACAACCACAAACCTCAGGGCCATGGTATCACAGCATTTCAAAAGAACCACCATCGGAAACACATAAAAAAATACATCCGACAAGACGCGACAACCCGAAAGAAGAGAACAATCCATCAAGCAGTCACAGATGCCTTCGCCTATGGCGCGACTCTTCTTCATTTTGCTCCCAAATGACTTCTTCTTCAGTGTTGGAACAATGACTAGTGCATACCCTCTTGCTCTTGTCTCTTATTGCCTTTTCTTTCAGGAAGCAATGACCGTCTTACTAGATCTAGGGTTAGCAACCTCCAATTAGGCCATTAATTCTCGAAACATTTTGCGAAGAGAGCCTCGGAAATAGGTGATGACGCAACGGATGCCACAACCTCATTACTACAGGAACCACTTGGACGTTGCACTCAGGCGATTGAAAGACAACACCGCCCAAACGTTCATGCTCCACGAAGATGATTGCCTGACCGGTCTCTGACGATGGTGGTGTGGGTGCTGGTGGAACCACTATCGAGTTACAAGCGAGTCCGCATGTACCAATGACAAAGGCGAAGCATGCTCCCCGCACATCGTTTGTAGCTCGGCCATGGTCTATAACATCAGAGAAACAACCTCGGTGATGTCCTCCCTCCTAGACGCAACATGCGGTGGTGACCGGCAGGACCTAACACGAGGGGAAAAACAACCATAGAGGTCAGCTTCCTCTCTGTCCACACAATCAACATGGAGCTCGGTCGGGTGATTGACATCGCAACTATGAGCCTACCAAGGGAGCCTTCACCCTCAGCAGAAAAATTCTAATCCGTGCCAGGCAGCCTTGCAACTCAAGGCGAAGCAACTCAGCCTGCTCAGCCGAGACGGACTGCAAATTATCCTGACAGGGAAAATCTTGGCAAATCTAACTGGGTCAAATTAAAAGATTCAATGACATTGGAACCCATCAGAATGTATACATCAGTGCAATTAATTAAATCTGTAAATAGAGTGGAATATACATTTTTTCCTTGAGAGATGTCATGATCATCCTAATGACATGCAATTTCTACGATTTTGCAATCTGTATAGTCCTATAAGAGGCGAACTTTTCCGAAGCATTTGGCCATTAGCAGCTCAAACTTGCTGGAGACGGCCTGTTACGAATCAAGGCCTCTCCAACTCCAAACAACATGGCTTCACAGGCGAGAGGTGAGCTGATTAACCTCCAGTTATCATAGTCCCATTCATTAACCAAGTCATTTTATTTGCCATGCAGCGATGCATACGAAAGATCTGCCTGGACTGATAAATTCTGGGGCCGCGAAGAAAGGTAGTATTCATCCTGGTGGATATTATCATCATAGCTATCCTCTTCAAATTTGGCCTTATTTTACATTGAAAAGCCTAGCCAGCTGCCAGCCTTCTAACATATTAATCACATGCATGCATGATTAATTAGGTCTAGATGCACCATCGTCGACTGATTGACTGATATTGCCGTGCAGGGAAACATGTGCCTGTGCAGCAAGAGGCATCTTCTACTGGTTAGTACTCGAGCATTCGAACTTGCATGACCATCGTCGACGTCGGGCACCTTTTTGAACCAACTTTCTTTCCCTGTCTCCCAAAGCTTCACCTTTTCTTTAGTTGTACAAGTTTTACATGACCAAATAATCGACGGATTCTCGAAAGTTTATTGATCCCCTGTGATTTCACATTTCTGTGCAGCATCTAAAGCTAAAGCGCCAAGTACTGCCCCACCGCCAACGCTTAACAGCAAAAATGGAAAGCCAGCCAACCCAGGTATACGAACTATAACTGTTCATATGCATATATATTGTGCGTGTGGCTCTCCAGAAACATGACACGCTGAAATTTTATTTTGTTAGGCGGCAAGGCTCCAAAGCGGTGAATACCGGATTCACACATACATTTTAAAACTCTCATGTGGATTGATGAAGAAGAATAATGATCTGGACATCATTTGGCGTGCTTTGTCTATAAAATAATACATATACCAAAGACTCTAATAGTATGTAAGAAGTTAAGAGGTGGAAAAGAAATATGGATCCATCTATTGCATGTTTGTAGTTTGTACGTCCTTGGTGGATTTTGTCACTGTCCTAAGTTCATGTATTGGTATTGTATTGAATTCACATCTATTATTAAATTTGGATTGTATTGAGTTTTAACTTCTTTTTTGCCATGGAGTGAATTTTATCTCTTTTTCTCAAACCTGTGAATTTTATGTTGAGCGGTGTCAATTTGGAACATTAATAAACTCTGCTTCAGATAAACAAGTAATCTATCACATTGTGACCTCAAACGAACTGAATATACTTTCCTGGGAAATTTTGTAATTAATATCAGCATTTTTTGGGGTTTGGGATGTTAAACATGTATGTTACAGAGAGTTGTGGGCGCATCCCTTGTGTATCTTGCGCCACACGTATAGGAGATAGAGATAGGCCTTTTCTTTCTGTTTAAATATGTCTTATCTCTTCTTCTCAATCTTATCTCTGCAACTCCCTTCGGTTGGCTATCTCCACCAATTCTGTAACCCACGATTTCCTACGATCGTCCCAATCAATATATACACGAGGGCTCTCATGTATGAGGGTTGAGCCGCTTCTATTATTCTCTACATGGTATACAGAGCAGGCTCTTCCGATTGCATCTAGCTCATACCGCTGCTTCATCTCCATCGTCCCCAACCTTCGTTCTTCAGCCCGCCACCCATCCCGTCATCGCCATGTCCACCTCCACCGCATCAACCCAATCTGGTCTCAACTACAACACCTCCGAGCCGCTTACCCGGACGAACTATGTTCTCTGGAAAGCACAAGCAAGATCCCAAATAATGGCGCCGGCTTGTTTGGCTACATCGACAACACCATCCAGGAGCCTCCCAAGATCCACCAAAGATAAAGACGGCAAAGATCAGGTCATCCTCAACCCTGCTTATGCCCCCTGGCTTGTCCAGGATCAACAGATTGTTGCTTACCTTCTGCGCAATCTGTCCAAGGAAGTCCTTGTTCAAATCGCATCGCTCGAGACGTCGCATGCGATATGGACTGCCTTGGCCACCATGTTCTCCGATGTTTCACTGTCCAGAGCAAACAATCTTCGTGCCGCGCTCACCAACGCCCAGAAAGGCTCCCTCTCGGCCTCGGCATACTTTAGTCACATGCGCTCCCTCTCCGATGAGCTCGCGGCGGCGGGCAAACCACTCGGGGAGGGGGAGCTCATCTCCTTCATCATCGCCGGACTTGACATGGATTATCAACCCATCATCTCCGCACTAGACGTCCGCACCGAGCCCATCACCGTCGACATCCTCTTCTCCCTCGTGGCAAACTTTGACCAGCGGGTCGAGATGTTTCACGGCAATGGCAATGGGGGCTTCAAATCCTCAGCCAACGTTGCATCACGGGGTCACTCTGGTGGTGGCAAAGGAGGCTATCGCAAGGGAGGTGGCCCTGGTGCATCTCGTGGTGGCGGCGGCTATGGCGCTGGTGGTGGCTACGGTGCTGGCGGTGGCCACGATGCTGGTGGCGGCTACAACTCTAACCCTACTGGTTCGGGTGGAGGCTATGGTGGCTTCCACCAGAACAACGATGGGGGCTACCAAGGTGGTGGTGGCGGCCACTATCATCAGAACGGGCCTGGTGGTGGCAACAGCAACAATCGGCGCCCCCCGACAACAACAATCGGGGGCGCAACTTCCAAGGTTATGAAGGACGTGAGGGCAAATGTCAAATTTGTAAGAAAACTAATCACATTACCAAAGATTGTGATTGGCGTTATGCTGATGACAACAATTCAAATTCCCAGAGAAAGAAAATTGCAGCTGCAGCCGACGTGTCATATAGAGTGGACACCAACTGGTATATGGACACAGGCGCCACAAATCACATCACTGGAGAACTTGAGAAGCTAACAATGCATGAGAAATATCATGGCCATGATCAAGTCTACACTGCGGCAAACGGTGCAGGTATGGAGAATAAGTCATGTTGGTCAATCTTTTATCAAAACCCCACACAAAAATCTTGAGCTCAATGACATCTTATATGTTCCTAATGCTTCCAAAACTTTGCTTTATGTCCATCGTATTGCTCTTGATAACAATGTGTTTCTAGAATTTCACCCATTCTTATTTTTGATCAAGGATCAGGTCACGAAGAAAATCCTTCATGGGGGGTGTCTGTGTGGAAGGCCTCTATGCTTTGCTTCCCAAGTACTGCCAACCTAATAAACAAGTGTATGGTGCCATCAAGCTCTCTGCTGAACGATGGCACAACCGCTTAGGTCATCCATCTTTTGCTACTGTTCATCGCATTCTTAGTAGAAATAACCTCCCAATTGTTGGGGAGAGAAATTTATAAACCATTTGTGATTCATGTCAAAGAGCAAAAAGTCATCAATTACCGTATCCCGTGTGTACTAGTGTGTCTACCAAGCCATTACAACTTATTTGTTCCGATGTCTGGGGTCTAGCACCCATGTCTGTTGGTAGGCACTCTTACTACATGAGCTTTGTTGATGACTATAGCAAATACACATGGATCTATCTTCTTAAGAAATGCTCTGACGTGTTTCAAGTCTTCCACAATTTTCAAGCACTTGTCGAACGAAAATTTGCTAGCAAAATTCTCTCTGTACAATCCGACTGGGGTGGTGAATATGAAAAGCTGAATTCTTTTTTTCAAAAGATAGGCATCTCTCACCACGTGTCATGTCCACATGCACGCCAACAAAACGGTTCCGCCGAACGCAAGCACCGACACATTGTTGAAGTAGGCTTAGCTATTTTAGCTTTTGCCTCCATGCCACTAAATTTTTGGGACGAAGCCTTCCTTACTGCCGTTCACCTCAACAACATGTGGCCTAGTCACAATATATCCAATGAAACTCCCACCGAACGTTTACTTCATGTCACACCAGATTACACCACTCTTCGAGTTTTTGGGTGTGCCTGTTGGCCCAATCTTCGTCCCTACAACACTCGCAAGCTTAGTTTTCGTTCTAAGCAATGTGTCTTCCTCGGGTATAGTGCGCAACACAAGGGAGTTAAGTGCCTCGATGTCTCCACCGGACGTGTTTATATCTCACGAGACGTCGTCTTTGATGAAACTCGATTCCCTTTCGAAAAACTCCACCCTAATGCCGGAGCTCTTCTTCGGAAGGAAATCCTTCTCCTTCCATCTCATCTCTCCGGCATTCCTTCTGTGGGTAATGATAATTGTTCTGACCAAATTTTGACTAATATATCTCCTGTTGTACCTGAGTTTTTTGTTCTAGAAAGAAACAATGAAGAAAACTGTGCAGGAGACCCTGAGATGGACACAAGCGATCGGAGTGGATCTTCCTTGGGATCGGTGTGCCCGACCGCCTCTGGTCCGACCGCATCTCCCTTGGGATCGGCGGCTCGTCAGGAGAATCGGGCCGACCCACCATCCCCACCTCCACGCCAATCCTCGCCTGCCACGTCTCGGCGGGCTCCCGAGCCAACTCCCCAACGCGTCATGCGCCAATCAGGGGCAGGGGACCACCCAACCGAGCAGTTTCCGCCAGTCCCACATGTCTACACCAGGCGGCCTCCGCCCTCCTCTGTCGCCGCGTCACCTGGGCCATGTTGGGGAACGTTGCAGAAAATTAAATTTTTTCCTACGGTTTCACCAAGATCCATCTATGAGTTCATCTAGCAACGAGTCATGGGAGAGAGAGATTGCATCTACATACCACTTTGTAGATCGCGAGTGGAAGCGTTCAACGAACGAGGATGAAGTAGTCGTACACACCGTGATCCAAATCACCGGAGATCCTAGCACCGAAAGCACGGCACCTCCGCGTTCAACACACGTACGGTCAGCGTAACGTCTCCTTCTTCTTGATCCAGCAAGGCAAAGGAGAGGTTGGGGAAGAAGGCTCCAGCAGCAGCACGACGGCGTGGTGATGGTGGAACTACAGTACTCCGGCAGGGCTTCGCCGTGCTCAACGGAGGAGGAGGAGGTGTTGGAGAGGGAGAGGGAGGCGCCAATGACCAGGGGTGCGGCTGCCCCCTCCCCTCCCCCTTTATATAGGAGTGCCAAGGGGGGGCGCCGGCCCTAGGAGATCCAATCTCCTTGGGGCGGCGGCCAAGGCACCTAGGAGGTGCCTTCCCCTCCCCCCCAACCGGTTTCCCTCCCCCCCAAGGCACCTAGGAGGTGCCTTCCCCTTGTGGGACTCCTTCCCTTTGTAACCCAAGGCGCATGGGCCTCTTGGGGCTGGTTCCCCTTGGCCCATGTAGGCCAAGGCGCACCCCCTAGAGCCCATGTGGCCCCCCGAGGCAGGTGGCCCCACCCGGTGGACCCCCGGGACCCTCCGGTGGTCCCGGTACAATACCGATAACCCCGAAACTTGTCTCGATGGCCAAAACAGCACTTCCTATATATAATTCTTTACCTCCGGACCATTCCGGAACTCCTCGTGACGTCCGGGATCTCATCCGGGACTCCGGACAACATTCGGGTTACTGCATATACATATCTTCACAACCCTAGCGTTACCGAACCTTAAGTGTGTAGACCCTACGGGTTCGGGAGACATGCAGACATGACCGAGACGGCTCTCGGGCAATAACCAACAGCGGGATCTGGATACCCATGTTGGCTCCCACATGCTCCACGATGATCTCATCGGATGAACCACGATGTCGAGGATTCAATTAATCCCGTATACGATTCCCTTTGTCAATCGGTATTTTACTTGCCCGAGATTCGATCGTCGGTATCCCAATACCTCGTTCAATCTCGTTACCGGCAAGTCACTTTTCTCGTACCGTAATGCATGATCCCGTGATCAAACACTTTGATCACATTGAGCTCATTATGATGATGCATTACCGAGAGGGCCCGGTGATACCTCTCCGTCAAGCGGAGTGACAAATCCCAGTCTCGATCCATGTCAACCCAACAGACACTTTCAGAGATACCCGTAGTATACCTTTATAGTCACCCAGTTACGTTGTGACGTTTGGCACACCCAAAGCACTCCTACGGTATCCGGGAGTTACACGATCTCATGGTCTAAGGAAAGGATACTTGACATTGGAAAACTCTAGCAAACGAACTATGCGATCTTATGCTATGTTTAGGATTGGGTCTTGTCCATCACATCATTCTCCTAATGATGTGATCTCGTTATCAATGACATCCAATGTCCATAGTCAGGAAACCATGACTATCTGTTGATCAACGAGCTAGTCAACTAGAGGCTTACTAGGGACATGTTGTTGTCTGTTATTCACACATGTATTACGATTTCCGGATAACACAATTATAGCACGAATAAAGACAATTATCATGAATAAGGAAATATAATAATAATGCTTTTATTATTGCCTCTAGGGCATATTTCCAACAGTCTCCCACTTGCACTAGAGTCAATAATCTAGTTACATTGTGATGAATCGAACACCCATAGAGTTCTGGTGCTGATCATGTTTTGCCTTAGGGAGAGGTTTAGTCAACGGATCTGCAACATTCAGATCCGTGTGCACTTTACAAATTTCTATGTCTCCATCTTGAACATTTTCACGAATGGAGTTGAAGCGACGCTTGATGTGCCTGGTCTTCTTGTGAAACCTGGGCTCCTTTGCAAGTGCAATAGCTCCAGTGTTGTCACAGAAGAGTTTGATTGGCCCCGACGCATTGGGTATGACTCCGAGGTCGGTGATGAACTCCTTCACCCAAATAGCTTCATGTGCTGCCTCCGAGGCTGCCATGTACTCCGCTTCACATGTAGATCCCGCCACGACGCTTTGCTTGCAACTGCACCAGCTTACTGCCCCACCATTCAAAATATACACGTATCCGGTTTGTGACTTAGAGTCATCCAGATCTGTGTTGAAGCTAGCGTCGACGTAACCCTTTACGATGAGCTCTTCGTCACCTCCATAAACGAGAAACATTTCCTTAGTCCTTTTCAGGTACTTCAGGATATTCTTGACCACTGTCCAGTGTTCCTTGCCGGGATTACTTTGGTACCTTCCTACCAAACTTACGGCAAGGTTTACATCAGGTCTGGTACACAGCATGGCATACATTATAGAACCTATGGCTGAGGCATAGGGGATGACACTCATCTCTTCTATATCTTCTGCCGTGGTCGGACATTGAGCTGAGCTCAATTTCACACCTTGTAACACAGGTAAGAACCCTTTCTTAGATTGATCCATATTGAACTTCTTCAATATTTTATCAAGGTATGTGCTTTGTGAAAGACCTATGAGGCGTCTCGATCTATCTCTATAGATCTTGATGCCTAATATATAAGCAGCTTCTCCAAGGTCCTTCATTGAAAAACTTTTATTCAAGTAGGCCTTAATGCTGTCCAAGAGTTCTATATCATTTCCCATCAAAATTATGTTGTCTACATATAATATGAGAAATGCTACAGCGCTCCCACTCACTTTCTTGTAAACGCAGGCTTCTCCATAAGTCTGCGTAAACCCAAACGCTTTGATCATCTCATCAAAGTGAATGTTCCAACTCCGAGATGCTTGCACCAACCCATAAATCGAGCGTTGGAGCTTGTACACCTTGTCAGCATTCTTAGGATCGACAAAACCTTCCGGCTGCATCATATACAATTCTTCCTTAAGGAAACCATTAAGGAATGCCGTTTTGACGTCCATTTGCCATATTTCATAATCGTAGAATGCGGCAATTGCTAACATGATTCTGACGGACTTTAGCTTCGCTACCGGTGAGAAAGTCTCATCGTAGTCAATTCCTTGAACTTGTCGATAACCCTTAGCGACAAGCCGAGCTTTATAGACGGTCACATTACCATCCGCGTCTGTCTTCTTCTTAAAGATCCATTTATTTTCTATGGCTCGCCGTTCAACGGGCAAGTCAGTCAAAGTCCATACTTCGTTTTCATACATGGATCCTATCTCGGATTTCATGGCTTCCAGCCATTTGTCGGAATCCGGGCCCGCCATTGCTTCCTCATAGTTCGAAGGTTCACCGTTGTCTAACAACATGATTTCCAAGACAGGGTTGCCGTACCACTCTGGTGCGGAACGTGTCCTTGTGGACCTTCGAATTTCAGTAGGAGCTTGATTGGAAGTATCTTGATCATCATCATTAATTTCCTCTCTAGTCGGTGCAGGCACCTCAGGAACGTTTTCTTGAGTTTCGCCATTTTCCGGTTCAAGAGGTAACACTTCATCAAGTTCTACTTTCCTCCCACTTACTTCTTTCGAGAGAAACTCTTTCTCTAGAAAGGATCCATTCTTGGCAACAAAGATCTTGCCTTCGGATCTGAGGTAGAAGGTATACCCAACAGTTTCTTTAGGGTATCCTATGAAGACGCATTTTTCCGACTTGGGTTCGAGCTTTTCAGGTTGAAGTTTCTTGACATAAGCATCGCATCCCCAAACTTTTAGAAACGACAGCTTAGGTTTCTTCCCAAACCACAATTCATACGGTGTCGTCTCAACGGATTTAGACGGAGCCCTATTTAAAGTGAATGCGGCAGTCTCTAAAGCATAGCCCCAAAAAGATAGCGGTAAGTCAGTAAGAGACACCATAGATCGCACCATATCTAATAGAGTGCGATTACGACGTTCGGACACACCATTACGCTGAGGTGTTCCAGGCGGCGTGAGTTGTGAAACTATTCCACATTTTCTTAAGTGTGTGCCAAATTCGTGACTCAAGTATTCTCCTCCACGATCTGATCGTAGAAACTTGATCTTTCTATCACGTTGATTCTCAACCTCACTCTGAAATTCCTTGAACTTTTCAAAGGTTTCAGACTTGTGTTTCATTATGTAGATATACCCGTATCTACTCAAGTCATCAGTGAGGGTGAGAACATAACGATAGCCACCGCGAGCCTCAACACTCATTGGACCGCACACATCGGTATGTATGATTTCCAATAAGTTGGTTGCTCGCTCCATTGTTCCTGAGAACGGAGTCTTGGTCATTTTACCCATGAGGCATGGTTCGCACGTGTCAAATGATTCATAATCAAGAGACTCTAAAAGTCCATCTGCATGGAGCTTCTTCATGCGTTTGACACCTATGTGACCAAGGCGGCAGTGCCACAAATATGTGAGACTATTGTTATCAACTTTAACTCTTTTGGTATTCACACTATGAATATGTGTATCATCACGTACGAGATTCATTAAGAATAAACCATTAACCATCGGAGCATGACCATAAAACATATCTCTCATATAAATAGAACAACCATTATTCTCGGATTTAAATGAGTAGCCATCTCGAATTAAACGAGATCCAGATACAATGTTCATGCTCAAACTTGGCACTAAATAACAATTATTGAGGTTTAAAACTAATCCCGTAGGTAAATGTAGAGGTAGCGTGCCGACGGCGATTACATCGACCTTGGAACCATTCCCGACGCGCATCGTCACCTCGTCCTTCGCCAGTCTCCGTTTATTCCGCAGCTCCTGCTTTGAGTTACAAATGTGAGCAACTGCACCGGTATCAAATACCCAAGAGCTACTACGAGTACTGGTAAGGTACACATCAATTACATGTATATCACATATACCTTTGGTTTTGCCGGCCTTCTTGTCCGCTAAGTATTTGGGGCAGTTCTGCTTCCAGTGACCACTTCCCTTGCAATAAAAACACTCAGTCTCGGGCTTGGGTCCATTCTTTGGCTTCTTCCCGGCAACTTGCTTACCGGGCGCAACAACTTCCTTGCCGTCCTTCTTGAAGTTCTTTTTACCCTTGCCCTTCTTGAACTTAGTGGTTTTATTCACCATCAACACTTGATGCTCCTTCTTGATTTCTACCTCTGCCGATTTCAGCATAGCATATACCTCAGGAATGGTCTTTACCATCCCCTGCATATTGTAGTTCATCACAAAGCTCTTGTAGCTAGGTGGAAGCGACTGGAGGATTCTGTCAATGACCGCTTCATCCGGGAGATTAACTTCCAGTTGAGTCAAGCGGTTGTGCAACCCAGACATCTTGAGTATGTGTTCACTGACAGAGCCATTTTCCTCCATCTTACAGCTAAAGAATTTGTCGGAGACTTCATATCTCTCGACCCGGGCATGAGCTTGGAAAACCATTTTCAGCTCTTCGAACATCTCATATGCTCCATGTCTCTCAAAACGATTTTGGAGCCCCGGCTCTAAACTGTAAAGCATGCCGCACTGAACGAGGGAGTAATCATCGCAGCGTGACTGCCAAGCGTTCATAACGTCTTGTTCTGCAGGGAGAATAGGTGCGTCACCCAGCGGTGCTCGTAGGACATAATCTTTCTTGGCAGCTATGAGGATAATCCTCAGGTTCCGGACCCAGTCCGTATAGTTGCTACCATCGTCTTTCAGCTTGGTTTTCTCTAGGAACGCGTTGAAGTTGAGGACTACGTTGGCCATTTGATCTACAAGACATATTGTAAAAAATTTAGACTAAGTTCATGATAATAAAGTTCATTTAATCAAATTATTTAATGAACTCCCACTTAGATAGACATCCCTCTTCTAGTCATCTAAGTATTACATGATCCGAGTCAACTAGGCCGTGTCCGATCATCACGTGAGACGGACTAGTCAACATCGGTGAACATCTTCATGTTGATCGTATCTTCTATACGACTCATGCTCGACCTTTCGGTCTTCTGTGTTCCGAGGCCATGTCTGTACATGCTAGGCTCGTCAAGTCAACCTAAGTGTTTTGCGTGTGTAAATCTGTCTTACACCCGTTGTATGTGAACGTTAGAATCTATCACACCCGATCATCACGTGGTGCTTCGAAACAACGAACTGTCGCAACGGTGCACAGTTAGGGGGAACACTTTCTTGAAATTATTATGAGGGATCATCTTATTTACTACCGTCGTTCTAAGTAAACAAGATGCAAAACATGATAAACATCACATGCAATCAAATAATAAATGTGACATGATATGGCCAATATCACATAGCTCCTTCGATCTCCATCTTGGGGCTCCATGATCATCTTGTCACCGGCTTGACACCATGATCTTCATCATCGTGTCTCCATGAAGTTGCTCGCCAACTATTACTTCTACTACTATGGCTAACGCGTTTAGCAATAAAGTAAAGTAATTTACATGGCGTTTCTCAATGACACGCAGGTCATACAAAAAATAAAGACAACTCCTATGGCTCCTGCCGGTTGTCATACTCATCGACATGCAAGTCGTGATTCCTATTACAATAGCATGAACATCTCATACATCACATATAGATCATTCATCATTCATCACAACTTTGGCCATATCATATCACAAAGCACTTGCTGCAAAAACAAGTTAGACGTCCTCTAATTGTTGTTGCAAGTTTTTACGTGGCTGAATTAGGGTTCTAGCAAGAACGTTTTCTTACCTACGTGAAAACCACAACGTGATTTGTCAACTTCTATTTACCCTTCATAAGGACCCTTTTCATCGAATCCGCTCCAACTAAAGTGGGAGAGACAGACACCCGCCAGCCACCTTATGCAACTAGTGCATGTTAGTCGGTGGAACCGGTCTCACGTAAGCGTACGTGTAAGGTTGGTCCGGGCCGCTTCATCCCACAATACCGCTGAAGCAAGATAAGACTAGTAGCGGCAAGAAAATTGACAACATCTATGCCCACAACAAATTGTGTTCTACTCGTGCAGTAGAGAACTACGCATAGACCTAGCTCTGATACCACTGTTGGGAAACGTTGCAGAAAATTAAAATTTTTCCTACGGTTTCACCAAGATCCATCTATGAGTTCATCTAGCAACGAGTCATGGGAGAGAGAGATTACATCTACATACCACTTTGTAGATCGCGAGCGGAAGCGTTCAACGAACGGGGATGAAGTAGTCGTACACACCGTGATCCAAATCACCGGAGATCCTAGCACCGAAAGCACGGCACCTCCGCGTTCAACACACGTACGGTCAGCGTAACGTCTCCTTCTTCTTGATCCAGCAAGGCAAAGGAGAGGTTGGGGAAGAAGGCTCCAGCAGCAGCACGATGGCGTGGTGATGGTGGAACTACAGTACTCCGGCAGGGCTTCGCCGTGCTCAACGGAGGAGGAGGAGGTGTTGGAGAGGGAGAGGGAGGCGCCAATGACCAGGGGTGCGGCTGCCCCCTCCCCTCCCCCTTTATATAGGAGTTCCAAGGGGGGGCGCCGGCCCAAGGAGATCCAATCTCCTTGGGGCGGCGGCCAAGGGGAGGTTTCCCTCCCCCCCATGGCACCTAGGAGGTGCCTTCCCCTTGTGGGACTCCTTCCCTTTGTAACCCTAGGCGCATGGGCCTCTTGGGGCTGGTTCCCCTTGGCCCATGTAGGCCAAGGCGCACCCCCTATTGCCCATGTGGCCCCCCGAGGCAGGTGGCCCCACCCGGTGGACCCCCGGGACCCTCCGGTGGTCCCGGTACAATACCGATAACCCCGAAACTTGTCTCGATGGCCAAAACAGCACTTCCTATATATAATTCTTTACCTCCGGACCATTCCGGAACTCCTCGTGACGTCCGGGATCTCATCCGGGACTCCGAACAACATTCGGGTTACTGCATATACATATCTTCACAACCCTAGCGTTACCGAACCTTAAGTGTGTAGACCCTACGGGTTCGTGAGACATGCAGACATGACCGAGACGGCTCTCGGGCAATAACCAACAGCGGGATCTGGATACCCATGTTGGCTCCCACATGCTCCACGATGATCTCATCGGATGAACCACGATGTCGAGGATTCAATTAATCCCGTATACGATTCCCTTTGTCAATCGGTATTTTACTTGCCCGAGATTCGATCGTCGGTATCCCAATACCTCGTTCAATCTCGTTACCGGCAAGTCACTTTTCTCGTACCGTAATGCATGATCCCGTAATCAAACACTTTGATCACATTGAGCTCATTATGATGATGCATTACCGAGAGGGCCCGGTGATACCTCTCCGTCAAGCGGAGTGACAAATCCCAGTCTCGATCCATGTCAACCCAACAGACACTTTCAGAGATACCCGTAGTATACCTTTATAGTCACCCAGTTACGTTGTGACGTTTGGCACACCCAAAGCACTCCTACGGTATCCGGGAGTTACACGATCTCATGGTCTAAGGAAAGGATACTTGACATTGGAAAACTCTAGCAAACGAACTATGCGATCTTATGCTATGTTTAGGATTGGGTCTTGTCCATCACATCATTCTCCTAATGATGTGATCTCGTTATCAATGACATCCAATGTCCATAGTCAGGAAACCATGACTATCTGTTGATCAACGAGCTAGTCAACTAGAGGCTTACTAGGGACATGTTGTTGTCTGTTATTCACACATGTATTACGATTTCCGGATAACACAATTATAGCACGAATAAAGACAATTATCATGAATAAGGAAATATAATAATAATGCTTTTATTATTGCCTCTAGGGCATATTTCCAACAGGCCAGGCGTGGGCTCTGCACCAGATCGACCTCGTGCGTCCCATCCATCTGGATCCTCTGCGGCCTCGTCTGCACCGCCCTCTACTGCTTCTGGCGCAGAGGATCCCGGTTGCTCTGGTGGGTCCATTCCATCGGGATCTGGTGGAGCCCCCCTGTGCAGCAGGCTGCCGATCCGCCTAGATTTTCTGTGCCAGGAATAACAGGGCCTCGCACGCGTCTTCAGGCAGGAACTCTTTAGCCAGTTAATTACAAAACTAAATATGGTTTAGCTGTTTCCGCTGCTTCTACAGGTGAACCACACACTGTTGTTGAGGCTCTTGCTGATCCAAAGTGGAAACAAGCTATGGATGAGGAATGTCATGCCCTTGAGAGAAATCACACCTGGAATCTCGTTCCTTCTCAAGTAGGTCAAAATGTGATTGATTGCAAGTGGGTCTATCGCATCAAACGCCGGCCAGATGGTACTATTGACCGTTATAAGGCCAGACTTGTTGCGAAGGGGTTCAAGCAGAGGTATGAACTTGACTATGAGGATACTTTTAGTTATGTTGTTAAGGCTGCTACTATTCGTCTTGTACTGTCCATTGCTGTGTCCCGAGGTTGGAGTCTTCGTCAGCTAGATGTACAGAACACATTTCTTCACGGTGTTCTGGAAGAGGAAGTATATATGAAGCAACCTCCTGGGTTTGAGGATAAAAACAAACCTCGTCATATCTGTCGGCTCGACAAACCATTGTATGGTTTGAAACAAGCACCCCGAGCATGGTACTCTCGTCTGAGCTCAAAGTTACAAACACTTGGTTTTGTTCCTTCCAAGTCTGATACCTCCTTCTTCATTTACAATAAGGCACACACGATCATTTTTGTGCTTATTTATGTGGATGATATCATTGTCACCAGTTCCTCGAACAATGCAGTAACAACTCTTTTGAAAGATTTGCATTCAGATTTTTCTCTCAAGGATCTTGGTGATCTTCACTTCTTTCTGGGTATTGAGGTGAAAAGAAACATAGAGGGTGGTCTTCATCTATCTCAAGAAAAATATGCAACTGTTCTTTTGAGCAAGGCAGGGATGCAAGGCTGTAAACCATCTCCAACACCACTTTCCAACTCAGAAAAATTGTCTCTTGCTGAGGGTGTCCTCTTGAATCAAGGAGATGGCACCAAGTACAGAAGTTTGGTAGGTGCACTCCAATAAATTTGGTTGCTTCCCCGATGACGGCAAGAAAGGGCGACAAGGAGGAGATCGACGTCGAAGAGTGGTGGAGCGTCTTCCCCGACGACGACGACAAGAACGACGGCAGTGGACTGGACCTAGAACTCACCGAGGGTGGCCTCACGAGGAAGGACTGGCTCGACCTCCACTTCGATGGAATTTGAGTGTAGTTTAGTTTAAGTTTAAATTTATGTTGAACTTATGTTTAATTGGGTTGTCAAGACTATCTATGTTGAACTTATGTTTAAATGCATGAAAATTTTGATGCCTGTCAGATTTTGATGAGTGTATGTGCCCGTCAAAACTTATGTTGAACTTGTGTTTAATTGGATCGCCATGGCACATCAGTAAACAAGCGGTGATCCTGTCAGATTTTGATGAGTATATGTGCCCATCGAAACTTAAGTTTCACAAGTTGCAGGTCTGGGCTAGGGTTGTTAATCTCCCATTCAACCTACGGGATGAAGCATGGAGCGAACTGATTGCAAAGCAAATTGATAAGAACGCAACTTCAGTCCACTTTGATCACGAGGGAGGCTATTTGCATGCACGAGTTACTCTGGATATGGCAAAACCATTGCGAAGATGGATTTTGATTGAATCTGCAAGGAGGGAACTACAGACCCTTTTGACATTCAATATGGAAACATTTCCCACTTTTGCTTTTCTTGTGGTCATAGGCCACTCCGATTTATATTGTCCGACGCCGGCTAATAGAGATGAGCATGGTGACTTGCCGTTTGGCAAAGGACTACGACCGCCGGAGGAAAAGAAGAGGGCACCGTCAGCTGAGAGTTCTGCTAAGAGCCAACAGTCAAAACCAACAAGAACAAAACAAAGAACTCCAGCTTAGCTAATGCTGGTGCCGAGGTGAACTCCCCTGTCAAATGCAATTAAGCGCCCAAGCGCAAAGGGGGACCACCGATGTGGGTGTACTATAAGGTGGAGGTGCCACTACTCACTAATCATGCAGAAAACTAGGTGGGGGAGGTATGATAACACAGGTTTGTCTAATCATGGAGATGGCACTGAGAATGATGGCATAATGAGGGACCAAAGAAGAAGAGGCCAACTCCAACGAATTTTGAATCTTCGGCAGGGACTGCTAGTCAGTGCTACCCAGTCCAATGAATTGTTTGAGCTGGAACTGTCGGGGGCTTGGAAAACCCGAGGCAGTTCGCGAGCTTCGCAATATGGTGACGCAAGAAGTGCCCGCCCTTCTGTTCTTCATGGAAATAAAGATTAGGGAAAATAGAGTAGAAAATTTGCAAACTACTCTGGGGTTTGCAGGATGATTCGCAGTTGACAGTGATGGCTTGAGTGGTGGTCTTGGGGTATTCTGGTCACGAGAGGTTTCAGTGGACCTGAAGAATTTTAGTCCCGGCCACATCGATGTAATGGTGCGAACAGTGGATAATTCTTTTGATGAATGGAGATTTACAGGCTTTTATGGTGCTCCAAGAGTTCAGGATCGACATCATAATTGGACATTTCTCTGTACTTTGCATGTTGTGCCACATGATGCATGGCTATGTATGGGTTATTTTAATGAAACCCTATTTGCTTCACAACACTTCGGTAGATCAGCTCGTCCAGAGTGACAAATGAGGGCGTTTCGCAAAGTAACATATGAATGTTCTCTCCAGGATCTTGTTTGGTCTGGAGTAGTTTACACATGGGATAATAGGAAGGCGGGTGGAGCCAATGTCAAAGCGAGACTCGACCGAGCTTTTGCTACAGAGGATCTGTTTCAGCGTTATGAGGACATCTGTGTTCGCCATGTTAGTGGCATAGAACCTGACCATTATTTTGTGGTAGCTGAGATGATTAAAATTCAGCCAGGTGGGTGGCGAAGTACTGCTAAATAATTCCTGTATAAAAATTTCTAGCAAACTAATACGGATTATGATAATCTCGTATTGGAGACTCGGCGCAGAAATAGGAGTAACCACGACATGCAAGGAATTGTTGATACGTTGACTGCTTTGCAGAAAGAGTTAGCACCATGGATTGCTCGGGAGTTTGGTTCGCTACGAAAAAACATTCGGAAATTACAGAAACAACTTGAGCGAATTCGTGGGCAATCCATTGGCAGTGGCCCTACTGATGAACAGAGGGGGGGCCATCAAAAACCTGAGAGGTGCGATGCACCAAGAAGTGATCTAGATGAAGCAACGCTCTCGAGTTTCATGGCTTCGAGTTGGGGACCAAAATATTGAATATTTTCACGCCCAAGCAACCCAACAGAAACGTATGAATTAGATTTTGGGGCTGAGTAGGCAAGATGTCTCCCGTTGTGCGAATGCCGATGAGGACAAATTGGAAGTTCAATCTTTCTTTGAAAACTTGTACACCTCTTAGGGTTCTAATGATATGGAAAATTTATTGAGTTATCTCCCTGTACTTGTTACACCTGACATAATGTGCTGACAAGACCCTATGTTGAGGAGGAGGTCAAGCATGCTTCGTTCCAGATGGCTCCATCAAGGGCGCCAGGCGGTGATGGATTCACGGCGGGTTTCTTTCAGAGATACTGGTCCGTCATCAAGATCGACGTGGTGCCGGCAGTATTAGATTTTCTCAATGGGGATGAGCTTCCAGCAGTTCTCAATGACACGTCCATTACTCTTATACCCAAGGACGCGATCCCGAGAAAATCTCTAAGTATCACCCTATATCTATCTGCCTGGTCCTCTATAAGATAGCTACTAAGGCGGTTACAAATAGAATGAGGGAAGATATGGAGGTGGTCATAAGTGAAGAACAAAGTGCTTTTGTGCTCGGACGTTTGCTATATAGTTCATATACTTAACATATACACATATTTGTCCATTGAAACCCTAGCACCAATCAGATGCCGTAGTTCAGTAACCAAGCTTTCGTACCAATGCATCATATATATTGTAAACAAGAACACAAAAATAATGCAGAAGGATGGTTTTGTATAGTGGCTTAGTGGGCTAAATGACTCCAAATTTACCGATATAGCGGGCTATTAGTGTCATTTTTTGTTTTGCATTCATTGCTTTAGGGGGGTTGAGCTCACGAAGGTTATAGCGGTGCTGAAAACACTTAGCAAATCTACACATGTTCCGCTCGATCGCCGGGGCGCAGCAGGTCAGCAGCGACAGATTGAAGCAGCAACACAGCTTTGACCTTTGGCACGAGACCCCTCAGCGCACTCCGTAGCGCGATGGCGAGCTGACTGCTGGACCAGCACCGGCAGCAGCTACAGGTGCTGAGCGCACTGGACGTGCGGTGCCAAGACGTAGTGGTACCACTTCAGGGTGATCGTTGTCGCCAGCATGGGATTTTTCTACGACCTCTTCTGCATCTCACTTGGTATCAAGTTCCCAGGCCGCGTCTACTACGCTGACCCCTCCAGCCCCAACCCTCGCTCGCTTCCGCCCAACGTGGTCGTGGCCGTCAATGGCGTCATGCTCTGCGGCACTGAGGGAGTCCTGGATTAGGGGGTGTTCGGATAGCCGGACTCTAGGACTATGAAGATACAAGATTGAAGACTTCGACCGTGTCCGGAAGGATCTTTTCTTGGCGTGGAAGGCAAGCTAGGCGTGCGGATATTCGAGATCTCCTACCATTGTAACCGACTCTGTGTAACCCTAACCCTGTCCGGTGTCTATATAAACCGGAGGGTTGTAGTCCGTAGGACAGAACCATCATTATACACAATCATACCATAGGCTAGCTTCTAGGGTTTAGCCCCCTTGATCTCGTGGTAGATCTACTCTTGTACTACCCATATCATCAATATTAATCTAGCAGGAGTAGGGTTTTACCTCCATCGAGAGGGCCCGAACCTGGGTAAAATAAAGTGTCCCTTGTCTCCTGTTACCATCCGACCTTGAAGCACAGTTCGGGACCCCCTACCCGAGATCCACCGGTTTTGACACCGACATTGGTGCTTTCATTGAGAGTTCCTCTGTGTCGTTGCTTTTAGGCCTGATGGCTCCTTCGATCATCAACAACGATGAGGTCCAGGGTGAGACTTTCCTCCCCGAACAAATTTTCATCTTCGGCGGCTTCGCTGTGCGGGCCAATTCGCTTGGTCATCTGGAGCAGATCAAAAGCTACGCCCCTGGCCATCAAGTCAGGTTTGGAAGCTTAAACTACTCGGCAGATATCCTTGGAGATTTGATCTTCGACGGATTCGAGCCACAGCCAAGCGCGCCGCACTATCCCGAGGGGCATGATATGGCTCTGCCTCCGAACAGTGTCCTGGAGGCCGCACACGCTCCGGCCCCGATCCTCGATTCAGAGCCCGCCGCGTCCCTTAAGAATGAACGGTTGGACGTCACCTCGGGGACTGCGGTTTTAAAGGCGATCGAGCCGAACTTCAGCCCCGCACCCCGCATGGCTCATGACTCCAAGGAGCCGGACTCTTCTCCGGACTCCGGGCCTTCCGTGCCCCCGCCGATCGAATATGATTGGGCGCCTGTAATGGAGTTCACCGCCGCGGATATCTTTCAGTGCTCACCTTTCGGTGATATCCTGAACTCTCCCAAGTCTCTCTCTTTATCAGGAGAGCCCAGGCTGGACTATGTCCTGCGAGGTTGGGATTCGGACGACGAAGAAATTCAAAGCCCACCCACCACCCACTTAATAGCCACTGTCGATGATTTAACCGACATGCTTGACTTTGGATCCGAAGACATCGACGGTATGGACGACGAAGACGGAGACGAACTGGAACCAGCACCTATAGGGCACTGGACCTCCACCCCACCTAATGATGTATTCATGGTGGATACCCCTAAAGGAAACGACAACGAGGAAAAAAGGGGGCGAAAAAAGAGGTAAAACCTCCGAAAAGTAGTCAAAGCGGCGACGAAAACGCCGAGCCAAGCCCCGCCTCGATCAAGACCCAGCCATAGAGCAGGATGAGCCGGTAGACGACGAGTTCGCCTCAGAACAGCCGTCCGAACAGGGCAAAACGGATAGAGAGGATGGACAGCCCTCCCCCGGCCATAATAGAACTCCGGACGATCTCACGCCGGATAAAACCACGGAGCAGAAGAATCTCCACGAAAGGCTCGTTGCCACGGCACGTAGCCTGAAAAAGCAGAAGCGGAAGCTAAAGACGGCGGAAGATGCACTCAAAACAAGATGGAGCAAAGTAATCAAGACCGCAGACAAATATGGCGACAGCCGCCGCACCAAAAGCTATCCGAAGAGAAAACTACTGCCCGAATTCGACCAGGAGGCCTTAGAGCCTCCACACTTGAAAAACAAACAACCCACACGGTCGGATAGACGACCCCACTGTTGGAAATATGCCCTAGAGGCAACAATAAAAGGATTATTATATTTCCTTGTTCATGATAATCGTCTATTGTTCATGCTATAATTGTATTGTTCGGAAATCATAATACATGTGTGAATACATAGACCACAATGTGTCCCTAGTAAGCCTCTAGTTGACTAGCTCGTTGATCAATAGATAGTCATGGTTTCCTGACTATGGACATGGGGATGTCATTGATAACGGGATCACATCATTAGGAGAATGATGTGATGGACAAGACCCAAACCTAAGCATAGCACAAAAGATCGTATAGTTCGTTTGCTAGAGCTTTTCTGAATGTCAAGTATCATTCCTTAGACCATGAGATTATGCAACTCCCGGATACCGTAGGAGTGCTTTGGATGTATCAAACGTCACAACGTAACTGGGTGACTATAAAGGTGCACTACAGGTATCTCCGAAAGTGTTTGTTGGGTTGGCATGAATCGAGACTGGGATTTGTCACTCCGTGTGACGGAGAGGTATCTCTGGGCCCACTCGGTAAGACATCATAATAATGAGCTCAATGTGATCAAGGTGTTGTTCACGGGATGATGTGTTATGGGAACGAGTAAACAGACTTGCCGGTAACGAGATTGAACAAGGTATCGGTATACTGACGATCGAATCTCGGGCAAGTATCGTACCGATAGACAAAGGGAATTGAGTACGGGATTGATTAAGTCCTCGACATCGTGGTTCATCCGATGAGATCATCGAGGAGCATGTGGGAGCCAACATGGGTATCCAGATCCCGCTGTTGGTTATTTACCGGAGATCGTCTCGGTTATGTCTGCATGTCTCCCGAACCCGTAGGGTCTACACACTTAAGGTTCGGTGACGCTAGGGTTGTAAAGATATTAGTATGCAGCAAACTGAAGGTTGTTCGGAGTCCCGTATGAGATCCCGGACGTCATGAGAGGTTCCGGAATGGTCCGGAGGTATAGAATTATATATAGGAAGTGTCGTTTCGGCCATCGGGAGTGATCTGGGGGTCACCGGTATTGTACCGGGACCACCAGATGGGTCCCGGGGGTCCACCGGGTGGGGCCACCCATCCCGGAGGGCCCCATGGGCTGAAGTGGGGTGGGAACCAGCCCATAGTGGGCTGGTGCGCCCCCCCTGCGCCTCCCCCTGCGCCTAGGGTTGGAAACCCTAGGGCAGGGGGCGCCCCACATGGCTTGGGGGGCAAGCCTTCCCCCCTGGCCGCCGCCCGCCCCTAGAGATGGATCTCCAGGGCCGGCGCCCCCCCTATGGGGCCTATATAAAGGGGGGAGGGAGGGCAGCCGCACCCTGCAGCCTTGGCACCTCCTTCTCCCCTGTTACACCTCTCCCTCTCTCCGTAGACGCTTGGCGAAGCCCTGCTGGAACTTTGCTGCATCCACCACCACGCCGTCGTGCTGCTGGATCTTCATCAACCTCTCCTTCCCCCTTGATGGATCAAGAAGGAGGAGACGTCATCCCGACCGTACATGTGTTGAACGCGGAGGTGCCGTCCGTTCGGCGCTGGTCATCGGTGATTTGGATCACGACAAGTACGACTCCATCATCCACGTTCTTCTTGAACGCTTCCGTTGCAATCTACAAGTGGTATGTAGATGCTCTCCTATCCCCTCGTTGCTAGAATACTCCATGGATAGATCTTGGTGATGCGTAGGAAAATTTTAATTTCTGCTACGATCCCCAACAGTGGCATCATGAGCTAGGTCTATGCGTAGTTTCTATGCATGAGTAGAACACAAAGTAGTTGTAGGCGTCGAATTGTCAATTCTTCTTGCCGTTACTAGTCCTATCTTGGTTCAGCGGTATTGTGGGATGAAGCGGCCCGGACCAACCTTACACGTACACTTACGTGAGACCGGTTCCACCGACTGACATGCACTAGTTGCATAAGGTGGCTGGCGGGTGTCTGTCTCTCCCACTTTAGTTGGATCGGATTCGATGAACAGGGTCCTTATGAAGGGTAAATAGAGATTGACAATTCACGTTGTGGTTTTAACGTAGGTAAGAAACGTTCTTGCTAGCAACCTATAACAGCCACGTAAAAACTTGCAACAACAATTAGAGGACGTCTAACTTGTTTTTGCAGCAAGTGCTTTGTGATGTGATATGGCCAGAAGTTGTGATGAATCATGTATGTGATGTATGAGATGATCTTGTTATTGTAATAGGAATCATAACTTGCATGTCGATGAGTATGACAACCGGCAGGAGCCATAGGAGTTGTCTTTATTTATTTATGACCTGCGTGTCAACTTAAATCGTCATGTAATTACTTTACTTTATTGCTAAAGCGTTAGCCATAGTAGTAGAAGTAATAGTTGACGTGACAACTTCACGAAGACACGATGATGGAGATCATGATGATGGAGATCATGGTGTCATGCCGGTGACGACGATGAACATGGCGCCCCGAAGATGGAGATCAAAGGAGCGAGATGATGTTGGCCATATCATGTCACTATTTGATTGCATGTGATGTTTATCATGTTTTTACATCTTATTTGGTTAGAACGACGGTAGCATAAATAAGATGATCCCTCATTAAAATATCAAAAATGTGTTCTCCCTAACTGTGCACCGTTGCTAAGGTTCGTCGTTCCGAAGCACCACGTGATGATCGGGTGTGATAGGTTCTTACGTTCGCATACAACGGGTGTAAGCCAGATTTACACACGCAATACACTTAGGTTGGATTGACGAGCCTAGCATGTACAAACATGGCCTCGGAACACGGAGGACCGAAAGGTCGAACATGAGTCGTATAGAAGATACGATCAACATGGAGATGTTCATCGATGATAACTAGTCCGTCTCACGTGATGATCGGACACGGCCTAGTTGACTCGGATCATGTATCACTTAGATGACTAGAGGGATGTCAAATCTGAGTGGGAGTTCATTCATTAATTTGATTAGATGAACTTAATTATCATGAACTTAGTCTAAATCTTTACAATATGTCTTGTAGATCAAATGGCCCACGCTAATGTCACCCTCAACTTCAACGCGTTCCTAGAGAAAACCAAGCTGAAAGATGATGGCAACAATAATTCGGACTGGGTCCGGAACCTGAGGATCATCCTCATAGCAGCCAAGAAGGATTATGTCCTAAAAGCACCGCTAGGTGAACCACCATTCCCAGAGAACCAAGACGTTATGAACGCCCATCAGTCACGTACTGATGATTACTCCCTCGTTCAGTGCGGCATGCTTTACAGCTTAGAACCGGGGCTCCAAAAGTGTTTTGAGCAACACGGAGCATATGAGATGTTCGAGGAGCTGAAATTGATTTTCCAAGCTCATGCCCGGGTCGAGAGATATGATGTCTCCGACAAGTTCTTTAGCTGCAAGATGGAGGAAAATAGCTCTGTCAGTGAACACATACTCAAGATGTCTGGGTTGCACAACCGCTTGACTCAGCTGGAAGTTAATCTCCCGGATGAGGCGGTCATTGACAGAATCCTTCAGTCGCTCCCACCTAGCTACAAGAGCTTAGTGATGAACTACAATATGCAGGGGATGGAAAAGACCATTCCCGAGTTGTATTCAATGCTGAAATCTGCGGAGGTGGAGATCAAAAAGGAACATCAAGTGTTGATGGTGAATAAAACCACTAAGTTCAAGAAAGGCAAGGGTAAGAAGAACTTCAAGAAGGACGGCAAGGAGGTTGCCGCGCCTGGTAAATCAGTTGCCAGGAAGAAGTCAAAGAATGGACCCAAACCTGAAACTGAGTGCTTTTATTGCAAGGGAAATGGTCACTGGAAGCGGAATTGCCCCAAGTACTTAGTGGATAAGAAGGCCGGCAACACTAAAGGTATATGTGATATACATGTAATTGATGTGTACCTTACCAGTGCTCGTAGTAGCTCCTGGGTATTTGATACCGGTGCCGTTGCTCATATTTGTAACTCAAAACAGGAGCTGCGGAATAAAAGGAGACTGGTGAAGGACGAGGTGACGATGCGCGTCGGGAATGGTTCCAGGGTCGATGTGATCGCCGTCGGCACGCTGCCTCTACATTTACCTACGGGATTAGTTTCGAACCTCAATAATTGTTATTTAGTACCAAGTTTGAGCATGAACATTGTATCTGGATCTCGTTTAATGCGAGATGGCTACTCATTTAAATCCGAGAATAATGGTTGTTCTATTTATATGAGTGATATGTTTTATGGTCATGCTCCGATGGTCAATGGTTTATTCTTAATGAATCTCGTGCGTGATAATACACATATTCATAGTGTGAATACCAAAAGGTGTAAAGTTGATAACGATAGTCCCACATACATGTGGCACTGCCGCCTTGGTCACATTGGTGTCAAGCGCATGAAGAAGCTCCATGCTGATGGACTTTTAGAGTCTCTCGATTATGAATCATTTGACACGTGCGAACCATGCCTCATGGGCAAAATGACCAAGACTCCATTCTCAGGGACAATGGAGCGAGCAACCAACTTGTTGGAAATCATACATACAAATGTGTGTGGTCCAATGAGCGTTGAGGCTCGCGGAGGCTATCGTTATGTTCTCACCCTCACTGATGATTTGAGTAGCTATGGGTATGTCTACTTAATGAAACACAAGTCTGAGACCTTTGAAAAGTTCAAGGAGTTTCAGAGTGAGGTTGAGAATGAACGTGACAGAAAAATAAAATTCTTACGATCAGATCGTGGGGGAGAATATTTAAGTCATGAATTTGGCACACACTTAAGAAAGTGTGGAATCGTTTCGCAACTCAGGCCGCCTGGAACACCTCAGCGTAATGGTGTGTCCGAACGTCGTAATCGCACTCTATTGGATATGGTGCGGTCTATGATGTCTCTTACAGATTTACCGCTATCATTTTGGGGATACGCTCTAGAGACAGCCGCATTCACTTTAAATAGGGCACCGTCTAAATCTGTTGAGACGACACCGTATGAATTATGGTTTGGAAAGAAACCTAAGCTGTCGTTTCTGAAAGTTTGGGGTTGCGATGCTTATGTCAAGAAACTTCAACCTGAAAAGCTCGAACCCAAATCGGAAAAATGCGTCTTCATAGGATATCCCAAAGAAACTGTTGGGTATACCTTCTATCTCAGATCCGAAGGTAAGATCTTTGTTGCCAAGAACGGGTCCCTTCTAGAGAAAGAGTTTCTCGCAAAAGAAGTAAGTGGGAGGAAAGTAGAGCTTGATGAAGTACTACCTCTTGAAAATCAGAGTAGCGCAGCTCAGGAAAATGTTCCTGTGGTGCCTGCACCGATTAGAGAGGAGGTTAATGATGATGATCAAGATACTTCTGATCAAGCTCCTACTGAACTTCGTAGGTCCACAAGGACACGTTCCGCACCAGAGTGGTACGGCAACCCTGTCCTGGAAATCATGTTGTTGGACAACGGTGAACCTTCGAACTATGAAGAAGCGATGGCGGGCCCAGATTCCGACAAATGGCTAGAAGCCATGAAATCCGAGATAGAATCCATGTATGAAAACAAAGTATGGACTTTGAATGACTTGCCCGATGATCGGCGAGCCATAGAAAATAAATGGATCTTTAAGAAGAAGACAGACGCGGATGGTAATGTGACCATCTATAAAGCTCGACTTGTCGCTAAGGGTTATCGGCAAGTTCAAGGGGTTTACTTTGATGAGACTTTGTCTCCCGTAGCGAAGCTGAAGTCCGTCCGAATCATGTTAGCAATTGCCGCATACTATGATTATGAGATATGGCAAATGGACGTCAAAATGGCATTCCTTAACGGCTTTCTTAAGGAAGAACTGTATATGATGCAGCCGGAAGGTTTTGTTGATCCTAAGAATGCTAACAAAGTATGCAAGCTCCAACGCTCTATCTATGGGCTGGTGCAAGCATCTCAGAGTTGGAACATTCGCTTTGATGAGATGATCAAAGCGTTTGGGTTTATGCAGACTTATGGAGAAGCCTGCGTTTACAAGAAAGTGAGTGGGAACTCCGTAGCATTTCTCATATTATATGTGGATGACATACTATTGATGGGAAATGATATAGAATTCTTGGAAAGCATAAAGGCCTATTTGAACAAGTGTTTTTCAATGAAGGACCTTGGAGAAGCTGCATATATATTAGGCATCAAGATCTATAGAGATAGATCGAGACGCCTCATCGGTCTTTCACAAAGTACGTACCTTGACAAGATTTTGAAGAAGTTCAAAATGGATCAGTCCAAGAAGGGGTTCTTGCCTGTATTGCAAGGTGTGCGATTGAGCACAGCTCAATGCCCGACCACGGCAAAAGATATAGAAGAGATGAGTGTCATCCCCTATGCCTCAGCCATAGGGTCTATTATGTATGCCATGCTATGTACCAGACCCGATGTAAACCTTGCCGTAAGTTTGGTAGGTAGGTACCAAAGTAATCCCGGCAAGGAACACTGGACAGCGGTCAAAAACATCCTGAAGTACCTGAAAAGGACTAAGGATATGTTTCTCGTTTATGGAGGTGCCGAAGAGCTCGTCGTAAAGGGTTACGTCGACGCCAGCTTCGACACAGATCTGGATGACTCCAAGTCACAAACCGGATACGTGTATATTTTAAATGGAGGGGCAGTAAGCTGGTGCAGTTGCAAACAAAGCGTCGTGGCGGGATCTACATGTGAAGCAGAGTATATGGCAGCCTCGGAGGCAGCACAAGAAGCAGTCTGGGTGAAGGAGTTCATTACCGACCTAGGAGTCATACCCAATGCGTCGGACCCAATGACTCTCTTCTGTGACAACACTGGAGCAATTGCCCTTGCGAAGGAGCCCAGGTTTCACAGGAAGACCAGGCATATCAAGCGTCGCTTCAACTCCATTCGTGAAAGTGTTCAAAATGGAGACATAGAGATTTGTAAAGTACATACGGACCTGAATGTGGCAGATCCGTTGACTAAACCTCTCCCTAGAGCAAAACATGATCAACACCAAAAATTCCATGGTTGTGTGATTCATCACAATGTAACTAGACTATTGTCTCTAGTGCAAGTGGGAGACTGTTGGAAATATGCCCTAGAGGCAATAATAAAAGGATTATTATATTTCCTTGTTCATGATAATCGTCTATTGTTCATGCTATAATTGTATTGTTTGGAAATCATAATACATGTGTGAATACATAGACCACAATGTGTCCCTAGTAAGCCTCTAGTTGACTAGCTCGTTGATAAATAGATAGTCATGGTTTCCTGACTATGGACATGGGGATGTCATTGATAACGGGATCACATCATTAGGAGAATGATGTGATGGACAAGACCCAAACCTAAGCATAGCACAAAAGATCGTATAGTTCGTTTGTTAGAGCTTTTCTGAATGTCAAGTATCATTCCTTAGACCATGAGATTATGCAACTCCCGGATACCGTAGGAGTGCTTTGGGTGTATCAAACGTCACAACGTAACTGGGTGACTATAAAGGTGCACTACAGGTATCTCCGAAAGTGTTTGTTGGGTTGGCATGAATCGAGACTGGGATTTGTCACTCCGTGTGACGGAGAGGTATCTCTGGGCCCACTCGGTAAGACATCATCATAATGAGCTCAATGTGATCAAGGTTTTGTTCACGGGATGATGTGTTACGGGAACGAGTAAAGAGACTTGCCGGTAGCGAGATTGAACAAGGTATCGGTATACCGACGATCGAATCTCGGGCAAGTATCGTACCGATAGACAAAGGGAATTGAGTACGGGATTGATTAAGTCCTCGACATCGTGGTTCATCCGATGAGATCATCGAGGAGCATGTGGGAGCCAACATGGGTATCCAGATCCCACTGTTGGTTATTGACCGGAGATCGTCTCGGTCATGTCTGCATGTCTCCCGAACCCGTAGGGTCTACACACTTAAGGCTCGGTGACGCTAGGGTTGTAAAGATATTAGTATGCAGCAAACCGAAGGTTGTTCGGAGTCCCGGATGAGATGTCACGAGAGGTTCCGGAATGGTCCGGAGGTAAAGAATTATATATAGGAAGTGTCGTTTCGGCCATCGGGAGTGATCTGGGGGTCACCGGTATTGTACCGGGACCACCAGATGGGTCCCGGGGGTCCACCGGGTGGGGCCACCCATCCCAGAGGGCCCCGTGGGCTGAACTGGGGAGGGAACCAGCCCATAGTGGGCTGGTGCGCCCCCCTATGGGCCTCCCCCTGCGCCTAGGGTTGGAAACCCTAGGGCAGGGGGCGCCCCACATGGCTTGGGGGGCAAGCCTTCCCCCCTGGCCGCCGCCCCCCCTAGAGATGGATCTCCAGGGCCGGCGCCCCCCTATGGGGCCTATATAAAGGGGGGGAGGGAGGGCAGCCGCACCCTACAGCCTTGGCGCCTCCCTCTCCCCTGTTACACCTCTCCCTCTCCCCGTAGACGCTTGGCGAAGCCCTGCTGGAACTCTGCTGCATCCACCACCACGCCGTCGTGCTGCTGGATCTTCATCAACCTCTCCTTCCCCCTTGCTGGATCAAGAAGGAGGAGACGTCATCCCGACCGTACATGTGTTGAGCGCGGAGGTGCCGTCCGTTCGGCGCTGGTCATCGGTGATTTGGATCACGACGAGTACGACTCCATCATCCACGTTCTTCTTGAACGCTTCCGTTGCGATCTACAAGTGAGATGCTCTCCTATCCCCTCATTGCTAGAATACTCCATGGATGGATCTTGGTGATGCGTAGGAAAATTTTAATTTCTGCTACGATCCCCAACACCCACGGCCACCATAAAATGGCAAGCGGCACCGCACTTAATGCGGCATGCGATCCAATTAAAAACTCGCATCATGGCCCAGCCAGGTCCATTTACGGGCCAAGAAAGCAAGCTCTCACAAGCAATGCAAAAAATCCACCATCAGAATCCGGCACACCCAAATACAGGGGCGCCGCACACCCCCTATGCTTCACCGATGAGGTACTGGAATATGAATTGCCAGAGGGATTTAAACCCGTTAACATAGAGGCATACGATGGAACAACAGACCCTGGAGTCTGGATCGAGGATTATATCCTCCACATACATATGGCTAGAGGAGATGATCTCCATGCCATAAAATATTTAACCCTTAACCTTAAAGGGCCAGCCCGGCACTGGCTAAAAAGCCTTCCCGAAAACACAATTGGAAGTTGGGAAGAGCTCGAGGATGCTTTCCGAGCAAATTTTCAAGGGACCTATGTCCGTCCCCCGGATGCAGACGATCTCAGTCACATAACTCAGCAGCCCGGAGAATCAGCTCGGCAGTTCTGGAACATATTCCTCACTAAAAAGAATCAAATAGTGGATTGTCCGGACGCCGAAGCCCTGGCGGCTTTCAGGCATAATGTCCGAGACGAATGGCTCGCCAGACACCTCGGCCAGGAAAAGCCAAGAACAATGGTCGCACTCACAAGCCTCATGACCCGCTTTTGCGCAGGAGAGGACAACTGGTTGGCACGATGCAGCCCCATCGACCCAAGTACATCAGAAATCAGAGATGGAAACGGGAAACCGCAGCGAAATAAGGACCGTCGCCGAATCAAAGGCAAAAGTCCGAAGAGCACGGCAGTCAATGCCGGATTCAAAAGCTCACGGCAAAATCAGACAAAACCACCCCTTCAAGATAATAGGGATGATCCGTCCAGCTTAAACAGAATCATGGACAGAATATGTCAGATACACAGTACTCCTGGGAAGCCTGCCAATCACACCCACAGCGACTGTTGGGTTTTTAAGCAATCCGGAAAACTTAACGCCGAACACAAGGGGCTCGACACACCAAGTGAACAAGAGGACGAACCCCAAAGGCAGAACACCAGGAAACAAAAGAACTTCCCTCAAGAAGTCAAAACAGTGAACTCACTTCACGTGACAAAACGTGTGGCACCCATAAAGGTCCGCACATTCAAGCCTGTCCCTCAGGAGTCCTGCCACTGGTCACTAAAGCTAATCATTTTTTATCAGCTAGATTATTCCAGAAATATCAAAAACGCAGGCCGGACTGCCCTGATACTCGATCCAATAATCGACAGATTCCAGTTTACCAATGTCCTTATGGACGGCGGCAGTGGACTAAACCTGATATATCAGGATACAATCCACCGCATGGGCATAAACCCAGCAAGAATCCGCCACAGCAAAACCTCCTTTCAAGGGGTAGCACCAGGCCCGGACACCCATTGCATGGGCTTTCTCCGGCTTATAGTCATCTTTGGCTCTGCCAATAACTTTCGTCACGAAAAGCTGACCTTCCATGTAGTCCCGTTTTCAAGTCGCTATCAAGCACTAATGGTACGCGGAGCTTTCGCTCGCTTTAACGCAATACCGCATTATGCATCCCTCACGCTAAAGATGTCCGGTCCTCGAGGCATCATCTCTTTAAAGGGAACGCACTAAAATACGTCTCCTCCAAATGGAGGATTGCGCGGCCGCTTAAACAGCCGCACAATAAAGTGGCCCCGCCAACCAAAGGACTTTTTCGATATAAGTCATTCAAGGCCACGGACCAGGACTCAATGAGTTCGACACAAGCCCATTACCAACACAGGCTTAGTACGCCATACACCCCCATACCAGGGGCTGTATGCAGAATCAATAAAGCTCCACTTTATCTATTTTTTACTTTATATTTTGTTTATTATACTTTTTGTTCCGCACGACCCATTTTCAACTTAGTTCCTCTCTTTTACAGATGAACGTCGTGCGGTGCCCGTCCAGGACACGGCACAGCGGAGACACAGGCGCAGACATGCAGTAGGAACCCGTCCTAAAGGATTCTTTTTAGATTAAGACCCCGCATAAACCTTTTTTACTGTCTCTTGCTGCTATACATCCCCTGGTTTCTTTTGCTATAACCAAGGAGGAGGCTGGCGTTTTGGCCTGTGGCCACGCCATAATTCTTGCTCGTACCTGGACACTAGGGGCTTTTTTCTTTTTTTAAGGGTGTTGTTTCATACGCACCCACAAAGACCGAACACCTTAGGGAGTGTTCGGCATCGCGAGTTCTGGCACTATATGCATCAGCTCCGAATCATGTCTTTGGTCAAATGTTGGGTTGCCCGGCTCCTGAGTTCGGCTACCTTACGTTCCGCTTTATCGGCTAAGGTAGCACCAGGAGAACTACTGCGATTGTGCCCCGGTTCGGCCGGGCAAGCACCTTAGTAGAGAAAGCCGAAAACCGACCGTCATGATGTAGCGCGAGACTGGTCGCCACTCGATGACTTATAGGAATTTATCGAATTCCTCCGTTTTAACGAAGGGCCACTTCCCGGTCAGGCATGTATGCGTCCCAAATTCGGGTAAACGATGTCGCCACTAAGGGGCTACCTAAAGAGCCCCACTGTCAAGCTCCTATGGCTAAGTGAAAGTGTTAAAACATTGTAGTCCGGTTGCCTAGCCCGCTGCGCTATCACCTCCTTTGTAGGACCAAGACGTTGGGTTAAGTGTGAAAATGCGTCTTCTGCACGCACCCCCGCACTATATGCGTGGGGGCTGAAGCCAACGACTGCAATCTTTCAGAATTTATATATTAAACGGCCGCACAGGAGGTGTTCTCAATACTTGAAGGCACAAGTCTAAAATACGCCACTACATTTTATAAAAATACTGTTTTATGATTACATATGCTGTCATAACATAGCATCCTTCGAGCACTGCGTCTCTATTATGCGAGCGCCTTCGAGGACTTCCTCAAAGTAGTGCTCGGAGGGTATTCGGCTTTTATCCGAATCACGGGACGCAACAACGGTGGGCTCCATATCTGCCCAGTATGTCTTGACACGGGCAAGAGCCAGCCGAGCGCCCTCTGTGCACGCTGACCTCTTCGCAGCATCAATACGTGGCACCACGTCGAGAAATTGTTGTACCAAGCTGAAATAACTCTTCGGCTTCGATCTCCCCAGACACAGGCGATCCATGGCGTACTTCATGGCGAGTCCGGACAACCTATTAAGTTCGGCCCATTGGGCCAGGCGATCGTCCACTGCTAGTGGACGCTCTGGATTGGTGAATTGCGACCAGAAGAGCTTCTCCACTTCATGACCCTCCTTCTCTTCAAAGTACTTGGTCGCATCGGCTGCACTAGCCGCCAAATCCAGATAGGTGTCCTCTACACTCCACGCTCGGTCCAACGGGGCAAATTTCGGATCACATAATTTTCTCCGCAGCAGGAAGGGCTTTCCATCCGCAATTTGTCCGGCTTGACGTAGCTCTTCCCTTGCCGCTCTCATTATAGAGCGGGCGTCCTTGGCGTCAGCAACAGCCTTCTCTAAGCTTGTTTGCCTTGCCCGACCTTCCTCTTCAAGGAGCTTGCAATGGTCAGTCGCACTTTTTAACTTTACGGCGATACCAGCCATCTCCTCCTTGCTTTGGCAATGGGCAGCCTGTTCGGCTTTCAGCTCTTCACGGGCTTTCACGGCAGCCGCATCACTTCTTCTGGCTTGCTCCTTTGCTCGGGCGAGTTGGGCCCTAAGACCTTCTACGGCGGCCGCACCATCTGCATTAAGCATACACACGATAAGATATTGACATAAAGCTCCTCTTACTAACAATCGCCAATCATTTTAAATACCTTGAGCATCATCAAGCCGCTTGTTAACAAGCACGATGTCGGCTTCTGCCTCATCAAGTTGTCGCTTCAGTTCGGCAAATTCTCGAGTCCGGCTTGACTCCGGACAATCAGCCACCTACATATAAAGGTGTCACTTAAAGGACCTGGGATTAAGATCCTCTGCGCGCCGTACATCTTTACGACGCACAGAGTCTCAGGGGCTACTATCTACACAAGGCGCACTTTATTTATGCGCAACTAACATAAATATACGTTATTTAAAACATACCTCAAGGCCCGCCAGTAAACTCTTGACGGCCTCATGCAGTCCGCTTTCCGCGGATGAAATCTTTTCAATCACCGTGTTCATCAACGCGCGGTGCACCTCTGAGACAGAGGCTCACCCCAGCAGAATCTTTAGCTCCTCCGGCCGGACACCAGATGGTGCCGGACTCGTCCCATGGCCTTCCTCAAAGGCCGGACGTGGAGACCCTTGGGGGGCCGCTTGGTCACCTTCCGCCCCTGGTGGATCCAAAGAAATCCCCCGCGACGACACTTTAGCGTCGCCCGCCTGGCTAGGCGATGCAGAAGAAGGAGGCGTTCCACTCTCCATCATCTCCGAAAGAAGATCCCCCGAGGACGAGCTTTGCTGAGAAGGGCTGAGGTCCGAACTACAAAGTAAAGTTTCGGTTAAAACTTCTCAGATATAAATCAAGGATTTCTCTTAAAAAGAATAACTCTCCTTCTACTTACGGCTCGCTGGAGGGTTGTTCCCTTTGAGGGTTTAGTTCGGCCGAGGGGTCCCTCGGCGTCGGGCCCTCTGACAAGGATTCCTTCCCCCGCTTTGAAGCTATGGTTTCCGGGTCGTCAGAGGCGGCCCTTTTCTTCCCTTTAGGAGAGGAATTATCGATTCCCCCCTTTGGGATGGCCTCTTTCGAAGAGGCCATGGTTTCCTTGTCCGCCCCCTTATTTCCCTCCAAAGGCACCACCTCTAGCATCCTGATTAGCTCAGGATCTAGCCAGGTTTCGGGAAGGGGATCCGGACACCGGATCAGCTTCGCCTTCGCTATTCATTCCTGCTTAAAAGGAGAAGTGCTGTTAAAAAGCAAGTTAATTATGCGAATAGAAGGTCCGGGTGCAAGGTCACCTACTTGAGTGTCCGGGCGATTGCGGCTTAAACCAGCATCCTCGGTCAAATCCGGACACACTTCTTGTGATCCGAAGAACAGTTTATACATCTCCATAGGCGTCACGCCCATAAAATTCCGGAGAGCTCGCGGTACCTCTGGATTAAACTCCAACAAGCGGGGGAGGCGACGCTGGCCGGGCAGTGTCCGGCGAATCAGCATGGCTTGTGTCGCTTTGACCAGGTTGAGGTCTCCTGTCAAGAGATCCTTAATGCGGCCCTGCAACAGAGGAACGTCTTTGGGCAAGCCCCGATCTCACCCTGTGTTGATCCACGATGCCAACCGTGGTGGGGGACCCGAGCGAAAGGCCGGAGGCGCCACCCATGCGGTGCCTCGGGGAGCGGTGATGTAGAACCACTCCTGTTGCCATAAGCCGAGCTCCTCTTGAAAAGCGCCCTCGGGCCATGGAGCATCGGTATTTCTTTTTATAACAGCGCCTCCGCACTCTGCGTGGCGCCCCTCGATTATCTTCGGTTCTACTTTGAAGGTTTTGAGCCACAATCCGAAGTGAGGGGTAATACGGAGGAACGCTTCGCACACAACTACGAACGAGGAGATATGGAGGATGGACTCCGGAGCTAGGTCATGGAATTCCAGCCCGTAATAAAACATCAGCCCCCTCACAAAGGGATCCATTGGGAAGCCTAACCCCCGAAGGAAGTGAGATACGAACACGACGCTCTCACCAGGCTGAGGGCTGGGGATCACCTGTCCTTGAACAGGCAACCTGTGCGGAATCTCGCTGGTCAGGAATCTAGCTTCCCTCAACCTTGATACGTCCTCCTCCGTAACGGAGGAGGGCATCCATTGACCTTGGAGGTCGGAGCCGGACATTGTCGAAGGTCCGGTGCGCCTGGAATCTGGAAGCCTAGGGTGTTGGAACTCGAGGCGACGGGCGAGCTCGTTTTGAGAGTAAAAGAGGGGGGAACAGGGTCTTGGTCTCTTTATAAGAGGCGGAACACCAAGAGCCCTCCCTGTAACTGTCTTGGACTAGCCTTTAGTTAAGGCAGGACATGCTAACGGGCACGGTTGGGTTACCCACGTCCATATTAATGAGAATCCCGTTAAAAGGGGCACACGATCTCTGCTTTGACAAGACGTGCCAAGGAAACCGCCTCGCTAAACACGCTAAGGTGGAATGATGAAAATAATCTATACAGAAGGCTTGGTCGCAGTGTTATGGCGCACTGCGGAATACGTCAGCAGATCTGATTTGTGTTAATATTATTCTCTAAATGGCAGTATGTGGAAACTTGTTTTGCAGAGCCGGACACTATACTTGGTGTTTATAATCTTTTTGAAGAACTTGGAGGAGGAACCCGCCTTGCAATGCCGAAGACAATTTGCGCGCCGGACTCGTCGTCATTGAAGTCTGGTTCAGGGGCTACTGAGGAAGTCCTGGATTAGGGGGTGTTCGGATAGCCGGACTATACCTTCAGCCGGACTCCAGGACTATGAAGATAAAAGATTGAAGACTTCGACCGTGTCCGGAAGGATCTTTTCTTGGCGTGGAAGGCAAGCTAGGCGTGCGGATATTCGAGATCTCCTACCATTGTAACCGACTCTGTGTAACCCTAACCCTATCCGGTGTCTATATAAACCGGAGGGTTGTAGTCCGTAGGACAGAACCATCATTATACACAATCATACCATAGGCTAGCTTCTAGGGTTTAGCCCCCTTGATCTCGTGGTAGATCTACTCTTATACTACCCATATCATCAATATTAATCTAGCAGGAGTAGGGTTTTACCTCCATCGAGAGGGCCCGAACCTGGGTAAAATAAAGTGTCCCTTGTCTCCTGTTACCATCCGACCTTGACGCACAGTTCGGGACCCCCTACCCGAGATCCGCCGGTTTTGACACCGACAGGCACCCTCACCGACCAATTCTTCTTCGGCTGGCTCGGCGACAGGCTCGCCGAAGGAGCGTCTACGGCATGACGCTCATGCTCATGTCTGTATGCTCCTTCACATCTGACTTCTCGTTTGGACAGTGGCGGAGCTAGGCGGATTATAATGGGGGTCCAATGACAAAATACGAGTGTTTGGAGAGGCCAAAAAGCTAAAAAAGGTTTTCATCCAAGTCCTCCTATTTTTTGTCCTTCACAAATTGGTTCAAAGCTGGGGGGGAGGGGGGGCACAGCCCCAGCACAACACATAGCTCCACCAGTGTGTTCGGACACACCAAGGCCAGCGTCATGGCCACCCTCTGCTTCTCCCGTTTTTGGCTCGGC
Organism: Aegilops umbellulata; assembly: GCA_032464435.1. Classification (NCBI taxonomy): domain Eukaryota; kingdom Viridiplantae; phylum Streptophyta; class Magnoliopsida; order Poales; family Poaceae; genus Aegilops; species Aegilops umbellulata. Next base: position 63,002,013 of record CP136054.1, on the reverse strand, counting down.
GCATCGACGGCGACTACCCTTGTCCGCCACCATTGTCGCCATGTTCGTGATGCAGGGCTTCGACATCCTCGCCGGCGGCATCATCATGCTTGTCCTATCCATGATTTTCCGTAACGCGTTGTCCAAGGTTCTTCAATCGGAGATCAAGGCAGAGCGAGAAGGTCGATGAGATCATGGCCAGAGGTGAGGACTATGGCCTCTTTTCGTCGCGGTTCGCCAAGCGCCAAGGCCTCCACCTCCTCCGCATGGCGACGGCGTGGTTCCTGGTCGACGGCGCGTACTACAGCCAAAACCTATTCCAGAAGGACATCATCGGCTGGATCCCCAAGGTACGCCCCATGAACGCGCTCCAGGAGGTGTTCCGCATCTCCCGCGCACAGACGTCATCAGAAGTGCAGGAGCAGGTGCCACGCTTCCATCAGATTTCCCACCCAAATTCATTTATGTCCCGACTGTCTAATTCCGTCATTTGATCCCCACGGGTGGCGCTGGTGCACTCGCAGTTGAAGAGGGCGGCGGCGAGGGCAGACGTGCAGCGCGCAAGGGACCTGGCCTGGGCGCTCAGCGACAACAAGCTGAACCGCGTGTCGTGTGCACGCGCATCCGGCGCCGATGCGTGAATAAACCAGATGCTCCAGGTAAGAAATAGTCTTCTCCAGATTCACATTTCTCTAGCACAAACTCCATGCCTGATATGTCCAGAACAAACCTCACAAAAATAGATTTCTGACGTCGTTGCGTATAGCCATAAGAAGACAAACAAATAGTGACAATAGCAGCACGACATGGATCAAAACGAGTACTACAACACATATTAACTGTTAAAGTTTGCATGTTCAAGAATAAATAGCATAAAACTACTACTTTACAGGCTAGGGTTCCAAAAAACTACCGGTTTTTAATTTTCGCTGATAACTACCAAATCAGGGGTTCACTGTTTCAAAAAATCCTAATCATGGAGCGCTTTGAAATAATCATGATTATGACAGTTGGGACCCGCACGTAAAAGAACCGTTTGTTTGACCGTCTGTTTGACTGTTATCTTACAGGTAGGGCCCACATGTCTGTATCTATGTAAGTTTTTTTAAAAGAATCAGGTCCCTGTAATTTTTTTAAAAAAGCAATCGGGTCCCTGATGTTTTCCAGGAAAAAGCAATCGGGTCCCTGATAGTTTTAGAAAAAGCAATCAGGAGCGGCACCGGCAGCTCGCCGGCGGCCAGATCGCCGGCCAAGCGAAAGGCGTCGGCTCGGCCGCCGCGTTCCTCGCCGCGAAGGGGATTTCTCTAGTCTGACGACGGGCTAGGTGGAGGAGCTCCTGGCCATGGCGTGCGGCTGGTAGCGGCCCGAGCCCCTGGCCATGCCGCGGCTGGTGGTGGCCCGAGCCCTTGGCCATGGCGCGGCTGGCGGCGCGGCCTTCCTCCTCGGCGCGCTCCTGGCCATGGCGCGCAGCTGGTGGCGGCTCGAACCCCTAGCCATGACGCGGCTGGTGGCGGCCCGAGCCCCCTGGCGATGGCGCGGCTGGCAGCGGCCCTTCCTCCTCGGCGCGCTCCTGGCCATGGCACGCGGCTGGTGGCGGCTTGAGCCCCTGGCCATGGCGCGCGTGGCGGCGACCCTTGCTTCTCGGTGTGCTCCTGTCCATGGCGCGGCCCGTGCTCCTGCGCTGCGGCTGCTCCTCCTCACGGCGTTCCTTTCCGCGGTCCAGCTTGTCTTGCGCGCGACGGACGGTGGAGGTGGCCGTCGGTGGGTGGTGGTTGCCGGGAGGGGGGAGAGGAAGAAGAAAGAGACAGGAAGAGAGAAGAGAAGAGAAGGGGAAGAAGAGGCAACTTACACGTGGGTCCCACATATAACTTAACGGTCAAACAAACGGATTGTTTAGGAGTGGACCCGACCTGTCATAAAACGGTTTAAATCGCTAGCAACGAATATTCAGGGTTTTTTGAAACAGCCAACCCCTGATTTGGTAGTTATCAGTGAAAAATTAAAACCGGTAGTTTTATGGAACCTTAGCCTGTAAAGTAGTAGTTTTATGCTATTTACTCCATGTTCAACTTGTAGAACAAACTCTACTGCCGTAATCAGCGGCGATGAACAACTGAATTGAAAGGCTAGAAATCAAGCACAGAAGAACGAGCTTATGCTGCCATATTTTTTCATGGTGCTCGATATTGGTGCAAAGATGCATAAAGAAATACAATACTGAACAGCAAACATGCATGCTTTTCACTGATATCCGATAAATGTGCCCCTCTTCGGCCGTTAGTTTATAGTGTGCCTTTGTTAGTTCACTACTACCACTTCATATAAGGGTAAACTAGACTGTCTTGGACAATAGCGGGAGAGAACCCCCTATAACCTTGTGGTTCACCAACAGTATAGATGGTTTCAAGCGCCGTCTTGGGGTTATAATAGCCTAATGACCTTCCCGTGTTGAGCAAAATCCGTCCATCAATTGGGTCGGCAAGCATCAATGTGGCCTCCCTCGATGAGTATTGCGGTGAGAACTTATCAAGTTTGATACGAGAGTCCACGTATCAAGCCCCGTCCATGTCCTTCATCCTCCATACGTCAATGGCATTCATGTCGTCGTCCCACCATGCCATGGAGATAGCACCTTTCAGCTCGAGGATGAACGTACAACCGCTGCCATGGCTGCTCCATGAAGGACCCTGCATGACCTCGAACTCTCTATCTATGACGTCGAACGCGATGAGTTCGCACACCTTGGATTCTGGCCCAAGCATAGGCTCGACCACCCAATAGATCTTGCCATCCACGTAGGCCGGCGGCACGTCAACTGCCACCGGCCTTGGCGGAGAATCATACGAACACCAGAAATTGTCTCTTTGCAAACTACGCACGTCACACCTCAGTTTATACTCTCGTGTTCCCGTGTTCTTCTGCTCGTACGCAAGTGACACCATGACATGGTCCTCCACCTCGGAGTCGAACCCCAGCGCGACAGATCTGTCAAAAAAGACTGCATCTCTCTCAAAATCTCTTATTCTATCACTAATGCCCAAGGCAGGATTGTATATGTAGTCACCATAGCTCCACCTCCCTAAGTTTAGGCCATGGCATGGCTGAGAAAATTGGACAGGAATATCGTGTGGTATGTCATTGTCATAGAAGAGATGGTTGTTGATGTGATCATGCAGGTCACTGAATGAACCCACCAAGGGGTCTATGGCAAACTTGATCTGTTGGCGTGTTGCGTGGACGGCGGCATGCGATCGCATGAAACAATTGGTGGTGATCATGGCGCGCCATTCCCTACTGTAAGTGCATCTAGTGCCCCTTAGTGATTTTGATGTATTGAAGACTTATAGGTTAAATATCTAATGCGTTTATGAGTGTACACAGATCCATAAGTCTATGAGGAGTTTGATATTTACAGAGAAAGTTGACCCCTAAAAATGAAGTTCTTCGACTGAAGACTTTGATATACTGAAGACTTTCTGAAGATTTTGAAAGTGAAGAAATTGGTGTGACCTTGAAGACTTGGTATTCATTCGAGGAACATGAAGCGTGAAGACTTTTGTTTTCGTAGTTTCATTTTCTCTTTCTTGAGTCATAGGAAACACCGTACTGTTAAAGGGGGTCGAGGAAATACTAAGGAGAAAATTTCCATGTGATGCTCAACTCAAATCCTACACCTACCAATCCCTTCGAGTGAAGCCATTGGAAATCTCATACAGTTCAGTCAATTTCTTCAGTGACAGAGACGCAGTTCTTCTGGTCACTGAGGACTTTGCTCTGACTGAGGAGTTAGGAATTCGCCAGTGCGAATTGCCTACACAGTGAGGAACATGATAGCCCTGAGGAATTTGTACCTCAAATTTCCGACCGTTGCTGTGCTGCGCGCCAGCTGTCCTAAAATATCTTGTCCACCTAACGGTCATATCATTGAAGGGCATTTATGTCTTATCATGTCGGGCTGCTCCCTAGGCTATAAATAGCTACCCCCTACAACCACTAGCTGGTTGGCTGCTCCGCGAGAACTTGACACTTGTCATTTGAGAGCAACCCATCCTCCGAGGACTTTGAGCGAAAATCATCAAGTGAGGAAAATCCAAACCCCAAACCCAAAACACCTACAAACCCAAAGTGATTGAGCATCACTGAAGAGATTGATCATGCGTGGATCCGACGCTTGTTACCTTTGAAGACTGTGCTTCTTCCAGACGGTTAGGCGTCAAGGTCTAGAGCATCCAAGAGGAATTGTGGATCGCCGAGTGACCAAGTCTGTGAAGGTTTGGAAGTCACCTGAAGACTCACCACGAGTGATTGGGCGAGGACTGTGTGTTCTTAGCTCAAGGAGAATACGGCGAGGACTGTGTGTCCGGGACTGGGTGTCCTCGAGTTTAAATACTCAGCCGCTTCAACCAGATGTACAACTGAGACAGCAGTTGGAACTGGTCTACCAAATCATTGTCTTCACCAAGCTTACTGGTTCTATTTTCTCAACTCTTCCATTTCCTCAGTCGTGTGCTGTTTGTTTATCATATCTGTGTTTGAAGACTTTGACTGAAGACTTTCTCAATTTTTTCAGTTCAATTTCTTCAGTCTGTTTGTCTTCATGTTGTGTTATCCTGTGTTTACGCTTTCTGTACTCTGTGTTTGTCTTCATTTCATCATGATGACTATGCTTGAATTCTATTATGTTTTCATCTGAGTACTTATTCCGCTGCTAGTAGTTCTTCGCTAAGGAATTTTCTCACTAGCAAATTCCTCAGTGAAGAATTTCATAAAAATCGCCTATTCACCCCCCCTCTAGTCGATATAACGCACTTTCACCTGCACACGAGGCTGAGCTTTGAGACGGACCATGCTGGCAACCACTTGAGGACGTCGTACCAAGCTTCTGTCACTGGTGAAGAGAAGACCATCTCCTCAATGTCGCGGCCCACGGGCACAAGACTCTCCTCGAACAGGCCAAGTGCCGTGAAATCATACGGGAAATTATATGTGTCAATGAAACTGCCGGCGATGGCCTCGTCAGGCCGGAAAAGAATCTCTGGTATGCCTCCACCATTCTGGTCTACGGTGAACACCTTGCAAGTACCCGTGCCGAACATGATCTTCTTGTCTGATCCATTGGAAGCATTAGACAAACCGAGAGGAGCTATCCAGCTCGATTGCAGCTGCCTCCGCTCTGGCTCCGGCCAAGCCGCCGGATCGATACAACAAAGCTGCTCCCACCGTTGTGCCTCGTAATCACGCAGTAGCCATACATGGCACAGGCCGTCGCCGTCGCCGCTGCACGCATCGAAGACGCATAGGCAACCGTCGAGCTCCGTCGTCTTGAGAGTGAGAGGATCCTGCCCCAGAGGATATGGGGGCAGTGGCATTGAACCGAAGGTCTCGTCCCTGACGTTGAAAGTGAGGATGCCACCATCGTAGCGGCAGAGGAAGTGCAGGTGGCCATTCAAGAACACGGCCGGGTTCGTCTCCTTCACAACGCACATCAGAACCTTGGAGGTGGCCGGCCGCCAGTATGCCGGCTTGTCACCGCCGAGAACGAAGACGTCGCAGCACGGAGCATCCATGGAATTCTCCTTGCTGAAGATCCGGACTGCCATGTACTGATGGCCCTCCGAGCAGTAACCAAGGCCGTAAACTACATCCCTGTACCTCGGGATTGGATACCGGGAATTCTTCTTGGATGGCACTCGAGTGTCGGGGAGAGGAAGCACCGCGCCGGTGGAAGGGTTGCAGACGTAGTAGCCGCCACTGCGGACGCAACGGAGGAGGACGAGGCCACGGTCCTTGTGAGGGGAGCGGGGCGCACAAAGTCGTTGTCCATCAGCTTCGTGACCGCCGCGCCAGGCTGCCAAGCGTAAAAGTGGTACTCATCCGACAGCTCGTCGGTGGGGCTGAAGAAGAGCTTTGGCCGGCCGGCGGCTGACTGGTAGTTGGCCCGCCGGAGGTGGAGCTCGACGAAGGCCGCCGATGAGAGCGTGACGTGCCAGGAACATGAGACGCACCGGAAGCGGCCGACGGACTTGGCCGCAGGCAGGCGAGGATCTCCGTGACGACGTCGTCCGGCAGCGACGACGACCATGGTGGCGAGGCATCATCGTCGTGCTGGTTCTCCTGCTCGTGCGGCGCCATCGATCGTTGTGCTCAGTTATTTTGTGCTCGCTTCCGATGATACCCCAATCGATCTCTTGCGTGGCTAGCTGGCCTTGATGGCTCCATCTTATTGAAAATGGCAAGAAATCCATGCTCGCTACGTGAAGCAACAAACGTGCTGTGTACGTAGACGTACGTCGCAAGTTGAAATCCAGGGCCGTCTCCAGAAATTTGAGACCCCTGTGCGAATTATAAAACGGGGCCCTAAAATTGAAAAATTACGTGTGTTGTAGCTTCATAAATGGCGAAGGATAACCACTCATAAAAATAGTGGTGGACAAGAAATGTTTTTTAGTGTAGCAAAATTTATAGCATCGATTTTTTAAAAATATGCTCACAAAAAAGGTAACATAAGACGTAATCAACATAAGTAACTATTTTGAGCATATTTTTATGAGTGGTCCCTGATCGCACTGCGATATCGCCAGTGCATTCTGACGACGCATGTCCGTCTATTCCGCACGCCGCCTTGCCATCCTCTCCGCCCAGAAGGCTTTGTCATTGGAGACGTCCTCCGGGTGGCGCTGGCGCCACTTCGCCATGGCTCGCTCGTCCGCCTTAGCGATGAGGAGGCGGGTTGCCGCCGATGGTGTTCCTGACGGTAGGCGTCAGTTATTAGCCGCGGCGGAGGGCCGATGGCCTGCGCCTGCTCGCACGTCAAGACGTCCTGGAAGTTCATCTGTGGGCGGGGCCTCAGATATGCCACGCCTCCGCGTCGTACGCGCGGGCGGCCTGGTGCGCGGTCTCGAACGTGCCAAGGCTGAGCCGGACGTCGCCGGACCGAATCTCAGCGTAGAAGGCGCCAGAGGGGCGCTCGCGGACGCTGCGATAGCCCGAAGATCCCGGCGGCGCGGCGGCATGGTGGCGCGATGGTGGCGCGTCGGTGGCGGGGCGAGGAAGCGGCAGAGGAAGCAGGGAGAGAGCACGTGGCAATGTGGATAGCGATGGGAGGCCGCGTGGAGGATGCATCAATTTATAGGCGCGCCGAAAACGGTGCGCCAAATCTAGCGCGCTACCTACCGCTTTTTCCTGCGCGCGCTCAATCGTTTCCCGCACGCCCGAGTTTCCCGCCTCCGCTGGAGCACACGAAAACGTCCCACGTGAGCTAAAATCGTAGTTTACCGCGCGTGCGGTTTTTGCCGCCGCTGTTGGAGGTGCTCTTACGTAGAGATTGCTACGAAACTCTAGGTAGGTGCTAATGTGCCAAAACTGAAGCCCAAATTTGATATCAATGTGCTAATGGGCCAAAACTAAAACCCAACTTGTGTTATATATACTTTTCAATGTCAAATTTGTAATTTTTGTGTCTTAAGCAATGTTTCAAATTTTGATTTAAATTTCTGTGAACATACATTGATATTTTGTCAATACATTTAACTATTTTTAATTTTTTTTCAAAAAATTTGAATGTGCAATGAGAGACGCATCGGTAGTACCAATTGCCCCGATACATCCCATACATTTCCAGGAGCCGGCCGGGTTTAGCGTCTTTTCTTTTTTGCAAATCCAGCGCGCCATAGCACGCACGCTGCATAACGCTCGCGTGGGCAACGCCTCGCGCCTCCCACACTCGCTCTAGGGCCTGTAGCCTAGCGTGCGAATTTTTTGCCCTTTTTATTTTCCTTTTTCCAAAAAATTCGTTGTCTCTTTCAGCTTAGGTTTTCCTTCTGATTTTATTTCAGTTTTGATATATGTTGAACATTTTGCAAATACACATTGAATACTTTTTCATATACGATGAACATTTTTTTGCATGGTAATACGTGTCTCATTTATATCATAGTATCATAGTACAAGCCATGTACACACCGATCTGACAAAACTGAACAAATAGCAGAATCCTAGCCTTTGCACAAAGGAACATCAACCAAGAAGTAATATTACAAATAAAATCGAAGAAACCTCTGAGCTTGATACCAATGCCCGTCATCTGCCTCTGGCACCATCACCGCAGCCATCAAAGGAAAAAATGATAGATCACCTTCACACCCGAGCTCGACGCGACTCCATCGCTGATTTGCAGCTTTGCGGACATCCAAGGTGGCTCGCCAAAGGCGAAACCGTTACTGTTGAACGAATCAGACCGGTGCAACACCGCGTACACGTCATCGAACTTCAGATTTGGCACACCCACATGACTAAGGAGTCGGAGGAGGAAACTGTACATGTCGTCCACATACCTCGAACCCAACGTACGATCCACCATCTTTCATATGTCACCGATGCATACCACAATCTGTATCCGCTCCCAGACTACCTCCCAAGCTCCGCGTCGTCGCTGGAGCAGATGTCGTCGCAACGGCGGAGCCCAAGGGCACAGGTCCACCACAAGGATGCCACCGCCGCTGCAGCACCCTTGCTTGAACAGACTGGATTCCAGACCCATCTCCCACCATAGGACACATCGCCTCATCGAAGCTATTTTATTCAGCGCCGCCATTGTCGCCCTAAGCCAAGACGATCAACAACCAAAAAACTAAGCTATTTTAGCCTAAAACTATCCACACGCATGAATCCGGCGACCCACTTACCACTAACGACTGAGGTCGTCGGCGAAGGGGACCCGCCGGAGGACGACACTGGAAGAAGGGCTCTCCTGGCGGCGCTAGGGTTCCAGTCGCCCTAGACAAGAGGAAAAGACTACTGGAGTTGCGTTGAACATTATTTTCAAATACACACCATACAAATTCTTAATATGCGGTGAACATTTTTCCAAATACACATACAAATATGTAATATTTGATGAATTGATGTTTTCCTATATATACGAGGAGCTTTTTATAATATATACGGTGAACCTTTTACCAATACACACTGTACAATTCTAAAATGCACACCGAATAGTTCTAAAATTAATTAAAACCATGGAAGAGAAAAATAAAAAATTGTCAAAATCTCAAAAAAAAAATGTTCACGTGTTGAGAAATGTCTCTGGATTTAAAAAATCATGAATTTGAAAATTGTTCATGAATTCGAAACATGTTAGCGGTGCATCATCCAGTTTAAATTGGAACATGTTAGCGGACTTAGGCGGGCATCCATGTTCAGGTTTCAGAGGGAGAAGACTCATCGCTTGCTGGTAAGGACGGGGTCTGTGGTCGTCCGTCTCTGCTTTGCCGGCCGATAAGATCACTGTGATTGACCAGCCAGCTGGGTACTCATCACCTTGCTCTGTTGAATCTGCTTGAGGCTGTCGTTGGTGCTCCGCAAGGTCTGCAGGCGGGCTATGAAGTCCTCGATTTGTTGTTGAGGAGAACAATATCACTTACTGATCAAGACCGTAGAATAAATCAAGATTATTTTGAAATAAAACGAACAACAAACTTCATGCATCTATGTGAACGAAATTATAATCAGTAGGAAACATATTTATATTTGACAGAAGCCTCAGACCCGATTGAAATCACAACCGGTACAATTTTATAAATTTGGTCTTCACAACTATAAAAAGGAAGAAGAATAACTGTACACCGTCATTTCAAATCCAAGACAATATTATCAAGGTTAAGAAAAATTGAATCACAACATAGTCCACTGCAATGAATTCTCAAAATATCTTGGAATTACTCTGCTTCGTGTTATTTAGTATGTGAAAGTGCAACTATCCCTAGTTGGTTTTGGTAATTCATAACAACATATAGCTCATTGAGCTAATGCTATTCCAAGACAATTATTTCAGGAAAGCTCAATGGCATGGCATGGATGGTGAAAGTGGAACCCTCAAAATTCTAAGGAGAAAGGATTGGCTCAAACTCAAAAGCTCAAGACTCTTCATTTTACATTTTAGTGATCCAAGATCACATTGAGTCCATAGGAAAAGCTAATACTATCAAGGAGGGATGATGTGTTGCTTAACGAGCCTTTTGCTTCATGTGCTTAATGATATGCTCCAAAATCCTCAGCTACTTTCCCATATCCACAAATGACCTAAACCTAAGCCAAACTCGGTCCTACCGATTCTTTCTATCCGGCGCCACCGAGTTTCACTTGCCATAAGCCACTGCCAAACCCTAGCAATTCGGTTCTACCGATAGGGATCTCGGTCTCATCGAGATGGGATTGCAATCTCTCTGTTTCCTTTTCGTAACTTTTCGGTCTCACCGAAAGAGCGGATCGGTCCCACCGAGATTGCAATGTAAACTATCTGTTTCCCTTTTGTAACTTTTCGGTCTCACCGAAAGACCAAATCGGTCCCACCGAGTTTACCTGAGCAACTCTCTGGTTAGCTTATTACCAAATCGGTCTCACCGAGTTTGTGTAATCGGTCTCACCGAGATTACGTTATGCCCTAACCCTAACCATATCGGTCCTACCGAGTTGCATGTCAGTCCCACCGAAAATCTCTAACGGTCACTAGGTTTACTATTTCGGTCCGACCGAGTTTGTTGATTCGGTCCCACCGAGATTGGTAAATTGTGTGTAACGGTTGGATTTGTTGGGTAACGTAGTAATTTCAAAAAAATTCCTACGCACAAGCAAGATCATGGTGATGCATAGCAACGAGAGGGGAGAGTGTTGTCTACGTACCCTCATAGACCGAAGTGGAAGCATTGACACAACGTAGAGGAAGTAGTCGTACGTCTTCCCGGTCCAACCGATCCAAGCACCGTTACTCCGGCACCTCCGAGTTCTTGGCACACGTACAGCTCGATGACGCTCCCCGGGCTCCGATCCAGCAAAGCTTCGGGGAGGAGTTCCGTCAACACGACGGCGTGGTGACGATCTTGATGTTCAACCATCGCAGGGCTTCGCCTAAGCACCGCTACAATATGACCGAGGTGTAATATCATGGAGGGGGGCACCGCACACGGCTAAGGAACGATCACGAAGATCAACTTGTGTGTCCTAGGGTGCCCCCCTGCCCCCGTATATAAAGGAGCAAGGGGGAGGCCGGCCGGCCCTATGGGGCGCGCCAAAGGGAGGGGGGAGTCCTCCTCCTAGTGGGAGTAGGACTCCCCTTTCCTAGTCCAACTAGGAAGAGAGAGGGGGAAGGAAAGAGAGGGAGAGGGAGAGGGAAAGGGGGGCCGCGCACCCCCTCCTAGTCCTATTCGGACTCCCCATGAGGGGGGGGGGGGGCGCCACCTCCTGGGCTGCTGCCCTCTCTCTCCCTTCAGGCCCAATAAGGCCCATTACTTCCCCGGGGGGTTCCGGTAACCCCTCCGGCACTCCGGTTTTATCCGAAATTACCCGGAACAATTCCGGTGTCCGAATATAGCCGTCCAATATATCGATCTTTATGTCTCGACCATTTCGAGACTCCTCATTGTGTCCGTGATCACATCCGGGACTTCGAACAACCTTCGGTACATCAAAATGCATAAACTCGTAATAACTGTCATCGTAACGTTAAGCGTGCGGACCCTACGGTTCGAGAACAATGTAGACATGACCGAGACACGTCTCCGGTCAATAACCAATAGCGGGACCTGGATGCCCATATTGGCTCCTACATATTCTACGAAGATCTTTATCGGTCAGACCGCATAACAACATACGTTGCTCCCTTTGTCATCGGTATGTTACTTGCCCGAGATTCGGTCGTCGGTATCCAATACCTAGTTCAATCTCGTTACCGGCAAGTCTCTTTACTCGTTCCGTAATACATCATCTCACAACTAACATATTAGTTGCAATGCTTGCAAGGCTTTATGTGATGTGCATTACCAAGAGGGCCCAGAGATACCTCTCCGACATTCGGAGTGACAAATCCTAATCTCGAAATACGCCAACCCAACATGTACCTTTGGAGACACCTGTAGAGCTCCTTTATAATCACCCAATTACGTTGTGACGTTTGGTAGCACACAAAGTGTTCCTCCGGTAAACGGGAGTTGCATAATCTCATAGTCATAGGAACATGTATAAGTCATGAAGAAAGCAACAGCAACATACTAAACGATCGGGTGCTAAGCTAACGAATGGGTCATGTCAATCACATCATTCTCTTAATGATGTGATCCCGTTGATCAAATGACAACTCATGTCTATGGCTAGGAAACTTAACCATCTTTGATCAACGAGCTAGTCAAGTAGAGGCATACTAGTGACACTCTGTTTGTCTATGTATTCACACATGTATTATGTTTCCGGTTAATACAATTCTAGTATGAATAATAAACATTTATCATGAAATAAGGAAATAAATAATAACTTTATTATTGACTCTAGGGCATATTTCCTTCAGTCTCCCACTTGCACTAGAGTCAATAATCTAGTTCACATCGCCATGTGATTTAACAGCAATAGTTCACATCACCATGTGATTAACACCCATAGTTCACATCATCATGTGACCAACACCCAAAGGGTTTACTAGATTCAGTAATCTAGTTCACATCGCTATGTGATTAACACCCAAAGTGTACTAAGGTGTGATCATGTTTTGCTTGTGAGAGAATCTTAGTCAACGGGTCTTTCACATTCAGATCCGTTATGTATTTTGCAATTTTCTATGTCTACAATGCTCTGCATGGAGCTACTCTAGCTAATTGCTCCCACTTTCAATACGTATCTAGATCGAGACTTAGAGTCATCCAGATCAGTGTCAAAACTTGCATCGACGTAACCCTTTACGGCGAACCTTTTTGTCACCTCCATAATCGAGAAACATATCCTTATTTCACTAAGGAAAATTTTGACCGCTGTCCAGTGATCTACTCCTAGATCACTATTATACTCCCTTGCCAAAATCAGTGTAGGGTATACAATAGATCTGGTACACAGCATGGAATACTTTATAGAACCTATGGCCAAGGCATATGGAATGACTTTCATTCTCTTTCTATCTTCTGTCGTCGTCGGGTTTTGAGTCTTACTCAATTTCACACCTTGTAACACAGGCAAGAACTCTTTCTTTGACTGTTCCATTTTGAACTACTTCAAAATCTTGTCAAGGTATGTACTCATTGAAAAAACTTATCAAGCGTCTTGATCTATCTCTATAGATCTTGATGCTCAATATGTAAGCAGCTTCACCGAAGTCTTTGTTTGAAAAACTCCTTTCAAACACTCCTTTATGCTTTACAGAATAATTCTACACTATTTCTGATCAACAATATGTCATTCACATATACTTATCAGAAATATTGTAGTGCTTCCACTCACTTTCTTGTAAATACAGGCTTCACCGCAAGTCTGTATAAAACTATATGCTTTGATCAACTTATCAAAGCGTGTATTCCAACTCCGAGATGCTTGCACCAGTCCATAGATGGATCGCTGGAGCTTGCATATTTTGTTAGCACCTTTAGGATTGACAAAACCTTCTGGTTGCATCATATACAACTCTTCTTTAATAAATCCATTAAAGAAAGTAGTTTTGTTTATCCATTTGCCAGATTTCATAAAATGCGGCAATTGCTAACATGATTCGGATAGACTTTAAGTATCGATACGAGTGAGAAAATCTCATCGTAGTCAATACCTTGAACTTATCGAAAACCTTTTGCGACAATTCTAGCTTTGTAGATAGTAACACTACTATCAACGTCTGTCTTCCTCTTGAAGATCCATTTATTTTCTATGGCTTGCCGGTCATCGGGCAAGTCAACCAAAGTCCACACTTTGTTCTCATACATGGATCCCATCTCAGATTTCATGGCCTCAAACCATTTCACGGAATCTGGGCTCATCATCGCTTCCTCATAGTTCGTAGGTTCGTCATGGTCAAGTAACATGACCTCCAGAATAGGATTATCGTACCACTCTGGTGCGGATCTCACTCTAGTTGACCTACGAGGTTCGGTAGTAACTTGATCCGAAGTTACATGATCATCAGCATTATCTTCCTCACTAATTGGTGTAGTAGTCACAAGAACAGATTTCTGTGATGAACTACTTTCCAATAAAGGAGATGGTACAATTACCTTATCAAGTTTTCTACTTTCCTCCCACTCACTTCTTTCGAGAGAAACTCCTTCTCTGGAAAGGATCCATTCTCAGCAACGAATATCTTGCCTTCGGATCTGTGATAGAAGGTGTACCCAACTGTCTCCTTTGGGTATCCTATGAAGACACATTTCTCCGATTTGGATTTGAGCTTATCAGGATGAAACCTTTTCATATAAGCATCGCAACCCCAAACTTTAAAAAATGACAACTTTGGTTTCTTGCCAAACCACAGTTCATATTGTGTCGTCTCAACGGATTTAGATGGTGCCCCTTTTTTAATGTGAATGCAGCTGTCTCTAATGCATGATCCCAAAATGATATTGGTAAATCGGTAAGAAACATCATAGATTGTACTATATCCAATAAAGTATAGTTATGACGTTCGGACACACCATTATGCTGTGGTGTTCCAGGTGGCATGAGTTTGTGAAACTATTCCACATTGTTTTAATTGAAGGCCAAACTCGTAACTCAAATATTCTCTTCCATGATCAGATCGTAGAAACTTTATTTTCTTGTTACGATGATTTTCCACTTCACTCTGAAATTCTTTGAACTTTTCAAATGTTTCAGACTTATGTTTCATCAAGTAGATATACCCATATCTGCTCAAATCATCTGTGAAGTTCTGAAAATAACGATACTTGCCACGAGCCTTAATACTCATCAGACCGCATACATCAGTATTATTTCCAGTAAGTTTGTTGCTCACTCCATTGTTTCGGAGAACGGAGTCTTAGTCATCTTGCCCATGAGGCATGGTTCGCAAGCATCAAGTGATTCACAATCAAGTGATTCCAAAATTCCATCAGCATGGAGTTTCTTCATGCGCTTTACACCAATATGACCTAAACGACAGTGCCACCAATAAGTTGCACTATCATTATTAACTTTGCATCTTTTGGCTTCGATATTATGAATATGTGTATCACTACGATCAAGATCCAACAAACCATTTCGTTGGTGTGTATAACCATAGAAGGTTTTATTCATGTAAACAGAACGACAATTGTTCTCTAACTAAATGAATAACCGTATTGCAATAAACATGATCAAATCTGCTCAACGCAAACACCAAATAGCACTTATTTAGGTTCAACACTAATCCCGAAAGTATAGGGAGTGTGCGATGATGATCATATCAATCTTGGAACTACTTCCAACACACATCGTCACCTCACCCTTAACCAGTCTCTGTTCATTCTGCAACTCCCGATTCAAGTTACTAATCTTTAGCAACTGAACTAGTATCAAATACTGAGGGGTTGCTATAAACACTAGTAAAGTACACATCAATAATCATGTATATCAAATATACTTATGTTCACTTTGCCATCCTTCTTATCCGCCAATCACTTGGGGTAGTTCCGCTTCCGTGACCAGTCCCTTTGTAGTAGAAGCACTTAGTCTCAGGCTTAGGACCAGACTTGGGCTTATTCACTTGAGCAGCAACTTGCTTGCTGTTCTTCTTGAAGTTCCCCTTATTCCCTTTGCCCTTTTCTTGAAACTAGTGGTCTTGTCTACCATCAACACTTGATGTTTTTCTCGATTTCTACCTTCATCAATTTCAGCATTACGAAGAGCTTGGGAATCGTTTCCGTTATCCCTTGCATATCATAGTTCATCACGAAGTTCTACTAACTTGGTGATGGTGACTAGAGAATTCTGTCAATCACTATTTTATCTGGAAGATTAACTCCCACTTGATTCAAGCGATTGTAGTACCCAGACAATCTGAGAACATGCTCACTAGTTGAGCGATTCTCCTCCATCTTTTAGCTATAGAACTTGTTGGAGACTTCATATCTCTGAACTCGGGTATTTTCTTGAAATATTAACTTCAACTCCTGGAACATCTCATATGGTCCATGACTTTCAAAACGTCTTTGAAGTCCCGATTCTAAGCCGTTAAGCATGGTGCACTAAACTATCAAGTAGTCATCATATTGAGCTAGCCAAACATTCATAACGTCTGCATCAACTCCTGCAATAGGTCTGTCACCTAGCGGTGCATCAAGGACATAATTCTTCTGTGCAGCAATGAGGATAAACCTCAGATCACGGATCCAATCCGCATCATTGCTACTAACATCTTTCAACACAATTTTCTCTAGGAACATATCAAAATAAACATATGAAAGCAACAACGCGAGCTATTGATCTACAACATAGATATGCTAATACTACCAGGACTGAGTTCATGATAAATTAAAGTTCAATTAATCATATTACTTAAGAACTACCACTTAGATAGACATCCCTCTAATCTTCTAAGTGATCACGTGATCCATATCAACTAAATCATGTCCGATCATCACGTGAGATGGAGTAGTTTCAATGGTGAACATCACTATGTTGATCATATCTACTATATGATTCACGCTCGACCTTTCGGTCTCCGTGTTCCGAGGCCATATCTGTATATGCTTGGCTCGTCAAGTATAACCTGAGTATTCCGCGTGTGCAACTGTTTTGCACCCGTTGTATTTGAACGTAGAGCCTATCACACCCGATCATCACGTGGTGTCTCAGCACGAAGAACTTTCGCAACGGTGCATACTCAGGGAGAACACTTCTTGATAATTAGTGAGAGATCATCTTAAAATGCTACCGTCAATCAAAGCAAGATAAGATGCATAAAAGATAAACATCACATGCAATCAATATAAGTGATATGATATGGCCATCATCATCTTGTGCTTGTGATCTCCATCTTCAAAGCACCGTCATGATCACCATCGTCACCGGCGCGACACCTTGATCTCCATCGTAGCATCGTTGTCGTCTCGCCAATCTTATGCTTCTACGACTATCGCTACCGCTTAGTGATAAAGTAAAGCATTACAGGGCGATTGCATTGCATACAATAAAGCGACAACCATATGGCTCCTGCCAGTTGCCGATAACTCGGTTACAAAACATGATCATCTCATACAATAAAATTTAGCATCATGCCTTGACCATATCACATCACAACATGACCTGCAAAAACAAGTTAGACGTCCTCTACTTTGTTTGTTGCAAGATTTACGTGGCTGCTATGGGCTTAGCAAGAACCAATCTTACCTACGCATCAAAACCACAACGATAGTTTGTCAAGTTAGTGCTGTTTTAACCTTCGCAAGGACCGGGCGTAGCCACACTCGGTTCAACTAAAGTTGGAGAAACTGACACCTGCCAGCCACCTGTGTGCAAAGCACGGCGGTAGAACCAGTCTCGCGTAAGCGTACGCGTAATGTCGGTCCGGGCCGCTTCATCCAACAATACCGCCGAATCAAAGTATGACATGCTGGTAAGCAGTATGACTTATATCGCCCACAACTCACTTGTGTTCTACTCGTGCATATAACATCAAACCATAAAAACCTAGGCTCGGATGCCACTATTGGGTAACGTAGTAATTTCAAAAAATTTCCTACGCACACGCAAGATCATGGTGATGCATAGCAACGAGAGGGGAGAGTGTTGTCTACGTACCCTCGTAGACCAAAGCGGAAGCATTGACACAATGTAGAGGAAGTAGTCATACGTCTTCCCGGTCCAACCGATCCAAGCACCGTTACTCCGGCACCTCCGAGTTCTTGGCACACGTACAGCTCAATGACGCTCCCCGGGCTCCGATCCAGCAAAGCTTCGGGGAGGAGTTCCGTCAACACGACGGCGTGGTGACGATCTTGATGTTCAACCATCGCAGGGCTTCGCCTAAGCACCGCTACAATATGACCGAGGTGTAATATCATGGAGGGGGGGCACCGCACACGACTAAGGAATGATCACGAAGATCAACTTGTGTGTCCTAGGGTGCCCCCCTGCCCTCGTATATAAAGGAGCAAGGGGGAGGCCGATCGGCCCTATGGGGCGCGCCAAAGGGAGGGGGGAGTCCTCCTCCTAGTGGGAGTAGGACTCCCCTTTCCTAGTCCAACTAGGAAGAGAGAGGGGGAAGGAAAGAGAGGGAGAGGGAGAGGGAAAGGGGGGCCGCGCACCCCCTCCTAGTCCTATTCAGACTCCCCATGAGGGGGGGCGCGCTACCTCCTGGGTTGCTGCCCTCTCTCTCCCTTCAGGCCCAATAAGGCCCATTACTTCCCCCGGGGGTTCCGGTAACCCCTCCGGCACTCCGGTTTTATCCGAAATTACCCGGAACAATTCCGGTGTCCGAATATAGCCGTCCAATATATCGATCTTTATGTCTCGACCATTTCGAGACTCCTCGTCGTTTCCGTGATCACATCCGGGACTCCAAACAACCTTCGGTACATCAAAATGCATAAACTCGTAATAACTGTCATCGTAACGTTAAGCGTGCGGACCCTACGGTTCGAGAACAATGTAGACATGACCGAGACATGTCTCCGGTCAATAACCAATAGCGGGACACGTCTCCGGTCAATAACCAATAGCGGGGCCTGGATGCCCATATTGGCTCCTACATATTCTACGAAGATCTTTATCGGTCAGACCGCATAACAACATACGTTGTTCCCTTTGTCATCCGTATGTTACTTGCCCGAGATTCGATCGTCCGTATCCAATACCTAGTTCAATCTCGTTACCGGCAAGTCTCTTTACTCGTTCCGTAATACATCATCTCACAACTAACATATTAGTTGCAATGCTTGCAAGGCTTTATGTGATGTGCATTACCGAGAGGGCCCAGAGATACCTCTCCGACATTCGGAGTGACAAATCCTAATCTCGAAATATGCCAACCCAACATGTACCTTTGGAGACACCTGTAGAGCTCCTTTATAATCACTCAGTTATGTTGTGACATTTGGTATCACACAAAGTGTTCCTCCGGTAAACGGGAGTTGCATAATCTCATAGTCATAGGAACATGTATAAGTCATGAAGAAAGCAATAGCAACATACTAAACGATCGGGTGCTAAGCTAACGAATGGGTCATGTCAATCACATCATTCTCTTAATGATGTGATCCCGTTGATCAAATTACAACTCATGTCTATGGCTAGGAAACTTAACCATCTTTGATCAACGAGCCAGTCAAGTAGAGGCATACTAGTGACACTCTGTTTGTCTATGTATTCACACATGTATTATGTTTCTGGTTAATACAATTCTAGCATGAATAATAAACATTTATCATGAAATAAGGAAATAAATAATAACTTTATTATTGCCTCTAGGGCATATTTCCTTCAGGATTTTGTGTGGAGGCTATATATACCCCTCCACCTCCTCTTCATTCGTGGAGAGAGCCATCAGAACACATCTACACTTCCAACTCATATGTTTTGAGAGAGAACCACCTACTCATGTGTTGAGGCCAAGATATTCCATTCCTACCATATGAATCTTGATCTCTAGCCTTCCCCAAGTTGCTTTCCACTCAAATCTTCTTTCCACCAAATCCAAATCCTGTGAGAGAGAGTTGAGTGTTGGGGAGACTATAATTTGAAGCACAAGAGCAAGGAGTTCATCATCAACACACCATTTGTTACTTCTTGGAGAGTGGTGTCTCCTAGGTTGGCTAGGTGTCACTTGGGAGCCTCCGACAAGATTGTGGAGTTGAACCAAGGAGTTTGTAAGGGCAAGGAAATCGCCTACTTCGTGAAGATCTACCGCTAGTGAGGCAAGTCCTTCGTGGGCGATGGCCATGGTGGGATAGACAAGGTTGCTTCTTCGTGGACCCTTCGTGGGTGGATCCCTCCGTGGACTCGCGCAACCGTTACCCTTCGTGGGTTGAAGTCTCCATCAACGTGGATGTAGGATAGCACCACCTATCCGAACCACGGGAAAAACATCCATGTCTCCAATTGCGTTTGAATTCTCCAAACCCTTCCCTTTACATTCTTGCAAGTTGCATGTTTTACTTTCCGCTGCGTATATACTCTTTGCATGCTTGCTTGAATTGTGTGATGATTGCTTGACTTGTCCTAAAGTTGCTAAAATCTGCCAAGAACTAAAAATTGGGAAAAGGTTAAGTTTTTATTTGGTCAAGTAGTCTAATCACCCCCTCTAGACATACTTCCGATCCTACAAGTGGTATCAGAGCTTTGGTCTCCATTTGCTTTGATTTCCATAGCTTTTGGTGGTCATAGCCTTGGTTTCATAACCTAGAAGAGTATGGCGTCTAGCGAGGGAAATTATCACCGTAGTGGTCCTTACTTTGATGGTACTAATTTTGCTAGTTGAAAGCATAAAATGAAAATGCATATTCTTGGACATAACCCGCCGTTTGGGCTATTGTGTGTATTGGTTTGCAAGGTGACTTCTTCGATGGGAAAGAACCAAACCGTGAAGCTACCGCGGATGAGTTGAAGATGCTACAATACAACGCTCAAGCTTGTGATATTCTCTTCAACGGATTGTGCCCCGAAGTATTCAATAAAATCAGCCGTCTTGAGAATGCAAAGGAAATTTGGGATACTTTGATTGATATGCACGAAGGTACCGACTCCGTCAAGGAATCCAAATTGGATGTGCTTCAAAGTCATCTTGACAAGTTCAAAATGAAGGATGGTGAAGGTGTCGCTGAAATGTACTCTAGGCTTGCTCTCATCACAAACGAGATTGCCGGCTTAGGGAGTGAAGAGATGACCGATAGATTCATCATCAAGAAGATCCTAAGAGCCTTGGATGGAAAATATGATACCGTGTGCTCATTGATCCAAATGATGCCTAATTACAAAGATCTCAAGCCAACGGAGGTCACTGGAAGAATTGTTGCTCATGAGATGTCGCTCAAGGATAAAGAGGTACTTCACAACAAATCAAGTGGTGCTTACAAAGCCTCATGTGAAGCCCCCACATCATCAAGTGAGAAACAAAACTTCAATGAAGAATTGAGCTTAATGGTGAAGAACTTCAACAAGTTATACAAGAGTAGAAGCAAAGATAGAAGTTCCAAGTCAAGGTCCTACAATGACAAAAGATCTTATAGTCGAGAGCGAAACTGCTACAATTGTGGAAGACCCGGACACTATTCCAATGAGTGTACGACTCCCTATAAAAGAAGAGAAGATTCTCCAAAAAGAAGAAGCAAAAGAGAAGAATCACCATCAAGAGAGAGAAGGAGTAGAGATGATCGTTATGAACGAAGATACTCACAGAGAAGCAAGGATTCGGAAAGAAAGGAAAAATCATCAAGGAGCTATACAAAACAAAGACATCAAGCTCATGTTGGTGAATGGGTATCCGGCTCCGACTCCGACAACCACTCCGAGAGAATTTATCACTCCGATTCCGAATATACTCAAGATGAAGGTGTTGCCGGTCTAGCACTTGTGTCAACCAACTCCTACGACATATTTGACTCACCAAATGAAGGAATTGGAAGATGCTTCATGGCCAAAGGTCCTAAGGTAACTCACCCTGAGTATGTTGATTTTAATAGTGATGAAGATGACTTGTTAGGTGATGATGATTTACTTGTTGACAACTCTAGTGATGAATACTATGATGAAACGTCAATTAATCATGCTAATCAAGATAAAACGAATGACAATGATAAGGAGAAAATTGAGGCTCTAACTAAAGAACTAAACACTCTTAAGTTAGCTCAAGAAACTATCTTCGAAGATCATCGAGAACTTTTAAGAGCTCATGAGAAGTTACGCTTTGAAAAGCTCAATCTTGAGCAAGAGCATGAGTTTTTAAAGGAAATCAATGATGATCTCCGCAAGAAAAGTTCTTCTTACATTGCCAAGCGTTTACTCTTATCCACTTACATGCCTCAAGTCAAGTCTAATAACAAGAACAAGAAAGATTCTTCCTCTAGTAGTAACAATGATCATGTTAAATCCAATATTGTTGCTTCTAGTAGTTCTCCTGATTCCACTAATGATTCTCTTAGCCAAGTTACACTTGAGCAAGAAAATAGCTTATTGAAGGGAATCATAGAGAAAGTAGTGTACAAAAGCCTTGCCGGAAGTAAGCAATTCGAGGAGATTGTACGCAAGCAAAGAAGGCACCGGAAGAATCAAGGCATTGGTTTTGAACGAAAGTTCAATGCCAATGGAGTTGAGTGGGAAGAAGATCAATACCCCAAGACAAAGTTTGTTCCTCAACAAGAGAAGTATGATCCTACTTCTTTCAAGGGGACACAAACTCAAGATGATCTTCCACCACAAGACTACAAACAAAAAGGCAAGGACAAGCTTCAAGAGGAAATTGATGCATTTGAAGAAGCTCCTAAGACCTTAGTGAAGTGGATTCCCAAGACTACTTCAAGTTCCACTTCATCAAGTACGACTACAACTCCAAGGATTCCCATCAAGATGGTGTGGATCCAAAAGAAGAAGAACTAGAAAGTTCTTGAGGGTGACTCCGCCAACATACTTCACTCTTATCATTTTGGCAAGAACAAGTGCAATCAACTTCCACATCTTGCACTAGTTCAAGGAGTCACAAACCCTCTTGTTGGTAAGACAAGGGACAAGGTAACCTAAAAGCTTTCATGGACATCATCTTGTGTGTGCATCACTCTATGTCTATGGATATCCTTGTTTGTTCCTTGTGGGACTAACCCATGTAGGTATTGAAAGTGCAATTCACTCAAAAGGATAGCTCCAAGTGATCTACATCAACATTGAGCATCCACATCTTCAATATCTACATGAAGTCATCATCGACAAAACGCAAGGTTAGTTTATCCCTCTTATGGGGGATATCACATCTAGGGGGAGCTTTACTCTAAGACTTGAGTTAAAGCAACTCTAATGATGTGAACACAACAATGCTTTATGTAAAAGTGGTAACCCCACTTGAGCTTAAACGATGAGTATGACCTATGATCAAGTGTTCTCATTTGACTCCTAAGTCAATATACTCATATATAGATGACCTAGTCATCGCCAATTGCTTGATAGATGCTAGAATTGGTTGTGCATGCTTTGTCACATATTTTAATTGCCATTTTATTGTGTGAGCATGTTGGTTGCATATTTTACTCATTCGAGGACATCCACTTGTTGTTTTGATTGTTTGGCTTTATTTTTTGTGCCAAGTGGATGGACAAGAATGCCTAAGAACCTTCTCTAGCTATCTATGCTTTTCTCGTCTCAAACTCCATTCATGCTACATCACAAAATTGATCAAGTCAGATTCGAACCACTCTATGTGAGGAGCACTCGGAGTCCCTGATTCGTCATAGACTTAAACTTCCAAAACCTCTTTGTGATTATCGGTCTGACCGATACCCCATTTTCGGTCCTACCGAGATCATTAAGTTGATCCATGTTTTCGATCTCAGTGCAACCGATTTGAACCATTCGGTCACAGCGAGTTGCAATAACTGTATACAGTTTTGCATCTCGGTGCCACCGAGTTGTTCCACTCGGTCACACCGACAGGGTCGGGCTATATATAGAAACGGGCAAAAATTTGGAAATTTCTCCGAACCCCTTCGCCCGCGCGATAGCTCGCTCTGCCAACGTGGTCTCCGGATCGTCTCCTCGCCGCCAGCCGCCTCCAGTCGCTGGTCTCCGTCGCCGTTAACGGGATTCAACCCCGCCGTTGCCGCCGTAGCGAGTCTCCGCCAAACTAGGGTATGGACTCGATCTTTGTGCTATTCCCCAATCCGATTCCTAGCACATTGTGATCATATTGATTCTAGCCACGTTTGATAACCTCCTATCCAATCAATGAATTCGTAGAATAGGTTTGATTCGCAAATTTTAGGGTTAGATTTCCGCCGAAACCATCTCGGACCCACCGAGTTGAAAAACTCGGTCCCACCGATTTGGCTCATGCCATTGAACAAGTGAGACTCGGTCTGCCCGAGTATTGCTAATCGGTGTGACCGATTTTGGAACTTTGTGAAACCCTAGCAGTCTCGGTGCCACCGAACTGTAACTCGGTCTGACCGAGTTCACCAGTTTAGGTTCCAAAAACTGCTTCGGTATCACCGAGTTTAAAAATCGGTGGATCCGAAATGATTTCTATGGGAAACTAAAACTAAGATTTTGAATCATTCTTTTGCAAAAATCTCCGCATTTTGTGATGCTTATCCACTCTACCTCATATATAAACTATTCACAGGGTCAGCAGTCAGCTTGTTCATCATGTCAGACCAGAGTGATAGCCAGAACATGTCAGAACAGCTAGTGCAGATGAGTGAGGGCACTAGTCCCTCCAGTTCTTCAGATGAAGGTAGCTGGAGCACCCCTAGCAACCTGCCAAAAGCTGCCACAAGACAAAGGAAGAAGAGAACCTCAGAGTCAGAGGATGAGGACTATGTGGCAGAAGAGGAAGCAACTTCTAAGAAAGTTGTGCTCCAGAAAGAGCATGGCTCAAGACAGAGCACCAAGCCAGGCTTAAAGGTCAAAAGGCCAACAGGCAGGCAGCCTATGCCAAAGGCCAGAGCCTCAAGAAAGATTCCTGAGAAGCCTGCACCCAAAGAGCCAGTTGCTGCTGAAGGGAAGAAGGAAAGGAAAAGAGGCAGATGGTGCAAGAAAGTTGATCCCATGGCTGAATTTGAACAACATTCTTTTGATGAGGATGAAGAAGAAGAGGTTGCTGCACCAGCACCTAAGGCACCCAAGCTGATGGGTGATGCTATCAAATCAGGGGCTACTGCATCTAAGCCCAAGGAAGCACCCAAGGCTGCATCAAAGGCCAAGACAGCTCCAAAGAGGAATACAAGGAGCATCCCAACTGCTGAGAAGAACAAGGCCCGAGTGCCTGACACTGCAGAAGAAGAGGAAGGCCAAGTTCTTAGAAAGTTAAAGCCCAAGATCCCAGACCACAATGATGCTCATCCTGTGGCTGAGGATATGAAGATCAGAAGAGACTCAGGGCTGAGAAAGTGGAGAGCAGAGGATCCATATGCTACCAGGAGGGGGACCGCTGTTGACTACAGGTTCCACACTAAGGAACAGCAGGACTTCTATGAGACAGTCTTATTGGACAAGAAGCCCATTGTGTGTGATATGAGATGGGTCGACTGGGAATACATCAAGGACAATGAAGATCACTATGCTGGAGTGCAAGACAGCTTCAAGGCATGTGGAGTAGCTGACTTTGTTGGGCAGAAGCTCACAAAGTGGAATGAAGAGCTGATCATGCAGTTCTACTCCACAGCACATTTTTATCCAGATGGCAGAATTGTATGGATGTCTGAAGGTACGAGGTACCAATCAACAGTTGCTGAGTGGGCACAGCTCATCAATGCCCTAGAAGAGCATGAGGATGACTTAGATATTTATGCCAAGAAGAAGATGGACCACAACTCTATGTCAAATATGTACAAAGAGATCCCAAACAAGGCACTTGACACTTTCAAGTTTGGATCAGTACATTATCTTCTGTCAGGATTGCCAACCATCAATTGGATCCTGAGGCACACCTTGTTGCCCAAGTCACGTGATCACAAGATGATCAGAGGCCATGCAATCAACTTGCTTCATATCTTTGATGTACCACAGAAATTCAAAGTCATGAGCCTCATGGTAGAAACAATCAAGAGGACTGCAGCAGACCAGAAGAGGAGCTGTGGATATGCCCCTCAGATCCAGGAGCTGATTAACTCCAAGATGGGCACAGGCATATACCTCTTGGACAAGGAACATTTGCCTATTCATCCAGATTTTGAAGATAATGAAGTTGTGATGAACAAGGATGAACCATCTTCAGCCCATGCACAAGCACAGAAGGAGAAGGCAAGGAAGGAGAAGGCAAGGAAGGAGAAAGCTGCAAAGATGCCAACTCAAGAGGAGGCATCTGAATATTTCTTGAAAACCAAGCAAGAGCAGCTCAGTTACTTGATTGCATCCACCCTGAGGATAGAGAAAGGACTGGCCACCCTCACTCAGAATCAGGAGAGCTTAGAGAGGATCGTAGAACAAAAGTTCTATGACTTGGATGTCAAAGTGACAGAGATTCAGTCTGCAGTGGAGCAACTTCAAGATGACATGCAGGAGAGGAAAGGGAAGACAACCACTGATGCATTTGCCAGAGTGCCACGAGCTCAGAGGTCCAGTGCAGTGCCAGTTCCTGACACAAGAGCCACCACCTCAGCTCCTGCCACGACACCAGCCCAACCAGCTCTAGCATCTACTTCAGCTCCAGCTCCAACCATGTCTACAGAAGCCTTCGTCCTTGGAGTGATCCAGACTCCACCTCCACCAGAAGATCAAGCCTGAGTGTCGATCTAGCACTATGCATTTTCTAGGAACTTTTTGGTAACTTGTTGCCAAAGGGGGAGAAAAATGTATAGATCATAGGCTTCGAGAGAGAGTGTGTTGCTTTTATTCTCTCTTGCTTTATTTGGTGGTTTTTCAAACATTGTTTGCTTTTGGTCGAGATACTTTGATATGCTTGTGAGACATTGATGATCATGTGTTTGATCATAAGCTACACTTATGCATGCTTGATATATCTTATCTATCTTATGTGATCATTCACTTTTCCTTGGTGATGAGTGCATGTATTTCATTATTATCATTTTGAGCGCTCCACCAAGTTGTATGTGACATGGAAGAGTAACCCATAATTCTAACTCTTTGTGCATTTGCAGTCCAAAGCAAATTTTAAATATGCACAAATTTAGGGGGAGCTCTTACTTATCACATACTTCTCAAAGCGACGATATAATCCATTCTTATTATCATTTGTCAAAGCTTTGATCTATATGTTGTCATCAATTACCAAAAAGGGGGAGATTGAAAGTGCAACTATCCCTAGGTGGTTTTGGTAATTCATAACAACATATAGCTCATTGAGCTAATGCTATTCCAAGACAATTATTTCAGGAAAGCTCAATGATTGGCATGGCATGGATGGTGAAAGTGGAACCCTCAAAATGCTAAGGACAAAGGATTGGCTCAAGCTCAAAAGCTCAAGACTCTTCATTTTACATTTTAGTGATCCAAGATCACATTGAGTCCATAGGAAAAGCCAATACTATCAAGGAGGGATGAGGTGTTGCTTAATGAGCCTTTTGCTTCATGTGCTTAATGATATAATCCAAAATCCTCAGCTACTTTCCCATATCCACAAATGACCTAAACCCTAAGCCAAACTCGGCCCTACCGATTCTGCGCCACCGAGTTTCACTTGTCATAAGCCACTGCCAAAACCTAGCAATTCGGTTCTACCGATAGGGATCTCGGTCTCACCGAGATGGGATTGCAATCTCTCTGTTTCCTTTTTGTAACTTTTCGGTCTCACCGAAAGAGCGGATCGGTCCCACTGAGATTGCAATGTAAACTCTCTGTTTCCCTTTTGTAACTTTTCGGTCTCACCGAAAGAGCAAATCGGTCCCACCGAGTTTACCTGACCAACTCTCTGGTTAGCTTATTACCAAATCGGTCTCACCGAGTTTGTGTAATCGGTCTCACCAAGATTACGTTATGCCCTAACCCTAACCATATCGGTCCTACCGAGTTGCATGCCAGTCCCACCGAAAATCTCTAACGGTCACTAGGTTTACTATTTCGGTCCGACCGAGTTTGTTGATTCGGTCCCACCGAGATTGGTAAATTGTGTGTAACGGTTGGATTTTGTGTGGAGGCTATATATACCCCTCCACCTCCTCTTCATTCGTGGAGAGAGCCATCAGAACACATCTACACTTCCAACTCATATGTTCTGAGAGAGAACCACCTACTCATGTGTTGAGGCCAAGATATTCCATTCCTACCATATGAATCTTGATCTCTAGCCTTCCCCAAGTTGCTTTCCACTCAAATCTTCTTTCCACCAAATCCAAATCTTGTGAGAGAGAGTTGAGTGTTCGGGAGACTATCATTTGAAGCACAAGAGCAAGGAGTTCATCATCAACACACCATTTGTTACTTCTTGGAGAGTGGTGTCTCCTAGATTGGCTAGGTGTCACTTGGGAGCCTCCGACAAGATTGTGGAGTTGAACCAAGGAGTTTGTAAGGGCAAGGAGATCGCCTACTTCGTGAAGATCTACCGCTAGTGAGGCAAGTCCTTCGTGGGCGATGGCCATGGTGGGATAGACAAGGTTGCTTCTTCATGGACCCTTCGTGGGTGGAGCCCTCCGTGGACTCGCGCAACCGTTACCCTTCGTGGGTTGAAGTCTCCATCAATGTGGATGTAGGATAGCACCACCTATCCGAACCACGGGAAAAACATCCGTGTCTCCAATTGCGTTTGAATTCTCCAAACCCTTCCCTTTACATTCTTGCAAGTTGCATGTTTTACTTTCCGCTGCGTATATACTCTTTGCATGCTTGCTTGAATTGTGTGATGATTGCTTGACTTGTCCTAAAGTTGCTAAAATCTGCCAAGAACTAAAAATTGGGAAAAGGTTAAGTTTTTATTTGGTCAAGTAGTCTAATCACCCCCCCTCTAGACATACTTCCGATCCTACAGTATGCTTGTTCACCTTCGTGTAAACCTAACAAGAGGTATGTTCACATCCAGATAAACACGGGCACGAAGTGTGCTTGATTGATTAATTCTTCCTTCATTCACCACCACCGTGAAAGGAGGCTTCGCCACTTTTGCTGCAACTTTTTCGGGTAGCTGCTTCTTCCTTGTGAGCCCATCAGGGAGCCCCTTGATCCTAGCCCATACAAGAATTTTATTCAACTTGTAGTTTGAAACATCTGAGAAACCATCATGCATATTCTTGAATTACCATCGAAACAACCAGGCCCCCCATCCATGATTCTTCTCCAGTCCCCCAAGCAATGGCATTGCACTAGGAATAGGTTAGGGCCCTTGATATTAAAAGTCAAACCTTGGGCAGCTGATCACGTGCATTTGATTGAGCAGTGTTGAATGACTGAATGGCCTCGTGGTATGGACTTGAAAAAAGCCCAGCCACCGAACTTTTTTGATTAGCTCATCTACCTCTTCCGAGAAATCCAGCTCTTCCTGCTCCTCCCTGCACACAGTTTCATACCCGCAAATCGATCTGCAAGTTCAGGTTCAGGACCAAAGAAATCGCCATAAGCATCTTCTTCTTCCTCAGATCGCTCCCTTGGATCTCTTCTTTCAGACCCATCATCTTCTTTCCCTCCTCTTAACCCCTCCACCCCCGTTGATCCTGCCTTCGTGTGTTGCCTGATCGTCCAGATCCTCAACCTCGATCTACCCCGTTGCATATGCACCGAGATTAAAAAGGGTCTGTCTAGGACACATCTAGATGTGACATAGAGCTGATGTCCACTCTGTTTGTGGTCTATTTTTTTGTTCTAGTTTTTTTTGTTTCTTGTTGCTGCATTATATATTTGTGAAAGCTCAAATGTGACGTCCTTAAAAACATCTAGATGTGAATTAGACAAACTGGATTAAAAACTCCACGTTGCCTAGACGGGCACCATACCTCATTGGGCCACAATGAGGTATATGGAGGGATAGCCTACTAGCCCAGTTTTGTGATTAATTCCAGTCCATCTTTTAATCATGACAGCTGTGACTGCACTTTGCCTTAAGAAACAGCTTTGTCTAAAAAAACCTTAAGAAAAAGCTAAGCAATCTTCTAAAAAACTTAGGCAAAAGAGGTGGCTCATTTTTTTAGCGCATAATTCATTTAGTGATAGAATCTCTATATTTTGGGAATCTACTATTCCTGACTTTATTTCTCATGCTATTGTACACGATCTGGCTATTATTTGAGGAATGAAGTCCTACCGTTCAAAAAAAAACTATGTGTTACTAAAAGAAAGTTGTGTGTGTCACTTGTCATTCCTCCCAGTAGTTTGAGGTAACCTTTGCAAAAGGTACTCCTAACTAATAATTTTGTTAATTTCATATTCTACTCATGTAGAATCAGACAGTTCGAATTTCCAAATCAAACCAGTTTAAAGCTTTTCTTGACTTCTTTAGTTCTTTGGAGCACGAAACTACTTTTTTTTTGTGATAGTTAGTGTATCTATACTTGAAATATGCGGAATCAGTTATTTAACAAGTTCGTCATTTTTATCTGGTCTCTTAAGCAAAGTAACTCCTTAACCTACGGGCGCTTCAGCGTTCGGTCGCTTTCCGATACAGATTCTCGATCACACAAGTTGTACAGACAACCCTAATATAATAGTATCATTCATAATTAATCAGAGTAAATCATTGAGAAAGAAAAATCTAACAATAGAAAGTAAGGAGCACAATCAAGTAGCTATTGCCCCCATAATTAACACCTCTCATATGCCTTCGCTGGTTCACTACCACCACTTCATAAAAGGGCTAATTAGACTGTCTTGGACAATAATGGCAGAGAACACACTGCCATCGGCATGTTGTGGCTCACCAAGAGTGTATATGGTTTCGAGCGCCGCCGTGTTTGGATCATAGTAGCCTAACGACCTTCCTGTGTTGAGCAAAATCCGTCCATCAACTGGGTCAGTACACATCAGCATGGCATCCCTGGATAAGTATTGCAGTGAGAACTTATCGAGTTCCATACGACACTCCATGTCGCAAAGCTCTTTTTACCGGAACTGGGATGTACCGGATAGTAATCCATCGTTCATTGGGTGCGTGAAGATTCGTGCAACTGCCACACATTATTTTCAGTTTCTGTGATACAACATCTATACCTGATCAAATACAGTGAATGGACCCCACCAAAATTATTACTTGGGCCTACTTTTGATCAGATGCATGCATGCTCCTCTCTCCCACGTACTGTAGGCCACATGCATGGCAGCAAAAGTACATGTGCAGTCTCTCTCCTCTCTTACACAACAAGTCCACATTTTTATTTTACCTTTGCTAATTTAAACCATTTATATCTTTTAAAATAAAAAATTAATTATGAAACAATCTATATATTTGAACTTTTGGCGCGAAGATCTTTAAAACAAGGCCAATCTTGAATATATTTCGTCTAGTTTGAGTTTTGTTATTTCAATCATATTTCCACTTCAACATATATTGATAAGTGAAATCTGTTTTTGAAGCAAGTGGAATCTACCTTTCGAAACAAGTGGAATCCATTTTCTGAAATGAGTGAAATCTGTGTTTTGGAATTAGTGAAATATGTCTGTTAAATTGAGTGAAACTATTTTGTCGAAATAAGTTATATCCAACTTTTGAAACGAGTGAACTAAGTTTTTCGAACAAGCGGAATCTGTTTGAACACAACGAAACATACTTTTTTGGAATGATGAACCCAGTGTTTTGGATGAGTGAAATATGTTTGTTAAAATGAGTGAAATCACTTTTTGAAATGAGTGATTTTTTTTAAAAAATGATAGAAATCATTCTATTAAGCTGAGTGAATTTTTTTTTCAATGTAGTAAAATTAACCGTATTGAAATGATTTAAATATATTTTTTGGAATGAGTGAAATATGTTTGTTAAGATGACTGAAATCACTTTTCGAAATAAGTGAAATCTTTTTTTGAAATGATAGAAATCATTCTATTAAGCTGAGTGAAATATATTATTTCAATTTAGTGAAATCAACCGTTTTGAAATGTTTTAAATATATTTTTTGAAATGATTGAAATCACCTTTTGAAATGAGTGAAATCATTTGTTGAAATGATCAAATCATTCTATCAAACTGAGTGAAATATGTTTTTTTTAATTTAGTGCATTCTATTAAACTGAGTCAAATATGTTTCTTAATTTAGTGAAATCAGTTGTGTTGAACTGATTTAAATATTTTTCTTCAAACGAGTGAAATAGTTTTTTGAATGGGGATAAATCCATCTTTTGAAATGAGCGAAATCTGTTTTTTTACAATGATTGCGATAATTGAAATTGTATTTCAGAAATTCAATGGATTCAAACATGTGAAATTAGTGGTTCGAAATAACTGAAATAAATAGTTCTTCTGAAATAAGTGAAACATATTGAGTGAAACAAATGGATTCAAACTTGTTCAAAAAGTATCCAAAACTAAGTTTGTTCTAAAGGTCTTGAAATCAGGAGTTCAAATATATAAAAAGTTTCAAAAATAAAATTTGGTTTTAAAAATATGAGCCATCTAAATTATCAACAGGAAATTAAAAGCGATGAGTTGTATAAGAGAAAACAGACAATATGTACTGTACTATGTGCAGAAAAAGAGATGCATGTGTCAGTACTGTCTCTTCCATGCATGGGTCCCAGGGTAAAGAAAATACAGATAAAAAAACCAGAAAAGGAATCAAATACGATAGAGAAAGATTGAGATACGTCAGAGTTGGAGCAGTGCTATTGGCTAGTGGTCTCCGGTAGCTCCCGGCTCCGGTAAAAAAACTTATTCGCACTCCATGTACCAAGCCCCGTCCATGTCCTTCATCCTCCATACGTCAATGGCATTCATGTCGTCGTCCCACCATGCCATGGAGATAGAACCGTAGAGCTCTAGGATGGACGTACGGGCACCACGATGGCTGCTCCATGAAGGACCCTGCATGACCTCAAACTCTCTATCTATGACGTTGAATGCTAGGAGCTCGCACACCGCGGATCTTGGCCCAAGGGTAGGTTCGACCACCCAATAGATGTCGCCATTCACGTAGGCTGGCGGCACGTCCAGGGCCACGGGCCTTGGCGGAGGGTCGTACGTACACCAGTCATTGTCTCTTTGCAGAGGACGCACGTCACACCGCAGTTTGTACTCTCGTGTTGCAGCACTCTTTTCCTCGTAGGCAAGGGACACCATGACATGGTCCTCCTCCTCGGAGTCATACCCCAACGCAACACAGCTGCCGAAGAAGGCTGCATCTATTTGAACAGCTTCTATTGTCTCTTTAATGCCCAAGGTAGGATTGTGTAGGTGATCACCGCCGTTCCATCTCCCCAAGTTTAGGCCATGGCATGGCTGAGAGTATTGGACGGGAATATCGGGTGCTAAGCCATAGAAGAGATGTGGGGGGTCGTTGATGTGATCATCCAGCTCAGTGAATGAACCTGGCAAGGGATCATTGGTAAACATGATCCGCGGGCGTGTTGCATGCAAGGCGGCGTGCGATTGGATGAAACTAATTGCGGCAATCATGGCACGCCACTCCCTGCACACGAGGCCGAACCTAGAGATGGACCGTGCTGGCAACCACTTGAGGACGTGGAACCAAGCTTCCATCACCGGTGAAGACAAGATCATCTCCTCGACGTCGCGGCCCACAGACACAAGACTCTCCTCGAACAGGCCGAGCGCCGGATAAAGATACTCCCTCCGTTCCTAAATACTTGTCTTTCTAGAGATTTCAACAAGTGACCACATACGAAGCAAAATGAATGAACCTACACTTTAAAATATGTCTACATACATCCGTATGTTGTAACCATTTGAGATGGCTAGAAAGACAAGTATTTGGGAACGGAGGGAGTACATGTCATGGAAACTGCCGGCGATGGCCTCCTCTGGCCGGAATAGAATCTCTGGCACGCCTCCACCATTATGGTCTACCGCGAACACCTTGCGAGTACCAGTGCCCAACATGATCTTCTTCTCTGACAGGCCGAGAGGAGCCATCCACATGGATTGCAGCTGCATCCACTCCGGCTCCAGCCAGGCCGCCCGGTCGATGCAACAGAGCTGCTCCCACCGTTGTGCCTTGTAATCACGCAGCAGCCATATATGGCAGGGGTCGTCGCCGTCGCCGCTGCCGCCGTCGAAGACGCATAGGCACCCGTCGAGCTCCGTCGCCCTGAGACTGAGAGGATCCTTCTGCTCCAAACCCAGAGGACATGGGGGCAGTGGCAGGGCACCGAAGGTCTCGTCCGTGACGTTGAAAGTGAGGATGCCACCATCGTCGAGGTCGAGGTCGAGGCAGAGGAAGTGGAGGTGGCTGTTCAGGAACACCGCCGGGTTGGCCTCCTCCACAACGCACATCGGAGGCGGCGAGGCGGCGCGTCTGTCTAGGACACATCTAGATGTGACATAGTTATGTCACATCTAAGCTCATGTCCACTCTGTTTGTGGTCTATTTTTTTTGTCCTAGTTTTTTTTTCTTGTTTCTGCATTATATATTTGTGGGAGCTTAGATGTGACATCCTTAAAAAACATCTAGATGTGAATTAGTCAAACTGATACCGAAAACACTTCTTGGATGGCACCCGAGTGTCGGGGAGATGGAGCACCGCGCCGGTGGAAGGGTTGCAGACGTAGTAGCCGCCACTGCGGACGCAACGGAGGAGGACGAGGCCACGGAGGGGCCTTGTGAGGGGAGCGGGGAGCAAGAAGTCGTTGTCCATCAGCTTCGTGACCGCACCGCCAGGCTGCCAAGCGTAAAAGAAGTGGTCGTCCGAGGGCTCGTCAGTAGGGGGTAGTTTGCCCGCCGAAGGTGGAGCTCGACGAAGGGCGCCGACGAGAGCGTGGCGTGCCAGGAACGTGAAACGCAGCGGAAGCGGCCGACGGACTTGGCCGGCAGGTACGCGAGGATCTCCGTGGCGACGTCGTCTGGCAACGACGACCAGGATGCCTCGGCATCATCGCCCTGCTGGTTCTCCTGCTCGTGCGGCGCCATCGATCGTCCTGCTTAATTATTTTATGCTCGCTTCCGATGATGCCCCGATCGATCTCTTGCGTGGCTAGCCGGCCTTGATGGCTCGATCTTATTAAAAACGGCAAGAAAGAAATCCATGCTAGCTACGTGAAGCAGGAAGCGTGCTGTATACGTAGACGTACGTCCCAAGTTTTTTTCATGGTATTTGTTTTTGAACACGACGTATATAGAGTTTATGGTGGAAGGAGCAGAAAGAACTTACTTAGAGTTTGCTACGAAATTTTAGGTAGGTGCTAATGTGCCAAAACTGAAGCCCAAATAATTTGACATCAATGTGCTAATGGCCAAAACTGAAACCCAGCTTGTGTTATGTACTTTTCAGTGTTAAATTTGTTATTTTTGTATCTCGAGCAATGTTTCAAATTTTGATTTAAATTTTTATGACAACATACATTAATGTTGTGTCAATGCGCTTATTTTTTTTCTTTGATTTTTTTGAATATTTCTTAATGTATGACGGGGGACCGATGCACCGGTAGCACCAATTAATATAACCCGGTGCACCAAATATATTTCCAGCAGCCAGCCGGCTTTGGCGTCTTTAAAATTGTTCATGAATTCGAAACAGGTTAGCGGTGCATTTCAACATGATCTAGTTTAAATTGGAACCCCAGTTGCGTACCAATGATGGCGTTGCAATTGGGACAAAAATAGCCCAGGTCCCCAATTGCGTATTGGGTGGAGTTGCAAACGGGACAAAATTGGTCGGGTCCAGTTCAAAATCAAGGGAGGACTTACATCTAGGACAAAAAAGGCAGGTCCCCAATTGCATGTTGGGGCTGGAGTTGCAATTGCAGCAAAGAAAAAGGTTGGGGCGAAGAAGGCAGGTCAAATTGCATGTCGGGAGAGAAGTTGCAATTGGGACAAAAAGGGCCAGGCCCGCCAGTGTTGCATATCGAGGGTAGACTTTGCAGCTAGAACAAAAAATGGGCTAGGCCCGAGTTTCCTATCGAGGGTGGGATTCCAACTATGACAAACAAGGCAGGTCCAGTTGCACGTCAGGGTGAGGGGGTTGTAACTTAGACAAAAAGGGTCAGGCCCACCAGTTGTGTGGAGGGTGGCCTTGCAGCTGGAACAAAAAATGGGCCAGGCCCCAATTGCGTCTCGAGGACGGACTTGCGACTGGAACAAAAAAAGGCGAGCCTAGTTGCGTGTCAGAGATGGAGTTGCAACTCGGACAAAACGGTCACCCACACCCCCAGTTGCGTGTCGATGGTGGACTTGCAACTGGGACAAAAAATAGGTCAACCCTCGGTATGTATCGAGGGTGGACTCACAACTAGGAAAAAAAGATTGGCCCTAATTGCATGTCGAGGGTGGAGTTGCAACTGAGACAAAAGAGGGTCACACCGCACTAGTTGTGTGCCGAGGTGAACTTGCAACTAAAAAAAAAGGTCGAACCCAATTGTGAGTCGATTAATTGTGGACTTGCCATTGGGTAAAAAAAACGTCAGCCCACATACGAGTCATGGGTGAACTTGCAACTGACACAAAAAGAAAGAACTCAGAGCCCAGTTGCATGCTGATGGTGGACTTGTAATTGAGATGGAAAATGGCCAGGCCCATTTGCAAGTCGCCAGTTGACTTATAAACTGTCCAGCAGAAACAAAGATCGAGAGCCCAATTATGAATCAATGGTTGTAAGTTACAACGAGGATAAAACAAAGGGGTGTGCCCATTTGCGAGTCAATGATTAACTTACAAATAAGACATAAAAGTCGGGAACAAAAAACTCGGAGAAAAATGATTAGCCCGGTCTTCCAGTTTCAACGCAACGTACAAAACACGAAAGAGGCCACACAGACGAGGCCCAGACACGTACAAAGACCAAGCCAGGACAGAAAAAACCAGCGAACAGAAAACAAGCAAGGGGCTGCACGCGCGCAAAAACAGTGAAATGAAGCAACACCCTAGCGATTGATCACAGATTTGCATTGAAATTACATAATTTGATGGTGTGGTGGGGAACTTAGATGTGACATAACTAAATTTTATCTACATGAGAGTTAGTAAAACTGTATTTAAAATACCCTATATTCACTGGTCCAGATAAATAGAGTATTGGTTCTCGAGTGCAGAAACTCCGCTTCCCTGACATACTGCATATAACATAGCAATGTTAGTATATTACACACAGCCCAACTCATCATATGTTGTCTTTTCTGTATCTATAGCTAGTTTCAGAGCATCAACAATCGCAGACACCAAATTCGGGCCCACAAATGCTTGCGGGCGCGTACAGTCACGTCCGCGGATAGTGACCGGTCATACCTTAAATTTTCTTTCGCACAACCGAACACTTCAGTTAGCAAATCTCAAATTTATACAAACATGTGCAGTGTAAACGATGCAACACAAATCGCCTGGTTAAATCAGCACATGCCATCGGCCTACCAAAATTTGGCATATTCCACCTACTTGATACTATGGACCATTCTCTCCTTCCCACGGGGGGCACACCGGTCCCTGTACCACTCATACTCCGGTGGAACGGAGATTGGAAGGCTAACGGACCACGAGGCTCCAGCATCGGGAGATCCGAGCACCCGTTGCACCGACGCAATGGTGCACACCGCACTGATCCCATCGTCAGTCAGGGCAGTCCTCCCGGGACCGTAGCTAAGGGCAATGCAGACGGGCATAGCCTCCTCCATCCCGCATGGGACGACACCCAATCGACGGGTCCAGAGTGTGGTCGGAGTCAGATCTGCTATCCGCCATGCCCGAGAAGGCCGGAGCTTGCTGTAAATGAGCTTGGGGCGCGGAGCGAATGGGAGGGGAGTGGAGTACTAGGATTTAGTCCAGCATAAGGATAGAGATAAATATATATATGGGGCCGGGTGAGCCAGCATGGGTCAGATCCGACGTGGACGCGCCCGATCACGCCTGGGCCTCCCCACATCCGCCCCAGATTGGCTAGATACATGGGTGCCATTCAGCCCGGGCATTTGAGACCAGTTTAAGGCCTCCGAGTGGGTCACGTCTTTTTTACCAAACAGTGACCTGGCAGCCCGTCCAAGTGTATGAGTGCTCCATTTTGGTACTCCCTCCATTCCCTTATATACAAGGCACAAACTCAAATTACAGGCACCAAGATAAAATTTAATGACTGCTTTACAAGCCATTTTTTCTTCTTATTAATCGATATCATTAATATGCATGCATGCATGCAAGGAAGGAATGGGAAGGAAGTAGTGTAGTGTCATTATGACTACATGCATGCAAGTATTAAACAAGTTGCTAGTTCGAGGAAACATCGTTAATTTTTACCTCGATTACTGTTAGTGACCTTGTATAGATGCGAAATGTATTTTCCATAGTGGCCTTCTATAAGCGAATCGAGGGAGTACTTATGTTGCAAGGCGGTGAGCACCACATCCAGCTATATAACCACGGGGTCTAATACGGACTCTAAATGTGTACATGTAATAGTGCATGAATTCAGTTGGAACCGGTCCCTGTAGTGGCAACTCGTGGGCCACAAGAGAGAATAAAATACGTAGGCCACGCCATGGATTAGTGTTTTTCGTTTGATCCCAAAAACTGGACCGGATTCCGTTATCAAGAGAGAACGGAATAAACAAAGAAAATAGTGACACCATCAATGAGTGAACAAGTGAATACAGTGGTGCCATGATCTAGCACATGTGGCCAAGAGAAGTAACCTGGCCAAATATGCATGTCCTCGTCAAATGCTTGCACATGTGCCTTACAGATGTCTCTAAGAAGAAATTCCATGTTCGCACGTACAAGTGTAGACTAGAGAGTATTCATTTGTCTGCGTGTATTTCCTACCACCGAGTAGCAAACCAGCGAGGTGAACCACAGAAATTCGTTAGAAAGTTCAACCAAGATCAATCACCGAAATGAAGATTCTCAGCGATAGAACTATCTTATTATTGTCTTGATTGCCATATAAAAACAGCGATGTACATATGTCCTATTCCATTGACCACATGGAATAATGGAAGATTCACACTGTCATGCAATGACTCGATCATGTCACATTATTGAATGGACAAAGCGGACCGTAATAAGTAGCAAAAGTAACGTGTATAGAGTCATGGACCACCCGCATTCTAGCAAATGTGCAGCTGAACATACTTTTCGCCGTCGTGGTTAAGGATGTGTTTCGCCATGCATGTATTATGATAATCTAGCTTAACTACCAAGTTGTTTTTCTATTAGCATTTGATTGGCTTGCTTTTGCCTTTCTGTGTTCCTATTTTTCACATCGTATTATAAAATAAGCATGCCACAATATAGTTTAGCGGCCGCAAACTAAGCCTAAGACAAGAGTAGAAAATGTATCAATGTATAGTGGTTGTGACACAACATTAGTAGGCCGTGTTCGATAATTTTGGTGCCCCAAAGGATCTGCTAAGTTTCTACACGTTACAGGATTAATGTGTGGTGTTTGGGAGAGGAAAAACAGAGAATATGTAGGTGACCCTGCCAAAGCTTCATGCAATGGCGAGTCACTGCTTGGAAATATTCAATCCAATTTTAAAATTTGATCTCTTTTCTTTAATCTGAGCAAACTTTCCCAAAATCAGTAAATACCGGTGGGTATTCTTCTCTATGGGGTTATGGAAGGGGGGCTGTAGAGCCGGACCTGGGTAACCACCCGAGAAAAGAAACACCTGAGTAATACCACAAGAAATTACTTCACATTTTAGGCATATATGTTCTGTCGTTTGGTACCTTTCTACTATATAATTGCAATCTTTTACTGTGATGAATATACCATACAGTTGCAATGGTTACACATTTTTGCAGTAGTGCAAGTCTAACTCATTTTTCGCTAATTCACTTTCCCATATTTCTTATTGACACTACTACTTTAGTATTTGTCCCATATATGTGAAAATACATTTTTCTTAAGAGTGCTTTTATTAACTCAAAATGCAGCATTAAGGGGATGCTATGCATGATGCATGGACAACCACCTGATCTCTGCATAACTACGATGGAAAGCACACTATGGTTTAAAATTCATTTTATTCGCAAAAAATGGTCTAAAATCCATTTACCAAATATACAGCAGCATGACAGAACTGCGTGTTTCCGATCCAGAGTCCAATTGTGCATGTAATTTTTACTCCTCCTCGCTAGTGCAGTTAATTTTTTTTTTGAGAGAAGCTAGTGCAGTTAATTAAAAACTACTACCGTGGTAGCGGCAACTCGTGGGCCGCTGCTGCACGCCGGCCACAATCGGAGCCACACTTGCTATGCTATTCATGGATGAGTGAACAAGCGGGTGCAGGCGTGCTGAGATTGGCGCAGGTGGCCAAGAACGACCCGGCCACGTAGGTCATGGTCGTCAAATGCTTGGTTTTACGCCCCTATGCTATAGAGGCCACTTAGAAAACTCCAACTCCATCTTCTCACGTTCAAGTGGAATGCATATGCATCAATTTGGACGTGTGTACGTGTGCACAGCTGCGGAGTATGAAGTCAGCGAGTGAAATCACAACCAGCTCAGCACAGAAAGTTCAACTGAGATCAATTGATGGGACAAAGATTGACAATGACAGAAATTTTATTATTATTTGCCTTGATTATTATTACAGTAGAAAAACAGGTATGCAGATCAGTATATATTCCATTGATCCATGGACAAGTGGATGGTTCACTGTCCGACAAAGCATGCATTGACTCGATCATGTCACATTACTGAAACGGAAAAAAATGAACTGTAATCGACCACTCGCATTGTAGGGAACATTCTACCGAGCATACTATTCCATCTCACCTTTTAAGACGCCAAATACTACATAGAGTTGATGGATATAGAGGTTGTGGCAGTAGATTGTGTTCCATATTTATATATGGTGCGTCAAAAAATCTGAAAATATTCGCACAATTATGCTGTCTCCATTCGGGTTTATAAGTCGGATGAGGGATTTTTCTTCATTTTTACTAACAAAAGATATGCCATATGCAAAAAAAAATATCTTTAGATTCGTTGTCGAATGATGTTTCTGTAGGTATTGCATCACCTTACATTTGAACTAGACCCTTGTTGAAATACATGACCATAATTTCTAGAGTCCTTGTTAATGAAGAAACCCTACCTGGGGTGGGATTCGGCCTACTCTTAGGACTAGCCAAATTTCCCCTGCCTCACCAGAAATATTATCACAGGGGTTCGTTTAGATTGGTTTTGCTTATTTAAGACTCAACACAATTGCAACTGTGTGTACTTTGTTTGTGCCTAACACAAACAAAGACCACTTATGGGACCCCGACTTTTATCTATATTCACAATATCCAGATTAAATAGTATAGTTCGGTTGCTTCAAGAAATTAGACCTTCATGGAGATGTTGATTGTGCTCCGGCCCGGTCAATAAAAACTATGGAGTTAATTTAGCGATTGCATAGGCGCAACATCGTCTCACATTGTAGTCGGATTTTCAAAGTCGACTCCATCCAAATCGACATGCATGTATTTCTCTTCGAAAGACCGGGACACCCTTCTAATGTATTACATGCCATGGATAGGAGGAGAAATAGACACGGAAGGTGGAACTTGGGGGGGAGGGGGGTGGGGGGTGATGTGACGGGTTCTCCAACCTGACACACATATAGCAGCAAGCACGAATGGGAACGTGCAAAGGTTACCGACCTATGAAAAAGCGGTGGAGAGGCCTGTGAGCTAGGTACGTGCAATCTAGAAGAAGACGCTAAGGGTGATTTTGGTGAGGCGGTCGGCCAGGTAGGCAGCGATGCCGGTGCAGAGTTGCAATCACCTTCTTCTTGCAGCCGTGCTGCCTCTTGCTTTAATCCGGTATTGCGTGCGTCGTCAACATTGTGTGCTATGGTGGGAGACAATGGCAGAGTTGGAACCTGGAAGCAGGGGTAGGGAGCCGAGCAGGCAATTTGTTGTTGGGGACATCGATGATGTGGGTGCGCGGGAAGTACATGTGTTTCAAGAAAGGGGCCGATGTTGGAGGAAGCGGTGAAACAAAAAAGGTAAAAGCCCACTAGATCAGAACCCACGATGCAAACGGGACAGGGGCTGTAAGCCTAAATTATTATTAGTTGTAATTTATTTTACTCAATACTAAAGTAGGTTATCCTTAATGCTAACGCGTAAACATGGCACCTCAATATGCCATCATGCATTGAAAAATGATTAGTCATTTTCAATCTATTATGCCACTTGTATTAAATAAATATATTATAGACATGTAGTAAATCATATATATTTAGAGTTTCAGTTCTCGGATTATTAATCAAAATGTCAACGTTTCATTCCAACAAGCTTTTTTGGGGTAGAGGGGGGGGGGTGCTTCGTTGCACCAGACACTATCATGTCAAGTGTATCTAAAGACATGGTGTGTACTTTGCATACAATTTCTGAGTGGAAGAACAAAGACGGAATATCGTGACACCCTTATTAGACTATCTACTACTCCGCCAGCTCCGTTCGTGGGTGTGTTCAAGAAGGTCGCAATCTACCGGTGCAAGTACTAATTAACTCATCTTGGGGCATTAGGTAGGTCGCCGCTTGTCTTATCTTGATACTCATACTAAAATGGATGTATGCATCTCCCTAGTTGGTGCAAAGGTCAGAAAGTGAAAATCTCTCCCATTTTTAGAAGCACGGTTAGAACTTATTCATAGGCTCAGTTAGTTATGAACCCTCCCGATCCCCTACTAAACCCCACAGTGCCGTCACCCTAAGGCGACGCCAGGGGGATCATATCCCAGCGCCGCCAGCCCCCCTCCCCACAGCGCGAGATCCTGCCGCCACTGCCATTGGCGTTGGCCGCAGCGCCCGGTGCCAAGGTGCTGAGGCAGGAGGAGGCAGCGGCAACCACTCGAGGCGGCTGGGGCACCTCGGGCTGGAGGCTTCGCACCGCAGCCAGGGCGGCTCCCTGGTTGTGCGGCGGCAACCAACGACCCCATGCCCGATGGTGCTGGCGATGGGGGGCATGGCAGCGGCCGGGGATCTGGATCCCACCTATATCCGTTGTCAAGTCTTCATGTGAATAATCGGTGACACGATGAGGGCTCCGGTAAGGGGATGGAGGATCTCCGCTGGAGAACCGGCCGCGTCATACGTCTTCATGGCGAAGCTCCGCACGGTTCCAGCCAGCCATGAGATCAGGACGACGCGGTTTCCGGTGAGAACCACACCTGACTACGGTCTTGGCGGACGATGGTGGTGTCTCGGACGTCGTTTCCTTCTCGAGGCATCGTCGTTCTAGGTCACCTCAAGTTGGCCGGGATGTTCCTGGGGAAACCCTAGATCTGGGTCTACATGATCGGACGATGACGACGCCTTTGGTGTCATACTCCCTCCTTGGGGCATCATTTTGGAGCAAGTGCTGACTGGAGGGGACAAGGGAAGGAGTGGTGTTACATCTACCGCACCGCCGTCCGCATGGCGCTGCGGAGTTTCCGCGACGGGCACGCATCGATGGATAAGCATAGGATGGTGGCGTTATCTGGCGCGATGGTGGCGTCGACGGCAGGCCTGGCAAGGTTGGTGCTTCAGTACCTTCTCTGGAGATGGATCGATGGAAGACAGCGGCGGCGGCTTCTGAGAGTGCGTCGGGCCAGAGTGTGACCCAGTCCCGGCATTGTGGCTTGGCTGGGGCATCCGGCTTTAGATGTTAGGCTTTGGTGCGATTTCTGTTTGGTATTCAACTTGGATATTCGGCACCCCTTCATCAAGAGGATAGGAGTAGCGACAGGTGTTGCCAAGATGATAGCTTCAGGCTTCCAGATGTATTACTTTGTAAGGTCTTTGTGAAAAATTAATAAAATGGTTGCATGCAACGCCCACATGCAGAGGCTGGGGTATATCCTCCTTTTCTAAAAAAATAGTTGAGGTTTTGGGTCATTCGATGTCTTGCTTCGGCGGAGGCAACGTTGGCGCTGAATAAAGAAGCTCCATATCCTTCCTGGACGAGGCGATTGGCTTTATTGTCAGTGATGGATTTGCGAACTAGTCTGTTCAACCGGGGATATCCCGGTGGTGGCGACATCCTTGTGGTGGACTTTTGACCTCAGGCTCCGTGACTGTGATGGCATTCGCTCCAGCGCCGGTGCAGAGCCTGGGTGCTAGTCCAGGAGCGGATGCAGATAGTGGTCTGCATCGACAACATCTAGAAGACGGATTGTGTGTTAGATTCGTGGATGGTTGGGAGGTATGGTTTTCTCTTCCGGCATCTTAGTCATGTGGGGATGCCCGATCTGGAATTCGATGTCGTATTCGGGATGCTGCCCTGACCAGATTATTTCAATGACAATGGCTTCGTCTTTGGTAGGCTACTTTGAAGGTCCGCAAAACTGCATATCAACAGTGGAGCCACATCAAGCCCAGGTGAAGAGGTGATTCGTCGCATTTTCCTTGGATGGTTGTTTCAACGGTGCCGGAGAAAGGTGACGGCAATGGAGTCATGCTCATGGGATTCATCGATTTTAATTCTAATTTTTTTCTTAGCTAGCGGTCTTTGATGCAAAGATTAGTGTGTTCTACTATCTTTCTAGTTTTGTCAAGTCGATGTCTACTTACCTTGTCCTTTCTTATATGAATGAAAAATGTATTACCATACAGTTTTTTTGTTGTTGTTTCACAGATCTGTATCTATAGCTACTTTTCATGGTCTATTTATGCATAATTACACCACGCGTGCTCTGTTTCTTTTTTCTTAACACAGTACAGACACAAGCGCTCATATCCACGCGCATACACTCACCTCTATGAACGTACACACGCACACCCTATCCCTATGAGCACCTCAGAAAGACTGAGCCAGCATATCATTTTGCACCAGGACTTGAACCCTGGTGTGCTGGGATACCACAGTCCCTCTAACCATCCAACCACAGGTTGGTTCGCCGCATGCTCCGTTTCAGTTTGGTATTTATGTTGCGTGGTAGTGAGCTCCAACCGCCGGGTCCAATTCTGACTCCAAATGGGTCCGTGTAATAATTCACGAATTCAGTTGGAAATGATCCTTGTATTGGCAAATCACTGGCCGCAAGAGAGAAAATGAGTTTTGTTTTTCTTTCCTTTTCCCCATTTGATCCAAAAACAAGGATCGGATTCTATTATCAAGAGCTAACGGAGCGAAAACAAAGAAAATAGCAAGACCATGAATGAGTGAACAAGCTACAGCGGTGCCGTGAATTAGCACAGGTGGCCAAGAGAAGTAGCCCGGCCAAGTACGCATGTGAGCATGTCCTCGTCAAATGCTTGCACATGTGCCTTACAGACTTCTCTAAGACGAAATTCCATGTTCGCACTTACAACTGGAGACTAGAGATTATCCATTCGTCCGCGTGTTTTTACTGCCGCTGAGCAGCGAACCAACGTGGTGTGAACCACAGAAATTCGTTAGAAAGTTCAACCAAGATCAATTAATGAAATGAAGATTCTCACTGATAG
This sequence comes from Aegilops umbellulata, assembly GCA_032464435.1. NCBI lineage: Eukaryota > Viridiplantae > Streptophyta > Magnoliopsida > Poales > Poaceae > Aegilops > Aegilops umbellulata. Next base: position 62,957,212 of record CP136054.1, on the reverse strand, counting down.
AGCCATCTTATTATTGTCTCGATTGCCGTATAAAAACAGCCGCACACATATGATTCCATTCCATTGACCGATGGAATATTGGAAGATTCACACTGTCCTACAAAACATGCAGTGACACGATCATGTCACATTATTGAACGGAGAAAACAGACCGTAATAACTAGCAAGAGTAGCACGCATGTTATAGAGTTACGGACCACCCTAGCAAATGTGCAGCTGAACATACTTTTGGCATCGTGGTTAAGGATGTGTTTGGCCGTGCATGAATTATCATAATCTAGCTTAAGTAACAAGACTATTTTTCTCTTTTAGCATTTGATGGCCCGGTTTTGCCCTTTTGGTGACTATTTTTTACATCGGATTATAAAATAAACATGGCACAATATAGTTCAGTGACTGCAAACTAAGCCTAAGACAAGACTAAAAATAGTATCAATGGATAGCGGTTGTGACACGACATTAGTAGGGCGTGTTTGATAATTTTGGTGCAGCAAAGAAAATGATTAGTTTCTACACATTGTACGACTAAATTGTGGTATTTGGGAGAGAAAGCAAAAAGAGAAAAATTGTGTACGGTGACCCAACAAAAGCTTCATGCAATTGCGAGTCATTTGGTCGGAATTGACATCTCACATGCAGCGATTCCTAGTTAAAAAGTACATTGATAGGCATGCTCTTATCCAGGAGACATTGGGCAAGTATTTGGTGAACAGAAGCCATCGCTACGACTTGGTTTTGAATGCCATATGATGAAGGGGTACTCCGGGGCTGGAAGAAACCCATCGCGCGATCTTGGCAAGAGAAAGTGGGTTTTATGGATGGTCCCGAGGTGTCAAGGGCGAACAAAGCACGACGGGGCCCGGCCTACTTCGAGGGGGTCTTCTCGGGCTCATGCTCTAAGGTTGTTTGTAATGGGTAGTCTCTCAAGTTAGTATCATGCATATGATACTACCTCCCTATTATATCATATATTAGTATCATAGATGACATTATTTATTACCATGCATTACATATAATAGCATAACATTTATTATGATACGGTATCATGATATGATACTCAACCCTCTTCTTCATTTAATTGTATGCCACCTCATCAAAATTACTTAATTGGCATGCATCATACTAGTTATGATACCACCATTACGACCAACCTAAGGCAAAGTAATGATCAGATATACTTGAGAACAGGTTGATAGGGCATAGTCGTCCAGCGAGGGATCTGGCTTGAAACCTTACATGTCGCTCGGGGACTTTGCTAGATGACCATGCTCTGCACCACGGGACAGTGATGGTTGCGTTCATTTTGTTATGCAGAGGTCTGATATATGCTCAGCACAGCTGTATCATCTTGATATAACGAACAAATGAAAGTGTCATTTATCGAAAAAGAAACTATTGAGAATTACTTTGTCTCCTTCTTCCCTGGAAGAAATACCGAGCTCATTTTGTACTTGTTAATTAGCAAACTGCCCAATACATAATCAGGAAATATATCATGCAAATTATACATGTAAGACTTGACTGGATGTATTGAAAAATTAATTTTACTCCGACTTGGAAGGATCAAGGAAAAAACTACCATATATATGCACATCAGCTAGTCAAATGAAGGAAAATTCCGCCATGATAGTTATACCATCTGCATACGAGTAGCTGTTTATGTAAAATATCAAGACCTAGTAGCTAGTTAGAGAGCTATTGCATTAACTCCCAAAAGACTTTACCTAAGAAAACTCTCAAACGACTTGTGCTAATTTAAGTGGCATGATCAACGAAATTACACTCGACCAGACTCTTGCGAGACATTCACACATTGAGTGGATTCGTTCGTACATATCGTGTTGTTTTCTAGTAATATATATTTTTGTGCGTTTTTAATTAACATATATAGTTTGGGCAGATACATGTTTTTTAGGTGAACTACTGCGGATATTATTTTTTTGCGGGTTGAACTACTGCGGATACTAGCCAGCCTGAATCTTGTACAAGCGGACCACAACATATGTCACTTGACAGGAAAATAGTATATTTGCTCTATGTTTAGCCATGTTCAGGGAACTGAACTTTAGGGTGCATTACTGAGGGGTAGAAACAACATCTGAATCTACTTTCGAATAATTATCCATTTACTGTGCGTATGTAGCTAGGTTACTTGCGCCTTTTGGTCTGTTTGGACATCATCCAGTTTCACTTATTTCCATCTGAACTGCTGTTCTGTTATAATTATAAATAGTAATGGAACCCAGCTCCCATTTGGTAGGCATATGCCAAAAAAAAATCCCTGTAACTCTGAACTGCTTATGTGATATATGTATAGACTGGGCAAAAATCCTGGTCAAATTGAAGATTTAATGACAGTGGCACTCGTATGAATTTATGCATGTATACATCTGTCTGATTAATCAGTTTTGTAAATAGATAATATATAAAATATTTCCTCAAGAGATGTCATGATCGTCCTAATTAAATGCAATTTCTAGGTTTTTTCCATGCGTAAGCCTATAACAAGCGAACTTTTTTCAAGCATTTGGCAATCCACAGGCCACAGCTCAAACTTGCTGAACACGCCTAGTTAGGGATCAAGGCCTCTCTTACTCCAAACAACATGCCGCCCAAGTCGAAGGGTGGGCTAGCTAGTTAACCTCCAGCTATCATAGTTTCGTTCGTTAACCAATTAAATTAAAGTTTATATCTTTTTATTGCCATGCAGCGTCGAGTAATAGAGGTCCTATGCCTGGACTGGAAACTTATGCGCAAGGTTCTCATCGACTCTTATCTTCATCGCAGCCTCTTCAAATTTGGCCTTATGTTACATTGAAAAGCATAACCGGTCTCCTAACATCTTAATCACATGCATGAATGCAAACTGATTGATTTTCATATCCATGTAGTACAGTGTTTGATTGATTTTCATATCCGTGTAGTACTAGTGTTTGATTGATTGATATTGCCGTGCAGGGAAACCACCAGCGCCTGTGCAGAAACCACCTGCTTCTAATGGTTAGTAGTACTCCAGCACTCGAGATTACATTACTTTAGTCTCTAAGTAAGAGTAGCTACTGAGCTAACGTCGTGTGCATGCATGCATGCACCATCGTCGATGTCGGCCTACCTTTTTGATCTAGCTTCTTTTCCTCGTTCTCCAAAAGATTTCTGTTGCACTTTCTCTTGACATGACCAATTGTTGTCTCTTGTGCGTTCGCATGCGTGCAGAAAAGAAGAAAGATAAAGCACTAAGGAACAAGCCGGATAAAAATGGTAGATATATATTCGTCTGCATATAATTCATGTGGCGCTGCTGAAACCTGACGTACAGAAATTTTATTTTAATTTCAGGCAAGGATACAAGTACTTCCAATTAATCGGCAAATTCAGGATCCAGATATAAAATAATTCTCTTGTTTGGATTGATCGATGCCGAAGAAGAATGATATGAGAATCTACTGCAGACTTGCTAGTATTTATTAGTAAGTGTTAAGAGGTGGAAAGGAAATATGGATCAATCTATTACGTGTTAGTAGTTTGTACGTGCTTGCTTGGTGCATTTGTACACTGTCCTAAGTTCATATGTTGGTCTTGTATTCACATGTATTAATAAATTGGGATTGTATTGAGTTTTATCTTCTTTTTTGGCATGGAGTTTATTTAACCTTTTTTTTGTTAAAACCTGTGAATTTTATCTTGAGCAGTGTCAGTCTGGATCTTTGACAAACTCTGCATAACATGAATAAATATTCTATCACATCATGAGTTCTCACGAATTGAATACACTTTCTGGAAATTTATGTAATTAACTAGGCAATTACCCGCAAAAAAAGGCAATTGCCTCATGCATTGCAATAGAGTCTTGAACATCAGTGGCACTAAAATTTTAATTACTAGTTTTGTACACAATAGCCACGATTTACCTGTAGTTTTATCATTAATATGATTGTGTGGCAGACAAATAGAATTCAATTGCCGCTTGAACCATCACTTATTGGCTTAGCAAAGAAAACATGACTTTATTTGCTAAGCTGATATGATGTGGGGCAAGTTGAGATGGTTTTCAGGACAACCAGTGAGGAAAAACCAATGATTGGGGCGGGGGGGGGGGGGGGGGGATCAAAGGTGAGAGGGGTGGGGGGGGGGGGGGAATACCCAGAGGTCCGGCGAAGGAAGAGCCAAAGAGGGAACACTATTACAAAATTATATTACCAAGGTTTTTTCGGTTGGACAATATGTTGGTGGGCACCGGTTACCAGTAATAGCAGTCAAAATAATGCTCTGAATTATTAAATCAAATTTTAAATTTTGAAAAAAAATGATCTCTTTCTTTCAATCTAAGCAAACTTTGCCAAAATCGCTGGGGGTACGGGAGGTGCCCTGTAGAGCCGGACCAGGAAAATCACCCAAGAAAAGAAACCCGTGAGTAATACCACAACAAATTACTTCACAATGTAAGCATATGTTCTGTCGCTTGGTACCTTTCGAATATATAATCACAATCTTTTACTATGATGAATATACCATATAGGTACAATGTTTACACATTTTGCACTAGTGCAAGTCTAACTCATTTTCCGCTAATTCACTTGTCGATATTTATCACTGAAACTACTACTTTAGTATTTTTCCCGTATCTAGTAAAAAATATTTTTTCCTCAATAAAGGTCATTTTTATTAACACGAAATGTACCACTAAGGGGATACTACACATGATGGGCAACCACACGGCCTTGGCAAAACTACATTGGAAAGCACATTTATTCGCTCGGAAGCCACTCCCACCACCACAACGACGCACCACAGTAGACAAACCCTAACCCTACTAGGCCAGAACAGAAGAACGAGATCCCCCCTTCCTCCTGCCGTCGGAGTGCCAAGCGGAGGGAGAAGGACCGGCACCCTCGCCAGCGGAGATCGGGTATGGAAGTTGGTCACCGCCTATCTCCCGAGAGAATAGACAGTGTGAAAACTCAATGGGGGAGTTAAACCACTAGGGCCTTGTAAAGGGATATTAACGTTTGATACCTTTCTACTATATAATCCCAATCTTTTACTGTGATGAATATACCATATAGTTGCAATGGTTACACAGTTTGGACTAGTGCAAGCCTAACTCATTTTTTGCTAATTCACTTTCCCATATTTCTTATTGACACTACTACTTTATTATTTGTCCCATATATGTGAAAAATACATTTTTCTTGATAAAGAGTGCTTTTATTAGCACAAAATGTAGCATTAGGGGGATGCTATGCATGATGCATGGACAACCACCTGGCCACTGCATAACTACGATGGAAATGTGAAAAATACATTTTTCTTGATAAACAATGCTTTTATTAACTCAAAATGCAGCATTTGGGGATGCTATGCATGATGCATGGACAACCACCTGGCCTCTCCATAACTACGATGGAAAGCACACTTTTTTTCCGTTTCAATAATGCGACATGGTCGAGTCAATGCATGCTTTGTTGGACAGGGAACCATCCACTTGTCCATGGATCAATGGATTAAATACTGATTTGCATACATGTTTTTCTACTGTAACAATAATCAAGCCAATAATAATAAGATTTCTCTGTCATTGGCAATCTTTGTCCCATTGATTGATCACAGTTGAAGGTTCTATGCTGAGCTGGTTGTGATTTCACTCGCTGACTTCATACTCCGAGGCTGTGCACAGAGGAAGAAGAATGGAGGTTCTTTCCCTGAGCTCGAACTCAGCCCCGCTGGCTACAAAGTGAAGATGGCCGTGAGCTTATATGGGCGTGCACAGGCTTATAGCGCCGCGCTCCCGCACGCCCCGCTCACCCACTTCCCCACGTCGCGCGCTCCCTGGATCACGCACCCGACGCGCACAAACACAGTCGACGTGATCCCGAGTCCAGCGTCCGACGCAGTCATCTCTCCACTTTTCTCGCCAACTAACTACAGCCTGCACGCACGCACGGACACACACACCTGGCCGCGTCCGCCACGCTCCCGATCCGTCCCGCGTGCACACACGCACGCCCGACGCGATCGCCGTGGCTTATCCCCAACACTCACCCCCCTAAGCCACGAACTCAGAGGAGACCGACGTCCTCGACGCTGCCGTCTGCCAGCAGCGCGCGCTCCGCGGCGCCGTCGACGTCAGCGTCGTTGTAGCCGCCACCGCCTTTACGTCGCTGCCACGCCTGCCACCGTGCCGCCGTGCCCTTCGCGCGCACTCCCCACGTCCCCGCGCTCCCGGCCCGCGCTCCCGCCGCGCACGCACGCGGTCTGCGCAACCAGGTCCAGCGCCTCAACGCGGTCCACTCCCGCGGTCCCGTCGCGTCCGGTGCGCACCCATAACACGCACGGGTCGCGCCCGGCTCGTCGCCGCGCTTATTGCCCTTGCACCGCTGCGCCGTCAAACGCAGCGCAGCGCCTCCACGGTCGTCGCGCCGAGCCGCCGCAGCCTCTGCGCCACCACGCAGGTCCTCCGCGGCCTCCTCGTCTCCGCGATCACCGCTGCTCGTTGCGCGCACGGCATCACCGTGCATGTCCGCGCATCGCAGCCGACGCGTCCATGTCCGCCGCGCTCGCCGCAGACGCCATGGCCGCAGCCTCCATCTCCGCCGCGCTCGTCGTCCGCGCCGCGGACGCGGACGCACGCCACGGCCGCCCCCGAACCTGTGGCTCTGTATACCAAATGTTGGCGTAGCTAGCTCTTGCCCTAGATCGCCTGTGTCTACCCTAGCTCTCTGCAACTCTCTCTTTCCACTTTACTGCACTCATACGACACAAGAATGGAGGAGACAAGAGGAGGAAGAGGGACTCGGGACACGGTAGTCTTTCTGGCGCACGTACGCCCCCCTCCCTCGGCACGAACGGGGTTCTTTCCCTGAGCTCGAACTCAGCCCCGTTGGCAACAAAGTGGAGATGGCCGTGAGCTTATATGGGCATGCACAGGCTTACAGCGCCGCGCTCCCGCACGCCCCGCTCACCCACTTCCCCACGTCGCGCCCTCCCTGGATCACACACCCGGCGCGCGCAAACACAGTCGACGTGATACCGAGTCCAGCGCCCGACGCAGTCATCTCTCCACTTTTCTCGCCAACTAACTACAGCCCGCACACACGCACGGACACACACACCTGGCCGCGTCCGCCACGCTCCCGATCCGTCCCGCGTGCACACACGCACGCCCGACGCGATCGCCGTGGCTTATGCCCAACATAGATTACATAATATAGTTCGTTTGCTTCAAGAAATTAGATCTTCATGGTGATGTTGATCGTGCTCCGGCTCAGTCAATGAAAACTATGGAGTTAGTTTAGCGATTACATAGGCGCAACATCGTCTCACATTCTAGTCGGATCTTCAAAGTCAACTCCAGCCAAATCAACATGTATTTCTCTTCGAAAGATTGGGACACCCTTTATACAAATTACATGCCATGGATAGGAGGAGAAATGGAGATGGAAGGTGGACGTTGGGGGAGGGTGATGTGACGGGTTCTCCAACCAGACACACATATAGCAGCAAGCACGAATGAAAACGTGCAAATGTTACCGACCTATGTAAAAGTGGTGGAGAGGCCTATGAGCTAGATACGCGCAATCTAGAAGAAGACGCTGAGAGTGATTTCAGTGAGGCGGTCGGGCAGGTAGGCAGCGATGCCGTTGCAGAGTTGCAATCACCTTTTTCTTGCAGCCCTGCTGCCTCTTGCTTTGTTCCAGTATTGTGTGCGTAGTCAACAATGTGTGCTATGGTGGGTAGGGATGAAAACGGAGCGGAAACGGACGGAACTGAGTGCTATCATATTTGTTTTCATATTTTTTTGCAGAAGCGGAAACGAATACAGAAACCCCGGAAATGAATACGAAAACAGATACTACCGGAAACGGACACGGAGCGAATACAAAATGGATACGGAAACAGAAATAGGCATTGATCGGAACTTAAAAACCCTTGAATCATAGAGAAATACACACAAAAATAAACAAATTTAATGAGTTGTTAACATGGCTACAAAATAGTATCATTATGTTAGCAACTAAGTGTAGTATTGTAGTAGTACCGGACAATTGCGTATAGGGTCAAGCTGAGTACATGTGTGGTAGTAGAAGTTGCGCCTTAGATCCATTCTACTGATTGTGCCATTGTGTTCTCTTTGGTGGTTGGGCTACAAAGCAGCTATAGGTCTATAGTAAAAACAGAAATTCCATATTCACGGAAACGAAAAGTTCCATTTCCATGCATGTTCCACCGGAAAACACCGTTCCGTTTTTGTTTCCGTTTTCGCATAAAAAATTCCATTTCCGCTTCCGTTTTGCAAATTTCCGTTTCCGTTTTCATATTTCCTCTCCGCTTCCATTTTTCCTCCGGAAAAACAGAAAGTTTCCACTCCATTTTCATCCCTAATGGTGGGAGATAATGACAAAGTTGGAACCTGGAAGCAGGGGTAGGGAGTCGAGCGGGCAATTTGTTGTTGGGGACGTCGATGATGTGGATGCGCGGGAAGTCCACTCGATCAGAACCCACGATGCAAACAGGACCGTGGCTGTAAGCCTAAATTATCATCATTCGTAATTAATTTTACTCAATACTAAAGTAGGGTTTCCTTAATAGTAACGCGTAAACATGGGTAAAAGATGGCATTTGTATTAAATAAATATTTTATAGACATATAGTAAATCATATATATTTAAAGTTTCTATTATCGCATTATTAATCGAAATGTCAACGTTTCAGTCCAACAAGCTTTTTTGGGGGTGGGGGGGGGGGGGGGTCGGTGGGCATCATTGCACCGGACACTATCATGTCATGTGTATCTTGAAACATGGTGTGTACTTTGCATACAATTTCCGAGTGGAAGAACAAAGACGGGATATCATGATACCCATATTAGAGTATCTACTACTCTGCCGGCTCCGTCCGTGGGTGTGTTCAAGGAGATTGCACTCTACCGGTGGAAGTACTAATTACACTTGGGGCATTAGGTAGGTCACCGCTTGTCTCATCTTACATCATGTATGTCATTTGGATATAGAAACATATTGTACAATGAATTATTCTTAGTGTTATATCTGGCAGTTAATATTTCATGCTCCTCAAATTGTGGAATGATTAAAACTGAACTAGAAATATATATAGCTAAAAATGCCATCTTTTACAACAGATGGAACTATCTTATCTTTCTAAGTGAGAGATCATCTCTTAGCTAAGAGAAGGCAAATATTTTCTCATTTCTCTCTCATCCAACTCAATAATTATCCTGTGGGGCATTGCTAAGATAGCGAACATTGACAAACCCTAATTGACCAACTAATAATCATGAATGTATATCGTCCAAATTCAACACGTAAAAGGCTTGACTTGATGTGCTGAGAAATTAAATTTTACTCTGATCTGCAACGACCAAGGAAACATCTACCATATATATACACATCATCTAGTCAAATAAAGAAAAAATGCGCCATGACAGTTATTTATACCATCTGCATACCAATAGCTGTCTATGAAGAATATCAAGACCTAGCTAGCCAGAGAGCTATTACATTAAGACTTGTGCTAATTTGACGGCAAGATCAAGGAAATTACACACGACCAGACCCTTATGGAAGGATATTATGTTCACACCATGAGAAATACATGGTTTTCCTAAACAATGAACCCGCGGTTTCTACTATGTTTTGTTAAACTATGAAAAGCCAATACCATGGTATCTGTTTTTCAATAATGCGACATGGTCGAGTCAATGCATGCTTTGTCGGATAGGGAACCATCCACTTGTCCATGGATCAATGGATTAAATACTGATTTGCATACCTGTTTTTCTACTGTAACAATAATCAAGCCAATAATAATAAGATTTCTCTGTCACTGGCAATCTTTGTCCCATTGATTGATCACAGTTGAAGGTTCTGTGCTGAGCTGGTTGTGATTTCACTCGCTGACTTCATACTCCGCGGCTGTGCACACGTACACACGTCCAAATAGATACATATATGTTCCACCTGGTTTTACGCCCCTAAGTTGTAGAGGCCACTTAGAAAACTCCATCTTCTCACGTTCTAGTGGAATGTATCTCATGTTCAAGTGGAATGTATATCAATTTGGACGTGTGTACGTGTGCACAGCCGGGGAGTATGAAGTCAGCGAGTGAAATCACAACCAGCTCAGCATAGAAAGTTCAGCTGAGATCAATTAATGGGGCAAAGATTGCCAATGACCGTGAAATCTTATTATTATTGGCTTGATTATTAATACAGTAGAAAAATAGGTATGCAAATCAGTATTTATTCCATTGATCTATGGACAAGTTGATGGTTCCCTGTCCGACAAAGCTTGCATTGACTCGATCATGTCGCATTATTGAAACGGAAAAATGAACCGTAATAATAAGTTGTACTCACTCCATTCCTAAATATAAGTCTTTGTAGAGATTCTTTTACAAACTACATACGGATGTATATTGACATATTTTAAAGTGTAGATTCACTCATTTTGCTTCATATGTAGTCCATAGTGGGATCTCTTAAAAGACTTATATTTAGAAGCGGAGGGGGTAGAAGTCACATGTATGCAACTAATCAAGGAGTCATCGACCCACTACTAGGGAAAACCCTAGTAGTAGCGCGGGTTTAATGCCCACTAGTAGCGCAGCGCGGGACACCGTGCTACTAGTAAGACGCTACAGCTGTTCCTTAGTAGTAGCGTCTGCTACACGCGCTACTGCTAATACATATAGCCGCAGCGTTTGTTCACACCCGCGCTACTGCTAATATAGCTAGTAGTAGCGTGTTTACTCTCTATCGCTACTAGTATTTTTTTTCTTTATTTTTTTTATTTTTTGTGTATTTATACACCGTTATACAAATTTTGGTACAATACCAATTATTAGGTTGTTATATCAATATGTCCATAACAGTGTGTCAAATGAAGGTGGATTAGGTTCAAGTGGAGGAAACATGTGGTGCATGTCAAAAGTATACTACTAATCCAAATTTGATCTAGTTTGGATTAGTAGTACTTTCGATGTGCACCACATGTTGCCTCCACTTGAATCTAATCCGCCAACACAAGATATTTAATCATCATCATAGTCATTACCACCAAGAGTAGCTATTTAATCATCATAGTCATAGTGTAGCACATATCATCATCTTCAAACTCAATTTAGCTAGCTAATCACCACCAACACTAGTTGTGGTAGCTATCTAATCACCACAACACTAGCTAATAATAATTATCATAGTCATTAACACCAAGACTAGCTATTTAATCATCATAACTCATTTCTAGCTAGCAAATCACTCCTGTTGCTCTCTCTCTCAGGTAAAATAGCATAAAACATGTGTAGCACTCCTGCTTCATCAAGTTGGAGCATGCAGATGAACCTATCTCCTAATCGTGGGCTGCGCTTCTCATGTCTGCCCCCTAGTACTTCTCTGCGATCGTTCACAGTTTTACTCAAGTCTTTCACTATTAAGCATTCCTCGCTATTAGAAATCTTGTATGCACTAAAGTGCATTGTAGGATATCTTGGCCGTAAGCTAACAATTCTCATGCGACCGTTAGTCTCGATCCAATGAAGCACAACATTCATCAGGAGTCCCTGTTGAAGAACATCGTATGGTAACATACTTAGCAATGAAGTTTAGCTTAAAAAATAATATATGCAAAAGATGCACTGAGGACAAATGGTAAAAATCTTACCATCTTTCCTAAATAGATGTTACCGTAGTTCAGTACGAACACTATTAGTCGCACGTTTTGAGTACTAAGATTTCTAAATTCAGGAAAATAATTTGTCTTGACAGCATCAAGATCCTCAAGCCATGAAACATAATGACCTATCTCCTCGCAATTTAGTTCAGCCTCGGGACAGTGGACGGTCATGTCTACCAAGCGCCGGACATGTTTGTTTGAATAGAAATAAACTGTCAATGGAAATTAGTGAAGGAAATATGCCCTAGAGGCAATAATAAAGTTATTATTTATTTCCTTATTTCATGATAAATGTTTATTATTCATGCTAAAATTGTATTAACCGGAAACATAATACATGTGTGGATACATAGACAAACAGAGTGTCACTAGTATGCCTCTACTTGACTAGCTTGTTAATCAAAGATGGTTAAAGTTTCATAACCATAGACAAAGGAGTTGTCATTTGATTAACAAGGTCACATCATTAGTTGAATGATCTGATTGACATGACCCATTCCATTAGCTTAGCACCCGATCCTTTAGTATGTTGCTATTGCTTTCTTCATGACTTATACATGTTCCTATGACTATGAGATTATGCAACTCCCGTTTACCGTAGGAACACTTTGTGTGCTACCAAACGTCACAACGTAACTGGGTGATTATAAAGGTGCTCTACAGGTGTCTCCGAAAGTATTTGTTGGGTTGGCGTATTTCGAGATTAGGATTTGTCACTCCGAATGTTGGAGAGGTATCTCAGGGCCCTCTCGGTAATGCACATCACTTAAGCCTTGCAAGCATCGCAACTAATGAGTTAGTTGCGAGATGATGTATTACGGAACGAGTAAAGAGACTTGCCGGTAACGAGATTGAACTAGGTATTGGATACCAACGATCAAATCTCGGGCAAGTAACATACCGATGACAAAGGGAACAACGTATGTTGTTATGCGGTCTGACCGATAAAGATCTTCGTAGAATATGTAGGAGCCAATATGGGCATCCAGGTCCCGCTATTGGTTATTGACCGGAGACATGTCTCGGTCATGTCTACATTGTTCTCGAACCGTAGGGTCCGCACGCTTAAGGTTTCGATGACAGTTATATAATGAGTTTATGAGTTTTGATGTACCGAAGGAGTTCGGAGTCCCGGATGAGATCGGGGACATGACGAGGAGTCTCAAAATGGTCGAGACGTAAAGATCGATATATTGGACGACTATATTCGGACATCGGAAAGGTTCTGAGTGGTTCGGATATTTTCGGAGGTACCGGGGAGTTACGGGAATACGGGGAAGAGTATTGGGCCTTAGTGGGAAGGAGCCAGGAGGTGGCGCGCGCCCCTCCCAAGCCCAGTCCGAATTGGACAAGGGGTTTGGGGGCGCGCCCCCTCTCCCTTCCTTCTCCACTCCCCTCCTTTCCCCCCTTCTCCTAGTTGGACTAGGAAAGGTGGAATCCTACTCCCGGTGGGAGTAGGACTCCCCTTGGCGCGCCCCTTCTAGGCCGGCCGCCCCCTCCTCCCTTGCTCCTTTATATACGGGGGCAGGGGGCACCCCATGGACACACAATTGATCAACGTGATCGTTCCTTAGCCATGTGCGGTGCCCCCCTCCACCATATTCCACCTCGGTTATATTGTCGCGGTGCTTAGGCGAAGCCCTGCGTCGATAGTACATCAAGATCGTCACCACGCCGTCGTGCTGACGGAACTCCTCCCCGAAGCTTTGCTGGATCGGAGCCCGGGGATCGTCATCGAGCTGAACGTGTGCTAAGAACTCGGAGGCGCCGGAGTAACGGCGCTTGGATCGGTCGGATCGGGAAGACGTATGACTACTTCCTCTACGTTGCGTCAACGCTTCCGCTTCGGTCTACAAGAGTACGTAGACAACACTCTCCCCTCTCGTTGCTATGCATCACCATGATCTTGCGTGTGCGTAGGAAATTTTTTGAAATTACTACGTTCCCCAACAGTGGTATCAGAGCCTAGGTTTTTATGGTTTGATGTATTGCACGAGTAAAATTAAATTATAAGTTGAAGCAAATGAAGCACATGTCATGCTTAATTATGAAAAAAGACATGTCGTTGTGACTTACTGTATCCACTTCGAAGTTCTCGTCCAGCTTGATGTTGAAGCGCCTATCATCATCTAGGAAGATTCTGTCGCACAGGCCGCGCTCGTCTTCGCAGCATTCGCAAATACCGAAATCCTTTTCATCATCAGACATTTCCTATTTTCATAGTTGAAACATTAATTGAAAATCGATCGAAGGCAACTACGAGGATACTCAACACACAAATCCAAATCGTAAAATAAATAAGTATTCAAATTAGCATGCATTCAATAAGCAAAAGTAAATCATCTCATGCGTTCGTACATCGTCGAATATTATCACTAATACATCCCGAATAGTATCATACATATAACATCACTAATAGAACTAAAACTCTAGCGCACGACGGGTATCCGTGCGGGCGGTGGATAGCGAAAGAGAAGGAACCATCACAGCATCATATCTCCGGTCAGCTGCCCAAAGAACCTGCCAGGTATTGGAGAACCCGTGCTCCAACTCAAACAAGTAGCGACGAACGTGCGCGTTCACATGGTGACGTACCACCTCCACGGGGTCCTCGAGCCTCTGGACCATCACTGGCACACGCGACCGCCACCAAAGAAGGTTCGGGTCAACGACGGGCTGACTCCTCACCAACATGCACCCCCCGGTAGGTAGCGCCTCCCAGTAACAGCCCGGCAGAGCCCAGTCCCGGACATGGCTCATCTGGTCAAGCAGCCCGGCAGAGCCCAGTCCCGAACATGGCCCATCTGGTCAAGCAGGTGTCCTTCGCCGAGTCGACGATAACGAGGATGCGGGATAGGCATCGTCGACGTCGATGCGGGAATAATTGCTTTAACTAAAAAATAAACTTATTATAAATCTAGTCATTTAATTCTAGACCTAATAAAGTGAATAATGATATAAAAAGGGCCTATGCTTTGCAGGAACGTTGACTCCTTGCCAGTGCGGCAAATCTCGGGCACTCGATATGTCCTAGTTTGTAGCACAAGTCATGCCGAAATTTACGGTAAATTTCGGCATGACTTTGGCTAAAAAGTGGACAAATCGAGAACCTGAAATTTGCCGAAATGGAAATGAATCAACATTCCGGCAAAACATAGGCCACTCGGCTTCATTCCCTGGAAACAACAAAGCCACTTGGGCACAATTGAACCACTTCAATGAAAAGATATAACATGAGCAAACAGTATTGAGGAATTTGCATATAACATGGCCACTTCAATGAAAAGATATAATCAACAATAATGGAATATGCAAATGAACATCAATGACATATATCATATAACAACAATCTTGTTTTTTGTTTACATAGCAACAATTAGTTCAACCAAGTTTTTGAAAAGAAAAACAATTATGTTTTTTGTTTATAGATAAATGTCATAGCTAGCTAGGAACTACTGCCCTAATTACCATCTAATTTGATGAACCTAGGGGTGGAAAGTGGTAGCAGATATTCCAATTATCCAACTTAAAAGTGAAATAAGTGGTCAAATTTTACTCGTTTTATTATGCATTACAATAGTGTTTATGCATCATCTAAGAAAACATTCGCATCCGATTCGTTTCCACCCATAGATGAACCCTAACTTATTTGATGCAACTAAAATTTGAAAAACCCTAGACATAGGTAGGGGAGGGGGAGGAGTAGGCATGCTCACCTCGGGTGCCTGCGGCGAGGGAGGGGCAGGCGGCGTCGAGGTCGGGGTTGGGGCTCGGGCGCGCGACGGAGGTCGGCGTCGAGGTTGGGGTCGGGGGCGGCGTCGAGGTCAGGGGCGGCGTCGAGGCCGGGGTCGGGGGCGGCGTCGAGGGTGTGCGGCGGGCGGCGGCAGCGGTGAGGTTGAGGGCGGCGGCGGTGAGGTCGAGAGCGGCAGGGCGACAGCGGTGATGGAGCAGTTGGGGGAGAGGGAGAAGTGGAGGGGAAGTACTTAGCGAAAATTTGAGCCCGCGCGGCCGGGGGTTAATTCAAACTAGCAGCAACGCGTTTGGCCGGAACGCGCTATAGCTAAGTTAGCTATAGCGTGTCTAGCGAAACGCGCTATAGCTATTCTTTTATGTTTTATAATATCAGTAGCGCTTTGCCCTAAAAAAACACTATTGCTAAGTCTAAGCATCTAAAAACTTCAAATATATACATTGGTTATCATTGATCTTTTTGTGTACAATCTAAATAGTCAACATGAATCCTCACAGTACCTGTATAGGCACTGGTGAAGATTCATATTGCAGCCATAAATCATACACATATAGTTCAATGAAGACCAAGTGCTCAAGATAGTTTGAGAAGTAACATATTTAAGGTGGTAAACACCTTGTTCGCTTAGCAGTATGGGACTAAACTTAATTAGGTGCAATACTTAGCAGCATCGTGTTTTGAAGAATAACGTTGCTACTAAGTACTTTAGCAGTAGCGCGTCCTTGGAAGGGCTCTACTACTATATCTAGCCTGGAGGCAACGCCGTGGCAATTATAGTAGTAGCGCTTGTTTCACCTAGACCGCTACTGCTACCGTGCTAATTAGCAGTAGCGTCTATTTTTAAACCGCGTTGCTGCTAAGATTATGTGTATAAGGTTTTCCCTAGTAGTGACCACTCGCATTCTAGGGAATGTTCTGCCGAGTATACTATTCCTTCTCGTCTTCTAAGACGCCAAATACTACACAGAAAGGGAGTTGATGGATATAGAGGTTGTGGCAATAGGCTGTGTTCCATATTTATATATGGTGCGTCAAAAAATCTGAAAAATATTCGCACAATAGTACTGTCTCCATTCGGGTTTATAAGTCGATGAGGGATTTTCTCTTCATTTTGACTAACGAAAGATGTGCTATATGCTAAAAAAATCTTTAGATTCGTTGCCGAGTGAAGTTTCTGTAGGTATTGCATCACCTAACATTTGTCGAAATACTTGACCATAGGCAGTTTCTAGGGTCCTTATCCATGAAAAAACCCTACTGCTACCTTTTGAGCTTGTGTTGGATTTTCCCGAAGAGGAGAGGATGATGCAGCAGAGTATCGTAAGTATTTCCCTCAGTTTTTGAGAACTAAGGTATCAATCCAGTAGGAGGCTACACGCAAGTCCCTCGTACCTACACAAAAACAATAGCTCCTCGCAACCAACGCGATTAGGGGTTGTCAATCTCTTCACGGTCACTTACGAGAGTGAGATCTGATAGAGATGATAGATAATATTTTTGGTATTTTTGATATAGAGATGCAAAGTAAAAAGTAAAAGGCAAAGTAAAAAAAGCAAAGCAATAATAAAGTGATGGAGATTGATATGATGAGAATAGACCCGAGGGCCATAGGTTTCACTAGTGGCTTCTCTCAAGAGCATAAGTATTCTACGGTGGGTGAACAAATTACTGTTGAGCAATTGACAGAATTGAGTATAGTTATGAGAATATCTAGGTATGATCATGTATATAGGCATCACGTCCGTGACAAGTAGACCAACTCCTGCCTGCATCTAGTACTATTACTCCACTCATCGACCGCTATCCAGCATGCATCTAGAGTATTAAGTTAAAAACAGAGTAACGCCTTAAGCAAGATGGCATGATGTAGAGGGATAAATTCATGCAATATGATATAAACCCCATCTTGTTATCCTCGATGGCAACAATACAATACGTGCCTTGCTGCCCCTTCTGTCACTAGGAAAGGACACCGCAAGATTGAACCCAAAGCTAAGCACTTCTCCCATGGCAAGAAAAACCAATCTAGTAGGCCAAACCAAACTAATAGTTCGAAGAGACTTGCAAAGATAACCAATCATACATAAAAGAATTCAGAGAAGATTCAAATATTATTCATAGATAGACTTGCTCATAAACCCACAATTCATCGGTCTCAACAAACACACCGCAAAAAGAAGATTACATCGAATAGATCTCCACAAGAGAGGGGGAGAACATTGTATTGAGATCCAAAAAGAGAGAAGAAGTCATCTAACTAATAACTATGGACCCGAAGGTCTGAGGTAAACTACTAACACTTCATCGGAGGGGCTATGATGATGTAGAAGCCCTCCGTGATGACGGCCCTCTCCGGCGGAGCTCCGGAACAGGCCCCAAGATGGGATCTCGTGGATACAGAAAGTTGCGGTGGTGGAATTAGGTTTTTGGCTCCGTATCTGATCGTTTGGGGGTACGTAGGTATATATAGGAGGAAGGAGTACGTCGGTGGAGCTCCGAGGGGCCCACGAGGCAGGGGGCGCACTACTAGGGAAAAGCTTATACACAGACGCTTACTAGCAGCGCGGGTTTATATCCCTCGCTACTGCTACTTACTAGTAGCGTGGGGTTTTAACCCTCGCTACTACTAAGTTGATAGCAGTAGCGCTGGTTTTTAACCCTCGCTACTACTAAGCGGTCTCTACTGTGCCCCGCGGGACATGCCATAGTAGTAGCGCGGGTTTTTAACCCTCGCTACTACTAAGTTGATAGCAGTAGTGCTGGTTTTTACCCCTCGCTACTACTAAGCGGTCTCTACCGTGCCCCTGGGCCATGCCATAGTAGTAGCGAGGGTTATAAACCAGCGCAACTACTAAGTTTTTACCCCTCGCTACTACTAAGAAGTCTCAACCGTGCCCCTCCGGGACATGCCATAGTAGTAGCGAGGGGTAAAAACCCTCGCTACTACTAAAGGTCCCATTTTGAAACTCTACCCCCCCCCCTCGTGGATCGCCTTTTCGGTTTTGTAAAAAGCAAAAGAAAATGATAAAAACTTCAAAAATTAAAATCCTTCGAGATGTAGTTATGTTACTACATCTACTAGTTAGGAAAATTTAAAAACTTAAATTTGGACATGTTTTGCAAAAAGTGTAAGGAAAATGTAAAACAGATATAACTTTTGCATACGATGTTAGAAAAAAATGTATAATATGTCAAAATGTTTCAAAAATTAAAATCCTTCGAGATGTAGTTATGTTACTACATCTACTAGTTAGGAAAATTTAAAAACTTAAATTTGTACATGTTTTGCAAAAAAGTGTAGGGAAAATGTAAAACGGCTATAACTTTTGCATACGATGTCAGAAAAAAAACGTATAATATATCAAAATGTTCAGCACGAAAATCCGCATCCGATGGAGACGGCCTACGGCTTGTTTGCAAATTTTTAGAATCCTCAAATTCTAAAAGGAAAAAAAGTTATGCTCAAATTTCATTTTTTTTAATTTTGGTCAAATCTGGTCAAACTATGGTCAGACTACTTATTCAAGAAGTATTAGTGTTACTAAATAATTATTCAAGAATATTAGTGTTACTAAATAATTATTTCAGTTTTTTGAAATTTTGGTCAAACTTTGGTCAAAATGTGGTCAAACTCCTTATTCAAGAAATATTAGTTTTACTAAATAATTATTGTTTTTTAGAACAATAGTTTTAAACTCAAACAGCGAAATGTGTGACTTCATGCTCAAGCTAAACTCTCGAGGGTTAATAGGATTGACATCTTACTATTGTCAGGAAAACAACAAGTGCAGACTTGGAATCGAGGGAGAACAGAACCCGGAAGTTAAGCGTGCTTAGGCTGGAGTAGTGAGAGGATGGGTGACCGTCCAGGAAGTTAGATGATTTGGAATGATGAGGGGTGATTAGAGATTAAATTGAGCAGCGATGAGGGAGATTAGAGGTTAAAATGATTCAGAAATTTGAAAATTCGGGCAAAAAATTCAAAAAAAATCCGCAGGTTAGTAGTAGCGCGGGTTTTTACCCACGCTACTACTAACGGACGTTGCTATACGTTAGTTGTAACGCCTTATTAGTAGCGCCGGCCCCCGCGCTACTAATAGGCCCAAAACCCGCGCTGATGCTAGGCTTTTCCCTAGTAGTGGCGCGCCCCCACCCTCGTGACCGCCTCTTTTGTTCCTTGGCGTAGGGTCCAATACTCCTGGA
The DNA here is from genome assembly GCA_032464435.1 of Aegilops umbellulata. Taxonomy (NCBI): domain Eukaryota; kingdom Viridiplantae; phylum Streptophyta; class Magnoliopsida; order Poales; family Poaceae; genus Aegilops; species Aegilops umbellulata. The sequence continues at coordinate 62,937,570 of CP136054.1, read as the reverse complement.
TCACGTTCGGTGAGAAAATCACGTTCCCGAAGGTTTCATTCCGTTTCAACTCCGTTTGATATTCTGTTTCTTCGAAACACTGAAATAGGCAAAAAAAACAGCAATTCTGGGTTGGGCCTCCGGTTAATAGGTTAGTCCCAAAAATAATATAAAAGTGGAAAATAAAGCCCAATATAGTCCAAAACAGTAGATAATATAGCATGGAGCAATCAAAAATTATAGATACGTTGGAGACGTATCAGGCATCCCCAAGCTTAATTCCTGCTCGTCCTCGAGTAGGTAAATGATAAAAGGAGAATTTTTGATGGGGAGTGCTACTTGGCATTATTCAATGCAAATCTTCTTAATTATGGTATGAATATTCAGATTCAAAAGATTCAAGACAAAAGGTCATATTGACATGAAAAATAATAATACTTCACGCATACTAACAAAGCAATTATGTCTTCTGAAAATAACATGGCAAAAGAAAGTTATCCCTACAAAATCATATAGTCTGGCTATGCTCTATCTTCACCACACAAAGTATTGAAATCATGCACAACCCCGATGATAAGCCAAGCAATTGTTTCATACTTTTGACATTTTCAAAACTTTTTCGATCTTCACGCAATACATGAGCGTGAGCCATGGATATAGCACTATATGTGGAATAGAATGGTGGTTGTGGAGAAGACAAAACGAGGGGAAGATAGTCTCACATCAACTAGGCGTATCAACGGGCTATGGAGATGCCCATCAATAGATATCAATGTGAGTGAGTAGGGATTGCCATCCAACAGATGCACTAGAGCTATAAGTATATGAAAGCTCAACTAAAGAAACTAAGTGGGTGTGCATCCAACTCGCTTGCTCACGAAGACCTAGGGCAATTTAAGGAAGCCCATCATTGGAATATACAAGCCAAGTTCTATAATGAAAAATTCCCACTAGTATATGAAAGTGACAAAATTAGAGACTCTCTATCATGAAGATCATGGTGCTACTTTGAAGCACAAGTGTGGTAAAAGGATTGTAACATTGTCCCTTCTATCTTTTACTCTCATTTTTTGGGCCTTTTTTATTTTTTTATGGCCTCTTTTTTTTTATCGTCCGGAGTCTCATCCTGACTTGTGGGGGAATCATAGTCTCCATCATCCTTTCCTCACTTGGGACAATGCTCTAAAAATCATGATCATCACACTTTTATTTTTCTTACAACTCAACAATTACAACTCGATACTTAGAACAAAATATAACTCTATATGAATGCCTCCAGCGGTGTACCGGGATATGCAATGAATCAAGAGTGACATGTATGAAAGAATTATGAACGGTGGCTTTTCCACAAATACAATGTCAACTACATGATCATGCTAGCAATATGACAATGATGGAGCGTGTCATAATAAACGGAACGGCGGAAAGTTGCATGGCAATATATCTCGGAATGGCTATGGAAATGCCATGATAGGTAGGTATGGTGGCTGTTTTGAGGAAGGCATATGGTGGGTGTATGATACCGGCGAAAAGTGTGCGGTATTTAGAGAGTCTAGCAATGGTGGAAGGAAGGAAAAGTGCGTATAATCCATGGACTCAACATTAGTCATAAAGAACTCATATACTTATTGCAAAAATCTAGAAGTTATCAAAGCAAAGTATTACGCGCATGCTCCTAGGGGGATAGATTGGTAGGAAAATACCATCGTTCGTCCCCGACCACCACTCATAAGGAAGACAATCAATAAATAAATCATGCTCCGACTTCATCACATAACGGTTCACCATACATGCATGCTACGGGAATCACAAACTTTAACACAAGTATTTCTCAAATTCACAACTACTCAACTAGCATGACTCTAATATCACCATCTCCATATCTCAAAACAATTATCCAGTATCAATCTTTTCTTAGTATTCAACACACTCAAAAGAAAGTTTCACAAATCTTGAACACCAAGCATATTATTGTTAAGCAAATTACCATGCTATTAAAGACTCTCAAAATAATCTAAGTGAAGCATAAGAGATCAATAGTTTCTTTAAAACAAATCCACCACCGTGCTCTAAAAGATCTAAGTGAAGCACATAGAGCAAAATTATAACGCTCAAAAGATATAAGTGAAGCACAAAGAGCAAAACTACATAGCTCAAAAGGTATAAGTGACATGAAGCACATAGAGTATTCTATCAAATTCCAATTCATGTATGGCTCTCTCAAAAGGTGTGTACAGCAAGGATGATTGTGGCACACTAACAAACAAAAACACAAATAATACAAGACGCTCCAAGCAAAACACATATCATGTGGTGAATAAAAATATAGCTACAAGTAAAATTACCGATGGAAGTAGACGAAAGAGGGGATGCCTTCCGGGGCATTCCCAAGCTTTGACTTTTTGGTGTCCTTGGATTATCTTGGGGGTGCCATGGGCATCCCCAAGCTTAGGCTCTTGCCACTCCTTGTTCCATAATCCATCAAAAGAATTTACCCAAAACTTGAAAACTTCACAACACAAAACTCAACAAAAATCTAGTGAGCTCCGTTAGAGAAAGAAAAAAAAAGACCACTTCAAGGTACTGTAATGAACTCATTCTTTATTTATATTGATGTTAAACCTACTGTATTCCAACTTCTCTATGGATTATAAACTATTTTACTAGCCATAGATTCATCAAAATAAGCAAACAACACACGAAAAACAGAATCTGTCAAAAACAGAACAGTCTCTAGTAATCTGTAACTAACGCAAACTTCTGGAACTCCAAAAAATCTACCAAAATAGGAAGACCTAGAAAATTTGTTTATTGATCATCAGCAATTGGAATCCTTATTTTATCACGTTCTGGTGATTTTTACAATTCAGGCCCTGAGCACAAAGTTTCTGGAAATTACAGCAAGATCAAAGGTCTAGCTTGGCACAAACACAAATTAAAACACAAAACCACATCTAAACAGAAGGTAGATGGATTATTTATTCCTAAACAGAAGAAAAAGCAAAAAACAAAAATAAAATTGGGTTGCCTCCCAACAAGCGCTATCGTTTAACGCCCCTAGCTAGGCATAAAAGTGAGAATAGATCTAGGTATTGTCATCTTTGGTAGGCAATCCATAAGTGGCTCTCATGATAGTTTCATATGGCAATCTTATTTTCTTTCTAGGAAAGTGTTCCATGCCCTTTTTTAATGGAAATTGAAATCTAATATTCCCTTCCTTCATATCAATAATCGCACCAACCGTTCTAAGGAAAGGTCTACCAAGAATAATAGGGCAAGAAGGATTGCAATCTATATCAAGAACTATAAAATCTACGGGCACATAATTCCTATTTGCAACAATAAGAACATCATTAATTCTTCTCATAGGTTTCTTAATAGTGGAATCTGCAAGTTGCAAGTTTAGAGAGCAATCATCAAAATCACGGAAATCTAGCAAATCACACAAAGTTTTGGGAATAGTGGAGACACTAGCACCCAAATCACACAAAGCATAAAACTCATGATCTTTAATTTTAATTTTAATAGTTGGTTCCCACTCATCATAGTGTTTTCTAGGGATAGAAACTTTCAACTCAAGTTTTTCTTCATAAGATTGCATCAAAGCATCAACAATATGTTCGGTAAAGGCTTTATTTTGACTATAAGCATGAGGAGAATTTAGCACGGATTGCAACAAGGAAATACAATCAATTAAAGAGAAACTTTCATAATTAAATTCCTTGAAATCCAATATAGTGGGTTTAGCAACATCTAGGGTTTTATTTCTTTCAATCTCACTTTTATCAATTTCATCATCAAGATCTAAATACTCTGAATTTTTGGAACGCCTTCTAGGTAAAGGAAGATCATATTCAGTTTCATCAAGATTCATATTGCAAAACAAAGATTTGATAGGGGACACATCAATAACTTTTAGATCTTCATCTTAATTTTCATAGGAATTGGAAGAACACTCTTTAATAAAGGCATCTTTTGTAGCACGCATCCTAGCGGTTCTTTCCTTGCACTCAACAATGGAAATTCTCATGGCTTTGAGAGACTCATTGATATCATGCTTAGGAGGAATAGATCTAAGCTTTAAAGAATCAACCTCAAGAGAAATTCTATCAACGTTCCTAGCCAAATCATCAACTTTAAGCAATTTCTCTTCAAGCAAAGCATTAAAATTCTTTTATGAATTCATAAACTCTTTAACACTATTCTCAAAATCAGAGGGCATCTTATTAAAATTTCCATAAGAGTTGTTGTAGGAATTTCCATAATTATTAGAAGGATTACTAGGATAAGGCCTAGGATTAAAATTCCTTCTATACGCGTTGTTACCAAAATTATTCCTACCAACAAAATTCACATCCATAGATTCATTATTATTCTCAATCAAAGTAGACAAAGCCATATCATTAGTATTAGAAGAAACACTCTTAGTAGCAAATAATTTCATAAGTTCATCCATCTTTCCACTCAAAACATTGATTTCTTCTATCGCATGCACTTTTTTATTAGTAGATCTTTCAGCATGCCACTGAGAATAATTAACCATAATATTATCTAGGAGTTTAGTAGCATCTCCAAAAGTGATTTCCATAAAAGTGCCTCCCGCGGCCGAATCTAAAAGATTTCTAGAAGCAAAATTCAATCTGGCATACAAATTTTGTATAATCATCCACAAATTCAAACCATGAGTAGGGCAATTACGTATCATTAATTTAATTCTCTCCCAAGCTTGTGCAACATGTTCATGATCAAGTTGCTTAAAATTCATAATGTCGTTTCTAAGAGAGATGATCTTAGCGGGAGGAAAATACTTAGAGATAAAAGCATCTTTGCACTTGTTCCAAGAATCAATACTATTTTTAGGCAAAGACGAAAACCAAGCTTTAGCACGATCTCTAAGCGAAAAAGGAAATAGCTTCAATTTAACAACATCATTATCAACATCTTTCTTCTTTTGCATATCACATAAATCAACGAAGCTATTCAGATGAGTAGCGGCATCTTCACTAGGAAGGCCGGCGAATTGATCTTTCATAACAAGATTCAACAAAGCAGTATTGATTTCACAAGATTCAATATTGGCAAGAGGAGCAATCGAAGTGCTAAGGAAATCATTATTATTGCTATTGGTGAAGTCACACAATTTGGTAGTATCTTGAGCCATCGCGACAAACAAGCAATCCAAACACGAGCAAACAAAAGGCAAGCGAGAAAAAGGCAAACGGAAAAAGAGAAGGAGATTGGGAGAGAGAGGGCGAATAAAACGGCAAGGGTGAAGTGGGGAAGAGGAAAACGAGAGGCAAATGGCAACTAATGTAATGCGAGAGATAGGGATTGTGATGGGTACTTGGTATGTTGACTTTTGTGCAGACTCCCCAGCAACGGCGCCAGAAATTCTTCTTGCTACCTCTTGAGCTTGCGTTGGATTTCCCCGAAGAGGAGAGGATGATGCAGCAGAGTAGCGTAAGTATTTCCCTCAGTTTTGAGAACCAAGGTATCAGTCCAGTAGGAGGCTACACGCAAGTCCCTCGTACCTACACAAAAACAATAGCTCCTCGCAACCAACGCGATTAGGGGCTGTCAATCCCTTCACGGTCACTTACGAGAGTGAGATCTGATAGAGATGATAGATAATATTTTTGGTATTTTTGATATAGAGATGCAAATTAAAAAAGTAAAAGGCAAAGTAAAAAAGCAAAGCAATAATAAAGTGACGGAGATTGATATGATGAGAATAGACCCAGGGGCCATAGGTTTCATTAGTGGCTTCTCTCAAGAGCATAAGTATTCTACGGTGGGTGAACAAATTACTGTTGAGCAATTGACAGAATTGAGCATAGTTATGAGAATATCTAGGTATGATCATGTATATAGGCATCACGTACGTGACAAGTAGACCGACTCCTGCCTGCATCTACTACTATTACTCCACGCATCGACCGCTATCCAACATGCATCTAGAGTATTAAGTTAAAAACAGAGTAACGCCTTAAGCAAGATGACATGATGTAGAGGGATAAATTCATGCAATATGATATAAACCCCATCTTGTTTTCCTCGATGGCAACAATACAATACGTGCCTTGCTGCCCCTTCTGTCACTGGGAAAGGACACCGCAAAATAGAACCCAAAGCTAAGCACTTCTCCCATGGCAAGAAAAACCAATCTAGTAGGCCAAACCAAACTGATAGTTCGAAGAGACTTGCAAAGATAACCAATTATACATAAAACAATTCAGAGAAGATTCAAATATTATTCATAGATAGACTTGATCATAAACCCACAATTCATCGGTCTCAACAAACACACCGCAAAAAGAAGATTACATCGAATAGATCTCCACAAGAGAGGGGGAGAACATTTTATTCATATCCAAAAAGAGAGAAGAAGCCATCTAGCTAATAACTATGGACTCGAATGTCTGAGGTAAACTACTCACACTTCATCGGAGGGGCTATGATGATGTAGAAGCCCTCCGTGATGACGGCCCTCTCCGGCGGAGCTCCGGAACAGGCCCCAAGATGGGATCTCGTGGATACAGAAATTTGCGGCGGTGGAATTAGGTTTTTGGCTCCGTATCTGATCGTTTGGGGGTACGTAGGTATATATAGGAGGAAGGAGTACGTCGGTGGAGCTCCGAGGGGCCCACGAGGCAGGGGGCGCGCCCCCACCCTCGTGACCGCCTCTTTTGTTCCTTGGCGTAGGGTCCAAGTCTCCTGGATCACGTTCGGTGAGAAAATCACGTTCCCGAAGGTTTCATTCCGTTTGGACTCCGCTTGATATTCCGTTTCTTCAAAACACTGAAATAGGCAAAAAAACAGCAATTCTGGGCTGGGCCTCCGGTTAATAGGTTAGTCCCAAAAATAATATGAATGTGGAAAATAAAGCGCAATATAGTCCAAAACAGTAGATAATATAGCATGGAGCAATCAAAAATTATAGATACGTTGGAGACATATCACCTACCTCGGGTTGGATTCGGCCCGCTCTTAAGACTAGCCAAATTTTCCCTGCCCCACCATAAATATTGTCAGAGGGGTTCATTTAGGTCGGATTTGTTTATTTAATACTCAACACAACTGCAGCTGTGTGTACTTTGTTTGTGCCTAACACAAAACAAGACCACTTTATCTATATTCACAATATCAAGATTACATAGTATAGTTCGGTTGCTTCAAGAAATTAGACCTTCATGGTGATGTTGATCGTGCTCCGGCTCGGTCAATAAAAACTATGGAGTTAGTTTAGTGATTACATAGGCACAACATTGTCTCACATTCTAGTCGGATCTTCAAAGTCAACTCCAGCCAAATCAACATGTATTTCTCTTCGAAAGATTGGGACACCCTTGTACGTATTACATGCCATGGATAGGAGGAGAAATGGAGATGGAAGGTGGACCTTGGGGGAGGGTGATGTGACGGGTTCTCCAACCTGACACACATATAGCAGCAAGCACGAATGAAAACGTGCAAAGGTTACCGACCTATGTAAAAGTGCTGGAGAGGCCTATGAGCTAGATACGCGCAATCTAGAAGAAGACGCTGAGGGTGATTTCAGTGAGGCGGTCAGCCAGGTAGGCAGCGATGCCGTTGCAGAGTTGCAATCACCTTTTTCTTGTAGCCCTGCTGCCTCTTGCTTTGTTCCAGTATTGTGTGCGTCGTCAACAATGTGTGCTATGGTGGGAGATAATGGCAGACTTGGAACCTGGAAGCAGGGGTAGGGAGTCGAGCGGGCAATTTGTTGTTGGGGACGTCGATTATGTGGATGCGCGGGAAGTCCATGTGATCAAGAAAGGGGCCAATGTTGGAGGAAGCGGTGAAACAAAAAGGCGAAAGCCCACTCGATCAGAACCCACGATGCAAACGGGACCGTGGCTGTAAGCCTAAATTATCATCATTCGTAATTAATTTTACTCAATACTAAAGTAGGGTTTCCTTAATACTAACGCGTAAACATGGCACCTCAATATGTCATCATGCATTGAAAAAAGATTAGTCACTTTCAATCTATTATGCCACTTGTATTAAATAAATATTTTATAGACATATAACAAATCATTTATATTTAAAGTTTCTATTATCGCATTATTAATCGAAATGTCAACGTTTCAGTCCAACAAGCTTTTTTTGGGGTGGTGGGGGGGGGGGGTGTCGGTGGGCATCATTGCACCGGACACTATCATGTCATGTGTATCTAGAAACATGGTGTGTACTTTGCATACAATTTCTGAGTGGAAGAACAAAGACGGGATATCGTGATACCCATATTTGACTATCTACTACTCTGCCGGCTCCGTCCGTGGGTGTGTTCAAGGAGGTTGCACTCTACCGGTGGAAGTACTAATTACACTTGGGGCATTAGGTAGGTCACCGCTTGTCTCATCTTACATCATGTATGTCATTTAGATATAGAAACATATTGTACAATGAATTATTCTTAGTGTTATATCTGGCAGTTAATATTTCATGCTCCTAAAATTGTGGAATGATTAAAACTGAACTAGAAATATATATATAGCTAAAAATGCCAGATTTTACAACAGATGGAACTATCTTATCTTTCTAAGTGAGAGATCATCTCTTAGCTAAGAGAAGGCAAATATTTTGTCATTTCTCTCTCATCCAACTCAATAATTATCATGTGGGGCATTGCTAAGATAGCGAACATTGACAAACCCTAATTGACCAATTAATAATTATGAACATATATCGTCCAAATTCTACACGTAAAAGGCTTGACTTGATGTGTTGAGAAATTAAATTTTACTCTGATCTGCAATGACCAAGGAAACCTCTACCATATATATACACATCATCTAGTCAAATAAAGAAAAAATGCGCCATGACAGTTATTTATACCATCTGCATACCAATAGCTGTCTATGAAGAATATCAAGACCTAGCTAGCTAGAGAGCTATTACATTAAGACTTGTGCTAATTTCACGGCAAGATCAAGGAAATTACACACAACCAGACCCTTATGGCAGGATATTATGTTCACACCATGAGAAATACATGGTTTTCCTCAATAATGAACCCGCAGTTTCTACTATGTTTTGTTAAACTATGAAAAGCCAATACCATGGTATCTGTTTTTCAATAATGCGACATGGTCGAGTCAACGCATGCTTTGTCGGATAGGGAACCATCCACTTGTCCATGGATCAATGGATTAGATACTGATTTGCATACCTGTTTTTCTACTGTAACAATAATCAAGCCAATAATAATAAGATTTCTCTGTCACTGGCAATCTTTGTCCCATTGATTGATCACAGTTGAAGGTTCTGTGCTGAGCTGGTTGTGATTTCACTCGCTGACTTCATACTCCGCGGCTGTGCACACGTACACACGTCCAAATAGATACATATATGTTCCACCTGGTTTTACGCCCCTAAGTTGTAGAGGCCACTTAGAAAACTCCATCTTCTCACGTTCAAGTGGAATGTATCTCATGTTCAAGTGGAATGTATATCAATTTGGACGTGTGTACGTGTGCACAGCCGCGGAGTATGAAGTAAGCGAGTGAAATCACAACCAGCTCAGCACGGAAAGTTCAGCTGAGATCAATTAACGGGGCAAAGATTGCCAATGACCATGAAATCTTATTATTATTGGCTTGATTATTATTACAGTAGAAAAATAGGTATGCAAATCAGTATTTATTCCATTGATCCATGGACAAGTTGATGGTTCCCTGTCCGACAAAGCATGCATTGACTCGATCATGTCGCATTATTGAAACGGAAAAATGAACCGTAATAATAAGTTGTACTCACTCCATTCCTAAATATAAGTCTTTGTAGAGATTCTTTTACAAACTACATACGGATGTATATTGACATATTTTAGAGTGTAGATTCACTCATTTTGCTTCATATGTAGTCCATAATGGGATCTCTTAATAGACTTATATTTAGAAGCGGAGGGGGTAGAAGTCACATGTATGCAACTAATCAAGGAGTCATCGACCCACTACTAGGGAAAACCCTAGTAGTAGCGCGGGTTTAATGCCCACTAGTAGCGCGGGACACCGCGCTACTAGTAAGGCCCTACAGCTATTCCTTAGTAGTAGCGCCTGCTACACGCGCTACTGCTAATACATATAGCCGCAGCGTTTGTTCACACCCGCGCTACTGCTAATATAGCTAGTAGTAGTGTGTTTACTCTCCATCGCTACTAGTATTTTTTTCCTTATTTTTTTAGTTTTTTGTGTATTTATAGGCCGTTATACAAATTTTGGTACAATAGCAATTATGAGGTTGTTATATCAATATATCCATAATAGTGTGTCAAATGAAGGTGGATTAGGTTCAAGTGGATGGAACATGTGGTGCATGTCAAAAGTATACTACTAATCCAAATTTGATCTAGTTTGGATTAGTAGTACTTTCGATGTGCACCACATGTTGCCTCCACTTGAATCTAATCCGCCAACACAAGATATTTAATCATCATCATAGTCATTACCACCAACAGTAGCTATTTAATCATCATAGTCATTGTGTAGCACACATCATCATCTTCAAACTCATTCTAGCTAGCTAATCACCACCAACACTAGCTGCGGTAGCTATCTAATCACCACAACACTAGCTAATAATAATTATCATAGTCATTACCACCAACACTAGCTATTTAATCATCATAACTCATTTCTAGCTAGCTAATCTCTCTCTCAGGTAAAATAGCATAAAACATGTGTAGCACTCCTGCTTCATCAAGTTGGAGCATGCAGATGAATCTGTCTCCTAAACGTGGGCTGCGCTTCTCATTGTTGCCCCCTAGTACTTCTCTGCGATCGTTCACAATTTTGCTCCAGTCTTTCACTATTAAGCATTCCTGGCTATTAGAAATCTTGTATGCACTAAAGTGCATTGTAGGATATCTTGGCCGTAAGCTAACAATTCTCATGTGACCGTTAGTCTCGATCCAATGAGGCACAACATTCATCGGGAGTCCCTGTTGAAGAACATCGTATAGTAACATACTTAGCAATGAAGTTTAGCTTAAAAAATAATGTATGCAAAAGATGCATTGAGGACAAATGGTAAAAATCTTACCATCTTTCCTAAATAGATGTTACCGTAGTTCAGTACAAACACTATTGGTCGCACGTTTTGAGTACTAAGATTTCTAAGTACAGGAAAATAATTTGTCTTGACAGCATAAAGATCCTCAAGCCATGAAACATAATGACCTATCTCCTCGCAATTTAGTTCAGCTTCGGGACAGTGGACGGTCATGTCTACCAAGCGCCGGACATGTTTGCTTGAATGAAAATAAACTGTCAATAGAAATTAATTGTCAACTATTTTTGAATAAACAATATCGAAGACATAAATATGGTTGAAAAACTCACATAATGATATAACTGGAGGCGTCTGCACATCGACCCAAATGTCTCTATTACCTTCAATATCATCTTCGGGACGAATATCAAAGGTGATAAACATATCAGGCTCAAATGCATAAGCCTTGCATAGTGCTTGACAAGTTTTGCATTCAAAATAGGTGTAGGTGTCTGCGTTGTATAATTTTGTGTGGAAAGTATAACCATGATTGGTCTTCAAGTTAATTCTCTTTACCTCTGTAGTTTCCATACCACTGAAACCTATCTTATCCAAGACAAAAACTCTTGCATGGCAGGGGATGCGCTAGTAGAATAGTAAAAAAAATTAAATTATAAGTTGAAGCAAATGAAGCACATGTCATGCTTAATTACGAAAAAAGACATGTCGTTGTGACTTACTGTATCCACTTCGAAGTTCTCGTCCAGCTTGATGTTGAAGCGCCTATCATCATCTAGGAAGATTCTGTCGCACAGGCCGCGCTCGTCTTCGCAGCATTCGCAAATACCGAAATCCTTTTCATCATCAGACATTTCCTATTTTCATAGTTGAAACATTAATTGAAAATCGATCGAAGGCAACTACGAGGATACTCAACACACAAATCCAAATCGTAAAATAAATAAGTATTCAAATTAGCATGCATTCAATAAGCAAAAGTAAATCATCTCATGCGTTCGTACATCGTCGAATATTATCACTAATACATCCCGAATAGTATCATACATATAACATCACTAATGGAACTAAAACTCTAGCGCACGACGGGTATCCGTGCGGGCGGTGGATAGCGAAAGAGAAGGAACCATCACAGCATCATATCTCCGGTCAGCTGCCCAAAGAACCTGCCAGGTATTGGAGAACCCGTGCTCCAACTCAAACAAGTAGTGACGGACGTGCGCGTTCTCCTCCCTTACACGGTGACGTACCAGCTCCGCGGGGTCCTCGAGCCTCTGGACCGTCTCTGGCCCACGCGACCGCCATCAAAGAAGGTTCGGGTCAATGACGGGCTGACTCCTCACCAACCTGCGCCCCCGGTAGGTAGCGCCTCCTAGTACCAGCCCGGCAGAGCCCAGTCCCGGACATGGCCCATCTGGTCAAGCAGGTGTCCTCCACCGAGTCGACGACGACGAGGATGCGTGATAGGCATCGTCGACGGCGATGCGGGAATAATTGCTTTAATTAAAAAAATAACAACAAATGTGACATATTCAACTAGTTCTATTAATTCAACTAGTTCTTACTAAAAACAAACTTATTCTAAATCTAGTCAATTAATTCTAGACCTAATAAAGTGAATAATGACATAAAAAAGGCCTATGCTTTGCAGGAACGTTGACTCCTTCCCGGTGCGGCAAATCCCGGGCACTCGATATGTCCTAGTTTGTAGCACAAGTCATGACGAAATTCACGGTAAATTTCAACATGACTTTTGCTAAAAAGTGGACAAATTGAGAACCTAAAATTTGCGGGAACGGAAATGAATCAACATTCCGGCAAAACATAGGCCACTCGGCTTCATTCCCTAGAAACAACAAAGCCACTTGGGCACAATCGAACCACTTCAATGCAAAGATATAACATGAACAAACAGTATTGAGGAATTTGCATATAACATGGCCACTTCAATGAAAAGATATAATCAACAATAATGGAATATGCAAATGAACATCAATGACATATATCATATAACAACAATCTTATTTTTTGTTTACATAGCAATAATTAGTTTAACCAAGTTTTTGAAAAGAAAAATAATTCTGTTTTTTGTTTATAGATAAATGTCATAGCTACCTAGGAACTACTACCCTAATTACCATCTAATTTGATGAACCTAGGGGTGGAAAGTGGTAGCAGATATTCCTATTATCCAACTTAAAAGTGAAATAAGTGGTCAAATTTTACTCATTTTATTATGCATTACAATAGTGTTTATTCATCATCTAAGAAAACATTCGCATCCGATTCGTTTCCACCCATAGATGAACCCTAACTAATTTGATGCAACTAAAATTTGAGGAACCCTAGACAGAGGTAGGGGAGGGGAGGAGCAGGCGTGCTCACCTTGGGTGCCTGCGGCGAGGGAGGGGCAGGCGGCATCGAGGTCGGGGTCGGGGCTCGGGCGCGCGGCGGAGGGCGGCGTCGAGGTCGGGTACGGCGTCGAGGTCAGGGGCGGCGTCGGGGGCGGCGTCGAGGGTGTGCGGCGGGCAGCGGCGATGGTGAGGTTGAGGGTGGCGGCGGTGAGGTCAAGAGCGGCAGGGCGACGCCGGCGATGGAGCAGTTGGGGGAGAGGGGGAAGTGGAGGGGAAGGACTTAGCGAAATTTTGAGCCCGCGCGGCCGGGGGTTAAGTCAAATTAGCAGCAGCGCGTTTGGCCGGAATGCGCTATAGCTAAGTTAGCTATAGCGTGTCCAGCGAAATGCGCTACAGCTATTACTTTCTGGTTTATAATATCAGTAGCGCTTTGCCCTGAAAAAACGCTACTGCTAAGTCTAAGCATGTAAAAACTTCAAAAATATGCATTGGTCATCATTGATCTTTTTGTGTAGAATCTAAATAGTCAACATGAATCCTCACAGTACATGTATAGGCACTGCTGAAGATTCATATTGCAGCCATAAATCCTACACATATAGTTCAATGAAGACCAAGTGCTTGAGATAGTTTGAGGAATAACATATTTAAGGTGGTAAACACCTTGTTCGCTTAGCAGTATGGGACTAAACTTAATTAGGTGCAATACTTAGCAGCAGCGTGTTTTGAAGAAAAACGTTGCTACTAAGTACTTTAGCAGTAGCACGTCCTTGGAAGGGTGCTACTACTATATCTAGCATGGAGGCAACACCGTGGCAATTATAGTAGTAGCGCTTGTTTCACCTAGACCGCTACTGCTAGCGTGCTATTAGTAGTGCGGTTTCCTGAAGCTCGCTACTGCTAATTAGCAGTAGCGTCTGTTTTTAAACCGCGCTGCTGCTAAGATTCTGTGTATAAGGCTTTCCCTAGTAGTGACCACTCGCATTCTAGGGAACGTTCTGCCGAGTATACTATTCCTTCTCGTCTTCTAAGACGCCAAATACTACACAGAAAGGGAGTTGATGGATATAGAGGTTGTGGCAATAGGCTGTGTTCCATATTTATATATGGTGTGTCAAAAAATCTGAAAAATATTCGCACAATTGTACTGTCTCCATTCGGGTTTATAAGTCGATGAGGGATTTTCTCTTCATTTTGACTAACGAAAGATGTGCTATATGCTAAAAAAATCTTTAGATTCGTTGTCAGAGTGAAGTTTCTGTAGGTATCGCATCACCTAACATTTGAACCAGATCCTTGTCGAAATACTTGACAAAAGGCAGTTTCTAGGGTCCTTATCCATGAAGAAACCCTACCTCGGGTTGGATTCGGCCCGCTCTTAGGACTAGCCAAATTTTCCCTGCCCCACCATAAATATTGTCACAGGGGTTCGTTTAGGTCGGATTTGTTTATTTAATACTCAACACAACTGCAACTGTGTGTACTTTGTTTGTGCCTAACACAAACCAAGACCACTTTATCTATATTCACAATATCCAGATTACTTAGTATAGTTCGATTGCTTCAAGAAATTAGACCTTCATGGTGATGTTGATCGTGCTCCGGCTCGGTCAATAAAAACTATGGAGTTAGTTTAGTGATTACATAGGCGCAACATCGTCTCACATTCTAGTCGGATCTTCAAAGTCAACTCCAGCCAAATCAACATGTATTTCTCTTCGAAAGATTGGGACACCCTTTATACAAATTACATGCCATGGATAGGAGGAGAAATGGAGATGGAAGGTGGACGTTGGGGGAGGGTGATGTGACGGGTTCTCCAACCTGACACACATATAGCAGCAAGCACGAATGAAAACGTGCAAAGGTTACCGACCTATGTAAAAGTGCTGGAGAGGCCTATGAGCTAGATACGCGCAATCTAGAAGAAGACGCTGAGGGTGATTTCAGTGAGGCGGTCAGCCAGGTAGGCAGCGATGCCGTTGCAGAGTTGCAATCACCTTTTTCTTGTAGCCCTGCTGCCTCTTGCTTTGTTCCAGTATTGTGTGCGTCGTCAACAATGTGTGCTATGGTGGGAGATAATGGCAGACTTGGAACCTGGAAGCAGGGGTAGGGAGTCGAGCGGGCAATTTGTTGTTGGGGACGTCGATTATGTGGATGCGCGGGAAGTCCATGTGATCAAGAAAGGGGCCAATGTTGGAGGAAGCGGTGAAGCAAAAAGGCGAAAGCCCACTAGATCAGAACCCACGATGCAAACGGGACAACGGCTATAAGCCTAAATTATCATCATTCGTAATTAATTTTAGTCCCTCCGTCTAGGTGTAGAAGTCATCTTAGGTTGTGCATCGCGACCAAGACGGAGGAAAAAACGAGAGAACTTAATGTTTTTTTGCTATTTAATAGCATTGCATGCAGTGAATTAACCACTGCATGTCATGTTTGAAAGACTCAAGTCATTAAAAGCATGCACGGCCCACATCTCTTATTGGTTGATATGTCACGAAACAAGAAACGAGGAGGGAGTTAATGTACCATGACAAAGTGTTTTGGGATTATTTGGTTTTCGTAAGATGACTTACACACCTAAATGGAGGGAGTACTCAATACTAAAGTAGGTGATCCTTAATACTAACGCGTAAACATGGCACCTCAATATGTCATCATGCATTGAAAAAAGATGTCATTTTCAATCTATTATGCCACTTGTATTAAATAAATATTTTATAGACATATAGTAAATCATATATATTTAAAGTTCATATTATCGCATTATTAATCGAAATGTCAACGTTTTAGTCCAACAAGCTTTTTTTTTGGGGGGGGGGGGGGGGGGTCGGTGGGCATCATTGCACCGGACACTATCATGTCATGTGTACCTAGAAACATGGTGTGTACTTTGCATACAATTTCTGAGTGGAAGAACAAAGACGGGATATTGTCATACCCATATTAGACTATCTACTACTCCGCCGGATCCATCCGTGGGTGTGTTCAAGGAGGTTGCAATCTACCGATGGAAGTACTAATTACACTTGCGGCATTAGGTAGGTCACCGCTTGTATCATATTACATCATGTATGTCATTTAGATATAGAAACATATTGTACAATGAATTATCTCTTTGTGTTATATCTGGCAGTTAATATTTCATGCTCCTAAAATTGTGGAATGATTAAAACTGAACTAGAAATATATATAGCTAAAAATGCCATCTTTTACAACAGATGGAATTATCTTGTCTTTCTAAGGGAGAGATCATCTCTTAGCTAAGAGAAGGAAAATATTTTCTCATTTCTCTCTCATCCAACTCAATAATTATCCTCTGGGGCATTGCTAAGATAGCGACATTGACAAACCCTAATTGACCAATTAATAATCATGACCGTATATCGTCCAAATTCTACACGTAAAAAGCTTGACTTGATGTGTTGAGAAATTAAATTTTACTCTGATCTGCATCGACCAAGGAAACATCTACCATATATATACACATCATGTAGTCAAATCAAGAAAAATTGCGCCATGACAGTTATTTATACCATCTGCATACCAATAGTTGTCTATGAAGAATATCAAGACCTAGCTAGCCAGAGAGCTATTACATTAAGACTTGTGCTAATTTGATGGCAAGATCAAGGAAATTACACACGACCAGACCCTTATGGCAGGATATTATGTTCACACCATGAGAAATACATGGTTTTCCTAAATAATGAACCCGCATGCAGTTTCTACTATGTTTTGTTAAACTATGAAAAGCCAATACCATACCATGGTATCTATTTTCCCTCTTGTCCATGCGTATAAGGAGTAGTACATTTTTCTTCAGTTTGGAAAGGTGTCTGCTATTTAGGTGAAATATGGTGGACATTTGCCATCCTGAACCATGGACACGAGGATCACCACCACATGTGACGGAAAATAGTACATTTCCCTCTTGGTTTGTCACGGAACTGAACTATATAAGGCGCATTATTGAAAGGTGAAAAAATTGTTAATACACTTTCAAATAATTATCCGTTTTATTCTGTGTAATTTCTGGTTGCATACGCGATATAAATTTTCTTGACTGAGCACATCCTAGCAAATATAACTAGGTCAAATTAAAGATTCAATGACACTGCCATCGATGAGAATGTATACATCGGCGCAATTAATTAGTTCAGCAAATAGAGTGGAATATACAATTTTTCCTCGAGAGACGTCATGATCGTCCTAATTACATGCAACTTCTACGATTTCACAATCCTTATAAGCCTATAAAAGGCGAACTTTTCCCAAGCGTTTGGCCATCAATAGCTAGCTCAAACTTGCTGCAGACGCCCAGTTAAGAATCAAGGCCTCTCCAAGTCCAAACAACATGTCCACCAAGGGCGGTAAGCTAATTAACCTCCACTTATCATAACAGTATATTGCGTGCATGCAGACTAGCTCTATTTATATTTTCTGACACGCCATATATATGCAGTGCCTCTACTGAAAAATAATTCAGATGACCGCCAACCGTATGTTGCACCACCAGGTGGCTCAGCATCGCCTTCTGACGATGGTTAGTACCGGCCGCCGATCTCAATTGCTCATTCGAGTAGTACTATCCCAGTCCCATTTTAACCAATTAAATTTCGTATCAATTATTTTTTTATGCAGTGATGCATACTAAAGATGTGCCTGGACTGAAAAATTTTGACGCCAGGAAGAAAGGTATTCATCCTGTTGGATACTATCACCATCGCTAGCCTCTCCAAATTTGCCTCATCTTACATTGATAAGCATAGCCAGCCTCCTAACATCTTAATCCCATGCATGCATGCAACTGGTTAAACTGATCGTATCCGTATACTACTCTCTAATTGATTGATATTGCCGTGCAGTTGTGACACCACATAACGCACCTGCACAGCCGGCAGAGGAATCTTCTACTGGTTAGTATACTCAACTACTCAAACATTCAAGCCTACTATTACGTCTCCAAGCAAGAGCAGCTGCTGAGCTACATACTCGATCGTCGTGCATGCATGCATGCCCATCATCCACGTCGGACTTGTTTCGATTCCCTGCCCACCTTTTGAACTAGCTTTTGCATCCCTGATCTCCAAAAGACTTCAGCATCGAAATTACTCCCTCCATTCCCTTATACAAGGCCATTATAAAAAATACAATTTGCATCTATACAAGGCCATTAACAGTAATCGAGGCAAAAATTAATGATGTTTCCTCATACTACCAACTTGTTTAATATTTGCATGCATGTAGTCATAATGAGACAGTGCTACTTCCTTCTCATTCCTTGTTTGCATGCATGCGGGCGTATTAATGATCTCAGTTAACGAAAAGAATAACTGACTTGTAAATCAATCATTAAATTTTACCTTGGTACCTATAATTTGAGTTTGTGGCCTTATATAAGGGAATGGGGGAGTACCTCTAGCCCGGAGGCAGAGGTGGTCGTCGACACAACGCCAACGCCAATCCTTGAGATTCCCCCTTTACCGGAAACGCCACCTGCAGGCCCTTCCTTAGCTTCAGAAGATCTTTTTCTTCCATGACCAAATAGTCAATGGATTCTCTAATGTTTGTCTCTTGTGATTTTGCATGTGTGCTGGTGCAGCAGCTAAAGCTACAAGTCATCCCACACCGCCGCTGAAGGTATCAAGCAGCACAAAACAAAACAAGCCAACCTAGGTATACGAACTATAATTATTGCATATATTGTGTGTGTGGCTCCGCAGAAACCTGACACGCTGAAATTTTATTTTGTTAGGCAAGGTTCCAAATTATTCTCAGCGGTGAATTCAGGATTCAAATATATATTTTAATCCTCTCGTGTGGATGGATGAAGAAGAAGAACGAGGTGATATGTATACTGAAGTGTCTAATAGTGTGTAAGAAGTTAAGAGGTGGAACAGAAGTATGTATCAATCTATTGCATGTTTATAGTTTGTACTTCCTTCGGTGGATTTGTTCACTGCCTTAAGTTGGTATGTTGGTATTGTATTGAATTCACATGTATTAATAAATTTGGATTGTATTGAGTTTATCTTCTTTTTTGCCATGGAATTAATTGTATGTTTTTCTTCTCAAACTTGTGAATTTTATCTTGAGCCATGTCAATACGTAACTTTTATAAGCCTCGCATCAGATAAACACGTAATCTATCACATTGACCTCAAACAAATTGAATACACTTTCATGGAAATTTATGTAAGTAATACAAACATTTTGGGGGGTTGGGAAAAATAACAGGTGACCCGCGGTGGGACCAGCTACCAATTATACTAGTCAACATAACACCTGGAATTATTCAAAGGAATTTCAAATTTGCCAAAATGTATCTAAATTTACGGAATTTGAGCAAACTTTCTAAAAAAATATTCAAATGCTTCCAACAATAGTTTTTTGGGAGCATTGATTTTTAATCTTTTCCCAGACCCCCATGAATGTGATTTCATCACAAAATTCTGTACGCGGGTGAAGAATTCATCACTGTTTATTAAAAGACAGATTTAAAAAAAACTTTTTTTTATTTGGCTGTTTATCAATCAGCATGTATGTGAGCTTGGGGTCGAAAACCACATGTCCTCCTCCTCTACTTCCTTTATCAATAGCTCTAACAAACTCCGAGCAGCAGCCCTGTGCGACCATCGCCTTCCACAGGTCAAGATCCCGAGCTAGAAACAACGACTCCTGACAAGCCAATGATTCTGCACAATTAGGATCAATGGTGACCTTGGTCACCAGGATGGAAAAGCCCCCAAGAAAACCCCTCCTACAGGCCCAACATCCCATCGTGACCTCTACATGACTACGGAGGAAAACACATTATGGTTGAAATTTCACTTACCATATTTACAGTAGCATGATGGAACTGTGTGTATCCAGGGAAGCGACGATATGGCTCATGCTGGCATATACTCCCATTATCTGGACCAGACGTCCAACGAGATCGGCCACCTGACGCGGCATTGATTGTTGAGTGCGCGAGCGCTAGAAATCACCGTATTGCGCTGGGCCGTATGGGAGGGAACGTCTACTCGTATGCCATAGAGTACGAATACGTATGTCCCCAGCGGTGGGCCCCTAAGATGGACGGCTAAACTAACAGTTGGTCCGTGGGAACAGGAGTTGCCTCATACATGGACGATGGTACAGAAAATGCCAGGGTCGGGGACTCGGGGTGGGGGCCTTGTTTAGTGTGGGCGAACAGGGCTCGGTGTTGCCATGGCGATGGCGACGGTGGCGGCCAACAGGGCGATGGATGCGGCCGGAGTGGTGGACTTCCCGGTGGATCCGGTGGTCAGGTACGCCTGGTTCCTCTACCCTAATGTTGACACAGTCCCAACCTTGACGACGCAACCGTCGAGTATCTTCCGACGATGCGCGCGTACAAGCTACCACGGTCGATTACTTTCCGGCCGGTTGAGCGGAGACTCGTTGTACGAAGACTCAAACGGCAAGAGGTACACGTACCAAACGAAGCAGCCAAGCTAGCTGCTGGATGGATTTTCACTACAAGCCTATACACGCACGTATGAGACTACAAGCCGCCGGCTTGCCTGATCAATACGAGCTAGTTTCAGCAATACACACACGGGTACAGGGGACGCCGATGGATCGCGACAGGAGCGTGTCGCTCCTGGGATTTTATTGCTTTGATCTGAGTTGGTACAAGTTGATTACAAGGGAGAGCAACGTATATATAGTACTAATCTACCTATACGAAGCCGACTTGGTACAGACTACAAGTCCTTGCCGGACTAGTTTATACCCCACCCCACCCTTTCCCGGCTTCCGCAAATCTCTGTCAGTTCATTGTTTTTGGGGCGCGGGGTGCTGATCAGCGGTTGGCGGCTTGGTAGGTTGCTGATCTTCCAAGACGATGCGATATGCGCGGCGCTGTCGGGTCTCGATGGAGGGAGCGAGGTGGCTCCCGAGTCTTGTGTAGCGGCGCTCGTTCGAGGTTGTGAATATGGTGGAGGCGCGGCGATGGAGGGACAAAAAAATGCGCCTGCGGAGTTGGGTGAGTCGACTGTGAAGCCTGATCCAAGAGGGCTGGGGTAGATTTTTTTATTTTTTTATATTTTTTTTGAGGAAAGGCTGGGGTGGATTAAGAGGTAGTGACTTGTGCATCCTTGAGTTTTATTTCGGTGTGGCTTACCAGTGCGGGCTGCGACTCAAAATTAAATGAAGAATAAAACACATGGGTAGGCGGGGATGTTGTTTGATATCGATCCATGATGTAGTTTGTCGTAGCAGTGAAGATCAGAAGAAAAGATAAGTAGCTTACTGATACGATGTTTGTGGACTGTGCCGTACATGGCCGTGCTGGGGGTGTGAGTATATATTTTTTTGCTTTGCCATTGTTGTTGGTGACGAAAAAGACCTAGAAGGAAGATGAGTACTCTGGTTGCTGATAATTTGTAGTGCTGCCAGTGTAGGAAAATACACTATAATCCTGTGCAGGAAATCAGGTGATTTTTTTTTGCCACAAATACATGGCATCAGTCTTTGATGTGGCAGAAATTGAAGTAAAATATTCAGAAAATATAGCTCCGCAAAAACAAAAGTGACATAATTCTGGCTACTACTAGTGATAATTGGACAAATATAAAAGCCAGCTTGCATCACGTACTATTTCAGTGACGAAACAGATGAAGACTGCAGGGCTATCAGGAGTGGGGCTACTGCTGCTGGCGCAACAATAAATTGGGCCTGCCGGTGCTATGGCTTCCCGCGTACGCCTGCACACTAGACCAACTCCGTAAGCCACCCGGTCCATCAAAATTGGCAAACGGCGGGACCGTACAAGACCACCGTTGGGACAACCACTAAATGATGACCGGCCGTTGTCAGGAGCACCGTATAAAAAACTCCCCAACACATCAATACATCGTTTTATCTCTACCTAATAATAAAGCATGTAAGGTTTCTGCCCGTCCGTCGCGTCAATTTGCAAAAAATCCCCTGCTATTTAAGTCACACCGAACCGTTATTTTACAAATTTTTTTAAAAAAACCTGACTTTTTAGGTATTCCATCCCCGGATCATATTTAAGTCAAACAAATGCTTTTCTAAACCATCCATATCTTTTAAACCGTAACTCTGATTTAAACATGTTATATACGAAATTTGATTAAAAAATATGTAGAATATGAATATGAGATTATTTTAACCTGTTAAGTATTTATAAATATTATTTTGGAAGATATTTATTCAAACAAATGGTTTTCTAAATTATACGTATATTTTAAACCGTAACTCCGATTTTAATATGTTATATATGAAATTAGATTAGAAAAATGTGTGAAATCTGTATATGATGTTAATTTTACCTGTTAAATATTTTTTAAATACTGTTTTGAAAGCAAACTTATAACTATAGCGCACAATCCATTTTTTCAAATAAACACCCACTATAATCATATAGGGAAAAGAAAACATCGAGAACTACATATGCATACCTCTGAATACGTCGCAGGGAAAAATAATAGATTTCTCATCGCGAGGGTGAGAGAAAGCGAGAGAGAGAGAGAGAGAGAGAGAGAGAGAGAGAGAGAGAGAGAGAGAGAGAGAGAGAGGGAGAGGGAGGAGAGAGACGCTTAGGATTAACCATATTCTAACACGTTTTGGTTTGTGTGAACACTAAGGCCACCGCCGGCGAGGGTGAGAAGAAGGATAAGCGGCAACACAAATATGATGCGTCGCTAAAATAAAGGAGATGGACCTACTGTCGTCTTGAGTGATGGTTGTTCGGTTAAGAGTGTGTGTTGTGTCTTTTCTCCCGTTGCAACATACGGGCTCTTTTGCTAATACCTCCTAAGGCACACATCCCTAGAAGTACCAACAGTTCAGATAATGTGACCATATGATAATACGACCCATGATGAATTTCCGCTATCCACAGTCGAATTGTGCATGTAATATTTACTCGTGGCCGGAGGAATAAACATATCACGCAGCATCAGCTTAATTATAGTCTCTTCCAACCTCTCTGTCACCCAACCTCTCTCCCTCGAGGCGGCGACGCCGCGCCGCCCCCGGGAGTCCCCGTCCACACTGCCCTCAGCCCTCCCCCTCCATCGCCTCCCACTACCGCCGCCGTCGCTGAGGACGCCGCGGGGCAAAGCCCCTGTGGTGAGGCGGCAGCGGCGGCGCAGTCCTCGGCCGGCGGTAACGCGTGGGGGCAGCGGCGTCCATCTCCCTCCTCCTCCAACGGCAGTGTGCAGCGGGTTGGCGGTGGCCAGGAGATCTCCGGCGGCCGTTGGCGGATGCGATTTTGGCTGCGATGAGATCTGATCTGGCCCAGAGGGGTTTAGTTCGAGATCCACTGCGACTGTGCCTCGTCTCGACAACTGCAAGAGGAGATCCCCTGGGTAATCTTCGCGGCACGAGGACGTCCGGGTCTCCTGGCCTGGGCATGGGGAGACATAGTTACCAGTGAAAACCGAGCTGACTCCGGTCATGGCGGGCGATGGCGGCGTCTACGTCGTTACCTTGATGAAGTCATCATCAAGCAACTATCGTCAACCTGCTCGTGCCGCTCCGGGAGAAATCCTAAGATCACCGGATCGGACGATGGCGGCGCTGCAGTGTCGTGTTCCCTATTGGGGGCATCGTTTGTGGAGCGGCGCCGGATGGAAGAGGCATGAGGTGGTGTGGCGTGCCTTCTCTCGCGTCGATGACGGCGGGTCTCGGCGGCATGGAGCAGCGGGGTCTCGCTGGTGGGCGTGTGATGATGGACAAGCACAGGATGGTGGCGTTGTCTGGCGTTGTGATGGCGTCGACGGCAGCTAGACCGAGCAAGGTAGATGCAACGGTACAACACTGAAGATGGATTGGTGGCAGGTGGCTGCGGCGGCCTCATACCCGGCAGGCGTCCTGGTTGAGGAGTGTGCTAGACTGGTGGATGCCCCATACCCGGCAGGCGTCCTGGTTGGGACCTCAAGTCTTAGATGTTAGGTTTGGCTGCGAGGTGATAGAGGCGAGGGTCCTGATCTTTCGATGAGATGATAACTATCGATTTGGTGGAGCCGACTTTGACGATCCGACTACAAACGTGCACGACGTTGCGCCTTAGCAATCGCTAAACCAACTTTGAGAGGTTATTGACCACGCCGGAGCACGATCAACCTGACCACGAAGGTCCATTCCTGCAAGCAATCGAAGAACTAGCAAGAATATGATTAAGCAATCTGAATATTGCGAATATGGATGAAATATTGATAAAAGTGGGGTTTCATAAGCGGTCTTGGTCTGGTCGTTGGACACAAACGAAGTACACGAAGTTGCAGCGATGGCTAACTTTTAACTAAATAAAACCCAAGTCTAAAGGATGCCTTAAGGGCTATATTTATAGGGAAAAGAGAGGGGATTTTGTCCACCCTTGGCAAGGTGGGACTAAAACACCTCCTAAGTCGTTTTCCCTACAATATGGACTCTAAAAATAAATTACATGGGCCTGGCCCAAAATAAGGTGGCGCAACACCAATAATAAGCTATGGACGAAATTTATGAAAGGCCATCTTGTATATTTCGTCCATCATCTTGTATGTCATTATGGTGGCTTCAAAGTCCGGAAATCTCCACTTGAACCTCCGTTCTTGTTCTCTTCGCACGCACCTTAATCTCCATGCTTGACCATGCTCCAATGTTCAACCTTCTTGTCCGTGCTAGGCCCTTCAATTTCAAGCAGCACAAATGTATCTAAGTTAGGCAGCATCATATTCTCATGAACACTAGAAACATTACCAAGAAACGAAAGAACCTAATAATTTAATTGGTGTATTTGTGCTCTAGCAACTGTTCCAAGAGGTAAAATAGTAGGGGATATGGGTGTAACTGTGGTAGCCATGTCCTCATCATCCTCCCCTTCGTGAAAACAAAGTCGTCCTCGGCATTGCTTAATCTGAAATCTGGCTAACAAAAGAGATAAGGTGTACACGTTGAATATGTATATGTCATCCATTTCCACTGATCGTAGTTGGGGCACATGTGACATAGTTATACAAGAGCACCCGTAAAAAGTCGTGAAATATAAAGCCACTATATTATCACAAGAAGTCAAAGGCATGAAAAAATTGCAACTCAGTTTGCACATATAATTGAAGATCTTATTCATATCAAAAGATTGACAATGATTATCATTAAACCATCCCAACATTGATGAACCATCACCAAGATTAGAGGTCATGTCAAAATGATTAAACATTGGCACAATTATTTTCAAACGTATTTGATCCAAATATGATTTATTCCCTGATTCACTTGATTCTTTTTCATCGATAGTTAATTCAATGGGTTCACTCAAAATTGTTTGATCACATGGCAAAGTCAAATCATCAACATAGTCCTCTAAAATAGCTGGTGTGATCAAATTAGTGGGTAGCTCATCACATGGTGCATTTAAATTAACAAGGCATTCATCATACTCATGTGGAGGTGGAAGATTAATACCTTTGCCATTACCTATTATGGTTAACTCAGATGATGTAAGCACTCTAGGTGGCGTCAGGTCACGTGGTGGAGGTGATGTAGTGCTCACAACAATGGATGTTGTTGTCATAGTAGGCGCAGTGGTGGAAGGAACAACCGTCGCAACTTTTAGGATTTGCACCATCCGCTTGTTTGTCTTCTGGGCAACACGTCTTGTTATCTCCTATTCAGCTTTGCAAGCAAGACGAAACAAACGGTCCATAGGATAACACTGTTCATGAATTAGTATCTCCTGAATGTCACGGTTTAATCCTCCCCAAAATCTATCCATAAAATCATCTTCAGTTTCTTCTAAAGAAGAATGCAACAAGGCAGTTTGTAAATCATCATAATATTTTGTTACAGTGTTGGTACCTTGTTTTAAATGTTGTAGTTTTTTAAGCATGCCACGAGTATAATAAACATCGACGAATCTATCTCTCATGACAAGTTTTAAATCATCCCAAGTAATAGGTATATAATTAGGGTGTAACCTACAATATTCGCTCCACCAAACTAAAGCATAACCAGTGAAAGTACCAACCGCGACCTTAACTTTTTCATGCTCAGAAAAATTATGGGAAGCAAATATAGCATTTATTTTGAACTCCCATTCAATATATAAATCAGGCTTAAAACGACCATGAAAAGGTGGCATGGAAATAAGAACCTGTTTGTGTGCATTATGATGTCTTTGTAACTCTTGTGATGGTGGTTGCATTTTCTGAGGTGATGACACGTCTCCCACGATCGATGAAGCCCAACTGACTCTGGAACCTGCTATGATTAGTACAAACAAGAAACAAAATCCAAGAATAATGTTCCTATGAACTACTGGGATGTGGTGGTAAAACGGTCACAATATAGCAAATCAAAGTCTTACAAATTCTTACCATGCAGCAGGTGGTGAACAGCAACCAGCGGTGTCAAATAACTCAAGAGTTGGGTAAAGCGATTGCCAGGTGAACGTATGTAAGCACGATGTAGAAATATGTGGAGCTGGGTTGGCTTTATATACGTGGGAAAAATGCTACAACCACGTTAATTAATGCAAGCTGAAAATTCGTTCAAAGTGGTCGAGTGTTGTCCCTAGCCTAGACTGTACTAGAGACGCGAGCCTAAGACAGAAGTGAAATCACGCGGCAACGCGAAGGGACAACTGCAAAAGAAAAACTCTTGCAGATATTGTATAACGTGAAGCGATGGAGCGAGAGAAGGTCTCAACAATATTGCGGTGGCGAATGAATATGAGCGAACGCAAAGCAAATAAATCTTGAACTACCTTCCCTGTAGTAGTCACGGAACCAAACTGCCAAAATCACCAAACAAAACAGCGTACTTTCCACAATGTTTATTTTATCCCAAACAAAACACATGAAAGCCTTCTTGGAACAGCCCAAATCCTTCCTTCCAATCTTTTCTTTTTAATTATCAACCAAGCAACGTGGCAAAAACCGAGGTGGACTCTCTTTGTATCTTTTTTTTTTACCAAGTCCAAAATCTTCACGCTTGAATCCAAGCAATGTGCACCTTCTTTTTTTTCTCCTTTACCCAGATCACGTTGGATGCTAGTAGTAGGACATGCACAAATATGGATCAGCGCTTGCCATTTTCTTTAAATCTTTCCTTGTTCGCTCTCTCCAAAACAGAATCTTTCCTTACAAGAGTACCTTTGATTTGCGTGCAGATTTGTTGTGCAATTAATTTGTCTCTTTCCAAAAACAAATACCTTACGCAGGATACTTTCCAAAGCCCAACTAATCTGCCTTTTTTTTCTCTCCTTAATTTTCGCCAGGGGACTTCTAGAACGTGGAAACAACCACCCAAATCAGCCAACTAGTAAGACTTCCTTTTTTATCTCCGGTGATCCAAGGCAACAAACCACGTGCACTTTCCTCCACTGTTTTTTTTTAACGATCAAACAGCCACGATAGACCAAGATGTTTTTTTTTTTGCTGATCCAGAGTTACCAAACTTGGAGGAGTCAGTTAGATCTTTTCCCAAAACGTGATCCCAAATAAAGGAATATCCAAAGTTTCCAACTAACTCTCTTTCACGTTTTTTTTTCAATCTCTTTTTTTTCGTTAGGAAACCAACCGAAGCAGCCAACTAGTACTCCAAGTCGATGGAAACAAATCTGCTTTTTTTTCAAAGAAAATTGCCCAACAAAAACGGCCAGCAACCAAACCGATTGGCACTTGCCTTTTTTTTCACTGTATTTTTTTTCAAGGACACGTCCAGAATATGGAAACCTCCAACCGAATCTTATTCTTTGTTTTTTCTCTAAGTGGGCAAACGAATCTGGTCTCTTCCTTCTTTATTTTTACTCGTGTAACAACTCACGTTATTTCCTTCCACAGACCAGATTCGGAGCTGCACTTTTTTTTTTGGCTGACCAAAACTTGCCAAAACCGAATCTAGTAGTAGTACACCTCACGGTTTCCAACAGAAACAAACCCAACACAGATTCGGCCAAACCCCCTTTTTTTACTCTTTTTCTACTGCGATGTCAACTTCCAAATATGCATGCACAACCGATCAGGAAATTTTCATTATCTCTCTCTCCATCATGAACCAAAAGACGAGGATGGCAACAAACGACGAAAGTGACTGGATGGTGATGATGGCGGTGAACAAAAGAGTGGCAGCGGATGATGACAATGAAGTGGATGATAGTGTATGTGGATGCGGCGTCAACAAAACGTGCTCAGAACTCGAAACTCTAAAAGACTAGACCTAAACCAGCAACTCGACACACGATGCAATCAAAAATTCAACAATGCAAAAACTAAGTGATAATGGCGAAAAGGCTCAGACTGTTTGGGACACGGATGAACTAATCTAACTTTCTTTTTTTTTGGCTTTTTGTGTACTGTAGGTATGAATGAAAGATGCGATCTAAACTATGAGAAACTGTAAAATCTCACCGATCAACCTGAAAACTGATACCACTTGATAGAGGCGAGGGTCCCGATCTTTCGATGAGATGATAACTATCGATTTGGTGGAGCCGACTTTGATGATCCGGCTACAAACGTGCACGACGTTGCGCCTTAGCAATCGCTAAACCAACTTTGAGAGGTTATTGACCACGCCGGAGCACGATCAACCTGACCACGAAGGTCTATTCCTGCAAGCAATCGAAGAACTAGCAAGAATATGATTAAGCAATCTGAATATTGCGAATATGGATGAAGTATTGATAAAAGTGGGGTTTCATAAGCGGTCTTGGTCTGGTCGTTGGACACAAATGAAGTACACGAAGTTGCAGCAATGGCTAACTTTTAACTAAATAAAACCCAAGTCTAAACGATGCCTTAAGGGCTATATTTATAGGGAAAAGAGAGGGGATTTTGTCCACCCTTGACAAGGTGGGACTAAAACACCTCCTAAGTCGTTTTCCCTACAATATGGACTCTAAAAATAAATTACATGGGCCTGGCCCAAAATAAGGTGGCGCAACACCAATAATAAGCTATGGATGAAATTTATGAAAGGCCATCTTGTATATTTCGTCCATCATCTTGTATGTCATCATGGTGGCTTCAAAGTCCGAAAATCTCCACTTGAACCTCCGTTCTTATTCTCTTCGCACGCACCTTCATCTCCATGCTTGATCATGCTCCAATGTTCAACCTTCTTGTCTGTGCTAGGCCCTTCAATTTCAAGCAACATAAATGTATCTAAGTTAGGCAGCATCATATTCTCATGAACACTAGAAACATTACCAAGAAACGAAAGAACCTGATAATTTAATTGGTGTATTTGTGCTCTAGCAACTGTTCCAAGAGGTAAAACAGTAGGGGATATGGGTGTAACTGTGGTAGCCATGTCCTCATCACGAGGTCTGTTTGGTATTAGGCTCAGACTATTAGCATCCCTTCATCAACTGGGTAGGAGTAGCGACAGATGTTGCCTAGACGGTGCCTTTAGTCTTATTGTTGTATGACTTTGTAAAGTCTTGTGTGGATAATTGATAAAGTGGTTGCATGCATCATCCAAATGCAGAGGCCGGAGGTCCTCCTCCTTTTCTAAAAAAAAGTACTCCCTCCGTTCCTTGATATAAGGTGTATAGATTTTTGAGAAAAAGTCCGAAATATAAGATGTATTGCGTTGCACCACTCGTTTGGATAATTTTTTAGGGATTTGATTACATTTCCTTATATCATGTAAGCTCCTCTATTTTCTCATGTCAATTAGTCATCTGTAATCTCACTCAAAACTTGTGAAATTTTTCCTTCACGTGCGTTCTTTAATTTCCGTGCCAAAAACTATACACCCTATATATCTAGGAATGGAGGGAGTAATATTTACTCGTACTAGTTAGTGCAGTTAGAACCGACTCCTCGCGGGCTGCTGCTGCACACCGGCCAGAATCGGAGGGACACCTGCTATGCCATATATGGATGAGTGCACAAGCGGGTGCAGGCGTGGCGAGATCGAGCTCAAGTGGCCAAGAGCGACGCGGCCAAGTATGTTGTCATCGTCAATGCTAGAGAGGCCACTAAGAAAATTCCATATGTTCTCATGTTCGAGTGAAATGAACATCTATTTGTCCGTGTGTACGTATGCACAGCTGCGAAGTAAGGAGTCAGCGAGTGAAATCACAGCCAGCTTGTTAAGATAGGGCCATTGACAACCCTAACTGCCCAATTAATGAGCAGGAGCGTATATCGTCCAAATTCTACACGTAAAAGACTTGACTTGATGTATTGAGAATTAAATTTAACTCTGATTTAGAATGACCAAGGAAAAATCCGCCATGACAATTGTACCATCTGAATACTGATAGGTGTTTATGTAGAATATCAAGACCTAGCCAGCTAGAGAGCTACTACATTAACTCTCAAAAGACATGTGTTAATTTGAACGACAATATCAAGGAAATTACACGCAGTCAGCCCTTATTGCAGGATATTGTGTTCAAACCTTGAGAAATTCATAGTTTTCCTAAATAAGAATCCGCAGTTTCTACTATTTTCTTAAACTATGAACAATCTAATAGTACATTTTCCTTCAGTTTGTATATGTTTTTAGGTGAAATATGGTGGACATTTGCCATCCTGAACCTGGACAAGAGGATCACATCCATATGTGAAGGAAAATAGTACATTTCCCTCTTGGTTTTCACGGGACTAAACCACATAGGGTGCGTTATTGAAAGGGACAAAAACCCTTAATGCACTTTACAATAATTATCCATCTTATGCGATGTAATTCCAGGCGGCATACGCTATATGTATTTTATTTTATCTTATTGAAACTAAGACAAAAGATTTGCCACATCGAATAATTAAGCAGAAGAGAATTGCCCAGTAGATTGAGGAAAAATTGGGCGAAAACCGTTACAACATAGCCACATGTGGACTACTCCCAAAGCATGAATCTCCCAGACCACCCCTCCAGACAAGCAAATAACCCCACTACAACCACTCAGGTCCATAGATCACAATGTTTCAAAATAACCATCGTCGAAAACACATCAAAAAATACATCATACAAGACACAACAACCCGAAAAGAAGAGAACAATCTGTCAAGCAGTCACAAACACCTTACTTATGGCGCCACTCTTTTTGACTTTTCACCCTAATAATTTCTCCTTCAGGGTGACGGAACGATGGCTAGCACACACCCTCTTGCTCTTGTCCCTGATTGCCTCCTCTTTCGGTAAGCAACCGGCTATCTTGCTAGATCTAGGGTTAGCAAACTCCAATATGGCCATTAATTCTCGAAAATATAGCAAAGAAAGTCTCAGAAACTTGCGATGATGCAACTGATAGCACAACCTCATTACTACAGGAACCACCTGGACGATGGGCTCAGGAGGTTGGAAGACAACACCACCCAAACCTCCACGCTCCACAAAGATGAGTGCCTTACTAGTTTGTGATGATGGTGGTGTGGGTGGCGGTGCAACCACTATCAAGGTCACAAGCGAGTCTGCATGTACCATTTACAAAGGCGAAGCATGCTTCCCACACATCATTTGTAGCTCGGGCATGATCTACAGCATCGGAGCAACAATCTCGGTGATGTCCTCACTCCTAGACGCAGTCGATGCAACATGCAGCGATGACACATAGAGCTAATACGAGGGGGAAAACATCCATAGAGGTTAGCTTCCTCTCTGTCTACACAATCAACATGGAGCTCGGTCGGGTGAGTGACATCAGGCGTAATTATGAGCCTACCCACCCTCACCAGAAAACTCGTAACCTGCGCGAGGCAACCTTGCAACTCAAGGCGAAGCTGCTCAGCCTTCTCAGCCAAGACGAAATGCAAATTATTCTGACCGAGAAAAATCTTGGCAAATCTAACTGGGTCAAATTAGAAGATTCATTGACATTGGAATCCATCATAATGTATACATCAGTGCAATTTTTGTTCTGTAAGTAGAGTGGAATATGCAATTTTTCCTCGAGTGCAATTTCTACAATTTTCCAATGCGTATAATCCTTTAGGTCATTAACAACTCAAACTTGCTGGAGAGGCTAGTTACGAATCAAAGCCTCTCCAACTCCAAACAACCTCCAAGCGAAGTAGTGCAGCCGCCTTGCTCCTAGCCCAGCCCCGCTTCTAGCCCCACCGTTGGCTAGCCCGGCCACGGCGGCCACCGCCGCTCACGCCGACAGTCACTCCGACTGCGGCACCACCCTACTCCCAGCCTCTTATCCTCCCTTGGCTAAGATATGTCTTTATCGGATCTCCGCTTTGAGAGAGGCCATGCCTTCAAAGATCGTATTGTTGGAAATATGCCCTAGAGGCAATAATAAAAGGATTATTATATTTCCCTGATCATGATAATTGTCTATTGTTCATGCTATAATTGTATTGTCCGGAAATCATAATACATGTGTGAATACATAGACCACAATATGTCCCTAGTAAGCCTCTAGTTGACTAGCTCGTTGATCAATAGATAGTCATGGTTTCCTGACTATGGACATAGGGATGTCATTGATAACGGGATCACATCATTAGGAGAATGATGTGATGGACAAGACCCAAACCTAAGCATAGCACAAAAGATCGTATAGTTCGTTTGCTAGAGCTTTTCTGAATGTCAAGTATCATTCCTTAGACCATGAGATTATGCAACTCCCGGATACCATAGGAGTGCTTTGGGTGTATCAAACGTCACAACGTAACTGGGTGACTATAAAGGTGCACTACAGGTATCTCCGAAAGTGTCTGTTGGGTTGGCATGAATCGAGACTGGGATTTGTCACTCCGTATGACGGAGAGGTATCTCTGGGCCCACTCGGTAAGACATCATCATAATGAGCTCAATGTGATCAAGGTGTTGTTCACGGGATGATGTGTTACGGAAATGAGTAAAGAGACTTGCCGGTAACGAGATTAAACAAGGTATCGGTATACCGACGATCGAATCTCGGGCAAGTATCGTACCGCTAGACAAAGGGAGAATTGAGTACGGGATTGATTAAGTCCTCGACATCGTGGTTCATCCGATGACATCATCGAAGAGCATGTGGGAGCCAACATGGGTATCCAGATCCCGTTGTTGGTTATTGACCGAAGAGTCGTCTCGGTCATGTCTGCATGTCTCCCGAACCCGTAGGGTCTACACACTTAAGGTTCGGTGACGTTAGGGTTATTAGGAAGACTTGTATGTGATTACCGAATGTTGTTCGGAGTCCCGGATGAGATCCCGGACGTCACGAGGAGTTCCGGAATGGTCCGGAGGTGAAGATTTATATATGGGAAGTTGTCATACGGACACAGGGAAGTTTCGGGGGCATATCGATATTGTACCGGGGCCACCAGAGAGGTTCCGGGGGTCCACCTTGAGGGGCCAGCCCTCTCGGAGGGCCTCATGGGCCACAAGGGGCAGGGAACCAGCCCCTGGAGGGCTGGGCGCGCCCCCTTCCCTTGGTCCCATGCGCCTAGGGTTGGGGGGAAACCCTAGTGGGGGCGCCCCCCTTGCTTGGGGGGCAAGCCCCCCTCCCTGCCCCCCCCCTCTAGATCTCATCTAGAGGGGGCCGGCCCCCTTGCCCCTTCCCCTATAAATAGTGGGGGTGAGGGGAGGGCAGCAACACACAACAAGGCGCAGCCCTTCCCCTCCCCAACACCTCTCCTCCTCCGTCACGCGCTTGGCGAAGCCCTGCCGGAGTACTACTTCTCCACCACCACCACGTCGTCGTGCTGCTGTTGAAGTCTTCTTCCTCAACCTCTCCTTCCCCTTGCTGGATCAAGAAGGAGGAGACGTCGATCGTCCCGTACGTGTGTTGAACGCGGAGGTGCTGTCCGTTCGGCACTTGGTCATCGGTGATCTGAATCACGGCGAGTACGACTCCATCATCCACATTCTTCTTGAACGCTTCCGTTGCGATCTACAAGTGGTATGTAGATGCTCTCCTATCCCCTCGTTGCTAGAATACTCCATGGATAGATCTTGGTGATGCGTAGGAAAATTTTAATTTCTGCTACGATCCCCAACAGTGGCATCATGAGCTAGGTCTATGCGTAGTTTCTATGCACGAGTAGAACACAAAGTAGTTGTGGGCGTCGAATTGTCAATTCTTCTTGCCGTTACTAGTCTTATCTTGGTTCAGCGGTATTGTGGGATGAAGCGGCCCGGACCAACCTTACACGTACGCTTACGTGAGACCGGTTCCACCGACTAACATGCACTAGTTGCATAAGGTGGCTGGCGGGTGTCTGTCTCTCCCACTTTAGTTGGATCGGATTCGATGAACAGGGTCCTTATGAAGGGTAAATAGAGATTGACAATTCACGTTGTGGTTTTAACGTAGGTAAGAAACGTTCTTGCTAGCAACCTATAACAGCCACGTAAAAACTTGCAACAACAATTAGAGGACGTCTAACTTGTTTTTGCAACAAGTGCTTTGTGATGTGATATGGCCAAAAGTTGTGATGAATCATGTATGTGATGTATGAGATGATTTTGTTATTGTAATAGGAATCACGACTTGCATGTCGATGAGTATGACAACCGGCAGGAGCTGACGAGGATACGTACCTAGGGTAGGGTAACTTATCGTACCTGAGGTACCCAATCAAGGACACGACTCCTACAATAAAAGACATTCTGAGAAGTATCGACAGGTCAGTCGACCTGGTCAGCCCAGTCGACGGACACAAGCGTACTCGACCAGAAGCGCAAGCAGTCGACCATGAAGACACCACTCGACCGTAAGAAGATCTAAAGACGCTGCCCACAAACGGTCACCTCGTAAATAGCTTTTATGGCCTTCATGATCCTTTATTACAGGCGTTACCAGTAACCCCCTCTCTTTATGTACATTAAACCCCTTGTAACGTGGGCTGGCTGGGGTCCTGGCGAACTCTATATAAGCCACCCCCCTCCACTAGGACAGGGGTTCGCATCTTTGTAACACTCACGCATATAATCCAGTCGACCGCCTCCGGGCTCCGAGACGTAGGGCTGTTACTTCCTCCGAGAAGGGCCTGAACTCGTTAACTCCTTGCGTGCACAACTACTCCAGAGCTAGGATCTTGCCTCTCCATTCCTACCCCCCCCCCATTCTACTGTCAGACTTAGAACCACGACAGTTGGCGCCCACCGTGGGGCAGGTGTTCTAGCGATTTGTTGGAGGAGTTGGGATTCTTTCAACCCACATCATGTTTTCGAGCGGAGTCATGATCGAGAGCTGCGAGATCCGTCTCGGCGCTCTCTCCTTCATCGTCGACGACTCTGCTTGGCTACAGGAGGCTCCACTCGACGTGGACGCGCTTCCCGCCCGCGGAGCCACGCATTTTCGCGCATGCGTCCGCGGCGTCCTCCTGCGGCAACCGTCGACCCAGTACGGGTCGGCATTCGTTGCGCCGTCATCATCATCATCATCATCATCAGTTTCCCACCGGCGCAAGCGCACCGGTCGGTCGAGACTCCAGCGGTGGGTGAAGCACGCACTGGTCCGCCAGTCGGCCATCCCCCAAGTCGCGGCAATCGAGCCCGACGAGTCACTCTACGGCCTGTTCGACCTGTCGACTGGCTCCGTAGAGACTGCGTCCGAGTGCGACAGCAGTGACCCAGCGGCGGAAATACTAATGGTTGACGGACCACGTAGCCCCCCCGGATTCCCCCAAACCGAAGAGGTTGCCGCAGGGGGGATTCCGGCGCGGGGCCACGAAGAGTAAAGGCCCGAGCCCCTTACCTCAGTGCAGAGGGAGGAACTCCGTCGCCGGAACGTGGACGCCCTTCACACTCCTATCGTTGGAGAAACCCCTGAGGCGCGTGCCCTGGAGGAGGCGCGCTTGGCCAATTTGGCTGAACGTGCTCGATTGGAGAATCTCCAGAGAGCACTCGACGAGCGCGCACGACCGCCCGCTCCCGAGTCCAGCCGTCGTCGCGTCTTCCAGCCGCCGACCCAGGTATACCGTACCCCGATTCAGAATTTGGCAGCTGCGGCTCGCATAGCGGAGTCGATCCAACCTTCACAGTCAGAGGCAGGGAGAGGTCTGTTGCAGATCAGAGATTTGCTTCGTGCAGCGGGTGACCAGAATTCAGCCGTGTCACAGTCGCGCAACAGGATTCACAGTCGATCCGTCACTGCGAATTCCTTTCAGTCGGCTCATAGCCCGAGGTCGCCCTCGAGGCGTGAAGGACACAGAGTCCGGCATGAAAATCCGTACCAAGGGCACGAGCGATATGAGCACCGATTCGATCGCAACGATCAACGTCGAGTGCCTTCTCCTCCCCCAAGAACCGGGTCGTACATTCCTCGACGGCAAGAAGACAGACGCCAGTTCAGTACTGGGCGCAAGGTCCCAGTCGACCCCAGGGAACCAGGCTTTGATGCGAGATCCATCATCGTCCAAGGCCTGGTCGACCGAAATAGAGCTCACCGAGAAGACCGTGACGGAGGCGCCCCATCCAGCAGCAGAGTTCGCGTCTCAGGTCCCGAGTGTTTCAGCAGAGCAATCAGAGCTGCGGTGATTCCTCCCAACTTCAGGTTGGCAGCTGGAGTCAGCAAGTTCACCGGAGAGTCCAAGCCGGACACATGGCTCGAGGATTACCGAGTGGCTGTTCAGATCGGAGGCGGCAATGACGAGGTGGCCATGAAGCATTTGCCCCTCATGTTGGAAGGATCAGCCAGAGCGTGGTTGAATCAGTTGGCTCCCAGCAGTATTTATACTTGGGAAGATCTAGCCCAGGTGTTTGTCAGGACGTTCGAAGGAACTTGCAAGCGACCGGCGGGGTTGACAGAATTGCAGTCATGTGTTCAGAAGTCGAGTGAAACCCTGAGGGATTATATCCAGAGATGGATCACTCTGAATCACACGGTCGAGAATGTATCCGACCATCAAGCAGTTTGCGCCTTCAAGGAAGGTGTCAGAAACAGGGAGTTAACTTTGAAGTTTGGTCGAACCGGAGATATGACCCTGAGTCGAATGATGGAAATCGCCACCAAGTACGCGAACGGAGAAGAAGAAGATAGACTCCGGAGTGGCAAGTATAAGGCAGCCGCTAATGAGACTGGCGGAGGACACTCCAGTCGGAAGCAGAAGCGCAAGGCCGAGCCAGTCGCCCCCGGGGAAGCCTTAGCTGTGGCTCCAGGGAAGTTTAAAGGGAAACCCAAGGGCCCTTGGAACCCCAAGAAAGTTAAAGACCAGGACGGGAACGATGTGATGGACTTACCATGCCACATTCACACGAAGAAAGACGAAGAGGGAAATCTCATTTACCCTAAGCATACCACTCGACAATGTCGACTCCTGATGCAACAGTTCCAAGGGAAGCAAGCCAAGGACAAAGGGAAAGAGTCGGACAAAGTTGAAGACAGAGAAGACAGCGGCGAGGAATACCCTCAAATCAATTCCACTCTGATGATTTTCGCTGATGTCGAAAGTAGGAGTCGACTGAAGGTCATCAATCGCGAAGTAAACACGGTCGCTCCAGTGACACCCCATTACCTGAAGTGGTCCCAAACCGCCATCACCTTCGACCAGTCCGATCATCCGACTCATATTGCCACCCCAGGGAGGCAAGCGTTGGTGGTCGACCCAATTGTTGAAGGCACTCGACTGACCAAGGTTCTGATGGACGGCGGCAGTGGGCTAAACTTGTTGTATGCGGAGACGTTGAAGGGGATGGGCATTCCGATGTCCCGGGTCAGCCCCAGCAACATGAGCTTCCACGGAGTCATCCCTGGGAAGAAAGCTGAGTCCCTCGGCCAAATCGCTCTCGACGTCGTCTTTGGTGACTCGAAGAATTTCCGGAAAGAAAAATTAACCTTTGAGGTCGTGGATTTTCAGAGTGCGTACCACGCCATTCTTGGGAGGCCAGCCTATGCTCGTTTCATGGCTCGACCATGCTACGTATACCTCAAGCTGAAGATGCCTGGCCCCAAAGGTGTAATCACGATCGTCGGCAATCGGAAGAAGGCAGAGGAGTGCTTCCAGAAAGGCGCCAAAATTGCTGATGCCCAGATGGCCAAGATAGAGATACAAGAATACCAGAAGACCGCGGATCCGAGTGAGTTGTTACGAGCCAAGAAGCCCGCCACGGAATCAGCATTTCAGTCGACTGGTGAGACCAAGCAAGTCCACATCCACCCGACCGATCCAAATGCGGCTCCAACCAACATCTCCACTACACTCGACCCTAAATAGGAAGAAGCGCTCGTCCAGTTCCTCCGTGAGAACTGGGACATCTTTGCATGGAAGCCTGCTGACATGCCAGGTGTGCCCAGGGGACTGGCCGAGCACCGCCTCCGAGTCGACCCAAAGGCCAAACCAGTCAAGGAGCATCTCCGACGGTCCGCCGTTCAGAAGAGAAAGGCCATTGGTGAAGAAGTGGCCCGACTCCTAGCAGCAGAATTCATTCGCGAGATCTTCCACTCCGAGTGGCTCGCTAATGTTGTCATGGTCCCTAAGAAAGACAGGTCGTTGCGCATGTGCATCGATTTTAAGCACATCAATCGGGCCTGCCCGAAAGATCATTTTCCTCTTCCTCGCATCGATCAAATAGTCGACTCGACTGCAGGATGCGAGAGGCTATCCTTTTTAGATGCTTACTCTGGATACCATCAGATCCGTCTGTATGGACCCGATGAAATAAAAACAGCCTTCATCACCCCGTTTGGGTGTTTTTGCTATGTTACCATGCCTTTCGGTCTCAAGAACGCCGGAGCTACATTCATGAGAATGATTCAGAAGTGCCTAATCACTCAAATCAGTCGGAATGTAGAAGCGTACATGGATGACATAGTGGTCAAGTCACGAAAAGGTTCCGACCTGCTGACTGACCTAGCTGAAACTTTTGCCAATCTCAGGAGTTATGATATCAAGCTCAATCCGTCGAAGTGCACATTTGGAGTCCCTGGAGGAAAGTTACTCGGTTTTCTCGTTTCCGAACGAGGAATCGACGCTAACCCTGAAAAAGTTGGCACCATACTCCGGATGAAACGCCCCGTGCGTGTGCACGACGTCCAGAAACTTACTGGATGCTTGGCCGCCCTAAGTCGATTCATCTCCAGGCTCGGTGAAAAGGCGTTGCCTCTTTACCGACTGATGAAGAAGTCAGACACGTTCGAATGGACTCCAGAAGCTGATGCAGCATTCGCAGAGCTAAAAGCTCTGCTCTCCACCCAGCCGGTGCTTGCTGCTCCTGTCAGCAAAGAGCCATTGTTGCTTTACATAGCAGCCACGGGACAAGTCATTAGTACCGTTCTTACGGTCGAGCGGGAAGAGGAAGGAAAGACCTTCAAAGTTCAACGCCCAGTGTATTATCTCTCTGAAGTTCTGACCCCGTCGAAGCAAAGATATCCCCACTATCAGAAGCTCGTTTACGGGATTTACATGACCACGAAGAAGGTTGCTCATTATTTCTCCGATCACTCTATCACAGTCGTCAGCGACGCTCCATTATCAGAGATTCTTCATAACAGAGATGCGACCGGTCGAGTGGCGAAATGGGCAATTGAACTTCTTCCTCTTGATATCAAGTTCGAAGCAAAGAAAGCTATTAAGTCCCAGGCAATAGCTGATTTCCTCGCCGAGTGGACCGAGCAGGAGCTTCCGACTCAAGTTCACTCGGAGCACTGGACTATGTTTTTCGATGGCTCCAAGATGCTGAACGGATCCGGTGCGGGGGTTGTACTGGTTTCCCCCCGAGGAGATAAGCTCAAGTATGTCCTCCAGATTCACTTTGATTCCTCCAACAATGAGGCAGAGTACGAAGCGCTTCTATACGGATTACGTATGGCCATTTCACTCGGCGTCCGTCGCCTCATGGTCTACGGCGACTCAGATCTGGTTGTTAATCAAGTGATGAAGGAGTGGGACGTCAGAAGACCATCCATGACGGGATATTGCAGCGCAGTGAGAAAGCTGGAGAAACGATTCGAGGGGTTGGAGCTCCATCATATACCCCGACTGAAAAATCAAGCTGCAGATGATTTGGCGAAGATAGGGTCCAAAAGGGAGGCCATCCCTAAGGATGTGTGTTTGGATCACATTCACATACCATCAGTGCAAGAAGATCCTTTCACAGAAGAGCCTCCACAACCAAAAAGCGCCTCTGACTCGACCGAGGTAGAGATACCAGCTGTGGTCGATCTGATTATGGAAGTTACGGCCACCACTCCCGATTGGACAGTGCCGTACATTGCGTATATCATAAGAAAAGAGCTCCCAGAAGATGAAGAAGAGGCTCGGCAGATCGTCCGTCGATCCAAAGCCTTTACGGTAATCAAAGGGCAGTTATACAGAGAAAGCGCGACTGGAGTCGGTCAGAAGTGCGTCACGCCTGAAGAAGGACAGATAATTCTCGAAGACATCCACTCGGGAACCTGCGGCCATCACGCGTCCTCTCGGACCATCGTGGCTAAAGCATACCGAGCGGGTTTTTACTGGCCAAAGGCGAATGAAATGGCGAAGGATATAGTCGACAAGTGCGAGGGGTGCCAATTTTATTCCAACATGTCTCACAAGCCCGCCTCCGCCTTGAAGACCATTCCACTCGTCTGGCCTTTCGCTGTCTGGGGTCTAGATATGGTCGGACCACTGAGAACCGGTAGGAGTGGCTTCACCCACTTGTTGGTCGCAGTCGACAAGTTCACGAAATGGATAGAAGCAAAACCCATAAAAGACCTCGACGCAAGCACTGCCATCAGTTTTATCAGAGGATTGATATTCAGATATGGAGTTCCGCACAGCATCATCACAGATAACGGATCAAACTTTGATAATGACAGATTCAAAGCCTTCTGCGCCTCTCAGGGCACTCGAGTCGACTACGCTTCAGTTGCTCACCCTCAGACGAATGGACAGGCCGAACGCGCGAATGGCCTCATCCTCAAAGGACTAAAACCCCGACTAATGCGTGATCTCAAACACGCAGCAGGCGCCTGGGTCGACGAACTTCCGTCAGTTCTATGGGGGTTGAGGACCACCCCTAACCGGTCGACTGGAAGAACGCCATTCTTTCTGGTCTATGGAGCCGAGGCGGTTTTGCCAAGCGACCTGCTCCACAACGCGCCTCGAGTCGAGTTATATTCCGAAGCAGAAGCAGAACAGGCCCGGCAAGATGCAGTCGACCTCTTAGAGGAGGAAAGAGAGATGGCTCTAATCCGCTCGACCATCTACCAGCAAGAGTTGCGTCGGTTTTACGCCAGAAATGTGAAGGGTCGAGCCTTTCAGGAAGGAGACTTGGTCCTCCGCGTGGATCAGCAAAAACCTCACAAACTTGCCCCGACCTGGGAAGGCCCTTTCATCATCACCAAAGTCTTGCACAACGGAGCGTATCACCTTTACAACATCGATCGACGGATCGACGAGCCCCGAGCATGGAATGCGGACCTGCTCCGTCCTTTTTACACTTAAAAACTCACTCGACTGAGATGTAATAAAAGTACCTCTGTAATTCCTTTGTTTCAAGAAAAAGACTGCTA
Organism: Aegilops umbellulata; assembly: GCA_032464435.1. Lineage (NCBI taxonomy): Eukaryota > Viridiplantae > Streptophyta > Magnoliopsida > Poales > Poaceae > Aegilops > Aegilops umbellulata. The sequence goes on along the minus strand of CP136054.1, from coordinate 62,895,834 downwards.
TTTCTTTTTTCTGTCTGTCTAAATCTCCCCCAGTGGGTGACTTAGTTGCGAATCCGCTTCGCTTAAGTTTGAAAAATCCTACCGAGTGAGAGCAAACCTCCCACTCGGGGGCTTAGCTGCGAATCCGTTTCGCCTAAGTAATCAAAATCCTACCGAGTGAGAGCAAACCTCCCACTCGGGGGCTTAGCTGCAGTCCAAGTACTCGCCTAAGTAATTGAAATCCTACCGAGTGAGAGCAAACCTCCCACTCGGGGGCTTAGCTGCAGTCCAAGTACTCGCCTAAGTAATTGAAATCCTACCGAGTGAGAGCAAACCTCCCACTCGGGGGCTTAGCTGCAGTCCAAGTACTCGCCTAAGTAATTGGAATCCTACCGAGTGAGAGCAAACCTCCCACTCGGGGGCTTAGCTGCAGTCCAAGTACTCGCCTAAGTAATTGAAATCCTACCGAGTGAGAGCAAACCTCCCACTCGGGGGCTTAGCTGCAGTCCAAGTACTCGCCTAAGTAATTGAAATCCTACCGAGTGAGAGCAAACCTCCCACTCGGGGGCTTAGCTGCAGTCCAAGTACTCGCCTAAGTAATTGAAATCCTACCGAGTGAGAGCAAACCTCCCACTCGGGAGCTTAGCTGCAGTCCAAGTACTCGCCTAAGTAATTGAAATCCTACCGAGTGAGAGCAAACCTCCCACTCGGGGGCTTAGCTGCAGTCCAAGTACTCGCCTAAGTAATTGGAATCCTACCGAGTGAGAGCAAACCTCCCACTCGGGGGCTTAGCTGCAGTCCAAGTACTCGCCTAAGTAATTGAAATCCTACCGAGTGAGAGCAAACCTCCCACTCGGGGGCTTAGCTGCAGTCCAAGTACTCGCCTAAGTAATTGAAATCCTACCGAGTGGAGAGCCAGCCTCCCACTCGGGGGCTTAGCTGCAGTCCAAGTACTCGCCTAAGTAATTGAAATCCTTCCGAGTGAGAGCAAACCTCCCACTCGGGGGCTTAGCTGCGAATCCGTTTCGCCTAAGTAATCAAAATCCTACCGAGTGGAGAGCCAGCCTCCCACTCGGGGGCTTAGCTGCAGTCCAAGTACTCGCCTAAGTAATTGAAATCCTACCGAGTGTGAGCAAACCTCCCACTCGGGGGCTTAGCTGCAGTCCAAGTACTCGCCTAAGTAATTGAAATCCTACCGAGTGGAGAGCCAGCCTCCCACTCGGGGGCTTAGCTGCAGTCCAAGTACTCGCCTAAGTAATTGAAATCCTACCGAGTGGAGAGCCAGCCTCCCACTCGGGGGCTTAGCTGCAGTCCAAGTACTCGCCTAAGTAATTGAAATCCTACCGAGTGAGAGCAAACCTCCCACTCGGGGGCTTAGCTGCAGTCCAAGTACTCGCCTAAGTAATTGAAATCCTACCGAGTGAGAGCAAACCTCCCACTCGGGGGCTTAGCTGCAGTCCAAGTACTCGCCTAAGTAATTGGAATCCTACCGAGTGAGAGCAAACCTCCCACTCGGGGGCTTAGCTGCAGTCCAAGTACTCGCCTAAGTAATTGAAATCCTACCGAGTGAGAGCAAACCTCCCACTCGGGGGCTTAGCTGCAGTCCAAGTACTCGCCTAAGTAATTGAAATCCTACCGAGTGGAGAGCCAGCCTCCCACTCGGGGGCTTAGCTGCAGTCCAAGTACTCGCCTAAGTAATTGAAATCCTACCGAGTGAGAGCAAACCTCCCACTCGGGGGCTTAGCTGCGAATCCGTTTCGCCTAAGTAATCAAAATCCTACCGAGTGGAGAGCCAGCCTCCCACTCGGGGGCTTAGCTGCAGTCCAAGTACTCGCCTAAGTAATTGAAATCCTACCGAGTGAGAGCAAACCTCCCACTCGGGGGCTTAGTTGCAGTCCAAGTACTCGCCTAAGTAATTGAAATCCTACCGAGTGGAGAGCCAGCCTCCCACTCGGGGGCTTAGCTGCAGTCCAAGTACTCGCCTAAGTAATTGAAATCCTACCGAGTGGAGAGCCAGCCTCCCACTCGGGGGCTTAGCTGCAGTCCAAGTACTCGCCTAAGTAATTGAAATCCTACCGAGTGAGAGCAAACCTCCCACTCGGGGGGCTTAGCTGCAGTCCAAGCACTCGACTAAAGTAATTGGACTCTTACCAAGTGAAGAGCAGACCTCCCACTCGGGGACTTAGCTATAGCCCGATACTCGCCCAAGCCAGGTTGACAAGACACCATCGCGGCGATAAGCATCGTGCAAACCAGGCAGCCTCTGAGGGAACAACGAATAGTAGATCGGCGGATCAAGTCACGAAGGCATTCAACGTCGAGCCAAGTTCGGACAAAACCAAAAAATCCTAGATCGCAAATAAAGTACTCGAGCTTAAGCTCGACGGAGTTTATCGGTTACATAAACCACTCGGCATTCCGAGGCAAATTTAAGGCAAAGAACATCAGTTTTTTACTCCTCCGGCGGAGGACTGGATGGTGCAACAAACTCGTCCAAGTCGATCCCATCAGAGATCCGAGTGGCGGCAGCAATGAAGGTCTCCATGAAGTCCTGAAAGTTATGCTTCCTGGTATTGGCAACCTGGAGAGCGGCCAGCTTCTCCTCGCGCGCCTCCTTGCAATGGACGCGAACCAGGGACAAAGCCACGTCAGCGCCGCACCTAGCAGAAGACTTCTTCCATTCTTGCACTCGACCTGGAACCTCATCTAGTCGACTGATCAGGGATTCAAGGTCGTTCTGAAGCGTCTCCTTGGGCCAGAGTGCGGAGTCGATCCGTGACACTGCAGCTTTCAGTCGAGCCAGGTAGTCCACCGCACTAGCGACACGGGATTCCAACCGAAAGACATTCATGGCCACTTCGTCCTTCACGGGAGAGTTGATAGGGTCCAAGCGGGTCTCCACTCGACTGGTCTCTTCCTCAAAGTTTCGGCAGAATTCTGAAAGAAGTTTCGACAGGTCAAAACTGTAGCCAAATGGAGAGTCGACAACAACGAGATTAATCGCGCAAAGAGGGTTACCTTCAAGCATGAGGTATAGCTTTTTGGCAAGACCCCCAAGATAATCCCCCAAGTCCTTGTGCTTCCCCGCCAGCTGGCCGAGCTTGTCGTTCAGAGTACTCTTGTCAGTCTTCAGTCGACTCGCTTCCTTGTTGGCCGAGTCAAGAGCAGACTTCAGCCTAGCGTTCTCGCTCTCCAGTTGGTCGACCGAAGCAAGTTTCTCTTCAGCAAGCTTCAGCTTCTCCGCAGCCGCCTTTTGTGCCTCCGCAAGGTCAAGATCTTTCTTCTTCAGGGCCTTTTCCAGTTCGTCTGCGAAACAACAATAAGCACAGAGTTGAGAACAGACAGGAGGACAGAGACAGCCGTCGAGTCCTCACCAGCCATACCTTTTGCCTCATCCTTCGCCTTCTGCACGTTTTCCTGAGCAAACTGTAAATCAAGATTGAGCTGGATTTGCTTGTTCTTCAGATCGGCGAGCTGAGCAACAAGCTCACAAGACTTCTGCAAAGAGTCAATCGACAAAGGGTATCAAAGATAAGTTACTCCCGAGTGACTGAAAGAAAGAGCACAACACTTCTAAGACTACAGCCAAATCAAAACATTCGGCAGTAGCCTCGGGGACTACACCCAGTGGGTGCACTCAGCGTGCCCCCACTGGTTTTCAAAAAAAAAAAAGGGGAACGACTGCCAGCAGTCGACCGGATACAGTGTCATCCGACGAGGTACAACTACAGAAAGACAGTACAAAGACCACAGTCGACTGCAAGCAGTCGACCATGGCCTCGGGGACTACACCCAGTGGGTGCACTCAGCGTGCCCCCACCAATGAGAAATTTCGGACCAACGGCACCCAGTGGGTGTACAACGCAAGTGAAGATCAACTAACCTGGACGTTCTGCTGCAACGCCGAGCTGATGTCATAGGCCGCTTGACTGGCATCCCGAGCCGCTTTGGTCTGCTCCATCACGAGCCCCGCCTGACGTATAGCCTCCTTGGCAGCACTCACTTGATCCTCCGGGGTCTGGTAGGTGGCGAAGAACGAGGGCGGGTCGACCGGTGGAGGGGCAGTCGACGACGAAGGCCGGGCAGTCGTCAGTGGCTCAGCAAAAGTCACAGTAGTCCGGGCGGTATTGTCACCCCCTTGGACCACCGCCTCAGCAGTCGACGCAGTCTGAGGAACCTTGTCGACCGGAGCCCTCCGGCCTCTTCTCCCAAAAGGCCTGGGCGGCGCTTCCGCCTCCTCCTCATCATCCGGAAGGTCAATGATGTTGGTTGGAGCTACAAAAGTTCAGAAATGAATACCCAATCGACCAAGCAGTTAAACAGTCGGATCATTTCAAGGATCATACCTAAGTTGGAAGTGACGGCGTCCTCCATCGTCTCATCAGCATTCTGGATGGAAGTTTCGGAAGTAGCGGCGCTGCACGATTCCAAGCAAATAATTTGAAAATGAATCGACTAAGAATCCGTTCTAGTCGACTCAAGAAAGGTGAAGACAATCACTTACCCGGAGATGACCGGGATGGCGACCCTGATCTTGGGCAAGGCCTTGGGTGGCTTAGTCGGGATGGCTCTAGGCTGCTTGGGCGCTTTCTCAGATGGGGGCGGCGACGTGGTCCGAGGGCGCTTGGATGACTGGCCCGCCGGAGCACTCGACTGACCGTGCTCCACGGCGGGATCCTGAGCGTTCTTGGAGCGTCTCTCGCGTCGAGGAGGGTCGTCCTCCACCTCTTCATCTTCGTCACTCGAGTCATCGCCGACCTCCCCCTCTACGTCATCGTCAGACTCCCACTCCTCGACTTCGCCCTCGGGTTCAACTTCATTCTCGCTCCCTTCGCCTCCACTCCCTCCTCCTTCAGATACGTGCTCCTGGTTCCCATTCGGCATCGAGTACATCTCATTGACCTCCTGCGAAACAACAGACAGAACGAGGATCAGTCGACTTTTCGCGAGCCAGTTACTAGACGGAGTGAAAATTTCAGTCGGAAGAAGCAAAATGTACCTTGTCTGTCTGCATCATCCCGTCGAGCGGAGCAATCCTCCTGGAGCCCCTGGGGTTGTCCTTATTTCCGGTTATGCTGGTCAGCCAGCTCTCCAGCACAGAAGACTCGACCCCCTCCGGGTGGATCCGCGTGGAGTCGTCGGGCCCGGAATACAACCACATCGGGTGATCCCGAGCCTGGAGAGGTTGGATTCGTCTCTGGAGAAAGACTTCGAGCAAGTCCATGCCGGTCACGCCTTCACGAACCAACTCAACCACTCGACTGACTAGTACCTTCACCTGAGCCTTCTCCTCCGGAACCACTTTCAAAGAAGCGGGTTTCTGCACTTGGTCCAAGGTGAAAGGAGGTAGGCCGGTCGAGTGTCCAGGAGTCGGCTGGTCCTTGCAGTAGAACCAAGTCGACTGCCACCCGCGCACAGAATCGGGAAGTGTCATGGGAGGAAAACAACTCTTACCCCTCGTCTGGATCCCGAGGCCCCCGCACATCTGGATCACCTGCGTCCTCTCCCCGTCCGGGTTAAGCTTCTTAACCGACTGGGATCGGCAGGTGAAGATATGCTTGAAGAGGCCCCAGTGGGGTCGACAACCTAAGAAACACTCGCACAGAGACACAAAAGCCGCGAGATAGACTATGGAATTGGGCGTAAAATGGTGGAGCTGCGCTCCGAAGAAGTTCAGGAAAGCCCTAAAGAAAGGACTCGGGGGCAGAGAGAACCCCCGGTCGACGTGGGTGGCTATCAGGACGCGCTCACCGTCGCGAGGTCTTGGCTCCGTCTCCTTCCCAGGAAGACGAGCGGCCTTGTGGAGAATGAGTCCTCCCTCCACCATGTCGTCGATATCTGCCTGAGAAAGGATGGAGGGCATCCAATCCCCTTGCAGCCAGCCGGATGGCAGAGCGGCCCGCGAGGACGACCCGCCTCGCCCAGATCTCTTCCCTTTGCCCTTCGCCGCGGCCTTCTTCACCCGTTCCGCCGCCGCCGTCCTATCCGTCCCCATCGCCTCGAACGAAGTCTTGGCCGAGCGGCGGTGTCGAGGTTGCGGCGGAGAGCGAGGCGGAGGCTAACGGAGGAAGGAGGAAGAAGAACGAGAGCGCACAGTAAAAGGTCAGAGTCATTGCTTTATATAAGGCCACACCCGAGTGGCTGATCAGTGGGCCTGCGCCTCCCAGTAAGATCCCGCAACGGGCGCGCGCGCAGTACGTGGCGAAAAAGGTGGCGCAGAGATCGAGGCGCCCTTGCCTTATCCAGCCGATTCGCGCGGTTTCCTCCGTCCGGTGCGCTTCTCAATTTTCAAATCCCGCAAAATCCGCGATCGACAGGACGGGTTGTCAGACAAAAGATCCATTTCCTTAAGTCTCCCACGGGACTCGTCACGTAAACACACTCGACGGTAATCCGAAACCACTCGACGAGCATCTGAATGGATCAAGGCAAACTGAAGAATGAGGCACCACCGTGACTTCCATTTATCCGAAGACAGATGCAACTGAAGCATGGAGGTTGAGTCGGAAGCGCAGGCTCGACCCCATTCTCACTTAACCCCTGACCCATTCGGGGGCTAATGACGAGGATACGTACCTAGGGTAGGGTAACTTATCGTACCTGAGGTACCCAATCAAGGACACGACTCCTACAATAAAAGACATTCTGAGAAGTATCGACAGGTCAGTCGACCTGGTCAGCCCAGTCGACGGACACAAGCGTACTCGACCAGAAGCGCAAGCAGTCGACCATGAAGACACCACTCGACCGTAAGAAGATCTAAAGACGCTGCCCACAAACGGTCACCTCGTAAATAGCTTTTATGGCCTTCATGATCCTTTATTACAGGCGTTACCAGTAACCCCCTCTCTTTATGTACATTAAACCCCTTGTAACGTGGGCTGGCTGGGGTCCTGGCGAACTCTATATAAGCCACCCCCCTCCACTAGGACAGGGGTTCGCATCTTTGTAACACTCACGCATATAATCCAGTCGACCGCCTCCGGGCTCCGAGACGTAGGGCTGTTACTTCCTCCGAGAAGGGCCTGAACTCGTTAACTCCTTGCGTGCACAACTACTCCAGAGCTAGGATCTTGCCTCTCCATTCCTATCCCCCCCCATTCTACTGTCAGACTTAGAACCACGACAGGAGCCATAGGAGTTGTCTTTATTTATTTATGACCTGCGTGTCAACTTAAATCGTCATGTAATTACTTTATTGCTAAAGCGTTAGCCATACACTACTAGAAAAAGGCCTACTAGTGGCGCACCTGTTTTGCCTACTAATGGCGCACTATAGGTGCGCCATTAGTATCACGCCATTAGTATTTTTTACTAATGGCGCACCTGTGGTGCGTCATTAGTATCTGGTATACTGATGGTGCACCATTAGTATATCCCACGGTGCGCCATTAGTATGCCTCCCAGGGGCCATGTGCTCTGGCTTACTAATGGCGCACTAGTTGATGATGCGCCACTAGTAATGTATTTGGAAAACAAAAAAAAAATCTAAATTTACAGAAAACAACCTATAAGGAAAATAATTTAAAAACAAAAAATGAAACAGAATCATATTTTTTATTATAGTAAGAATATTACAATGTCTTTACAAGTATCCAATAAAAGGAAAATTGCAAGGAAATAAAAGAAAATCCTAAAACTAATCTTCTAGTAATCTTTTCTTCTTTTTCTTCACTTTATCCCTGTAAAATGTAACAAAATAAACAGAAATACAAACAAACTATTTATAACATGTCAATACTATCATTTTTTATGGAGAACTAGATATGAGCATATATTTCCAGAATTACATGGTGTGTATTGTATGAGTAAGATTATAATGGAAATGAATTTTGATAAGAGCCCACTTTCGACGAGTATTTATCTGATAGAGTTAACTAATCAGGGCATTTACCTTTTGATAATATTATTATACTATACTACCAGTATACTACTCCACTTGGATTTTTTAGATGAGCAGATCTGAGATAGACATCTGTTCAAGTGGCTATAGGTAGGCTTGAAGAATTCTCAACGATCAAGTGGCTACAGGTGCAGAAAAAGTTGGATAACCAAAGTGGCTACAGGTTCAAATGGCTCCATCAAGAGGGAGGCAAAACACTGGTTATTGCGGGTGTGAAAAAGTTGGGTAATATCATGCCAGGACAATAACAACCTTACGTAATAGTAATAGATGTGTGTAACAAACTCTTTTCTCCTCTCTTAATGGATGACGCAAAGCTTATGCCTCCGTTTTAACAACAACAAAAAGTGCATCTCAAATGTGTAACTAAAGAAGTTACTACCAGATAATGCCTGGTGGGAGGGGGGTAATGATGTGCAATCATTTCCAGAAAAACATTGAACTTCAAGAAGAGTTTCAGAGGAGTTGCTGGCATCCACTAGTCTAGTCCAGATGTTCAAGTCGATCCTTGTTTCAGAACATGAGATAAAACATACAAGTTCATCACCTTCAGATCTTAGCACAAGCAGTGTAGAACGCGAGAGCAATTAAACCACAGACAAGAACAGCTATACAGCCTTAGAATAGGCAACAAAATACCCTACCAATACCCCCCAGCATATATAACCAAAGTGATTCTAAAATATATATATATAACCAAAGTGCCAACTTCTTTATAGAACCGTGCTGAAAACCAACCTGCACGAATGCACAAGTATCCCTGATAAAAATAACATCTTCACACAACAAAGACAAGGAGGAACCAGGTGCCACAAGAAATTATGTGTCAGAGTTAAACCCAAATTGCAAACAGAGCAGCGAATAACAAACTATTAACCCAAGCAAGGATCCAAACGAACCATTCCAACAACTAATAGTTATAGTCCCACAAAGAACTTCTTGGTGGCACTGTTTTCTTAGCAAAAATACTAGATTGCTTTTGATTGCTGCACTGATTCTCTAATAGCATTCATCCTACACATTAACATCTTAGGAAGTAATTAGCATTTAGATTTGCAACCAGTGCCATTCACACTGCTTAACAATGCTAATTGAAAGTAAACAGGGGAGACATAGCACAGATGTATAGCATAGATACTCCGACACATCGTGATGACGCTCAAGACAGGACAAGTGGCTATAGGTTAGGGCAGCAGCACTAAGAACTGAAAGAAAAAAGTGCAGAAAAAAGCTACTGAAAAACAATATCAGAAGTAGTGCAGACGTTGTTGAGGCGCTGACTGAACCATTGATAGTACTACCACTCTTCTTTTTTGCGTCCATTAGCGTGACAGTGAGGTTACAACCTTTAATTAACAGTGCAGTATGTGTATAAACTATAAATCATACCGGGCACCATCATCCTCTGATGCTTCACCATCATCTTCACCACCATCATCCCGTTCTAATCCATCCTCATACATGATCCATCTAGCTACCCCTGTTACAGATTCAGAATCCAGAAAGTCCTTTGATTAACTAGCATGGATAGATAGATAGGTTGAATCCAGGAGATGGACGAGAGAGAAGAAGAAAGGAAAGAGTGTTCTGACCATGAACGGAGGCGGAGACATCTGCTGCTCGACCTGCATATCCATGAAGAATCAATCGGCCTGGCCAGCAAAGGGGCAGGGCGGAAGGCGCCGGAGTTGAGGAAGAATCCGCGCGCGCACCACACGGCTGTCACCTACGTGCGTGAGGACACCGAATCAGGCAGGGAACCACGCCTGCCGAATCGCATCCAATGGAGAGAGAGATGCGGGGAGGAAGAAGAGGGGACCTTGAGGAGCTCCATGTCGTCCCGAGAAGAAGCACACGCCGGAGGAAGCAGTGGCCTCCTCTCCCTGCACTAGATTGTGGAGAAGAAGCCGGCCTCCGCCGCGGCCCATCTCCAGCTCGACGATGGTGCTTATCCGTGGCGAGTCTGGCCGCGGCGCTGACCTGCTCGACTCCATCTGCAACCTAGGGAGGGAAGTGAGGGGAGCAGCGCTGATTGGGAGACTGGAGCGGCGGCACCACGGCGGTGGGTGGGGAGATGGAGCGGCGCTGATTGGGAGACTGGAGCGGCGGAGCGATCGCGGTGGGTGGTTGGGGGAGAGGGAGGAGGATTGGATCCAGAAAGGCTGGGTTGTTTTGCTCGAGGGGAGAGAACGTGACTAGAGGGAGGGGATAAGGGGTGATAGCAATGGCGCACTGGTAGGGGTGCGCCATACGTATAGATAGCAATGGCGCATCTCTTACTGGTGCGCCATTACTAGTTAAAACTAGTAATGGCGCACTTTCCAACTGGTGCGCCATTGCTAAGTCTGGGGAGGGGTGTGGCGTCAAGACAAAACTAGTAATGGCGCACCACATATCAGGTGCGCCATTAGTAATATGGTCACTAATGGCGCACCCGTATCTGGTGCGCCATTGCTATATAGCAGTGGTGCACCACATACATGGTGCGCCATTAGTATCCATTTCATCTATAGCCCTTTTCCTAGTAGTGATAGTAGTAGAAGTAATAGTTGACGTGACAACTTCACGAAGACACGATGATGGAGATCATGATGATGGAGATCATGGTGCCATGCCGGTGACGACGATGAACATGGCGCCCCGAAGATGGAGATCAAAGGAGCGAAATGATGTTGGCCATATCATGTCATTATTTGATTGCATGTGATGTTTATCATGTTTTTACATCTTATTTGCATAGAACGACGGTAGCATAAATAAGATGATCCCTTATTAAAATATCAAAAATGTGTTCTCCCTAACTGTGCACCGTTGCTAAGGTTCGTCGTTCCGAAGCACCACGTGATGATCGGGTGTGATAGGTCCTTACGTTCGCATACAACGGGTGTAAGCCAGATTTACACACGCAATACACTTAGGTTGGATTGACGGGCCTAGCATGTACAGACATGGCCTCGGAACACGGAGGACCGAAAGGTCGAGCATGAGTCGTATAGAAGATACGATCAACATGGAGATGTTCACCGATGATGACTAGTCCGTCTCACGTGATGATCGGACACGGCCTAGTTGACTCGGATCATGTATCACTTAGATGACTAGAGGGATGTCAAATCTGAGTGGGAGTTCATTCATTAATTTGATTAGATGAACTTAATTATCATGAACTTAGTTTAAATCTTTACAATATGTCTTGTAGATCAAATGGCCCACGGTAATGTCACCCTCAACTTCAACGCGTTCCTAGAGAAACCCAAGCTGAAAGATGATGGCAGCAACTATTCGGACTGGGTCCGGAACCTGAGGATCATCCTCATAGCAGCCAAGAAAGATTATGTCCTAAAAGCACCGCTAGGTGATGCACCATTCCCAGAAAACCAGGACGTTATGAACGCCCATCAGTCACGTACTGATGATTACTCCCTTGTTCAGTGCGACATGCTTTACAGCTTAGAACCGGGGCTTCAAAAGCGTTTTGAGAAACACGGAGCATATGAGATGTTCGAGGAGCTGAAATTGATTTTCCAAGCTCATGCCCGGGTCGAGAGATATGAAGTCTCCGACAAGTTCTTTAGCTGTAAGATGGAGGAAAATAGCTCTGTCAGTGAACACATACTCAAGATGTCTGGGTTGCACAACCGCTTGACTCAGCTGGAAGTTAATCTCCCGGATGAGGCGGTCATTGACAGAATCCTTCAGTCGCTCCCACCTAGCTACAAGAGCTTCGTGATGAACTACAATATGCAGGGGATGGAAAAGACCATTCCCGAGTTGTATTCAATGCTGAAATCTGCAGAGGTGGAGATCAAAAAGGAACATCAAGTGTTGATGGTGAATAAAACCACTAAGTTCAAGAAAGGCAAGGGTAAGAAGAACTTCAAGAAGGACGGCAAGGAGGTTGCCGCGCCTGGTAAATCAGTTGCCAGGAAGAAGTCAAAGAATGGACCCAAACCTGAAACTGAGTGCTTTTATTGCAAGGGAAGTGGTCACTGGAAGCGGAATTGCCCCAAATACTTAGCGGATAAGAAGGCCGGCAACACTAAAGGTATATGTGATATACATGTAATTGATGTGTACCTTACCAGTGCTCGTAGTAGCTCCTGGGTATTTGATACCGGTGCCGTTGCTCATATTTGTAACTCAAAACAGGAGCTGCGGAATAAACGGAGACTGGCGAAGGACGAGGTGACGATGCGCGTCGGGAATGGTTCCAGGGTCGATGTGATCGCCATCGGCACGCTACCTCTACATTTACCTACGGGATTGGTTTTAAACCTCAATAATTGTTATTTAGTGCCAAGTTTGAGCATGAACATTGTATCTGGATCTCGTTTAATGCGAGATGGCTACTCATTTAAATCCGAGAATAATGGTTGTTCTATTTATATGAGTGATATGTTTTATGGTCATGCTCCGATGGTTAATGGTTTATTCTTAATGAATCCCGTACGTGATGTTACACATATTCATAGTGTGAATACCAAAAGATGTAAAGTTAATAACGACAGTCCCACATACTTGTGGCACTGCCGCCTTGGTCACATTGGTGTCAAGCGCATGAAGAAGCTCCATGCGGATGGACTTTTAGAGTCTCTCGATTATGAATCATTTGACACATGCGAACCATGCCTCATGGGCAAAATGACCAAGACTCCATTCTCAGGGACAATGGAGCGAGCAACCAACTTGTTGGAAATCATACATAAAGATGTGTGTGGTCCAATGAGCGTTGAGGCTCGCGGAGGCTATCGTTATGTTCTCACTCTCACTGATGATTTGAGTAGATATGGGTATGTCTACTTAATGAAACACAAGTCTGAGACCTTTGAAAAGTTCAAGGAGTTTCAGAGTGAGGTTGAGAATCAACGTGACAGAAAAATAAAGTTCTTACGATCAGATCATGGGGGAAAATATTTAAGTCACGAATTTGGCACACACTTAAGAAAATGTGGAATCGTTTCACAACTCACGCCGCCTGGAACACCTCAGCGTAACGGTGTGTCCGAACGTCGTAATCGCACTCTATTGGATATGGTGCGGTCTATGATGTCTCTCACAGATCTACCGCTATCATTTTGGGGATACGCTCTAGAGACAGCCGCATTCACTTTAAATAGGGCACCGTCTAAATCCGTTGAGACGACACTGTATGAATTATGGTTTGGGAAGAAACCTAAGCTGTCGTTTCTGAAAGTTTGGGGTTGCGATGTTTATGTCAAGAAACTTCAACCTGAAAAACTCGAACCCAAATCGGAAAAATGCGTCTTCATAGGATATCCCAAGGAAACAGTTGGGTATACCTTCTACCTCAGATCCGAAGGCAAGATCTTTGTTGCCAAGAACGGGTCCTTTCTAGAGAAAGAGTTTCTCGCGAAAGAAGTAAGTGGGAGGAAAGTAGAACTTGATGAAGTACTACCTCTTGAAAATCAGAGTAGCGCAGCTCAGGAAAATGTTCCTGTGGTGCCTGCACCGATTCAAGAGGAGGTTAATGATGATGATCAAGATACTTCTGATCAAGCTCCTACTGAACTTCGTAGGTCCACAAGGACGCGTTCCGCACCAGAGTGGTACGGCAACCCTGTCCTGGAAATCAAGTTGTTGGACAACGGTGAACCTTCGAACTATGAAGAAGCGATGGCGGGCCCAGATTCCGACAAATGGCTAGAAGCCATGAAATCCGAGATAGAATCCGTGTATGAAAACAAAGTATGGACTTTGACAGACTTGCCCGATGATCGGCGAGCGATAGAAAATAAATGGATCTTTAAGAAGAAGACAGATGCGGATGGTAATGTGACCATCTATAAAGCTCGACTTGTCGCTAAGGGTTATCGACAAGTTCAAGGGATTGACTACGATGAGACTTTCTCTCCCGTAGCGAAGCTGAAGTCCGTCCGAATCATGTTAGCAATTGCCGCATACTATGATTATGAGATATGGCAAATGGACGTCAAAGCGGCATTCCTTAACGGCTTTCTTAAGGAAGAATTGTATATGATGCAGCCGGAAGGTTTTGTCGATCCTAAGAATGCTAACAAAGTATGCAAGATCCAGCGCTCTATCTATGGGCTGGTGCAAGCATCTCGGAGCTGGAACATTCGCTTTGATGAGATGATCAAAGCGTTTGGGTTTATGCAGACTTATGGAGAAGCATGCGTTTACAAGAAAGTGAGTGGGAGCTCCGTAGCATTTCTCATATTATATGTGGATGACATACTATTGATGGGAAATGATATAAAATTCTTGGAAAGCATAAAGGCCTATTTGAACAAGTGTTTTTCAATGAAGGACCTTGGAGAAGCTGCTTATATATTAGGCATCAAGATCTATAGAGATAGATCGAGACGCCTCATCGGTCTTTCACAAAGTACGTACCTTGACAAGATTTTGAAGAAGTTCAAATGGATCAGTCCAAGAAGGGGTTCTTGCCTGTATTGCAAGGTGTGCGATTGAGCACGGCTCAATGCCCGACCACGGCAAAAGATATAGAAGAGATGAGTGCCATCCCCTATGCCTCAGCCATAGAGTCTATTATGTATGCCATGCTGTGTACCAGACCCGATGTAAACCTTGCCGTAAGTTTGGTAGGTAGGTACCAAAGTAAACCCGGCAAGGAACACTGGACAGCGGTCAAAAACATCCTGAAGTACCTGAAGAGGACTAAGGATATGTTTCTCGTTTATGGAGGTGTCGAAGAGCTCGTCGTAAAGGGTTACGTCGACGCCAGCTTCGACACAGATCTGGATGACTCCAAGTCACAAACCGGATACGTGTATATTTTGAATGGAGGGGCAGTAAGCTGGTGCAGTTGCAAGCAAAGCGTCGTGGCGGGATCTACATGTGAAGCAGAGTATATGGCAGCCTCGGAGGCAGCACAAGAAGCAGTCTGGGTGAAGGAGTTCATTACCGACCTAGGAGTCATACGCAATGCGTCGGACCCGATGACTCTCTTCTGTGACAACACTGGAGCAATTGCCCTTGCGAAGGAGCCCAGGTTTCACAGGAAGACAAGGCATATCAAGCGTCGCTTCAACTCCATTCGTGAAAGTGTTCAAAATGGAGACATAGAGATTTGTAAAGTACATACGGACCTGAATGTAGCAGATCCGTTGACTAAATCTCTCCCTAGAGCAAAGCATGATCAACACCAAAATTCCATGGGTGTGCGATTCATCACAATGTAACTAGACTATTGTCTCTAGTGCAAGTGGGAGACTGTTGGAAATATGCCCTAGAGACAATAATAAAAGGATTATTATATTTCCCTGTTCATGATAATTGTCTATTGTTCATGCTATAATTGTATTGTCCGGAAATCATAATACATGTGTGAATACATAGACCATAATATGTCCCTAGTAAGCCTCTAGTTGACTAGCTCGTTGATCAATAGATAGTCATGGTTTCCTGACTATGGACATAGGGATGTCATTGATAACGAGATCACATCATTAGGAGAATGATGTGATGGACAAGACCCAAACCTAAGCATAGCACAAAAGATCGTATAGTTCGTTTGCTAGAGCTTTTCTAAATGTCAAGTATCATTCCTTAGACCATGAGATTATGCAACTCCCGAATACCGTAGGAGTGCTTTGGGTGTATCAAACGTCACAACGTAACTGGGTGACTATAAAGGTGCACTACAGGTATCTCCGAAAGTGTCTGTTGGGTTGGCATGAATCGAGACTGGAATTTGTCACTCCGTATGATGGAGAGGTATCTCTGGGCCCACTCGGTAAGACATCATCATAATGAGCTCAATGTGATCAAGGTGTTGTTCACGGGATGATGTGTTACGGGAACGAGTAAAGAGACTTGCCGGTAACGAGATTGAACAAGGTATCGGTATACCGACGATCGAATCTTGGGCAAGTATCGTACCGCTAGACAAAGGGAATTGAGTACGGGATTGATTAAGTCCTCGGCATCGTGGTTCATCCGATGACATCATCGAGGAGCATGTGGGAGCCAACATGGGTATCCAGATCCCGCTGTTGGTTATTGACCGAAGAGTCGTCTCGGTCATGTCTGCATGTCTCCCGAACCCGTAGGGTCTACACACTTTAGGTTCGGTGACGCTAGGGTTATTAGGAAGACTTGTATGTGATTACCGAATGTTGTTCGGAGTCCCGGATGAGATCCCGGACGTCACGAGGAGTTCCGGAATGGTCCGGAGGTGAAGATTTATATATGGGAAGTTGTCATACGGACACCGGGAAGTTTCGGGGGCATATCGGTATTGTACCGGGGCCACCAGAGAGGTTCCGGGGGTCCACCTTGAGGGGCCAGCCCTCTCGGAGAGCCTCATGGGGCACAAGGGGCAGGGAACCAGCCCCTGGAGGGCTGGGCGCGCCCCCTTCCCTTGGGCCCATGCGCCTAGGGTTGGGGGGAAACCCTAGTGGGGGCGCCCCCCTTGCTTGGGGGGCAAGCCCCCCTCCCTGGCCGCCCCCCCCCCCCTCTAGATCTCATCTAGAGGGGGCCGGCCCCCTTGCCCCTTCCCCTATAAATAGTGGGGGTGAGGGGAGGGCAGCAACACACAACAAGGCGCAGCCCTTCCCCTCCCCAACACCTCTCCTCCTCCGTCACGCGCTTGGCGAAGCCCTGCCGGAGTACTACTTCTCCACCACCACCACGCCGTCGTGCTGCTGTTGAAGTCTTCTTCCTCAACCTCTCCTTCCCCTTGCTGGATCAAGAAGGAGGAGACGTCGATCGTCCCATACATGTGTTGAACGCGGAGGTGCTGTCCGTTCGGCACTTGGTCATCGGTGATCTGAATCACGGCGAGTACGACTCCATCATCCACATTCTTCTTGAACGCTTCCGTTGCGATCTACAAGTGGTATGTAGATGCTCTCCTATCCCCTCGTTGCTAGAATACTCCATGGATAGATTTTGGTGATGCGTAGGAAAATTTTAATTTCTGCTACGATCCCCAACACGTATTTGGCGCTCTTTGAAACTCCCAATCAACTTTACGGCAGAAAATGGGCAACAGGAATTCTTTCTGGTGGCTGAGTATACAAGATCCAAGATCCGTCTCACGGAGGAATTGGTAGGTACAACTCTCCTTTCCTGCTTCGGAGGACGAGCCTCTCTTCAAAGTTCAAAAAATTCGTGAATCACTTTTCAAATTCTCAGTTTCTTCCATCAATGTCAGTTTTGCTATTTATAATGGAGGAAATGTCTCATTGCCTGAATTCAATCTTGGATTCCTCCTTTGGGGGCCAAATGGGCCAAAACATCGATCTTTTCCCGATCCTGAGCAACATGATAGTTGGATAGTTGTCTCTGGTTCAAGAAATGCAAATTCATATGCAAATGTTGTTCGAGCTCCAAGGTATTACAATCAAGCAACAAATAATTTTCAAAAAAATCATAGGAATAGCATAGCAAGATCAACGGTAGCAGTTACTATGGTCTTTGATAGACTTCGGTTCCCTGTTGCTGGTAATAATGAAGCGGGAATTCAGCCTATTCAAAATGGAAGTGGAGCAATTTCAGGCAATACTGCTGTCCCAAGGCCCATTACAGCTCAATCTAAAGCCTTCTGCGTTCGGTGTCTACTGGTGGGCCATGAGAGGCCGGCCTGCAAGCCCAATCTAAATTCTTTTTCTCAAACCTATGAATTTTATCTTGAGCGGTGTCAATCTTAAACATTAACAAATTCCGCTTCAGATAAACAAGTAATCTATCACATTGTGACCTCAAACGAGCTAAATATACTTTCATGGAAAATTACGTAATTAATATCAACATTTTGGGGGGTTCGGAAAATAAACCAGTGGGACGTGGTAGGACCGCTTTCCAATGATACTAGTCAAATACAACTTGGAATTATTCAAAGGAATTTCAAATTTACCAAAAATTACCTAAAATTATTGAATTCGAGCAAACTTTGTAAAAAGAAGGTAAACACAAGCTAGTTACTGGAGAATATCCAAGACAAAAATATCTCAGTAATACAACAAGAAATTCCTTGCACAATGTACGCATGTGCCATGTCGTGCTCTCTGTCGGTGGCTCTTTCATGCCAGTGGATGGCTCCGCGGGGTCGGGCATGATTCTTTGGAACTCTGCCAGGAGGATTATTTCCACTTCATATCGATAATGAAGCTCTCGAAGTGGAGGGCATGGCCCTGGAGCTTCAATGGATAGATCTCCCGTTTATCGTTTAGACAGACTAGATGACCCGTTGCGCCAATGGCGCAAAGGGCGAGAGCAAGCTACGTATTGAAAGAATACACATAAAAATATTTAGAGACAAATTGAAACATATGAAAATATAAAAGATGCTACTGGCAATGTCATGATTTTCTCTAACCAGTGTAAACATATATAAATAGTCTTTTGAAAATATTAGTAGAAGGGTAGTTGATTACATATATAGAACAAGTGATCACAAGCTTGTTTTGACCACAGAGACAGTAATAAGGCCCAAAGTGTACACGCAGTATCATACGAATGGAAATCTAAATGCTATACATATCTTGTTCAGAGCAACGCCAAAAGGGCAAAGATACTGGATCGATTGACAAGAAACAAAAGCTGGCTGTTGTTGGTTATCACACATAGTCAGCAGAAACTATCTTGTGTAGTCTTCAGGCGCTGCTCTGACTTCATGCCAATATAGCGTAACCTCCGCGTCACTTCTTCATACCCAAAAGACGTGAAGCAAAAAAGGCCACCAAGAAAGCATATTGTTGTAGACATTGACAAGATAGGAACCAACAAAATGCAACAGACTAAAACCAAACTTTATACAGCAGGGAAGGATTTACAATAACCAAAAGATTTTGCACAACAAGCAGTAAATAGGTAGTAGATATTAACACCCGTGACCTAGGACCAACATAAAAAAAGAGCATCGGTGTAGAACAGGCATATAATCAGTGGTCAGCAAAAGATAGGGGGAAGAGAAATTGAAGAACCCAGAAAGAGCATTCATATATGAGGCACTAAGCTGTATGAACCAAAAGTCTATTGACATCAGCTACCAAAGAAATGGCAGTTGGCACCACACATATCAGACGACCACATGAAACAGCTAGAACAGACTGGCCGGCCATAGCGAACAGGTAAATAGAATAATGTACATATCGTAAAGGACACCACCAGCATGGATTCTAAGAAATGGATTGGAAGATCTCAGGAAACACAATGTTCCTGGTCTGAGAATCAGTAGTACCATCTTCATTTTCAATCAGGATTTTCAAAGCCTTTTTTGAGGTCACATGCGACACTGCTACATAAAGTTGGCCATGTGTGAACACAGGTGCATTAAAGTATAGAACAACACTGCATAACACAATGTTCAGTACGTTCAGACAACGACTTCTGTCCAAAGGAAGTGGTGAGTGTAACCAAATAATCAGTTTCAGTAGGCTTTCATAAACCTCTCCCCATATGTAATAATAACACTAACCTTAGGTACATCATCGTCGCGAGCTAGATCTTCAGTTGAGGTATATCTTCAGTAACAGTAACACAAACACAACGTGCAGGAAAATCCGTGAAGCAACAGAAGAACTACCCAACTGTTTTTACCAGAAACATCAAAGGAATCATGGCATTAGTAAGCAGAGGGAAATTAGTGAGGAAAATAACGTAGCAAACCAAAAAGGGACCTACCACCAATTGGTAAAAGTTTCTCTGCCTAATTTAAAAGTGTATGCAACATATTTGTAGCTATCCCAAGATGCCTAATCTTTAAGACATGTGCAACAGATACGTAGCTATCCCAAGATGAAAGACAACCAAAAATGGCAAAAATACCTGTTTCTTGAACAACAAAAGCACATTTATACCGCACTTCATGTGTGGCACATATAATCACCACATAACACAACAACTACTATTAATGCAATTAACAAGCACCAACCATTGGTTCTTTCTAACCAGATCAAGTTAATTGCATGTGAGAATAGCACATCAGTTCTGAAAGTAGGATCTTTTGTGGAAAGAGATAACACTAAATAAACTAAGGGTTCATAAATTGATTGAAGAGAAATAACATTAAAAGAAGCAAGAACTTGTCAATTGATTGAAGGAAAGACAATACAGCTGAAATATAGCAGACATACGAATAAAATGCATTTTGTAGCCTAAATTACAGATATTAATATACCGTCTCCCCAAGAACTATCTAAAGAGGGACAAATAAGCACACCCCTGCTAATATATAATTTAGATGGGGTAAGTGTTATGAAATAATTAATTCCAGTAGGCCTTCATAAACCTCCCCACCAAACCGACCTTCTATGTGTACAGAGTAACTGCCACTTAATACGTGTGTCAACCATGGATGTAGTCACAATATTCATAATGAGCAGCTACAACTACTACTTGCTGCACACATTTCGCCCAAAGCACTAACCCGAACATGTACTGCCGAACACTAACTCGGAAGGAAAAATGACTTGGCAAAGCCAATCAATACAACAAAGCAAAATCAATCAAGAAAAGGAATGAACCTTTTGGTCTTCGAGAGAAGAGTCCTATAAAGAAAGCTTATGTCCTGTAACAATTTCTCTGGTGGAAAGATGTGCAGTTTGCCTGATCATTCTAGGAGAAAAACATTTCTATATAGCAAAAGTGCACTTCACAATGGAAGGCAAAATGGATATTAGCAGCAGAAAGTGGGCATGGCTCTATCAACATTGGCCCTTATGAATCAAACTTGACACATGACCATAGCATAGATTACCAAATCTACGTGGGTGGGCATTCCCTGTATCTCAAGTAGTCGCTGCAATTGCACCACGCGTCCATGTCGAATCCTCAGTGAGGAAGTCTGAAATCCTGTAGATCACTGTTAAGCCCTTCATACAAAAATTATGCTCGAGTAGAAGCCTTACTAAACAGTGCCTTTTTTTAAATATGATGTAGAGGCTACAGAGAATAAAAAGTTCTTTTGAAACAAAAAGATCAACCAAAAGGCCAGCAAAGTTATAAATGCATTAACACAACAGCTGTTCACTTTCTGTATGTAGAAGAAAAAGATCAACACGCTACACTAAAGAATGAGCAAGAACAACTGCAGAAACCAATGACTGCTAGTTGCTAATTCTCAACTATGCCATGCAGAATTAAATAAAAAGGGTGCAGTCATGAAGATCAAACAAATGTACATACGACATCCCTCTAACAGCGAAAATAGAACAGACAGCCAAAGTAACAAATCAATTTCTAAGTGTTAAGGCTGGAAGAAATATTCTGATATAAGCGATAATTCACCAATGCAAAACCAATTTAAAATTTCGATTCCTACAAATATAGATGGATTAATAAAACTCTACATTCAGTATGCTATGCTAATTTATTTGGTATACTAATGAAAAAAATTAGAGAAGTAGGAAACCACTTCAGACCACATATGCTTACATGTGAGTTTATCGAAGAAACATAGCACTATACCTTTTCAAAAGAAGGAAACATTTATGCACCTCTTCAATATCTGAATCAACTTTTAGGTGTATATACGCTGTAAGAAGAACAAAGTTAGGAAAGCGTATGGTTCGATTCTTCGCTACATGAGGGACGACTGGACGAAGATGGAGGAGGGAAGCAACATGCTCTAAAATGGTAGAATTTGCGTGGTGCTCACCTTGGCATCTTGGTATCAGGTGCGCCCGCTGTCACTTGACGTCTTGACCAACGTTGATGCCGTCTGTCCCCGCTACTGCAGCGTGCACTTCCATTTAGAAGAATAAAAAGTTCATGAGTAGAAAGGTCATTGCTGCAACTTGAAATGACATGTTCTAGTAGCAATCCTAGATATACTAAGAGAGGCTTAGTCAATAATTAATTGGGTGTTGCACTACTATTGGGTGTTGCAGTACAGATGTCAATGATATGCAAGTTTGTTTTTGTTAAGATCGGTATTCATTTAGGTGTCCCCTCTACATCATACAATGGAAATTCAGTTCTAATACACCATCTACCCTGACTAATGACTACACATAACTTTTTTTAGAAATTGACACTGCACTGAACCCTCTTCAGAAAGTGGAGCGTAGATGAAAAGCTCCAGAAGAGATTAAATGGGTACAATTGACCATTATACACATGTCACGAGTTAAATAGGTTCATTATGATGACATGAGCAAGATCAGTTATGCTATAAGGAATTAATTATGCTATGGTATTACAACTTAAAAAACCACTCTAATAGGCAGAAATAACAAGGTACAAACGAGTGCCAAATCGGAAGAGCGGCGACAGATAATCCAACAATTGCCAAAGTAGCAACACCACCAGCCAAAAAAGAATGTAATGCTTCTGCTTACTGCATGCACAACTGCTTTAAATCTGAAATGAGCTGCTCGTCGCGGGGAGGCAGATCTGTCATGAGCAGATACTCTCTTCTGCAGCTTGTTCCCGAATAATTCACATGATCAGAGTATAGAACGGGTGCTATAAGACAGTGTACAAGAAAGACAACTATCACACCGGGGTTGCACGATCTACCTCAAAATTCTCAGCATAATATGAGAAGGCATAATCTTCATGCGCTCAGTTAACTCCATGTGCAGTAAAACATTCATCTGCAAAACCACGGGCGCCCAGGGTCAAAATTCACTATTATTTCATCACAAAATTAGATCAGGCATGAGGGTAAGTGAATAGGAGAACAAATCACTTGAAAGTATAATCCGCAAAGCACCATTCACTCCAAAATGAGCAGGTAAACAGTACATCGGAATCCCCATCGAAAATTTATGAGGTTCTCTAGAAAGCAAAACAAATGGAGCAACACATAGGTGAACAGGCTCACCGTGCTTCCCCGCTGGTCCTCGACAACGGTCTCCGTGCCACGGTCGAGCAGCAGGTCGACGACCTCGGTGTGGCCCTCGCAGGTGGAGATATGCAGCATCGTGCAGGCATCGGAGTCGCGGAAATTGGGGTCAGCGCCCGCGTCGAGGGGCTTCCTTATCCCATCCGCGTTGCCCTCATGGGCCAGGTACATCAACTGGAAACTCGTGACGCCGGCGGCTTCCCCCGACACCTCAACGCCATTTTCACCGGCACCGCCACCCTCTCCTCTTTCCTCTCTCTCCCTCCTCTTCTTCCTTCTCTCTCCCCCTCTCATCTTCTCTCTCCTACAGGGACGGATCCATGCGGTCGCCCTTTGCCAGGTCACTACCGCCCGCGGAGAAGCAGGGTGGGGGCGGGATCGACGCGGGCGGGTGGATGGGTAGGAGAAAGCGAGCGTGGCGGCTGTTTATTGGGGCCTAGGTTCGAGCGGTAGGAGGGGATTGGGTACGTGGGGTGCGGGAGGAGTGGGCGATGACAGGGGCCGTAAACTCAAGAGATAAGACCCATCGCACCGACGGATGAGCCCAAATACTAAAAAGGCCCACCTGCAGTGGAACACACCGAAGCAAACCGGAGTAGCAGCATGAAAGGAGCGAGGCACCTCTTTATCCAGCGAGGAAAGCGAGCAGCTCACTTCACCAGCCAACACCGAGCAACCGCGCCCACCCAAGACACTGACGTGTGGGCCCGACCGAGCCAAGGCGGTGGAGAAACAGCCGGGTGTAGTCGAGCATGGTGACAAAAATCTAACCACCCCACGTTGGACCCCTGCAACCCACGATCTCTGCAGTCCACCCTCTTTTTACTACATCGCTTTTCTTTTTTTACCCGGACTCACTTACGCAACACACTGTCCTGCCGGTCCCACGAGGAAGCATGGCCCAGCCGTCATCTGCTAAAACCGAAAACCATGAGGTGAAGTAAAATTAACGGCCAGATGTTTGACATAGAGTAGAAAAGTACGAAAAACTTTACAGCGAGGCAGATTGAGCGATCCAGATCGTGCTCGCGCGCGAATGCCCCGAGTTATGCGGGTAGGATAGCAAGGTTTATAGGTTCAATTCTTCGTTGGCCCTGTTTGCCTTGTGAGACGATACCTTGGCCCGCTTGGCGTATGGACATCTAGTTGATAAGATCAAAAGGTTGATGCAAGAATGGAAGTTTATGCCCTAGAAAGTAGCTTGAGACCAAAATAGGTTGGCTAATTATTTGGCAAATTTTGGTTTTTCTGAACACAATACAGGAATAAAACTCCTTTATTCTCTGCAAAAAAGTGCTTCCTCGTTTTTGGTACCTTTCTACATATGACCGTAATCTTATTTTTATTTTATTTTTTGTGGGGACTATAACACTGGCGGCGGCTAGGTGCACCGCTTGGGGTGCTCCGAGGGTAAAAAAACAAAAATAACCCTTGCAGGAGCACCCCAAGGCGTATCCTTTTTTAGGTTAGTCATAGTGGGGAGTAACTTAGACTAGTAACATGTGCATGTTACTAGTCTATGTTACTATCTTTATAGTAGGTAGTAAAGTGTAATAACATATATATCATCATTTATTGTTTTGTAGACTCATTTTGCATTGGGAAGCGCTATGTGATGGTATTCCCTCCGTTTCTTTTTACTCCACATATAAGATTTGGTCAAAGTCAAACTAGACAAAGTTTGACCAAATTTATATAAAAAAATATGAACATCTACAATATTAAAACTATATAGTATGAAAATACATTTCATGGTGCATCTAATAATGTTGATTTCATATTGTCAATGTTTATATTTTTTAATATAAAGTTAGTCAAACTTTACAAAGCTTGACTTTGACCAAACCTTATATGCAAACTAAAAAGAAACGGAGGGAGTAACATATTATGTTACTCTATTTGCCTCTCTCCTCATTAATTACTTGACACATCATCTTTTTTACTTATGTGGCTATGTTACTATCTATGTTACTCCCACTATGACCAGCCTTAGCTAGTTGCTCCAACGAACCAGCCATCACGTCCTAAATCTGGCCCCGACTCCAAACAAAGCGGGCCCACACGCAAGGAAATGAACGAAGCGGCTTAACAGATCGCAGCTCAAAAACTGGCATGTGTAGGCGAGCACTTGTTCCCACTCACAATAGGTGAGATATACTCCCTCCATTCCACAATGTAGTGCTTCCTCTATCCACGTGCTTCAACTTTGACTGAAAATTTTATTACCAAGACCGTTTGCGGCGGGAGCAAAAATTATATCAGTGAATTCGTATTCGAAAGAAGTTTTCAATTATATAATTTTTTCTCCCGCCGCAATTGGTCTCGTTGGTTAAATTTATGGTCAAAGTTGGACCTCAGGAAGCGTGGGCGCACTATATTTTGGAATGGAGGGAGTAGTATTTGCGCTGTATATGGGCGAATCTTATTTGACGCCCGTAGGCGTTAAATGGAAAACGTGACATTCCCAGGCAACTGAACTGGACTGGTGCGTACAAATTTTCGTACTGTTTTGTTGATGCACAGCAACTGCAGCGTTTTTTCAGTTATCTGTTTGCGTTTATTTTGTTTCGGTGATGCTCGCAAGCAACCAATTAATTGAGGCGTATGAATAACAGGTTTCATCATGTTCCGCTCGTGCACAGCAACTAAGAGTTTGTTTTTAAGTTTGTAGTTTTTTTGTTCGGTTTTGTTTTTGTACTCCCCCATCAGCTTTTGTTTTATACTCGTCTAACCTGTTTTTTGAATATTTTAGAAGGTTCTATGCATGGATTTTCATTTCCGTGTTTTTCCTTTCCGTTCATTTCGATGTTTTGCTGGGTTTTTTCTTTAATTTCCTTTCATATTTATTTTATTATTTTCATTTATAAATTTACTTTTTGTACATGAACAATATTTTTAAAACATGGCGGACTATTTTCAATGTATGATGAACATTTTTTGTAACATACAATGGTAAATT
Organism: Aegilops umbellulata; assembly: GCA_032464435.1. Lineage (NCBI taxonomy): Eukaryota > Viridiplantae > Streptophyta > Magnoliopsida > Poales > Poaceae > Aegilops > Aegilops umbellulata. The sequence goes on along the minus strand of CP136054.1, from coordinate 62,870,196 downwards.
TTAATATATGGGAATACTTTTTTATATTTAAGAAACACAAGCTGAAGATTTTGTAATACACGGTGAACGTTTTCTAAATACACATTGACATTTTTTAAACACAAGGTGAATAATTTTTAGTATATACTTTTTGAAATATCCTTTATATTTTTTTAAACTGTTTCATCAGTATATTTGTATAAATATATTGTATGGATTATTTTATTTTATTTAGTTAATGTATATATTTGCAAAAAAATTAGAACAGCGTAAATGAGCCGATACACTTCCGGCCCATTTTGGTCGATGTGGGTGTTTCCTCGTCTACCTGACACCTGCGTGTGTCATATAGGACTCGTGTGTATTCCGTTGAATGTTTTGAATGAAAAAGAAAAGAACCCTGTTCTACTAAAAGTGAATTGTCTAACGGTTCATATATATATCAGTCTCACGCAAAATCATAGCTACTACCTCCATCTCGGTGTATAAGTCATTCACATAGTTTGTCATTGATTTGAGAAATTAAATATGTATTATATATCATGAAAAGGAGTATATCACTAGATTTCTACACGAATGTAGTTTTTAAATATATATATATTTGTTACATATAATATATATTTAGATAGTTAAATTGTCGATTTAGAACCACGCGAATACATAGGGACGGAGGTAGTACAACAAAATAGTTGCCAGACCAAACGTCGTCCACGCGTCTATGTGCCTCGCTGCTAGGGCTCCTGCCTAGTGCCTACCGCCGTAGCCCGTTGGCAGAGCTCTATGATAGTGCCGTGTCATTTAGAGCCTTCATAAAAGTAAATTTATACAATAAGAGCAATTTTAATGGGGCGACCCAACGCGCCGACCCAAACGGACGCGCGTCCGTTTTTCGTTCGCGGGCTACCCATTTCAGGCCCATTTTTGAGTCGAATTTGTGTCGGCACGGACACAAGACGGACGCAAGCGCGTACTCCTCTCCCCGGGCCCGCCTGTCGGTGCCAGCCACAACCATTTCCCCCCATTTTCCGAAAAAACGTTCCCGCCAGCGCGCGCCCCCGCCCCCAACCAGCGATGGAGGACGCCATCGACCTCGACCTCGACCTCGACGCCGCCGTCGGCCTCACCTCCCTCGCCTCGTCCGGCGCCGTCGCCCCCTCCGGGAAAGGCAAGCCTCGTGCGGCGCGCAAGACCGCCGCGGCGACCAAGCCGAAGAAGGCGCTGACGCCCGAACAGCGGGCAAGGGAGTCGGCCAAGAGGAAGGGCCGGAGGCACGCCGCAGACGCGAGGGATGAGGCCGCTGCGCAGGCCGCCGCCGCCGCGCAGCAGGAGTTCACCAACGCCCGCGTCGCCGCTGCAACGAGGGAGGCGCTCTACATGCTTGGGGTAAACCCTAGCCAGCACCACCTCGTCCAAGTCGCCGTTGCCGCGGCCAGCACCGGCTCGTCGGCATTTCCTCGGATGGTGATGCCCGACTCACCCCGCGCATCGGTTTGCAACCCGGTCCCCGGCTTCCACGTCTATCCGCAGGCCTCCCGCCTCTCCGCGGAGTGCTCACCCGACGTGAGCGTGGTCGCGCCTTCCACACCCACGTCCGCGCCCATCGACCTTAACGTCACCCCGGTGGTCGGTGGCTCGTCGTCCGGCGGCGCGAGGAAACGCGTGCGACAGACGCCGGCCGGCGGTCTCCCGGACGCCCGCAACCTGTTCGAGGAAATGTTGTCCGCCGTCGACGAGGACTACATGCAACACCTCATCTTCGAGGGTGGTGCGCCGGGCGCTGGCTACGACCCTGAGGAGACGCAAAGCCAGGACGGCCGAGGGGCGTTCACGCCGGCCGCTGGCTATGATCCCGATCAGGCGGCCTTCATGCGTGATCAGGTCGGCGTCGACCTCGACGGCTTCCCCCTCGACGACGAGTTTCCGCACGACTATGGGCTAGAGGAAGTAGGATCTAGAAGTGGGTGTGTCTAGAGGGGGGGTGATTAGACACTCAGTACTAAAGTTGCAGTTTTTAAGCCTTTTTGGTTTGTGTGAAGTTTTAGGCACAATTTCAGCACACACAATACATATCAAGCAAGCATGCAAAGGGTATATAGGCAGCGGAAAATAAAGCATGCAACTTGCAAAAATGTAAAGGGAAGGGTTTGGAGATTTCAAACGCAATTGGAGACACGGATGTTTTTCCCGTGGTTCGGATAGGTGGTGCTATCCTACATCCACGTTAGTGGAGACTTCAACCCATGAAGGATAACGGTTGCGCGAGTCCACGGAGGGCTCCACCCATGAAGGGTCCACGAAGTAGCAACATTGTCTATCCCACCATGGCCATCGCCCACGAAGGACTTGCCTCACTAGCGGTAGATCTTCACGAAGTAGGCGATCTCCTTGCCCTTACAAACTCCTTGGTTCAACTCCACAGTTTTGTCGGAGGCTCCCAAGTGACACCTAGCCAATCTAGGAGACACCACTCTCCAAGAAGTAACAAATGGTGTGTTGATGATGAACTCCTTGCTCTTGTGCTTCAAATGATAGTCTCCCCAACACTCAACTCTCTCTCACAGGATTTGGATTTGGTGGAAAGAAGATTTGAGTGGAAAGCAACTTGGGGAAGGCTAGAGATCAAGATTCATATGGTAGGAATGGAATATCTTGGTCTCAACACATGAGTAGGTGGTTCTCTCTCAGAACATATGAGTTGGAAGTGTAGGTGTATTCTGATGGCTCTCTCCACGAATGAAGAGGAGGTGGAGGGGTATATATAGCCTCCACTTAAAATCCAACCGTTACACACAATTTACCAATCTCGGTGGGACCGAATCAACAAACTCGGTCGGACCGAAAAGGTAAACCTAGTGACCGTTAGAGATTTTCGGTGGGACTGACATGCATCTCGGTAGGACCGATATGGTTAGGGTTTGAGCATAACGTAATCTCAGTGAGACCGATTACACAAACTCGGTGAGACCGATTTGGTAATTGGCTAACCAGAGAGTTGGTCAGGCAAACTCGGTGGGACCGATTTGCTCTTTCGGTGAGACCGAAAAGTTACAAAAGGGAAACAGAGAGTTTGCATTGCAATCTCGGTGGGACCGATCCGCTCTTTTGGTGAGACCGAAAAGTTACGAAAAGGAAACAGAGAAATTGCAATCCCATCTCGGTGAGACCGAGATCCCTATCGGTACAACCGATTTGCTAGGGTTTGGCAGTGGCTTATGACATATGAAAAACTCGGTGGCGCCGGATAGAAAGAATCGGTAGGACCGAGTTTGGCTTAGGGTTTAGGTCATATGTGGAAGTGGGAAAGTAGCTGAGGGTTTTGGAGCATATCATTAAGCACATGGAGCGAAAAGCTCATTAAGCAACACCTCATCCCTTCTTGATAGTATTGGCTTTTTCTATAGACTCAATGTGATCTTGGATCACTAAAAGTGTAAAATGAAGAGTCTTGAGCTTGAAGCTTTAGCCAATCCTTTGTCCTTAGCATCTTGAAGGAGTTCCCACAACCTTTAGTCCATGCCACTCCATTGTTGAACTTATCTGAAATATACTAGATACAAGTGTTAGTCCAACAAGAGATATGTTGACATTAATTACCAAAACCACCTGGGAAGCACTTGTTCTTTCAATCTCCCCCTTTTTGGTAATTGATGGCAACATACATCAAAGCTTTAGATAAAGATACAAAGAATAGCGAGTAAAGCTTTGGAAGGACATGTAACAAGCATAGGCTCCCCCTACATGTATGCAATCATGTGAGTATAAAATATAGAACCACGTGAGAGCATAACCATGACAGAGTAGGCAATGTGTTACATGTATCTTGGCCATATGCATCAGAGCAAAAGATTATTAAGAGGAATACATTCATGCTTATGAGTCCTTCTTGCAAACAGTATGTACAAAAGCAAGAATTTCTCATACTCATGATTTTGATGCATATACTTACCTTGTAGTCTTGAGTTCGCTTAGGATGGAATGAACCTGCATAAACAAGGTTAGATAACACAGGTGCATCCACTAGCCAGAGCAGACCAAAGAAAACCACAAGAATACCAAGACTGGGATGACATGTAGAGAGTGAGTACTAGGTACCACATTAGATTAGACATGTCCCCAAGAGTAAAGATCTGCAATGAATTTGCATGAATAGAAGCACTATGTTCTATGAACACATGTCTTTCCCCCAAAAAGACATGTGGCATCTCTCCTCTTAAACATCAAGCATCTGGGATCCTTGAGTATTCTCTCCCCCTGGAGATCTCTTTCTCCCCCTTAATACTTTCTTTCTCTTTCTCCCTGATGATAAGCTTTGATGTGATCTCTCCCTCTCCCCCTTTGACATCAATTTCCAAGAAGGTTCTTCTGGAATCTGTCGAATAGGTTTGGTCCTTGAGATTCAGCATAAAGCAATGGATAAAACTCTGATGCTTGTAGAGGATAAGATTCATCGAGTGGAGCTGGATCAGAAGAAATATAGAATAAGTGGCAAGCTGTTTTCCTGTTGCGAAATCGGTGGCACCGAGCGTCTGGTTTCGGTGGTACCGAAGGGATTCGGTTGATCCGAAACGTTCAATTCGGTGTAACCAAGTTTACTACAGAGAAAACACTTGTCACCTCAGCTCACTTGTCAAATAAGATCTCACAAAGATTTGCAATGAATTAACTGAAAGATTTGCAAGGAATTTGATGTAGAAATATGAAGAATAACAATCAAAAAGAAAAGAATGAAAGTTCTAGATGAAGTTTTTTTTTAAAAAAGAAAAACAAATATGCAAGGGACAAGTGCAATAACATAGAAAGGAACACAAGAGAACTTCATCTAGAATTGGGCGGTGACATAGTCACCTATGTTAGAGTATATTGACTTAGGAGTCAAGTGAGAACACTTGATCATAGGTCATACTCATCGTTTAAGCTCAAAATGGGGTTACCATTTTTCGTTTAAGCATCTTGATGTATTCTCATCTTGTTGAGTTGCTTTGACTCATGACTTGGAGTAAAGCTTCTCTAAGATGGAATATCATACCTTGGGTGGTGGTGTGGATCTTACTCATGTAGTTGAACTTGTGTGGGTGCTCGAGGTCGATGTAGTTCATCAAGATTTGGGAGCACCACTTGGAGCTTGAGTTCATCTTCCTACATGGGTTAGTTTTTGCAAGGAAAGAAAAACACTTATATATCCAAACATGAAAATCATGAAGCTCAACATAGAATTTGTCAAAGGATATGTTTGAGTGGTTTCGTGCTTCCTTCTCTTCAACCACCGTCGTGTAGAGACTTGGTGATGTAGAGATTGCTCAAGATGTGAGAGAGTTGCAATCTCATCGAAATAGATTCATCCAAGTACCTACATGGATTAGATAACATGCAAGATGCAAATATATCCAAGACATAAGATAGGTATCATAAGAGATATATCAAGGATTAGACATAAGCTCATGTCTTGCATGTATCCAATGGAGTTTCTACTCCAAGTTCGAGGCATCAATGACGTTCAATTCTCCTCTCAACCTGCAAAACACTTTCTCATCAAGCGGTTTAGTGAATATATCCGCTGATTGCTTATCGGTGCGAACATGTTTAAGATCAATGTTACCCTTTGCAACATGGTCTCGAATGAAATGATGACGAACTTTAATATGCTTAGTTCGAGAATGTTGCACAGGATTATGACCAATTTTGATAGCACTTTCATTGTCACAAAGCAATGGAACATGTTTCACATAGACCCCATAATCTTTAAGAGTTTGGGTCATCCAAAGTAATTGAGCACAACATGAACCAGCGGCAATGTATTCCGCTTCGGCGGTGGATAAGGATACCGAGTTTTGTTTCTTGGAGGACCAAGACACAAGTGATCTACCAAGAAATTGACATGTACCCGAAGTGGAATTTCTATCAACCTTGTCTCCGGCATAATCCGAGTCGGAATACCCAACAAGATCGAAAGAGGACCTCTTAGGATAAATGCCAAAATTTGGTGTATGGATTAAGTATCTCACTATCCTTTTCACGGCCTTAAGATGACATTCTTTAGGAGCAGCTTGATATCGTGCACACATGCACACACTTAGCATAATGTCGGGACGAGAGGCACATAGGTATAACAATGAACCAATCATAGAGCGATAAACCTTTTGATCAACCGGTTCACCATCTTTGGTCAAATCATTATGTCCACTAGTAGGCATGGGTGTAGACATACCTTTGCATTCTTGCATATTGAACTTCTTGAATAGGTCTTTGGTGTACTTCGTTTGAGAGATAAATGTACCTTCCTTAGTTTGCTTGATTTGCAAACCGAGAAAGAATTTGAGTTCACTCATCATAGACATCTCAAACTTCTTTGACATAAGCTTTCCAAACTTTTCACTAAAGAGAGGGTTAGTAGAACCAAATATGATATCATCAACATAAATTTGGCATACAAATAGTTCTCCATTAACTCTTTTAGTAAAAAGTGTAGAATCAATTTTTCCAATTTCAAAACCACTTGCAATAAGGAACTTAGTCAGGCATTTATACCAAGCTCTAGGAGCTTGTTTAAGACCATAAAGTGCTTTGTGAAGTTTGTAAACATGATTAGGTTTCTTAGGATTGACAAAGCCGGGAGGTTGTTTGACATAAACTTCCTCCTCTATTTCACCGTTTAGAAAAGCACTTTTAATGTCCATTTGGTACAAGGTGATATTGTGGTGATTAGTAAAGGCAAGTAAGATGCGAATGGACTCAAGTGTAGCAACGGGAGCATATGTCTCACCATAGTCCATACCTTCGACTTGTGTGTATCCTTGGGCGACGAGACGTGCTTTGTTGCGAACCACTTGTCCATCTTCATCTTGCTTGTTGCGAAACACCCATTTGGTACCGATGATGTTGTGGTTGTTGTCGGGCTTCTCAACCAATGTCCAAACTTGGTTTATCTCAAAGTTGTGTAGCTCTTCATGCATAGCATTTATCCAATCCGGATCCTCCAATGCTTCTTCGACCTTCATAGGTTCAATGCTAGAGATGAATGAATAGTTTTCACAAAAGTTAGCTAGACGAGTTTTTGAGCGAGTAATTCTCCCGGTTTGGATATCATTGTAGATTTGCTCGACGGGATGATCTTTGGCAATTCTTGCTCGAACTCGTGAAAGCTTTTGCTTGGGTCTTCGTTGAACTTCTTCTTCATCTTGTTCTTCTTCTTGGCCTTCTTCATTGTTGGCGTTGTCGTTCTCTTGTCATGGTGGAGAAGGAGGTTGTTGATGTTCGTCTTGACGCATTTCCTCATTTTCTTCATCTTGGTGTGTCCCACTTGTGGATGCTTCCGTGTCAATTCTTGGTTCACCTTGTCGTGAAGTAGAAGCTTCCACTTGGACGGACGAGGTACTCTCCTTCACCTCCATTGGACGAATTTTGCCAATCGACAAGTCTTGAATTGCTTCCGAAGGGTCTTTGTCTCCTACATCAATTGGCAATTGCTCTACTTGCGAGCCATTAGATTCATCAAACTTCACATCTACCGTTTCTTCAACCTTTCGGGTGAAATTGTTGTAGACACGGTAAGTGTGAGAGTTTGAGCCATAACCAAGTAGGAAACCTTCATGAGACTTAGGAGCAAACTTTGAACGACGATGCTTATCTAGAATGTAGCACTTTGAGCCAAATACTCGAAAGTATCCAACTTGGGGTTTGTTACCGGTGAGGAGCTCGTATGCCGTCTTGCCGAGTAGCTTGTGAAGATACAAGCGATTTGTTGCATGACAAGCCGTCTCAACCGCTTCTGCCCAGAAGTGCTTCGGCATCTTGTACTCATCAAGCATCGTTCTTGCCATTTTGATGAGCGTCCGGTTCTTCCTCTCAACAACTCCATTTTGTTGAGGTGTGTACGTAACCAAGAACTCATGTGAAATCCCTTCTTCATCAAGAAAGGTATCCACATTTGCGTTCTTGAACTCCGTTCCGTTGTCGCTCCGAACCTTCTTGATCTTCACGTCAAACTGATTTTGGGCCTTTGTAGCGAAGTTTTTGAAGATCTTTTGGACCTGCGATTTATCATCAAGAAAGAACACCCACGTAAATCTTGAAAAATCGTCAACTATGACTAGACCAAAGGAATTTCCACCGAGACTCTTGTAGGCATTGGGACCAAAGAGATCCATATGAAGTAGCTCGAGTGATCTCCTTGTGGTCATGATGTTCTTCACGGGATGCCTTCCTCCAACCTGTTTTCCTGCTTGACAAGCACTGCAAAGTCTATCCTTATCAAATATGACATCGTTAACTCCAAGGATATGATTTCCTTTAATAAGCTTGTCAAGGTTTCTCATGCCAACATGACCTAGTTGTCTATGCCACAACCAACCTTTTGAGGATTTAGCAATAAAGCAAGTTTTAGGTTGTGCCTTTTTAGAGAAATCGACAATATAAAGGTCACCTCTACGTATACCGGTAAAGACCATTTTATGATTATCTCGACGAAAAACTTGGCAATCTACCTCAGTAAATAGGACATTCAATCCGAAATCAGCAAGTCTAGATACTGAAAGTAAGTTGTAGCCAAGAGATTCAACAAGCATGACATTTTGAATGGAGCCATCGTGTGAGATGGCCCCTTACCAAGGCCAACCACCTTACCCTTTGAATTATCACCAAAGGTGACATACTTTCGAGGGCCGTCATTTTCAGCAAGCTCACGGAACATCTCTTCATCTCCGGTCATATGATCAGTACATCCACTATCGAGAACCCATTCCTTTCCTCCTGACACATATCCTCGAAGGTTTGCCATAAGACCAAAGTGTCTCATTGCATCATCAAGATCGAAGTCACTATCATCATTCTCATCGTAGTATCCATGATCTTGTGATTCATCATTTCCTAGAGAAAGTGATTCATTAGATAAATGATCATCAAAGTGGTCACTTTTATGAATTCTTATAGCTTCGGATATGATATCACTAATGATTCCAACCTTTCCTTTAGCATGCATGAGAATAGTAAGCTCAAGTAGACAATCATCAAAACTAGGATCACTAGAGTTCATTTTACTCATGGCAATAGATTTATGGAGAATTTCATCCAAGTTTTTCAAGGAATAATCGGGGAATCGTTCCTCAAGAAATTTCCATATAGTATAGGCGCATTCAAGAGTAGGTAAACTAGCAATCAAGTATTTGGGCAATCCTCTAATGATGAGCTCAACGGTTCTAAGATTGCGAATCATGTCAACATCTTCATCTAGAGTGGGATGCATAGGATCAACATGAGGAGCACAAGGACTAGCAATATACTTGTTCAAATGATATTGAGTGAAAATCACAAGCATCTCATTTTTCCATTCATGAAAATACTCTCCATCAAGAATAGGCACTCTATGTCTAAGACTCCCTAAAGTAGACACATCCATCTTCCTCCAATGGTGATTAAACCAAGGAAATGGAGACCAAAGCTCTGATACCACTTGTAGGATCTAGAAGTGGGTGTGTCTAGAGGGGGGGGTGATTAGACACTTAGTACTAAAGTTGCAGTTTTTAAGCCTTTTTGGTTTGTGTGAAGTTTTAGGCACAATTTCAGCACACACAATACATATCAAGCAAGCATGCAAAGGGTATATAGGCAGCGAAAAATAAAGCATGCAACTTGCAAAAATGTAAAGGGAAGGGTTTGGAGATTTCAAACGCAATTGGAGACACGGATGTTTTTCCCGTGGTTCGGATAGGTGGTGCTATCCTACATCCACGTTAGTGGAGACTTCAACCCACGAAGGGTAACGGTTGCACGAGTCCACGGAGGGCTCCACCCACGAAGGGTCCACGAAGTAGCAACATTGTCTATCCCACCATGGCCATCGCCCACGAAGGACTTGCCTCACTAGTGGTAGATCTTCACGAAGTAGGCGATCTCCTTGCCCTTACAAACTCCTTGGTTCAACTCCACAATCTTGTCGGAGGCTCCCAAGTGACACCTAGCCAATCTAGGAGACACCACTCTTCAAGAAGTAACAAATGGTGTGTTGATGATGAACTCTTTGCTCTTGTGCTTCAAATGATAGTCTCCCCAACACTCAACTCTCTCTCACAGGATTTGGATTTGATGGAAATAAGATTTGAGTGGAAAGCAACTTGGGGAAGGCTAGAGATCAAGATTCATATGGTAGGAATGGAATATCTTGGTCTCAACACATGAGTAGGTGGTTCTCTCTCAGAACATATGAGTTGGAAGTGTAGGTGTGTTCTGATGGCTCTCTCCACGAATGAAGAGAAGGTGGAGGGGTATATATAGCCTCCACTTAAAATCCAACCGTTACACACAATTTACCAATCTCGGTGGGACCGAATAAACAAACTCGGTCGGACCAAAAAGGTAAACCTAGTGACCGTTAGAGATTTTTGGTGGGACTGACATGCATCTCGGTAGGACCGATATGGTTAGGGTTTGGGCATAATGTAATCTCGGTGAGACCGATTACACAAACTCGGTGAGACCGATTTGGTAATTGGCTAACCAGAGAGTTGGTCAGGCAAACTCGGTGGGACCGATTTGCTCTTTCGGTGAGACCGAAAAGTTACAAAAGGGAAACAGAGAGTTTGCATTGCAATCTCGGTGGGACCGATCCGCTCTTTCGGTGAGACCGAAAAGTTACGAAAAGGAAACAGAGAAATTGCAATCCCATCTCGGTGAGACCGAGATCCCTATCGGTACAACCGATTTGCTAGCGTTTGGCAGTGGCTTATGACATATGAAAAACTCGGTGGCGCCGGATAGAAAGAATCGGTAGGACCGAGTTTGGCTTAGGATTTAGGTCATACTAGCCTAACCCGCGCGGCGGCACGCCGCGCTCGATGGTCACTCGCAAATGTGCAATCTACTGATTCAAGAGTGGATCAGTGCACGCTGATTTAATCTCAGAATAATATATAGAGACATTGAAGAAATTGAACATACGATGTTGTTGAAATGTTGCAAACATAGGGATACAAAGGTACAAATTAAAAGTAGCACACTTCAGAAGTAAACCAGTTATTCAAACTACATATAGTTCACTGCAAACAGAGAACTGTATATAAAAACACAAACACACTACATAAATAAGCTAGAAGTAGTTGCTAGTGGATTAGATCATTCTAGTATATCCTCCTGAAGGATTGGTGCCTGTGATAAAGTGGTAAAGTGATTTTGCGAATTCCTGCACACGTCCAACGGGAGGGTGCGCGCCCGTGTATGTGATAATGGGATCGTCGTCGCTATCTGGGCGCTGGGGATACATGCGATGTGGTAATATATATGGAGTGGTATGATATTCAAAACATTGCCACATAGCGTTGCAACATTTTAGTCTGCCTCGTGAATTGACCTTGTTGAGCATTGTTATGTTGGTAAGGATTTTTTTTCTTCTTCACAAAGTAGTAGTGTCTTTTTTTTGCGAGAAAAAAGAGATTTCATTGCTTAACGGGTGTGGTTACAATCGTTTGATACAATCATTTGAATGCAACAAATCAATCTCAGAGGGAACCGATCTAAGCCACACTGCAGTGCGCTTGTTGTGATAGTAGTAGTGTCTGCTTGTAGATGATAGTTTATGTTATTATATTGCGTATAGTTTATGTTATATTGTGTATAAATATTTCTCAGTTGTTGTTGAGTTTTTTAATGTTTTTTTTCATATTCTTGTTTGTATATTGGACTGTCTCAGGTAATTGTGCTTATTTTGTTAAAATAGTGGTTGGAAGCATGTAAGTGTAACAGAAGAACAATTAATTTAATATGTGCAAGACGTTCGGAGCCAATCCACTGAATCACAAAGTAGTAGTGTCTGGTTGTAGATGATAGTTTATGCTATTATATTGCATATAGTTTATGTTATTATATTGTGTATAGATATTTCTCAGTTGTTGTTGAGTTTTTTTAATGTTTTTTTATATTCTTGTTTGTATATTGGACTGTCTCAGGTAATTGTGCTTATCTTGTCTAAAATAGTGGTTGGAAGCATGTAGGTGTAATAGAAGAACAATTAACTTAATATGTGCAAGACGTTCGGAGCCAATCCCCTGAATCCATTGGACGTTGCAAAGTTTCAGATTTTTTTTAATTTACTGTTCATAGCCTCATAGGGGGTGTAGGGGCACCCAGAGCTGAAAAACCACTCCCATCGACAGATCCTCAAAGAATCTGGTGGGATGCCAATTTTCCTTGTATAGAAAGAAAATAATAGGTCTTTAAATCCCATGAGGAGTTCCAAAATTGTGAGTTCCTAGGTCCTCCTTTGGCTTGACAAAGTCTAACTACTGAGAAACTTTTTCTGCAGTACGTGAGTTGCATCTTCAAATCCAAATTTCTACAGGCACTTCCCAAAAAGACAAACATTCATATATTCTAAATTCAAAATACACATGCAAGTCAAAACTGGTTGCACCGTATATAGAAAGCCACACCCCGTCGATATGCCATGTGTATATATCCTTTTTTTGTGTGATAAAAAATAAGTCTTATGAGCATACGATATGTGGTCATAACTTTGTAGTCACAAAATACAAGGCATGCATAGAAACAATTTGAAAGGGATAATTTATTATCACAGTGAGTGCTATATCTTGCAAGATGGAAAGTACACATTGCCATTTTCTTTCAAGGAGGACTGAACACATTACATTCATTTGTAGCTTATATCATTCTAGTGGAACCTCCCGCAGGATTAGTAACTGCTATGAAATGATACAAAGCCTTTGCAAATTGTTGCATGTGACCTAAGCGCATTGCGCTATTGAATCCAACAATGAATTTGAAAAAGTAAAAGAGACAACAATATGACATGCAGTTGGTTCAAAATTGACTATTGTGGTTCTGTCAGTACACAAAAATGTGAGTGAAAGTAGAAATAAAATTTCTCACTCAAGCATATTTTCCCTCCTTTGCCCTCCCATATATACTACTCTTTTGTGATGTTCGATAATGATTTTTATGGGAATGCTACATTGCAATATTTCATATGCGAATTTCCATTTGTTAACATAGTAGATCAAATAAGGTCATGTTGATTGGTATCAAGAACGAAAGGAAAACATCAAGGAATGAACTAATACATGGCAACATCAACACTGCTAATTAAAATGGATATTTCTTCAATTTATACAACATTTTTGTAAACCCAAGCAAACCTTTTGGTCTAGTGTATATTCCGGTCCTTCTAATAAAGTGAGTGTGCATAATTATCATAACTTTGGTAACCACCTTGTAAATTTTTTAAAAAGTATGACACGTCGAAATCATACTCCATGTTATGTCAAATGATAACATTCATTTCTTTCAACAATGGATTGTGGTGGAATGCCAAAAAATAGTTGTACGGGTCCATATGACTAAAAAAGTGCATAAAAATGAATGATTTAGTGACTAAAAACTAACATTATTTAGGCATACATGCAAACTATAGAACTTACTTATGAATAAGGAAACTACAAGTGCTAAAATGTAAAATGACCAAAGAGATAAGGTTATCCCATCTTGCTCTCTGCTGGCGGGCCAGAATAGCGTTGGCTCACTTAGGATATTTTCTCAACATTCGCCGGCTCGCCGCAGCTACAGAGTAGCAGTCACACTGCATGGGCCAACCATGCCACAAGAGCTCGCTAATGGCCACTACGCGACCATCCACCGTCGCGCCACGAGCTCCCCTAGCCATGGTCGACATGCGAGCCACCTACACCGAGTTGGTGTTTCGCCGCAGTGTCGCGCGTGCCCAGTGCTGGCCGTCGCTATCGCCATGGAGCGGGGCAAGATCCATGGAGCTGCGCATGGGGTGAGCCTATCGGCCTCGTGTTGCTAAATTCTGGCCGGCTACCGTTTGGGCTGAGCGGTGGAGATGGCGAATTTCTACGCCTCAGGTGCCTCGGGTTCGGTTTCTTTGCCTCGCTTGCTGCTTCTGATTGTTGTGCGTTTCCTCGGCCTGTTCTGCCTGAATTGAGCTCTGGAGAGTAATAACAAAACCTGCGCGGCGCCCCGTCAATACGGTGTCTTTACATGGGATGTCTTTATTGTTTATAGTAAGTGTTAGTTTATGCTAAGAGAATCCCGTACGTAAGACTAAGGACATAGGAAGATAAGCTGGAAAAGGATTTTTTATAACCGTCATGCGTGTTGCATCTTACTAAACAGGGAATACATGTTGATACATCTTTGATAAATAGTCATTTGTTCTTGCCATATGTGGCACGTTCTACAAAACAAAGAGTACATGATCATGCTTTCGCTATGAGATCAAAGAAACATGGTAAGTTCACTGGTAGCTCAGATCATTTTAGTGTAGCCTCCTGCAGTCCCGCAGTCAGAAATTTGGTCATTTATTATTCCTACATGGTTGACGCGTCGGTGAGCACGTATTAGACATCTAGCAATGTGTTGGCATTGCTTCCGGGTGTGGTAATCACCTCTTTTTGGTAAGTATGTGAAAATAATAATCAGTACCCTCCAGAACTTACGATCTAAGCGGTTTCCGAATTTTTTTTTGCGGTTTCCGACTTGAAACAAAGAAAGAGCAAAACAAAACATGTCAGCACTAATTTGTTACGTGTCAATACCTTAGACAACTCGGGCATGCAAGCAAAAAGAATAACTACGATAAACGGCTCATGAAAAATCTATCCAATACAAATGTGCCAACACCCATCATGGTCTAGCTATATATACAAATGGGACAATAATCATGAAGAATACCTTCGATACCTAGCCGCAGCACCTCCAAATCCCATGCGCGTAGTCACACTGTTTCGAAAAATCACGGCTGGCCACTCACCATCGAACACCACCGCTCGCCATCCACGGAGGGCAACAGCAAGCCCACCATCAAGAAGGCACGGATGGCCGAGTAAACAACAACAGCCGATCTGAATAACAGAAGATCCATGCATTCCAGGGAGATCTTTCAATGAACGGCGTCGGCGACCAATCAATTGTTACAAACACGGCAACAAATGACAGACAGAAATTCATTCAGGAAAATATTCAATAAGCAGCGTCTCTATCGACAATAGAAGAAAGGAAACCAACGGAGACACAACACACCAGAGTCTGAAAGAAGAACGGCAATCAACCCACGCTGCGGCAGGTAAGCATCAAATCATCGCATCATGCACCATGCAAAAAAAAAAAGAGAAAAGAGGGAAAAAGAGACACAATCGCGGCAAAAGCCGAAGAAACAAAGAATGGTACGGTTCACAAGACGGAGATCTCTTGCGGCGGCGACACACTTCATGCAAAGATGGCAGCAGCACATACAACTCTCACCAGAAGAACCAACCTCAGAAAAGAAGACCCGACCGGACCAAAAGATGGAAGACGAATGACGGCACACACACGCGGAGCAGCTTCAACAGATTGAACACCCAACGAAGAGCCAATGAAATCACGGCCAGCCAAACAACCACACATAGAGAGAGTCTAATCCGGCAGTAAACATGCGACCCGAACGCCACGATGGCTGCGTGTTACCAGACTCCCGCATGGGCCGTGGGCGCTGCCGGTCAACGGCCACCTGCGCCACCTCGCTGCAGCCCTCCCGCCTCGGCGAGCTTGACGCCGCGGTTGCCATGGGCACTGCGGGTCATCGGCCACCTGCACCACCTGGCCAACGTCCTCCCGCTCGCGCCACGGCCGGCTCATGAATCATGATGCTTCGCCTCGGCGAGCTCGACGCGGTCGTCCCCTGACGGCACACGAGAGATCATGAAGGCCCAAGATGCGTCCTCCAGGTCCTGACATTCATGCGGCAGAAGGCATACGGCGATGCAGAGGGCCCCATGACCAGTCCAGTCCTTCGCCCCGCCCGCGAGGAGGAGCTCGGCTGCCTCCTCTATTCCGTTGCCACAACGTTGGCCTTGTCTTCGCCGGAGAACCTGACTGAGCACACATAGGCCTTCGTCGCGGACTACATGTGCGCGCCATCGTTGGCGCCGGTTCAAGCGCAGGAAACATACATGAGGAGAGGTCCTTGGTCTTGGCGGCGTCAGCAAGCACAGGCCAGTGGTCGGCACACATGACGGCGGTGGCGCAGTGTCGGTGTGCGAGACGCCCGCCGCTAGGTAGAGAAAGAACGGGGCTACTTCCAAGTGGACCTGCTAGGGCATGGCCGACGTCGGGAAGTCGGGCGCTGGATCAGACGACTGCAGGCAGCTCCATGGCTGGGTGGAGTAGGGGAGGGCGGCCGCTGCGGGAGTGAGCAGAAGGGCGGCCGGCCGGGGAAAGCCGGAGGTGGAGCGGGCACCTGTGCAATGAAGAGCGGCCGAGGTGATCTATATATAGAGAGACATACAGCAGTGGAGATACATACAGATTCTTCGAGAGAAAACTTGATAGGCGGCGACCGCTCATTTGTAAGAGACACGTCAAGCAAATCACCCACCGCCCATGCATGCATGCAGCAGGGAAAATCAATCACGTCACGCACCTATGCCCCCCTGCATGCAGGCCCAACTCCACCGCCCCACAGACTGCTCGGTTCACCTCGTACAAAATCCTGAAGAAAATCGTTAGATGCACCCCAATATGTACCCCACCAGATCCCCCAGTAAATAATATGTCGCGTCTTGATTGGCTGGTTTTTCACTGATAGAAAAAGTCAAAAAAATCAGGTAAACTAAACCTAGCCAGGTTTAGTATATGTATAATGTGGAAGTGGGAAAGTAGCTGAGGGTTTTGGAGCATATCATTAAGCACATGGAGCAAAAAGCTCATTAAGCAACACCTCATCCCTTCTTGATAGTATTGGTTTCTTCTATAGACTCAATGTGATCTTGGATCACTAAAAGTGTAAAATGAAGAGTCTTGAGCTTGAAGCTTTAGCCAATCCTTTGTCCCTAACATCTTGAAGGAGTTTCCACAACCTTTAGTCAATGCCACTCCATTGTTGAACTTATCTGAAATATACTAGATAAAAGTGTTAGTCCAACAAGAGATATGTTGACATTAATTACCAAAACCACCTGGGAAGCACTTGTGCTTTCAGAGGACGAGTGCGACATCGAAGTGGAGCCTTTGTTCGAGGACGAGCTCGCCAACCAAGCCGCCGGGCCGAAGCCAAAGTGCAAGAGCAAACACACGAAGGCGTACACAGCTGCCGAGAACAAGCTTCTATGCGAGTGTTGGCGAGACATTGGACAAGACCCAAAGACGGGCACCGAGCAAAAGCATTCAACCTTTTGGACTCGTGTGCACCACGAGTTTCATGAGCGCAAGAAGTTTCCACCCTACCAATTTATGAGCACGCGCGGGTGGGTCTCCATTTCCAAGCGGTGCAGGATGATCCAACAAGAGTGCAACAAGTTTTGCGCCACCCTTGAGAGCGTCAAGGCCCGCCCCGTGAGCGGCATCGGCGTGCAAGACATGGTATGATAGCAAGCAAGTCGGCCTCTTTTGTGCCATCAAGATCATTCTTTTACGTCTTCATTTGCTATCACTTGCGCATATGCTTGCATGGAAACATTTTGTAGGCATTTCAAGCTTTTGAGGCATTCAAGGTTCAACACAATGGCAAGTGTTTCGACCTCTCCCATTGCTATCGGGTCATCAAGGACGAAGAGAAGTTCAAGGCACAATATGCCGCGCTCAAGGCACGTGGGGGGAAGGGCGTCGTGGAGGATGTTGGGGAGGGCGAGCCGGCACGACCGCGGGAGAAGACCAACTCCAAGGAGGAGGACAAGCGAGATGCGGTCACCAACGCCTTGATCGCAAGCGTGGACGGCATGATGAATAAGAAGGACTCAAGGGAGGAGGAGCGCCGGCGTTTCAAAGAAGAGCAAATGAGCGCTTTCATGGAGATCCAAAGGAGGAGGCTTGAGCTTGATGCCGAGAAGCAAGCCAAGATGTTCGAGCTCGAGGCCGAGAAGAGCCAAGATGCTAGAGATCGAGGCCGCCAATGCCAAGACAAAGGCGAAAGAAGTGGCTCTTGCAAACATGATGACCGGGATGGAGATCATGAAGGTGGATCTCAACGCCTTATCGCCAAGGAAGAGGCCGTGGTTCGAGAAGATGCAGGCCGACATGCTCAAGTTCTAGGACGACTGATCTATGGTGTCGAGGGCCATCTTTTTGTATGCCGACAGGTGTGCCGGCATGACCACGGAAGCCGCGGTGGCGTGGTCGAACTCCAAGTCCCACCATTTTTTGTGTGCTGGCATGTGTGCCGGCCGGCTGGCGAGCGAGTGCGCCAGCATGAACTTTAGTATTTTCTGAAGCCGGCATTGTATGCCGGTGCTGGCTTGGTGCCGGCATGAGACATGGCCGCTGGCATGATCGGCCGCGGGCCTTTTTTAATTTAAAAGTTGAATGCGGACATGAAATGGGTCGGCGCGTTGGGCGCGTTGCCGACCCAAATGCAAAACTAGACGGACGCCGGGTGGGCGGCCGACCCAAACGGACAAATGCACCGTCCGTTTGGGTCGCCCCATTGGAGTTGCTCTAAGTTGGCTATAAATTGACTGCAAGGTTGCCTATAGCATTAAATGCTTGCATCTAGATAAATGCTCTAAGTTGGCTATAAATTGACTGCAAGGTTGCCTATAGCATTAAACTAGCATAGCCCGCGCGGCGACACGCCGCGCCTATTGATACGTTATGTGAAAAACAACATTGAATTTTATATATAATTATTTGATTAATTATCAGTTTGCTTGCTCATTTTATTTTTTTCATGTTAAGGTGTATGTATAAAATCATATTGATACGAATCCTGGAATCTTTATTGAATGAAAAGAGTTGACAAAGGGCAGATTATTTGGTAGGTCATAGCATCCATGTTCAACTACTCGTTGGATGTGTGCTGGTGATGGAATGATACAGAGCTCTATCAATAATTGTTGTTGAAATTACATACGTGGTGAAGACTCGCGTTTAGTTACTTTTACTGTTTGATTGATTGCTAGGTTGGGCATCCTTTCTTTGCTCAGACGTTCGAGGATCATTGATGTATAACTGGGTTGATCGTTTATATGAAATCGTAGCTTTGTGTTTCCTTTTCTTTTTAACTCTGATGTATTAGTGTTTTGCGTTTGGCAAATGGCACAGAATTGCTTGTGTATGGACTTCCTAGTTGGCACGTTGGTGAATATGGGTCAAATGTTTTAAAAGTGGTGGCACTCCTTCCAGATGTCGTTGCGATTAGGGAGCGTGTATTTAGTGGTGACCATTTTGCAATGAGTGCATGTAGTGTTTTTATTTCTAGTTTTATTTGGAAATGTAAGAACGACGGTTGTATCCAAGCATGTGCTTAAAATTTACAAATTTATATCTACAATGTTCAACATAGGACCATTAATACTCAATAAATTTTTTATTAATATGATTATTTTTTTGACAGCAAATATGA
The DNA here is from genome assembly GCA_032464435.1 of Aegilops umbellulata. Lineage (NCBI taxonomy): Eukaryota > Viridiplantae > Streptophyta > Magnoliopsida > Poales > Poaceae > Aegilops > Aegilops umbellulata. The sequence continues at coordinate 62,850,878 of CP136054.1, read as the reverse complement.
TTAGTTAGTTGATTAGAAGTTAAAACTGGAGCCGTAATCGAATTAAATAAGTGCCATTGGACTGCGACACAAACTCACGACATGTCAGTATTTCAAATATTCTGTATTTGTGTAAAATAAATGAAGGGAAAAATCTTTAGCATCATGTGCATAAAAAAATATGCAAGCTAATCAACCAAAAAACAAAGCTTGGAAAATCTCCGTGCTGCCACATGTTCATGAACGTAGTCACATCGTTTATTAATCCCATGCATACAGTTGCACCTACGTGGGGGTCTGGGACCAACCAATGATCTGCTATCCGCATCCAATACGTGTACACATAGTTTTTAAGAGGGCTAAATTTTGAAAATAAATGTGATTTCGGTGGGTTTTTCATGAGAATACTTATTTCTTTCCTCAATAAAAGACGATGACAAAAGTGAGCGGGCTAATTTGTACACCTAGAATGCAGTCTAATTCCTATTGGAGGAAAAGATAGTACCAAAATGAAAATGACAGGGCCAGGTCGTACCAATGAATAGCACACCAACACTTCATGTTTATAACATTAACAATTTATGATTTGAATGCTTTTCTAAGATAGTACAGTTGATACGGAATGAAAAAAATCCAGGTCCTGGCTCGAAAATCTTTAGCTACATGTATAGTAGATGGAAGGAGATCGAGTCACTGCTGTATTATTTTGGGCTTGACAACTGGCCCACATTGTCTGTATAGGCTGCCTAGGTGACACCTTGATGAAGACGTGGTAGTGGGAGGGTGAATGGGGTAGCTTTATATCTTTTTGGGTTCGCCAATTGGTTCGAAATGTACACATGTGTCATGTTGGTTGCCTAGTTGACATGTGGTATGTATGTGTAGAAAGAGCTTGCGCTCTCTAGAATCTAGTGTACGATAAATTGATGCGGCGGTTCACTTGTATGAAGAGGAGATCAAATAAGAGTAAGTTGATGATCTTGTGTTAATATCATTGGTAATTCAGGAATATAATGGAGAAGAAGAGTGATTATGTTTGTTTATTCTTTTTTGTACGTGATTGCATAATCTTGAAATTTCACTTATGTACTCATGTTGTTCTCATGCATGCAGCTCATGCACGTAGTCACATCATCTTGGAACTACGCTTGGCTACTGCATGTGTATGAGAGAGAGTGGTATGTAAATCTGGTGTTGTCGTGCAGCCACCTTGCTGGATTGCACGGTCAGTTGGCTCTATATATAATGTACTGTCAGGTAGCAAGGTATGTTATTGGTTGCTGTACATGAGCAGATGTGTACACATTGCTGGTTTGTAATAAAAAAAGGAAACATACTATGGTCACGTGATGAGTTTGTATGCGTGTGGCGGTACAAAAGAGGTCGCAATGGATTATATTATTTGCATGCATGTTCCCGGCAAACCGCTTAAGGGAATGCATTGCACGTAGTGCGCTGTTCAAGTGTGATTTTATTTTTATTTCTTTATCTATAAAGTAGGTATACATGTTAATAATGGGATTTGGAAACGCATCAAGATAGTTTTTCATGTTATGCGGACAAAGTGTCCAAACCAGAACGATGCAAATGAATTTTCCATTTTGATAGAACTAAGATAATATTTGCGATAGTAGTTAGACCAAATGCACAGTAATTTGTTGACATGATATTTGTATGCAAAAGATGCATGCAAGCAGCAGGTCTTGGAGTGCTGCACGGTACTTGCATGCAAGTAAAGAGCCACCAGGGGCATGCATGCAGGTATGAGGTAAAAGCCCTTTTAGGTCGTTTGTACACGTGGAGACCATGCAGGATAATCATCAGCATATACTCGTTTCATTCCAAAATAGATGACTCAAATTTATACTAACTTTAGTACAAAGTTGGGTCATCTATTTTAAAACGGAGGGAGTATATTGCTTGCATCCTATGTGTAGTGACACATGACATACGTGGCATCCGATGAAGACATGTACTATAAAAGGAAGCTGGACTACATATTTAAGAAAGCCGATCTTAGATCAACATGAGTTTATGCAAACACACTTAGATATTTTACAAGGAAAAACTGTACACGCTTGAAATATATAGTCTAGATTTTCATTTTGATAGCCAAGGGCCAAAACTTGATCCTTCGTCTTGTTATTTACTAAAACATCTTTTTACTTCCTGCGCAGAAGTTTGTCTTCGTTTGTTCCTTCGGTCAGCAGGATATCTTGTATAAGAAAACATATGAATTTTTATCTCTGAAAAAAATGTATTATATTTCCAGGTGCCCACTTATGTGAATAGATCCTTTTTTTTTTGCGGTTGTGAATAGATCTTCTATTGGCATATAGGAGTGCCAACTTGAAAGCGCTGGAATCATTCGATGGTAGCAGTTCTGCGTTGCAGCAAACGCCCATATAATTAAGCTGTTGATTTCATCCACCAGCGCACCAAGAAAAACAACGCGCAACCGCGCTGCTGATGCTCGTCACGCGATGCACTCCACATTCGGTGCGCTGTATATGCACAGTGTACTCTAACACCGCAGCCGCAGGACGACGCAGCCGCCGTCTGTGATCGGTTCCCTACGCTCGCCGACGCGTACGAAGTGTCGCGGAGCTGCGGGCCGGCGTCCGGCTTGGGGAAAGACGGCTCCCGCGTTGCTCCTGGCATGCAGGCACGCCTCGAGACACACTATGCTGGCGCCGGCAGAAGCCGTGGACGACGGTGGGGTCATCGGCGCCGGCAGAGACAGTGGAAGCTCGCCGCGTAGAATAAAATCAAAAGGCAGCCGCCGGCACCACAAGGCCTCCCACTTCGGCCACCGCTGGCTGTCCCCCGCACCATCTACCGCCTGGATACATCCACCTCTGACGTCCGTCGGCACCGCACACGCCAGCTGCTCGAGCCCGCGGCCATTGCGTCGACCTCGCGCCGCCACGGCCTGGGTTCCGCCTTCCTCACGGATGCGGCCTCCGCGATACTGCATTCCTGCTTCACCTCGCTGCTTACAGCGAAGATGAAGACCGGCGCTGAAAGGGGCACGGGGAGCCGGCGGCATGGTCGGAAGGACGGGCGCCGCCACCGCAACAGCCGAACCAGCCCAACCACGGCCAGCAACCAGCTGATGCTCCACTCGCTCCTAAGCCCGGGCCCGTCGCAAGCAAATTAAGAGAGATGGATCAGTTGATATTTACAACCGTGAGCATGCCGGCGGCAGAGGAAGCCGTCTACCACGACGGCGACGAAAATGACGACTACTACGACGACCTAGGCCCAGAGGAGCTCCGCCTGCTGAGGCGTCGACGGCAGCGACGGAGACACATGCAGCGGGAGCAGCGCGCGCTGCGGCTGCTGGCGTCGGGGTTGGAGCCGTGGCAGGTGCGGGAGCTGGAGGAGGATGTCCGCAGGTCGGAGAGGGTCCTGGGACGGCGCCCATCGCTGCCAGCAACCTTCACCATGGCTGGCCTGGTGTTCAGCTGCGTGGGCGTCCTCAGGGTCACGTCCGGCGCCATCGTCATCGGCTGGGTCGTGTTGATCGTCGGCGCTGTCACTCTGGCAAGAAGCAGCCGCCGACGCCTGCTCGTCGTGCTCTTCATGCCCGCTTCCCGTATGGCATATAGACAGCAGCGGTGGCTGGCGGCAGACGGAGATGGAGGCAGGGGTTGAAGGCGAGAGGAGGACATGCCTTTTATAGGCCCGTACGGCGGCCAAGCGGTGGTGAGACGTACACGGAACTTCCATGGAGTCTCCAGAAGATGAAGGAAAGAATCCAGAAAGATCAGCGTAGCAATCCAGGGCGGTGGATGTAGGCAAATTGAAACCTACTATGCATGCAGAAAGCGACAACAGGGTGAACTAATTGTCCCAAATCTGCTGCGAAATTGGTGTGCGCACCCGAAAGCCTACCACGCCAGGTCCCCTACTAAAGCACGTGTCGGCTTTCGATTGGTTCCGTTTTCACTGATAGAAAAAAGTTAAAAAAACCAGGTAAATTAAACCTGACTAGGTTTAGTATATTAAGAGGGTGCTTGGATACGTTTTAGTCCCATGACTAAAAGTAGTGGGACTAAAACTTGCTAGCCTCACCCTTGTTTGGATCCAAATACTAAAAAGACTAAAATCAAGTTATTGAGCATTTTTTATCCTCCAAACCATTCAATCCGAAACTCGCATCTTTACTACTATTAAACAAGCAAACATATTCATTCTTAAGCGCACCCGACACATGTACACAGGGCAGCCCGGACAAAAGTACCACCACACGATCCGATCCACCTGATTAGATCTAACCGTCTACGTAAAAATTAATCCTCACCAGTGTACGTTTAGCAGTTTATAGGAGCGGACGAAACTCTGCCATCCGCGCATACTATCTGTGGTCAACGAAAAAATCAGCGCCCCACCTTTCACGCACGACCAGCCGCCGCTGCTCCTCGCGCCCTTCCTCGGTGACGCCGCCTCCGACTCCATGTCGACCGTCGCGCTCGAGCGCGACCTCCTTCCGTGCGCCCCAGCCCTATGCCGCCCAACGCGTCCCCATGGCGGCGCCCCTCGGTGGTGCCCTCCCTCGGCGTCGCCTCCGTTCGACGAAGTCGAGACAGCAGGCGTCGCCCAGATCGCTCGAGTTAAGGATTTTCTTCCTTCGAATCCTCCATGAATAAGGTACACACGTTCTTTGATCTGAACTTGGTTGCGTATAACCTTGCGAACGACCAATTTTGCTTCTAGAAAAATATTCTTTTAATCTTTGTGTCATTTGATAATATGAACATATAAGTACGTAGATCTATGAAAGATTGTGCTTCCTGATGTGTTTCAGCCGCCGTCCGGTAGGAGCACGCGGAGTGGTTGTGCTGTGCGGCTGTATGTGAAATTGTTTGTTGCTTTCTGTCATGCTGGGCCAGCGAGTCTGCGTCGTCGGATAGAAAAGAGAAGACTGTGTGGAAGACATGGCGTGTCCCTTCCTGCGAGGTCGCTTTCAGTTCCGAAAGGTATGCCATGGTTTCTATACTCGCATGTGTATCGTGCTGCTTGTTTGTCTGTTGACAGAAATCAACTGGCATGGCTTGCACGGTGGTGATGCCGGGGCCAGGGGTCATCGAGCCAGACGTCCAAGTTCTTTGTTTTTGCTTTGCATCAAACTTTTTTGTGAACTAGAGTTTAGAGTCTGCCCCGCCTTATTTTTTTTCATCCTCTACCACTGATGTCGTTAGTCTTCGTGGCTCAGTTCTCAGGTTCTTTGAAGGCTTTTTGAGTTGCATTTATCGGTAATTAATCTATTCCTAATGAGTTGGGTGCCAATGCCAAGGGGAAAACTTGCTTCTATCGGTGACAATCTTCAGTCCATGCTTTCTTCCTTGGGCTTTCTTTGATGTATTAGTGCTTGCCCATTTTTTTCTTATTCTGTTAAATGTCCAGCAGGGTGACCATAGCAAGATTGGATCACGACTGAAATCAAGAATATTGGGACAGTGCCAGAGGCAAAGATACCGACCATAGTCAATAACATTGGGAAATGTTTGCCTTTCTTTGCTATAATATTATTTTCTTGTGTTGTCTCGGTATCTAAACAACTTCTTTCTGCATGTAATTAAGGTAACAGTTCAAGTATCGAAGGGACATACAAGATAAACTACACATTGTTTGTTTGATTTCAAGTGAGTGATTCGTATTCTTCGCATCAGCCATTATATTTGTAGGAGCGCATTCTTAAATATTAGAGGATGATCCTAAGTTAGATATACACCAGCTTGGATATATATGAAGATAGAAGAAAATTACTAGCGTTAATTTTGATGATGTGGAAAGTAAAACAGAGGCGCCAATTATTAGCTTGGACATGTAGACATTGTTTGTCTGGTCTTCGGCTTCAGAGAATGATTTGTTCGATACTAATGTCCAAAATATTCATTGTAGAAATAATGTGACCTGAGCGACCGGAGCGACTGGGCTGACCTGAGCCAATGGCCGCACTAGAACAAGATTGCGAGCAACTGTCTGTTCGTTAAAAACCGAAGGTAATAGAGTGATGCTTCCATGAACTTTTTCAGTTCAGCTGATCTCATTGAATTTACATATTACAATGTGATAAATGCATCAATTTCCAGACTAAAGAAGCATGTTGTTGCAGTAGATAAAGGAGGAATTAAACCTACTTAATCATTATGAAACTTAATGTAGTGACTTTGTACTTCACTAAATAGCAAGTATTTATAGGATGGACAAGGCAAACTGTATAGCTTGCTAATAATGAAGCATGAACTTTTGAGCGAATAAATATTCAATTTGCAATAAAAACTTGACTGGACTGAAAAACAAACATAGCTTACACATTGCATAGCTCGGTAACATGCAGAATAATGAACCATAGTACTGATTTGTGTATAAGTATGAAGATGTCTTATTTGGTTCCATTATTTAGCAAGTAGCATTTGTATGAATATCCATTGTTTGGCATCTCCAGATTAACTATATATGCATGGATCTGTTACACACTTCAACACTTAGCAAGTAGCATGAGCATGAAGATCCATTATTTGGTTCACCCCCTTTTGCAATTCTGAGCTAATATACATGCCATGCCGCGAGTTCAAATTATAATTTATTCTAAAATTAAACCCAATGTTAATGCTCCTTCCTCTGGTCAATGTTCCTGTAAATAATGGGAAATCAGGGCTTTTGCTCCTCCATTGATTTGTTTAGCGTCTGTTATAGGCCGTTAACATTTTTTTACTTCCAAAATGCAGATGGGCATCTGTTCCCGTCAGAGGATCATTCTCCATGTAAGGACCTAAAAAGCTCATCAACAATTGGGAAAAATGTAGTAGGCCCAAGCTAGAACAGCAATAGGATATTTGTTATGTTCATATACGTAAGTTACTTATTGTGACTAATGGATTTGATTTTGGCCTGTTTATAGGGTATAGTGGTATGAGAAGGCTTTACTTCTATTTTAGGGGTGGTATATAATGGTTTTATGGATCTTTTTATTTTCAGCTCAACTTGGACCAGGCGACGCGCAAATACACTGCTTCATTATTAGGAACAAAACACCTCTCCATTTGTAGTATCTTTATCTCGGCTTAACACAGGGTACAAAAGTCACTATGGATAACTTGTGTCTCCTTCATATTTTTAATCCAGTGGTATTATGGAATTGGCGCAGCTTTCATGGGACAATAGGGCTTCCACACCTTTATTTATTTATTTAACAAGTAGCACCAGACTGCCAAGTAAGAAACTAGATTACTAGATCTTCCATGATTACAAAGTGCATGCCTACTTCTTCAGGCCAAAATAGATTGTACATCAGTAATGAACATATTGTGCTCTTCAAAAATGGTACATGTTCTTCTATTTCACATTCAGGTAACTGTGTGTGCCTAATAGCAAGCACAACTTAAATTTATTTTAAACTTGAAGTAAGTTCCTATCTGTATCTCCCACCTCTCTCACACTTTCTAATACACTAACAGCTTTTATGCTCTCTGTTGATCTAAGCTATCTGAACAGAAAACATGTACTTTATGGGAAAGGTCGTTAACAGTCTGCTCAAATGGGAACATGTGGTTGATTTGCTTTTCATGTCCTGGTCTTTTCTTCTTCGTGCTAGATGTACCAATCATTTTTTTTCTCTTCGTGTCTTGGAATGATATCCCAAAACATGAGCTTGAACAAAATAAATGTATGTTATAATTAAATTTACATCGGTTGAGATACATATTATGTGTGTAAAATTATTATTTTAATAATTATTTGATGGCATTCTAGATGCCTAGACGTGTGTTGCACGTGCAACTCTACTAGTGTGTTAAAGTAGAGGAATTAAATGAGGAGAAAGAGGTGCTTGAAACTTTAGCCTTTAAAAAAGACTATTTTAGTCAGACTAAAAATAGTCCCTTGGATCCAAGCACCTTCTAAGAATGCTTGCATCTAGAGAAGGTAGAAAGAACCAACGAAATTGGATGAGAGAAAGTAACGCTAGCCTATAGCTATCACACGGGCTGTTACTTCTTGTTCCTTGCGCTGCAGCCAGGCTGTATGCGAAGCGCCGTTCCCTTCTCTCTCTTCCATTCTCTTCCCTCCAGCTAAGATTTCTCTCTCTTCCATTCTCTTCCCTCCAGCTCTGAAGAGACGCAAGCGGATCATATACCAGGACAACCTTTGTTTCCATATAAGCACCTTCAAAATATATAGAGATTGAACCAAAATATGCAAGCACAAGGTGAACAAAATCATCAACACTTTTAGTTACAGACTGAAGAGCACATGTACAGCAGCAACACGTAAAAGGAGAGGAGGAAGCAAAGCCCTGTGAATTTGACTTCCGAAGATATTTAGCGTCATGGAAGTATCCTAAAATACTATGAAACTCAAGACCAAGACGACAGATGACAAGCCCAGGCTCTCAGCAAAGGGACACATGAATATTGGCACCTACAAACAAAGTTGCCCCCTCCAGCCATTCAACCATATCGGAATGGGGAGTACAGCCTGTAATTGATCACAATATCATGATAGCAAAAGCCAGAAACACTATTTTGATTTGCACTGGTGTCCCTGTGATGTACTACTAGTTCCTATATATCTCTTTCCTGGGTCGGTGAACTTGAGCTGCTGACTGCTGGTGCGCTGATCTTCGTGTTCCTCTGGACTTTTGAGATGTGAGCGAAGGGCAGGCCTCATCGGAGAAGAAAAACAACACGCGTCATGCAAAACAACATGTGAAGATTTACTAAGTATGGTGTGTCAAAAACCAATCTCTGTAGTCGGATAATCGTAATAACACGCAAATTAGTGCCTACAAATAATGTCACTCTTCCTATGATGACATAATTAATAGAACTGAAACATATTTAAAATAAGACTCGCCACTAATTCTCTATATAAGAATATTTTAGAGCGAGAACATATGTCCACATGAAAAATGGAGTAAGAAGCGAGAGCTATTTTAAAGAAATCTGGAGGTGTACCATTAGCCATCATTACTATAGCTAGTATTTAGGTTAGTAATAATCAAATAGAGCAAACAATGATTGGTTGTGCTTTCTCAATGCTATGAGTTGTGGGGTTACAATAGGTGCTAGTTTGAAAGAAAAAAAAAAGATATTATTGCTCAGCTAATATGATCTGCCTTCTCATCTGAAGGCTTGTTTATTACCTAAAACATATTTCCCAGTAGTCCAATGGCTCATGAAGTGGAAGAATTATTATAGTTGTATGGTGCGGTGGGGTGCGACACGTTCAGTCGTCCACTGCGGCTGCCGGACTGCTCTGCTGCTCGAGCAGCCCTATCGACATGTGGCGATCGCTTGTTTATGATCTCTCTCAAACTTCAGAAATATGCTTATATGTAATAAACTAGTCTTCAGATGAGAAGCAAATCATAACAATTGGAGCAACGATATCCCTTTTATTTTCTTCAAAATAGCATCTTATGTAACCTCATGAGGCATAAAATTGAGCAAACAAAACTAATAATTGTTTTGATCCATTTGGTATATTACTAACCAAAATAGTAGCTATAGTAATAATGGCTATGGTACGCTGCCACATTTCTTCGAAATAGCTCTCGATATTTTCTCCAATTCACATGAACATATGTTCTCGTCGTGATATATTTTCTATAGAAAATTATTTGAGTCTTATTTGAAAGAGGTTTCTCATGAACTATGTATCACAGAAAAAGTGATATTCTTCAAAGATACTAATTTTGCATCCTGTTATGATGATATCCAACTACAACTAAAAAGTATACAAAGAACACTTAATCTTCACCTTTTCTCTACCCAGATGTGATCAATAATCATAAGGTATTTACAAAAAAAATATTAATATTAATTGGCACATCAATTTATTTAGACACAAAAACTAAAATGAACTATAGGAATTTAGAAATCGCAATGAAGATAATGAATTATCAACATTGTGCTAGCTAGGAAGAGTAAAAAGGCAGCTAAATTGGATTTAAAAAAAGAAAATGGCATAATAAAAGTATCACGGACTAAGAGATGAAGAAAAAAAATTCATAGCCATTTGATTCTCTTTTAAATAGAATAAAAGACGAGTACTATGTGCACGTGCCTTTTTGTCCATTAGAAACTCACCAAGTTGGTTAATGAGTATGGTCTGACAAAGACCAATCTCTACAGTCAAATAATCATAACAACATGCAAATCAGTGTCTACGAATAATGTCACTCTTCCTATGATGAAATAATTAAAAGAACTTTACATATTTTAAATAAGACTAATAATTCTCTATATAAGAATGCAAGAATAGGTGTCCGCATGAAAAATGGAGTAAGTAGCGAGAACTTTTTTGAAGAAATGTGGAGGTGTACCATTAGCCATCATTACTATGGCTAGTATTTTGGTTAGTAATAACCAAATAGAGCAAATAATGATTGGTTGTGTTTGCTCAATGCTATGGGCTGTGGGGTTACAAAAGATGCTAGTTTGAAAGAAAACAAAATGAAAATGATATTTCTGCTCAGCTATTATGATCTGCCTTCTCATCTGAAGACCTGTTTATTATATCTAAACATATTTCTCAGCGGCCCAATGGCTCTTGAAGTGGAAGAATTATTATAGTTGTATCAATGATGTTCTCTTCTGCACAGGATCTGCTTGTGATCTCTCTCTCAAACTTCCAAGAATAGCTTATATGTATAAACTAGTCTTCAGATGAGAAGCAGATCATAACAATTGAGCAACAATATCACTTTCATTTCGCTCAGCTATTATGATCTACCTTCTCATCTAAAGACTTGTTTAGCGGCCCAATGGCTCTTGAAGTGGAAGAATTATTGTAGTTGTAGCAATGATGTTCCCTTCTGCACGGGATCTGCTTGTGATCTCTCTCTCAAACTTTCAAAAATATGCTTATATGTAATAAACTAGTCTTCAGATGAGAAGCAGATCATAACAATTGAGCGACAATATCCCTTTCATTTCCTTCAAATATAGCATCTTTTGTTACCTCATGACACATAAAATTGAGCAAACAGAATCAATAATTTTTTGCTCCATTCGGTATATTACTAACCAAAATAGTAGTTGTAGCAATAATGGCTATGGTACACCGCCACAGTTCTTGAAAATAGCTCTCGATATTTTCTCCAATTCACGTGAACATATGTTCTCGCTATGATATATTTTCTGTAGAAAATTATTTGGGAGTCTTATTTGAAAGAGGTTTCTTATGAATTATGTTATCACAGAAAAAGTGAGATGCTTCAAAGATAGTAATCTTGTATGTTATGTTATGATTATTCGACTACAAAGATTTGTTTTTTTACAAACAACACTTAATAAATCTTCACATTTTCTTCTCCCCAGATGTGATCAATAATCATAAGGTATTACAACAAAAAAATTAAAAATATTGTGCTATCTAGGAAGAGTAAAAAGGTAGGAAATTTATATTAAAAAGAGGAAATGACGTACTAAAAGTACCACAGAAAAAGAGAGGAAGAAAGTAATTTCATAGCCAGTTGATTCTCTTTTAAATAGAATGAAAGAGGAGTACTATGTGCCAATCAGTGATACTTTTAGTAAGTTCCAGCGGATTCAGCACATTCACAAGCCTTCTTTAGATATGTACCAGATAAGCTCAGACTGAAATAAGTTCAGGACCAAGAATTGATTTTACGTATATTAACTTCAGTTTAAAAGATTATACTTACAATTAAAGGGCGTCCGATTTTCCATAATAGAAGGAAATACAGTAAGCTCCACAACTTCACAAGCAGTTTCTCACCAAAAAAAAAACTTCACAAGCAGTCAAAGGTGCAAGCAAAGAAATACTATGCTCAAGCAGAAAGTTTGAGACACCACTATAACCAAGCAAAGAAATGCAGCAAGTATGGAAACATACTTTCTGTTGAACCAGTAATCGCTGGAGGGAAAGCTCGGGAAGATCTTACCTTGCAGTCGGGAGGTGCTCGGAGGGAGGCCAGATCGATGCAGTGAAGAGATCTGGGTCAGGGAAGATCAAACAGGTGATGAGATTCCAGATCGATGCAGATCAAACAGGAGAAGATAGTAAGCTTGTCGATGCCAGATCCAACCGGAGGAAACTGCCTGTCGATGCCAGATCAGGCCGGAGGAAATAGTAAGCTTGTCGATGCCAGATGTGATTCCAGTTGACGTGAAGACGGCGACCTCACCTCGTGACCACAAGGCTGCACCCTGAGGCAGCAGGGCGCGACCTGGCGGTGGACGAGATCTCGACCGGGATCCGGGAGGAGGAGAGACGACGCCAAAGGCGGAAGGTTGAAGAAGAGCAGCTCTCCGCCGCCAGTTCGCGACGCTGAAGTTAAAAGCAGAGCAGATCGAGCTCTGCAAAGCATGAATCCGGATCAAATCCACAGGAAATGGACGCCAAAAAGGAGAAGGAAAAAAAGAGCACAGATCGGGAGCGAGAGCATGAATCTGCAGGACGGTGCGAGGAGAAGACGAGCTACCTTTGGCGCTGCCGCTGGTGCTAGCGCTGACGAGATCTGCGTGGGAGGAGAAAAGTCGTCGCCGCCGCAGACTGAAGTGAAACGGGTAGATCGGGATCCAGATCGGGAGTGAGCTGACCGCTGACGGTGCTGGGACTCAGCGGTCACATCACTCACTCTACAATTCCCCGCGTGCCCAGGGCCTGCCGATAGACGCTTTTTATGGCTGTCCGAGGCTATGGCTTTCAGGTCGATGCAGGCCCGGGCCCCCAACTGGGCCTGTGCTGCTTGGTCGAAACGTCCAAAGGCCGAAGTCATCGTAGCAGTAGCTTGGGCCTCAAAAAAAAAAAGTAGCTTGGGCGGCGGGAAGAGTTGATGATAATTTCTTCATTCCTTTTTTCCCTCACGCTAGGGTTTTTCCCCGTTGAGAATTCCTTCCCTCCTCCGATCCTCCTAGGCTGTTTGATTCGGGCTGACTACAGGGCGATCTGGCATCGCTACCCAGCCTTGATCGACGCCCTGGAGAGAGAAGAGAGTTATGGTTCGTTCGCATTGGTCTGATCTGTTTTTCGGGCTAGGGTTCAAGATTTGCTGCAGGATGGGATCGAAGGCTGCCGAGGCGTCTGGGTCCAACCCTGCTGCGGATGTGGAGAAGATGATGGCTGAGTTAGGTCTTCGGGAGGAGGACATCGACGACGCCGTCTTTGATGAGAAACAAACACCTCCAGAAGCGGTGAGATGGATGGCGGTGGCTAGGGTTCACATAGATAAGCCATATAGCCAATATTGGTTCTTCAAAAACATGAGGGCCGCATGGGATCTGGCTCATGATGTCAAGTTTCGCCCCCTAGAGGATAATCTTTACACGATGCAATTTTTCTGCCTTGGAGATTGGGAGCGTGTGATGCAGGACGGCCCGTGAAATTTCAGAGGAAACGCGGTCGTGATCACGCCATATGATGGTATCACAAAGCCAACTGAGGTCAACCTTGATACTATCAACATATGGATACAAATCCATGACGTTCCAGACCTGTATGCTCATCTCGTGGGAGACTTAGGAGCAAGGGTGGGCGAGGTCCTGTTCAAGGAGCCATTGACGCAAGATTTTGCGGGAAACTTTTATCGTGTATGGGTCAAGATCAATGTGCGCAAGCCCTTGAAGAATGTTGTGTCTATGATCCGTGATGGGAAAAGGCAGATTTATCGTGTGAAATATGAGCGGCTACCCGACTAGTGTGCTATGTGCGAGCACCTGGGGCATGTCTACAAAGAGCATGGCGATGGGATCCATCCCCCTTCTGCGTTGTACTTCAAGGACCTACGGGCCACATGGACCATGAATGTTGGAGCAGGCCCGGGTGGTGGTCGTGGCAGAGGACGCCGCGGCGGTCGTCGTGGCGGCCTCTCAGGCCGTGGCTCTGGAAAAGAGCATGCCCAGGGAGAAGAGTCAGAACAGATGATGGAGGAAGATACAGATCTTGCAATGGTGGAAGTGGAGGACAAACGCAAACGACCTGTCGTACCCTCCTCCTCGCAGAGTTTACCAGCGCTGCCAACTGCGATAGCCAGCCCTCCAGCCAAGCAGGATCCGAAGAGACCCTGTGTGAACCAGGATAGCCTCGGCCTGAAGAAGGGAGGAGCTCCAGGAAAACCTAATGATGCAAAATCGGCGACCTCCCGCGAGGAGGATCGCCGGGCCCAATGAATATCGTATGCTGGAACTGTCGCGGTGTGGGCAAAGCCGCGACAGTTCGAGAGCTTCACGATCTAGCGAAGCAATTTGCCCCGACCGTGCTCTGTATCGTAGAGACCCAAATTTCCAAAGCACGTGTTGAAAGTTTAGCTGGTACTTTAGGGTTTAATCATGCATATGCAATAAATAGTTCAGGCCGCAGTGGCGGCATTGATATGTTTTGGAATGATGGAATAAAGCTTGACGCTACTGTCAGTATACCAAACCATGATAATTGGAGATTGACCTGTGTGTACGGAGAAGCCCAAGTAGGCGATCGTTACAAAACCTGGGATCTTCTAAGATCCATAGTATCGGCAAGTGCTCTCCCCTGGCTTTGCATTTGTGCCTTTAATGAAGTCCTTCACCAGCATGAACATGTGGGAGTGGGACAGAGAAGAAACTCACAGATACAGGGTTTCTGTGACACAGTTGATGCATGTGCCTTTGTTGACATAGGGTATCAAGGGAAGATGTGGACTTTTGAAAAGAAGACACCAGAAGGAGGCTATTGCCGCGTCCGTTTTTCCGGGCTTTGGCAAACACATAGTGGTCTTCATTATATCCTCATGCTGTCCTTCATCATGAGACGGGTGCCTTGTCGGATCACTGTCCCATCAGACTGCAACTGGAACCGGCGAACAGAGTGCAAGCGGTTAAAAAGATATTTAGGTATGAATGTTATTGGGAGAAACATGCAGATTTTGGCGCCTCTTTTGAGGCCATGTGGAATGGACCGGCCAATGCCCAAACAGTGACTGATCTTAGCCGCAAACTGGGCGACATGTCAACATCGCTACAAGAGTGGAGTGGAGCCACCATCGGGAATGTGGCCAAGATAATAAAGAAATTGAAAAAGGAGCTGGCTGTTTTGTAGAATGACCCTCGCCGTTTAGCACCATCACATGCAAAGATAAAAATTTCCGATCGCTTGGTGGAGTTATATCACATGGAGGAGATTATGCAACGGTAACGCTTGCATGTCGACTGGCTGACTGATGGCAACAAGAACACAAAGTTCTTCCAGAGGCGGGCTAGCATGCGGAGAAGGAAGATGTAACTTGCCATATTTGTAACTCCGACTCTTGCCATTTTCAGCTTTAAGTTATGATTTCCTTCATGGTCGGGTTTTGTCTTTGTTTTGCATTTTGTTCATGTCATGCATTTCATATCACATCATCATGTGCATCGCATTTGCATTCGTGTTCGTCTCATGCATCCGAGCATTTTCCTCGTTGTCCGTTTAGCAATCCGACACTCCCACATGCACCGGCACACCCCTCTTGTCTCTTTTCGTGAGCGGGTGTTAAACGTTCTCGGAATGGACCGAGATTTGCCAAGTGGCCTTTGTTGGGGAACGTAGTAATTTTAAAAAATTTCCTACGCACACGCAAGATCATGGTGATGCATAGCAACGAGAGGGGAGAGTGTTGTCTACGTACCCTCGTAGATCGAAAGCGGAAGCGTTATATCAACGCGGTTAATGTAGTCGTACGTCTTCACGATCCGACCGATCCAAGCACTGTTACTCCGGCACCTCCGAGTTCTTGGCACACGTTCAGCTCAATGACGTTCCCCGGGCTCCGATCCAGCAAAGCTTCGGGGAAGAGTTCCGTCAGCACGACGGCGTGGTGACGATCTTGATGTACTACTGACGCAGGGCTTCGCCTAAGCACTGCGACAATATGACCGAGGTGGAATTTGGTGGCAGGGGGCACCGCACACGGCTAAGGAAAGATCTCAATGATCAATTGTGTGTCTATGGGGTGCCCCCTGCCCCCGTATATAAAGGAGCCAAGGGGGAGGGGCTGGCCGGCCAAGCCTTGGCGCGCCAGGTGAGTCCTACTCCCTCCGGGAGTAGGATTCCCCCCCCCCAATCCTAGTTGGACTAGGATTCTCCAAGGGGGAGAGAGAGAGAGGGGGGGGCCGGCCACCTCTCCTAGTCCTAATGGACTAGGGGAGGGGGGGAGGCGCGCAGCCCATGAGGGCAACCCTCTCACCTCTCCACCAAGGCCCATGTTGGCCCATTATGCTCCCGGGGGGTTCCGGTAACCCTCCCGGTATTCCGGTAAAATCCTGATTTCACCTGGAACACATCCGATGTCCAAACATAGGCTTCCAATATATCATTCTTTACGTCTCGACCATTTCGAGACTCCTCGTCATGTCCGTGATCACATCCGGGACTCCGAACTCCTTCGGTACATCAAAACTCATAAACTCATTATATAACTGTCATCGAATCCTTAAGCGTGCGGACCCTACGGTTCGAGAACAATGTAGACATGACCGAGACACGTCTCCGGTCAATAACCAATAGCGGGACCTGGATGCCCATATTGGCTCCTACATATTCTGCGAAGATCTTTATCGGTCAGACCGCATAACAACATACGTTGTTCCCTTTGTCATCGGTATGTTACTTGCCCGAGATTCGATCGTCGGTATCCAATACCTAGTTCAATCTCGTTACCGGCAAGTCTCTTTACTCGTTCCGTAATACATCATCTCACAACTATCTCATTGGTTGCAATGCTTGCAAGGCTTATGTGATGTGCATTACCGAGAAGGCCCTGAGATACCTCTCCGACATTCGGAGTGACAAATCCTAATCTCGAAATACGCCAACCCAACAAATACTTTCGGAGACACCTGTAGAGCACCTTTATAATCACTCAGTTACGTTGTGACGTTTGGTAGCACACAAAGTGTTCCTACGGTAAACGGGAGTTGCATAATCTCATAGTTAAAGGAACATGTATAAGTCATGGATAAAAGCAATAGCAACATACTAAACGATCGGGTGCTATGCTAATGGAATGGGTCATGTCAATCAGATCATTCAACTAATGATGTGATCTCGTTAATCAAATAACAACTCTTTGTTCATGGTTAGGAAACATAACCATCTTTGATTAATGAGCTAGTCAAGTAGAGGCATACTAGTGACACTCTGTTTGTCTATGTATTCACACATGTATTATGTTTCCAGTTAATACAATTCTAGCATGAATAATAAACATTTATCATGATATGTAAGGAAATAAATAATAACTTTATTATTGCCTCTAGGGCATATTTCCTTCAGTCTCCCACTTGCACTAGAGTCAATAATCTAGTTCACATCGCCATGTGATTTATCAGCAATAGTTCACATCACCATGTGATTAACACCCATAGTTCACATCGATATGTGACCAACACCCAAAGGGTTTACTAGAGTCAGTAATCTAGTTCACATCGCTTATGTGATTAACACCCAAAGAGTACTAAGGTGTGATCATGTTTTGCTTGTGAGATAATTTTAGTCCACGGGTCTGTCACATTCAGATCCGTAAGTATTTTGCAAATTTCTATGTCAACAATACTCTGCACGGAGCTACTTTAGCTAATTGCTCCCACTTTCAATATGTATCTAGATTGAGACTTAGAGTCATCTAGATTAGTGTCAAAACTTGCATCGACGTAACCTTTTACGACGAACCTTTTTGTCACATCCATAATCGAGAAAGATATCCTTATTTTACTAAGGATAATTTTGACCGATGTCCAGTGATCTACTTCCTAGATCACTATTGTACTCCCTTGCTTAACACAGTGTAGGGTATACAATAGATCTGGTACACAGCATGGCATACTTCATAGAGCCTATGGCTGAGGCATAGGGAATGACTGTCATTCTCTTTCTATCTTCTGCCGTGGTCGGGCTTTGAGTCTTACTCAATTTCACACCTTGTAACACAGGCAAGAACTCTTTCTTTGACTGTTCCATTTTGAAATACTTCAAAATCTTGTCAAGGTATGTACTCATTGAAAAAACTTATCAAGCGTCTTGATCTATCTCTATAGATTTTGATGCTCAATATGTAAGCAGCTTCATCGAGGTCTTTCTTTGAAAAACTCCTTTCAAACACTCCTTTATGCTTTGCAGAATAATTCTACATTATTTCCGATCAACAATATGTCATTCACATATACTTATCAGAAATCCTGTAGTGCTCCCACTCACTTTCTTGTAAATACAGGCTTCACCGCAAGTCTGTATAAAACTATATGCTTTGATCAACTTATCAAAGTGTATATTCCAACTCCGAGATGCTTGCACCAGTCCATAGATGGACCGCTGGAGCTTGCATATTTTGTTAGCACCTTTAGGATTGACAAAACCTTCTGGTTGCATCATATACAACTCTTCTTTAATAAATCTATTAAGGAATGCAGTTTTGTTTATCCATTTGCCAGATTTCATAAAATGCGGCAATTGCTAATATGATTCGGACAGACTTAAGCATAGATACGAGTGAGAAACTCTCATCGTAGTCAACACTTTGAACTTGTCGAAAACCTTTTGCGACAATTCTAGCTTTGTAGATAGTAACACTACTATCAGCGTCCATGTTCCTCTTGAAGATCCATTTATATTCTATGGCTTGCCGATCACCGGGCAAATCCATCGAAGTCCATACTTTTGTTCTCATACATGGATCATATCTCAGATTTCATGGCCTCAAACCATTTCGCGGAATCTGGGCTCATCATCGCTTCCTCATAGTTCGCAAGTTCATCATGGTCTAGTAACATGACTTCCAGAACAGGATTACCGTACCACTCTGGTGCGGATCTCACTCTGGTTTACCTACGAGATTCGGTAGTAACTTGATCTGAAGTTACATGATCATCATCATTAGCTTCCTCACTAATTGGTGTAGTCACAAGAACAGATTTTTGTGATGAACTACTTTCCAATAAGGGAGAAGGTACAATTACCTTATCAAGTTTTCTACTTTCCTCCCACTCACTTCTTTCGAGAGAAACTCCTTCTCTGGAAAGGATCCATTCTCAGCAACGAATGTCTTGCCTTCGGATCTGTGATAGAAGGTGTACCCAACTGTCTTCTTTGGGTATCCTATGAAGACATATTTTTCCGATTTGGGTTTGAGCTTATCAGGATGAAACTTTTTCATGTAAGCATCACAACCCCAAACTTTAAGACACGACAACTTTGGTTTCTTGCCAAACCACAGTTCAAATTGTGTCGTCTCAACGGACTTTAGATGGTGCCCCTTTTAACGTGAATGCAGCTGTCTCTAATGCATGATCCCAAAACGATATTGGTAAATCGGTAAGAAACATCATAGATTGTACTATATCCAATAAAGTACGGTTATGACGTTCGGACACACCATTATGCTGTGGTGTTCCAGGTGGCATGAATTTGTGAAACTATTCCACATTGTCTTAATTGAAGGCCAAAACTCGTAACTCAAATATTTTACCTCTGCGATCATATCGTAGAAACTTTTTATTTTCTTGTTACGATGATTATCCACTTCACTCTGAAATTCTTTGAACTTTTCAAACGTTTTAGACTTATGTTTCATTAAGTCGATATACCCATATCTGCTTAAATCATCTGTGAAGTTCTGAAAATAATGATACTTGTCGCGAGCCTTAATATTCATCGGACCACATACATCAGTATGTATGATTTCCAACAAATCTGTTGCTTGCTCCATTGTTCCGGAGAACGGCGTTTTCCTCATCTTGCCCAAGAGGCATGGTTTGCAAGCATCAAGTGATTCATAATCAAGTGATTCCAAAATCCCATCAGCATGGAGTTTTTTCATGCGCTTTACACCAATATGACCTAAACGGCAGTGCCACAAATAGGTTGCACTATCATTATTAACTTCGCATCTTTTGGTTTCAATATTATGAATATGTGTATCACTACGATCGAGATCCAATGAACTATTTTCATTGGTGTGTATGACCATAGAAGGTTTTATTCATGTAAACAGAACAACAATTGTTCTTCTAACTTAAATGAATAACTGTATTGCAATTAACATGACCAAATCATATTCATGCTCAACGCAAACACCAAATAACACTTATTTAGTTTCAACACTAATCCCGAAAGTATAGGGAGTGTGTGATGATGATCATATCAATCTTGGAACCACTTCCAACACACATCGTCACCTTGCCCTTTAACTAGTCTTTGTTCATTCTGCAACTCCCGTTTCGAGTTACTAAATTTTAGCAACTGAACTAGTACCAAATACTGAGGGGTTGCTATGAACACTAGTAAAATACACATCAATAATCTGTATATCCAATATACCTTTGTTCACTTTGCCATCCTTCTTATCCGCCAAATACTTGGGGTAGTTCCGCTTCTAGTGACCAGTCCCTTTGCAGTAGAAGCACTTAGTCTCAGGCTTAGGACCAGACTTGAGCTTCTTCACTTGAGCAGCAACTCGCTTGCTGTTCTTCTTGAAGTTCCTCTTCTTCCCTTTGCCCTTTTCTTGAAACTAGTGGTCTCGTCAACCATCAACACTTGATGTTTTTCTTGATTTCTACCTTCGTCGATTTCAGCATCACGAAGAGCTTGGGAATTGTTTTCGTCATCCCTTGCATACTATAGTTCATCACGAAGTTCTACTAACTTGGTGATGGTGACTAGAGAATTCTGTCAATCACTATCTTATCTGGAAGATTAACTCCCACTTGATTCAAGTGATTGTAGTACCCAGACAATCTGAGCACATGCTCACTAGGTGAGCGATTCTCCTCCATCTTTTAGCTATAGAACTTGTTGGAGACTTCATATCTCTCAACTCGGGTATTTGCTTGAAATATTAACTTCAACTCCTGGAACATCTCGTATGGTCCATGACGTTCAAAACGTCTTTGAAGTCCCGATTCTAAGCCGTTAAGCATGGTGCACTAAACTATTAAGTAGTCATCATATTGAGCTAGCCAAACGTTCATAACATCTGCATCTGCTCCTGCAATAGGTCTGTCACCTAGCGGTGCATCAAGGACATGATTCTTTTGTGCAGCAATGAGGATAAACCTCAGATCACGGATCCAATCCGCATCATTGCTACTAACATCTTTCAACACAATTTTCTCTAGGAACATATCAAAATAAACATATGAAAGCAACAACGCGAGCTATTGATCTACAACATAGATATGCTAATACTACCAGGACTAAGTTCATGATAAATTAAAGTTCAATTAATCATATTACTTAAGAACTCCCACTTAGATAGACATCTCTCTAATCCTCTAAGTGATCACGTGATCCAAATCAACTAAACCATGTCCGATCATCACGTGAGATGGAGTAGTTTCAATGGTGAACATCACTATGTTGATCATATCTACTATATGATTCACGCTCGACCTTTCGGTCTCCGTGTTCCGAGGCCATATCTGTTATATGCTAGGCTCGTCAAGTTAAACCTGAGTATTCCGCGTGTGCAACTGTTTTGCACCCGTTGTATTTGAACGTAGAGCCTATCACACCCGATCATCACGTGGTGTCTCAGCACGAAGAACTTTCGCAACGGTGCATACTCAGGGAGAACACTTCTTGATAATTAGTGAGAGATCATCTTATAATGCTACCGTCAATCAAAGCAAGATAAGATGCATAAAAGATAAACATCACATGCAATCAATATAAGTGATATGATATGGCCATCATCATCTCGTGCTTGTGATCTCCATCTTCGAAGCACCGTCATGATCACCATCGTCATCGGCGCGACACCTTGATCTCCATCGTAGCATCGTTGTCGTCTCGCCAATCTTATGCTTCCACGACTATCACTACCGCTTAGTAATAAAGTAAAGCATTACATCGCGATTGCATTGCATACAATAAAGCGACAACCATATGGCTCCTGCCAGTTGCCGATAACTCGGTTACAAAACATGATCATCTCATACAATAAAATTTAGCATCATGTCTTGACCATATCACATCACAACATGCCCTGCAAAAACAAGTTAGACGTCCTCTACTTTGTTGTTGCAAGTTTTACGTGGCTGCTACGGGCTTAAGCAAGAACTCATCTTACCTACGCATCAAAACCACAACGATAGTTTGTCAAATAGACTCCGTTTTAACCTTCTCAAGGACCGGGCGTAGCCACACTCGGTTCAACTAAAGTTGGAGAGACAGTCTTCCGCAAGCCATCTATGTGCAAAGCACGTCGAGGGAACCGGTCTCGCGTAAGAGTACGCGTAAGGTTGGTCCGGATCGTCTCGTCCAACAATACCGCTGAACCAAAGTATGACATGCTGGTAGGCAGTATGACTTGTATCGTCCACAACTCACTTGTGTTCTTCTCGTGCAAATAACATCAAACCATAAAAACCTAGGCTCGGATGCCACTGTTGGGGAACGTAGTAATTTCAAAAAATTTCCTACGCACACGCAAGATCATGGTGATGCATAGCAACGAGAGGGGAGAGTGTTGTCTACGTACCCTCGTAGATCGAAAGCGGAAGCGTTATATCAACGCGGTTGATGTAGTCGTACGTCTTCACGATCCGACCGATCCAAGCACCGTTACTCTGGCACCTCCGAGTTCTTGGCACACGTTCAGCTCGATGACGTTCCCCGGGCTCCGATCCAGCAAAGCTTCGGGGAAGAGTTCCGTCAGCACGACGGCGTGGTGACGATCTTGATGTACTACTGACGCAGGGCTTCGCCTAAGCACTGCGACAATATGACCGAGGTGGAATTTGGTGGCAGGGGGCACCGCACACGGCTAAGGAAAGATCTCAATGATCAATTGTGTGTCTATGGGGTGCCCCCTGCCCCCGTATATAAAGGAGCCAAGGGGGAGGGGCTGGCCGGCCAAGCCTTGGCGCGCCAGGTGAGTCCTACTCCCTCCGGGAGTAGGATTCCCCCCCCCCAATCCTAGTTGGACTAGGATTCTCCAAGGGGGAGAGAGAGAGAGAGGGGGGGCCGGCCACCTCTCCTAGTCCTAATAGGACTAGGGGAGGGGGGGAGGCGCGCAGCCCATGAGGGCAACCCTCTCACCTCTCCACCAAGGCCCATGTTGGCCCATTATGCTCCCGGGGGGTTCCGGTAACCCTCCCGGTATTCCGGTAAAATCCTGATTTCACCTGGAACACATCCGATGTCCAAACATAGGCTTCCAATATATCATTCTTTACGTCTCGACCATTTCGAGACTCCTCGTCATGTCCGTGATCACATCCGGGACTCCGAACTCCTTCGGTACATCAAAACTCATAAACTCATTATATAACTGTCATCGAATCCTTAAGCGTGCGGACCCTACGGTTCGAGAACAATGTAGACATGACCGAGACACGTCTCCGGTCAATAACCAATAGCGGGACCTGGATGCCCATATTGGCTCCTACATATTCTGCGAAGATCTTTATCGGTCAGACCGCATAACAACATACGTTGTTCCCTTTGTCATCGGTATGTTACTTGCCCGAGATTCGATCGTCGGTATCCAATACCTAGTTCAATCTCGTTACC
Organism: Aegilops umbellulata; assembly: GCA_032464435.1. Taxonomy (NCBI): domain Eukaryota; kingdom Viridiplantae; phylum Streptophyta; class Magnoliopsida; order Poales; family Poaceae; genus Aegilops; species Aegilops umbellulata. The sequence continues at coordinate 62,827,406 of CP136054.1, read as the reverse complement.
GGCAAGTCTCTTTACTCGTTCCGTAATACATCATCTCACAACTATCTCATTGGTTGCAATGCTTGCAAGGCTTATGTGATGTGCATTACCGAGAAGGCCCTGAGATACCTCTCCGACATTCGGAGTGACAAATCCTAATCTCGAAATACGCCAACCCAACAAATACTTTCGGAGACACCTGTAGAGCACCTTTATAATCACTCAGTTACGTTGTGACGTTTGGTAGCACACAAAGTGTTCCTACGGTAAACGGGAGTTGCATAATCTCATAGTTAAAGGAACATGTATAAGTCATGGATAAAAGCAATAGCAACATACTAAACGATCGGGTGCTCTGCTAATGGAATGGGTCATGTCAATCAGATCATTCAACTAATGATGTGATCTCGTTAATCAAATAACAAATCTTTGTTCATGGTTAGGAAACATAACCATCTTTGATTAATGAGCTAGTCAAGTAGAGGCATACTAGTGACACTCTGTTTGTCTATGTATTCACACATGTATTATGTTTCCAGTTAATACAATTCTAGCATGAATAATAAACATTTATCATGATATGTAAGGAAATAAATAATAACTTTATTATTGCCTCTAGGGCATATTTCCTTCAGCCTTGGTACACCACCGGTAGACCACCTGTCAAGTTTCGTTCCATTTGGAGGCCGTTTGATGCTCCAACGGTTAACAGGGTAACCGCAAAAGGCCTCTTTTGTGTTGTAGTCCAACACCCCTCCAAAACAGCCCAATAACCCATATAAACCCCCTCCATGCTCTCCGTCGTTGGATCACGATCGTGTGGGCGAAAACCGCACCTCATTTGGACTCTCCTACCTCCCTCTACCTATAAAAAGACCTCCTCCTCCGAAATTTCGGGCAAAACCCTAGATCCACCCTCTCCCTCCGAGTCGGACACGTCCGGACGGCTCCGGACGCGTCCACCGCCGCGCCCCGTCTGTTGGAAATATGCCCTAGAGACAATAATAAATTGGTTATTATTATATTTCCTTGTTCATGATAATCGTTTATTATCCATGCTATAATTGTATTGATAGGAAACTCAGATACATGTGTGGATACATAGACAACACCTTGTCCCTAGTAAGCCTCTAGTTGACTAGCTCGTTGGTCAATAGATGGTTACGGTTTCCTGACCATGGACATTGGATGTCATTGATAACGGGATCACATCATTAGGAGAATGATGTGATGGACAAGACCCAATCCTAAGCCTAGCACAAAGATCGTGTAGTTCGTATGCTAGAGCTTTTCCAATGTCAAGTATCATTTCCTTAGACCATGAGGTTGTGCAACTCCCGGATACCGTAGGAATGCTTTGGGTGTACCAAACATCACAACGTAACTGGGTGGCTATAAAGGTGCACTACGGGTATCTCCGAAAGTGTCTGTTGGGTTGGCACGAATCCAAACTGTGATTTGTCACTCCGTGTAACGGAGAGGTATCTCTGGGCCCACTCGGTAGGACATCATCATATGCGCAATGTGACCAAGGAGTTGATCACGGGATGATGTGTTACGGAACGAGTAAAGAGACTTGCCGGTAACGAGATTGAACAAGGTATCGGATACCGACGATCGAATCTCGGGCAAGTACAATACCGCTAGACAAAGGGAATTGAATACGGGATTGATTGAATCCTCGACATCGTGGTTCATCCGATGAGATCATCGTGGAACATGTGGGAGCCAACATGGGTATCCAGATCCCGCTGTTGGTTATTGGCCGTAGAGGTGTCTCGGTCATGTCTACATGGTTCCCGAACCCGTAGGGTCTACACACTTAAGGTTCGGTGATGCTAGGGCTATAGGGAAAGTATGTACGCGGTTACCTAATGTTGTTCGGAGTCCTAGATGAGATCCCGGACGTTACGAGGAGTTCCGGAATGGTCCGGAGGTAAAGATTGATATATTGGACGAAGGGTTTTGGAGTCCGAGAGTGTTCCGGAGGTACCGGGTGATGACCAGCATGACCGAAAGGTGTTTCGGGAGCCCCGGCAAGTGTTGGGGGGCTTCATGGGCCAAGGGAAGGGGGCAAACCAGCCCACTAAGGGGCTGTGCGCCCCCTCACCTATTCCCACGTGACCAGGGGGTTTGGGGCGCCCCATCTAGGGTTCCCACCTCCTGGCTTGGGGGCCAAATCACCCAAGGGGGAGATCCCATCTGCCCTGGCCGCCGCCCCCCCTAGGGGAAACCCTAGGGCGCCTCCCCCTCCCCCTTGCCCCTATATATAGTGGAGGTTTTGGGGCTGCCCAAGACACGAGATGAACTCTCCCAAGGCGCAGCCCTACCTCTCTCCCTCCTCGTCTCTCATAGTGCTTGGTGAAGCCCTGCTAGAGTTCCGCGCTCCTCCACCACCACCACGCCGTTGTGCTGCTGCTAGACGGAGTCGTCCTCAACCTCTCCTTCTCCCCTTGCTGGATCAAGGCGTGGGAGACGTCACCGGGCTGCATGTGTGTTGAACACGGAGGTGTCGTCCGTTCGGCACTAGGATCATCGGTGATTTGGATCACGACGAGTACGACTCCATCAACCCTGTTCACTTGAACGCTTCCGCTTAGCGATCTACAAGGGTATGTAGATGCACTCTCCTTCCCTCATTGCTGGATTACTCCATAGATTGATCTTGGTGTTGCGTAGAAAATTTTGAATTTCTGCTACGTTCCCCAACAGTGGCATCATGAGCTAGGTCTATGCGTAGTTTCTATGCACGAGTAGAACACAAAGTAGTTGTTGGCGTCGATTTTGTCAAATTACTTGCCGTTACTAGTCTTATCTTGATTCGACGGCATTGTGGGATGAAGCGGCCCGAACCAACCTTACACGTACGCTTACGTGAGATCGGTTCCACCGACTGACATGCACTAGTTGCATAGGGTGGCTGGCGGGTGTCTGTCTCTCCCACTTTAGTCGGATCGGATTCGATGAACAGGGTCCTTATGAAGGGTAAATAGAAATTGGCAATTCACGTTGTGGTTTTGGCATAGGTAAGAAACATTCTTGCTAGCAACCTATAGCAGCCACGTAAAAACTTGCAACAACAATTAGAGGACGTCTAACTTGTTTTTGCAGCAAGTGTTTTGTGATGTGATATGGCCAAAGGATGTGATGTATGATATATGTGATGTATGAGATGATCATGTTCTTGTAATAGGAATCACGACTTGCATGTCGATGAATATGACAACCGGCAGGAGCCATAGGAGTTGTCTTAATTTATTTATGACCTGCGTGTCAACATAAACGTCATGTAATTACTTTAATTTATTGCTAACCGTTAGTTGTAGTAGTAGAAGTAATAGTTGGCGAGACAACTTCATGAAGACACGATGATGGAGATCATGATGATGAGATCATGGTGTCATGCCGGTGACGATGATGATCATGCAGCCCCGAAGATGGAGATCAAAAGGAGCAAAGTGATGGTGGCCATATCATGCCACTATTTGATTGCATGTGATGTTTATCATGTTATTACATCTTATTTGCTTAGAACGACGGTAGCTTAAATAAGATGACCCCTCACTAAAATTTCAAGAAAAGTGTTCTCCCTAACTGTGCACCGTTGCGAAGGTTCGTCGTTTCGAAGCACCACGTGATGATCGGGTGTGATAGATTCTTACGTTCGAATACAACGGGTGTTGACGAGCCTAGCATGTACAGACATGGCCTCGGAACACATGCGGAACACTTAGGTTGACTTGACGAGCCTAGCATGTACAGACATGGCCTCGGAACACGGAGAACCGAAATAGAAGATGCGATCAACATGAGATGTTCACCGATGATGACTAGTCCGTCTCACATGATGATCGGACACGGCCTAGTTGATTCGGATCATGTATCACTTAGATGACTAGAGGGATGTCTATCTGAGTGGGAGTTCATGAAATAATCAGATGAACTCAATTATCATGAACATAGTCAAAAGGACTTTGCAAATTATGTCATAGCTCACGCTTTAGTTCTACTGTTTTTAGATATGTTCCTAGAGAAAATTTAGTTGAAAGTTGATGGTAGCAATTATGCGGACTGGGTCCGTATACTGAGGATTGTCCTCATTGCTTCGCAGAATGATTATGTCCTTAATGCACCGCTCAGTGAGCTGAACCTCAAGCGTCGATTGTGGATGTTGCGAACATCTGACATACACGTTTTGATGACTACATGATAGTTCAGTGCGTAATGCTAAATGGTTTAGAATTAAGGCACCAAAGACGTTTTTTGAAACAACACAGAACATATGAGATGTTCCAAGGACTGAAATTGGGATTTCAGGCTAGTGCCCATGCCAAAGGTATGAGACCTTTGACAAGTTTCTTAAGCCTGCAAACTAAGGAGAAAAGCTCAATCGTTGAGCATGTGCTCAGATTGTATGAGTACAACAATCGCTTGAATCGAGTGGGAGTTAATCTTCCAGATGAGATAGTGATGGTTCTCCAAAGTCACTGTCAGCAAGCTACTAGAGCTTCGTGATGAACTATAACATATCAGAGATTGATATGATGATCCTTGAGCTATTCGCGACACCGCGAAAGTAGAAATCAAAAGGGAGCATCAATTGTTGATGGTTAGTAAAACCACTAGTTTCAAGAAAGGCAAGGGCAAGAAAGGGATACTTCATGAAACGACAAATCAGTTGCTGTTCTAGTAAAGAAACCCAAAGTTGAACCCAAGCCCGAGACTAAGTGCTTCTGTAATAAGGGGAACGGTCACTGAAGCGGAACCACCCTAGATACTTGGTAGATGAGAAGGCTGGCAAGGTTGACAGAAGTATGTATTGGACATACATTATATTAAGTGTGTACTTAACTAGTACTCCTAGTAGCAGCAGGGTATTAGATACCGGTTCGGTTGCCAAGTGTTAGTAACTCGAAATAAAAGGCTACAGAATAAATGGAGACTAGCTAAAGGTGAGATGACGATGTGTGTTGGAAGAGTTTCCAAGGTTGATGTGATCAAACATCGCACACTCCGTCTACCATCGGGATTGGTGTTAAACCTAAATAATTGTTATTTGGTGTTTGCGTTGAGCATAGACATGATTGGATTATGTCTATCGCAATACGGTTATTCATTTAAGGAGAATAATGGTTACTCTGTTTATTTGAATAATACCTTCAGTGGTCTTACACCTAAAATGAATGGTTTATTGAATCCCGATCGTAGTGATGCACATGTTCATGCCAAAAGATATAAGATAGTAATGATAGTACCACATACTTGTGGCACTGCAATTTTAGTCACAATGGTATAAAACGCATGAAGAAGCTCCATGTTGATGGATCTTTGGACTCGCTTGATTTTGAATCACTTGAGACATGCAAATCATACCGCATGGGCAAGATGACTGGAAGGCCTCGTTTTTCAGTAAGATGGAACAAGAAAGCAACTTGTTGGAAGTAATACATTTTGATGTGTGCAGTCCAATGAGTGCTGAGGCACGCAGTGGATATCGTTATGTTCTTACTTCACAGATGATTTGAGTAGATGCTGAGTATATTTACTTGATGAAACACAAGTCTGAATTATTGAAAGGTTCAAGTAATTTCAGAGTGAAGTTGAAGATCGTCGTGACAAGAGGATAAAATGTCTATGATATGATCATAGAGATTTATATCTGAGTTACGAGTTTGGCACACAATTAAGACATTGTGGAAATTGTTTCACGACTAATACCGCCGGGAACACCATAGTGTGATGGTGTGTCCGAACATCATAACAGCACCCTATTAGATATGGTGCATGTCATGATGTTTCTTATCGAATTACCACTATCGTTTATGGGTTAGGCATTAGAGATAACCACATTCACTTTAAATAGGGAACCACACAAATCCATTGAAATGACACCGTATGAACTATGGTTTGAAGAAACCTAAGATGTTGTTCCTTAAAAGTTTGGGGCTACGACGCTTATGAGAAAAAGTTTCAGGCTGATAAGCTCGAACCCAAAGCGGATATATTCATCTTCGTAGGACACCCAAAAACAGTTGGGTATACCTCCTGTCTCAGATTCGAAAGCAATAGGGATTGTTTCTGAAATCGGGTCCTTTCTCGAGGAAAAGTTTCTCTCGAAAGAATTGAGTGGGAGGATGGTGGAGACTTGATGAGGTTATTGAACCGTCACTTCAACTAGTGTGTAGCAGGGCACAAGAAGATGTTCATATGGCACCTACACCAATTGAAGTGGAAGTTTATGATAGTGATCATGAAACTTCGGATCAAGTCACTATCAAACCTCGTAGGACGACAAGGATGTGTGCTACTTCAGAGTGGTACGTAATCCTGTCTTGGAAATCATGTTGGTCGACAACAATGAACCTACGAGCTATGGAGAAGCAATGGTGGGCCCGGATTCCGAAAAAATGGCTCGAGGCCATAAAATCCGAGAGAGGATCCATGTATGAAAGTGTAGACTTTGGAAGAACTACTTGATGGTCGTAAGGCTGTTAGGTACATATGGATTTTAAAAGGAAGACGGACAATGATGGTAAGTGTCACCATTGAGAAAGCTCGACTTGTCATTAAGATGTTTCCCGACAAGCTCAAGGAGTTGACTACGATGAGACTTTCTCACTCGTAGCGATGCTAAAAGTCTGTTGGAATTATGTTAGGAGTTACTGCATTATTTATGAAATCTTGCAGATAGGATATCAAAACATTGTTTCCTCGACGATTTTCTTGAGGAAAGGTTGTATGTGATACAACCAGAAGGTTTTGTCAATCCTGAAAGATGCTAACAAGTATGCAAAGCTCCAGCAATCCTTCTAAGGACTGGAGTAAGCATCTCGGAATTGGAATGTATGCTTTGATGAGATGATCAAAGATTTTAGGTTTATACAAAGTTTATGAGAAACTTGTATTTCCAAATAAGTGAGTGGGAGCACTATAAATTTTTGATAAGTATATGTTGTTAACATATTGTTGATTAGAAATGATGTAGAATTTCTGGAAAGCATGCAGGGTTATTTTAAAAGTGTTTTTCAATGGAAAACCCGGATTAAGCTACTTGAACATTGAGCATCAAGATCTATAAGGATAGATCAAAATCGCTTAATAGTACTTTCAAACGAACACATACCATGACAAGATTTTGAAGGAGTTCAAAATAGATCAGCAAAGAAGGAGTTCTTGGCTGTGTTATAAGGTATGAGTGTTGAGTAAGACTCAAGACCTGTCCACGGCAGAATAGAGAGAAAGGACGAAGGTCGTCCCCTATGCTTCAGACGTAGGCTCTAAAGTATGCTATGTTGTGTACCGCACCTAAAGTGTGCCAAGCCATGAGTCAATCAAGGGGCACAAGTGTGATCTAGGAATGGATCACAGGACAACGGTCAAGGTTACCCTTAGTAGCTTGTGGACTAAGGAATTTTCTCGATTATGGAGGTGGTAAAAGAGTTCTCGTAAAGGGTTACGCTGATGCAATCTTTGACACTAATCTGGATGATTCTGAGTAATAAACCGGATTCATATAGTAGAACAGTTATTTGGAATATCTCCAATTAGAGTGTGGTAGCTGCATCTATTCGTAAAGCACACACGGATCTGAAAGGTTCAGACCCGTTGACCATAACATCTCTCACAAGCATAACATGATCAAACCCAAAACTCTTTGGGTGTTAGTCACATGGGGATGTGACCTTAAGTGTTAATCACATAGCGATGTGAACTGGATTATTGACTCTAGTGCAAGTGGGAGACTGTTGGAAATATGCCCTAGAGACAATAATAAATTGGTTATTATTATATTTCCTTGTTCATGATAATCGTTTATTATCCATGCTATAATTGTATTGATAGGAAACTCAGATACATGTGTGGATACATAGACAACACCTTGTCCCTAGTAAGCCTCTAGTTGACTAGCTCGTTGATCAGTAGATGGTTACGGTTTCCTGACCATGGACATTGGATGTCATTGATAACGGGATCACATCATTAGGAGAATGATGTGATGGACAAGACCCAATCCTAAGCCTAGCACAAAGATCGTGTAGTTCGTATGCTAGAGCTTTTCCAATGTCAAGTATCATTTCCTTAGACCATGAGGTTGTGCAACTCCCGGATACCGTAGGAATGCTTTGGGTGTACCAAACATCACAACGTAACTGGGTGGCTATAAAGGTGCACTACGGGTATCTCCAAAAGTGTCTGTTGGGTTGGCATGAATCCAAACTGTGATTTGTCACTCCGTGTAACGGAGAGGTATCTCTGGGCCCACTCGGTAGGACATCATCATATGCGCAATGTGACCAAGGAGTTGATCACGGGATGATGTGTTACGGAACGAGTAAAGAGACTTGCCGGTAACGAGATTGAACAAGGTATCGGATACCGACGATCGAATCTCGGGCAAGTACAATACCGCTAGACAAAGGGAATTGAATACGGGATTGATTGAATCCTCGACATCGTGGTTCATCCGATGAGATCATCGTGGAACATGTGGGAGCCAACATGGGTATCTAGATCCCGCTGTTGGTTATTGGCCGGAGAGGTGTCTCGGTCATGTCTACATGGTTCCCGAACCCGTAGGGTCTACACACTTAAGGTTCGGTGACGCTAGGATTATAGGGAAAGTATGTACGCGGTTACCGAATGTTGTTCGGAGTCCCGGATGAGATCCCGGACATTACGAGGAGTTCCGTAATGGTCCAGAGGTAAAGATTGATATATTAGACGAAGGGTTTTGGAGTCCGGGAGTGTTCCGGAGGTACCGGGTGATGACCAGCATGACCGAAAGGTGTTTCGGGAGCCCCGGCAAGTGTTGGGGGGGGGGGCTTCATGGTCCAAGGGAAGGGGGCAAACCAGCCCACTAAGGGGCTGTGCGCCCCCCTCACCTATTCCCACGTGACCAGGGGGTTTGGGGCGCCCCATCTAGGGTTCCCACCTCCTGGCTTGGGGGCCAAGTCACCCAAGGGGGAGATCCCATCTGCCCTGGCCGCCGCCCCCCTAGGGGAAACCCTAGGGCGCCTCCCCCTCCCCCTTGCCCCTATATATAGTGGAGGTTTTGGGGCTGCCCAAGACACGAGATGAACTCTCCCAAGGCGCAACCCTACCTCTCTCCCTCCTCGTCTCTCGTAGTGCTTGGCGAAGCCCTGCTAGAGTTCCGTGCTCCTCCACCACCACCACGCCGTCGTGCTGTTGCTGGACGGAGTCTTCCTCAACCTCTCCTTCTCCCCTTGCTGGATCAAGGCGTGGGAGACGTCACCGGGCTGCATGTGTGTTGAACACGGAGGTGCCGGCCGTTCGGCACTAGGATCATCGGTGATTTGGATCACGACGAGTACGACTCCATCAACCCCGTTCACTTGAACGCTTTCGCTTAGCGATCTACAAGGGTATGTAGATGCACTCTCCTTCCCTCGTTGCTAGATTACTCTATAGATTGATCTTGGTGTTGCGTAGAAAATTTTGAATTTCTACTACGTTTCCCAACATCGTCCACTCAAACACCGCCACGTGGCTCCTCACCGCCCGCCGGGCCCGAGGCCGGCCCTCGCGGGCCCGTCCGCCGCCGCCCGCGTCAGCGCACGCCCGCGCCGCCTCCTCTGCGCGTCCGCCTGCCCGCGCCGCCGCACTCCCTCGTTGCCGTCGCCTTTGCCCGCGCCTCCCGCCGACCACCGGAGCTCGCCGGAGTCGCCTCCGTCCCAAGCTCCGGCCAGATCCGGTCGAGGAGCGACTGGATCCGGCGCCCCAACGCTCCGGCCACCTCCTCTCCTCCGGCGGACACCCTCCTCGTCCGCAAGCTCCGGCCACCGCGACCTCCATCTCCGGCGAGTTGCTCCGGCGGACCTCGACATCCGTGCCCGAACCCTAGATCTGGGATTTCGGAGGTGATTTTTCCACCAAGTCTTTCCCCTGTGACATTTTTATGCCCCTATTCATCGCCTCATATCTCCATGACCATAGCTCCGTTTCATGCGTATGATATATCAAAATGTTCATTGTAAGATGCTCTCCATTTCATTCCATTGTGGCATGCTTGTTTGAGTTCCTATTGATGCCCAAATCATTGATGCAAGAGTGCTATAAAATGTTTACTGCTGCTACTTATCAGTTTATGATGATTTGTCATTTTTGTTGCATTTGATGTGTGCATCATATGAGCATGAGCTCTACATGTGTTTTGATCTACAACATGCCATATTTATAGAGGTGCTTGCCATGTATTTTTGTGATCTATGTGGTGACTAGCACAAGCATGCAAACTAGGCTTCGCGATGCTGTTGTTTTCAGTGACTTAGGATTTTGCCTAGTCCTTGTTCTGCTGTTATTTTGATGCCATGTAAACCTGATGCTACAGTGAAATCCATGTTTGTTTTGGGATACTTCAGTAAGGATGTGTTGAACATATGGTTATGATATATCCATCCATTCCCCTGTTTGCAATTATGGAGTGCCCTAGCATGTCTTGTTCTTGCTCTACTTTTGCTACAAAATGTTCCTGGTAGAATGTTAACATGTTAATCAATATTGCCATGGTTTTTGCTAGTGATCCATGCATGCTATGAACTTGATCTTGCCATGGTTATCTTCATGAACATGTCATCTTGCTATTAGTATGCTTGTTTTGTCATGCAAGGCTTTGTGATGAGTGGTTTGAGCTCGCAAAGATGCCTTCATAATTCTGTTCATGCCATGCTCTGTTTTTCTGCTAAGTCTGAAACTGTTAATAAATCTTACTATGTTTACATGGGTGCCAAGATATCTTCTTTGCCTTTTTGGCTCATGTTCAGTAAGGGACTTTTGTTCTATGCATTTAGTAGAATCATTCCATGCCTTTATTTTCTATGATATGTTCCTGTAGAATGTTGTTTGCTTGCTCTAAACATTGCTTCCTGATGCGGTTTATGCCATGTTAGTATTTTCACTAAGTCTGTGATGCTGATATCTTTTGCACTTTTGCCATGCTTTTTTGAACCTACTCTTGTATGATTTATCTATAGCTCAGTGTTCATGTTTTGTAAAGCATCTTGTGTATATCATTGCCATATACTTTGTTGCTATGTTGGAGTGCAGTAGCTTAGTTTCTTGTTGCATTCTATATGTCATCTTATTGTTAATCGCAGAATTGTGTCATTCTTGTTTTGCTTGCCATTTGCAAACCGTGCATCCGTTTCCGGTGATCTTTATATCGATTTCAACCAAAATCGTTTTATCTTTCCAGCGGAATACTTGGTTTGCCAAGTTGATGTCTTGTTCAGCCTTTTTCCTTCTGGAGTACTCATATGCATTGCACATCATATCTTGCATTCCATGCCATCTCTTGCATCATGTTGCTTGTGCATTGCGGCGTAATTGACTGTTCCGTTGCTTGTGTTATTGCTTTGGGTAGAGCCGGGAGACGAGTACGTGAACGAGGAACCTGTTGAGAACGCTTACGAGGATCAAGCTTTCGACAACTCTGAGAACTTTGCAGGCAAGATGACCATACCCTCGAAATCACTTCTATCTTTGCTTGCTAGTTGTTCGCTCTATTGCTATGCCGCGCTACCTACCACTTGCTGCCTCCCACATTGCCCCGTCAAGCCTCTAACACACTTTTCCTAGCAAACCTTTGTTTGGCTATGTTACCGCTTTGCTCAGCCCCTCTTATAGCGTTGCTAGTTGCAGGTGAAGACGAAGCTTGTTCCATGTTGGAACATGGATAATTGTTGGGATATCATTATTATATCTTATTTACCTTAATGCATTTATATACTTGGTAAAGGGTGGAAGGCACGGCCTTATGCCTGGTGTTTTGTTCCACTCTTGCCGCCCTAGTTTCCGTCATACCGGTGTTATGTTCCTTGATTTTTCGTTCCTTACGCGGTTGGGTGTTATGGGAACCCCTTGACAGTTCGCCTTGAATAAAACTCCTCCAGCAAGGACCAACCTTGGTTTTACCATTTGCCTACCTAAGCCTTTTTCCATTGGGTTCCGCAGACTCAAGGGTCATCTTTATTTCAAACCCCCGGGCCAGTGCTCCTCTGAGTGTTGGTCCAACCTGTCAGCCGCCGGTGGTCACCAGGGGCAACTCTGGGCTGGCCTACCGAAAGTTTGGACAATCCGGTGTGCCCTGAGAACGAGATATGTGCAGCTCCTATCGGGATTTGTCGGCACATTCGGGCGGCTTTGCTGGTCTTGTTTTACCATTGTCGAAATGTCTTGTAACCGGGATTCCGAGTCTGATCGGTTCTTCCCGGGAGAAGGAATATCCTTCGTTGACCGTGAGAGCTTGTGATGGGCTAAGTTGGGACACCCCTGCAGGGTATAAACGTTCGAGAGCCGTGCCCGCGGTTATGTGGCAGATGAGAATTTGTTAATATCCGATTGTAGAGAACTTGACACTTGACTTAATTAAAATGCATCAACCGCGTGTGTAGCGGCGATGGTCTCTTTTCGGCGGAGTCCGGGAAGAGAACACGGTCTTGTGTTATGCTTGAACGTAAGTAGCTTCAGGATCACTTCGTGATCATTTCTAGCTTCTCGACCATGCGTTGCTTCTATTCTCACTCTCATTTGCGTATGTTAGCCACCATATATGCTTAGTGCTTGCTGCAGCTCCACCACATTACCCCTTTTCCTACCCATAAGCTTAAATAGTCTTGATCTCGCGGGTGTGAGATTACTGAGTCCTCGTGACTCACAGATTCTACCAAAATAGTTGCAGGTGCCTAGGATACCAGTGCAGGTGACACAACCGAGCTCAAGTGGGAGTTCGACGAGGACCTTGGTCGTTACTATGTTTTGTTTCCTGGTGATCAGTAGTGGAGCCCAGTTGGGACGATCGGGGATCTAGCATTTGGGGTTGTCTTATCTTATTTTTGGTGCCGTAGTCGGACCTTGATTGTACTCTGAATGATGTAAGTTTAATTTATGTATTGTGTGAAGTGGCGATTGTAAGCCAACTCCACTACAAAAAAAGACACATCCGTTACATTTTGGGCCGAACGAAAATAAATTCTGTCATACATATGACACTTCTATGACGATAATTGTGACAAAACCCGGTATCATCATAGATGTGGTGGGCTCCTACTTCTCTGATAAAAAATCATGACAGAAAATGGGCTTTTCGTCTTGGGCGGGCCGGAGACGCAGCTGCATGACATTTCTTTGGGCCGTCCATGACGGAAAAAACCGTGGTAGAAGCGAGGGGGAGGAAAATTTCTGGGAGTTCCCGGTTACGGTGGGAGGTCGGGGGCCGAGCGATGCGCATTTCTCTCATACACGTACGCGCGTGTGTGCGAGGTGTTGGCTCTAACTGAACCCGAGCGAGGCGTTGGGCTCTAACTGAACCCGAGCGATTGCACTACAGGCTATGCGTTACTGAACCCGAGCGATCGATGGCTGTTAACTGAACCCGATCGAGCGATTCCTTAGCTACTGCTGCTAACTGAAGCCGATCGATTGGATGAACAGTAAGCATTGCGGGGGGGTGGGTGGGTGGGTGGATGAATTGTGGGTGGTGGCGTTGCCTCTGGATGAACAGGACCCCATGGTGTGGTGGAGGGCTGGATGAATAGTAGACGGTGGAGGGGTGCACGTGGAGGGGTGGTTGAACAGGACCCTGTGGTGTGGAGGGCTGGATGAACAGTAGACGGTGGAGGGGTGCCCATGGAGGGGTGGTTGAACAGTAGCCGGTGGAGTAGCGCGCGGTGGAGGCTGGATGAACAGGAGCCCGTGAAGGTTGGAGGAGGTCGACTGTAGCCCGTGGAGGCTGGAGGAGATCGACGGTGGAGATGAACAGTATCCCGTTGAGTCCCGTTTTGCAGTACGCCACACCCCTCCCGATGAACAGGACCCCCGTTTCGACCGTAGGAGGTCCGTTTCGTCCGTTTTGCGGTACGCCACACTCCTCCCGATCAACAGGACCCTCGTTTCGACTGTAGGAGGTCCGTTTCGTCCGTTTTGCGGTACGCCACACCCCTCCCGATCAACAGGACCCCCGTTTCGACCGTAGGAGGTCCGTTTCCTCCGTTTTGCGGTACGCCAGACCCCTCCCGATCAACAGGACCCTGTTCCGAATGCAGGAGGTTCGTTTCCTCCGTTGTGCGGTACACCATGCCTCGTTTCCATCGCCTGTTTCGTCCAAGCCCTCCCGATGAACACAACCACGCATTTCGTTCCGACCCAGCCGGTTGGCTCTCTCGCGTTCCATTGCCTCCCGATGAACGCGAGCATTCCGTTGCCTTCCCATGAACACGAAGCATTCCGTTGCCTCCCCGTGAACACGACGACGACGCTGTTTCTCCGTTCCGACCCAGCCATGTACACGAGCCCTGGCCGTACGTATGCGCGAGTAGGCGTTCGAGACCCCGCCCGTATGTACACATACGTGGCCATATTTTCTTTCTTGCACCCTGGCCGTTGTACGTACGTGTACATGCTACGTGCGCGCCTCTACTATGACACGTACGTGCCTCTACTACGACACATGCGTGCCTCTACATCCACCAGTATATATGTACGTACACGTCCTCGACCAGAATGACAACGCTACGTACGCTTCAACCAGGTGGGTCCCGACTGTCAGGCACTTCCTTGCCTGTGAAGATGTAGCTGGTGGGTCCCATCAGTTAGGGGGGCGAATCGTTTTTTTGCCCGAACACACTTCCTTGCGTGCGAAGATGTGACTGGTGGGTCCCAGTAGTCAAGGGGAAACGTTTTTTTTCGCGAAATACAGTGGCCCGTCTGGTGGGTCCCAGCTGTCAGGTAGAGGAATCATTATTTTCCATGTAATAAGGAGGCACTTCCTTGCTGCGGCCGTGGACCCAGCTGTCAGCCTCTCCACGTACAGTTCACGTCCGATGGAAGTTGTTCCTTGACCACGTTGACCACGCCGCACCGAGAGCACCAGGGCGGTGGACGACGACGAGGCCTAGGAAGGGGAAGACGCGGCAGTGGAAGCCCACGCAGAGAGGAGTACGAGGGTTCACTGGTTCGGCTGCGGTGTGAGGCTGCCGTCGCCGCAGGGCCTGGCCAGCGATGGGAATAGTAGGGGGCGGTGAAGCGTCTACGACAGCACAGCCGACCACGGGAGGCAGGAGCATGCGGCACGACCGGCGCTGCTTTGGCCGGCTGGAGCAAGAAGACCAGAGGTTGAAGAAGCACTACGGCCGTTGGATGGACATTGTACGGTCATTGGAGCTAGAATCGTTCATATTGACTAAAGTTGACAAAGGCCCCCGTCCCAGTCAACTTAGTAGGCCCACAAGTCAGCCTCCCCCCATGGTGGGTCCCAGCTAGCAGGGGGAGTATTCATTTTTTTTGTGCGTAATAAGGAGGCACTTCCGGTGGGTCCGAGATGACAGCGGGGGGAACGTTTTTTTGCGAAATACGCTGGCCCGTCTGGTGGGTCCCAGCAGTCAGGGGGAAACGTTTTTTTCATGAAATAAGGTGGCCTGTCCGGTGGGTCCCAGCTGTCAGGTGGAGGAATAATTATTTTGCGCATAATAAGGAGGCACTCCCTTGCGGCTGCCTAGACCCAGCTGCCAGCCTCTCCACGTACAGTACTCTTCTGATGGAAGTCGGTCGTTGACCACGTTGACCAAGCCACGCCGAGAGCACCAGGGCGGTGGTATGGACGACGGCGAGGCCTAGGAAGGGGGTGACCCGGAGCCGGGGAAGACGCAGCAGTGGAAGCCCGCGGGAGAGGAGTACGAGGGTTCACTGGTTCGGCTGTGGTGTGAGGCTGCCGTCGCCGCAGAATAACATGGGGTGTGGGTGAGTAGAGGGATGGCCTGGCCAGCGGTGGGAGTAGTATGGGGCGGTGAGGCCTCCGCGGCATTACAGCCCGCCACGGGAGGCAGGAGCACGCGACACGACCGACGCTGCTTTGGGCGGCTGGAGCAAGAAGACCAGAGGTTGAAGAATCACTACGGCCGTTGGATGGACATCATACGATCACTGCAGCTAGAATCGTTTATATTAACTAAGTTGACAAAGCCCTTGGTACGCGTCAACTTAGTAGGCCGACAGCTCGGATTTGGTAGAGAACATATAGCCCATTTGTGATTTGTAAGAATGTACAACCCATTTTTTAATTCTAATGGAATTTACTACAGCCCATTTACAGTTTGTTAAAAGTACAGCCCAACTTCTAGCTAGGACAACGATTAATAATTTCAAACAACCGCTCAAAACAGAATTCGAAAAAAATTCCCACATTTTGATGGGATCCGAAATATTTTTATCCGAAATTTCTAGTCAGGTTAAATATATTTCAAAATAAAGTTGTATTACGTTAAAATCCAACGAAATATTGCGCGCGCAACAAGTAATGAAATGAAAATTTTCAAATTCCAAAAATAATATATTTTTCAAACTAATTATATGTTTGGTGCATAGTAACTGTCCAGTTATTATAATTACATCCCATTTATTATTTCTTAAAGTCCATTTTCTTGTTAAGCCTAATGCATAGCTTCTAGGAAAGTTTGCAGCCCAGCGGGGCGGAGAATAACAAGTTGACCCGGATATTGTGTACAACTGTCGGCCCAGTTGCATTTCTGATGTTGAAAAAAAGGCCTGTGTAGTATAGTACAACCTAACATGGTTACTCAGCCCACATTCAGCGATGCCGGAAAGGCCAAACAAGGCTTCTGTACAACTTTTTGAAGTCACTGAGCTCAATTAATAACTTACGAAAAAAGTTAGATTACAGTGGAACCTAATTAAAAGCTGTCACGAGCAAATAAATAATTTAACGGGTCCCACCTGTGCGTGTGCGCGCACGTGCGCGCGCGCGCGCGCGTGTGTGTGTGTGTGAGAGAGAGAGAGAGAGAGACCCATCGGTCGTTGCTTGTAAATACATCTTTCAGCCATATGCATTGCTGATGCTCAGTAAAAACTTATATAGTTGACACAATCATATAGAACATCATAGCACACTGAACTTGCAGACAAAAATTTCATGCAGGCTGCACAATCAGGATGGAAGCAGTGGATCGCTACGGGAAGGGTTATGTTGAAACCAACGAAGTTGTACATAACGGTTCATCGTCTTTATCAATGACGGGGAAATATCTTGAATGTTGTGCAAAGAAAACAGACAGACAACACAATAAGTTCTGCTAGCACATTAAGTTGACGTACAACCCTTTCTAAAAAAAGTTCAGGTACAAAATTAGAACAGGTCACAATCAAATGTACTACCATATCAGTGCTTCACACCCATAGCTCGGATTTAACTAGTTCTGACAAGATTCAGTTGTTACCTCAAATTAGACCACATCCAGGCAGCTAGCCCTACCTCTTCTCCCAAAGAAGCAGTGGCCTCCGCCGCGCGATGGAGTAGGCCCTGTGCCATCCATCGTTCCGAGCAACACGGGGAAAGTCTGACGTTGACTCCTGTAATGGACGTCGTCGACGGATCCTGGCACCAGCGGCGGCATGACTTCGATTGATGGATTGACCACTTCTTCGACATGCACGAACACTTGATACAGGTACATCCCTAACATGGTCCGCGGCGGCCTTGGTGGCGACGAATAGTACAACCCCGGTTCCTGCACCGATATCTCAACACCTATCACCTTCGGTATGGTGGACGGCTTCTTCATCCATGCCATAACCATCAGAGCCCAGCTGTCTGGAGGAACAAACATACTTACGAGCTCACCTCCAAGGTCGTTGATAAGCTCGTTCATGGACTCGCTTTTCCAAGCACGTCGAGGCATGTTGTGGGAGGTAAGCTTTGTTAAAAACTCAAGCTCAGAGGGCACCGAGCCCCATCCTGGGTGCCACCGATCAAAGCTCACCAGCGTGCCATCGCAGAACAAACGCCGGGAAGATTCGAACACACGACTGCAGTCGAAAGTTGTCCGGAACCTGACGAAGAAATCAGCTGGTGGCCGATAGACTTCGACGAGCAAGTCACTTATTTGGATGCCGTGCGCAATGCCAAGAGCTTTGACAAGGTCGTCCGGCAAGACGGGAGTTCGGTCGCCGTTGATGGTTACCATCAGCACTTTGCCGGCAAACTGGTCGTCAAGCGCCGCCATGCCACTTTTGAGCAACAACACGTAGCGACCTAAGGCAGGACGGACCTCCGGATCTCTGGCTCGGAGATCCGCGTTGACCGGCGACATGATAGTGCGCTTGAGTACAGGGAGTACAGGAGGGGGATTTGGGGGAACTGGAGTAGGAATCGAGATTCCATAGGTGGGGGAGGGGCGGGAGACTGGGGATGAAAAGGTAGCATGAATTTCGAGCACGCGCCAATATGCTCTCGGCGCGCAAGCGCACGAAAACACCGGTGGCGCCCACATGTCGGCCTAAGAGTCCTTATTCTTTCTTTTTTGGAGAGCCCGACCTTTTTTTTTCAGGATCTTCTGAGAGCTCGGCCTAAGAGTCATAATTGACCTGTTTGGCATTGTGTTACTACTCGGCCCATATTCAACGACACCTCACTGGCCCAAACAAGTGTACGTCATCGAAAAGACACTGAGCTCAAATTATATAACTTGAAAAAAGGAGATATACTTTGAACACTGGAGAATGGTGATGCCCTCATTTAGCCCACCAATAGTTCGAGACAATAAACAGTTCGAAACAATGATATATACAACATTCAAACACTGACTAGTGACTACTACTAACATAAACAACAAGACATGATAGTTCATAAGAAGTCTTGCTACACCACCAAAACGCACCCATCTGCAGCGCTCAGACTCTCGTGATCTAGACGAGAATGACATTCTAAACAGAAGCAACTATTACATAGTAAGAGTGACATAGACGAGGATGACCAAATGACAAGGAATATGCATAACAAAAGAAAGAACTACCCATCCAGAACCAGCAGCAAAGACAACAAAGTCATTCGAAGAGATGATCCAACACCATCATAATTTGCAGCCCCGCTTCAGCGACCAGTGATCCGGAGACACCAGTGCTCCACCCTTTTGATGCAACAGCCCAATTACCTATCAACCTAAAGGCTTGAACCACATCACTGCCTGTCGTAATTGAGACATCCAAGGATCAAAGTTAATCTGAATGCCTTTGTCATTCTCACCTTCTTTTGGCTGCAGGTTGGATCGTTGACAATCAGGGGAGTTTGCTCCCGAACTCCTAGGGCTCGCCATGTAGACACAGTTTTCCATAGCAAACAGAGCCTCTCTGCCATCAAGGTCCTTGCCAACGGTGATCTCCTGGTTAATCGGATAATTGAGTCCGAGAAACAAAGAGTGTGAACCAAGGCTGTTTACCCGCCTCCAACTAAAAAATCCTAAAGGCCCCAACAAGCTGGTATCCTGCTCATAGGCGTAACATCCACTGTCCGGATACTCACGTATTACATGGTGCTTGTATACATTGGGGTTTTTGCAATATAACTTTTCCGGCTCATGTGTCCGAATTATCATCAGTCTTTCACCGTTGTCTGATCGAGCGAGGAACCAGTTGTGCTTCCCTGTTTTGGCAAATGTGGTGTGATTACAAAGGGCAGTAACTGTAGGGACACTGCATCATATCAAAAAGGACGGGCATTGTTAATGTAAGATCAGCATTGTTCAGAGTATGAGTAGGATAATGCAAGAAGCAACATTGATATGTCCCTGTTGGAACTGGGAGGAAAATACAGGGAAATGTATACTGGATTTGAAAATATAGAAGTGCCATGCATGGTTATACTTATGTTATCTCGCAATCGATTCTTCACAGGAAACTACCATGTCATGCATGTTATGTAATCATGTTCTGTCCTCACAAAAAAATTCTTCAAGGTAACTAACAGACCATGCATTGTTATATACTTGTGTTCTGTGGGCAAAATTTTTGTGAGGATATTATTCTAGCCATTGATTGCTGAAGGCGAATATATGTATGTACACATGGTAAGCATTGCAGGATTTCACTACTTCCAAATATAGAGTTCTCCATATGCACATTTACTTCCCTAATGTATGGTTAGATGAAACCAACAGTGTGGTGCATGTTTCTACATCATGAAAATGAGGAAACTAACATGGCCATTGATACACACTCATATTTAGTAGTAGTATATAGATTACTGTAAAATAAGGATAATATCCATATATTCCTAACCGTTTGATTATTCAGGGTACAAATTGGCTGTAATGACATGGTCACAATCGCATGAATTAACTCATTCCAAATATAGCTGATTTACGGCGTCTCTAATACATTGCCATAGTTCTACTCAAATTCTGCTCAAACAGGGATATGCCAATCATCACAAAAAGTTCAAACAATGTCATGGCGTCATCATTAACATGAGACGGAAACAACTTACACGCGCCGTCCCAGCAATACATGGTGCCATCTGCTTTGTCCATCGCGTAGATGATGCCATTGTGTTCAATAGCATCACAGAAGTGTGTATCAGGTTTGACGATGATCCACTGCGAGCCGAGTTGTCTCCAGCTAAAGAAGGCACCGGCGTAAAGATAGACGAGTCCGCGGTCGAACAAGGCAATTAGCTTGAAGTCTGCGTAATTCGCATGTCGTGTGAGCACTTGGCAGATTACAATCTTCTGCAAAACAAGGTCCGTCCAACTGACGTAGTAATCTAGATGACTTGGACCGCGATGGTAATACTCTATATAATCCAACGGAGGAAGGATAATCTCATGAGAGGTCTGGAAGTTCACGAGCACCAACTTTTTACCGTCTTCTCTGAAGGCAGCCATCCTGTGGGAGTTCATACCGACCCAGTACATACCTGCCAAGAAGGGTGATGGTGATCGGATCGATGTCGAGGGAAATGATGTACGGTGACCCACTACATACCTGCAAAGAAGTTTTGGCTAATGGAGATCGGATTGAAGTCGAGGGGCATCATGCACGCCTCCGTATCATGGTGAGCCAATCTCGCAAGACCAGATAGCAGCAAGCAGGGTGTCTTGAAAAGCTTAGGCCTCACTTCGACGATGGCCGTGTGCATGTCCCTCGAGCATGCAGCCAGCCGCAGGGCGCTCAACATATCCATACACGAACCACAGAGGTCGAGGATGTCACTGGGGAGATTGCTCCAATCGCGGCTCATATGGATGCTGCGCGATTCGCGTTCGGCCATGGTGGAGTTTGGAAGGGGGCTTGATTTACGGGGGAGAAGGATGTCGGTGCTGGAGTGGCTAGCAAGGGAATAGTGGTACTGGGGGAGGCGAGTAAGGCGACGGTACACGGGGGCACAGTGAGATGGAGACGGAGATGGAGATGGAGAAGGAGATGGAGATGGAGTGGTGCTATGGGAGCGGAGAGGGAGACGAGGCGAGGCGCCAATGTGCTGTACAACGGCGGTGACAGACTGCATAGTGCACAGGATGAGGCTGACTTTGGTAACCCGAACACACCGCCTGGACTAGTGTCAGGTGCAGGGTGTTGTCACTTCACTGTGAGGACCGGACGAATAGTATTTTGACCATCAAGGGTACCACAGTTGTACTACTACTACTAGTAGTAGTAGGAACATGAGTACTCCATTAATGTATGGCGGAAATAGGTCTCTCGTGCTAGCATGCCTATTCACTTGATCATTCAGGTATCATCCATATTGCGAGCAGAACCAAATTCTCGTGCACGCCCAATCAACACCCTGCCGCGATGCATGCAGTGGTCATTCTGGTGCATCAAGGACGGCATGCAGATCGTTCCTGTGACGCCCCCGATTCAATCATACACTAATCATGCACGCAAATGTGTACGATCAAGATCAGGGGCTCACGGGAAGATATCACAACACAACTCTACAAATAAAAATAAGTCATACAAGCATCATAATACAAGCCAGGGGCCTCGAGGGCTCGAATACAAGTGCTCGATCATAGACGAGTCAGCGGAAGCAACAATATCTGAGTACAGACATAAGTTAAACAAGTTTGCCTTAAGAAGGCTAGCACAAACTGGGATACAGATCGAACGAGCCGCAGGCCTCCTGCCTGGGATCCTCCTAACTACTCCTGGTCGTCGTCGGCAGGCAACACGTAGCGGTAGGCACCTCCGGGGTAGTAGTCGTCATCGACGGTGGAGTCTGGCTCCTGGACTCCGGCATCTGGTTGCGACAACCAGGTAGAAGGGAAAAGGGGGAAAAGAGGGAGAAAAGCAACCGTGAGTACTCATCCAAAGTACTCGCAAGCAAGGAACTACACTACATATGCATGGGTATATGTGTAAAGGGCCATATCGGTGGACTGAACTGCAGAATGCCAGAATAAGAGGGGGATATCTAATCCTGTCGAAGACTATGCTTCTGGCAGCCTCCGTCTTGCAGCATATAGAAGAGAGTAGAATGAAGTCCTCCAAGTAGCATCGCATAGCATAATCCTACCCGGCAATCCCCTCCTCGATGCCCTGTTGGAGAGCAATCACCGGGTTGTATCTGGCACTTGGAAGGGTGTGTTTTATTAAGTATCCGGTTCTAGTTGTCATAAGGTCAAGGTACAACTCCAAGCCGTCCTGTTACCGAAGATCACGGCTATTCGAATAGATTAACTTCCCTGCAGGGGTGCACCACATAACCCAACATGCTTGATCCCATTTGGCCGGACACACTTTCCTGGGTCATGCCCGGCCTCAAAAGATCAACACGTCGCAGCCCCACCTAGGCACAACAGAGCGGTCAGCACGCCGGTCTAAACCTATGCGCGCAGGGGTCTGGGCCCATCGCCCTGAGCACACCTGCATGTTGCGTACGCGGCCGGAAGCAGATCTAGCCCCCTTAATACAAGAGCGAGCTTACGATCCAATGCGACGCGCGCCACTCAGTCGCTGACGTCACAAAGGCTTCGGCTGATACCACAACGCGAGTGCCCATATCTTTCCCGCATAGTTGGTTAGTGCGTATAGGCCAGTAGCCAGACTTAGATCAAATACCCAGATCTCGTTAAGCGTGTTAAGTATCCGCGAACGCCGACAGGGCCAGGCCCACCTCTCTCCTAGGTGGTCTGAACCTGCCCTGTCGCTCCGCCACAAAGTAACAGTCGGGGGCCGTCGGGAACCCAGGCCCACCACTACCTGGGTGGAACCACCTGCCCCTTCAGCCCCCATCTCCGAACAGTATCACAGGTAATGTAACAGTGTAAAGTATATAGTATATGCCCGCGATCACTTCCCGAAGTGATCACGGCCCAGTAGTATAGCATGGCAGACGGACAAGAGTGTAGGGCCACTGATGGAACACTAGCATCCTATACTAAGCAGTAGGATAGCAGGTAAAGTTAACAACAGTAGTAGCAAGGACAGGCTATGCAGCAGTATAGGATTAACTGAAAGCAGTAACATGCTACACTACTCTAATGCAAGCAGTAGAGAAGAATAGGCGATATCTGGTGATCAAGGGGGGGGGGCTTGCCTGGTTGCTCAGACAAGAAGGAGGGGTCGTCGATGTAGTAGATCACAGGGGTACCGGCATCGGTCTCAGGGTCTACCGGAAAGAAGTAACGGAGGGGGAACACAATAAATAACAGAGCAATCAAATGTAACACAAAGCAAGAAGCGGTAACACGTTGTGCTAGAAGTGACCTAACGTGGTAGTAAGTGATACTGGTGAAGGGGGGCAAACATCCGGGAAAGTATTCCCAGTGTTCCGCGTTTTCTGGTAGACAGGCCGGAGGGGCAAAGTTGCAGGTTTGATATGCTAGGGATGTGTGGCTGACAAACGGGCTGCGTATCCGGGTTCGTCTTGTCGTTCTGAGCAACTTTCATGTAGAAAGTATTTTCATCTGAGCTACGGTTTAGTTTATATTAATTTTTAAAGTTTTAAATCATTTTCTAATTTATTAATTATTAATTAAATTAACATTATCCAGAATAGTGCTTGCTGACGTCAGCATGATGTCAGTAGTTGACCTGGTCAACCTGACAGGTGGGTCCCGTTTGTCATTGACAGTGTTCCACTAAACAAGATTAATTAGCTTAACTAGGTTATTAGGTTAACTAAACAGAATTAATTAAATTAATTAATTAATTAATTATCTATTTATTATTATGCACTTAAAAATCTTTCTTTTAATTCTACTTCTATTTTTCTTAAACGTCCAGGGGCTGGGGCCCCACATGTCAATGGCCCAGGGGGCCTTAGCGGGCACCAGTGCTAGCGGGCAGCGGTGTGGGGGCACGGGCGCAGCCACGGGCACCCGATGGGGCGAACCCGGGCGCTGGCCGTGGCGATGTGCGAGCGCGGTGAGGGCGCATGGCCAGTGCGAGGCGGCGCAGGGATGCGGGGTTCACGGCCAGGACCCGCCCGGGGAGCCAGGCGCGGGGCGGCACACGCGCGGTGGCCGTGCGGCTGCAGCGACAAGAGGAGCATAGGGGAGGGGCGCACGGCGCAGCCCGACAAGCGGAGCTCGCATGCGCGGAACGGGGCCATGGCAAAGCGCGGGCACGGCAGTGGGGCGGCGCGTTCGCGGTCGAGGCAGGGAGGGCGCGTGACCAAGGGGCTCAACGATGGCGACCGCGAGACGAGCAGGGGGAAGGGGAGGACGAACGGGTCCTCACCGGTGGTGAGCAGGGGGCGTCGAGGTGCGTGGAGGCCGTTCGAGGAGAAGGACGGGGACGCGACACCGACGAGGAGGAGGTGACAGGCTGGCGAGGTGGTCCGGCGTCGAGCGGCGGCGGTGCTCCGGGACGGCACCAGTGACGGGGTTGGGGAGGCGACGAGCAACGGCGCGGATGAGGTGGCGCGGGTCGGGCGGTGCCGGCGAGGCGATGGGGGAACGACGACCCGAGGTGGGGGCGCGGCGTCGAGGCAGTGGGGGCGTCCAGCGAGGCGGGGGTGAGGTCGAGCGATGGAGACGAGGAGGGATGACCGGGCGACTGGGAACGGCGGCGGGACGGTCAGAGGGGTCGCCGGCGCGGCGTCGAGCACGAGGGAGCTCCTCTCCCTCGGAGATTTGTGCGCGCGAGCGCTCTTGTGGGTGGTGGCGGACCAGGTGGAAGTGGGGATAGGTTAGGGTTTGGGGTCGGGGGAAGTGGCCTTGTAGGCCTCAGAGAGTGGGGTGGGCTGTGGGCTGGTCTGGCTTTAGTTAGGTGGGCCAAGTGGCCCATTAGGTTAGGTCCTCCGTTTCTTTTCTTTTACTTTCCTTTTTCTTTTTCTGTTTATTTATTTCTGTAATATTTAGCCTATAGTTTAGGTGCTAAATGAATTTATTAAATGTTGACACTTTTCCCATAATTACTTTCCAAAATTTTGGTGTTGCGCAAAAAGTTTGAGTTTAAATGGAAATGTTTGAAATTAGGTTTATAATTAATGGTCACGATAAGTGATGCTTGGTCACTTTAAATTATTTCTAGGGGCAATTTAAAAATCCATTAAATGTTGGTCCTTACATGTTAATTACTTAGTGAATACTTGCAACCCATCAAACATTATTATTACGCCATTTGAAATCTTTAATTATTTGACTTTAATCTAAACTTGAATTTGAATCGGGTCAAGATCAAAGTGAGGTTTAGCAAATTTTTGTGATGACTAGGCCCCAGATTGATTTGAACCGGTTCATGTCAATCCTTTAAAAACTTCATCTTCAACATCCTCTCATAATTTGGTAAACCGCCATGACGTCCTCTTCTCTGATCGTGGTGAACCGGCGTGACGTCATCTGTTAAAAAACTGTGTATGACACATCTTCATTAATGGGTCCCCGTCAATCGAGGCGACAGCTCCGCCTCACTTCCAAATTTCTGGCCCCTTGATTTTCGCGCCTGACACTTATCCCTTGCCTTTATAAATAAGACCGAGGAGTCATTTTCACCTTTTCCCCCTCGTGCCTCTTCGCGTCGTCTTCCTCGCGCCGCTCAGCCTCTGGAGCTCCGCCGCCACCGTCAACCGTCGCCTCTGCTCCGACCTTGGCCGCTGCATCACCCTGAACGCACCAGAATACTGCGGCGCCTTTCCGCTTCCTCATCAGCTCCGGTAAGTTCTCTGCTTTTTCCGCCATAGATCTGTTCTAGGGTTTTGACGTTCTTCGGCGTTCGTCAGTGTCCTTTGTTCATGCGATGATTCTTGACAAAACTCTGAATATCTTCTCTGCATAATGATTTTAGCCTCTGTTTTAATTTATGCATCTAAAAACAGAAGATCTCATCTGAACCTTCACCCATTGGCTCGATACCGCTTCTTAAGCTTTGAATATATTTCCCTTTTCTGATATGCCTCAGATCCAAAATTGCAACATCAACTTGTAAAACTTGTTTTTCTTCACTTACTCATCTGCAGTCTTGATTCTGTGATATTAGACTAGGCGGTTTAACTTTTCAGAAAACAATGATAACCCGATATATACCATTAGTCCCCTTGTTGAACCGCCATATCTTGTACTAGGGCACTGTTTGATTGTTAAGCTCCGGTTTATAGATAGCTGACCCCGGTTTAGCAATATACTGATGTCTTCGTATCATCGTATAACTGTCCAATGTAATTCTTAAACCGACAATTATTATATTATAGATCTTTCTTGCCATGGCCAAACAAGTGTATGAATGCAACTGGGTCCCTTCTCGAGTGACTGAAGATCAGTTGAACAATCTGGTCAAAACGGGCGCTTTAAGTAAGAAAGACGCCATTCACTGGAGGGTCCCTGGCCCGGAATTTCCTCCTACGCCCAAAGACGGAGAAGTTATTGTTTTTGCTGAACATTTATGCCGGGACTTCAACCCTCCCGGTTCAAAAAAATTCCGGGATGTCCTAGCCAACTTCCAACTGCGCCCACAAGATATCGGTCCCAACTCCGTAACCAACATCTGTCACTTTCAAGTATTCTGTGAGGTTTACCTTCAGGAGGAACCTACAGTAGAGCTATTCCGGGATTGCTTTCACCTGAACCATCGCACTGAATTCAAAGACGGGCCCAACATAGAACTGGGTGGTATGGCGATTCAGAAAAGGAAAGAAGTCACCTTCCCTCATGCCAATCTTCACAGCCACCCCAAAGAATGGAACCAGACCTGGTTTTATTGCAAAGACACCTCTCCATCTAAGGAAAATCCCCTGCCAGGTTACCGTCCGGAACGTCTGAGCAACACACACCCTTTTCCTCAGAGGCTAACTGCTAAAGGGAGAGTCAAATATTCTCCTCAACCATCCAAGCTTAGGGCCTTTATGGCCAACGGGTTGACAGGGGTTGATTTTGCACGCTGCTGGATATCCTGGAGCGTACTGCCCTTAAGCCAGCGCCCCGGTTTGATGTGTGAGTACACAGGAGATGTAAAGGATGCTCAGCGGCACATTGATATCCAGCTTACAGACGACGAAGTTACTGAAGCTGTCAAAAAGATGTTGAATGAACCGGAAGATGTCTGTGTGTAACGCCCTCAATGCGGCTATATCTCCCACGTGTCGAAGCACGACTTAGAGGCATAACCGCATTGAAAGCAATGTCGCAAGTGAGGTAATCTTCACACAACCCATGTAATACATAAGGGAAAGAGATACATAGTTGGCTTACAATCGCCACTTCACACAATTACATGAAGAAGACAAGCGGACATAGTCGAACGGGTCCTCACAAACGCGATGATAACGGAATCAACCCGAAGAAGCAACGCCGGAAAGAAGCACACAACATAGTAAACAACCAGCACATGAATATGGCATGATGCACAACCAAGTATGATGCATGTCCGGTTTAAAGATGCATGGCATGGCAAAGTGCAACAAACAACACTACAAATTAAGTGGAGCTCAATATGCAACGAGTTGCATATTGACAAAACACCACAACAAATATTTAGCTCGATCTTGTTTATGTACCCAACAATATTAAATGTTATTTAACATGGCAAGGGGTGAAGCACAACAAAACTACCTATCTAGACAAGTTTAAATGAGGCCGGAACAACAAACATCAATTCCGGAAAATCCTCATGTGCATATTTTAAGGTTTGGTACTGTTCTGCCTAAAATCATATTTTATTGTTATCAAACAAGCAATATGAGTTCACCATGTTAAACTAGGCATTTTTCTACCCCATTTACATATAAAGTTTATTAAATTCCGAGCTACGTTTATTTAGTTATGAATCAAATCATTTTAACATGGCATAGGAGCAAATTAAAGCAAACAGCATTTTAAACATTTTAAACATGGATGAAAGTAGCATATTATGAAACTAGATACAATTCCAATCATTTTACATATATGACATGTTTTATTTGGATGCATGGATAATTACTGGTTAACACTTTAATATGATGGCTTTTTTTTTGTAAATATGCATGCACAGGTTATTTAGCAAAATCGTCCAGGGAAAAAAACGTCCACGGGCTGAAACTGGCCGGCCCATTAGCGTAGAGGCAGGGCGCTGGAACTGGGCTGCTCACCTAGCGGCTAGATCTGGCCCAAGTTGGCGAGGGGCGCGGTCAACGGGGCGACCGATTGTGCTCGATCCCGAACCGCTGCTCGAAGCAGGGGAAGGAGAGGCCGGGCGCTGGCCTTGGCGCGGGCGGAACATGAAGCAGGGCGAGGCAGCGCTGCTTGATGGGAGGTTCGACGAGATGGGGCCTGCAGGCGGCGGACGGCGGCGGGGATCCGCCGGATCTGACGAGGGGAGCCGGTTCCCGATGGTGGGAGTCGAACAGGACGACGAGGGCTCGGCTCCTGCGAAGAAATACAGAGAGCAAGTGAGTTCAGAGAGGAGAGACAGGGAGAAGAAACGTGAAAGAAAAGAGGGAAGAAGGGGCGCGGCTTGGCTGACCGGAGCTTCGCCAGAGGCGTGCGGTCACGGCGGCGCTGCCGGAGGAGATGAAGACAATGGGGAGGGTGCGGCGTCTTGAGCTCCTGGTGTCCGACAGGTTGTTGGTACCTGTCCATGGCGGGGAGAGAGACAGGGACAAGAGAGAGGCGGATCAAGAGCAGGTAACAGAGGAGACAGGGAAAAAGGGAGGCGCTGGGACCTGCTGGTCATCGGCGATGGAGGAGCTCCAGCTAGGCAGCAACGTTGGGGAAGAGGAGGCGCAGGTGGTGGAGGCGCTGGGTGGCTCGGCGCGCTGCATCTCGTGCACGAGGAGAAGCAGAGGAGGCTCGAGTTGCCGGCGCTCGCGGACGAGGACCGTGGAGGCAGGCGGCGGCTCGACGTCCATGGCGGCGCTGCTGCGGCAGCACGGGCACGACTTGCAGAAGAACGGGGCGACAACAGGGCTCCGGTTGGAGGGACGACAAGGAAGGGGAGCAGCGCGGCTGCCGGCAGGGACGAACGGGCGACGACGCGCACGACGAGGACGCGACCATCGATGGGGTTCCTGATTCAGAGAGAGAGAGATGAGGTACAGAGAGAAGGGAAATGGAGGAAGGAGAGGGTACGACGGGGCCGACGACCTGGCTGCGAGGAGCGCGGCGGCTCGGGCGGCGATGCACGACGGGAGGAGCGGGGCGGCAGGGGAGGCGCGCGGGGAGCGGGCGCTCCTGCGCTGCGGGTGCGGTCAACGCACGAAGTGCGCCCGTTCTCTGCTCGACGAGGACGAGGCTGAAACAGAGCGAAGCAGGAACTTGGCGAGGA
Source organism: Aegilops umbellulata (assembly GCA_032464435.1). Lineage (NCBI taxonomy): Eukaryota > Viridiplantae > Streptophyta > Magnoliopsida > Poales > Poaceae > Aegilops > Aegilops umbellulata. The sequence goes on along the minus strand of CP136054.1, from coordinate 62,797,937 downwards.
GCGGGCAGGCGGACTTGGCACCGGCGGCGGTTCCCTGGTGGATGCTCGTCGGCGACGAGGCGAGGAAGAAGAGCCTGGCTTGGCCTGACCTGGAGGTCGAGGGGATTTGGATCGGGGTACAGCCACTGATTGGATGGGGATGGATCCCGAGGTGGGAGATAGTGCGGCGGCTGCGGCAGGGACAAATCCGCTAGAATTTAGGGTTAGGACAGCTATATATATAGCATCAGATTTTGGTTAGGGGTTGTTTCGTCCCTCCGATCAAAATCGAACGGTCGGGAAAAATAGGCTAGGGAGCCCAATTAACAAAATGGAGATGTTTTGAAGACGTTAGGGGATGATCCGGATCCAACGGTGACGGCTGTCTGGGTCGGGTCCGGGGCAGCTTTCGGACGCGCGCGCGAGTAGGGCCGCGGGCTGACGAGAGAGGTTAGGTTGGACCTGGCGGAGTTTTGCAGACGTTCTCGAGCTGAGAGAAGAGAAGAGAGATTAGGTGGTTTGACAAGAGGGAACCGAAAACACGGTTGGTCTCGGAACGGGCAACGAAGGCAAGGGGGGACGCGGCAACTACGAGCAGATGCAAGTTTTGAAAAAAATGACGGCAACGAAGTGCTGATGCAATGCGGGTGATGCGATGAAGAATGCAACAAACAAATAAAACACACGGCGGTCACGCAAAACATGGAAGGCGTCTGGAGCATCGGTCTCGGGGCGTTACACTGTGCTCAAACCGGCCTACCCCCTTTCTGTGCCATTAACAAACCGCCAGCTGTAAGAATCATACCTTCTGCTTATCTGAAATTGCCTTTGTCCAAATATTCTCTGAAAATGTTATCATCTTTAACAGGGCGATGATCCATTCTGGAATAAGAAACCTCCACAAGATAAACCGGTGAAGCCAACCCGCCAAAAGACCAAATCTGTGAAGAAACCTGCCAACAGGAAGAGAACCACTACATCCTCCGATCCACCGGCTGATAATGATGTGGGTAACCCGGATTTTGAGGTAGAACTTGACTCACTTGGTTCATTTTTCATATGCCTTATTGATGACGATTATTGCCAGGATGACGCTGAAGTCAGTCATGCCGATGCTGTAGAGGTAATCGTTCTTTCCTCCGATTCAAACCCTTTGCCTTCACTAAAAACCCGTCGGGCAAACCGGAAAGTTAAAATTTCTCATCCTCTTGCTTATTTGGACCCAAACTTTCTTGTGAAGATACAACAGCACGAGGCTCGCCGCACAACCCGACATAGCGGCCAGGTAGTTACCTCCGCTGGTTTACCGAATAGTCTGGTTTGGAAACACCGTTCAGAGGTCTCTAACTCTCTTGTCACTGCATGCCCTAAAGTGGGTTGTTTTCGTCAACCTCTTAATTTGTCTGATTCCAATTATCAGGGCACTTCTCATTCATCCTCTAGCGAGTCATTATCCACCAAGCTTCCACCGCTTAAAATGGTGCTTGGGTGAGTCATATTCCTTCTTACATCATTGACATATTACCTTATATATGCTGAACTGATCCTTTTTATTTCTTCTCAAAGCCAAGCCCAGACACAGCAAAAAGGCTCGTCTGAGTAAACCGACAGAGGAAGACACAGCTGTTGAACCGGAGAGAACTATAGATCCTGAAGAGGCCAACCTTGATGATATATTGAATGACCCACCGCCTCAAAATCAGGACTTCGTTGCTGAGCAGGCAGAAATTGATGCCACTGGCCATGCTGATCAACCAACAAGCCCTATCCGGACTGACAATCTGGTCAGTCCAGCAAAAAATGCTGCCAAACCGGCGTCTCCAGTACAAGCTGCTGAGGAGAAGGATGATGACGTTTTGATTACTGGCACTGGCCATACAGATCCAGGAAATCCTGTCGCTTTGTCAAGGCACACTGCTAAAGAAGAATTTTCTGCAATTGGCAAAGGCAAATGGAATGCCGATTTATCAACTTATGCCGCACTGAATGCTCAAGACCTTCATTCCGACTATCTAAACAGTCTGTACACCAGCCCTGATTATGAAGCTGGCCTGGTCAATATGATGAAGGAAAAATATGAGGTAACTTCATATGTTCTTCTCTTTTTGTATTGATTTGTAGTTTATCAATTTCAGTAGCCCCCAAGTGACGGTTTAAGATTCTGATCTAAACCGGGACTTTAGTAGACACTTAGTATGAGCCAGAATGCACTTTTAACTTCACTGAAGTAGCCCCAAAGGGCTGGTTTAACTGTATAGAGATGAACCGGGACTTTGTATAATTTTCTGACATAGAGCAAATATGCATTAGCCCCCAAGTGCCAAGTTGAATACTCGTATTATGCTTGGGACTTTGAAAAATTTCCTGATACAGAACACATATGCATTAGCCCCCAAGTACTAAGGGCATAACTTGCTATGTGCTTGGCACTTGAAATATGTACTGCCATTTCATCATATAACTGTCTCAGTGCAGGCTGAGTTGAGCAAGAGAGAAAGCCAAACCGCTGATCTACAAGAGAACCTTAAGTCGCAACAGGCTGAAACCTCTAAAGCAATCTTGCGGCTTCCATGGACGGTTATCGTTCCCTTTTGACCCGACATCTTGAGCTGCAGATAGACATAGCAGGGCCGCGCCATAAATTTGGCATAAGCCGGCCATCCAAACAGGGCGTGATATGGACTCTTGATTTTCACCACCTCAAAGGTCAATGTTTCTGATCTTGAGTCATGATCATCTCCAAAAGCCACCTCTAGAGCTATCTTGCCAACATGATATGCTCACCTACCAGGCACCACGCCGTGGAACACCGTATTGGACGGTTTAAGATTTTTATCTATTAACCCCATACGACGGAAGGTTTCATAATAAAGGATGTTGATACTGCTTCCTCCATCCATGACTACCTTGGTGAACTTATAACCTCCCACCTGAGGCGCCACCACCAATGCCAGTTGACCCGGATTGTCAACCCGGGGAGGATGATCCTCTCTACTCCATACGATTAGCTGCTCAGACCAGCGTAAGTAACGGGGCACCGCCGGTTCAACAGAGTTCACTGCCCGCTTATGAATCTTTTGGTCACGCTTGTCCAAAGTAGTGGTGAAGACATGATATTGCCCACTATTTAACTGCTTCGGGTTGCTCTGGTAACCCGACTGCTGCTGCTGATTGCCTTGTTGATTGTAGCCACCCTGATTTCCCTGACTACTTTGACCGTTGTGTCCGCCCTGATTACCATGGAAGCCTGAACCAGAATTTCCTCCACCATAACCCGGCCCATGAGATCCAGGGCCTGAACCGCCACCTGGTCCATGATCATACCGGAAAGCATTAGAATTTTTGAACTCCTGCATGATGTAGCAGTCCTTCCAGAGGTGTGTGGCCGGCATCTCCTTCGTCCCATGTTTCGGGCAGGGCTGGTTCAACAGGTAAGATAAACGGTCCGGGTTAGGATTAGGCGCTCCGTTGCGTTGGGGCGGTTTACCCCTACGCCGCTGGCCCTTATCCTGCGCGCTGGTGTTAGCCACAAAGTCCAAGCTGTGATTCGCTTTACGTTTGCCACCGTTTCCATGACCCGTCGGGTTGTGGTGTTGCCCCTTGGCGTTGCTGCTCTTCTTTCCCTTCCATGTCTTGTCATCGTCAGACTCGGGATCCTTGCTACTATCAGAGTCAGCATATTTTACTAAAGCGTCCATGAGGGTTCCCATGTCATTGCAATGGTGTTTCAGCCATCCCAACTTCAACTTCAGCGGCTCAAACCAGCAATTGCCCTCCAAGGTCAGAACTGCAGTGTCTGCGTTGATGCGGTCCGACGAATGCAAAATTTCCGAGACCCGGCGCACCCACCGGGTTGTTGACTCTCCTTCCTCCTGGACACAGGCAGCTAAGTCCACGATCGACATGGGCTGCTTGCAGGTGTCCTTGAAATTCTGGACAAACCGGGCTCTCAACTCGGCCCATGATCTGATAGAGTTAGCCGGTAGACTCTTTAACCAAGTACGAGCCGTTCCTTCTAGCATCATGGTGAAGTACTTCGCACAGGCTGCATCATCCACATCTAGCATCTCCATGGCCATCTCATAGCTTTCAACCCATATCTCTAGAGATAAATCGGCAGTGTAGTTTGGCACCTTGCGCGGGCCCTTGAAGTCCTTAGGCAGGCGCACATTACGCGACGCTGGAACGGGACACGACACCCCTAAAGAACTAGAGGTAACCCCTGGCTCTATTGTCGTGGTTGGTCGAACCGGAGTAAGCTGACGGGCTTCATGCTGCGCTGCTAACTCGGCCTCTCTGCGTGCATGAGCCCGGTCCACCACTTCCTGAGCGTCGCCAGCTCCCCCTGCCGGGTTGTTTCCATGGGCGGTTCACGGTTTCGCGCATTACTTGACACGGACGGTTCATCCATACGCCTGTTGTAACTCCGGCTCGGGCAGGGGGGGTGGAATGAATCCGATCACGGCTGTATGAGTAAGCCTCCTATTGAACCGAGGCTGTTCGAAGGAGCTCTTTGACCCGACGCGTCTCGACCGCCGCCGGAGAATCACCTTCGATTGGGAAAGCCTCCAGTCGTGAAGCGGCAGCAACGAGATTGTCCATTGGAGTAGAATAATGACCCGGCGGCGTTGGGACGGGCTAAGACACAATATTGTTCTGATGAGGCGGAGCCATCAAACGTAGCTGAACCGGCGCGCCCGCTCCAGGTGCTTCCGCCTGGTTTGCTACCGGCGGGTTACTGGTCCCTGCTCCTGGGGTGTTAAAGAGGTTCCTAGCATCGTAAACCGGAGGTAGGCGAGACCGGTGCCTTCTCTTCAGGACTTCATCCGATGCATTCTGATCCAGCATAAGCCGAGAAGCCTGCGCGTCCAAAGCGGCCCGTTCTGCGGTCATCCTGGCATCCTCAGCCGCTAAATCGGCCTTGGCCTGAGTGATCTGATCCTTTATTTTTGTGATTTCCGCATTGTGGGCATCCTGATCCGCCGGGTTAGCCTCTGCCATCAACGTTGCCAACGCATCAAATAAATCAGATAAGACTTGAGCCGGCGGCCCGCACAGGGCCTCCTGCCCCGGCGGCCGTCAACGCTACCGATCCGGAAATCAACGCCACTGCGGTCGAAGAGTGGACCGCCGGCTGTGTACCGGCCATGAAGATTCCAACCCGATTTGGCAGATCAGAGGGGTCCGGAATACTGTCGCCATCGGAACAACCTCCAATCCGGCTATCTTGTAGCTGATATAATGACTCGGTCTCTCCGGTCGATGACTCGTCGCCGGAATAAATGACAGTCTCGCCACCAGATTCCGATCTGTCCTCGTATTCCCCTCCATGGATGACTCCCACGAAGGCACGCTTCACGGCAGGCTTGACCCGGGAAGATCACGCACGCTGAGCCGTCTCGACGAGGTCGGTGCAGATGTCCGGCTCAGGGCCCGGTTCACCGATCTTGCCGATGAAGACGTGTATGCTACCAAAGGGAACCCGGTACCCATACTCGATTGAGCCGGCCTCGGGGCCCCAGCTTGCATCGTCGATGTAGAGCTTGCTGCGACGACTCTTGGTCATCCGGCCCACAACGTAACCCTTGAGTCCTTCGAAGCTGCCCTCCAAGAACTTGAAACCATCATGTGATAGCCCCACGGTGGGCGCCAACTGTCGTGGTTTTGTCATGGCAGATGTCCTCATGAAAGGACTTAGTCGTGGAGCCATCACTACGGGTTAACTTAAAGGGGTTAAAGCAGACAAGTGACGCAAGAGAGTTTTATACTAGTTCGGCCCCTTACGATGAAGGTAAAAGCCTACGTCTAGTTGTGATGGAATTGATGGGGTTTCGATGACCAGGGTGCGAATACCCTTTGCCTGAGTCTTGAGTTGTTGTTTGTTGTCCTGAACCGCCGCCGGGTCGTCCCCTTATATACATGGGTGACGCCCGTCGGTTTATAGAGTCCCAAGACCGGCTCATAAACGTGTCCGGTTCGGTCTCCACTCTTTCTATCTTACTATACAAGTTACATACCAATGCCGGTTCACGGATAGAGGCCTTAAACCGGTTCTGGGCCTTGGGCCCTTACATAACATTCTCATCTGCCATCATGGGCTTCAAGCATGCTCAGCTACTGATGAAGTTAACCCGGCCTTTCCTGGCCGGTTTACGCCCAGTAGTAATATCCCCAACAGGAACTGCGCCGCCCACTGTCAAATCGAATACTCCCTCCGTCTAGGTGAGTATTAAGTCATCTTACGAAAACCAAATAGTAAACACATAGGCGTGGTGCATTAACTCTCACGTTGTTTCTTATTTTTTGACATAAATAGAGGAATCAACCAAGAAGACACTACTAGGGAAAAGGCTAACAGCAGCGCGGGTTTTAGGCCTATCAGCAGCGCGGGTGCCCGCGCTACCAATAAGGCGCTACAGCTAACTCTTAGTAGTAGCGCTGCCTGTACGCGCGCTACCACTATTGACTATAGCAGCATCGCTTTTCAGGAACGCGCTGCTAGTACTTAGCTGAAGCGATTTCCTGGTCCCGCGCTACTGTTATATCTTTCACCATTTCCCCATTCCAGCTTCGATAAACTGCAATTTCCAGATACTAGGTACTACTAGATATCAATTTCATAAAGCAATATAGGTACTAGGTAGTACTCCCTCGGTTCGAAATTACTCATCGTGGTTTTAGTTCAAATTTGAACTCAAACCACGACGAGTAATTTGGAACCGAGGGAGTACTAGATAACAATTTCATATATACTCAACATGCATCCTCAAGCAGTACAAGGTGACATCGACGAAAATCATCATATTTAGTTCTAGATGATATCGACGACAATCATCATATGTAGTTCTACATGATATCGACGACGATCATCATATGTAGTTCTAGATGATATAGCCACACACACATATGTAGTTCTAGATGATATCGACGACGATCATAATCCTCAAGCCTGGGCGGTTGGTGTTCCTGATAGTAATTAGGATGGCCTGTCCAACACGAAGATTCTTGCCAACGAGGAATCTCTTCCACCCAACCGAGTTCAAGTGTGTGCGACCATCTGTGTCCATGCGGTAAGTACATGTGGTGATGGAGCCCCTTGCGGTAAGGCGTAGTCCAACTGAGCCTTCTTCATCAGGCTCGATACCACAACTCACAGATAGGTTCTTTGGCAATCTCTGAATAAGAAAAACATATCAATTAATAAATAGCCTCACACATACTCTTGCAAATATATTTCTATTAAGTCTAGATTTCTACACTATCAAGAGACACAGTACTACGCATTTGTACTAATTAATCATGAATTCTACTAATAAGTATATATGGATTATCTACACTATTAATAGTTCCTTGGATTCTACACTAATAAGCATGTGATCAGACTCTACACTAAAGTATATCATCGACTAGATTCCACAAAGCATATCATTGGACTCTACACTAAGCATATCATCGGATTCACTAAGCATATAATCGGATAATTTGCATTTGTAAGTATAACAATAAAGCATATATATATCATCAAATTACTACATGTAGTACGTATAACATACCATTTCATGCCGATCGACCATGGTACTTGTCAGGCGGGTCACGAATGGCACCCCAACAAAGTCATCACGTGGCGGAATTATGTCCCATAGATTGCACACCTCCTCCTCGCTCAGCCTCATTCTTTGAGCTATGATGGCTTCATGAAGTGGGTTCTCATCATCTTCATTGAGTGGGTCCTCATTATCTTCATCATCTTCGTCATCTTCATCATATTCCACCAGGTTGATATAAATGACAACCAGCTTGGGTCTTTCTGCTCTGAAGGAGAATCTGATCAACTCACCACCAGTAAGACGCATGCGAGCGAGGAAACGGGCCCATCCATCTCCTCCAATCTGCGACATATTGCGTCCTTTCTCGACCTCCATAGTGTACGCCCCCAGGAGCCTCAAATATCACAGTGTCTCCTGTTAGCTTGTTGAATTTCAACCTCACATTGCACGGGACGATCTGTGTAAGAAAAGCAAAATGACACAATGCAGTAATGCCAACACTAAAAATAAAATAGTTGTTACATTTCATCTAATTTCTTACCACCGCATGACGAAAACTCGGATGGAAGCAGATGCCGAACAGCTTGCCAGTTGCAAGGCTGCTGGCGCACCTTGACTTGCACAGTCGACATAGTGGTGCTGGTGGTGGCGCCATTTTCCTAAAGCAATATGAGCAAAGGATTAATGATTCACTTCACAGGAAAGAAAAACAGTAGCATGTGATATTTTTGGTTCTTCCGCGAGAAACAATTTTATGGAAAATTATAATCCTAATTTGGCCCCTATTGCCTAAGATAATTGTTTAAACAAACAAGTGGCAAATTTAACTAAATTCGCACCTACATTTTGAAAAAAAATAACTTATTACAAAAAAACTAAATCGAGCATACTAAATCAAATAAATCCACTAGCATACTATATCCACTAGCATACTAAATCCACTAGCATACTAAATCAACTAAATCAAAATGTTCTAAATCAACTAGCCTACTAAATCAACTAAATCAACTAGCCTACTAAATAAACTAAGTCAAAATTTTCTAAATCAACTAAATCAACTAGCCTACTAAATCAGCTGAATCATATCAACTAAATCAAAATGTTACATATGAAAGCCTACTAAATCAAAAAGTATCAGGGAGGAGGGACAAGGAGGGGTGACTCGAGGAGGGAGAAGATAGTAGGACGGAGGAGGAAGGCGGAGCGAGGAGGGGCCGGCCGACGACGAGTGGAGGGAGGACGGATCGAGGAGGAAGGCGGAACGAGGAGGGGGCGGCCAGCGGCGAGTGGAGGGAGGACGGAGGAGGAGGCCGGTACCGAGTCCAGCAAGGAGGATGAGGCGACAGTGGTGCAGATCGGAGGAGGGGCGACGGGGGAGGACCGGTGGCGTGGGGGGTGAGGAGGAGACCGAGTGAGTGTGTGTGAGTGTGATCTGTGGATGAGGCTAGTGAGTGGGGGGAGATGGAATGGCATAGCTGTAGCGCGCTATAGGTAAATGCGCTACTGCTAAACGACCTATCAATAGCGCCTTTCGGCCTGAACGCACTACTGCTATGTGTCAGTATGTAAAAATAGACATAGACATAAAAAATACATTGATCATCAATGGTCTTTTTGTGTACAATCTGATTTGTCAATAGGAATCCTCGCCGGTTGGTTTAAGAACTGGCGAGGACTCCTATTGCGGCCATAGATCCTACACATAGAGTTCAATGAAGACCAAGTGCTTGTGAAAGTTGTAGACGAAACATATTTAAGGTGGGTAAAACTCTCTTCATGGAGCAAGGCGGGACTAAATTTTTGTAGTTAATTTAGCAGTAACGATTATTGCCTCAATGTGCTACCGCTACGTTACGTAGCAGTAGTGCTGTTTAGTTCAACGCGCTGCTGCTATAACTGGCCTCGCGGCGGCGTCGTGGAAATTTTAGCAGTAGCGCTTCTTGGAGTGCACACGCTACTGATAAACTTGTTTCAGCAGCGAGTTTCTATGGCCCGCGCTACTGCTACTTAGCAGCAGCGCCTGATTTTAAAGCGCGCTGCTGGTAAGATTCTGTGTATAGGCTTTTCCCTAGTAGTGAGAGATGTGGGGCTTGTATGATTTTAATGACTTGATACTATCAAACATGACATGCAGTGGTCAGTTCGTTGCACAAGAACAAATACAACCCACGTCAGCACACACGCATCTTATATAGCATCACATCCAATGGCTATAAAAGATGAATGAGACCAGATTATATCTCATCTAGATGAGTTCTAGCAAAACTGTATTAATAATACTTAGTACTCCAGCGCCATGTATCATATATTAGTATCATGTAGTACTTTATTTATTGCCATGTACACATATTACTCAACTCTCTCTTTCTTCATTTAATTCTATGACACCTCATCAAAATTGCTAAGGCTAGTACCATTACAACCAGCCTTAGCAAATACTAAACATTTAGTTCTCTCGTTTTCCTCTGCACCTTGGTCACCTAGACGGAGGGAGTATACTGCGCGGGCTTTTCCTGCGCGGTAGGCGGGGCAGTTCCGCCTAGTCAGTTCGACAGAGACGCGAGAAGACGAGAGAGTAGGCTTCTGCAAACGTAGGGCTGTGTGATTTGACAGCGAGTTACTGCTGGACAGGTGGGGCCCCGTGATTTGACTTGCCATTATCATTTTAACTGCGGCGCTACGACCAGCGTGAGTCTCCCGATTCCTGACCACCTCCATACAGGTGCCTCTCCCAATGCTCCACCATGTAGTAGAGGCTGGCTCTTGCATGAAAGCCCACTTCTCCACTTTTTCCTTGCCTCTCTTTCCTCCACATATGCAATAATGCCATGTAAAGCGCACTATTGTACTTACTAGCTCCTACAGGTGCTTAAGCTTGTCACATAGGCATAAAGTCTGATGTGGTAAGTTAATCAAGAAGAGAGAGACTAGTTTGGTGACCCAAGGAAGAAACGGTGCTAAGCGCGTGTACCTAGGTGAAAAGACAATTTTGAGTCTATAGCTAATTAAATGAAGCAAACTTAGCAACACCATTTCATTGGTAGAGGTCACTCCTTGGCAAATGCAATAAATACTAGTACTCCTTGTGTCCCATAATATAAGAACGTTTTTGGCACTACATTATTGTCAAAAGCGTTCTTATATTATGAGACGGAGGGAGTACGAAGAAAGAGATAGAGAGAAGTAAAAAAAATACACTTATAGCCAACCTTATAGACAAAACCTTGTTGTAGTATGAGTGACTAAGTGATCACTATGTATGACATGCCAACATCAGATAGCCTAACGCACCATGTCAAATCTCCAAGGGCGCGACCGCACGAGCGACGCGACGGTCGTGGTAGGCGCGACCATGATACGGGCTGCTGGCAGCCCTTGGATCTGAGATCAAACGGTCGCATGCTAAGTTGCTGAAAATTTGCAAAATAACCCTCCAGGATAGGATATTCACCCATAGGTCTAGAATCACGCCATGCAACCGTTCGGTCTCAGATCCAAGGGCTCTCGAAAACCCGTATCATGGGAGACTGGAAAGCCACTACCCTGCCGTTCGCATGCTGGCAGTTCGCTCCTACTCGTCCCCGCACGTCCTTCAATACTACGGCGGTTCGCTCCTAGTCATCCCGCCCATTCACATTACGGCAGTTCCACTAATCCTAACCCTCCTCCCAAATACATGGCGTCCTAAATCTCCCCGATCGGCGGTGAGTACAAGGTTAGAACCATCACCGATGATGAGTTCGACGTCATCTACACCCGTTCTTCCGCGACGGTGAAAGGATGCCTTTCTCACTTCAGACGCATGTTCGAAGACTCAGATGATGAGTGGGTCGCTGGGCTAGATGTTGAGTACACCATAGTCCTGGGATGAGAGAAGGATCTAAAGGACAAAGAGAGGAAGAATCCCACCGTGATCCAGGTTTGCGTGCATGATTTATGCTTGGTCTACCACATATGCCATGCCGATGTTGAGTGCCAGGATTTTAAGGACTTCCTCGAGAGCAACCTAGTCAAATTCGTCACTGTAAACTTTGGTAATGACAAAGAAGTCCTGCGTCGGATAGGCCTCGTCGTAGGCAACACCTTCGACCTCCAGAAGAATCGGCTGGTGTCCTCTCGTCATCCTTCAATGCTGACCCTGGCAGGAGCCATGGTTCATCCTTCATACAGTAAACTGGAGAAACCTCCATATGCGTTACATCGTCATGCATGGCAGCGGAATGTACTAGATATAGATCACATCCACTACGCTGCAATGGATTGCTACCTTTGCTTCAATATCTACAAGGGTTGGATGAAGAGCAACAACCAAGTGTGCGGTTCAAGCAAAGAAGTATCGGCCAAGAGGAAGCGGGACAAGGACGAAGTCGAGGACGTGGACGAGGACTCCGAGTAAGGTGGCAGTGTCATTGCTCATGGTGGTTCTAATGCAGTGTCTACCGGAATATTTGCAAAGTTTAATTTCAGGTGTGCTTAATTTAATTTGAGGGGTGTGTTGTGCTGAGCCCCCAGCAGAACTATGTCATGTTTATTCTTGTTACTTTAACTCTTCAGTACGTACATACTAGTATTTCTTACATTTCATCTTTTAGTTGGTATAGTACTACCACTCGTTTCTTCACATTATATACGTACAATATATATGGCCAACATCATATAGCCAGCAGTTTAGTTGTCAAAGAATTTCAGGGTGCTTAGTTTTGTCAAAGAATTCCAGGGTGCTTAGTTTTATTTGAGGGGTGGGTTGTGCACTTGTGCTGGACACCATTATTGTGACAAGCCTTTTTACTAGTACTATATGCATAATTTGGCGACGAGCGCTCTCTATATGTACCACTTTTTTTTAATTTCAAGTTTTGCTCCATGGCGCAATCCATCGATACTACTACTGTCCAAAAGTGGAGTATATACATTTTTTTAAAGGCTAGAGGGCGGGGCAGTCTAGCTCGGCCAGTTTCACGAGAGGCGAGGGCCTTTGTGAGTTGACGGCTTATTACTGCTGTCAAATCGAATAGTATTACGCCGCCCGCTGCACGCCTGGCGCTTCCATTAAACCCCTCCGTTAAACCCGCATGCAAACCAAGAATCCTACTCCGGCCACATGTCCGTTCATGAGCGGGCCGGAATTAAACGCAACACCGACCGAGCTCCTCCCGTCCGCCCTCAGTTTAAACGAGGCCAGACGCTGGCTAAGTTCCTACCGTTCGCCCTCTATTTACACGAGGCCAGACACACAGTAGGCAAGAATCGCACCCCTCCGCCGCTCCCCCATCTCCTCCTTCACCATTTTCTCCACTCTTTCGATGGCTTCCGATGAGTCGTTCTCCAGCATATTACCCAGTTGGGTGGCCCGCCAAGCCCTCCGGATACGGGCGAGGCCGCTCAGTGCTTCACCAACCTCGCTTGGTCCGACGGAGCCAGTTTCCGCCCCAAGCAGGCGCGTGGTTCAGCAACTCACCGCTCCAGTTCAACTCGATGAGGAGTGGCGAGTTGCTCCACGCTGGCACGGCGGCCAGCACGCCGGTACGGGCGCCGTCGCTGCCGCATCGTACCGCGCCACCAGTGTCTGCGGTGGCCGTGCCTCCCGTGTCTGTGGGCGCGCCTCCCGTGCCTGCGGCAGTGCCGTGAAGGCAGAGATAGAAGCCGGGTGTGTGGAGAGCGACGAATCGGTGGCCAGCTTCTCCGTGTCCGCCGCCATCATCGAGGAGAAGTAGAACACGGGAGGCCGCCGCCACTTGGGACCCATGAAGGCCACCGTCGAGGCGACGACCGCGGATTCAGGTGGTTTCTTTGCTGCTTCGTCTCTTTCGAGGACCTTCGTCGACCCCGCAAGTGTCTGACGGACATGAGGAAGACAAAGGGATCCGCGAGCGGCCATTTATAACTAAAATAAGTCTAGATACATCCATTTCTAGGACAAGTATTTCCGGACGGAGGGAGTATTAATTATACAAGAGAGCCGGATTGGCACCTCTTAGTTCATGTAAATGTAATGAAATCCATCATGTTTATATGAAGATCCGGCTTTTTTATACGAAATCCTTCGTGCTTATATGAAATCCGTCCATGTTTGCACGAATTTCATCTAGTTGGTTAGAGTTGTAAAAATGTATGCCGCTGGCGTTTGATGTCGTCCTCCGCTTAAGGAAGCGGGAGGAAATTTGCCGGCTGCCATTGGAGATGCTCTTTATGCTGGAAATAATAGAGTGACATCCAATCCATTTGATTTAATTGCCTATATGATTTTCCCTCTATAAAAAGTTAATTGCATGTTCAGTGTACACATGACTTGCAGGGTGGCTACAGCTTCGTACAGAAAGTTAAAAAGAAAATAGTCCATCCTTAATCTTGTATTCTAAGTACTCTGTGGGTTCCACTGTCAGTACAGTAGCGAAAGAAGTATATATTAAATAAGTAGAGTAATATATAATATAAAAATATAAAGTTAAAAGACAGAATTCAAACTCATGTCATCGCGTTGCGAGCATCCGGCGCTAACCAGCCCAGTACATTTTTGCCGTAGACCATGCTGGAGATATATCTCCATGTCTACTCTTATATATACTCCATTCGTTCCTAAATATTTGTCTTTTTCATATTTCAAATGGACTACCACATACGGATGTGTATGTAGACATATTTTAGAGTGTAGACTCACTCATTTTGCTCCGTATGTCTTTTCAGGAAGGGTTCAGATTTGTCCTTGATTTATTTATGAGGTATCCAGATGGCACTGCACCGCCAAGAAAAGAGGGTAACATCAAAATTATGGACTACTTTTTTGAGTATGTTGGTAAGGTCCGGTCATAGTCACTTGTTGAAATCTCTAAAAAGACAAATACTCTCTCCGTCCGGAAATACTTGTCATCAAAATGAATAAAAGGAAATGTATCCAGACGTATTTTAGTTTTATATACATCTCTTTTTATCCATTTTGATGACTAGTATTTTCGGACGGAGGGAGTAGAAAAAGAGTTGGTGATGATGGTGTGCGTGCCATCCTGCAATATAGGCCGTCGGATTTATATCTAACGGATAGGCAAGAAACTATAGCAATTTTGCAAAAATATACGCACACGTCTCTCCACGTTCGCAAATAAGGCCTTCCCTCGTTCAACCTTTTCTCTCACTAAACTACTCATACAAATGCATCTTGATGTTCCGTGCAGCTAGCTAATTTCTATTAAAATAGTTGCTGCGATAATTGGGTTGAAGTGATATATTTTATGTCTGCCCCGAATGATTTCCGATTCACTAGTAGTAACAAAGAAAAGGTTTCCTTGTTAATTGACAGAAAATAGGGTGAAAACTATCACATGAGGCCGGTAAAAACAACGCACACTGGGTTCAGCGTCATCGTCACTACAGCTGTGCGCGCGCGAGAAGTCTACATATCGAGGGGCTACCGAGCGAGGCACCGAGACACAATGTTTGATAGAGAAACCAATTGACAGATTATGATCAGGTCGAGTTGTCACCCTTCTGGTGTCATTGTTAGGGGGGAGGGAGAGAAAGACGTATCGAGAGTGTGCGCGGTAGGCACAGAGGCACAACTAGTGAGTGAGTGTGTATGTGTGTTTGAAAGAGGAGTAGATAGATTATTATCAAGGTCGATGTGCCACCCTACTCCTTCGGTGTCGGGTAGTGTGTGTGTGTGTGTGTGTGTGTGTGTGTGTGTGTGTGTGTGTGTTTAAGAGAGAAGCCAGTCGATAGATTAGTATCAAGATCGAGGTGTCACCCTACTCCTTCGCAGTTGGGAAGTGTGGGTGTGTGTGGGGGGGGGCAGTGACACTCTTATAAAAAAACAGAGTTGGTGATGATGGTGTTCCTGCCATCCTGCAATATAGGCCATCCGATTTATATCCGACGGACAGGAAGGAAACTATGGCAATTTTGCAAAAATATACCCACACCCCTCTCCGCATTTGCAAATAAGGCATTCCCTCGTTCATCCTTTTCTCCCACAAGATAAACTTCTCATACAAATGCATCTTGATGTTCCGTGCAACGCATGGGCATCTTGCTAGTAGGGAGAAGGAGTTTGTGTGACACATATCTAGCTATATTAAGGGATAGGTAGATAGCATATGTGTGAGAGACATTATTACACTTTGAGACATTAGTGGCTGTGGGTGGGCGGAATTAAAGGGGTGGGCGTGTTAGACATGGAGAGCGTGTGTGTTTCTGTGTGAGAGACTAGTAGGACGGGGTAGAAACACGAATTTAACCCTGACGGAGGGAGAGAAATACACGAAGTGCGCGCGTGTGATTCCAATGCCCACAGGGAAATGAGATATGTATGCGTGTGACGTGGACGTGCATCGCTTGAACATAAGTCAATATCTACTTCGTATCGTGGCCCAAGGTACAATAACGATTCAATGCTATAAAGATTGGATACTCACATATCACATTTTTTCTATTTAAATAAACCTTTTCAGTTGTGCATGCCAAAGTTACAATGATGTTTCTTCACACAACCAATGTAGCTATCTTGTACATGCACCATTGTTACTCTTGCATTCAAATTCATTAGTCTTGGATGATTTAAGTTTCTATTTTGAAGTAATATATGTAATATTCATATATGAATTCAACGGGTACGCAATTTATGAAATGCAGGCTATGTAATCATATGAGGTAAGACTTTTAAGTAGTTGACTACAATATCCATTTCTTTTTGTGCGCCTCTACACTAACACGTTAATGCATTATGTTTAAAGTAAATAACCAATGGCACTAAATTATCTATTTACACGAGAAATACATAGGCTGAGCGTTTGATCCCTTTTTTTGTGAACGTGCCACTACACCCGTACGATTGGCCGCGCTCGTGTGAACGTCCAAGTTATCGGCGCATCATCCCGAGTTATTGTCTTTTATTCTGGGGTGGACTTCACACCAGTTATTAACTGCTGACGCGTGCCCCGTGTACACAGTCTAGCATGACCTTCCCACTAGCACGGTCCAAAATTAGTTGAAACTGGATACGAACGATCCCGCGTGCGGCAAAATCTCCCGCCTCCTTCTAAAATTTCCGCCACCTTAGTCTTTAGCATGCGAAATCCCCCTTTTGTCCTTGGTGCACGAAGACCAACAGTTACAATACCGCCCTCATCTACATGATAGGTCGGGGCTGCTTTGGTAACTTCCGGTTCTCCCACTACACGGCACCCCCATTTCCTCTCCCCCTCCCGCAAAAACGACTAACTCCACAGCACCAGAGCATCTTACATCACACCGTCCGTACTTCATCGCCCTTTCTCCCCTCCCCTCTCGAAACCCTAGACTGCTCATCCACTGGCGTACCATAGCCCATTCACTGCCAGCGGTGTCCACCTCCCCGGATCTGCTTCTGCGGCCGCATCTACCCCTCCCACCTCCCCTAGAAACAAGTAGACTGCTCATCCACCACTGTACCACAACCATTCAGTGCCGGCCTTGTCCATGACGCCGGATCTGCTTCGCCAGTACTCTCGTGAACCGCCGCGCATCTGTAGTGGCTCATTCGTACTCCCCACCGAAGACACTTCGTCCACACCCCCCGGAGCCGCCCCACCGACGCCCCCGTCGACGGCCTCTGATCCTCTTCGCCGACACCTTCCTCAACCCTACCGGAGCCGCTTCGCCGACACCTTCCTCAACCCTACCGGAGCCGCTTCGCCGACACCATCGTAACCCTACCGGAGTAGCTTCGCCTATACCATTCTCAACCCTACCGGGGCCGCTTTGCCAACTCACAAGTCCACGGCCTCAGATCCGCTTCCTCGCACCCTCATCCAACCTACCGGAGCAGCTTCTGACGCCCCGTCCATGGCCGCAGATCCGCATCGTCGACACCACCCTTAACCCATCCACTGGAGCAGCTTCTGACGCCCCGTCCACGACGTAGATCCGCATCGTCGACACCATCCTTAAGCCAACCACCGGAGCAGCTTCTGACGCCCCGTCCACAACCGCAGATCCGCGTCGTCGGCACCATCCTTAACCCAACCACCGGAGCAGCTTCACCTACGCCCTCGTCCATGACCATAGATCCGCTTCGCCCACACCGTAGTCCACCCTACCGGAGCTACTCCACAAACACCCTACTCGACTGTTCTAGATCTCCTTACCGGACCCCGACAGCCAGCGCAGCATCATCACCCTCAACGTTTCTAACCTGATTCCCACAGTCTGGAGAGATGCCAAGCACCCGCCATGGCCTAGGTACTTGTCACCTTTAAACCCATTCAGCATCACCTGCCCGATGTACTTCAAATATACTAATCGGTCGTTGTTACCTGTTATGCAGCTGATAAAAACTACAAGGACGATGTTTCTTCTGGATCTAACAGCTTGGCCAACCAAGATCCTGAACTGAGGCATTGCTATGATCTTGTAAGCGCGTCTCTCTCTCTTGTATTGTTCTGTGCCTGCCAGCGTGCTTTGCTAGGATTTTTGACCAGTAATCCCTTTGTGCAGACAATGATTTCTACTACTTGCTGCTAAATTAGATATGTAGATGTCATACATGATACTACCGCGTACCTCCGTTCCTAAATATAAGTCTTTCTAGAGATTCCACTATAGGCTACATACGGAGCAAAATGAGTGAATCTACACTCGAAAATGCATCTATATACATCTGTATGTGGTCCATACTGGAATCTCTACAAAGACATATATTTAGGAACAAGGGCAGTACATTACACAAAATCGTAGGTGGCATATAGGAATTCCAGTGCACTACATTGGGCTCCCTTAGAGTGCCTGCTAGTCCAGCATACAAAGTCATGGCTAGTTTATGGTACGCAAACAATCGTTACTTGGTGGTTTAAATATGCGCAAGGGATATGCAATGTAGTATCATGTAGAGATGTTTCAAATTAGCTGTGTCAACTTGCAGATAGGGTTACACACTGAAAAAGTACAAGATATATGTGGCAATTTCATGGAACATCGCAAAAAAAGGAGAGGCAGCGGTGAGCCTATACAGTGTGCTATGGTACGTCACTCCTCCATTCAATCATCGTGACATGTTATTTGTATGCAAGTTCTATTAGTCAAGTTTCTTACGGACAATCATTACGAGTTATCCTAAGAACATAAGAACCTGTGAACATAAGCTCCATGTAATAAGCCAACCAGTTCTTTTCATTGCGTTTTCAGCTATCTTTGGTATGACCAGTGGAAAGTCTAGATTGGATTTTTTTTCATTTTGCTGCCCATATGGAAATTAATTTGACTTGCAAACATCACAAATTAAACCCAGTGCAGTAATTAATATGATAGGAAAACAGACCATCACTATTTGCTCTAAATGCAAATACAAAGATACCATCTACTTGGCACAGTCTACTTTGGTCAATGTTTTCCATAGAGATCCCATTGCCTAATTTAAACGAAGAACGCATGACCGACATTTAAATGAAGAACAATTATTTATTGAAATTTGATGGTCCAAGTGGCTGGTTATTATCGTATAGCAGCACCACCTGATAGCATCATATAGCAGCAGCAGCATCTCATAGCAACTCATCATACAACAGCAGCAGTCTGCAATTCATCATATACCAGCAGCAGCTCATAGCAATTCATCATATAGCAGCAGCAGGAGTAGCTCATAGCAATTCATCATATAGCAGCAGCAGGAGTAGCTCATAGCAATTCATCATATAGCAGCAGCAGGAGCAACTTGTATCAACTCATCATATAGCAGCAACAGCAGCTCATAGCAATTCATCATATAGCAGCAGCAGCAGCTCATAGCAACTCATCATACAGCAGCAGCAGCTCATAGCAATTCATCATATAGCAGCAGCAGGAATAGCTCATAGCAATGCATCGTATAGCAGCAGCAGAAGCAGCTCATAGCAATTCATCGTATAATGGATTAGAATGAAAATTTGGCAAAAAATCAGAGGAGATCCTCACCTTGTTGGATGAGCTCATCCTTCAACAACACCTCAAGGCCATGGCCTGGGAGGAGGGGAGGGGGAATAAGGTGCTTTTTGCCGCAGTGTGGCATCAACCATAGTTGTGCAGCGCCCGCCGGATAGTGCGTTGGACGAATGGAGCAGCTGCTGGAGACCATGAGAATGAGAGGCGGCGCCAGAGGGAGGAGCAGCCAGCGAGATTTGCCCCTACCCGCCGGCCATGTAGCCTAGCTAGACATATCATCGTCGAGGACCAGGCCAGATGGGACCAGTGGCGATGGCTCGCTGGAGGAACCCTAGTGCTGCAGGCAGGGGATCGAGGTAGAGGGAAAGGGGAGAGGAGATGCAAGCGGGCAGGGCAATGAATGCTTGCGTGTTTGTTTTTACTTGAGGGTCAGGTGTGACACGGGTGTCAGCAGTTGCATTTTGAGTGTAATATAGGCAGACAATAGAGTCATTTCACTATTCCCCTTCCCTTTAATTTTTAGTGAGGTTCTACTTGAAACACCCCCCTCCAAAGCGAAATTAGTTAAGCCCAAGCCCATAACTCAAAAATGACTTCTTTACATCTTTTATGGCTTATTTTGACAATATGCCCTGAAAAGGCAGAATCGAACTGGCCCTTAACCTGCAATTCAATTGTGCGTGCAATGATGAATCACTCCTGCCTGCTATCTGTACATTTAGGCATCATCATACATGGCATAACCTAATACATGTGCATTCCATTGTAGAATCTGGAATATGCAATGTTTATGTTAGTTCATACGTTGCACATGATGTTTAAATGCCCTTTAAATCTGGTCAGTCAAGTGATGGTCTTTAAGCCTCCTTCTTTGCTTCTTTTCTTGATATGTAAGATTTGCTCACACATCTGTTCAATTGCTTGTTTGCATCAGCCAGCCATACTAGGACTGTTTGCTTTGATTACTTGTTGTTCTTGACCTAACACTCTAACAGAACTTGTCAATGATTTAAACACTAAGGGCTGCTGTAGTGGGGCCTTGTCTAACTGATAGGTGACATAAAGGTTTGGCTGTAGACTTTAGTAGGCTCTCCAAGAGTACATGGAGATCCAGTTTGAAGGTATGCCTAGTTTTTACATAGTGCAAATATAATGAAAGCTCATTTCATTGTGTGCAAGTGCAAGAGATGCAGCATGTTTCATTATGTGGTGTTGTTTTGTTATAATCTCATCCTTTTGTGTTCACAGACTGGAAAGTATGCATATTTATCTTCCAAGGAGACGAGTAACTAGTTTGTGTCACCTTGCAAAGGGGGTGCAATGAAGATAATATTGAGGATTTCCAAGTACAAGATGTTAGGAAGGAGCCTTGCAAGAGAAGTAGGAGCTGCGGTGAGCCTCTTCAACCTGCTAAGGTAAGTCACTGTATGCAACTCAACAGTTCAATTCCTTGTTTGTTTCAGGCATAGTTAATTTTCTCTTTTCAATTGCTTTATTTGTCCTCAGTTAATGAGATGGCCAAATAATCATGCCTGATGTTCGATACTTGTATCACTATTAGTTGACATAATTAAAGGCCTTACCATTTAATTACTCTGCCGAAGTGTACCTGAAGCTTTGAAGTCTATTAACCAACTATTATTACATGAGGCTCACAATCTAGTTTATACTACGCTAATGATTGCATAGTTTTGCCTGCTGTAGTATGTTTGTATGAAACCCTCTGCTGTTCATTATGCTCCCTAAGACTTTAATTGAGGTACAGAATGGACAAATGCTTGCTTACTTATACGCAACGTGCTGTCTAAATTTATAACTTGTCTGTGTTTTCGATTGGGCCCCAACATCATGCTCCTCTGGTGAGCTAAGAGGGATTTCTGTATACAGGCTGCACAAACTATCTTTTTTATAATTTTTAAAATATCACCTGCTTATGCTTCATGACGTGTAACTTTTTTTTAAAGTGACGTGTAACATTATTGTTAGTCCTATTTTGCCATGTAGTACAAAATAGTGTCTTGTTCGCTTCACTGTTGTAACTAACTTTTAGCCCTAGTCATGTGTACTTACAGAAACATTTCAGGATGAAGTGACATCAACACAAAGATCTGCGAGCAGTGCGGCATGGCCGTTACCGAATCATTATGGATTGGAATTGGAATGTGTTGATGTTCTCGAGCATCAACTAGAGGTGGCAAGACAACGTGTACATGATTGTCAACATATAATCAACAAGTTGAGACTGGACATGCAGGTATTAGATGCAGGGGTCAAAAAAATGAAACAAGACACTGAGGTAACCATGAAGGAATTGGAGATTTTGCAGACTGAAATTTGTGCTATCTGAATCCGGTCAATCCTATTTTCTGAAGAGATTATAGTTCAAATGGAGTTAAGTTGATGCGCGTCCATGATGTATGAGTTGTATATGCCCAGTGTATGTAATTTGCTGTTTGTGTATGCTTTATTATCACCTGTGCCGAACCATAATGCCCAGTGGGTATAATCGGCTGTAATTTCTTTATTGTATACTGTACGATTATTCTACCTTTCTATGCCTTGATCTCTTTGTTGTACAGTGTATGCGTTTTAGAGGTGATATTATTGAGTAGGATAATTCTTTGAATAAGCTATATCGTTCAAACGGGGGCCAACACGCCCGACCATGGCCCTTCACGGGCCATCGGATCCATGGGCCTTCTACGTCTCGTAGGATCCATGGGCCTTCTACGTCTCGTAGGATCCATGGGCCGTCGACTCATTTATGGGTCTTGTACGGGCCTTTAATGGGCCGTAGACGGGCCTTTAATGGAAATCGTACGTTTTATGGGCTGACCATAACGGGTCGTTAATAGGTCGTATTTGGTGATGCTATGGAAATGGCCCAACAGACGAACGGTCCACAAACGGGCCGACTATAACGACGGGCTGAATTTGGCCCACAAGCAGAAAATGACAGTAACGGGCCGTAAGTAACCGAATGCTGCAAATGAGCCCAAGAATAATTGGGCCCTCAGAAGGCCGAAAGTTAACTTGGGCTGGAAACGGCCCAACGGAATAATGGGCCGTTAATGGGTATAAAGTGATACACTGTTCATTACGGGCCAGTTTCACCACGGGCCGTTAATGGGTGTAAAGTAATAAACTGTTCATTACGGGCCAGTTTCAGCACGGGCCGCTAATGGGCCAAGAGTTACAAAGGGCCTCATATAGGCCGAAAGACGTCATGGGCTATACATGGGCCAGAAGTGAAAACGGGCTGGAATCATATTGGATGGCCCAGATGACGCTACCGGGCCTAATTCGGATAGGGTGTAACGGGCCTTGGGTTAGCGGGCTGTAAATGGGCTATATGCGAACATGCCGTTAACAGGCTTTCCATGGGCCGGCCCGCCAGCTTTTGACCAAGTCAAACGGGCCGGCCTTTTCACAGGAATGGGCCACTGTTGGGTCGTGCCACGTGTCGACGTATCATAGGCGCCTTCTGTCCAGTGAGTGGATGACATCTGTCCCAACGATGAGCCGAGACGTGTTTCCTCTAGCCAATGATGATTTTACACGTGGAAAATCCCCATTGGTCGGGGCTGTTAACGGGTTATCGGATCCAAAACCTGACCCGATAGCTTAACGGCGTTCCGTTACGGTGGATGCCACGTGTCGGTCACCCTTGACGAAAGCACTTCTGTGACGCGCGATTTATCGTCATGGAAGTGGACACTTCCGTGATGATAATTTTGGTAATGTCATGGAACACTTCTACGACAGCACAGGTATGAATATCTTGATTCTGTCATAAATTTTTCATGGGTGTACATGCATGACAAAAAACGCGACCTACTGTGACAAACACGTATCATCACGGTTTTTTTGGTAGTGCTCTTTATCCCATTCTTGTTCATTATTTGTGTGAAGATGACCCTTCTTGCGACAAAACCACCATGCAGTTATGCCTCCAAGTCGTGCCTCGACACGTGGGAGATATAGCCGCATCGTGGGCGCTACAGAAGAACACAATTAAGAACCTGCAGCGGGCTGACGGGTTGATGACGCACGATCCAGCAGAGATGGCGCATCTTACAAATTCTTTCTATAAGAATCTATATAGCTCGGAGGGCACATCCGGTATGCAGCACGTTCTGAATGCAATCTCGGTAAAAGTGACTCACGAGATGAACGAAACTCTGTTAGCTTCGTATAGCCCCGAGGAGGTGAAAAAGGCCCTATTCCAAATGTATCCAACCAAGGCCCCGGGTCCAGATGGGTACCCGACTCATTTCTTCCAATGTCATTGGGATCTTTATGGCTCCGAGGTGACCAATGTTGTACTACGCATACTGCAGGGTGAGGAGAACCTGGAGGTAATCAATGATACTATTCTAGTGTTGATCCCTAAGCTAAAGGACCCAACACAACACTACAAAAAAATACACTTCCGTGATGATACGTGTTTGTCACAGTAGGTCGCTTTTTTTGTCATGCATGTACATCCATGACAAATTTATGACAGAATCAAGATAGTCATACCTGTGTTGTCATAGAAGTGTTCCATGACATTGCCAAAATTATCATCACGGAAGTGTCCACTTCCATGATGATAAATCGCGCGTCACACAAGTGCTTTCGTCAAGGGTGACCGACACGTGGCATCCACCGTAACGAAACGCCGTTAAGCTATCGGGTCGGGGTTTGGATCCGATAACCCGTTAATAGCCCCGACCAATGGGAAATTTCCACGTGTAAAATTCTTATTGGCCAGGCAAAACACATGTCAGCTCGTCAGTGGGTCAGATAGGCGCCTATGATATGTCGACACGTGGCACGGCCCAACAGAGGCCCATTCCTGTGAAAAGGCCGGCCTGTTTGGCTTGGTCAAAAGGTGGCGGGCCGGCCTATGGAAAGCCTGTTAACGGCATGTTCGCATATAGCCCATTTACAGCCCGCTAAGCCAAGGCCTGTTACGCCCTATCCGAATTAGGCCCAGTAGCGTCATCTGGGCCGTCCAATACGATTCCAGCCCGTTTTCACTTTTGGCCCATGTATAGCCCATGACGTCTTTCAGCCCATATGAGGCCCTTTGTAACTCTTGGCCCATTAGCGGCCCGTGCTGAAACTGGCCTGTAATGAACAGTGTATTACTTTACACCCATTAACGGCCCTTGGTGAAATTGACCCGTAATGAACAGTGTATCACTTTATATCAATTAACGGCCCGTTATTCGTTGGGCCGTTTCCAGCCCAAGTTAACTTTCGGCCTTCTGAGGGCCCATTTATTCTTAGGCTCATTTGCAGCATTCGGTTACTTACGGCCCGTTACTGTCATTTTCTGCTTGTGGGCCAAATTCAGCCCCTCATTATAGTCGGCCCATTTGTGGACCGTTTGTCTGTTGCGCCAATTTCATAGCAGCACCAAATACGGCCTATTAACGGCCCGTTATGGTCAGCCCATACAACGTACGATTTCCATTAAAGGCCCGTCTACGGCCCATTAAAGGCCCGTACAAGACCCATAAATGAGCCGGCGGCCCATGGATCCTACGAGACGTACAAGGCCCATGGATCCTACGAGACGTAGAAGGCCCATGGATCCTACGAGACGTAGAAGGCCCATGGATCCTACGAGACGTAGAAGGCCCATGGATCCGACGGCCTATGAAGGGCCATGGTCGGGCGAATTGGCCCCCGTTTGAACGATATAGCATATTCAAAGAATTATCCTACTCAATACTATCACCTCTAAAAAGCCTACACTATTACAACAAAGAGTTCAAGGCATAGAAAGGTAGAATAATCCTACACTATACAATAAAGAAATTACAGCCGATTCTACCCACTGGGCATTATGGTTCGGCACAGGTGATAATAAAGCATACACAAACAGCAAATTACATACACTGGGCAAATACAACTCATACATCATGGGCGCGCATCAACTTAACTCCATTTGAACTATAATCTCTTCAGAAAATAGGATTGGCTAGATTCAGATAGCACAAATTTTAGTCTGCAAAATCTCCAATTCCTTCATGGTTACCTCAGTGTCTTGTTTCATTTTTTTGACTCCTGCATCTAATACATGCATGTCCAGTCTCAACTTGTTGATTATACGTTGACAATCATGTACACGTTGTCTTGCCACCTCTAGTTGATGCTCGAGAACATCAGCACATTCCAATTCCAATCCATAATCATTCGGTAACGGCCATGCCGCACTGCTCACAGATCTTTGTGTTGACGTCACTTCATCCTGAAATGTTTCTGTAAGTACACATGACTAGGGCAAAAATATAGTTACAACAGTGAAGCGAACAAGACACTATTTTGTACTACATGGCAAAACAGGACTAACAATAATGTTACACGTCACTTTAAAAAAATGTTACACATCATGAAGCATAAGCAGGTGATATTTTAAAAATTATAAAAAAGATAGTCTATGGAGCATGCATACAGAAATCCCTCTTAGCTCACCAGAGGAGCATGATGTTGGGGCCAAATCGAAAATACAAACAAGTTACAAATTTAGACAGCATGTTGCGTATAAGTAAGCAAGCAGTTGGCCATTTTGTGCCTCAATTAAAGTCTTAGGGAGCATAATGAACAGCAGAGGGTTTCATACAAACATACTACAACAGGCAAAACTATGCAATCATTAGCGTAGTATAAACTAGATTGTGAGCCTCATGCAATAATAGTTGGTTAATAGACTTCAAAGCTTTAGGCAAACTTCGGCAGAGTAATTAAAGGGTAAGGCCATTAATTATGTCAACTAATAGTGATACAAGTACCAAACATCAGGCATGATTATTTGGGCATCTCATTAACTGAGGACAAATAAAGCAATTGAAAAGAGAAAATTAACTATGCCTGAAACAAACAAGGAATTTAACTATTGAGTTGCATACAGTGACTTACCTTAGCAGGTTGAAGAGGCTCAGTGCAGCTCCTACTTCTCTTGCAAGGATCCTTCCAAACATCTTGTACTTGGAAATCCTCAATCTTATCTTCATTGCACCCCCTCTGCAAGGTGACACAAACTAGTTACTCGTCTCATTGGAAGATAAATATGCATACTTTCCAGTCTGTGAACACAAAAGGATGAGATTATAACAAAACAACACCACATAATGAAACATGCCGCATCTCTTGCACTTGCACACAATAAAATGAGCATTTACTATGTCTGCACTATGTAAAAACTAGGCATACCTTTGAACTGGATCTTCAGGTACTCTTGGAGAGCCTAATGTAGTGTACAGCCAAACCTTTATGTCACCTATGAGTTAGACAAGGCCCCACTATAGCAGCCCTTAGTGTTTAAATCATTGACAAGCTCTATTAGAGTGTTAGGTCAAGAACAACAAGTAATCAAAGCAAACAGTCCTAGTATGGCTGGCTCATGCAAACAAGCAATTGAACAGAAGTGTGAGCAAATCTTACATATGAAGAAAAGAAGCAAAGAAGGAGGCTTAAAGACCATCACTTGACTGACCAGATTTAAGGGGCATTTAAACATCATGTGCAACGTATTAACTAACATAAACATTGCATATTCCAGATTCTACAATGGAATGCACATGTATTAGGTTATGCCATGTATGATGATGCCTAAATGTACAGATAGCAGGCAGGAGTGATTCATCATTGCATGCACAATTGAATTGCAGGTTAAGGGCCAATTCGATTCTGCCTTTTTAGGGCATATTCTCAAAATAAGCCATAAAAGATGTAAAGAAGTCATTTTTGAGTTATGGGCTTGGGCTTAACTAATTTCGCTTTGGAGGGGGGGTGTTTCGGGTAGAACCTCACTAAAAATTGAAGGGAAGGGGAATAGTGAAATGACTCTATTGTCTGCCTATATTACACTCAAAATGCAACTACTGATGCCCGTGTCACACCTGACCCTCAAGTAAAAACAAACACGCAAGCATTCATTGCCCTGCCCGCTTGCATCTCCTCTCCCCTTTCCCTCTACCTTGATCCCCTGCCTGCAGCACTAGGGTTCCTCCAGCGAGCCGTCGCCACCGGTCCCATCTGGCCTTGTCCTCGACGATGCTATGTCCAGCTAGGCTACATGGCCGACGGGTAGGGGCAAATCTCCCTGGCTTCTCCTCCCTCTGGCGTCGCCCCTCATTCTCATGGTCTCCAGCAGCTGCTCCACTGTGGTTCGTCCAACGCACTACTCCAGCGGGCGCTGCACAACTACGGCTGATGCCACACTGCAGCAGAAGGCACCTTATTCCCCCTCCCCACCTCCCAGGCCATGGCCTTGAGGTGCTGTTGAAGGATGAGCTCATCCAACAAGGTGAGGATGTCCTCTGATTTTTTTGCCAAATTTTCATTCTGATCCACTATACGATGAATTGCTATGAGCTGCTTCTGCTGCTGGTATATGATGCATTGCTATGAGCTGCTCCTGCTGCTGCTATATGATGAATTTCTATGAGCTGCTGCTGCTGTATGATGAGTTGCTATGAGCTGCTGCTGCTGCTATATGATGAATTGCTATGAGCTGCTGCTGTTGCTATATGATGAGTTGCTACAAGCTGCTCCTGCTGCTGCTATATGATGAATTGCTATGAGCTGCTCCTGCTGCTGCTATGTGATGAATTGCTATGAGCTGCTCCTGCTGCTGCTATATGATGAATTGCTATGAGCTGCTGCTGGTATATGATGAATTACATACTGCTGCTGCTGTATGACGAGTTGTTATGAGCTGCTGCTGCTATATGATGCTTTCAGGTGGTGCTGCTATACGATAATAACCAGCCACTTGGACCATCGAATTTCAATAAATAATTGTTCTCCATTTAAATGTGGGTCATGCGTTCTTTGTTTAAATTAGGCAATGGGATCTCTATGGAAAACATTGACCAAAGTAGATTGTGCCAAGTAGATGGTATCTTTGTATTTGCATTTTGAGCAAATAGTGATGGTCTGTTTTCCTATCATATTAATTACTCCACTGGGTTCAATTTGTGATGTTTACAAGTCAAATTAATTTCCATATGGGCAGCAAAATGAAAAAAAGTATAATGCAATCTAGACTTTCCACTGATCATACCAAAGATAAGCTGAAAATGCAATGAAAAGAACTGGTTGGCTTATTACATGGAGCTTATATTCACAGGTGCTTATTTTCTTAGGATAACTCGTAATAACTGTCCCTAAGAAACTTGGCTAATAGAACTGGCATACAAATAACATGTCACGATGATTTCAATGGAGGAGTGACGTACCATAGCACGCTGTATAGGCTCACTGCTGCCTCTCCTTTTTTTGCGATGTTCCATGAAATTGCCACATACATCTTGTACTTTTTCATTGTGTAACCCTATCTGCAAGTTGACACGGCTAATTTCAGACATCTCTACATGATACTACATTGCATATCCCTTGCGCATATTTAAACCACCAATTAACGATTGTGTGCGTACCATAAACTAGCCATGACTCGGTATGCTGGACTAGCAGGCACTCTAAGGGAGCCTAATGTAGTGCACTGGAATTCCTACATGCCACCTACGATTTTGTGTAATGTACTGCCCCTGTTCCTAAATATATGTGTTTGTAGAGATTCCAGTATGGACCACATACAGATGTATATAGATGCATTTTCGAGTGTAGATTCACTCATTTTGCTACGTATATAGCCTATAGTGGAATCTCTAGAAAGACTTATATTTAGGAACGGAGGTACGAGTTAGTATCATGTATGACATCTAAATATCTAATTTAGCAGCCAGTAGTAGAAATCATTGTCTGCACAGAGGGATTACTGGTCGAAAATCCTAGCAAAGCACGCTGGCAGGCACAGAACAGTACAAGAGAGAGAGAGACGCGCTTACAAGATCATAGCAATGCCTCAGTCCAGGATCTTGGTTGGCCAAGCTGTTAGATCCAGAAGAAACATCGTCCTTGTAGTTTTTGCCAGCTGCATAACAGGTAACAGCGACCGGTTAGTATATTTGAAGTACATCGGGCAGGTGATGCTGGACGGGTTTAAAGGTGACAAGTACATAGGCCGTGGCGGGTGCTTGGCATCTCTCCAGACTGTGGGAATCAGGTTAGAAACATCGAGGGTGATGACGCTGCGTTGGCTATCGGGGTCCGGTAAGGAGATCTAGAACCGTCGAGTAGGGTGTTTGTGGAGCGGCTCCGGTAGGGTGGACTACGGTGTGGGCGAAGCGGATCTATGGCCGTGGACGAGGGCGTAGGTGAAGCTGCTCTGGTGGTTGGGTTAAGGATGGTGTCGACGATGCGGATCTGCGGCCGTGGACGAGGCGTCAGAAGCTGCTCCAGTGGTTGGGTTAAGGGTGGTGTCGACGATGCGGATCTGCGGCCGTGGATGGGGCGTCAGAAGCTGCTCCGGTAGGTTGGATGAGGGTGCGAGGAAGCGGATCTGAGGCCGTGGACTTGTGAGTTGCCAAAGCGGCCCCGGTAGGGTTGAGAATGGTATAGGCTAAGCTACTCCGGTAGGGTTGAGGAAGGTGTCGGCGAAGCGGCTCCGGTAGGGTTGAGGAAGGTGTCGGTGAAGAGGATCAGAGGCCGTCGACGGGGGCGTTGGTGGGGCGGCTCCGGGGGGGTGTGGACGAAGCGTCTCCGGTGGGGAGTACGAATGAGCTGCTGCAGATGCGCGGTGGTTGATGAGAGTACCGGCGAAGCAGATCCGGCGCCGTGGACAAGGACGGCACTGAATGGGCTGTGGTACAGTGGTGGATGAGCAGTCTACTTGTTTCTAGGGGAGGTGGGAGGGGTAGATGCGGCCGCAGAAGCAGATCCGGCGAGGTGGACGCCGCTGGCAGTGAATGGGCTATGGTACGCCGGTGGATGAGCAGTCTAGGGTTTCGAGAGGGGAGGGGAGAAAGGGCGATGAAGTACGGATGGCGTGATGTAAGATGCTCTGGTGCTGTGGAGTTAGTCGTTTTTGCGGGAGGGGGGAGGAAATGGGGGTGCCGTGTAGTGGGGGAACCAGAAGTTACCAAAGCAGCCCTGTCCTATCATGTAGATGAGGGCGGTATTGTAACTGTTGGTCTCCGTGCACCAAGGACAAAAGGGGGATTTCGCATGCTAAAGACTAAGGTGGCGGAAATTTTAGAAGGAGGCGGGAGATTTTCCCGCCCATGGGATCGTTCGTATCCAGTTTCAACTAATTTTGGACCGTGCTAGCGGGAAGGTCATGCTAGACTGTGTACACGGGGCACGCATCAGCAGTTAATAACTGGTGTGAAGTCCACCCTAGAAAAAAGACAATAACTCGGGATGATGCGCCGATAACTTGGACGTTCACACGGGCGCGGCCAATCATACGGGTGTAGTGGCGCGTTCACAAAAAGGGATCAAACGCTCAGCCTATGTATTTCTCGTGTAAATAGATAATTTAGTGCCATTGGTTATTTACTTTAAACATAATGCATTGACGTGTTAGTGTAGAGGCGCACAAAAAGAAATGGATATTGTAGTCAACTACTTAAAAGTGTTACCTCATATGATTACATAGCCTCCATTTCATAAATTGTGTACCCGTTGAATTCATATATGAATATTACATATATTACTTCAAAATAGAAACTTAAATCATCCAAGACTAATGAATTTGAATGCAAGAGTAACAATGGTGCATGTTCATGATAGCTACATTGGTTGTTTGAAGAAACATCACTGTAGCTTTGGCATGCACAACTAAAAAGGCTTATTTAAATAGAAAAAAATGTGATATGTGAGTGTCCAATCTTTATAGCGTGAATCGATATTGTACCTTTGGCCACGATACGAAGTAGATATTGACTTGTGTTCAAGCGATGCACGTCCACGATCGCTAGATAGTGATACGTGAATGAATTGTGCAATCTCTCTCACACGCATACATATCTCATTTCCCTGTGGGCATTGGAATCACACTCGTGCACTTCGTGTATTTCTCTCCCTCCGGCAGGGTTAAATTCGTCTTTCTACCCCGTCCTACAAGTCTCTCACACAGAAACACACACGCTCTCTATGTCTAACACGCCCACCCCTTTAATTCCGCCCACCCACAGCCACTAATGTCTCTCACACATATGCTATCTACCTATCCCTTAAGATAGCTAGATATGTGTCACACAAACTCCTTCTCCCTACTAGCAAGATGCCGATGCGTTGCAGGGAACATCAAGATGCATTTGTATGAGAAGTTTATCTTGTGGGAGAAAAGGATGAACGAGAGAATGCCTTATTTGAAAATGCGGAGAGGGTGTGGGTATCTTTTTGCAAAATTGCCTTAGTTTCCTTCCTGTCCGTCGGATATAAATCGGATGACCTATATTGCAGGATGGCAGGAACACCATCATCACCAACTCTGTTTTTTATAAGAGTAGAGATATGTGAGTGTCACTGCCCCCCCACACACCCACACTTCCCAACACCGAAGGAGTAGGGTGACAGCTCGATCTTGATACTAATCTATCGACTGGCTTCTCTCTCAAACACACACACACACACACACACACACACACACACTACCCGGCACCGAAGGAGTAGGGTGGCACATCGATCTTGATAATAATCTATCTACTCCTCTTTCAAACACACACACACACACTCGCTAGTTGTGCCTCTGTGCCTACCGCGCACACTCTCAATACGTCTTTCTCTCCCTCCCCCCCCCCCCAACAATGACAGCAGAAGGGTGACAACTCGATCTGATCATAATCTGTCAATTGGTTTCTCTCTCAAACATTGTGTCTCGGTGCCTCGCTCAGTAGCCCCCTCGATATGTAGACTTCTCGCGCGCGCACAGTTGTACTTACGATGACGCTGAACCCAGTGTGCCTTGTTTTTACCGGCCTCATGTGATAGTTTTCACCCTGTTTTCTGTTAATTAACAAGGCAACCTTTTCTTTATTACTACTAGTGAATCTGAAGTCATTCGGGGCAGACATAAAATATATCACTTCAACTCAATTATCGCAGCAACTATTTTAAAAGAAATTAGCTAGCTGCCCGTGCGTTGCACGGAACATCAAGATGCATTTGTATGAGTAGTTTATCTTGTGAGAGAAAAGGTTGAACGAGGGAAGGCCTTATTTGCGAACGTGGAGAGACGTGTGGGTATATTTTTACAAATTTGCCATAGTTTCTTTCCTATCCGTTAGATATAAATCCGAGGGCCTATATAGCAGGATGGCACGCACACCATCATCACCAACTCTTTTTTCTACTCCCTCCGTCCGAAAATACTAGTCATCAAAATGGATAAAAACAGATGTATCTAAAACTAAAATACATCTAGATACATTTCCTTTTATCCATTTTGATGACAAGTATTTCCGGACGGAGGGAGTATTTGTCTTTTTAGAGATTTCAACAAGTGACTATGACCGGACCTTACCAACATACTCAAAAAAGTAGTCCATAATTTTGATGTTACCCTCTTTTCTTGGCGGTGCAGTGCCATCTGGATACCTCATAAATAAATCAAGGACAAATCTGACCCCTTCCTAAAAAGACATACAGAGCAAAATGAGTGAATCTACACTCTAAAATATGTCTACATACACATCGGTATGTGGTAGTCCATTTGAAATCTGAAAAAGACAAATATTTAGGAACGAATGGAGTATATATAAGAGTAGACATGGAGATATATCTCCAGCATGGTCTACAACATGAATGTGCTGGGCTGGTTAGCGCCGAATGCTCGCAACGCGATGACATGAGTTCGTATTCTGTCTTTTAACTTTATATTTTTATATTATATATTACTATACTTATTTGATATATACTTCTTTCGCCACTGTACTGACAGTGGAACCCACAGAGTACTTAGAATACAAGATTAAGGATGGACTTGTTTCTTTTTAACTTTCTGTACGAAGCTGTTGCCACCCTGCAAGTCACGTGTACATTGTGCATGCAATCAACTTTTTATAGAGGGACAATCATACAGGCAATTAACTCAAATGGATTGGATGTCACTCTATTATTTCCAGCATAAAGAGCATCTCCAATGGCAGCCGGCAAATTTCCTCCCGTTTCCTTAAGCGGAGGACGACATCAAACGCCAGTGGCATACATTTTTACAACTCTAACCAACTAGATGAAATTCGTGCAAACACGGACGGATTTCATATAAGCACGAAGGATTTCGTATAAAAAAGCCGGATCTTCATATAAACATCATGGATTTCATTACATTTACATGAACTAAGAGGTGCCAATCCGGCTCTCTTGTATAATTAATACTCCCTCCGCCCGGAAATACTTGTCCTAGAAATGGATGTATCTAGACTTATTTTAGTTATAGATACATACAATTTATCCATTCTTAGAACAAAAATTCCCCGCCAGCTGGAGAGGGAGTACATAATCTAAATGGCCGCCCGCGGATCCCCTTGTCTTCCTCATGTCCGTCAGACACTTGCGGGGTCGACGAAGGTCCTCGGAAGAGACGAAGCAGCAAAGAAACCACCTAAATCCGCGGTCGTCGCCTTGGCGGTGGCCTTCATGGGTCCCAAGTGGTGGCGGCCTCCCGTGTTCTACTTCTCCTCGATGATGGCGGCGGACACGGAGAAGCTGGCCACCGAATCGTCGCTCTCCACACACCCGTCTTCTGTCTCTGCCTGCATGGCGCTGCCGCAGGCACGGGAGGCGCGCCCATAGACACGGGAGGCGCGGCCACCGCAGACACTGGTGGCGCGGTACGGCGCGGCAGCGACGACGCCCGTATCGGCGTGCTCGCCGCCGTGCCGGCGTGGAGCAACTCGCCACTCCTCATCGAGCTAAACTGGAGCAGCGAGTTGCTGAACCACGCGCCTGCTTGGGGCGGCAATTGGCTCCATCGGGCCAAGCGAGGTTGGTGAAGCACCGAGCGGCCTCGCCTGTATCCGGAGGGCTCGGCGGGCCACCCAGCCGGGTAATATGCCGGAGAACGACTCATCGGAAGCCATCGGAGGAGTGGAGAAAGCGGTGAAGGAGGAGATGGGGGAGCGGCGGAGGGGTGCGATTCTTGCCCGCTGTCTGTCTGGCCTCGTGTAAATAGAGGGCGGATGGTAGGAGCTTGGCCGGCGTCTGGCCTCGTTTGAACTGAGGGCGGGCGGGAGGAGCTCGGCCAGTGTTGCGTTTAATTCCGGCCCGCTCATGAACGGACGTGTGGCCGGAGTAGGATTCTCGGTTTGCATGCGGGTTTAACGGAGGGGTTTAATGGAGGCACCGGGTGTGCAGCGGGCAGTGCAGTACTATTCGATTTGACAACAGTAATGAGCCGTCAAATTACAAAGGCCCTCGCCTCTCGTGAAATCGACTGAGCTAGACTGCCCCACCCTCTAGCCTTTTAAAAAATGTATATACTCCACTTTTGTACAGTAGTAGTATCGATGGATTGCGCCATGGAGCAAAACTTGAAATTAAAAAAGGTGGTACATATAGAGAGCGCTCGTCGCCAAATTATGCATATAGTACTATTAAAAAGGCTTGTCACAATAATGGTGTCCAACACAAGTGCACAACCCACCCCTCAAATAAAACTAAGCACCCTGGAATTCTTTGACAAAACTAAGCACCCTGAAATTCTTTGACAACTAAACTGCTGGCTATATGATGTTGGCCATATATATTGTACGTATATAATGTGAAGAAACGATTGGTAGTACTGTACCAACTAAAAGATGAAATGTAAGAAATACTTGTATGTACGTACTGAAGAGTTAAAGTAACAAGAAGAAACATAACATAGTTCTGCTGGGGGCTCAGCACAACACACCCCTCAAATTAAATTAAGAACACCTGAAATTAAACTTTGCAACTATTCTGGTAGACACTGCATTAGAACCACCATGAGCAACGACACTGCCACCTTACCCGGAGTCCTCGTCCACGTCCTCGACTTCGTCCTTGTCCCTCTTCCTCTTGGCCGATAGTTATTTGCTTGAACCGCACACCTGGCTGTTGCTCTTCATCCAACCCTTGTAGATATTGATGCAAAGGTAGCCATCCATTGCAGCGTAGTGGATGTGGTCTATATCTAGTACATTCCGCTGCCATGCATGACGATGAAACGTGTATGGAGGTTTCTCCAGTTTACCATACGAAGGATGAACCATGGCTCCTGCCAGGGTCAGCTTTGAAGGCTGAAGAGAGGACACCAGCCGATTCTTCTGGAGGTCGAAAGTGTTGCCTACAACGAGGCCTACCCGACGCAGGACTTCTTTGTCGTTACCAAAGTCTACAATAACGAATTTGACTAGGTTGCTCCCGAGGAAGTCCTTAAAATCCTTGCACTCAACGTCGGCATGGCATATGTGGTAGACCAAGCATAAGTCATGCACGCAAACCTGGATCACGGCGGGCTTCTTCCTCTCTTCGTCCTTTAGATCCTTCTCTCGTCCCAGGACTGTGGTGTACTCAACATCTAGCCCAGCGACCCACTCATCATCCGAGTTTTCGAACATGCGTCTGAAGCGAGAAAGGCATCCTTTCACCGTCGCGAAAGAACGGGTGTAGATGACGTCGAACTCATCGCCTGTGATGGTTCTAACCTTGTACTCACCGCCGATCATGGAGATTTGGGACGCCATGGATTTGGGAGGAGGGTTAGGATTAGTGGAAGTGCCGTAATGTGAATGGACGGGACGACTAGGAGCGAACCGTCGTAGTATTGAAGGACGTGCGGGGACGAGTAGGAGCGAACTGGCAGCGTGCGAACGGCAGGGTAGTGGCTTTCCATTGGATATGAGATTGAACGGTTGCATGGCGTGATTCTAGATCTATGGGTGAATATCCTATCCTGGAGGGTTATTCTACAAATTTTCAGCAACTTAACATGCGACCGTTTGATCTCAGATCCAAGGGCTGCCAGCAGCCCGTATCGTGGTCGCTCCTACCACGACCGTCGCGTCGCTCGTGCGGTCGCGCCCTTGGAGATTTAACATGGTGCGTTAGGCTATCTGATGTTTGGCATGTTACACATAGTCATCACTTAGTCACTCATACTACAACAAGGTCGGCTATAAGTGTATTTTTTCACTCCTCTCTATCTCTTTCTTCGTACTCCCTCTGTCCCATAATATAAGAACGTTTTTGACACTAGTGTAGTGCCAAAAATGTTCTTATATCATGGGACACAGGGAGTACTAGTATTTATTGCATTTGCCAAGGAGTGACCTCTTCCAATGAAATGGTGTTGCTAAGTTTGCTTCATTTAATTAGCTATAGACTCAAAATTGTCTTTTCACCTAGGTACACGCGCTCAGCACCGTTTCTTCCTTGGGTCACCAAACTAGTGTCTCTCTTCTTGAATAACTTGCCACATCAGACTTTATGCCTATGTGGCAAGCTTAAGCACCTGTAGGAGCAAGTAAAAGTAAGTACAATAGTGCGCTTTACATGGCATTTTTGCATATGTGGAGGAAAGAGAGGCAAGGAAAAAGTGGAGAAGTGGGCTCTCATGCAAGAGCCAGCCTCTACTACATGGTGGAGCATTGGGAGAGGCACCTTTATGGAGGTGGTTAGGAATCTGGGAGACTCACGCCGGTCGTAGCGCCGTAGTTAAAATGATAATGGCAAGTCAAATCACGGGGCCCCACCTGTCCAGCAGTAACGCGCTGTCAAATCACACAGCCCTACGTTTGCAGCAGCCTACTCCCTCGTCTTCTCGCGTCTCTGTCGAAGCGACTAAGGCCGGTCATAGTGGGGGTAACATAAGTAGTATCATGCACTTGGGACTCGCAAACATTCTTATGTGGCATGCAATTAACGAAGAGAGAGAGATGGTTATAGTAACATTTCCTAATTCTCCCCCTGCCCACTGTTTCATAGGTTAGGCTCGGTGCGAGTGGAGATTGGCTTGCATATGTACGGGAGGGTACCAACATCAATTTGCACAACATTTACAACGGTGACACCGTTCCCGTAGAACCTTTGTGCGACATTGGGATCAGCCATGCAACGGGCCACCGCATGAATTGGTACGATGGAACCACGGTGAGATTGAATAAGATAGCACGAACCTTGCACATGGCGGTCAAAGGCGGACCATGTTGTCTGCGGCCGATTTGTTGTCGTACGAGTAGGAAGACGTCGTGCTCCTTTCTAACCGCATCTTCGCGGTGACAAACCAGGGGACTTATTTTGTATGGGACACATCCTACAATATACTCCCTCTCTCCCAATTTATTTGTTTTGAATCTTTTCGTTTTATAAGTTTCAAATTCAAATTTAGAGCTCCCCATCACATGTTGAGATTACAATGTCCATTAAATTGTTGCGTGCATGTATAGTAAAGAAACAAATCGCGAGGTTGGCACGAGTTCGTGCTGCGGGAGCACCACAAGCCCTGGCGCAGGAGTTACACTTCCATCTCAGGGCCGTCGGGACTGAGCTTTAGCGCCTTACTACACCTACCTTTGAGTCAATAACATGTGGACTCGATAGGTGACTGGTCCACATGTAATGCTCCCGTAGGCAGAGGGGCAGTGGGGCCGAGGGGTGAGCCGCAGGTCGGGGGACGTGTGGTTTCATGGGTTCGAGCGGCGTCGTGGGAATCGCGGGTGGCTGTGGTAGAAACTTGATGCTCGCCGCATTTTAGGTGGCCCACATGTCATCCACACAAAGGCAGAGGGGCGGTGCGGCCGAGAGGGGTGAGGCGCTCGTCGGGGGGCGTGGTGCCGTGGGTTGGAGAGGCGTCGTGGGAATCGCGAGATGAAACGTGATGGTCGCCGTAGTTGAACTTCCATGGACAAGCTGTCATGTCTACGGACACATGCACTGCATACCGATCACTGGAAGGAGTAGTAGAGAAAGCTATATATGCGGATAAATAGTTCCTTATAGTCAAGCGGACCCATGCTACTACTCTGTTCCAAAGACATGCACACCATCGAAATAGTCCATCTATATCAATATACACCGAGAGGGAATAATTTTTTTTACAAGAGAGGAAATAGTTCATCCATCCATAATGCCCTTCTTCTTCTTCTTCTTCTTCTTCTTCTTCTTCTTCTTCTTCTTCTTCTTCTTCTTCTTCTTCTTCTTCTTCTTCTTCTTCTTCTTCTTCTTCTTCTTCTTCTTCTTCTTCTTCTTCTTGACTCACACGGGCATCGAGGGCAGCATATTTTATCCGCTCGTACGTCAAGGGATAATTCTCCCATCCAGACGACCTTAATGCCACCGTCTCATCACCCTTCTGAAGATTTGTACCGAGCACAAAATTTGCTATGTCGAATAGGGATGGTGTTTGTTTATCACAAACTTCTACAGGAATTTTGATTCTGGTTTGTAGGTCAGCGATGCTTTTCAAATCAAGGTTGTATGGCTCCAGCTTCTGTTTGTCCCCTTCGATGGCTGCCCCACAGAAGTATACGTCCTCCCGAGACAAGAAATCGTGAAGCTCACCTGGTATGGAGGGCGAGTGTATGATGTGGTACACCAAAACATCATCTTTGAGGCACAGTTGAAGGACGGCGGCGCGTTGGATCTTCCTAGGGGCACGCTCCGTGTACTCTGCATCGAGACCGATGACCCTCGTCTCTACCTTTTCGAGGGAGTTGGATACATTGTTGATCCACTGCCGAACAACCCTTGGGTGGACGGTGATAGTGGCAAGTATGCGCATCGAGCCTTCGACGAGGACATGTTGGACGCTAAAAACCTACATCTCGATCTCTTTCGCCGTTTGGAACCGCTGGAACGTAGGGCTATGGTTTGGAGAATTAGGATTAGATGGCTAGTCTAACTGAAGTAGTAGATGATTATTTAAAGAGGTTTAAACAATGTGAACGCAGTGGGGTTTGGATGCAAATGAAGACGAAGGGGAGGTGAAGAAGCCGAGGAGAATCGGTTCCCGGTGGAGAAGGAGTAAATGAGAGAAGTGACAACACCCTGCGCCTGACACTAGTCCAGGCGGCGTGTTCGGGTTACCAAAGTCAGCCTCACCCTGTGCACAGTGCAGTCTGTCACCGCCGCTGTACAGCACATTGGCGCCTCGCCTCGTCACCCTCTCCGCTCCCATAGCACCACTCCATCTCCTTCTCCGTCTCCATCTCACTGTGCCCCCGTGTACCGTCGCCTCACTCGCCTCCCCAATACCACTATTCCCTCGCTAGCCGCTCCAGCACCGACATCCTTCTCCCCCGTAAATCAAGCCCCCTTCCAAACTCCACCATGGCCGAACGCGAACCGCGCAGCATCCATATGAGCCGCGATTGGAGCAATCTCCCCAGTGACATCCTCGACCTCTGTGGTTCGTGTATGGATATGTTGAGCGCCCTGCGGCTGGCTGCATGCTCGAGGGACATGCACACGGCCATCGTCGAAGCGAGGCCTAAGCTTTTCAAGACACACTGCTTGCTGCTATCTGGTCTTGCGAGATTGGCTCACCATGATACAGAGGCGTGCATGATGCCCCTCGACTTCAATCCGATCTCCATTAGCCGAAACTTCTTTGCAGGTATGTAGTGGGTCGCCGTACATCATTTCCCTCGACATCGATCCGATCACCATCGCCCGAAACTTCTTGGCAGGTATGTACTGGGTCAGCATGAACTCCCACTGGATGGCTGCCTTCAGAGAAGACGGTAAAAAGTTGGTGCTCGTAAACTTCCAGACCTCCCATGAGATTATCCTTCCTTCGTTGGATTATATAGAGTATTACCATCGCGGTCCAAGTCATCTAGATTACTACGTCAGTTGGACGGACCTTGTTTTGCAGAAGATTGTAATCTGCCAAGTGCCCACACGACATGCGAATTACGCAGACTTCAAGCTAATTGACTTGTTCGACCGCGGACTCGCCTATCTTTACGTCGGTGCCTTCTTTAGGTGGAGACAACTCGGCTCGTAGTGGATCATCGTCAAAGCTGATACACACTTCTGTGATGCTATTGAACACAATGGCATCATCTACGCGATCGACAAAGCAGATGGCACCACGTATTGCTGGGACGACGCGTGTAAGTTGTTTCCTCTCATGTTAATGATGACGCCATGACACTGTTTGAACTTTTTGTGATGATTGGCATATCTCTGTTTGAGCGGAATTTGAGTAGAACTATGGCAATGTATTAGAGACGCCGTAAATCAGCTATATTTGGAATGAGTTAATTCATGCGATTGTGACCATGTCATTACAGCCAATTTGTACCCTGAATAATCAAACGGTTAGGAATATATGGATATTATCCTTATTTTACAGTAATCTATATACTACTACTAAATATGAGTGTGTATCAATGGCCATGTTAGTTTCCTCATTTTCATGATGTAGAAACATGCACCACACTGTTGGTTTCATCTAACCATACATTAGGGAAGTAAATGTGCATATGGAGAACTCTACATTTGGAAGTAGTGAAATCCTGCAATGCTTACCATGTGTACATACCTATATTCGCCCTTCAGCAATCAATGGCTAGAATAATATCCTCACAAAAAAATTTCCCACAAAACACGAGTATATAAAATGCATGGTCTGTTAGTTACCTTGAAGAATTTTTTTGTGAGGACAGAACATGATTACATAACATGCATGACATGGTAGTTTCCTGTGAAGAATCGATTGCGAGATAACATGAGTATAACCATGCATGGCACTTCTATATTTTCGAACCCAGTATACATTTCCCTGTATTTTCCTCCCAGTTCCAATAGGGACATATCAATGTTGTTTCTTGCATTATCCTACTCATACTCTGAAAAATGTTGATCTTACATTAACAATGCATGTCCTTTTTTATATGATGCAGTGTCCCTACAGTTACTGCCCTTTGTAATCACACCACCTTTGCCAAAAACAGGGAAGCACAACTGGTTCCTCGCTCGATCACACGATGGCAAAAGATTGATGATCATTCAGACACATGAGCTGGAAAAGTTATATTGCAAAAACCCTATTGTATACAAGCACCATGTAATACGTGAGTTTCCGGACAGTGGCTGTTACATCTATGAGCAGGATACTAGCTTGTTGGGGCCTTTAGGATTTTTTAGTTGGAGGCGGGTAAACAACCTTGGTTCACACTCTCTGTTTCTCAGACCCAATTATCCGATTAACCAGGAGATCATCGTTGGCAAGGACCTTGATGGCAGAGAGGCTCTGTTTGTTATGGAAAACTGTGTCTACACAGCGAGCCCTAGGAATTCGGGAGAAAATTCCCCTGATTGTCAACGATACAGCTTGCAGCTAAAAGAAGGTGAGAATGACAAAGGCATCCGGATTAACTTTGATCCTTGGATGTCTCAATTACGACAGGCAGTGATGTGGTTCGAGCCTTCAGGTTGATAGGTAATTGGGCTGTTGCATCGAAAGGGTGGAGTATTGGTGTCTCCGGGTCACTGGTCGCTGAAGCGGGGCTGCGAATTATGATGGTGTTGGATCATCTCTTCGAATGACTTTGTTGTCTTTGTTGCTGGTTCTGGATGGGTAGTTCTTTCTTTTGTTATGCATATTCCTTGTCATTTGGTCATCCTCGTCTATGTCACTCTTACTATGTAATAGTTGCTTCTGTTTAGAATGTCATTCTCGTCTGGATCACGAGAGTCTGAGCGCTGCAGATGGGTGCGTTTTGGTGGTGTAGCAAGACTTCTTATGAACTATCATGTCTTGCTGTTTATGTCAGTAGTAGTCACTAGTCAATGTTTAAATGTTGTATATATCGTTGTTTCGAACTATTTATTATCTCGAACTACTGGTGGGCTAAATGAGGGCATCACCATTCTCCAGTGTTCAGAGTATATCTCCTTTTTTCAAGTTATATAATTTGAGCTCAGTGTCTTTTCGATGATGTACACTTGTTTGGGCCAGTGAGGTGTCGTTGAATATGGGCCGAGTAGTAACGCAATGCCAAACAGGTCAATTATGACTCTCAGGCCGGGCTCTCAAAAGATCCTGAAAAAAAGGCCGGGATCTCCAAAAAAGAAAGAATAAGGACTCTTAGGCTGACATGTGGGCGCCACCTGTGTTTTCGTGCGCTTGCGCGCTGAGAGCATATTGGCGCGTGCTTGAAATTCATGCTACCTTTTCATCCCCAGTCTCCCGCCCCTCCCCCACCTCTGGAATCTCGATTCCTACTCCAATTCCCCCAAATCCCCCTCATGTACTCCCTGTACTCAAGCGCACTATCATGTCTCCGGTCAACGCGGATCTCCGAGCCGGAGATCCTGAGGTCCGTCCTGCCTTCGGTCGCTGCGTGCTGTCGCTCAACAGTGGCATGGCGGCGCTTGACGACCAGTTTGCCGGCAAAGTGCTGATGGTAACCATCAATGGCGACCGGCCTCCCGTCTCGCCGGATGACCTTGTCAAAGCTCTTGGCATTGCGCACGGCATCCAAATAAGTGACTTGCTCGTCGAAGTTTGGCATTCCGGACAACTTTCGACTGCAGTTGTGTGTTCAAATCTTCCCGGCGTTTTTCTGCGATGGCACGCTGGTGAGCTTTGATCGGTGGCACCCAGGATGGGGCTCGGTGCCCTCTGAGCTTGAGTTTTTAACAAAGCTTACCTTCCACGGCATGCCTCGACGTGCTTGGAACAGCGAGTCCATGAACCAGCTTATCAACGACCTTGGAGGTGAGCTCGTAAGTATGTTTGTTCCTCCATACAGCTGGGCTCTGACGGTTATGGCATGGATGAAGAAGCCGTCCACCATACCGAAGGTGATTGGTGTTGAGATACCGGTGCAGGAACCGGGGTTGTACTATTCGTCGCCACCAAGGTCGCTGCGGACCACGTTAGGGATGTACCTGTATCGAGTGTTCGTGCATGTCGAAGAAGTGGTCAATCCATCAATCGAAGTCCTGCCACCGCCGCTGGTGCCAGGGTCCATCGACGACGTCCATTACAGGAGTCAACGTCAGACTTTCCCCGTGTTGCTCGGAATGATGGATGACGCAGGGCCTACTCCATCGCGCGGTGGAGGCCACTGCTTCTTTGGGAGAAGAGGCAGGGCTGGCTGCCTGGATGTGCTCTAATTTGAGGTAACAACTAAATCTTGTCAGATACTAGTTAAATCCGAGCTATGGGTGTGAAGCACTGATATGTCAGTACATTTTATTGTGACCTATTCTAATTTTGTACTTGAACATTTTTTAGAAAGGGTTGTACGTCAACTTAATGTGCTAGCAGAACTTATTGGGTTGTCTGTCTGTTTTCTTTGCACGGCATTCAAGATATTTCCCTGTCATTGATAAAGACGATGAACCGGTATGTACGACTTCGTTGGTTTCAACATAGCCCTTCCCGTTGCGATCCACTGCTTCCATCCTGATTGTGCCGCCTGCGTGAAATTTTTGTATACAAGTTCAAGGTGCTATGATGTTCTATATGATTGTGTCAACTATATATGTTTTTACTAAGCATCAGCAATGCATATGGCTGAAAGATGTATTTACGAGCATCGGCCCATGGGTCTCTCTCTCTCTCTCTCTCTCTCTCTCACACACACACACACACACACAAGAGGGACTCGTTGAATTATTTATTTGCTCGTGACAGCTTTTAATTAGGTTCCACTGTAATCTAACTTTTTTCTTAAGTTATCAATTGAGCTCAGTGACTTCAAAAAGTTGTACAAAAGCCTTGTTTGGGCCTTTCCGGCGTCGCTGAATGTGAGCTGAGTAACCATGTTAGGTTGTACTGTACTACACATGCCTTTTTTCGCTATTTTTTAAATAATACATTTTTTTATTAATTTTGATAAATATTATGCTGGGTAATTTTTTTTCAAAAATAATACACTGTCGGCCCGCTACAGGCGATTGGGCCTAGTCGGCCCACAGCCGGCCGATTGGATTCCAGTCGGCCTACACCTGCCCAACTGGCCCCTGTCGGCCCACTCTAGGCTGATTGGGTCCTGTCGGCTAATTGTTTTTGCAAAAGTGTTAATCATGTATTTAAAAAATATGTGTATTGTGACCTCCTCCGCTTGCTATGGGCCCACTGTTGACTAAAAAATATGTTTTAAAAAGTGTTAATCATGTATTTAAAAATTGTTAAATGTGTGTATAAAAAATGTTCCTTATCTATACAAATTTTTTTAAATGTGTGTATAAAAAATAGCTTTTTTCAACATCAGCAATGCAACTGGGCCGACAGTTGTACACAATATCCGGGTCAACTTGTTATTCTCCGCCCCGCTGGGCTGCAAACTTTCCTAGGAGGTATGCATTAGGCTCAACAAGAAAATGGACTTCAAGAAATAATAAATGGGATGTAATTATAATAACTGGACAAATACTATGCACCAAACACGTAATTAGTTTGAAAAATATATTATTTTTGAAATTTGAAAAATTTAATTTCATTACTTGTTGCGCGCGCAATATTTCATTGGATTTTAACGTAATACAACATTATTTTGAAATT
This sequence comes from Aegilops umbellulata, assembly GCA_032464435.1. Classification (NCBI taxonomy): domain Eukaryota; kingdom Viridiplantae; phylum Streptophyta; class Magnoliopsida; order Poales; family Poaceae; genus Aegilops; species Aegilops umbellulata. The sequence goes on along the minus strand of CP136054.1, from coordinate 62,753,201 downwards.
ATATTTAACCTGACTAGAAATTTCGGATAAAAATATTTCGGATCCCATCAAAATGTGGGATTTTTTTTTGAATTCTGTTTTGAGCGGTTGTTTGAAATTATTAATCGTTATCCTAGCTAGAAGTTGGGCTGTACTTTTAACAAACTGTAAATGGGTTGTAGTAAATTCCATTAGAATTAAAAAATGGGTTGTACATTCTTACAAATCGCAAATGGGCTATATGTTCTCTGCCAAATCCGAGCTGTGGGCCTACTAAGTTGACGCGTACCAAGGGCTTTGTCAACTTAGTCAATATAAACGATTCTAGCTGCAGTGATCATACGATGTCCATCCAACGGGCGTAGTGCTTCTTCAACCTCTGGTCTTCTTGCTCTAGCCACCCAAAGTAGCGTCGGTCGTGTCGCGTGCTCCTGCCTCCCGTGGCCGGCTGTGATGCCGTAGAGGCCTCACCGCCCCGTACTACTCCCATCGCTAGCCAGGCCATCCCTCTACTCACTCACACCCCCTGTTATTCTGCGGCGATGGCAGCCTCACACCGCAGCCGAACCAGTGAACCCTCGTACTCCTCTCCGTGCGGGCTTCCACTGCTGCATCTTCCCCGGCTCCGCGTCGTCCCCTTCCTAGGCCTCGCCGTCGTCCAGACCACCGCCCTGGTGCTCTCAGCGCGGCGTGGTCAACGTGGTCAACGATCGACTTCCATCGGAAGAGTACTGTACGTGGAGAGGCTGACAGCTGGGTCCAGGCGGCCGCAAGGAAGTGCCTCCTTATTACGCGCAAAATAATTATTCCTCCACCTTACAGCAGGGACCCACTGGACGGGCCACCTTATTTCGCGAAAAAAACGTTTCCCCCCTGACTGCTCGGACCCACCGTACGGGCCAGCGTATTTCGCGAAAAAAAAACGTTTCCCCGCTGTCAGCTCGGACCCACCGGAAGTGCCTCCTTATTACGCACAAAAAAATGAATACTTCCCCTGCTAGCCGGGACCCACCATGGTGGGAGGCTGACTTGTGGGCCTACTAAGTTGACTGGGATGGCGGCCTTTGTCAACTTTAGTCAATATGAACGATTCTAGCTCCACTGACAGTACGATGTCTATCCAACGGCCGTAGTGCTTCTTCAACCTCTGGTCTTCTTGCTCCAGCCGCCCAAAGCAGCGCCGGTCGTGCCGCATGCTCCTGCCTCCCGTGGCCGGCTGTGCTGCCGCGGAGGCCTCACCGCCCCCTACTATTCCCACCGCTGGCTAGGCCCTGCGGCGACGGCAGCCTCACACCGCAACCGAACCAGTGAACCCTCGTACTCCTCCCCGCGCGCGCGCGGGCTTCCGCTGCCGCGTCTTCCCCGGCTCCCCGTCGTCCCCTTCCTAGGCCTCGCCGTCGTCCACCGCCCTGGTACTCTCGGCGCGGCGTGGTCAACGTGGTCAAGGAATGACTTCCATCATACATGGACTGTACGTGCAGAGGCTGACGGCTGGGTCCACGGCCACAGCAAGGAAGTGCCTCCTTATTACGTGCAAAATAATTGTTCCTCCACCTGACAGCGAGGACCCACCGGATGGGCCACCGTATTTCGCCCCCCTGACTGCTGGGACCCACCAGCTACATCTTCGCAGACAAGGAAGTGCCTGACAGTCGGGACCCACCTGGTCGAAGCGTACGTAGCATTGTCATTCTTGTCGCGAACGTGTACGTACATACTGGTCGATGTAGAGGCGCGCACGTGTCATAGTAGAGGCGTGCACATAGCATGTACACGTACGTACAGCGGCCAGGGTGCAAGAAAGAAAATACAGCCACGTATGTGTACATACGGGCGGGGTCTCGAACGCCTACTCGCGCATACGTACGGTGAGGGCTCGTGTACATGGTTGGATCAGAACGGAGAAACAACGTCGTCGTCGTGTTCATGGCGAGGCAACGGAATGCATGATCGTGTTCATCGGGAGGGCTTGGACGGAATAGGCGATGGAAACGAGGCCTGGCGTACTGCAGAACGGAGGAAACGAACCTCCTACGGTCGAAACGGGGGTCCTGTTGATCGGGAGGGGTATGGCGTACCGCCAAACGGAGGAAACGGACCTCTTATGGTCGACCCCCTCCAGCCTCCACGAGCTACTGTTCATCTCCACCATCGACCCCCTCCAGCCTCCACGAGCTACTGTTCATCCACCGTCGACCTCCTCCAGCCTCCACGGGCTCCTGTTCATCCAGCCTCCACCGCGCGCTACTCCACCGGCTATTGTTCGACCACCCCTCCACCGTCTACTGTTCATCCAGCCCTCCACACCACGGGGTCCTGTTCAACCACCCCTCCACGGGCACCCCTCCACCATCTACTGTTCATCCTGCCCTCCACACCACGGGGTCCTGTTCATCCACCCCTCCACGGGCACCCCTCCATCGTCTACTGTTCATCCAGCCCTCCACCACACCATGGGGTCCTGTTCATCCAGAGGCAATGCCATCGCTCACTGTTCATCCAACCCCCCCCCCCCCCGCAACGCTCACTGTTCATCCCATCGATCGGCTTTAGTTAGCAGCAGTAGCCAATGAATCGCTCGATCGGGTTCAGTTAACAGCCATCGATCAATCGCTCGGGTTCAGTAACGCGTAGCCTGCAGTGCAATTGCTCGGGTTCAGTTAGAGCCCAACGCCTCGCTCGGGTTCAGTTAGAGCCAACGCCTCGCACACATGCGCGTACGTGTACGAGAGAAACGTGCATCGCTCGGCCCCCGACCTCCCACCGTAACTGGGAACTCCCTGAAATTTTCCTCCCCTCGCTTCTACCATGTTTTTTTCCGTCATGGATGGCCCAAAGAATGTCATGCAACTGCGTCTCCGGCCCGCCCAAGACGAAAAGCACATTTTCTGTCATGATTTTTGGTCATAGAAGTAGGAGCCCACCACATCTATGATGATACCGGGTTTTGTCACAATTATCGTCATAGAAGTGTCATATGTATGACAGAAAAAAAAATTGTTCGGCCCAAAATGTCACGGATGTGTCTTTTTTTGTAGTGCAATTGTCTCAGTTTCGCCCTATCAGTTTATGCAATGTGCTTTACAAGATTGCATCCAAAGTGGTGTCAAACAGGTTGAAGCAAATCTTGCCTGATATTATTTCCGAAGAGCAGACAGCTTTTGTCCCAGGGAGATTGATCACAGATAATATTATAACAACTTATGAGTGCCTGCATTTCATGAAGAGAAACAAGGTGAAGAGAAATAGATTTTATGCTGTAAAACTAGACATGATGAAGGCATATGACCGGGTGGAATGGTCATATCTTGAGGCTATAATGAATAAGCTGGGTTTTGCTCCAAATTGGATCAACCAGGTTATGAGAATGGTAAAGTCTGTTAAATTCTCGGTCCTTTTTAATGGTGGGAAATTGGAGGAGTTCATCCCATCAAGAGGGAGCCGTCAGGGGGACCCTATATCTCCTTATCTATTTTTTGCTTGCAGCGGAGGGCCTCACGTGCCTCTTAAAAACACAAGATGAATCATCGCACCTCAGTGGAATCCAAGTAGCTCCCTCGGCCCCGACGGTTAGCCACTTGCTCTTTGAGGATGATAGCTTGCTATTTGTCAAAACCAGTTCTGAGGGAGCTATGGAGTTATCTACTCTGATGGAGAGTTATTGTAATGCATCGGGCCAGAGAATTAACTTTTCTAAATCATAGGTGTTCTTTAGCAAGGGATGTCCAATTAATTTAAGAGAGGGAGTGAAGCAAGCACTAAATATCACGAATGAATCCCTCTCTGAAAAATATCTTGGAATGCCTTCTGATGTTGGAAATTGCAAAAATGGGGCTTTTAAGTTCCTAAAGGACAGAGTATGGAGCAAGATCAAGGGGTGGATGGAGAAGCTTCTGTCCTCTGGTGGGAAAGAAGTGTTGATCAAATCAGTGGCTCAGTCAGTACCAGTGTATTCCATGTCTTGTTTCAAGCTCCCACAAGGTCTTTGTGAAGATATCAATTCTCTGATTCGGAAATTCGGGTGGGGTAGCAAGGAAGGCCAACGAAAACTGAGTTGGGTCTCATGGAGCGTCATGACACGTCCAAAATATTGCGGGGGACTAGGCTTCTGAGACATTGACTCTTTAACCCAGCCCTCCTAGCCAGACATGCATGGCGTGTATTAATGCAGCCTGAGTCACTAAGTGCACGTATTCTGAAGGCCAAGTATTTTGCTAATGGAGATTTTTTGAAAGCAAAACTCGGTTCCGCTCCCTCACAGATTTGGAGAGTAGTTCTGGATGGGCGTGGCGATCTAGTCCAAGGACTCATTTGTCGCATTGGAGATGGCCAGACCACACATATTTGGTAGCACAACTGGCTGCCACGCCCGGCCAATATGCGACCAATGGTAAGCAGGGTGCCCAACCCGCCAGAACACGTGGGCGAGTTGATCTTGCCGGGGGCAGAGTGGGATCGGGACACTATTGAGGCAGTGTTCCTTCCTACAGATGCTGAAACCATCTTGGCAATTCCTCTGTGCACAAGACAGATAGAGGACTTCTGGTCGTGGGTACATGAAAAAACAGAATCTTCTCGGTACGATCGGCCTACCGAATGCTCATTGATACAAAGTTGAGACGTGAGGCTTGGCTTGAGGGAAGATCTGGGTCGTCAAACACAGCAGGCAAGCATAAGGCATGGACGAAACTTTGGAATATAGATATCCCATCGAAGGTCAAAAATTTTCTATGGAGGCTTGCCCAGCAATCCATCCCGATGGCGGATGTCGGTGTCAAAACCGGCGGATCTCGGGTAGGGGGTCCCGAACTGTGCGTCTAGGCGGATGGTAACAGAAGACAAGGGACACGATGTTTTTACCCAGGTTCGGGCCCTCTCGATGGAGGTAAAACCCTACTCCTGCTTGATCAATATTGATGATATGGGTAGTACAAGAGTAGATCTACCACGAGAACAAGGAGGCTAAACCCTAGAAGCTATCCTATGGTATGATTGTTCTTCGTCCTACGAACTAAAATCCATCCAGTTTATATAGACAACGGAGAGGGCTAGGGTTACACAGAGTTGGTTACAATGGTAGGAGACCTACATATATGTATCGCCAAGCTTGCCTTCCACGCCAAGGAAAGTCCCTTCCGGACACGGGACGAAGTCTTCAATCTTGTATCTTCATAGTCCAGGAGTTCGGCCGAAGGTATAGTCCGGCTATCCGGACACCCCCTAATCCAGGACTCCCTCAGTAGCCCCTGAACCAGGCTTCAATGACGACGAGTCCGGCGCGCAGATTGTCTTCGGCATTGCAAGGCGGGTTCCTCCTCCAAGTACTTCATAGAAGATTTTGAACACAAGGATAGTGTCCGGCTCTGCAAAATAAGTTCCACATACTGCCATAGAGAGAATAGTATTTACACAAATCTAATCTGCTGACGTATTCCGTAGCGTGACATCACACCACGGCCAAGCCTTTATTCGAATTGCTTTATTGTCCCACCTCAGCGTGTTTAGCGAGGCGGTTTCCTTGGCACGTCTTGTTGAAGAAGAGATCGTGTCCCCTTATTCTGGGATTCTCATCAATACGGGCGTGGGTAACCCAACCGCGCCATTGATTACGGGGCTGGGGAGATAAGCGAGTTTTACCAGGCTGGTGGGGACGCATAGTTGCGTCCGCCCATATAAGGGGATAAGGATCCACCTTTTTCATCCACGCCTTCTTCCTGCTTTGCTCATCCATTTCCGCGCATTCGAGCTCCAGCGCCCAAGTCCGCATTCCCCACCTCAACCTTCTCCAACCATGTCCGGAGCGGGAGGCAAGTGGATGGTTTCCTCCGTCACGCAAGGACACATCAAAAAGCTGAGGAAAGCCGGATACTTGTCCAATGACATCACGCACCGGCTCCCCGAAGAGGGGCAGTGTTGGAAATATGCCCTAGAGGCAATAATAAAAGCATTATTATTATATTTCGTTATTCATGATAATTGTCTTTATTCGTGCTATAATTGTGTTATCCGGAAATCGTAATACATGTGTGAATAACAGACCACAACGTGTCCCTAGTAAGCCTCTAGTTGACTAGCTCGTTGATCAATAGATAGTCATGGTTTCCTGACTATGGGCATTGGATGTCAATGATAACGAGATCACATCATTAGGAGAATGATGTGATGGATGAGACCCAATCCTAAACATAGCATAAGATCGCATAGTTCGTTTGCTAGAGTTTTCCAATGTCAAGTATCCTTTCCTTAGACCATGAGATTGTGTAACTCCCGGACACCGTAGGAGTGCTTTGGGTGTGCCAAACGTCACAACGTAACTGGGTGACTATAAAGGTATACTACGGGTATCTCCGAAAGTATCTGTTGGGTTGACACGGATCGAGACTGGGATTTGTCACTCCGCTTGACGGAGAGGTATCACCGGGCCCTCTCGGTAATGCATCATCATAATGAGCTCAATGTGATCAAAGTGTTTGATCACGGGATCATGCATTACGGTACGAGTAAAGTGACTTGCCGGTAACGAGATTGAACGAGGTATTGGGATACCGACGATCGAATCTCGGGCAAGTAAAATACCGATTGACAAAGGGAATCGTATACGGGATTAATTGAATCCTCGACATCGTGGTTCATCCGATGAGATCATCGTGGAGCATGTGGGAGCCAACATGGGTATCCAGATCCCGCTGTTGGTTATTGCCCGAGAGCCGTCTCGGTCATGTCTGCATGTCTCCCGAACCCGTAGGGTCTACACACTTAAGGTTCGGTGACGCTAGGGTTGTGAAGATATGTATATGCAGTAACCCGAATGTTGTTTGGAGTCCCGGATGAGATCCCGGACGTCACGAGGAGTTCCGGATTGGTCCGGAGGTGAAGAATTATATATAGGAAGTGCAGTTTCGGCCATCGAGAATGATCTGGGGGTCACCGGTATTGTACCGGGACCACCAGATGGGTCCCGGGGGTCCACCGGGTGGGGCCACCCATCCCGGAGGGCCCCATGGGCTGAAGTGGGAGGGGGGACCAGCCCTTAGTGGGCTGGTGCGCCCCCCAAGGCCCATCCCCTGCGTCTAGCGTTGGAATCCTAGGGTGGGGGGGGGCGCCCACTTGCCTTGGGGGGCACTCCACCCCTCTTGGCCGCCGCCCTCTTGGGAGATTGAATCTCCCAGGGCCGGCGCCCCCCCAGGGGGCCTATATAAGGGGGAGGGGAGGGGGCATCCGCACCCCTTGCCCTGGCGCCTCCCTCTCCCTCTCCAACACCTCCTCCTCCTCCATAGAGCTCGGCGAAGCCCTGCCGGAGTACTGCAGCTCCACCATCACCACGCCGTCGTGCTGCTGCTGGAGCCATCTTCCTCAACCTCTCCTTTGCCTTGCTCGATCAAGAATAAGGAGACGTTACGCTGACCGTACGTGTGTTGAACGCGGAGGTGCCGTCCGTTCGGTGCTAGGATCTCCGGTGATTTGGATCACGTCGTGTACGACTACCTCATCCCCGTTCGTTGAACGCTTCCGCTCGCGATCTACAAAGTGGTATGTAGATGCAATCTCTCTCCCATGACTCGTTGCTTAGATGAACTCATAGATGGATCTTGGTGAAACCGTAGGAAAAATTTTAATTTTCTGCAACGTTCCCCAACAGTGGCATCATGAGCTAGGTCTATGCGTAGTTCCCTATTGCACGAGTAGAAAACAATTTGTTGTGGGCGTAGATGTTGTCAACTTTCTTGCCGCTACTAGTCTTATCTTGCTTCAGCGGTATTGTGGGATGAAGCGGCCCGGACCAACCTTACACGTATGCTTACGTGAGACCGGTTCCACTGACTAACATGCACTAGTTGCATAAAGTGGCTGGCGGGTGTCTGTGTCTCCCACTTTAGTTGGAGCGGATTCGATGAAAAGGGTCCTTATGAAGGGTAAATAGAAGTTGACAAATCACGTTGTGGTTTTCACGTAGGTAAGAAAACGTTCTTGCTAGAACCCTAATTCAGCCACGTAAAACTTGCAACAACAATTAGAGGACGTCTAACTTGTTTTTGCAGCAAGTGCTTTGTGATATGATATGGCCAAAGTTGTGATGAATGATGAATGATCTATATGTGATGTATGAGATGTTCATGCTATTGTAATAGGAATCACGACTTGCATGTCGATGAGTATGACAACCGGCAGGAGCCATAGGAGTTGTCTTTATTTTTGTATGACCTGCGTGTCATTGAGAAACGCCATGTAAATTACTTTACTTTATTGCTAAACGCGTTAGCCATAGTAGTAGAAGTAATAGTTGGTGAGCAACTTCATGGAGACACGATGATGGAGATCATGGTGTCAAGCCGGTGACAAGATGATCATGGAGCCCCAAGATGGAGATCAAAGGAGCTATGTGATATTGGCCATATCATGTCACGCTTATTATTTGATTGCATGTGATGTTTATCATGTCTTGCATCTTGTTCACTTAGAACGACGGTAGTAAATAAGATGATCCCTCATAATAATTTCAAGAAGTGTTCCCCCTAACTGTGCACCGTTGTGACAGTTCGTTGTTTTGAAGCACCACGTGATGATCGGGTGTGATAGATTCTAACGTTCACATACAACGGGTGTAAGACAGATTTACACATGCAAACACTTAGGTTGACTTGACGAGCCTAGCATGTACAGACATGGCCTCGGAACACAGAAGACCGAAAGGTCGAGCATGAGTCATATAGAAGATATGATCAACATGAAGATGTTCACCGATGTTGACTAGTCCGTCTCACGTGATGATCGGAAACGGCCTAGTTGACTCGGATCATGTTATACTTAGATGACTAGAAGAGGGATGTCCATCTAAGTGGGAGTTCATTAAATAATTTGATTAAATGAACTTTATTATCATGAACTTAGTCTAAAATATTTACAATATGTCTTGTAGATCAAATGGCCAACGTAGTCCTCAACTTCAACGCGTTCCTAGAGAAAACCAAGCTGAAAAACGATGGCAGCAACTATACGGACTGGGTCCGGAACCTGAGGATCATCCTCATAGCTGCCAAGAAAGATTATGTCCTACGAGCACCGCTGGGTGACGCACCTGTTCTCCCTGCAGAACAAGACGTCATGAACGCTTGGCAGTCACGCTCCGATGATTACTCCCTCGTTCAGTGCGGCATGCTTTACAGCTTAGAGCCGGGGCTCCAAAAGCGTTTTGAGAGACATGGAGCATATGAGATGTTCGAAGAGCTGAAAATGGTTTTCCAAGCTCATGCCCGGGTCGAGAGATATGAAGTCTCCGACAAATTCTTTAGCTGTAAGATGGAGGAAAATAGCTCTGTCAGTGAACACATACTCAAGATGTCTGGGTTGCACAACCGCTTGACTCAACTGGAAGTTAATCTCCCGGATGAAGCGGTCATTGACAGAATCCTCCAGTCGCTTCCACCTAGCTACAAGAGCTTTGTGATGAACTACAACATGCAGGGGATGGTAAAGACCATTCCTGAGGTATATGCTATGCTGAAATCAGCAGAGGTAGAAATCAAGAAGGAACATCAAGTGTTGATGGTGAATAAAACCACTAAGTTCAAGAAGGGCAAGGGTAAAAAGAACTTCAAGAAGGACGGCAAGGAAGTTGTCGCGCCCGGTAAGCAAGTTGCCGGGAAGAAGCCAAAGAATGGACCCAAGCCCGAGACTGAGTGCTTTTATTGCAAGGGAAGTGGTCACTGGAAGCGGAACTGCCCCAAATACTTAGCGGACAAGAAGGCCGGCAAAACAAAAGGTATATGTGATATACATGTAATTGATGTGTACCTTACCAGTACTCGTAGTAGCTCTTGGGTATTTGATACCGATGCAGTTGCTCACATTTGTAACTCAAAGCAGGAGCTGCGGAATAAACGGAGACTGGCGAAGGACGAGGTGACGATGCGCGTCGGGAATGGTTCCAAGGTCGATGTGATCGCCGTCGGCACGCTACCTCTACATTTACCTACGGGATTAGTTTTAAACCTCAATAATTGTTATTTAGTGCCAAGTTTGAGCATGAACATTGTGTCTGGATCTCGTTTAATTCGAGATGGCTACTCATTTAAATCCGAGAATAATGGTTGTTCTATTTATATGAGAGATATGTTTTATGGTCATGCTCCGATGGTTAATGGTTTATTCTTAATGAATCTCGTACGTGATGATACACATATTCATAGTGTGAATACCAAAAGAGTTAAAGTTGATAACAATAGTCCCACATATTTGTGGCACTGCCGCCTTGGTCACATAGGTGTCAAACGCATGAAGAAGCTCCATGCAGATGGACTTTTAGAGTCTCTTGATTATGAATAATTTGACACGTGCGAACCATGCCTCATGGGTAAAATGACCAAGACTCCGTTCTCAGGAACAATGGAGCGAGCAACCAACTTATTGGAAATCATACATACCGATGTGTGCGGTCCAATGAGTGTTGAGTCTCGCGGTGGCTATCGTTATGTTCTCACCCTCACTGATGACTTGAGTAGATATGGGTATATCTACTTAATGAAACACAAGTCTGAGACCTTTGAAAGGTTCAAGGAATTTTAGAGTGAGGTTGAAAATCAACGTGATAGAAAGATCAAGTTTCTACGATCAGATCGTGGAGGAGAATACTTGAGTCACGAATTTGGCACACACTTAAGGAAATGTGGAATAGTTTCACAACTCACGCCGCCTGGAACACCTCAGCGTAATGGTGTGTCCGAACGTCGTAATCGCACTCTATTAGATATGGTACGATCTATGATGTCTCTTACCGATTTACCGCTATCTTTTTGGGGCTATGCTTTAGAGACTGCCGCATTCACTTTAAATAGGGCTCCATCGAAATCCGTTGAGACGACACCGTATGAATTATGGTTTGGGAAGAAACCTAAGCTGTCGTTTCTAAAAGTTTGGGGATGCGATGATTATGTCAAGAAACTTCAACCTGAAAAGCTCGAACCCAAGTCGGAAAAATGTGTCTTCATAGGATACCCTAAAGAAACTATTGGGTATACCTTCTACCTCAGATCCGAAGGCAAGATCTTTGTTGCCAAGAATGGATCCTTTCTAGAGAAAGAGTTTCTCTCGAAAGAAGTAAGTTGGAGGAAAGTAGAACTTGATGAAGTGTTACCTCTCGAACCGGAAAATGGCGAAACTCAAGAAAACGTTCCTGAGGTGCCTGCACCGACTAGAGAAATTAATGATGATGATCAAGATACTTCTAATCAAGCTCCTACTGAAATTCGAAGGTCCACAAGGACACGTTCCGCACTAGAGTGGTACGGCAACCCTGTCTTGGAAATCATGTTGTTAGACAACGGTGAACCTTCGAACTATGAGGAAGCAATGGCGGGCCCAGATTCCGACAAATGGCTGGAAGCCATGAAATCTGAGATAGGATCCATGTATGAAAACGAAGTATGGACTTTGACTGACTTGCCCGTTGAGCGGCGAGCCATAGAAAATAAATGGATCTTTAAGAAGAAGACAGACGCGGATGGTAATGTGACCATCTATAAAGCTCGGCTTGTCGCTAAGGGTTATCGACAAGTTCAAGGAATTGACTACGATGAGACTTTCTCTCCGGTAGCGAAGCTGAAGTCCGTCCGAATCATGTTAGCAATTGCCGCATTATACGATTATGAAATATGGCAAATGGACGTCAAAACGGCATTCCTTAATGGTTTCCTTAAGGAAGAATTGTATATGATGCAGCCGGAAGGTTTTGTCGATCCTAAGAATGCTGACAAGGTGTGCAAGCTCCAACGCTCGATTTATGGGCTGGTGCAAGCATCTCGGAGTTGAACATTCGCTTTGATGAGATGATCAAAGCATTTGGGTTTACGCAGACTTATGGAGAAGCCTGCGTTTACAAGAAAGTGAGTGGGAGCAATGTAGCATTTCTCATACTATATGTAGATGACATACTTTTGATGGGAAATGATATAGAACTCTTGGACAGCATTAAGGCCTACTTGAATAAGAGTTTTTCAATGAAGGACCTTAGAGAAGCTGCTTATATATTAGGCATCAAGATCTATAGAGATAGATCAAGACGCCTCATAGGTCTTTCACAAAGCACATACCTTGATAAGATATTAAAGAAGTTCAATATGGATCAATCTAAGAAGGGGTTCTTACCTGTGTTACAAGGTGTGAAATTGAGCTCAGCTCAATGTCCGACCACGGCAGAAGATATAGAAGAGATGAGTGTCATCCCCTATGCCTCAGCCATAGGTTCTATTATGTATGCCATGTTGTGTACCAGACCTGATGTAAACCTTGCCGTAAGTTTGGTAGGAAGGTACCAAAGTAATCCCGGCAAGGAACACTGGACAGCGGTCAAGAATATCCTGAAGTACCTGAAAAGGACTAAGGAAATGTTTTTCGTTTATGGAGGTGACGAAGAGCTCGTCGTAAAGGGTTACGTCGACGCTAGCTTCGACACAGATCTGGATGACTTTAAGTCACAAACCGGATACGTGTATATTTTGAATGGTGGGGCAGTAAGCCGGTGCAGTTGCAAGCAAAGCGTCGTGGCGGGATCTACATGTGAAGCGGAGTACATGGCAGCCTCGGAGGCAGCACATGAAGCAATTTGGGTGAAGGAGTTCATCACCGACCTCGGAGTCATACCCAATGCGTCGGGGCCAATCAAACTCTTCTGTGACAACACTGGAGCTATTGCACTTGCCAAGGAGCCCAGGTTTCACAAGAAGACTAGGCACATCAAGCGTCGCTTCAACTCCATTCGTGAAAATGTTCAAGATGGAGACATAGAAATTTGTAAAGTGCACACGGATCTGAATGTCACAGATCCGTTGACTAAACCTCTCCCTAAGGCAAAACATGATCAGCACCAGAACTCTATGGGTGTTCGATTCATCACAATGTAACTAGATTATTGACTCTAGTGCAAGTGGGAGACTGTTGGAAATATGCCCTAGAGGCAATAATAAAAGCATTATTATTATATTTCCTTATTCATGATAATTGTCTTTATTCGTGCTATAATTGTGTTATCCGGAAATCGTAATACATGTGTGAATAACAGACAACAACGTGTCCCTAGTAAGCCTCTAGTTGACTAGCTCGTTGATCAATAGATAGTCATGGTTTCCTGACTATGGGCATTGGATGTCAATGATAACGACATCACATCATTAGGAGAATGATGTGATGGACGAGACCCAATCCTAAACATAGCATAAGATCGCATAGTTCGTTTGCTAGAGTTTTCCAATGTCAAGTATCCTTTCCTTAGACCATGAGATCGTGTAACTCCCGGACACCGTAGGAGTGCTTTGGGTGTGCCAAACGTCACAACGTAACTGGGTGACTATAAAGTTATACTACGGGTATCTCCGAAAGTATCTGTTGGGTTGACACGGATCGAGACTGGGATTTGTCACTCCGCTTGACGGAGAGGTATCACCGGGCCCTCTCGGTAATGCATCATCATAATGAGCTCAATGTGATCAAAGTGTTTGATCACGGGATCATGCATTATGGTACGAGTAAAGTGACTTGCCAGTAACGAGATTGAACAAGGTATTGGGATACCGACGATCGAATCTCGGGCAAGTAAAATACCGATTGACAAAGGGAATCGTATACGGGATTAATTGAATCCTCGACATCGTGTTTCATCCGATGAGATCATCGTGGAGCATGTGGGAGCCAACATGGGTATCCAGATCCCGCTATTGGTTATTGCCCGAGAGCCGTCTCGGTCATGTCTGCATGTCTCCCGAACCCGTAGGGTCTACACACTTAAGGTTTGGTGACGCTAGGGTTGTGAAGATATGTATATGCAGTAACCCGAATGTTGTTCGGAGTCCCGGATGAGATCCCGGACGTCACGAGGAGTTCCGGATTGGTCCGGAGGTGAAGAATTATATATAGGAAGTGCAGTTTCGGCCATCGGGAATGATCATGGGGTCACCGGTATTGTACCGGGACCACCAGATGGGTCCCGGGGGTCCACCGGATGGGGCCACCCATCCCGGAGGGCCCCATGGGCTGAAGTGGGAGGGGGAGCAGCCCTTAGTGGGCTGGTGCGCCCCCCAAGGCCCACCCCCTGCGCCTAGGGTTGGAACCCTAGGGTGGGGGGCGCCCACTTGCCTTGGGGGGCACTCCACCCCCCTTGGCCGCCGCCCCCTTGGGAGATTGAATCTCCCAGGGCCGGCGCCCCCCCCCCCAAGGGGGCCTATATAAAGGGGGGAGGGGAGGGGGGCAGCCGCACCCCTTGCCCTGGCGCCTCCCTCTCCCTCTCCAACACCTCCTCCTCCTCCATAGAGCTCGGCGAAGCCCTGTCGGAGTACTGCAGCTCCACCATCACCACGCCGTCGTGCTGCTGCTGGAGCCATCTTCCTCAACCTCTCCTTTGCCTTGCTCGATCAAGAAGAAGGAGACGTTACGCTGACCGTACGTGTGTTGAACGCGGAGGTGCCGTCCGTTCGGTGCTAGGATCTCCGGTGATTTGGATCACGTCGTGTACGACTACCTCATCCCCGTTCGTTGAACGCTTCCGCTCGCGATCTACAAAGTGGTATGTAGATGCAATCTCTCTCCCATGACTCGTTGCTTAGATGAACTCATAGATGGATCTTGGTGAAATCGTAGGAGAAATTTTAATTTTCTGCAACGTTCCCCAACAGGCAGCTCATCCCCACCCCCAGGCCCCATGAGAGGGTGGTCTTCCTCCCCCATTTCCTCCGTGGACTGGGCTTCCATCTTCACCCATTTGTCCGGGGGCTCATGTTCTACTACGGCCTGGATTTCCACGATCTGGCCCCGAACTTCGTCCTCAACATCTCGGTGTTTATCGTCGTGTGCGAGGCCTTCCTATGCATCCGTTCCCATTTCGGCCTATGGCTTGAGACTTTCAATGTCAAGCCAAAGGTGGTGCGCGGCAACCAGGCGGAGTGCGGAGGCACCATGGTGGCCAAGATGCCCAACATCCTATGGCTCAAGGGCTCCTTCGTGGAGACCCTGAAGGGGTGGCAATCGGGGTGGTTCTACATCACCGAGCCGCGTGACCTTGAATGGGTCGCAACCCCCGAGTTCCGATCTGGAACCCCTACGCGGCTCACCTCCTGGAAGGATACGGGCCTGTCGTGGGGTGAAAAAGGAGAGGTGACCGGACTGCAAACATGCATCCAAAACATGGTGAGCAAGAAGCTCAAACTTGTCAATGTAGTCTAGGTCATGCTCATCCGTCGGATCCTCCCGTGCCAACAACGGGCCTTCAGCTTGTGGGAGTTCGACCCGGCGCAGCACCGAACTCTAAGCAGGCTCTTCGACACGACGTACAAAGATGCCTGGAAGGTGCTATTCAAGGGCGCCGAGGCTCCCACATCCGCTACCGAGGATCGCGGATTCAGCGCACAACGTCAAGCCGGCGCGGTAAGCTGTTTTACCTTTTACAGGATATTTGTCTTTCATAGTTTAACTCTATGCGGGATCTAAACTCCCGTGCCTTTAACAGGAATGGTTGAAGAAGGCCGAACAGATTAACTGTCCGGCCCCTCTGCCCCAAGACCCAGCCGATGCTCGCTTGGCGAAGCTGCTGGCTCCGGCCCCTTATGTGGTGCCGGAGAAGAAGGTCAAGAAGAAGACCACGGGGACTCGAAAGAGTTCCCGACGCTTGGTGGTATCGGATTCGTCATCCGATGACTACGAGACACACTCCTCCCGCGAAGACGAGGAGGAGGAAGAAGAGGCCTCTCCCCCTCCAGCGGGGGGAGGAAAGAAAAGGAAGGCCGCCCCAACTGGGGAGGCCGAAGGGTCCAAGAAGGGGAAGACCCTTCTTCCGGACTACTCCACCAACGCCGACGACGGCGAAGAGGAGTGGCCGCACAGGGCCAAGCCCCTGGAGAAATCGTAAGTATTCGGACACCAGAGTAATTCATAGTGTTCCTCCATTGCACAGCTTCTCCTTACGCCGAATAATTATGCAGCCCGCCCAAAGACCGGCTCGATGTGTCGTCGAGCGGTTCCCTGGATTCGTTGGATGTAAATTCGCTTCCGACCGCTACCTCCCCCCGCCCTACGGACGACGCCGAGGTGCTGTCCCAACAGGTTCCAAGCCAGGAGGAGGTGGTCCTGGAGGCACCGCAAGGTGACCTCCCGGACTCCAGGTGCAAAGGGGATAAAACCCCCAAGGGCTCCAAGTCCGGCGCTAGGCCGGACACCGCACCGGAACCTTCAATGGTTCCGGAATCCGGCAGGTGGCCCCCAGGTAAGAAGGGCAAGCCTACGACGCCGGTGACCTCCGCCCAACCGAGGCACCGGATAACTTGCTGGAGGTGCTCGACGGCGCCTCCATCAACGAAGGGCACCGTACTGTAATTAGTACGATGATCCAGAAGGTTCAGTCCGCCAAGAGCGGACTGACTGAAGCCTGTGCCAGCCTTTTAACAGGCTTTGAGGTAAGTAAAGAATATGCAAAAATATTACCGCATAGACAGTAGCCCCTGATGCTCTGTTTGGCATTCAGAAAGAAAAGTCGAATAGAGGATCTAATAATATTCGCAGGAGTCTAACAAAAGTAAGTCAATATGCGTATGCAGGCTTCGCTGCTGGCGTCCGCCGCACTGACTGCGGAGGTGGACACCCTGAAGCAGAACCTCGAGCGGTCCAAACAAGAGCTCGACCTTGCCAAGAAGCAGCTCGAGGAGAAAGAAGGTAAGTGACACCTTACGTAAGTATATAGAAAAGATGTGGTTGCAAAAAATGACAGGATCAACGTGCTATAACAGGGGCCACGACCGAGGTGGCGACCCTGAAGAAAGCGTTGTCCGAGGCCGAAAACAAAGCGGCCGCGGAGCGCGTGGAGTGAGGAAAGCAAGAGGCGCGGGTGGAGGAGGTGCAGAAAGAGCTCCAGGCTCTCGTGAAAAAACACGAGAGTTTGGACCTTGACTCAAAGACACGAGCTTCAGAGCTCGTGGCAGCCCTCGACAGCGCCAAGTCTGCCAAGGCCGAAGCCCAAAAGGCCCTCCAAGAAATTGAGGCGATGAAGAATATAGCGGCGGGTAAGGCATTCATTATGCAAAGCAAGCACGTGAAGGTGAATTACTTGTTACTTACCCGAGTCCGAAGCTTTCCAGGAGCATTCGCAGATTTGCCCTGCAGTTCGTCAGATGCCGCCGCCTACTACCGAGCCGAGGAGGGGAGCTCGACGGAGAAGGTGTTCTGGTCTCAGTATGTTGAGGCCGGACACCCGGTGCCCTTGAGCGACCAGCTGAAATAGCTCGTCGAGCTCCATAAGGTGGCCGAACAGGCCATGAAGGGCCTCATAGTCCGGTTGTGGCCTGGAGAGGCCATGCCTGGGAGCTACTTCGGGCTGGTGAGGCGGCTGGTGGATGCCTGTCCATGGCTTGAAGTCATCAAGCGCTCCGTGTGCATCAAGGGTGCCCGTAGGGCCCTTGCCCGTGCTAAAGTACACTGGGGCAAGATGGATGCTGAGAAGCTGGTGAAGGATGGGCCACCGGAGGGCAAGGAGCATCGCAAGCCCGAGATGTATTATGAGGGCGTCCTGAAGGGTGCCCGCCTTATAGCGGATGAATGCCCCAAAGATGTAATTTTTGAGTAAACTCGTATTTAATGATCCTGTACACTGAAAACTTGTTCATATGCACTAAGCAACGCTTTTTGAATTTAAAATATTACCTTTTGTGCGGCTGTTTGTTAAATCTGAGAGATGGCGAGTCGTTGGCTTCAGCCCCCATGCCACAAGTGCGGGGGTGTTCGGGATAAACCTGAGCGCTCTTGTTCCCATGTTTGGGTCCTTCGAGGGAGGCGCTCAGCACGACGAACACGGCAATCGGACTATCATGCTTGAACACTCTCACTTAGCCATCGAATTCTATAATTTTAAATTTCGGCGAAGCCCCTAGTGTTCGGAAGACCGAGTTCGGGGCGCTATCCATGCCTAGGCCGGACAAAGCCGACTCCTCGCTCTAAGCGGCATAAGTCTTTAGGGACTCGAAACCTCTCGAACAGCGACCAGCTCTCGCCCTAGCATGACGGTCAGTTTTAGCTTTCTCCACTGAGGTGCTTAGCCCAGCTCAACCGGGGCACAATCGCAGTGGTTCTCCCAGTGCTACCTTAGCCGATATAATGGAACGTAAGGTACCAAAACATGGGAGCCGGACAAACCCAACTATTGACCCAAGACATGATTCGGAGCCGATGCATATAATGCTATAAGTTTGGGGTGCCGCACTTGTGAAAGTGTTCAGACTTCTCACACTATACTTTTGGGGTACTGAAGCCCCTGGCGTATTGGCCGTACCAAAGTGTATGGGTGTAACATGTCATTAATGAACATATATTCGTAAGAAGGAGAATGCAATAATAGACAAAAGCTATGCATTGTTTATTTGAAAAAGCTGCGTTGAAAGCAGAACGATACAAATAGTGCAATAAGCAAGAGATGGGACTATTTAACATGTCCTTTCTAGGGGCGAGCTGCGGAATGGTATGCGAAACAGGTATACTGCTCGTTAGAGAGACCACCTGGGAGTTCCGTAGTGCGTCGTAGCTTTCTCCTTCCCTGGTTGTTGTATCGTTTGTGCGGCAATTGTACTGCCGGACAGACCTTCCAAAGAATGGGGTCCTGGAAGTAAGAGAAAATGAAGAAATCGGCAGCCCCTAGTTAGGTTTAAGCCGTATCTCGGGCGTGCCGTGATGGTGCCCCTCCCCCTGTGCCCATGGTATTTCCAGAGTGTAGTTATGTACGCGTAGCATCGGTTTCCCAAGTTCGCGAGGGCTGGGGTTGGGGCCGCATTGCTACGCCTGCTCGGAACGTGCCAGGCGGTCTTGTTGTAGGTTACTCCGGGCGCGCTTGACGGTGTCCGGACGTTTAATGGCCGGACTGGAGAATTGCCTTGAGAGGCCGCTTTGTACTTCCGTTGCGAGAGCCGCCGTATGTTCCTCCATTCGGAGAGAGCGTTTGGTGTTTCCATTGACCGTAATGACTCCTTGAGGGCCTGGCATCTTGAGCTTGAGGTATGCGTAGTGCGGTACCGCATTGAACTTGGCAAATGCGGTTCGCCCGAGCAGTGCTTGATAGCCACTTCGGAACGGGACTATGTCGAAGATTAACTCCTCGCTTCGGAAATTATCCGGAGATCCGAAGACCACTTCAAGTGTAACTGAGCCTGTACAGTTGGCCTCTACACCTGGTATGACGCCTTTAAAGGTCGTTTTAGTGGGTTTAATCCTCGAGGGATCGATGCCCATTTTCCGCACTGTATCCTGGTAAAGCAGGTTCAGGCTACTATCGCCGTCCATAAGGACTCTAGTGAGGTGAAATCCGTCAATAATTGGGTCTAGAACCAATGCGGCGAATCCACCATGACGGATGCTAGTGGGGTGGTCCCTTCGATCAAAAGTGATCGGGCAGGAGGACCATGGGTTGAACTTTGGGGCAACTTGCTCCATCACGTATACGTCCCTTAGCGCACGCTTCCGCTCCCTCTTGGGGATGTGGGTTGCGTATATCATGTTCACCGTCGGCACTTGTGGGGGGAAACCCTTCTGTCCACTTTTGTTTGGCGGCCGGGGCTCCTCCTCGTCATCGCTATGCAGCCCCTTGTCTCTGCTTTCGGCATTTAACTTGCCTTCCTGCTTGAACACCCAACAATCCATGTTGGTGTGATTGGCTGGTTTTTCGGGGGTGCCATGTATCTGGCATGAGCGGTCGAGTATTCGGTCCAAACTGGACAGGCCCGGAGTATTTCTTTTGAATGTATTTTTCCGCTGACCGGGTTTTGAGCCTCTGAATCCGGCATTAACTACCGTATCCTCAGCATTGTCGCTGTTAATGCGGCGCTTTTGCTTGTTGCGATGCGACCTGCCACTGTTGTCCTTGGTATCCGAATTACCAGGGCTCTTGGTCATGTTATTACTACGAGCCAGCCAGCTGTCTTCTCCCGCACAAAAGCGGGTCATGAGTGTCATGAGGGCTGCCATAGATTTCGGCTTTTCCTGTCCTAGGTGCCGGGCAAGACACTCGTCACGGATATTATGCTTGAAGGCCGCTAGGGCCTCTGCGTCCGGACTGTCGACGATTTGATTTTTCTTGGTTAGGAACCGTGTCCAGAATTGTCTGGCCGATTCCTCTGGCTGCTTAATTATGTGGCTTAGGTCATCGGCGTCTGGTGGTCGCACATAGGTGCCCTGGAAATTGTCGAGGAATGCGGCTTCCAGGTCCT
The DNA here is from genome assembly GCA_032464435.1 of Aegilops umbellulata. Taxonomy (NCBI): domain Eukaryota; kingdom Viridiplantae; phylum Streptophyta; class Magnoliopsida; order Poales; family Poaceae; genus Aegilops; species Aegilops umbellulata. Next base: position 62,733,000 of record CP136054.1, on the reverse strand, counting down.
CCCAACAACCAATTGATTCTGCTGGCAAGCTGTTAAGCCAATGCCGAGCTGATCCTTTAAGCTTGAGTGGGAGGTATTTGATGGCGTGTAGATCATCGCCACGGGCCATATGGATATGAAGGAGATAATCCTCGATCCATACCGCGGGATCTGTTGTGCCATCGTATGACTCAATGTTTACGGGTTTGAAACCCTCTGGGATTTGATGATCCATTACTTCATCTGTGAAGCATAGTGGGTGTGCGGCGCCTCTGTACTGGGCTATATCACGACGTAGCTCAAATGAGCTTTGTCTATTGTGTTCGGCCCGGCCGGATTTACTGTATCCGGCGTGACGATCATCGTCTCGTGTCGTGGGGCGCCCACGCGATCCGTAGATCGATCTTGTTTGCCTTGCCTTGTCCTCCATTATATCTCGCAAGTCTGGCGCATTTTCTCGTGCCTTGGCATTTTTTGAGCGGCGTCGGGGTGCGGCTTGGTTGGAGGGCCGAGATGTTGGGGAACGTTGCAGAAAATTAAAATTTTCCTACGGTTTCACCAAGATCCATCTATGAGTTCATCCAAGCAACGAGTCATGGGAGAGAGATTGCATCTACATACCACTTGTAGATTGCGTGCGGAAGCGTTCAAGGGGATGGTGATGACGTAGTCGTACTCGTCGTGATTCGAATCACCGATGACCAAGTGCTGAACGGACAGCACCTCCGCGTTCAACACACGTACGGGACGATCGACGTCTCCTCCTTCTTGATCCAGCAAGGGGAAGGAGAGGTTGAGGAAGAAGTTCCAACGGCAGCACGACGGCGTGGTGAGGTTGGTGCAACAGAACTCCGACAGGGCTTCGCCAAGCGCGTACGGAGGAGGAGAGGTGTTGGGGAGGGGAGGGGCTGCGCCTTCAGTTGTCTTTGCAGCCCTCCCCTCACCCCTCTATTTATAGGGGAAGGGGCAAGGGGGGCCGGCCCCCTCTAGATGGATCTAGAGGGGGGGCGGCGGCCAAAGGGGGAGGGGGCTTGCCCCCAAAGCAAGGGGGGCGCCCCCTTTAGGGTTCCCCAAACCCTAGGGCTCATGGGCCCTTGGGGGGCGCACCAGCCCACTTTGGGCTGGTTCCCTTCCCCCTTACAGCCCATGAGCCCCTCCGGGAGAGGTGGCCCCTCCCGGTGGACCCCCGAGGCCCCTCCGGTGGCCCCGGTACAATACCGATATGCCCCCGAACTATTCCGGTGTCCGTATGACAACTTCCCATATATAAATCTTTACCTCCGGATCACTCCGGAACTCCTCGTGACGTCCGGGATCTCATCCGGGACTCCGAACAACATTCGGTAATCACATACAAGTCTTCCTAATAACCCTGGCGTCACCGAACCTTAAGTGTGTAGACCCTACGGGTTCGGGAGACATGCAGACATGACCGAGATGACTCTCGGGCAATAACCAACAGCGGGATCTGGATACCCATGTTGGCTCCCACATGTTCCTCGATGATGTCATCGGATGAACCACGATGTCGAGGGTTCAAGCAACCCCGTAAACTATTCCCTTTGTCAATCGGTAGGTTACTTGCCCGAGACTCGATCGTCGGTATCCCAATACCTCGTTTAGTCCCGTTACCGGCAAGTCACTTTACTCGTACCGTAATGCATGATCCCGTGGCCAAACACTTGGTCACTTTGAGCTCATTATGATGATACATTACCGAGTGGGCCCGGTGATACCTCCCCGTCATACGGAGTGACAAATCCCAGTCTTGATCCGTGTCAACCCAACAGATACTTTCGGAGATACCTGTAGTGCACCTTTATAGTCACCCAGTTACGTTGTGACGTTTGGTACACCCAAAGCACTCCTACAGTATCCGGGAGTTACACGATCTCATGGTCTAAGGAAAAGATACTCGACATTGGAAAGCTCTAGCAAAACGAACTACACGATCTTGTGCTATGCTTAGGATTGGGTCTTGTCCATCACATCATTCTCCTAATGATTTGATGATCTCGTTATCAATGACATCCCCATGTCCATAGTCAGGAAACCATGACTATCTATCGATTAACGAGCTAGTCAACTAGAGGCTTACTAGGGACATATTGGTGTCTAGTATTCACACATGTATTACGATTTCCAGATAACACAATTATAGCATGAATAAAGACAATTACCATGAACAAGGAAATATAATAATAATACTTTTATTATTGCCTCTAGGGCATATTTCCAACAGTCTCCCACTTGCACTAGAGTTAATAATCTAGTTACATTGTGATGAATCGAACACCCATAGAGTTCTGGTACTGATCATGTTTTGCCCTAGGGAGAGGTTTAGTCAACGGATCTGCGACATTCAGATCCGTGTGCACTTTACAAATTTCTATGTCTCCATCTTGAACATTTTCACGGATGGAGTTGAAGCGACGCTTGATGTGCCTGGTCTTCTTGTGAAACCTGGGCTCCTTGGCAAGTGCAATAGCTCCAGTGTTGTCACAGAAGAGTTTGATCGGCCCCGACGCATTGGGTATGACTCCTAGGTCGGTGATGAACTCCTTCACCCAAATTGCCTCATGCGCTGCCTCCGAGGCTGCCATGTATTCCGCTTCACATGTAGATCCCGCCACGACGCTCTGCTTGCAGCTGCACCAGCTCACTGCTCCACCATTCAACATATACACGTATCCGGTTTGTGACTTAGAGTCATCCAGATCTGTGTCGAAGCTAGCATCGACGTAACCCTTTACGACGAGCTCTTCGTCACCTCCATAAACGAGAAACATGTCCTTAGTCCTATTCAGGTACTTAAGGATGTTCTTGACCGCTGTCCAGTGTTCCTTGCCGGGGTTACTTTGGTACCTACCTACCAAACTTACGGCAAGGTTTACATCAGGTCTGGTACACAGCATGGCATACATAATGGATCCTATGGCTGAAGCATAGGGGATGACGCTCATCTCTTGTTTATCCTTTGCCGTGGTCGGGCATTGAGCCGAGCTCAATTTCACACCTTGCAATACAGGCAAGAACCCTTTCTTGGACTGATCCATTTTGAACTTCTTCAAAATCTTATCAAGGTACGTGCTTTGCGAAAGACCTATGAGGCGTCTTGATCTATCTCTATAGGTTCTGATGCCTAATATATAAGCAGCTTCTCCAAGGTCCTTCATTGAAAAACACTTGTTCAAATAGGCCTTTATGCTTTCCAAGAATTCTATATCATTTCCCATCAATAGTATGTCATCCACATATAATATGAGAAATGCCACGGAGCTCCCACTCACTTTCTTGTAAACGCAGGCTTCTCCATAAGTCTGCATAAACCCAAACGCTTTGATCATCTCATCAAAGCGAATGTTCCAACTCCGAGATGCTTGCACCAGCCCATAAATGGATCGCTGGAGCTTGCACACCTTGTTAGCATTCTTGGGATCGACAAAACCTTCCGGCTGCATCATATACAGTTCTTCCTTAAGATAGCCGTTAAGGAATGCCGTTTTGACGTCCATTTGCCATATCTCATAATCATAGTATGCGGCAATTGCTAACATGATTCGGACGGACTTCAGCTTCGCTACGGGAGAGAAAGTCTCATCGTAGTCAATCCCTTGAACTTGCCGATAACCCTTAGCGACAAGTCGAGCTTTATAGATGGTGACATTACCATCCGCGTCCGTCTTCTTCTTGAAGATCCATTTATTTTCTATCGCTCGCCGATCATCGGGCAAGTCTGTCAAAGTCCATACTTTGTTTTCATACATGGATCCTATCTCGGATTTCATGGCTTCTAACCATTTGTTGGAATCCGGGCCCGCCATCGCTTCTTCATAGTTCGAAGGTTCACCGTTGTCCAACAACATGATTTCCAGGACAGGGTTGCCGTACCACTCTGGTGCGGAACGTGTCCTTGTGGACCTACGAAGTTCAGTGGGAGCTTGGTTCGAAGTATCTTGATCATTATCATTAACCTCCTCTCTAATTGGAGCAGGCACCACAGGAACATTTTCCTGCGCTGCGCTATTCTCTGTTTCAAGAGGCAGTACTTCATCAAGCTCCACTTTCCTCCCACTTACTTCTTTCGAGAGAAACTCTTTCTCCAGAAAGGTTCCGTTCTTGGCAACAAAGATCTTTCCCTCGGATCTTAAGTAGAAGGTATACCCTATGGTTTCCTTAGGGTATCCTATGAAGACGCATTTTTCCGATTTGGGTTCGAGCTTTTCAGGTTGAAGTTTCTTGACATAAGCCTCACATCCCCAAACTTTTAGAAACGACAGCTTAGGTTTCTTTCCAAACCATAATTCATACGGTGTCGTCTCAACGGATTTAGACGGTGCCCTATTTAAAGTGAATGTGGCTGTATCTAGAGCATATCCCCAAAATGATAACGGTAAATCGGTAAGAGACATCATAGATCGCACCATATCCAATAAAGTGCGATTACGACGTTCGGACACACCATTACGCTGAGGTGTTCCAGGCGGCGTGAGTTGTGAAACTATTCCACATTTTCTTAAGTGTGTGCCAAATTCGTGACTTAAGTACTCTCCTCCACGATCTGATCGTAGAAACTTGATCTTTCTGTCACGTTGATTCTCGACCTCACTCTGAAACTCCTTGAACTTTTCAAAGGTTTCAGACTTGTGTTTCATTAAGTAGACATAGCCATATCTACTCAAATCATCAGTGAGTGTGAGAACATAACGATATCCTCCGCGAGCCTCAACGCTCATTGGACCGCACACATCAGTATGTATAATTTCCAATAAGTTGGTTGCTCGCTCCATTGTTCCGGAGAACGGAGTCTTGGTCATTTTGCCCATAAGGCATGGTTCGCATGTGTCAAACGATTCATAATCGAGAGACTCCAAAAGTCCATCAGCATGGAGCTTCTTCATGCGCTTGACACCAATGTGACCAAGGCGGCAGTGCCACAAGTATGTGGGACTATCGTTATCAACTTTACACCTTTTGGCATTCACACTATGAATGTGTGTATTATCACGCACGAGATTCATTAAGAATAAACCATTAACCACCGGAGCATGACCATAAAACATATCACTCATATAAATAGAACAACCATTATTCTCGGATTTAAATGAGTAGCCATCTCGTATTAAACGAGATCCAGATACAATGTTCATGCTCAAACTTGGCACTAAATAACAATTATTGAGGTTTAAAACTAATCCCGTGGGTAAATGTAGAGGTAGCGTGCCGACGGCGATCACATCGACCTTGGAACCATTCCCGACGCGCATCGTCACCTCGTCCTTCGCCAGTCTTCTCTTATTCCGCAGCTCCTGCTGTGAGTTACAAATATGAGCAACAGCACCGGTATCAAATACCCAGGAGCTACTACGAGCACTGGTAAGGTACACATCAATTACATGTATATCACATATACCTTTAGTGTTGCCGGCCTTCTTATCCGCTAAGTACTTGGGGCAATTCCGTTTCCAGTGACCATTTCCCTTGCAATAAAAGCACTCAGTTTCAGGTTTGGGTCCATTATTTGACTTCTTCCTGGCAACTGATTTACCAGGCGCGGCAACCTCCTTGCCGTCTTTCTTGAAGTTCTTCTTACCCTTGCCTTTCTTGAACTTAGTGGTTTTATTCACCATCAACACTTGATGCTCCTTTTTGATCTCCACCTCCGCGGATTTCAGCATTGAATACAACTCGGGAATGGTCTTTTCCATCCCCTGCATGTTGTAGTTCATCACGAAGCTTTTGTAGCTAGGTGGGAGCGACTGAAGGATTCTGTCAATGACCGCCTCATCCGGAAGATTAACTTCCAGCTGAGTCAAGCGGTTGTGCAACCCAGACATCTTGAGTATGTGTTCACTAACAGAGCTATTTTCCTCCATTTTGCAGCTAAAGAACTTGTCGGAGACTTCATATCTCTCGACCCGGGCATGAGCTTGGAAAATCAATTTCAGCTCCTCGAACATCTCATATGCTCCGTGCTTCTCAAAACGCTTTTGGAGCCCCGGTTCTAAGCTGTAAAGCATGCCGCACTGAACGATGGAGTAATCATCAGTGCGTGACTGATGGGCGTTCATAACGTCCTGGTTTTCTGGGAATGGTGCATCACCTAGCGGTGCATCTAGGACATAATCTTTCTTGGCTGCTATGAGGATGATCCTCAAGTTCCGGACCCAGTCCGAATAGTTGCTGCCATCATCTTTCAGCTTATTTTTCTCTAGGAACGCGTTGAAGTTGAGGCTGACATTACCGTGGGCCATTTGATCTACAAGACATATTGTAAAGATTTAGACTAAGTTCATGATAATTAAGTTCATCTAATCAAATTAATGAATGAACTCCCACTCAGATTAGACATCTCTCTAGTCATCTAAGTGTTACATGATCCGAGTCGACTAGGCCGTGTCCGATCATCACGTGAGACGGACTAGTCATCATCGGTGAACATCTCCATGTTGATCGTATCTTCTATACGACTCATGTTCGACCTTTCGGTCTCCGTGTTCCGAGGCCATGTCTGTACATGCTAGGCTCGTCAAGTTAACCCTAAGTGTTTTGCATGTGTAAAACTGTCTTACACCCGTTGTATGTGAACGTATGGATCTATCACACCCGATCATCACGTGGTGCTTCGAAACGATGAACTTTAGCAACGGTGCACAGTTAGGGGAGAACACTTCTTGAAATTTTGTAAGGGATCATCTTATTTACTACCGTCGTTCTAAGTAAACAAGATGTAAAAACATAATAAACATCACATGCAATTATATAGAAGTGACATGATATGGCCATCATCATATAGCTCCTTCGATCTCCATCTTGGGGCTCCATGATCATCTTGTCACCGGCACGACACCATGATCTCCATCATCATGATCTCCATCATCGTGTCTCCATGGAGTTGCTCGCCAACCATTACTACTACTACTATGGCTAACGCGTTTAGCAATAAAGTGAAGTAATTTACATGGTGACACGCAGGTCATAAAAGAATAATGACAACTCCTATGGCTCCTGCCGGTTGTCATACTCATCGACATGCAAGTCGTGATTCCTATTACAATAACAAGATCATCTCATACATCACATGATACATCACAACTTCTGGCCATATCACATCACAAAGCACTTGCTGCAAAAACAAGTTAGACGTCCTCTAATTGTTGTTGCAAGTTTTTACGTGGCTGTTATAGGTTGCTAGCAAGAACGTTTCTTACCTACGTTAAAACCACAACGTGAATTTGTCAATCTCTATTTACCCTTCATAAGGACCCTGTTCATCGAATCCGATCCAACTAAAGTGGGAGAGACAGACACCCGCCAGCCACCTTATGCAACTAGTGCATGTCAGTCGGTGGAACCGGTCTCACGTAAGCGTACGTGTAAGGTTGGTCTGGGCCGCTTCATCCCACAATACCGCTGAACCAAGATAGGACTAGTAACGGCAAGAAGAATTGACAATTCGACGCCCACAACTACTTTGTGTTCTACTCGTGCAATAGAGAACTACGCATAGACCTAGCTCTGATACCACTGTTGGGGAACGTTGCAGAAAATTAAAATTTTCCTACGGTTTCACCAAGATCCATCTATGAGTTCATCCAAGCAACGAGTCATGGGAGAGAGATTGCATCTACATACCACTTGCAGATTGCGTGCGGAAGCGTTCAAGGGGATGGTGATGACGTAGTCGTACTCGTCGTGATTCGAATCACCGATGACCAAGTGCTGAACGGACAGCACCTCCGCGTTCAACACACGTACGGGACGATCGACGTCTCCTCCTTCTTGATCCAGCAAGGGGAAGGAGAGGTTGAGGAAGAAGATTCCAACGGCAGCACGACGGCGTGGTGAGGTTGGTGCAACAGAACTCCGACAGGGCTTCGCCAAGCGCGTACGGAGGAGGAGAGGTGTTGGGGAGGGGAGGGGCTGCGCCTTCAGTTGTCTTTGCAGCCCTCCCCTCACCCCTCTATTTATAGGGGAAGGGGCAAGGGGGGCCGGCCCCCTCTAGATGGATCTAGAGGGGGGGCGGCGGCCAAAGGGGGAGGGGGCTTGCCCCCAAAGCAAGGGGGGCGCCCCCTTTAGGGTTCCCCAAACCCTAGGGCTCATGGGCCCTTGGGGGGGGGCGCACCAGCCCACTTTGGGCTGGTTCCCTTCCCCCTTACAGCCCATGAGCCGCTCCGGGAGAGGTGGCCCCTCCCGGTGGACCCCCGAGGCCCCTCCGGTGGCCCCGGTACAATACCGATATGCCCCCGAACTATTCCGGTGTCCGTATGACAACTTCCCATATATAAATCTTTACCTCCGGATCACTCCGGAACTCCTCGTGACGTCCGGGATCTCATCCGGGACTCCGAACAACATTCGGTAATCACATACAAGTCTTCCTAATAACCCTGGCGTCACCGAACCTTAAGTGTGTAGACCCTACGGGTTCGGGAGACATGCAGACATGACCGAGATGACTCTCGGGCAATAACCAACAGCGGGATCTGGATACCCATGTTGGCTCCCACATGTTCCTCGATGATGTCATCGGATGAACCACGATGTCGAGGGTTCAAGCAACCCCGTAAACTATTCCCTTTGTCAATCGGTAGGTTACTTGCCCGAGACTCGATCGTCGGTATCCCAATACCTCGTTTAGTCCCGTTACCGGCAAGTCACTTTACTCGTACCATAATGCATGATCCCGTGGCCAAACACTTGGTCACTTTGAGCTCATTATGATGATACATTACCGAGTGGGCCCGGTGATACCTCCCCGTCATACGGAGTGACAAATCCCAGTCTTGATCCGTGTCAACCCAACAGATACTTTCGGAGATACCTGTAGTGCACCTTTATAGTCACCCAGTTACGTTGTGACGTTTGGTACACCCAAAGCACTCCTACAGTATCCGGGAGTTACACGATCTCATGGTCTAAGGAAAAGATACTCGACATTGGAAAGCTCTAGCAAAACGAACTACACGATCTTGTGCTATGCTTAGGATTGGGTCTTGTCCATCACATCATTCTCCTAATGATGTGATCTCGTTATCAATGACATCCCCATGTCCATAGTCAGGAAACCATGACTATCTATTGATTAACGAGCTAGTCAACTAGAGGCTTACTAGGGACATATTGGTGTCTAGTATTCACACATGTATTACGATTTCCAGATAACACAATTATAGCATGAATAAAGACAATTACCATGAACAAGGAAATATAATAATAATACTTTTATTATTGCCTCTAGGGCATATTTCCAACACGAGAGGCCTCTCTGTCGCGGCCACGAGGTGGCCGGTCGGCCGCGTCATGCGCTGGTGATGTAGGTGCTTCCTCCTCTAATCGGGGTAGCAACCTGCGCTTTGGGTAGCTCTTGGAGGGGCGTTCGAGTTCATACTCTTCGGCCGCAAGGACTTCAGTCCATCTGTCGGCTAGCAAGTCTTGATCAGCTCTAAGCTGTTGCTGTTTTTTCTTGAGGCTACTCGTCGTGGCCATAAGCCTGCGCTTGAAGTGCTCCTGCTCAACGGGATCCTCAGGCATGACAAATTCATCGTCGTCAAGGCTTGCCTCGTCTTCGGAGGGAGGCATGTAATTATCGTCCTCGACCTCTCTATCTGCCGCTCTCTCATGAGGGCTGGCTTCTCCATCCTCCTGTGTTGAATCTTGCTGGAGGGGGTTTTCTTCGGCACTGTCCAGAGTGTTATTATCTCCCGTACCGGAATCACCATTCTTGCTTTGGCGGGATTTAGAGCGGCGCCGCTGACGCCGGCGCTTAGGTTGTTTCTTGGAGGGGTCATCCTCCGCTGTTCCATCGCCATCGCCTTCTTTTGGGGTGTCCACCATGTATATGTCATACGACGAGGTGGCTTTCCAGTGCCCTATAGGTGCTGGTTCTTGATCGTCTCCTGCATCGGCGTCCATACCGTCGATGTCGTCGGAGTCGAAGTCGAGCATGTCAGTTAAATCATCGATAGTGGCTACGAAGTGGGTGGTGGGTGGGCTTTGAATTTCTTCATCATCCGCATCCCAACCTTGCGACCATAGTCCGGCCAGGGCTCTCCTGATAAAGAGAGAGACTTTAGTGAATTTAGAATATCGCCGAAGGGCAAGTGCTGAAAGATGCCCGCGGCGGTGAACTCCATAATCGGCGCCCAATCGGATTTGATAGGCAAGGGCGCGGAGGGCTCGGAGTCCGGCACCTTGGAGTCACGGGCTTCGCAGAGGACAAGGCTGGTGTTCGGCTTGATCGCCGTAGAGATTGCAGCCTCCGAGGCGGCGTCCAACCACTCGTCCTCGACCGGCGCAGTTGGCTCCAAACTAAGGGTCGAGCTGATGCGGGTGCGGCCTCCAGGGCACTGTTCGGCGGCAGAGCTAGATCGTGCCCATCGTGACAGTGCGGCGCGCTCGGCTGTGGCTCGAACCCGTCGAAGATCAAGTCTCCGCGGATGTCGGCCGTGTAGTTCAAACTTCCAAATCTGACCTGATGGCCAGGGGTGTAGCTTTGGATCTGCTCCAGATGACCAAGCGAATTGGCACGCAGTGCAAAGCCGCCGAATACGAAGATCTGTCCGGGGAGAAAGGTCTCACCTTGGACCGCATCGCTGTTGATGATCGGAGGAGCCATCGGGCCTAAAAGTGACGACACAGAGGAACTCTCAATGAAAGCACCAATGTCAGTGTCAAAACCGGCGGATCTCGGGTAGGGGGTCCCGAACTGTGCGTCTAGGCGGATGGTAACAGGAGACAAGGGACACGATGTTTTTACCCAGGTTCGGGCCCTCTTGATGGAGGTAAAACCCTACTCCTGCTTGATCAATATTGATGATATGGGTAGTACAAGAGTAGATCTACCACAAGATCAAGGAGGTTAAACCCTAGAACCTAGCCTATGGTATGATTGTTCTTCGTCCTACGGACTAAAATCCCTCCGATTTATATAGACACTGGAGAGGGCTAGGGTTACACAGAGTCGGTTACAATGGTAGGAGATCTACATATCCGTATCGCCAAGCTCACCTTCCACGCCAAGGAAAGTCCCTTCCGGACACGGGACGAAGTCTTCAATCTTGTATCTTCATAGTCCAGGAGTCCGGCTATCCGGACACCCCCTAATCCAGGACTCCCTCAGCGGACCTTCTTCATGACAGAAAGATGTCCACTACCACGTGATGCGGACTCTGCGGTGCTGAAGATTCTTGGCAACACTCTCTACTCCATTGCAGCGTGGCAAGATGTGTCTGGGCTCTCCAAGATAATGATCTGGTCGAAGCACTTAACAGTACGGTGGAACCCGACGCAAAAGGATGGGTATTTGCTTTGCATGACATGCTGTCAAGGGAGGAGTTCACCCAGATTGTCGTCACCCTCTGGTCGATCTGGTTCGCAAAAAGACAGGCATTGCATGAGCACATATTTCAGAGCCCCCAAGCGACTCATAATTTCATCATGAAATATCTGAGAGAGTTGAAGGAGTGCAAACCCACCACATCTCCCTCATGGACAGGGCCTGTGTAGCACCAGCTTCGGCGCGAGGCATGGAGCCCACCGCCACCTGGGTGTGTGAAGATAAAAGTGGATGGGGCTGTGGCACGTCAGGGAAACGGCGGCGCATTCAGTGCAGTTTGCAAGGATTCGACTAGCTTGTTTCTTGGCGCTTCAGCCATACGTTGTAGAGGTATATCTGATCCGACAATTCTTGAGGCTCTGGCGTGTTGCGAAGGTCTGGCACTGGCCAATGATCTTGGTGCTACGCATGTGGTAATAGCATCTGATTTCAAGGGGGTTGTCCAGGACATCTCGAACAACACCGGAGGAGAGTACGGTCCGGTCGTTAGGGAAATACGGGAGACGTCCACGATGTTTCAGCTTTGTACCTTCACTTTTGAAGGAGAGAGATTATAGCCTCGCTAGACATGCCTTGGGTATGGATCATGGACACCATGTGTGGCTCATAAATCCACCAGATCTCAATTGTATTTCTATGAACTTATTGGCTGAATAAAGTAAAGCATGTTTAGACTAAAAAAAAGCTATTGGGCGGCGCAGCCGAGGCGTACGCGGCACTGAGATCGCTCTCTAATCGAGTAAACGCAATGGATTCCTCCTCGCAAACCCTGGGATTCGATGAGACCACACCATATCGCTGTGAAGCCATAACTTCTGGCCTGCGCCGCCACATCGATGATGCGCCTTGATCCATGGGATAAGTTCGTCGGATCAGAGAGGCGATGAAGCTCTTCCGCGCTGACCAATTAGCCGCAGCGACCCCTCCTTCCTAATTCCCCCACGCCCACTTACCCTGATGGCCTGATTTTTCCTACATGTGACCTAATTCATTATCTATTGCCCATGTATGGTCCTTATGAGATGAAGATGGAGAAACCTAGCATCTTGCTTTCAGGACTCGTGAACATATGTTGATGTTTCAGGAACGGCACATGGAGAGCAGCAGCAAAAGTGCAAAACCAAACAAAAGATGAGGTAGGATGCAGCAGTATTTTTTCTTTCTGAATTTGATACAAGGAAGTCACAACTGGAAGATCCTTCTTGAATTTGATAATGCAGTTTCAGGAACGGCGCATGTAGAGCAGAAGCAAAACCAAAGATGCGGCAGGATGCAGCAATATTTTTTTTCTGAATTTGATTCAAGAAGGTCGCAAGTCACAACTGGAAGTTGGGTAGATGGACATCTGACTGACTTCTAAAGGACTTGTAAGGTATGGTTGGATCTTTTCCCACATATTTGCGATTCCAGATGCTAGATGGTGTGAATTTTTTTTTAGGGAGAGAACTGTTTTGTTACTCTTTGTTGCAAACTGGCTGCCACAAGGAACCACCTGATTTAGGCCAACTCCAGCGCCGTGGCGACCTATTTCTTTGTTGGTGTCTGTCTGGGTTCGCAAGGCCAAAAACCACGGGCACAACCGGCGGTCACGAACGCAAAAACTATCGTCCACTAGTAGAAAAGGGGGCAATGGTCCAGGCCGGGTTGAGCATTAGTCCCGGTTCAGTCTAGAACCGGGACTAATGTGAGCATTTATCCCGGTTCGTGCGGCTAAGGCATTAGTCCCGGTTCACCCGAGCCCTTTAGTCCCGGTTCGTGTTACAAACCGGGACTAAAGGATGCGATGACCATTAGTCCTGGTTCGTGCCTCAAACCGGGACTAAAGACCTCAAACCGGGACTAAAGATTAGACCTTTAGTCCCGGTTTGAGACACGAACCGGGACTAATGGGGTTGAGACCTTTAGTCCCGGTTCGTGCCACGAACCGGTACTAAATGTCCCATTTTCAAACTCTACCCCCACCCCCCCTTGGATCGCCTTTTCAGTTTTAAAAAAAATAAAAGAAAATGATGGAAATGTCAAAAATAAAATAAAATAAAATAAGTTTTCCATGTGATATGTGGTCTAGTTGTTGGAAAAATTTACAAACATGAATTTTCGACTTTTTTGCAAAATCTTTCGAGAATTTGTAAAAATGGGCGTAACTTTTGCATACTAACTCGGATGAAAAAGTTTTTTATATGAAAAATCATCTACTCGAAAAGTTACATCCAAATTTAACCGGGGGGACCCCGTTAAACATTTTCAAAATCCTCAAAAACCTAACAGAAAAAAGTTACAGGGCTTTTAAGATCTGGAGAGGCAAAAGAATTCAAAAATTTTCAAACTATGGTCAAACTGTGGTCAAACAATGGTCAAACCAATTATTCTACAATATTAGTGTTACTAAATAATTATTTTAGTTATTTTGAATTTTGGTCAAACTATGGTCAAACTAATTATTCAAGAAATATTAGTGTTACTAAATAATTATTGTTTTTTAAAACAATAGTTTCAAACTCAAACAGTGAAATGTGTCACTTCATGCTCAAGCAAAATTCCTGAGGGTTAATAGGATTGACATCTTACTATTGTCAGGAAAACAACAAGTGCAGACTCGGAAGCGAAGGAGAATAGAACCCGAAAGTTAAGCGTGCTCAGGCTAGAGTAGTGAGAGGGATGGGTGACCGGTCGGGAAGTTAGATGATTTGGAATGATGAGGGGTGCTTAGAGGATAAATTGAGTAGTGATGAGGGGGTGGTGATTAGAGATTAGAGGTTAAAATTTGAAAATAAAAAAAAATCAAAAAAAATTCAGAAAATTTCCTTTAGTACCGGTTGGTGTTACCAACCGGGACTAAAGGTGGGCCTCCAGGAAGCGGCCACGTGGAGCTAAAGGCCCTTACGAACCGGGACTAAAGGCCCGTTTTCTACTAGTGGTTGACATGGAAGTATTTGGGCCTGATTTGCGTCCACACGAACACGACGCGCGTCCTCTTAGTGTCCGCCTCAGACCCGTGCATCGGCCGCCCAACCACCACCCACCGGTCTCATTTAATCCACGCGTGTGGAAGGTCCTAACACGCCAGCCGCTCAGTCCTTCCACCCCACAGTCCTTTTTAATGTCACATGTGCAGGTGGAGGGACTATCCAGTCCACTTCCCGATCTTTTCTCTCCTTCTACCTCCCAGGCGACCGGCAAACCCTAGACACCACCGTCCGCCGGCCAAAATGATGTGGAAGTGGATCCCGCAAAAGTCTGGAAAGCACGACCACGAGGCCAGCTCATCCTCTGATTCCTAGGGACCATGCCGCTGCGCGGTACTACATTGGCGTCGACCAATGCCAACGGTACTGGGATGAGGCCACCCCGGTGCCGAGGCTTGACGTTCATTGTCGGACGGCTGGCACCTCAACTTGGAGAGGGTGTGCGGGCCTCCCGTTTCGGCCAGCGGCCGCGCGCACTTGCTGCATATACACCGCCGCTAAGATCAGCTCCTTGAGGATCTCTGCCGTGACTCGGTGTACGCCGTCACCCCGTCGTTCTGGGACACTTGGTTCCACAACGAGCAAGCGTGCATTGCCGGTCGTACTTCGCCGCTCGTGCTCCCCCTCGTGCGCGTGCTCCCAGACCCCGGGTGTGTGCGGGGTGTGCAATGTGCACATGTGCGTGCTCCAAGTCCACCGCACCCAGCCGTTGTGTCCGACCAGGCCTCCCAGATTGATTAGGAGGACAACGAGGACCTCAAAATGGCCTCAGAGGAATCCGAGTTTTGTATGAGAAAAAATCTGAAGAAAAAGAAGTCGAAAAAATCTAAAACTTTTTTTTAATAATTTTCACACTAGTATATAAATATTTACAAAGAAAAAATAACCCATTGACTTCAGGGACAAAATAAAATAAAATTCTGAAGTCAGTGCGGTTTTTCCTTCGCTGAATTATTTTTACAAATACAATAGAAGGTCAACTTTTTATTACAATTTTTTTTCATTTTTTTGACGGTTTTTGTAGTTACTAATTGTGTTTTTACATACCCAGAAACCAAACGTCCGTGTCCAATGATTAAACCATATAAGCTAAACAGGCTGAGTTGGGTACAGTTTCGACTAGATAGTGTTGGGCTCGAACATGATCAGTGCTATCGGGTGAACAGTGCCGCAGACGGAAATAGTGGCATGGCTTCTTTTTCCAACGACGGCGAAGCTTGCCGAAGGTGGTGGTTAGGTGTCACGCCGTGCGTAGAATTTTGGGGAATATTTGATAGAGATTTGCCAGGGGTTGGTGGTCTCCTAAAATGGTGGGTCGGGGTAGGAGGAACGAGACGCGCTACAGCTAATTATTCTAATTTGGCATCTAATTTATTTATTTTTCATTCCCAACTGAATGGCACATATATAGTCTGTTATAAGTGAACTAAATCACTGCGCTAAAAGTAAATGAAAGAACCACATGACACGTGTGGCAAGCAATCCAAACTATTAAAAAAATTAACTGCTTTAGAACACAGCCTTACGTAATTCTATTTCTATCCAATAAACCGTTCGTTGCTTTAGATAGATGCGTTCTGGTCTGTCCGACTAGTGAACCTTGTGGTGTCGCTGTTGCTCTGTCTCTTCTTCAGGTATCTTCTGTCTCTTCTTTAGAGGTATCTTCGGAGGGTACATTAGGGGCAAAAGGTAGAGCATCAAGTGGAGAGCCCGATTTGGGCACTAGGTAGGCGAAGAGAAGCCCGGCCATGCAGACTTGCTACTACAAATTATCGCCGGGCGATGGAACAAACTACTCTTTCCACGGGTTTGGTAAGAGCACCCCATCTCCTGCACATAAAGCAAACGAGCCAATGCTGATGGGTGATGGCTATCCAACACTGTGCTGCAAAAAAAAACTTTACCAAAAAGGAGGCGTTACAGAAGATCAAAGTGATATACGTACTTCCACTTACAGGTATGTGGATAGGTTGTTTCAGGTTCAACAAATCGTGTCTTTGCACCTTCTCTAAGTTTTCGCACAAACAGACCCACCTACTGACCTACAGTTTTTACACGCGTACGTGTCGATGTATAGACGGCTTCCCTATCCAAGGCAGAGCATATAACGTAGATGATGGTTAAAGTCTTAAAGACAGACACCATGCAAATTGCAAGCTTCCAACGCATCTTCACCTTTAGCTTTCCATTTCATCTGGTATTATGGAGCCTAATGGCACATGACAACTCCATGCTAGGACAGCCAATCCATGTCCTCGACAAAAGAATATTTTTATTCAACGCACTGTTGAGATGACACTATGTAACTACAGTTGATTGTCCTCCCTCGCCAGAACACACGTAGCAGTATTCTTCAACCTCAAGCCGACCCGGCCGGCAAGAAGCGGACGGACTATATATGCATGCACTACTGCTCACTCACAAACCCTACCAGTTGTGTCCGTGCGTGTTTTGCCACGCAAACTTTTGCAGTCTACTTGGCACTTGGCAGATCCTCGTCCTCCTTAATTTCATGAGCTCGAGCATGCAAGAAGGGATGACAAGCAGTTTAGCTCTAGGATCCTCTCGAGCCGAGTCGTCCTTCAGGGTGTACTACAGCCTCGGCGCCGGCACCGTGCCGTTCGTCTGGGAGATCAAGCCCGGCACGCCCAAGCGCACCATCGACCCCGTCACCGCCGCCGCCGACGCACTGCCGCCAATCACGCCGCCGCCGCTGTACCAGTTCAAGACGAATGAAGTCTATTTTAAACCTTATACTCATAGAGCCCGTCTGAATCGAATCCTCACGTATGAATCCCTGAAATCGATACCCTGACCTTTCTGATCCCGGTCAATACAAACCCTGCACTGATCCTAAACCTGTTTGTCACACGAAATTAGGCAATCCTGACCGGGATTACTCGGTTCTCTCACCGACTCAGGGGCCCTACATGTCATATTTTTCTTTCTCGGTGTTGTTGCTTCGAGCCGCCCCAACGTTCAAAGCTAGAAGGCGTGTAAATTTCTACTTACGTACGTGAGCTAGCTCAGAATACATTATACATCCACCTGTCTGCCTGCTTAAAGCCAGCTTTTATGTGTTCAAAAACAGGCCAGCTTCTACGTACGTGAAATTGTGAAAGTACGTCGTTAAAAGAAAAGCATCGGATGAGTCAGCTCTCGTCTTGCCGTGGTCCGACGGCATGCCGGCGCCGGCTTCGCCTGCCGCCGGGAATACGCTAGCTAGACACGTCTCCAGGCATTACCTGAGTACCTTGGTCACCATGTTCATGGCGCGCTGCACCACGTAGTAGCCAGCGATGTGGTTGCCGAGGGGACTTGAGCACGCAGTCGAGGAAGCGGGATCATGTGTGTGTTCTACGTGCACACAGCATCGTGCACCTCCTGTCGGCCATCGTTGTGACGGAGCTCGCCGGCACGCGGGTCCGCCGCGTCAACCTGGAAGCTCGCGCCACGCTGCTCTACCATTTCCTGGACGGGCAAACACCGTTCCGCCAAGTCGACGTGAGCGTGGCCACCTCCACACCGTGCGCGCCATCACGTGCCGTCCTCCCAGCTCTCGTTCCTCTGACGAGTGACGACTCGCCGCGCACCGACGACCTCGTGCTCTGCATGAAGGGCACCTCCATAGATTTCCCATCGTGGGCCATGCGAAGCGGAAACGCCCGCACCCGACGCCCTTCATCTGTGCTGCCCAGCCTCCTGCTTCTCCGTGCCGTGCTGATTTCAAGAGAGAGGATTGAGGATAGAAGATGGATGTGACATGTGGGACAGAGATGTCAATGAGAGCAGATTATGATCCCGGGCGGGATTGATATTTCCCGGTGCGCCAAATTGGTCCAGGGTTGATGTTGACCGGAATTACAGAGGTTAGGGTACAGATTTTAAGGATTCAGAGATGGAGGTTCAATTCTGACGAAGTCTACGAGTTTAAGGTTTAAAACAGACTTTACTCGTCCAAGACCATGAGGAGGTGCACAAGCACAAGTCATCTTCTTGCTGGCCTCCGCGGATGACGAGCTGGCTAAACATCAAGAGGCGCCGCCATCGTCCGACCGCGACACCTGGCTTGCATGATACCGTGGCGTCGATGATCATCGGCGGCGGCGGTGTGCCATCCTTGGGTGCTTCTCAGCCCGGCATGGGCCACTGGAACTAGTGTACGTACGCCTCGTTAAAAGGTCCATTGACTGCCTGCTGCACCGGCCCCTTTCCGGTGTTGTTTGAGTATAGTTTTGTTTTTTTAGGGTTTTGTTTGAGTATAGTTTGAGTGGTACATATATATTGTGGTGTTTGTGCTGGGCCTTTAATTTTCATTTCTGTGGTTAAATTCTTGTATGTTATTTTCTGATATACAGATTTTATTGAAGTATTTGGCTGTTTTGACTTTGGTGATCAATAATTGGGCATACATATATCCCTATTGCCTTCTAATCATGCTCCGGGGAAGAAGTGGGTATAGCATAACAAGATATGCTTTGTAAAAGATAAACTTAAAAACCGAAAGGACTGTGACAGGACAAAGTCAGAATGAGGATGGTAGAAAGCTACTGAGAGCATCTCCAACAGGCGCCGGTCGCGCCGCGCGCAAAAAACACATATGCCGCGCGCGCATCGGCTGGTTTGGCGCGGCGCGCTGCGCCCGCTCCAGCAGCCGTGCTAAAATACAGCGCGCGCGCGCCGCTCCAGCAGCCGCGCTAAAAAACAGCGCGCGCGCTCATTCTAGGCTAAATGTAGGCATTGAAAAATAGATAGATTGCGTAGATTTTAAACGATATAAAGGTATTTTACATCCGAAACATAGATTGCATAATAATAAAAACGACAAACGATAAAAAACGAGATAGATTGCATTAAAAAACTACTCTAAGTCGCTATCATCACTATCATCACCATTATCCTCCTCGGGGGTGTCGTCCGAGGTATCGAGCCACATGTCGAACCAACGTTCATCTTCTGACGTGAAGATCGACCTCCCACCTGCTGCAACGATATCGGACTGCGCATTCGCCAATGCCTTGCGCCGACGCTTGTCCAACCGCGCCTCGCGGCGCCTTAGCGTGTCCTCCTCGCGACGCCGTGCCCAGTAGGCCTGCTCGTAGGTGACGTCCTCCGGGTGGCGGGTGCGCCACTCCGCCATGACCCGCTCGTCCTCCTGAGCGACGAGGAGGCGGCGCTGCCGCTCGGCGTGCTCCGCATGGTCTTGTACCGTGTTCAGACGCGGCGGCGGGGCACGGTCGAGCGCTTGCTGGAGCGTGTACACGTCCTGGAAGTTCATCTGGCCGCGCGGCCGGCCTAGGCGCCACGCCGCCGCGTCGTACGCGCGGCCGGCCTCGCGCGCCGTCCCGTACGTGCCGAGGCCGAGCCGGAGATCGCCGGAGCGTATCTCCGCGTAGTAGCCGCCGTTGGGGCGCAGGCGGACGCCGCGGTAGCCGGACGCTCCTCGGCGGCGCGGCAGCATGGCAGCGCGTCGGTGGCGGGGACCTGGGCCGATGGAGGCGCGTCGGTGGCGGGGCGCTGGAGAGGCGCATGGCGCGCGCCGCACTTTATAGCGCGCGCCGGAAGCGATGCGCAAAAAATGGCGCGCGAGCTGGCGCCTTTTCGCGCGCGCGCAAACGGTTCCCGCGCGCGTGATTTTCCCGCGGCCGCTGGAGCGCGGCAAAACGCCCCGCGCGCGCTAAAAGCCGCGTTTACTCGCGCGTCTGTTGGAGATGCTCTGAAGCACCTACCTCTGATGTAATTTTCCCATTGCACTACCGAAGCCAAGATGCTTTTGGAGTTTAAGAAGCGTGAACGAAACTGCTATTTGGTTCAGATTTTGGTTTCTAAGCCATAAAAGACCGTCTGGTTTTGGCTTAATTTCAAGCTGTAATCACAGTAGCATGCAGCTGAATGAAGCAAGCTGTCATTCTTGACGCTGCAACTTGCAGAATTACCGAAATTATTACTGCAGATCAGATGTAGTAATACAGGAGCATGTAATGGACACTGCATGTTGATATCATCTTGGTGGCAGATCGGATCGGCGGCTGTGTCCCTTGATGCGTAAACGCAGTTCATGAGCTTTGCTTTGTTCAGTTTTGCAGAGGTGAGATGCCCTGATTGATGGAATCAATAGAAACTGATTACACGGGCAGTTGAGTAACTTCATATTTTGTTTATGTTTGCCAACACAAATTCCCAGCCATAATTTCCGCAAATTCTATGTCTTGTCTCCCTACTAATTCCTCTTAATTCCCATGCCCATTCCCGTTACATGCCAAATAGGCTGTGAATGATTGTGGAGCACCAGCACTTGTCGCTACAGAATTTGAATCGATAACATGTGCACATTTTCAGTATTACGTGGTAGAGAATTTCAATGCTATGCTACAGGATCTTTCAAATTTTCCTTGCATAATCGGCTCAGTTTTTATCTTCAATAGTCTGTTTCCAAAAACAAAAAAAATCCTTGCATATAATCGGTTCAGTTTTGGTCTATTATTAAAGTGATCGCTGTCAAATTTGTTTGTTGATTGTTGAAAACAGCAAAATTCAGTTCATGTCGCTGGATAGCTGAAAGCATGCAACCTCGTTTCTTTGCCTTTATTTCATCTTTTACACATTTGATCTGCGATGCATGGCTAAATCACTCGGTAACTTTTCTCAGGAAGGCGCCACACTTTGTGCCAGTAAATCGAGACCCTGGACCAGAGCGGGAACATGAAGCTGTAATCTGCCGCCTCATCAGGAAGTCCACCTACTGTCAAAGGCAGCCACACGTACCGAGAATCCCTCAGATCGGACGGCTTCCACCGGTCGGCCATGAAGATGAACAGCCCCGGCAACCCCGAAACCGGCAACACGAACGTACCCTGGGAGAAGAACGTTGTCGATCTGTATATCTCGTTCCCTCCCAGGAAAGGATTGCCCAGGGTCTCCCAAGGTCCCATGATCGATGTCGCCGCGTGAGCCTTTGCAGTGTTGGGTGCCCAGCCCGTGCAACCCGAGGTTATCATGTAGTAGGTGCCGCCGGACTTGAAGAGCGCCGGAGCTTCCCGATACCGTGCGACGAGGATTCTCCGCATGTTGTTGGTCACGTCGAGGTAGTCATCGGTTAACCGCGCAATGTGGAGCTCACTGTTGCCCTTGGATGAGTATATCAGGTAGGCCTTCCCGTCATCATCCTTGAAAATGGTCATGTCCCTGCTTTCACAGTTGTGTGGGCGCTTGCTGTAGAGGTAAGTGAATGGTCCTGTGGGAGAATCGCTGCTCGCCACGCCGATCGAGGATTTGGTGTAGTTGGCATCGTCTATGTGCATCCACATCACGTAGTTGCCGGTCCGGTTGTTATAGACCACCTTGGGCCTCTCCAGGACATTGGATTTGTGGAGGTCATGCAGCACATTCTTTTCCTCGCCATGGAGCACAACTCCTTCATTTGTCCAAGACCAGAGGTCCTTTGAAGAATAGCAACTTACTCCAATGATGTCAACCTGAGAAGTAGCATGCCTTGGTTAGAATGACAAATTGGGAAATTCTACAGAACAGAAGTGTTGTGCATATATATAAGAAGAAAATTGCAAATTACTTGGTAGGTTTAACTATTGAATATTAATAATTTCAGTATGTGAGAAGCAAGCTACACATGTACTCCCTCATGATTCTGATAACTATTGAATATTAATAATTTCAGTATGTGAGAAGCAAGCTACACATGTACTCCCTCATGATTCTGATAGCCATGGCTACACATGTACTCCCTCATGATTGCTATTGAAAATTGCCTACTATTGAATATTAATAATCGACTTCTCCGTTTTAGAAATCTAGTATCATATATAACACTCATGATCAAAGTCGATTAGCTGATAATATTAGATGTTGTGCCACTATCCATGACTAAGGCCCGATACAAACATTGGCGTTGAAATATATTGCCCGTCTCTCTCCATCAGTTCAGACTTTTGGAGCAACTGGCTGGTGCATGAATTCAATATGGTATCCGAGCCAAATAAATCCCACATCTAAGGACTAAATAAGGCTAGACGTGAGGGGGGGGGGGGGTTTGAAATATATTGCCCGTCTCTCTTCATCGGTTCGGACTTTTGGAGCAACTAGCTGGTGCATGAATTCAATAATTGGCATATGTCCGACTTTTCATTTTCTGTACCTAACATGAGAACCTAAATCTGACGACATTGAACTGAAATAGGTCTTATACGGGAAAGAATGGCATCAGACAAAGTGTTCAAACAATAATCATATGATCCTAATTTTATTAGAAAAAATGCAGTGGAGCCATGCTCTACTGTTTTGGGTTAAACAAACAATAATCATATGATAAATATGTCAAAGATATTAGCTAATTTTCATCTGCACATTTTATATATTAAACTCCAAGTGCAATATATTCCTAGTGACATGCCTTCACACAGGCTTCCTTACCTCCTAGCAACTGACAAAATCAAAAAGGAAGTTAAACGCACACTACTCAACAGGCACTGAAATCCTTTACAAGGATATTTAAATAGAAACGAGCATACTATTATGTAAGATATAGGTTACAGTTGTGTGTGAATAATGCTATCCATCGAGCCTGCCGACATGATTCCTTAATCTTGCAGCAAGATGTCGACAACTATAGTGACATGAAATGAACTTTGATGGTTTTTACTCATTTTTTTGTTTACAATTTCACTACATTATGAAGCATACTTGCACTTACTAGGATCGTGTGCAAGGCGCTCAAGCAGCTCGGTCAATTATGTTCGTATATAATTATATGGCTAAATTCAAGGGCATAGCTAACAATTTTTTATGTTCTTCCTAACTCTAAATTTAGCTATTACATTCTGACAAGGGAATAATGTTCTTCGTGTAATTAAACTGTCAAATGTTGGAAGTTCTTCAAAACAGGAATTTCATTCTGACAAGGGAATAATGCTCTTTGTGTAATTACAGTGCCAAATATTGAAAAATTCTCGAACACATGAATGATGCCAATGTTGAAAGCATCAGAAAAATTTGACTTACCCGATCAGGTCCCTTGTCATGAGCTTTGTAGGTCTTGCCATCCTTATTCTCTCCATACCAAAAATAGGTCTCAGATTTCTCATCATACAGCACACCTCCACCATGAACTTGGATCGGCTTTCCATCAGTGTCAAGCCAAACCCTCCCTGGGTAATATAAGTACCTCCTGCCATTCCCACCATTCACTGGATCCATGGCCACCTTCCCTTCCGGGAAGAACGCATGATGCACCGCAGAAGACTCGACCAAGAACTCGTCCACCACGGGCAGTGTCCTGTGCTCCCCCTTGCGCGGCACAGCCGGTGGATTCCTCCAGCTCCGGGCCAGCTTCACCAGGAAAGTTTCCTCCTCCACCTCATCTATCCCTCTCACAATCTGTTCCTCCTTATGGCTGATGAAGAGGTGGAAAATAAGAAGCATGACCAATGCCGCTAGACACCGTACTATCAGAGTGAAGGAACGGTGCCTCGCCGCATACCAGCGGATGGCTAATGACCTTGGCTGCTTGCTCCCCGCGCCCATGGCCATGCCCTTATCTGCTCCAATTAATACGAGCTGCAGTTCTGAAAAGGAAAAGGGTTCAGTTCAAAGAATGCGCAAAACAGACTGTAAAAGGTAGCAGTGAACCACACATTTCAAGTCAGGGAACAACACATTTACACATTACAACATTCGAAAATGGAAATTCTCGAGAAAGAACAAAGATTTGTTAGGACAAGTTCAGCATTTCACCGGTGGAAAATTCCATTCCCAAATTAGCGTGGCATGCTTATGGATGATTTAAAAGCTGTTACAGCAACCCGGATCCTGCCCGGTGAGACGAAGAAACCTCACGATGGATGGGAATGGGCCGGGCCTGCGGGTCGAGAAGGCGAAGCCGAAAATACAGGTTTCATGGGTCATGTGGGTTGGTGCTGGTTTTAAAATGGGCCAGCATAAGCCGGCTCTGCCTGGCCCGAAGGGTATCGTGGGTTGGCACGCCCTTCACGTGACACCCGGCGGCCGGCCGGGTCAGGCACGACTGTCTCCGCGTCAATCTCAATAGAGTACTCAACAGCAAAGAGTGGTACTACTTGGAAGAAGAGGAGTTCGTACCTAGGGCAGGGCGGCCGGCGTGGTCATCGGAGATCTTGGGGAAGACCGGAAGCAGGAGCTCCCATCAGCGCCGAGAACACTTTGACGGCGGCGGTCCCAACCACGCGTAGACGCCGACGAGCGAGCGCGTGGAGGTGCAGACCCTTCCCTTGCCACCGCGGCTTGGGCTGGAGGTCCACCGTCGCTTCCGCGGTGGCGAGCGCAGGGGGCAAGGTCGAGCTGGACGGCGGCGGGGAGACGAGGCGATATGGGTTGGTGAGAAACAATTTAGTATTTAGTACGGTCCCAACTAAACCGTTCATTATTTTTGAACCAAGGCCGTATATACAGGGTATATGAGTAAAAGAAAAAAAATGTATTCTAATTTATGTCATTGAGGCCATTAATTGCGCCGTTTATAATGCAGCGCTTTATATTTGGTACCCGGACGCTCTATATTTTGTAGTAATTTATTGCATTCCTAATTTAGGATTCAAGCCATTAAATGCCGCAGAATAACATGACGCAAGAGAGAATTGAAACAATTTAACCTTCTTTATTGCTACATAACAAGTATATGTGGTGAAGTACAATTACACACTTCATAAAGCAAAGAACATATGTGAACCAACATGTGGTTGGCTGGTTAGAGGGAGAGTGGTATCCCGTTGACTATGAAGGTGTCTATGGCAATTTCGTCAATCTCAAAATGATGTGTCAACTCAATCTTTCGGAGATACTCATAGGGGTAGGATATGCATGTGTGTGTTCATAGAAGTAAGTGTATATGCATATGTATGAACATTTGCGTCTGTAGAAAAAAAAAGCAAATAACATATTGTCATAGTAGTTGGCATACTTGTGTGCAGGATGTCGATGGTTTCGGGAGAGTTTTGGAGAGTTAGACAAGCAAACATCCTATATCACTGAATTTGTCGTGGTCGAGAACACAATTTCATGAATCATGAGAACAAGGGGAACGATGAAGTGGCTCATCAAAATCATATTGGGACAATAACGGGTATTTCGTAATTGAGGTGATATCTTTTTAGTTAGAAAAATGTTATATTAAAAGTAGTTGGTACGTTCGTTTTCTTGCCTTCGAGGTTTTCTCCTTTCGTCCCTCTACATTGGTTTTTTTCTCCCCGCCCCTGATTGGAATAATCTAAAATAAATCGGGATTTTTCTTTCCCTGGCTTACTCGAAACCATGTCATGCATTAACTCGATGAAGTCTTACCAAAATCATGTTAGGCATTAAATCAATTAAATTTTACTAAATCTCAACTAAATCAAAACAATTCTTGCATTCTTTACCCATGCCCAAATCAAATCAAATATTATCAAAATCCCAACTAAACCAAAACATTCCTGTCCTACCTGTACCTATACTAAAATTAAATCAACCTTAATACGATCTAGAATCGTGTAAGATATGTGTCAAACACGATAGTGTTGAACCATCAGATACCTATCCTCACTGGAACACACAGGAATTAAGTAGTATTATTAAAAGTCGGGTAGGACCACATGTGGGACCAGAAAAAGTCAAAACTACTCTTCATGGTTTTTTAAGTTGGCGGTCAACTATGCTTACGGGTTATCCTCTTAGAGATACAGCTGGCGATGCTCGTTTGCCTCATCAAGGGGGAGGCGCAATGGCGACAACACTCGACATCTTGGATGCGGTGTAGAAGTGCATGCTCTAACCAATGCAACCAAAAGACCGATCTGATGAAAGAGACTAGGCAGCACATTATACGTCAACACTCCCCCTCATGTGTGGCTTCCTTATACCTAAACGTGGACCGAAAGTGGGCTGCAATTTAATTGCGCCAGCCGTGTTTTGAACTTAAGACATCTTGGCTCTGATACCATGTAGAAGTGCATGTTCTAGCCAATGCAACCAAAAGACCGATCTGATGGAAGAGACGAGGCAGCACATTATACGTCAACATACGACAGTCATCCTTGTCATGGATAGAGAGCTCGATCACCAAGAAGATCAGATGATGCTCATTCATCTCGACGATGGGAGGGATGTCGATGTATACGACATCATTGGAGTTGGAGTTGAAGTTTGCACGTCTCATGCCCCTGGAGTCGTGGGAAACCAGAGATGCACGGCAGTGTGTTGAACTAATCTGTCCATTGATTTTCTGGCTATGTTAATCGATTAGGAAAGAAGAATCGAACCACCCCACCCATTAAAGTTCTAGCACATGCAGCAGCTACGTCTCGCCTATTATGAGTTGGTAGCTCGTCTCGCCTCTTGTGGCCGGCACACTTGCCTTAGTGGGACTGCCCACCATAGCGGTTTTGGAAAGATTTTGTGGACCGGTTTTAGAATCTTCCATAAGTTTCTCTTTTTCGGTGCTTTATTTATTAGTTCTCTATTCCTTTTTTTATTTTTTCTCTGTGTTTTTTAGGGAAACTGCTGCCATATTATTGCTTAGTTCATGGTACCATCAGCCACCAAAGCATCTCTAATACAAGACGGAGAAATATGAAACCAAGTTTCACATAAATTTAAATGGCAGCCCTCCCTAGCTAAGATATGAGCAGCTTTGTTCGTTGTTCGTCTGGCCCAAGCCACTCGATAGTCGTCGACGCCCAAAAGCATCTCCTTTATCTCCTGGACAAGAGGACCAAACCTGGACCGGTCGATAACTCCTGAGTTAAGCATCTGTGCCACAGATTGATTGCCGGTTTCGAGAATAAATTTCTTGGCGCCGACTTCTAACGCAAGCTGCACTCCTTGACAGCAAGCGAGCAGCTCGACATGTTCTGGAACAGAAATGTTGGCGAAGAACTGGCAAGCTCATGCTTTGAAACTCCCACGGTGATCACGCACTAGAGCTCCACGGCTCCACCCCCACCCCCTGTGTCCGCTTTCTTCAAAGCCCACTTTTCTAATTTTTAGAACATTTTTCATATACAATTTAACATTTTTCAAATATACATTGAATATTTAAAAAATATACATAAAATATTTTTCTGAATTACACGTTGAACATTTTGTCAATACAAATTGACCATTTTTGTTAGTACATGTTGAACATCTTTTTTAACACATATTGAACATTTCCCATAAATACCACAAACATTTTTAAAAAATATGCAAAACATTTCCTAAGTGTTAGAACATTCTTTTAGAGCGCCTTGAACATTTTTCTGAAAGGTAAGAAACATTTAGAAAAATTACGTGAATGTTTTTCTTAACATTGTATTAAATGACACAAGCATTTTTTTTGAAATGCTTGAAAGTTTTCGAACAAATTAACGAAGCTTTTTTTTACATTGTATAAACATTTAAAAAAAACTAACGAACATATTTTTGAAACACGTGAACTTTTTTTTTGATAAACTTGGGACAGTGGGAGCTCTCACACCGACTTTATAATTTAGTTAACATCAGTTGCATACTTACATTTACAACACATGAACATTTTCAACTGTGACAAATATATTTCTATTGGTACGAACAATTTCAATTGCCATACATACCGGAGACAGCAGGCGGAAGAAGTTGACCTTCCTATTTGTCTCTCATTGGGGCAAAGTGCCAAGCTGGCTAGTTTTGCTAGCTAGCTTAGTATAATTTCAGTTTTGGGAACCATCACTGGTATTTGTTTTTCATTTTGGGAACTTTCAAGAAAGCTTCTTTTCTTCTTTTCTGTTATTTTTCTACTTATTTTCCGTTAGCTATTTTGTTTTCTGTCCTAAAAAAATCCAGAGTTTTTTTTCTAACCACAAATTATTATTATTATTTGCATTTTCTCAAAATATTCCACAGAATTGAGTAAAGGTTCAAAATAGTCGCAACTTTTGATTTTTTAAAGTAAAAACTAAAAATGTTGCGAAACTTTCTAAAAAAAGGTTCTATAGTTTTCAAAAGTATTCAATTTCAATAAATAAGTAATTTTGGGTTTTTTCTGAAAAACAAAGAAAACACAGAAAACACGGAAGAACAAGAAAAACAAAAGGAAGAAAAACAGATGCTGAGCACACAATGGCTCGTTGCGCTACATGGGCCGGACGCCCGAGCGCACCTCTACAGGATTGCTCGACAAACTAACGCAGTATGCGTCATATTGGAGTTTCCGAAGAAGATCGGCTGCTCCGATCACACGCTCTAAGCATGAAGTTGTCACTAAAGGCATACTACCTCCGTCCCAAGATATAAGACGTTCTTGCAGTTCAAACGTCTTATACTTTGGGACGGTGGCAGTACCTCTTTATCCTCTTGGGGTTTCTCGAAGCCAACTCGGTTACTCATGTGTTTGTTCTCGGGAAACCATGAGTGTGTGCTTTTGTTAAACGGTTTGGAAGCTTCGTTCTTAACAAGCATTAGTTCATTATAAAAATGTGTACAAAAAATCGAAAATGTACCTGAACATAAAAAAAATCATGATATTTAAAATTGACCACATTCACAGAAAAAATCAAAGAATTTAAAAATATTCACTAAATTTTAGATGTTAACGAATTTGTTAAAATATTAACAAATTTAAAAAGGTTCAAAAATTGTTTAAATGGGAATTAAAATAATGTTCATGAAAGATTTTACAATTTAAAATAGTAATTTAATACATGGATTAAAAGAATGTTCGTGAGCATTTATTTAAATATTAATAATTCTCTTTAAAAATATCCACGAATTTTAAATGGGATCGTGGTTTCTAAAAAAATCTCTATTTTCCGAATTTTAAAAAATCATGAATAAAAATGCTGATTATTATAAATGTTTGAATTTCAAGAAAAAATGGTTATTAAAGAAATAAATTCATGAAGTTAAATAAAATGTTCATGATTTTTGAATTTCAAGACCTTTTAAATAAATTCAGAAAATTTAAAACATGCCTGGTTGCTTGTTTGGTCATTAGATTAGAGGGCGCTCATCCCTTACTCGGTCCAGGATTTTTTGAACTTTTTTTTAGAAAGTGGTGTGACGTCTTTCATTATTCTTCATGATATCGACCATATTTCTGATTCCTATTTGCATTTTAGTTGGTTGTTTTGGTATGAGATATTTTGGGAAAGAGTATGTGTTAAACAGAAAAAATACATTGGAAAAAAAATTTAAAACAAGAAAGAAAAAAAATGAAGAAACAAAAAAAGGGACCGAAAACATTGAGAAGTTGTATGAGTATAAACCATACTATTTTACTATAGCATCGAAAACATGGTACTCGGATTGAGCGTTTTTTATTTGTAGGCCAGTATCAAGTATCTTGTCCTTTGGTTTCATCGAGCCAGAACAAAGACAAGTGTAAGGGCATCCCAACATTCAAACCGTCCGTGACTATTCGGACCGTGTAGTTCGGACGCGATTTGTATCCAATGCGGGTCTATATCGATTCGTCGAGCGGTCCAGACACATTTTATCGGACAAACAAGCGAGGGGCTTTACGGAAGTCCAGACGCATTTTGTCAGACAAACTCATGACAAACGTGAGGGGCTTTACGGAAGTCCGGATAGCAGCCACATAGGCCTTCGACACCCCTGATGAAGGAAATATGCCCTAGAGGCAATAATAAAGTTATTATTTATTTCCTTATTTCATGATAAATGTTTATTATTCATGCTAGAATTGTATTAACCGAAAACATGATACATGTGTGAATACATAGACAAACAAAGTGTCACTAGTATGCCACTACTTGACTAGCTCGTTGATCAAAGATGGTTATGTTTCCTAGCCATAGACATGAGTTGTCAGTTGATTAACGGGATCACATCATTAGGAGAATGATGTGATTGACTTGACCCATTCCGTTAGCTTAGCACACGATCGTTTAGTATGTTGCTATTGCTTTCTTCATGACTTATACATGTTCCTATGACTATGAGATTATGCAACTCCCGTTTACCGGAGGAACACTTTGTGTGCTACCAAACGTCACAACATAACTGGGTGATTATAAAGGTGCTCTACAGGTGTCTCCGAAAGTACTTGTTGGGTTGGCGTATTTCGAGATTAGGATTTGTCACTCCGATTGTCGGAGAGGTATCTCTGGGCCCTCTCGGTAATGCACATCACTTAAGCCTTGCAAGCATTGCAACTAATGAGTTAGTTGCGAGATGATGTATTACAGAACGAGTAAAGAGACTTGTCGGTAATGAGATTGAACTAGGTATTGAGATACCGACGATCAAATCTCGGGCAAGTAACATACCGATGACAAAGGGAACAACGTATGTTGTTATGCGGTCTGACCGATAAAGACCTTCGTAGAATATGTGGGAGCCAATATGAGCATCCAGGTTCCGCTATTGGTTATTGATCGGAGACGTGTCTCGGTCAAGTCTACATAGTTCTTGAACCCGTAGAGTCCGCACGCTTAAAGTTTTGATGACAGTTATATTATGAGTTTATGAGTTTTGATGTACCGAAGGAGTTCAGAGTCCCGGATGAGATCGGGGACATGACTAGGAGTCTCGAAATGGTCGAGACATAAAGATCGATATATTGGACGACTATATTCGGACATCGGAAAGGTTCCGAGTGATTCGGATATTTTTCGGAGTACCGGAGAGTTACGGGAATACGTGTTGGGCCTTATTGGGCCATACGGGAAAGAAGGAAAAGGGCCTCAAGGGTGGCCGCACCCCTCACCTTGGTCTGGTCCGAATTGGACTAGGGAAGGGGGACGCCCCCTTCCTTCCTTCTCCTTTTCCCTTCCTCTTTTCCTATTCCATATGGGAGGTGGAATCCTACTAGGACTAGGGAGTCCTAGTAGGACTCCACACTTGGCGCGCCCCCTCCTAGGGCCGGCCTCCTCCTCCCTTGCTCCTTTATATACGGGGGTAGGGGGCACCCCAAAGACACAACAATTGATCATTGATCTCTTAGCCGTGTGCGGTGCTCCACCATAATCCACCTCGATAATACTGTAGCGATGCTTAGGCGAAGCCCTGCGTCGGTAGAACATCAACATCGTCACCACGCGTCGTGATGACGAAACTCTCCCTCAACACTCGGCTGGATTGGAGTTCGAGGGACGTCATCGGGCTGAACGTGTGCTGAACTTGGAGGTGTCGTACGTTCGGTACTTGATCGGTCGGATCGTGAAGACGTATGACTACATCAACCGCGTTGTGCTAACGCTTCCGCTTTCGGTCTACCAGGGTACGTGGACAACACTCTCCCCTCTCGTTGCTATGCATCTTCATGATCTTGCGTGTGCGTAGGAAATTTTTGAAATTACTACGTTCCCCAACAGTGGCATCCGAGCCTGGTTTTATGCGTAGATGTCATATGCACGAGTAGAACACAAGTGAATTGTGGGCGATATAAGTCATACTGCTTACCAGCATGTCATACTTTGGTTCGGCGGTATTGTTGGATGAAGCGGCCCGGACCGACATTACGCGTATGCTGGTTCTACCAACGTGCTTTACACACAGGTGGCTGGCGGGTGTCAGTTTCTCCAACTTTAGTTGAACCGAGTGTGGCTACGCCCGGTCCTTGCGAAGGTTAAAACATCACCAACTGGACAAACTATCGTTGTGGTTTTGATGCGTAGGTAAGAATGGTTCTTGCTAAGCCTAGTAGCAGCCACGTAAAACTTGCAACAAAAAAATAGAGGACGTCTAACTTGTTTTTGCAGGGCATGTTGTGACGTGATATGGTCAAGACGTGATGCGATATAAGTTGTTGTATAAGATGATCATGTTTTGTTGAAGTTATCGGCAACTGGCAGAAAGCCTTATGGTTATCTCTTTATTGCATAAGATGCAAGCGCCAAATAATTACTTTACTTTATCGATATGCGATAGCAATAGTTGCAAGAGCAATAGTTGGCGATACGACCATGTGACGATACATTGATATAGTTCAAGATGATGGAGATCATGGTGTCATGTCGGTGACGATGGAAATCATGACGATGCTTTGGAGATGGAGATCAAAGGCACAAGATGATGATGGATATATCATGTCACATATTTTGATTGCATGTGATGTTTATCTTTTATGCATCTTATCTTGCTTTGATTGACGCTAGCATTATAAGATGATCTCTCACTAAATTTCAAGATAAAAGTTTTCTCCCTGAGTATGCACCATTGCCAAAGTTCGTCGTGCCCAGACACCACGTGATGATCGGGTGTGATAAGCTCTACGTCCATCTACAACGGGTGCAAGCCAATTTTGCACACGCAGAATACTCAGGTTAAACTTGACGAGCCTAGCATATGCAGATATGGCCTCGGAACATTGAGACCGAAAGGTCGAGCGTGAATCATATAGTAGATATGATCAACATAGTGATGTTCACCATTGAAAGCTACTCCATTTCACGTGATGATCGGTTATGGTTTAGTTGATTTGGATCACGTGATCACTTATATGATTAGAGGGATATCTATCTAAGTGGGAGTTCTTAAGTAATATGATTAATTGAACTTTAATATATCATGAGCTTAGTCCTGGTAATATTAGCATATCTATGTTGTAGATCAATAGCTCGCGATGTTGCTCCCCGTTTAATTTTGATATGTTCCTAGAGAAAACTAAGTTGAAAGATGTTAGTAGCAATGATGCGGATTGGATCCGTGATCTGAGGTTTATCCTCATTGCTGCACAGAAGAATTATGTCCTTGATGCACCGCTAGGTGACAGACCTATTGCAGGAGCAGATGCAGACGTTATGAACGTTTTTGACAAAAGCTCGGTATGATGACTACTTGATAGTTAAGTGCACCATGCTTTACGGCTTAGAATCGGGACTTCAAAGACGTTTTGAACGTCATGGACCATATGAGATGTTCCAGGAGTTGAAGTTAATATTTCAAGCAAATACCCGAGTTGAGAGATATGAAGTCTCCAACAAGTTCTATAGCTAAAAGATGGAGGAGAATAGCTCAAGCAGTGAGCATGTGCTCAGATTGTCTGGGTACTACAATCGCTTGAATCAAGTGGGAGTTAATCTTCTAGATAAAATAGTGATTGATAGAATTCTCTAGTCACCATCACCAAGTTAGTAGAACTTCGTGATGAACTATAATATGCAAGGGATGACGAAAACAATTCCCAAGCTCTTCGTGATGCTAAAATCGGCGAAGGTAGAAATCAAGAAAAACATCAAGTGTTGATGGTTGAAAAGACCACTAGTTTCAAGAGAAAGGGCAAAGGGAAGAAGGGGAACTTCAAGAAGAACGGCAAGCAAGTTGCTGCTCAAGTGAAGAAGCCCAAGTCTGGTCCTAAGCCTGAGACTAAGTGCTTCTGCTGCAAAGGAATTGGTCACTGGAAGCGGAACTACCCCAAATATTTGGCGGATAAGAAGGATGGCAAAGTGAACAAAGGTATATTTGCTATACATATTATTGATGTGTATTTTACTAGTCTTCGTAGTAACCCCTCGGTATTTGATACTGGTTCAGTTGCTAAGAGTAGTAACTCGAAACGGGAGTTGCAGAATGAACAAAGACTAGTTAAGGGTGAAGTGACGATGTGTGTTGGAAGTAGTTCCAAGATTGATATGATCATCATCGCACACTCCCTATACTTTCTGGATTAGTGTTGAAACTAAATAAGTGTTATTTGGTGTTTGCGTTGAGCATGAATATGATTTGATCATGTTTGTTGCAATACGGTTATTCATTTAAATTAGAGAATAATTGTTGGTCTGTTTACATGAATAAAACCTTCTATGGTCATACACCCAATAAAATGGTTTGTTGGATCTCGATCGTAGTGATACACATATTCATAATATTGAAGCAAAAAGATGCAAAGTTAATAATGATAGTGCAACCTATTTGTGGCACTGCCGTTTAGGTCATATTGGTGTAAAGCGCATGAAGAAACTCCATGCTGATGGGATTTTGGAATCACTTGATTATGAATCACTTGATGCTTGCGAACCATGCCTTATGGGCAAGATGACTAAAGACTCCGTTCTCCGGAACAATGGAGCGAGCAACTGACTTATTGGAAATAATACATACTGATGTATGCGGTCCGATGAGTGTTGAGGCTCGCGGCAAGTATCATTATTTTCTGAACTTCACAGATGATTTGAGCAGATATGGGTATATCTACTTGATGAAACATAAGTCTGAAACATTTAAAAAGTTCAAAGAATTTCAGAGTGAAGTGGAAAATCATCGTGACAAGAAAATAAGGTTTCTACGATCTGATCACGGAGACAAATATTTGAGTTACGAGTTTGGTCTTCAATTAAAACAATGTGGAATAGTTTCACAAATTCGTGCCACCTGGAACACCACAACATAATGGTGTGTCCGAACGTCATAACCGTACTTTATTGGATATTGTACAATCTATGATGTTTCTTACCGATTTACCACCATCGTTTTGGGGTCATGCATTAAAGAAAGATGCATTCACGTTAAAAAGGGGCACCATCTAAGTCCGTTGAGATGACACAATATGAACTGTGGTTTGGCAAGAAACCAAAGTTGTCGTTTCTTAAAGTTTGGGGTTGCGATGCTTATGTGAAAAAGTTTCATCCTGATAAGCTCAAACCCAAATCGACCCAAAGGAGGCTGTTGGGTACACCTTCTATCACAGATCCGAAGGCAAGACTTTTTGTTGCTAAGAATGGATCCTTTCTAGAGAAGGAGTTTCTCTCGAAAGAAGTGAGTGGGAGGAAAGTAGAACTTGATGAGGTAACTGTACCTGCTCCCTTATTGGAAAGTAGTTCATCACAGAAACCGGTTTCTGCGACACCTACACCAATTAGTGAGGAAGTTAATGATGATGATCATGAAACTTCAGATCAAGTTGTTACTGAACCTCGTAGGTCAACCAGAGTAAGATCTGCACCAGAGTGGTACGGTAATCCTGTTCTAGAAGTTATGTTACTAGACCATGACGAACCTACGAATTTTGAAGAAGCGATGGTGAGCCAAGATTCCGTGAAATGGTTTGAGGCCATGAAATCTGAGATAGGATCCATGTATGAGAACAAAGTATGGACTTTGGTTGACTTGCCCGATGATCGGGAAGCCATAGAAAATAAATGGATCTTCAAGAGGAAGACGGACGCTGATAGTAGTGTTACTATCTACAAAGCTAGACTTGTCGAAAAAGGTTTTTGAAGAAGTTCAAGGTGTTGACTACGATGAGATTTTCTCACTCGTATCGATGCTTAAAGTCTGTCCGAATCATGTTAGCAATTGCCGCATTTTATGAAATCTGGCAAATGGATAACAAAACTGCAATCCTTAATGGATTTCTTAAAGAAGAGTTCTATATGATGCAACCAGAAGGTTTTGTCAATCCTAAAGGTGCTAACAAAATATGCAAGCTCCAGCGATCCATCTATGGACTGGTGCAAGCATCTCGGAGTTGGAATACACGCTTTGATAAGTTGATCAAAGCATATAGTTTTATACAGACTTGCGGTGAAGCCTGTATTTACAAGAAAGTGAGTGGGAGCACTACAACATTTCTGATAAGTATATGTGAATGGCATATTGTTGATCGGAAATAATGTAGAATTATTCTACAAAGCATAAAGGAGTGTTTGAAAGGAGTTTTCCAAAGAAAGACCTCGGTGAAGCTACTTACATATTGAGCATCAAGATCTATAGAGATAGATCAAAACGCTTGATAAGTTTTTTCAATAAGTACATACCTTGACAAGATTTTGAAGTAGTTCAAAATGGAACAATCAAAGAAAGAGTTCTTGCCTGTGTTACAAGGTGTGAAATTGAGTAAGACTCAAAGCCCGACCACGACAGAAGATAGAAAGAGAATGAAAGTCATTCCCTATGCCTCAACCATAGGTTCTATAAAGTATGCCATGCTATGTACCAGATCTATTGTATACCCTACGCTGTGTTTAGCAAGGGAGTACAATAGTGATCTAGGAGTAGATCACTTGAAAGCGGTCAAAATTATCCTTAGTGAAATAAGGATATGTTTCTCGATTATGGAGGTGACAAAAAGGTTCGCCGTAAAGGGTTACGTCGATGCAAATTTGGCACTGATCTAGATGACTCTAAGTCTCAATCTGGATACATATTGAAAGTGGGAGCAATTAGCTAGAGTAGCTCTGTGCAAAGCATTGTAGACATAGAATTTTGCAAAATACATACAGATCTGAATTTGACAGACCCGTTGACTAAATTTCTCTCACAAGCAAAACATGATTACTCTTTGGGTGTTAATCACATAGCGATGTGAACTAGATTATTGACTCTAGTAAACCCTTTGGGTGTTAGTCGCATGGAGATGTGAACTAATCACATAAAGATGTGAACTATTGGTGTTAAATCACATGGTGATGTGAACTAGATTATTGACTCTAGTGCAAGTGGGAGGCTGAAGGAAATATGCCCTAGAGGCAATAATAAAGTTATTATTTATTTCCTTATTTCATGATAAATGTTTATTATTCATGCTAGAATTGTATTAACCGGAAACATGATACATGTGTGAATACATAGACAAACAAAGTGTCACTAGTATGCCACTACTTGACTAGCTCGTTGATCAAAGATGGTTATGTTTCCTAGCCATAGACATGAGTTGTCACTTGATTAACGGGATCACATCATTAGGAGAATGATGTGATTGACTTGACCCATTCCATTAGCTTAGCACACGATCGTTTAGTATGTTGCTATTGCTTTCTTCATGACTTATACATGTTCCTATGGCTATGAAATTATGCAACTCCCGTTTACCGGAGGAACACTTTGTGTGCTACCAAACGTCACAACGTAACTGGGTGATTATAAAGGTGCTCTACAGGTGTCTCCGAAGGTACTTGTTGGGTTGGCGTATTTCGAGATTAGGATTTGTCACTCCGATTGTCGGAGAGGTATCTCTGGGCCCTCTCGGTAATGCACATCACTTAAGCCTTGCAAGCATTGCAACTAATGAGTTAGTTGCTGTTAGAAATATGCTCTAGAGGCAATAACAAATTATTTATTATTATATTTCCTTGTTCATGATAATCGTTTATTATCCATGCTATAATTGTATTGATAGGAAACTCAGATACATGTGTGGATACATAGATAACACCATGTCCCTAGTAAGCCTCTAGTTGACTAGCTCGTTGATCAATAGATGGTTACGTTTTCCTAACCATGGACATTGGATGTAGTTGATAACGGGATCACATCATTAGGAGAATCTTGTGATGGACAAGACCCAATCCTAAGCCTAGCACAAAGATCGTGTAGTTCGTATGCTAAAGCTTTTCTAATGTCAAGTATCATTTCCTTAGACCATGAGATTGTGCAACTCCCGGATACCGTAGGAATGCTTTGGGTGTGCCAAACGCACAACGTAACTGGGTGGCTGTAAAGGTACACTACGGGTATCTCCGAAAGTGTCTGTTGGGTTGGCACGAATCGAGACTGGGATTTGTCACTCCGTGTGACGGAGAGGTATCTCTGGGCCCACTCGGTAGGACATCATCATATGCGCAATGTGACCAAGGAGTTGATCACGGGATGATGTGTTACGGAACGAGTAAAGAGACTTGTCGGTAACGAGATTGAACAAGGTATCGGATACCGACGATCGAATCTCGGGTAAGTACAATACCGCTGGACAAAGGGAATTGTATACGGGATTGATTGAATCCTCGACATCGTGGTTCATCCGATGAGATCATCGTGGAACATGTGGGAGCCAACATGGGTATCAAGATCCCGCTGTTGGTTATTGGCCGGAGAGTTGTCTCGGTCATGTCTGCATGGTTCCCAAACCCGTAGGGTCTACACACTTAAGTGACGCTAGAGTTGTTATGGGAAATAGTATGTGGTTACCGAAGGTTGTTCGGAGTCCCGGATGAGATCTCGGACCTGACGAGGAGCTCCGGAATGGTCCGGAGGTGAAGTTCGGTATATTGGACGAAGGGTATTGGAGTCCGGAATTGTTCCGGGGGTACGAGGTGATGACCAGCGTGCCCGAAAGGGGTTTCGGAGGCCCCGGCAAGCGTTGGGGGGCCTTATGGGCCAAGGGGAGAGGGCACATCAGCCCAATAAGGGGCTAAGCGCTCCTCCCACCCCATCTCACGTAACCAGGAGAGGTGGGGGCGCCACCCCTAGGGCAGCCGCCCCTCCCGGCTTGGGGGGCAAGTTTCCTAGGGGGTGGGGGCGCCCAAACCCATCTAGGGTTTCCCCTGTGGCCGCCGCCCCTCCCCTAGGGAACCCTAGGGCTCCTCCCCCTCCTCCCTTCCCCCTATATATAGTGAGGGAGAGAGAGGGCAGCCGCACCCTTCCCCTAGCGCAGCCCTCTCCCTCCTCCAACACCTCGTCCTCCTCTGTAGTGCTTGGCGAAGCTCTGCCGGAAAACCACGAGCTCCATCACCACCATGCCGTCGTGCTGGCGGAGTTTTCCCTCAACTTCTCCTCTCCCCTTGCTGGATCAAGAAGGAGGAGACGTCCCCGGGCTGTACGTGTGTTGAACACGGAGGTGCCGTCCGTTTAGCACTAGGATCATCGGTGATTTGGATCACGACGAGTACAACTCCATCAACCCCGTTCACTTGAACGCTTCCGCTTAGCGATCTACAAGGGTATGTAGATGCACTCTTCTTCCCCTCGTTGCTAGATTACTCCATAGATTGATCTTGGTGATGCGTAGAAAATTTTGAATTTCGGCTACGTTACCCAACAGTGGCATCATGAGCTAGGTCTATGCGTAGTTTCTATGCACGAGCAGAACACAAAGTAGTTGTGGGCGTCGATTTTGTCAATTTACTTGCCGTTACTAGTCTTATCTTGATTCGGCGGCATCGTGGGATGAAGCGGCCCGGACCAACCTTACACGTACGCTTACGTGAGACTGGTTCCACCGACTGACATGCACTAGTTGCATAAGGTGGCTGGCGGGTGTCTGTCTCTCCCACTTTAGTCGGATCGGATTCGATGAACAGGGTCCTTATGAAGGGTAAATAGAAATTGGCAATTCATGTTGTGGTTTTGGCGTAGGTAAGAAACGTTCTTGCTAGCAACCTATAGCATCCACGTAAAAACTTGCAACAACAATTAGAGGACGTCTAACTTGTTTTTGCAGCAAGTGTTTTGTGATGTGATGTGGCCAAAGGATGTGCTAAATGATATATGTGATGTATGAGATGATCATGTTCTTGTAATAGGAATCACGACTTGCATGTCGATGAGTATGACAACCGGCAGGAGCCATTGGAGTTGTCTTAATTTATTTATGACCTGCGTGTCAACATAAACGTCATGTAATTACTTTACTTTATTGCTAACCGTTAGCTGTAGTAGTAGAAGTAATAGTTGGCGAGACAACTTCATGAAGACACGATGATGGAGATCATGATGATGGAGATCATGGTGTCATGCCGGTGACGATGATGATCATGGAGCCCCGAAGATGGAGATCAAAAGGAGCAAAGTGATGATGGCCATATCATGTCACTATTTGATTGCATGTGATGTTTATCATGTTTTTACATCTTATTTGCTTAGAACGATGGTAGCTTAAATAAGATGATCCCTCACTAAAATTTCAAGAAAAGTGTTCTCCCTAACTGTGCACCGTTGCGAAGGTTCATCGTTTCGAAGCACCACGTGATGATCGGGTGTGATAGATTCTTACGTTCGAATACAACGGGTGTTGACGAGCCTAGCATGTACAGACATGGCCTCGGAACACATGCGAAACACTTAGGTTAACTTGACGAGCCTAGCATGTACAGACATGGCCTCGGAACAAGGAGGACCGAAAGGTCGAACATGAGTCGTATAGAAGATGCGATCAATATGAGATGTTCATCGATGATGACTAGTCCGTCTCACGTGATGATCGAACACGGCCTAGTTGATTCGGATCATGTATCACTTAGATGACTAGAGGGATGTCTATCTGAGTGGGAGTTCATGAAATAATCAAATGAACTCAATTATCACGAACATAGTCAAAAGGACTTTGCAAATTATGTCGTAGCTTACGTTTTAGTTCTACTGTTTTAGATACGTTCCTAGAGAAAATTTAGTTGAAAGTTGATAGTAGCAATTATGCGGACTGGATCCGTATACTGAGGATTGTCCTCATTCCTGCGCAGAAGGATTATGTCCTTAATGCACCGCTCAGTGAGCTGAACCTCGAGCGTCGGTTATGGATGTTGCGAACATCTGACATACACGTTTTGATGACTACATGATAGTTCAGTGCGTAATGCTAAATGGTTTAGAACTGAGGCACCAAAGACGTTTTTGAAACATCGCAGAACATATGAGATGTTGCAAGGACTGAAATTGGGATTTCAGGCTAGTGCCCACGTCAAGAGGTATGAGACCTCTGACAAGTTTCCTAAGCCTGCAAACTAAGGAGAAAAGCTCAATCGTTGAGCATGTGCTCAGATTGTATGAGTGCTACAATCGCTTGAATCGAGTGGGAGTTAATCTTCCAGATGAGATAGTGATGGTTCTCCAAAGTCACTGTCACCAAGCTACTGGAGCTTTGTGATGAACTATAACATATCAGGGATAGATATGATCCTTGAGCTATTCGCGACTCCGCGAAAGTAGAAATCAAATAGGAGCATCAATTGTTGATGGTTAGTAAAACCACTAGTTTCAAGAAGGGCAAGGGCAAGAAAGGGATACTTCATGAAACAACAAATCAGTTCCGTTCTAGTAAAGAAACCCAAAGTTGAACCCAAGCCCGAGACTAAGTGCTTCTGTAATAAGGGGAACAGTCACTGAAGCGGAACCACCCTCGATACTTGGTAGATGAGAAGGCTAGAAAGGTTGATAGAAGTATGTATTGGACATACATTATATTAAATGTGTGCTTTACTAGTACTCCTAGTAGCAGCAGGGTATTAGATACTGGTTCGGTTGCTAAGTGTTAGTAACTCGAAATAAAAGGCTACAGAATAAACGGAGACTAGCCAAAGGTGAGACGACGATAGGTGTTGGAAGAGTTTCCAAGGTTGATGTGATCAAACATCGCATGCTCTGTCTACCATCGTGATTGGTGTTAAACCTAAATAATTGTTATTTGGTGTTTGCATTGAGCATGGACATGATTAGATTATGTTCATCGCAATATGGTTATTCATTTAAGGAGAATAATGGTTGCTCTATTTATTTGAATAATACCTTCAATGGTCTTGCACCTAAAATGAATGGTTTATTGAATCCCGGTCGTAGTGATACACATGTTCATGCCAAAAGATATAAGATAGTAATGATAGCACCACATACTTGTGGCACTGCAATTTGAGTCATATTGGTATAAAACGCATGAAGAAGCTCCATGTTGATGGATCTTTTGGACTCGCTTGATTTTGAATCACTTGAGACATGCAAATCATACCGCATGTGCAAGATGACTGAAAGGCCTCGTTTTTCCAGTAAGATGGAACAAGAAAGCAACTTGTTGGAAGTAATACATCTTGATGTGTACAGTCCAATGAGTGCTGAGGCATGTAGTGGATATCGTTATGTTCTTACTTCACAGATGATTTGAGTAGATGCTGAGTATATTTACTTGATGAATCACGAGTCTGAATTATTGAAAGGTTCAAGTAATTTCAGGGTGAAGTTGAAGATCATCGTGACAAGAGGATAAAATATCTATGATATGATCATAGAGATGAATATCTGAATTACGAGTTTGGCACAGAATTAAGACATTGTGGAAATTGTTTCACAACTAATACAGCCTGGAACACCATAGTGTGATGGTGTGTCCAAACATCATAACTGCACCCTATTGGATATGATGCATACCATGATGTCTCTTATCGAATTACCACGATAGTTTATGGGTTAGGCATTAGAGACAACCACATTCACTTTAATAGGGCACCACGTAATTCCGATGAGATGACACCATATGAACTATGGTTTAGAGAAACCTAAGCTGTCATTTCTTAAAAGTTTGGGGCTGCAACGCTTATGTGAAAAAGTTTCAGGCTGATAAGCTCGAATCCAAAGCGGATAAATGCATCTTCATAGGACACCCAAAACAGTTGGGTATACCTCCTGTCTCAGATCCGAAAGCAATAGGGATTGTTTCTCGAATCGGGTCCTTTCTCGAGGAAAAGTTTCTCTCGAAAGAATTGAGTGGGAGGAAGATAGAACTTGATAAGGTTGTTGAACCTTTACTTCAACCAGATAGTAGCGCAGCACAGGAAAAATGTTTCTGTGGCAACTGCCTTAGTTGAAGAGAAAGCTAATGATGATGATCATGGAGCTTTAGATCGAGTTACTATCGAACCTCATGGGTTGACAAGGGTGTGTACAACTTCTAAGTGGTAACCCTGTCTTAAAGGTCACGTTGTTGGACAACGATGAACCTATGAGCTATGGAGAAGCGATGGTGGGCCCGGATTCCGAAAATTGGCTCGAGGCCATAAAATCCGAGAGAGGATCCATGTATGAAAACAAAGTCTAGACTTTGGAAGAACTACTTGATGGTCGTAAGGCTGTTAGGTACATGTGGATTTTAAGAAGAAGACGGACGTGGACGGTAATGTCATCGTCTATGAAGCTCGACTTGTGGCGAAGAGTTTTTCACAAGTTCAAGCAGTTGACTACGATGAGATTTTCTCACCCGTAGTGATGCTTAAGTCCGTCGGAATCATGTTAGCATAAGCTGCATTTATGAAATCTGGCAGATGGATGTCAAAACAAGTTTCCTTACCAGTTTTCGTAAGGAAAGGTTGTATGTGATACAATCATAAAGGTTTTGTCGATCCTAAGGATGCTAAAAGGTATGCTAGCTCCAGCGATCCTTCCATGGACTAGAGCAAGCATCTCGGAGTCGGAATATACACTTTGATGGAGTAATCAAAGTTTATGGGTTCATACAAAGTTTGTTAGAAACTTGTATTTACAATAAAGTGAGTGGGAGCACTACGACATTTCTGATAAGTATATGTGGATGACATATTGTTGATCCGAAATGATGTGGAATTTCTGGAAAGCATATAGGGTTATTTGAAAGGTGTTTTTCAATGGAAAACCTGGATTAAGCTACTTGAACATTGAGCATCAAGATCTATAAGGATAGATCAAAAACGCTTAATGGTACTTTCAAATGAGCACATACCTTGACATGATCTTGAAGGTGTTCAAGATGGATCAACCAAAGAAGGAGTTCTTGCCTGAGTTGTAAGGTATGAAGTTAAGACTTAAAGCTCGACCACTGCAGAAGAAAGAGGAAGGACGAAGGTCGTCCCCTATGCTTTTGTCATAGGCTCTATACGGTATGCCATGCTGAGTACCTGATGTGTGCCTTGCCACATGTCTGGCAAGAGGGTACAAAGGTGATCTAGGAGTAGATCACCAGATAGCGGTCAAAATTATCCTTAGAGGAATAAGGATATGTTTCTCGGTTATGGAGGTGATAAAGAGTTCGACATAAAGAGTTACGTCGATGCAAGCTTAACACCTATCCGGATAGCTCTGAGTAGAGATACCGGATACGTATAACGGAGCAACAATTTGGAATAGCTCCAAGTAGAACAGTTATTTGAAATGGCTCCAAATATAGCGTAGAGATTTGCGAAGTTCATACGGATCTGAATGTTGCAGACCCGTTGACTAAAACCTCTCTCACAAGCAACATGATCAAACCCAGAACTCATTAAGTGTTAATCACATAGTGATGTGAACTAGATTATTGACTCTAGTAAACTCTTTGGATGTTGGTCACATGGTGATGTGAACTAGATTATTGACTCTAGTGCAAGTGGGAGACTGTTGGAAATATGCTCTAGAGGCAATAACAAATTATTTATTATTATATTTCCTTGTTCATGATAATCATTTATTATCCATGCTATAATTGTATTGATAGGAAACTCAGATACATGTGTGGATACATAGACAACACCATGTCCCTAGTAAGCCTCTAGTTGACTAGCTCGTTGATCAATAGATGGTTATGTTGGAAATATGCCCTAGAGGCAATAATAAAAGCATTATTATAATATTTCCTTGTTCATGATAATTGTCTTTATTCATGCTATAA
This sequence comes from Aegilops umbellulata, assembly GCA_032464435.1. NCBI lineage: Eukaryota > Viridiplantae > Streptophyta > Magnoliopsida > Poales > Poaceae > Aegilops > Aegilops umbellulata. The sequence goes on along the minus strand of CP136054.1, from coordinate 62,688,677 downwards.
TTGTGTTATCCGGAAATCGTAATACATGTGTGAAGAACAGACAACAATATGTCCCTAGTAAGCCTCTAGTTGACTAGCTCGTTGATCGACGGATAGTCATGGTTTCCTGACAATGGACATTGGATGTCATTGATAACGAGATCACATCATTAGGAGAATGATGTGATGGACGATACCCAATCCTAAACATAGCATAAGATCGCATAGTTCGTTTGCTAGAGTTTTCCAATGTCAAGTATCCTTTCCTTAGACCATGAGATCGTGTAACTCCCGGATACCGTAGGAATGCTTTGGGTGTGCCAAACGTCACAACGTAACTGGGTGACTATAAAGGTATACTACGGGTATCTCCGAAAGTATCTGTTGGGTTGACACGGATCGAGACTGGGATTTGTCACTCCGCTTGACGGAGAGGTATCACCGGGCCCTCTCGGTAATGCATCATCATAATGAGCTCAATGTGATCAAAGTGTTTGATCACGGGATCATGCATTGCGGTACGAGAAAAGTGACTTGCCGGTAACGAGATTGAACGAGGTATTGGGATACCGACGATTGAATCTCGGGCAAGTAAAATACCGATTGACAAAGGGAATCGTATACGGGATTAATTGAATCCTCGACATCGTGGTTCATCCGATGAGATCATCGTGGAGCATGTGGGAGACAACATGGGTATCCAGATCCCGCTATTGGTTATTGCCCGAGAGCCGTCTCGGTCATGTCTGCATGTCTCCCGAACCCGTAGGGTCTACACACTTAAGGTTCGGTGACGCTAGGGTTGTGAAGATATGTATATGCAGTAACCCGAATGTTGTTCGGAGTCCCGGATGAGATCCCGGACGTCACGAGGAGTTTCGGAATGGTCCGTAGGTAAAGAATTATATATAGGAAGTGCTGTTTTGGCCATCGGGACAAGTTTCGGGGTTATCGGTATTGTACCGGGACCACCGGAGGGTCCCGGGGGGTCCACCGGGTGGGGCCACCTGCCTCGGGGGGCCACATGGGCTCTAGGGGTGCGCCTTGGCCTTCATGGGCCAAGGGGAACCAGCCCCTAGAGGCCCATGCGCCTAGAGGGGGGGAAACCCTAAAGAGGGGGGGCGCCCCCTTGCTTGGGGGGCAAGCCCCACCCCTTGGCCGCCGCCCCCCTAGGAGATTGCATCTCCTAGGGCCGGAGCCCCCCCTAGGGAGCTATATAAAGGGGGGAAGGGGAGGAGGGCAGCGCACCCTTGCTCCTGGCGCCTCCCTCTCCCTCTCCAACATCTCCTCCTCCTCCGTAGAGCTCGGTGAAGCCCTGCCGGAGTACTGCAGCTCCACCATCACCACGCCGTCGTGCTGCTGTTGGAGCCATCTTCCCCAACCTCTCCTTTGCCTTGCTGGATCAAGAAGAAGGAGACGTTACGCTGACCGTACGTGTGTTGAACGCGGAGGTGCCGTCCTTTCGGTGCTAGGATCTCCGGTGATTTGGATCACGTCGTGTACGACTACCTCATCCCTGTTCGTTGAACGCTTCCGCTCGCGATCTACAAAGTGGTATGTAGATGCAATCTCTCCCATGACTCGTTGCTAGATGAACTCATAGATGGATCTTGGTGAAACCGTAGGAAAATTTTTGTTTTCTGCAACGTTCCCCAACAGTGGTATCAGAGCTAGATCTATGCGTAGTTCTCTATTGCACGAGTAGAACACAATTTGTTGTGGGCGTAGATGTTGTCAACTTTCTTGCCGCTACTAGTCTTATCTTGCTTCAGCGGTATTGTGGGATGAAGCGGCCCGGACCAACCTTACACGTACTCTTACGTGAGACCGGTTCCACCGACTAACATGCACTAGTTGCATAAGGTGGCTGGCGGGTGTCTGTCTCTCCCACTTTAGTTGGAGCGGATTCGATGAAAAGGGTCCTTATGAAGGGTAAATAGAAGTTTACAAATCACGTTGTGGCTTTCACGTAGGTAAGAAAACGTTCTTGCTAGAACCCTAATTCAGCCACGTAAAACTTGCAACAACAATTAGAGGACATCTAACTTGTTTTTGCAGCAAGTGCTTTGTGATATGATATGGCCAAAGTTGTGATAAATGATGAATGATCTATATGTGATGTATGAGATGTTCATGCTATTGTAATAGGAATCACGACTTGCATGTCGATGACTATGACAACCGGCAGGAGCCATAGGAGTTGTCTTTATTTTTTGTATGACCTGCGTGTCATTGAGAAACGCCATTTAAATTACTTTACTTTATTGCTAAACGCATTAGCCATAGTAGTAGAAGTAATAGTTGGCGAGCAACTTCATGGAGACACGATGATGGAGATCATGATGATGGAGATCATGGTGTCAAGCCGGTGACAAGATGATCATGGAGCCCCAAGATGGAGATCAAAGGAGCTATGTGATATTGGCCATATCATGTCACGTTTATTATTTGATTGCATGTGATGTTTATCATGTTTTGCATCTTGTTTACTTAGAACGACGGTAGTAAATAAGATGATCCCTCATAATAATTTCAAGAAGTGTTCCCCCTAACTGTGCACCGTTGCGACAGTTCGTCGTTTCGAAGCACCACGTGATGATCGGGTGTGATAGATTCTAACGTTCACATACAACGGGTGTAAGGCAGATTTACACATGCAAACACTTAGGTTGACTTGACGAGCCTAGCATGTACAGACATGGCCTCGGAACACAGAAGACCGAAAGGTCGAGCTTGAGTCGTATAGAAGATACGATCAACATGAAGATGTTCACCGATGTTGACTAGTCCATCTCACGTGATGATCGGACACGGCCTAGTTGACTCGGATCATGTAATACTTAGATGACTAGAAGAGGGATGTCTATCTAAGTGGGAGTTCATTAAATAATTTGATTAAATGAACTTTATTATCATGAACCTAGTCTAAAATATTTACAATATGTCTTGTAGATCAAATGGCCAACGTAGTCCTCAACTTCAACATGTTCCTAGAGAAAACCAAGCTGAAAGACGATGGCAGCAACTATACGGACTGGGTCCGGAACCTGAGGATCATCCTCATAGCTGCCAAGAAAGATTATGTCCTACGAGCACCGCTGGGTGACGCACCTATTCTCCCTGCAGAACAAGACGTTATGAACGCTTGGCAGTCACGCTCCGATGATTACTCCCTCGTTCAGTGCGGCATGCTTTACAGCTTAGAGCCGGGGCTCCAAAAGCGTTTTGAGAGACATGGAGCATATGAGATGTTCGAAGAGCTGAAAATGGTTTTCCAAGCTCATGCCCGGGTCGAGAGATATGAAGTCTCCGACAAATTCTTTAGCTGTAAGATGGAGGAAAATAGCTCTGTCAGTGAACACATACTCAAAATGTCTGGGTTGCACAACCGCTTGACTCAACTGGAAGTTAATCTCCCGGATGAAGCGGTCATTGACAGAATCCTCCAGTCGCTTCCACCTAGCTACAAGAGCTTTGTGATGAACTACAATATGCAGGGGATGGTAAAGACCATTCCTGAGGTATATGCTATGCTGAAATCAGCAGAGGTAGAAATCAAGAAGGAGCATCAAGTGTTGATGGTGAATAAAACCACTAAGTTCAAGAAGGACAAGGGTAAAAAGAACTTCAAGAAGGACGGCAAGGAAGTTGCCGCACCCGGTAAGCAAGTTGCCGGGAAGAAGCCAAAGAATGGACCCAAGCCCGAGACTGAGTGCTTTTATTGCAAGGGAAGTGGTCACTGGAAGCGGAACTGCCCCAAATACTTAGCGGACAAGAAGGCCGGCAAAACAAAAGGTATATGTGATATACATGTAATTGATGTGTACCTTACCAGTACTCGTAGTAGCTCTTGGGTATTTGATACCGGTGCAGTTTCTCACATTTGTAACTCAAAGCAGGAGCTGCGGAATAAACGGAGACTGGCGAAGGACGAGGTGACGATGCGCGTCGGGAATGGTTCCAAGGTCGATGTGATCGCCGTCGGCACGCTACCTCTACATTTACCTACGGGATTAGTTTTAAACCTCAATAATTGTTATTTAGTGCCAAGTTTGAGCATGAACATTGTGTCTGGATCTCGTTTAATTCGAGATGGCTACTCATTTAAATCCGAGAATAATGGTTGTTCTATTTATATGAGAGATATGTTTTATGGTCATGCTCCGATGGTTAATGGTTTATTCTTAATGAATCTCGTACGTGATGATACACATATTCATAGTGTGAATACCAAAAGAGTTAAAGTTGATAACAATAGTCCCACATATTTGTGGCACTGCCGCCTTGGTCACATAGGTGTCAAACGCATGAAGAAGCTCCATGCAGATGGACTTTTAGAGTCTCTTGATTATGAATCATTTGACACGTGCGGACCATGCCTCATGGGTAAAATGACCAAGACTCCGTTCTCAGGAACAATGGAGTGAGCAACCAACTTATTGGAAATCATACATACCGATGTGTGCGGTCCAATGAGTGTTGAGGCTCGCGGTGGCTATCGTTATGTTCTCACCCTCACTGATGACTTGAGTAGATATGGGTATATCTACTTAATGAAACACAAGCCTGAGACCTTTGAAAAGTTCAAGGAATTTCAGAGTGAGGTTGAAAATCAACGTGATAGAAAGATCAAGTTTCTACGATCAGATCGTGGAGGAGAATACTTGAGTCACGAATTTGGCACACACTTAAGAAAATGTGGAATAGTTTCACAACTCACGCCGCCTGGAACACCTCAGCGTAATGGTGTGTCCGAACGTCGTAATCGCACTCTATTAGATATGGTACGATCTATGATGTCTCTTACCGATTTACCGCTATCTTTTTGGGGCTATGCTTTAGAGACTGCCGCATTCACTTTAAATAGGGCTCCGTCGAAATCTGTTGAGACGACACCGTATGAATTATGGTTTGGGAAGAAACCTAAGCTGTCGTTTCTAAAAGTTTGGGGATGCGATGCTTATGTCAAGAAACTTCAACCTGAGAAGCTCGAACCCAAGTCGGAAAAATGCGTCTTCATAGGATACCCTAAAGAAACTATTGGGTATACCTTCTACCTCAGATCCGAAGGCAAGATCTTTGTTGCCAAGAATGGATCCTTTCTAGAGAAAGAGTTTCTCTCGAAACAAGTAAGTAGGAGGAAAGTAGAACTTGATGAAGTGTTACCTCTTGAACCGGAAAATGGCGAAACTCAAGAAAACGTTTCTGAGGTGCCTGCACCGACTAGAGAGGAAATTAATGATGATGATCAAGATACTTCTAATCAAACTCCTACTGAAATTCGAAGGTCCACAAGGACACGTTCCGCACCAGAGTGGTACGGCAACCCTGTCTTGGAAATCATGTTGTTAGACAACGGTGAACCTTCGAACTATGAGGAAGCAATGGCGGGCCCGGATTCCGACAAATGGCTAGAAGCCATGAAATCCGAGATAGGATCCATGTATGAAAACGAAGTATGGACTTTGACTGACTTGCTCGTTGAGCGGCGAGCCATAGAAAATAAATGGATCTTTAAGAAGAAGACAGACGCGAATGGTAATGTGACCATCTATAAATCTCGGCTTGTCGCTAAGGGTTATCGACAAGTTCAAGGGGTTGACTACGATGAGACTTTCTCACCGGTAGCGAAGCTGAAGTCCGTCTGAATCATGTTAGCAATTTCCGCATTCTACGATTATGAAATATGGCAAATGGACGTCAAAACGGCATTCCTTAATGGTTTCCTTAAGGAAGAATCGTATATGATGCAGCCGGAAGGTTTTGTCGATCCTAAGAATGCTGACAAGGTGTGCAAGCTCCAACGCTCGATTTATGGGCTGGTGCAAGCATCTCGGAGTTGGAACATTTGCTTTGATGAGATGATCAAAGCGTTTGGGTTTACGCAGACTTATGGAGAAGCCTGCGTTTACAAGAAAGTGAGTGGGAGCTCTGTAGCATTTTTCATATTATATGTAGACGACATACTTTTGATGGGAAATGATATAGAACTCTTGGACAGCATTAAGGCCTACTTGAATAAGAGTTTTTCAATGAAGGACCTTGGATAAGCTGCTTATATATTAGGCATCAAGATCTATAGAGATAGATCGAGACGCCTCATAGGTCTTTCACAAAGCACATACCTTGATAAGATATTGAAGAAGTTCAATATGGATCAATCTAAGAAAGGGTTCTTACCTGTGTTACAAGGTGTGAAATTGAGCTCAGCTCAATGTCCGACCACGACAGAAGATATAGAAGAGATGAGTGTCATCCCCTATGCCTCAGCCATAGGTTCTATTATGTATGCCATGCTGTGTACCAGACCTGATGTAAACCTTGCCGTAAGAAGGTACCAAAGTAATCCCGGCAAGGAACACTGGACAGCGGTCAAGAATATCCTGAAGTACCTGAAAAGGACTAAGGAAATGTTTCTCGTTTATGGAGGTGACGAAGAGCTCGTCGTAAAGGGTTACGTCGACGCTAGCTTCGACACAGATCTGGATGACTCTAAGTCACAAACCGGATACATGTATATTTTGAATGGTGGGGCAGTAAGCTGGTGCAGTTGCAAGCAAAGCGTCGTGGCGGGATCTACATGTGAAGCGGAGTACATGGCAGCCTCAGAGGCAGCACATGAAGCAATTTGGGTGAAGGAGTTCATCACCGACCTCGGAGTCATACCCAATGCGTCGGGGCCAATCAAACTCTTCTGTGACAACACTGGAGCTATTGCACTTGCCAAGGAGCCCAGGTTTCACAAGAAGACCAGGCACATCAAGCGTCGCTTCAACTCCATTCGTGAAAATGTTCAAGATGGAGACATAGAAATTTGTAAAGTACACACGGATCTGAATGTCGTAGATCCGTTGACTAAACCTCTCCCTAAGGCAAAACATGATCAGCACCAGAACTCTATGGGTGTTCGATTCATCACAATGTAACTAGATTATTGACTCTAGTGCAAGTGGGAGACTGTTGGAAATATGCCCTAGAGGCAATAATAAAAGCATTATTATTATATTTCCTTGTTCATGATAATTGTCTTTATTCGTGCTATAATTGTGTTATCCGGAAATCGTAATACATGTGTGAATAACAGACAACAATATGTCCCTAGTAAGCCTCTAGTTGACTAGCTCGTTGATCGACGGATAGTCATGGTTTCCTGACTATGGACATTGGATGTCATTGATAACGAGATCACATCATTAGGAGAATGATGTGATGGACGATACCCAATCCTAAACATAGCATAAGATCGCATAGTTCGTTTGCTAGAGTTTTCCAATGTCAAGTATCCTTTCCTTAGACCATGAGATCGTGTAACTCCCGGATACCGTAGGAATGCTTTGGGTGTGCCAAACGTCACAACGTAACTGGGTGACTGTAAAGGTATACTACGGGTATCTCCGAAAGTATCTGTTGGGTTGACACGGATCGAGACTGGGATTTGTCACTCCGCTTGACGGAGAGGTATCACCGGGCCCTCTCGGTAATGCATCATCATAATGAGCTCAATGTGATCAAAGTGTTTGATCACGGGATCATGCATTGCGGTACGAGAAAAGTGACTTGCCGGTAACGAGATTGAACGAGGTATTGGGATACCGACGATTGAATCTCGGGCAAGTAAAATACCGATTGACAAAGGGAATCGTATACGGGATTAATTGAATCCTCGACATCGTGGTTCATCCGATGAGATCATCGTGGAGCATGTGGGAGACAACATGGGTATCCAGATCCCGCTATTGGTTATTGCCCGAGAGCCGTCTCGGTCATGTCTGCATGTCTCCCGAACCCGTAGGGTCTACACACTTAAGGTTCGGTGACGCTAGGGTTGTGAAGATATGTATATGCAGTAATCCGAATGTTGTTCGGAGTCCCGGATGAGATCCCGGACGTCACGAGGAGTTTTGGAATGGTCCGGAGGTAAAGAATTATATATAGGAAGTGCTGTTTTGGCCATCGGGACAAGTTTCGGGGTTATCGGTATTGTACCGGGACCACCGGGGGGTCCACCGGGTGGGGCCACCTGCCTCGGGGGGGGGCACATGGGCTCTAGGGGGTGCGCCTTGGCCTGCATGGGCCAAGGGGAACCAGCCCCTAGAGGCCCATGCGCCTAGAGGGGGGGAAACCCTAAAGAGGGGGGCGCCCCCTTGCTTGGGGGGCAAGCCCCACCCCTTGGCCGCCGCCCCCCTAGGAGATTGCATCTCCTAGGGCCGGCGCCCCCCCTAGGGGGCTATATAAAGGGGGGAAGGGGAGGGGGGCAGCACACCCTTGCTCCTGGCGCCTCCCTCTCCCTCTCCAACATCTCCTCCTCCTCCGTAGAGCACGGCGAAGCCTTGCCGGAGTACTGCAGCTCCACCATCACCACGCCGTCGTGCTGCTGCTGGAGCCATCTTCCCCAACCTCTCCTTTGCCTTGCTGGATCAAGAAGAAGGAGACGTTACGCTGACCGTACGTGTGTTGAACGTGGAGGTGCCGTCCTTTCGGTGCTAGGATCTCCGGTGATTTGGATCACGTCGTGTACGACTACCTCATCCCCGTTCGTTGAACGCTTCCGCTCGCGATCTACAAAGTGGTATGTAGATGCAATCTCTCCCATGACTTGTTGCTAGATGAACTCATAGATGGATCTTGGTGAAACCGTAGGAAAATTTTTGTTTTCTGCAACGTTCCCCAACAGGTTACGGTTTCCTGACCATGGACATTGGATGTCGTTGATAACGGGATCACATCATTAGGAGAATCATGTGATGGACAAGACCCAATCCTAAGCCTAGCACAAAGATCGTGTAGTTCGTATGCTAAAGCTTTTCTAATGTCAAGTATCATTTCCTTAGACCATGAGATTGTGCAACTCCCGGATACCGTAGGAATGCTTTGGGTGTGCCAAACGTCACAACGTAACTGGGTGGCTATAAAGGTACACTACGGGTATCTCCGAAAGTGTCTGTTGGACGAATCGAGACTGGGATTTGTCACTCCGTGTGACGGAGAGGTATCTCTGGGCCCACTCGATAGGACATCATCATATGCGCAATGTGACCAAGGAGTTGATCACGGGATGATGTGTTACGGAACGAGTAAAGAGACTTGTCGGTAACGAGATTGAACAAGGTATCGGATACCGACGATCGAATCTCGGGCAAGTACAATACCGCTGGACAAAGGGAATTGTATACGGGATTGATTGAATCCTCGACATCGTGGTTCATCCGATGAGATCATCGTGGAACATGTGGGAGCCAACATGGGTATCCAGATCCCGCTGTTGGTTATTGGCCGGAGAGTTGTCTCGGTCATGTCTGCATGGTTCCCGAACCCGTAGGGTCTACACACTTAAGGTTCGGTGACGCTAGAGTTGTTATGGGAAATAGTATGTGGTTACCGAAGGTTGTTCGGAGTCTCGGATGAGATCCCGGACATGAAGAGGAGCTCCGGAATGGTCCGGAGGTGAAGATCGGTATATTGGACGAAGGGTATTGGAGTCCGGAATTGTTCTGGGGGTACCAGGTGATGACCAGCGTGTCCGAAAGGGGTTTCGGAGGCCCCGACAAGCGTTGGGGGGCCTTATGGGCCAAAGGGAGAGGGCACATCAGCCCAATAAGGGGTTGAGCGCCCCTCCCACCCCATCTCACGTAACCAGGAGAGGTGGGGGCGCCACCCCTAGGGCAGCCGCCCCTCCCGGCTTTGGGGGCAAGTTTCCTAGGGGGTGGGGGCACCCAAACCCATCTAGGGTTTCCCCTATGGCCGCCGCCCCTCCCCTAGGGAACCCTAGGGCGCCTCCCCCTCCTCCCTTCCCCCTATATATAGTGAGGGAGAGAGAGGGCAGCCGCACTGTCGGGGCGGACGGCGTCCCCCGCGAGCACCTATGGGGCCGGAGCCCCTTTCGTTGTCCGGTGAGGGGGGCGGAGGGAGCACAGAGAGCAGATCGAGGCGAGCACACGGGCGGTTTACCCAGGTTCGGGCCGCGACGGACGCGTAAAACCCTACTCCTGCTTGGTTGTATTTAACTGGAGAGCTCGGGAGCTTGGAGAGCTAGCTACACCGAGCGTATAGCTGTCTGGATTCCCAATCTCCGAACCCCGGAACCTCTGGGTGTCCGAATGTCCGAACCCTGGAACCCCTGGGTGTCCGAATGTCCGAACCCTGGAACCCCTTCTACGTTGCACACGGGCCTCCTTTTATAGCGCAAAGGGGTCACCGACAGGTGTCAACGTAAGAGAGAGGGGTAAAAGTGTAAAAGGGGTGGTAGTTGTAACAGTGCGGGAACAGTGGCGCTGCAGCGCGGCACAGTGTTATCATACCTACTTCTGACGGTAGGGGGCAAGGGCATTAAATGCCCGTCACGGTCGCCTGGACAGCACCGAGGCGGACCGTTAGGTGCGCCACCGCTCGCCACGATGGTGGCTGCATGCCTCCGCATGCCCCAGGCTGCGCGGTGCCCCGCCACGTGCCCTTGGGGGAAACCCCGGAGCGACGCGTGGGCGGGCGAGCTGGAGCGCAGTCCTGAGGTGGCGATTTTGCCGCGGCAAGTGGCTTGCCGTGGGGGTCGTCTTCCTGTGCCTGATAGTGTGCCGGCTATCAGGCCTTGCCGGGGCGCATGGCGCGCCGCGGCGGGCTTCTCTTGTGGTGCCTGGGTTCGGCCTTCCCGACAAGCTCCTCTTGTCAGGGTCTCGATCTTTTGTCTCTTATACTTTGTTCTTAGATGGTATTGCATGGGCTTAGTCGTCCCGGCAAGCTCCTCTTGCCGGGGCCTTGTCTTCTTGGCCCGGCAAGCTCCTCTTGCCGGGGGCCTTGTCTTGAATGCTTGGTCTTCTCTCGGCGCTTCCTGGGTGGGCCTCGCCGCAGGGTGCTACAACTGCCCGTGCACAAGTCTGGGGTACTAAGGTACCCCTACTTTAGTACACCGACACGCACCCTTCCCCTGGCGCAGCCCTCTCCCTCCTCCAACACCTCGTCCTCCTCCGTAGTGCTTGGCAAAGCTCTGCCGGAAAACCACGAGCTCCATCACCACCATGCCGTCGTGCTGGCGGAGTTTTCCCTCAACTTCTCCTCTCCCCTTGCTGGATCAAGAAGGAGGAGACGTCCCCGGGCTGTACGTGTGTTGAACACGGAGGTGCCGTCCGTTCGGCACTAGGATCATCGGTGATTTGGATCACGACGAGTACGACTCCATCAACCCCGTTCACTTGAATGCTTCCGCTTAGCGATCTACAAGGGTATGTAGATGCACTCTCCTTCCCCTCGTTGCTAGATTACTCCATAGATTGATCTTGGTGATGCGTAGAAAATTTTGAATTTCGGCTACGTTACCCAACAGTTGTGAGATGATGTATTACAGAACGAGTAAAGAGACTTGTCGGTAACGAGATTGAACTAGGTATTGATATACCGACGATCGAATCTCGGGCAAGTAACATACCGATGACAAAGGGAACAACGTATGTTGTTATGCGGTCTGACCGATAAAGATCTTCATAGAATATGTGGGAGCCAATATGAGCATCCAGGTTCCGCAATTGGTTATTGACCGGAGACGTGTCTCGGTCATGTCTACATAGTTCTCGAACCCGTTGGGTCCGCACGCTTAAAGTTTCGATGACAGTTATATTATGAGTTTATGAGTTTTGATGTACCGGAGGAGTTCGGAGTCCCGGATGAGATCGGGGATATGACGAGAAGTTTCGAAATGGTCGAGACGTAAAGATCGATATATTGAACGACTATATTCAGACATCGGAAAGGTTGCGAGTGATTCGGGTATTTTTGGAGTATCGGAGAGTTACGGGAATACGTATTGGGCCTTATTGGGCCATACGGGAAAGAAGGAAAAGGGCCTCAAGGGTGGCCGCACCCCTCCCCTTGGTCTGGTCCGAATTGGACTAGGGAAGGGGGGCGCCCCCTTCCTTCCTTCTCCTTTTCCCTTCCTCTTTTCCTATTCCATATGGGAGGTGGAATCCTACTAGGACTAGGGAGTCCTAGTAGCACTCCACACTTGGCGCCCCCCTCCTAGGCCCGGCCTCCTCCTCCCTTGCTCCTTTATATACGGGGGTAGGGGGGCACCCCAAAGACACAACAATTGAGCATTGATCTCTTAGCCGTGTGCGGTGCCCCCCTCCACCATAATCCACCTCGATAATACTATAGCGGTGCTTAGGCGAAGCCCTGTGTCGGTAGAACATCAACATCGTCACCACGCCGTCGTGCTGACGAAACTCTCCCTCAACACTCGGCTCGATTGAAGTTCGAGGGACGTCATCGGGCTGAACGTGTGCTGAACTCGGAGGTGCCGTACGTTCGGTACTTGATCGGTCGGATCGTGAAGACGTACGACTATATCAATCGCGTTGTGCTAACGCTTCCGCTTTCGGTCTACGAGGATACGTGGACAACACTCTCCCCTCTCGCTGCTATGCATCACCATGATCTTGCGTGTGCGTAGGAATTTTTTGAAATTACTACGTTCCCCAACACCTGACCCACCCAAAATTCTTCTCGGATCACGCGCATCCATCCTCTTCATTTTATCTGCTTCCTTCTTTTCTCTCTTGCCTTCGTCGCCGTTCCACCACCCGCCGGTCACGCCACACCCCTGTTGGAACTCTACGTCTTCATTTCCTCTAGCGTTCCAGTCGGGCTCCACCCGCTTCTCCTCTGCCGCCGTTCAACCCATCTCTTTCGACCACCCTGCCAGGTACCATCCACTACTGCTATACTCACCATGCCCGGCAAATGTTCGATGAATTGCCGGAACTAAAAAAGTTGGCCTTCTTCTTTTAAGCAATGGATTCTGATTCGGAGTACATATACGAGCACTATCTTGAGTCGTCCGACAAGGAAGACTACACGAATGTCGAGAGGGAATTTGGAGTTTTGTAGGCCCGTTTTGCAGTTTTTCGTGGACCTGCTAAACAACGAGATCCATAGACCTTGTGGGAGGTGATAACATGTTGTGCGATCATGCACAACATGATCGTTGAGGCTGTGGGTGAGGATGTTGCCCCAACTCTAGAATTTGAGAACACGGGTGATCCTATCAAACTTCAAGATCAGAATTCGCCCGCATTTGAAGAGCTTATTCAAATGCATCAACAAATTCTGCATCGAGCAACTCACGAGCAGCTGAAGGAAGATCTGATTGAGCATCCGTGGGCGGTTAATGGGGACAACAATATTGGAATGTGATATTTAAACTTTTTTAAATTTAAACTACTGTTGCATGTGGCTATTTGAACGTGTGGACTTTAAAAAAAATAGGGAGGCCGGATGTAAGCGACAGTGTTGGATGGCCGCGTGGACGAAAGTGGGAGAAAATTTGCTCTTGTCCCGGGCATCGACTTTCCATTTTTGGATAAACGATGGTAGATCTTGAGCATTGACTTAAACGAAGGCGCCAAGTGTTATTTGTACGGCACATTTCCAGCTGTATAAGTACTGTATTTTTCACGACCATTATTGCATTAAGTACTCAAACAAAACCAGGATAAAGTAAATGTTCCATTGACCCATCCACAGGCTGGATAAGCAAATTTCTAAGAAAATCTTAGACCAAGACAAATGCAGACAGAGTAATGATGCATGGTGGTGGGCTGGTGGCCGAGCTCATCACAGTGATGATGACCGGGTCGGTCGCAACAACGTGGGCAGGGCAGGCAGAGGAGATGACCCGCAGCCCCCGCAGAGCACCACCGGCCACCATCGACCGGCATGTTCCCCGCGCCCGCCCACACCCACCTGACCTGGATGCGGTCGGCGCGACCCCACACACTCTCCCACCTTCCCACCTCGGGCCTTGCCCTAATGGCTATATATATACCCTTCGTCGATCTCCCAACTCCCATTAGACGCAAGACAAATCAGGAAACAAGTGACAGATATAGACAAGCAGAGCAGCTCGCGGATCGATCCATGGAGTTCGACAAGCGCACGGGGACGCCTTCTCCCCTTCTCCCCCGGACCGCCTCCACCGTCACCTACTGGTCCGTCTCTCACTCTCACCCCGGCCGCATTGTATGCATCTCGTCGTGTCTTCGCTTGATTGATCCGCGCGCCTGGCTTCTTGGTTTCTTGATGTGTTCGTCCGTGCCATCACTGGCGTAGGCAGGCCCCAGGCCACTATGGCCATGGCCTGGGGCGTGGCTCCACAATTCTTTGTACACTATAGCTATTTTTGCTACTGTAGCTGACATAGATACTGTAGCTACGAGGGCTGGCCCCGGGCGTAGCCCAGCCCTGGCTACGCCACTGCGTGCCATGGATCACCGCGCTGACGCGGCTTTGTTTGTCCGTGCGTGCAGCTGCGGGCGGTGCGGGTACGACCTGAAGCTGAGCTCGTCGGCGCGGGACACGGCGGGCATCGTGGGCGCCGGCGCCGGCGGGGCGAGGCGGCGGGGCTGGCGGAGCGCGGCGGTGGTAGTGTTCGACGCCATCGACGACGCGCGCTTCGGCCACCTCGACGAGTTCCGCTGCCTCGACCTGCGCGCGCGCCGCCTCTTCGCGCGCCGCACGCGCCTGCTCTGCCGCAAGTGCGGCGCGCACGTCGGCTTCGGCTACGACGATAACACCACCGCCACCAAGCCGCCGCGGTACCACATCAAGATCCGCGCCCTCCACCCCGCCTCCTCCGACGACGCCTTCTCCAGCAGCGCCGCCACGCCGCCTCCGCCGTCCTGCGCGCCGGCGGATCCGTGATCTTGATCTGCGTTGCCATATGGCATATGCCCGTGTGCACATTCCGTCCCTTTTTTGTGTTTCCATTTCTTTTCTTCCTTCTCCGTCGACGCGAACGGGAATTGCTGTTCGCGCTCGCTAGCGTACACACTGATTTGATTGATTGGAAATCGGAATCAAATCTTCTCTCTGTTATTTTGATTGATTGATTGCTCCCTGGCAATTGATTGTGTCACTAATGTACAAACTAACTGATTGATGGTATTGAATTCATGCTTCAACTAAGGCCCTGTTTGTTTAAAAAGTCTTAGGACTTTTTTTAGTCCCAACTAAAAAGTCTTTAGTCCCTACATGTTTGTTTCCAGGGACTAAACATGGACTAAAGGATAATAAATGGCATGCTAAAAGACCATGCTGCCCCTAATAATTAACTAGTACAGATTACATAATAATAACAACAGAAGAACCACTTGTTCATCGCCGATAGAAGTCCCAGTTTGGCTCCTGAGTGCACTCCGCCGCATTGCACTCCGCCGCTAATAATTAACTAGTACAGATTACATAAATAATAACAACAGAAAAACCACTTGTTCATCGCCGATAGAAGTCCCAGTTCGGCTCCTAAAAGACCATGTTGCCATGCATGTTGCCAGGCTTCCCAAGGCTCATCTGCATATAGAAGACCCATGGCTTCTTATACACTTGTTCGTAACAACCAAAACAACACTAGAAGAGAACACTTGTTCGTGCCAACAATTGTTCATAAGAACCGAAATAAGTGAGATTACAGAAGCGAAGAACACTTGTTCATAACAACCGAAATAATATATCATTGCTGTTTCAAGCTCCACAACCCATCAGCGACCCAATTTCTAAATTGATTCATAGCAGCACTATCCATCTCATTGGTTGAATCATTTGTTGGAGTGGTCGTTGGCACAGGCAATGGTATATAATTTTCATCTTGATCACACTTGTCAAAATCTATATCAGCTAGTTGACTTTCTCTAATGAAATTGTGCAATGCAATGCAAGCCACAATGGTTTTGCTTTGTTTCTGTTGTGGATAACTAGGTAAGTGAAACAAAATCCTCCACTTGTTCTTCAAGACTCCAAAACACCTCTCGATGACATTTCTAAGTGAAGAATGGCTGAAATTGAAGTGTTCCTTTTTTCCTCTAGGCATTGTGCCATCACAGTACTCCTGAAAATGATAGGTTAAATCCTTGTATGGTGCAAGATAACCAGGTCTATTTGGGTATCCTGAGTCCATAAGATAGAACTTTTCAGGTGGAGGTTTTGGAAACTTGTCACCAAATCTGGATCGGGCATCATTGAAGACCCTCATGTCATGCACCGATCCTGGCCAACCGGCTAGGACAAATGTGAATCTCATATTAAAGTCACACACACACACATCACATTCTGACTCTTCTCCTTATGTCTATTCCTATGCTGGACAGCAGTGGCAACTGGTACCACAACTTGTATGTGTGTCCCATCTATTGCTCCAATACAATTGTCCATAAATGGTGCCTACTTTCTAGATCTTAGTTTTGAATGCACAGTTTTGAATTGAGGATCTGTTGGCTTGATGATGTCTTTTGCGAGCTTGATCAGGCAGGCCAAAACCTTATCAAACTTCCTTACAATTGTGTCCAATGACCTAACAAATCTGTTTCTACTTGTCTTAGAGATTGAGGAGAACCAACTATCCACAGAAACAGGCCTAGAGACTCAACTGATGACATTCTTTTGGTGGACTTCAAACCATAGGAATCAACAAGCGTACTATGCAATTTCTCAAACACTGGTCTGTGCATTCTAAACATGTTGTAACAGGAAGTTTTGTTGCCTAGTGTTGTCATAACCCAATCATGCCCAGACTGTATTGATACTCTTCTAGGTCCTTTGTTACAGTAAGAGTTCAAGTGGTACATACCAACCATGCAGGCCATCTGCAGCATTCTTCTCTTTCTCTTTTGGTGCATCAACAACATCAATGCTTCATCTGTTGGAAATATGCCCTAGAGGCAATAATAAAAGCATTATTATTATATTTCCTTGTTCATGATAATTGTCTTTATTCATGCTATAATTGTGTTATCCGGAAATCGTAATACATGTGTGAATGATAGACACCAACATGTCCCTAGTAAGCCTCTAGTTGACTAGCTCGTTGATCAACAGATAGTCATGGTTTCCTGACTATGGACATTGGATGTCATTGATAACGAGATCACATCATTAGGAGAATGATGTGATGGACAAGACCCAATCCTAAACATAGCACAAGATCGTATAGTTCGTTTGCTAGAGTTTTCCAATGTCAAGTATCCTTTCCTTAGACCATGAGATCGTGTAACTCCCGGATACCGTAGGAGTGCTTTGGGTATACCAAACGTCACAACGTAACTGGGTGACTATAAAGGTATACTACGGGTGTCTCCGAAAGTGTCTGTTGAGTTGACACGGATCGAGACTGGGATTTGTCACTCCGCTTGACGGAGAGGTATCACCGGGCCCACTCGGTAATGCATCATCATAATGAGCTCAATGTGATCAAAGTGTTTTGATCACGGGATCATGCATTACGGTACGAGTAAAGTGACTTGCCGGTAACGAGATTGAACGAGGTATTGGGATACCGACGATCGAATCTCGGGCAAGTAAAATACCGATTGACAAAGGGAATCGTATACGGGATTAATTGAATCCTCGACATCGTGGTTCATCCGATGAGATCATCGTGGAGCATGTGGGAGCTAACATGGGTATCCAGATCCCGCTGTTGGTTATTGCCCGACAGCCATCTCGGTCATGTCTGCATGTCTCCCGAACCCGTAGGGTCTACACACTTAAGGTTCGGTGACGCTAGGGTTGTAGGGATATGTATATGCAGTAATCCAAATGTTGTTCGGAGTCCCGGATGAGATCCCGGACGTCACGAGGAGTTTCGGAATGGTCCGGAGATAAATAATTATATATAGGAAGTGCTGTTTTGGCCATCGGGACAAGTTTCGGGGTCACCGGTATTGTACCGGGACCACCAGAAGGGTCCCGGGGGTCCACCAGGTGGGGCCACCTATCCCGGAGGGCCCCATGGGCCAAAGTGGGGAGGGGAACCAGCCCATAGTGGGCTGGTGTGCCCCCCTAGGCCCACCCCATGCGCCTAGGGTTGAAACCCTAGGGGTGGGGGGGCGCCCCACCTTGGCTTGGGGGCCACTCCAGCCCTTGGCCGCCGCCCCCCCTTGGGAGATCCAATCTCCCAGGGCCGGCGCCCCCCCAGGGGCCTATATAAAGGGGGGGGAGGGGGGCAGCCGCACCCTTGGCCTTGGCGCCTCCCTCTCCCTCTCCAACACCTCCTCCTCCTCCATAGAGCTCGGCGAAGCCCTGCCGGAGTACTGCAGCTCCACCATCACCACGCCGTCGTGCTGCTGCTGGAGCCATCTTCCTCAACCTCTCCTCTCCCCTTGCTGGATCAAGAAGTAGGAGACGTTACGCTGACCGTATGTGTGTTGAACGCGGAGGTGCCGTCCGTTCGGTGCTAGGATCTCCGGTGATTTGGATCACGTCGTGTACGACTACTTCATCCCTGTTCTTTGAACGCTTCCGCTCGCGATCTACAAAGGTATGTAGATGCATCTTATCACTCGTTGCTAGATGAACTCATAGATGGATCTTGGTGAAACCGTAGGAAAATTTTTGTTTTCTGCAACGTTCCCCAACATCATCATCACTACTGCTCCCATCAGCACTGCTGCCATTGTCCTGAAACATGCAAACATTAGTACAAATTGTTCATCATGCACCACGTCTTCAACTAGCAAACATTAGTACACCCAAACATTATGAAACACAGTAACATGCAATGATCATTTAACAAGGTCACACACTACAGGTCCATTACATAGTTATATTGGAAAAATGAACACTAGTACAGAAGAACACTAGGACAACTTCTTCATCATGCACCACCTCTTCAACCAAGTCAGTCTAGCGGCATCACTTGTAATGTTCTCAAATATGACTCTGTTTGCCTCATCTGCAAACAGTTGAGTTGCCATGAAGTACTCGACACTTGTTTCTTCTGCACCACATTGAACCGCCAACACTTGACAACGAGTAATTGGTTCTTTGGTGCTGTTTGATTTCTTCTCTTTTGCCTTGTCCTTTGCTTCCTGCCTTTTGTTTGCATATTCAGTGATCATCTCAGAAGTGTTATCACTATTGATACTGTTGATCAGCCATGTCATTAGTTTCACCATTGGGCTCTTGTGTTTCTTGCCTGGGCTTGTTGCTGACTGTTCAGCGCCGCTGCTTCCCCTCTTCCTGGTGGTGGTGCTCATTGGACTCTGCTCATGTCCATCATCGGCAGCATCATATTCTTCTTCCTCTTCATCTATGGGCACATAAGCTGATGATCCATCAACTGCCACACCTTGGAATAGCTCTATAAGCATATCCAAATACTCAGGATTGCCAGCCTTGAATTTTCTGACATCTGGTCTTTCCTGCAACATTAGTTAGGTAATTAGGACAAGGCTAAATAATGTAATCAACTATGAGCAATTCAACTGCAATTTGCTGAATAATGTACCTTAATTTTTTTTCCACCACTCATTTGATGCGGTTATAGCCCCGTCTCCAGTTCGGCCACAACCAGTTTGCTGCCCCAACCACGCCCAAGCGCTATAGAAGCTCTTGAGTTTAGTTAAACAATTTTTGAATTGCTTGGTAGTATGGAGGAGGCCGACGCGTTCATAAAATTTTGTCTTCATATTATTGTAGGCTCTAGTTGTCCAAGCACCATTCACACATTGCCCATCCCTAGCTTCCTCACAGGCAATGTTACAAAATATAGTAATATTCTTGTCTGTCCAATCAGCCTTGGCAATGTTTTTCTAAACAAAAAATAACAAATACACAATTCAAACAAATTCGGTGGTGAATTCCGCATACAAATATATTTGGTGGTGAATTCCATATACAAATTTAACTATTTCTATTTACAAAATTATGATCACAGAAGGTGCTTGTAAATACGGTACGCTAAATCTGACAACAATTTCTAAAATGTTCTACACCCAGTTACAAAAAGAAGATGAAATGTGGTGTACAGAGTTACATATAAATCTATAGAATTGATAAATATTGTATGCTAAATGACCAAGGTCCAGTAAAGGCTGCACCAGACAAAGAAAAGTAGATGATCAATTCCTTGAAATCTTTCTGCTGGTTAGCTAGTGCCTCTGTTTCCTTATTTCAGTGGTTTCTACAAATTCTTGTTATATTGGAGAAAAACCCCAACTTGCCAAGTCTGTCTATCGAGTGACATGATTTTTCATCATAAAAAGAAGTATGTAGGGTTCAGTATGAATGACAACTATCCAGTTTACAGCAACAGAACAACCAGTTCGTATAAATGACAAATCTGCTAAATCTGACAACAATTTACTGCAACTTTTGTTCATAAGTGGCATGAAAATCTTTTACTAGTAAGAACACATGGACATGAATTTGCACAACTCAGAAATTTACCTCTCCAGAAACACAGTTGTCGTCTCCATCTTCAAATCCTTCACTGTCGTCGACATCTTCTGAAGGCACAGCAGATGACGACGCATGTTGCCGGCTTGCAACTTGAGAGATGGAGAATCCCCGTCCTGCGACGCCTATGCTGCCGGCCGATGAGGCCCCACGGGCTCGACCTACACCGCGTCCAGTGCCCTGGGGCACGGACCTCCCATGCCCTCTGACGCCTCCGTCACCAACAGCTACGCCCGGGGCGACGAACGGCCGCATGTGAGAGCCGGATCCGCATCCAATGTTCAGAGACCGGGCGCGGCCTCCTCCGCCCTGGGATACGGACCTCCCACGACCAAGTCCAATCGGAGGAAGACCATGACCGGCCGACTTGCCACGGAGGAGTTGCTGGTACGAGCCCAAGTCGGGGTAGTCGTCGACGTTGCTGTTCAGATCGAAGAATCCCATTCCCCTCCCCAGATTTCCGCCCGCGGATGAGCCCTGGGAAGCATGGTGACGCGAGGGGGGCCTGAGAGAAGAAGTGAAGACCATCGTCTTCATCGCCGTCCATGGCGGCGGCGGCTCCGGGCAATGGAGGCGGGGCACGGGCCGACGACTGGATGTGCGGTGCGGGGGCGGGGAGCGGCGGCGACTGGAGGTGCGGTGCGGGGGCGGGGGGCGGCGGCGACTGGAGGTGCGGTGCGGGGGCGGGGGGCGGCGGCGACTGGAGGTGCGGTGCGGGGGCGGGGAGCGGCGGCGACTGGAGGTGCGGTGCGGAGGCGACTCTGCGGTGCGGGGCGGGGCAGGGAGCGGGAGCGGTGTGGATAAGGTGAGGCGCCGTGGAGGGCAGGGCAGGAAAAAGTCTCAAAAAGACTCTCTAAGAGGGACTTCTTCTTTCAGTCTCAAATGCCCAGTTTAGTCCCTAAAAGTCCCTCCCGTTTGGTAAAAAAGTCTTTAAGAGAAACTTTTTCTAGTCCCTACATAAAAAAGTCCCTGGAAACAAACACCCCCTAATTCATCCAAAAATGTTAACCGATAAAGAAAGGCAGGTGATATATTCAAACATATTGAAATTGTTTTTTTTTTAATTTGATTGCTCCCGGCGGACGCGGCGACGCAGCCGTCCCATGTTGCGTTTCGTTTAGGGCCGAATGGAGAAAGGAATGGAGAGAAGGACTAACTGCTGGGAGAAGTTTAAGAGAGTTGACCCATCTCGATTGTTGATTGTATTTTGGATAATGATTGATGATCATGGGCATTTGACTTATTGAAGCAAGTGTCACTTATACGACGGGCGCATTATTGCATTGTATACTGTTGAATATATGGTCTGTACATGACTATTGTATAGCCTGACCCACCTTCTAGTCTTTGTATAGTTGAGGTTATGGCCCACTTTGTACTTCATATATACGTGCGCTTTGCACCGATCAATACATCGTGAAGCATTGCCCAAATAATCGTTTTCAACATGGTATCATACCTACGATCCTAACCCTAACCCGTGCCGCCGCCGCGATCCCATCGCCGCCGCCGCCACCTCGTGCCGTCGCCGCCGCCGCGAACCTCCGCCGCCGCGCCGCCGCCCTGGTCTGCCGCCGCCGCACACGCTTCCGCCAGCCACCCGCCGCGCCGCCCCCAGGCCGCGCCGCCTTCCCTGCCGCGCCGCCCCTCCCGCGCCGCCGCACCACCCCCACTTTAGCCATGGCCTCCCCCGATTCCACCGGTACCTCCCGCAGCCGCCGCACCAACCCGTTCGAAGGTCCCGATCCCGTCGTCATCCGCGATCTCAACATCCTCGTCCGGGTTCCCGTCGTCCTCGACCATCTCTCCTCCGCGTACTATGCCTGGAAGACGTACTTCTCCCTCGTGTTCCGTGAGTACAATCTCCGGGATCACATCGATGGCTCCGTGGACTCCCGCTTCATGGAGGACGATGAGGAGTGGACGGCGATCGACGCCACCCTCATCCGCTGGTTCTACACCATCATCTCGAAGGACCTCTTCCACACGGTGGTCTCCGCCGACGACAACGCTCACGCCGTTTGGACCAAGCTCAACGGCCTCTTCACCGACAACGCGCTCCAACGCAAGGTTTTCTTGCATGGTGAGTTTTTCGGGTGCCAACAGCTTGACTCGTCCGTTGACGATTATTGCATGCGCCTCAAGAAGCTCGTCGACGAGCTCCGTGACCTCGGCGAGAAGGTCTCCGATGAGCTCCTCCTCAGCACCCTCATCGCCGGCCTGAACGATGACTTCGGGAACGCCGCCTCCAACATCTCCCTCATCACCAACCCGACCTTCCCCAAGATCGTCGTGTATCTGAAGCTGGAGGAGCGGCGGATGCGGATGTCACGCACCCGCGCCACCCACACCGCCCTCACCGCCGGCACCCGAGGGGGTGCCCCGCCCACCGCCCCGACTCCACCGCCGCAGCCCGCCCCGGGCCCCTTCCAGGCGCTGCCGCCGTCAGGGTTTCCCTACCCGGCACCGCCTCAGGCCCCTCCTCCCCCGCCAAGCAGCAACAGCGCCGGGGCGGGCGCCGCGGTCGCGGAGGCCGCAAGCCGCAGCAGCCCGCTGCCCCCGGTGGGGCGCCCCGCTAGCCGCAGCACCCGCTGCCGCCGGCGCCCTGGCAGGCCGGCCAGAATCCTTGGACGGGGGTTGTGCACGCGTACTCCATGCCTATACCGCGTGCCCCCGTCCCCGGTTCCTTCGGCGCCCGTCCGGCTCCTCCTCAGGCCCTGTACGCGCCCCCCCAGGCATACCAGCCCGCGCCGCTCTACGGCCCCTCGGGCTATGGATATGTGGCGCCACCGCCTCAGCCGGCGCCGTCTGCCCCGGCCCTCCCGCCGGCGCCCTGGGATCCTGCGCTTCTAGCGGCTCTCCACACCGCCCCCACACCGCAGCAGTACACCGACGGTGGCGATTGGTATATGGACACCGGAGCCACGGCTCACATGGCCGCCAACCCCGGTAACCTTCTTGCCGCTCACCCCGTCCATACCGCTGCTCGCATTACCGTGGGTGACGGTTCTTCCATGCCCATTACTCATGTCGGCCATGCTGCTTTTCCTTCTAACTCCATGCCATTATCTCTTTCTAATGTGCTTGTTTCTCCTGACATCATTAAAAATCTTGTTTCCGTTCGTTCTTTTACACGTGAAAACCCTGTCACCATTGAATTTGACATGTTTGTCTTTTCTGTTAAGGATGCCCGTACCCGGATGGTGCTCCACCGATGTGACAGCCCCGACGAGCTCTACCCGGTCCACTCACCTTCCTCATCCGCTGTTGCACCCATGGCGCTATCCGCCGGAGTGGACCTTTGGCACGCTCGTCTCGGTCATCCCAACACCGCCACCCTTCGCCATATTATTCAGAGTTTTTCATTCACGTGTAATAAGATCGACGATCACACTTGTCATGCTTGTCGCCTCGGCAAACATGTTCGTCTTCCTTTTAGTAATTCCTCGCATGTCGCATCATACCCGTTTGAGTTAATTCATAATGATGTTTGGACCTCTCCTGTTGCAAGTAACACGGGCTATCTTTATTATCTTGTCATACTTGATGATTTTTCGCACTATGTGTGGACCTTCTCGTTGCGGCGAAAGTCAGACTCTGTTGCCACTCTCACCGCCTTCTACTCTTATGTCTTCACGCAGTTTGGACGTCCCATTCTTGCGCTGCAAACAGACAACGGGGAGGAGTTTGATAACCTTGCAATTCGCAATCTTCTTGCCACACACGGCACGATCTTTCGTCTCACTTGCCCGTACAGTTCGCAACAAAATGGCCGCGCAGAGCGCGTGCTACGCACTCTAAATGACTGCGTACGCACCCTCCTCTTTCACGCCAACGTACCACCACGTTTTTGGCCTGACGCGCTTGCCACTGCATCACTCCTCATTAACATTCGTCCCTGTCGCACTCGCGGGAACTTCACCCCTCATCACCTCTTGTTTGGCACGCCACCCTCCTATGTTGAGCTCCGCATCTTCGGTTTCCTGTGCTACCCCAGCATCGCTTCCACCTCTCCTCATAAGCTTGCACCTCGGTCTGTGGCCTGCATCTTTCTTGGCTATCCTCCTAACACCAAAGGCTACCGCTGCTATGATCCTATCTCTCATCGGGTGATCACTTCACGACATGTTTACTTTGATGAGATGGTTTTTCCGTTCCAGCAGGTACCTTCGGATGATGTGGCCTCGCCCGCTCCTGGTGATGGCCGGCCCCGTGCCTCTCTTGGGCTGCCTCCCGGCTTTGAGGGTGCCCCCCGCGCCACGGGTCGAGTCTCTCCCCGTCTGGCTGCCTTAGGGGCTGCACCTCCCTCGACGCCCGCGACGCCCTCGGCATCCCCGACCTCGACCCTGCCAGCGGCCTCGTCCGCCGCCACGCCGGCGGCCTCGTCTACCGCCACGCAGGCGGCCTCGCCTGCCGCCTCGTCGGCGGCCTCGTCCGCAGAGGCCCCGCCCGCAGCGGTCACATTGGAGGCGGGCTCTTCTTCATCCTCGCCCATCTCCCCTCCGGATCCGCTGCCCCGCCCGATGAATCGCTCTCGGGCTGGCACCCTTCGGCCGAGCACGTGGTACCCCAGCGATGAGTACCTTCTCGCTGCTTCCGCCTCTGAGCCGTCTCCTCTCCCATCGTCAGCTCGAGCCGCCCTTCGGGATCCTCATTGGCTCGCTGCGATGCAGGAAGAGTTTGATGCGCTCCAGCGGAACCATACCTGGCAGCTCGTCCCTCGGCCGCCCCGTGCCAACATTATCACGGGCAAGTGGGTCTTTCGGCACAAGACTCGTCCGGATGGCACTCTCGAGCGCTATAAAGCTCGCTGGGTGGTTCGGGGTTTCCGGCAATGCGCGGGCATGGACTTCACCGACACATTCGCCCCGGTTGTCAAACCGGGCATGATCCGCACCGTGCTCCAGCTCGTCGTGTCCATAGCATGGCCCGTGCATCAGCTGGACGTGTCCAATGCCTTCTTGCACGGCCACCTGGCTGAGCAGGTCTTCTGTGAGCAGCCCACTGGCTTCGTCGACGCCGCGCATCCTGATCATGTGTGTTTGCTCCCCCGTTCTCTCTACGGGTTGAAGCAGGCACCTCGCGCCTGGTACCAGCGCATCGCCGCTTTCCTGCAGACGCTCGGATTTACATCGACTCGCTCCGATGCGTCCCTCTTCGTGTATCATCACGGAGCTGACACGGCCTACTTGCTGCTGTACGTCGACGACATCATACTGACGGCTTCCACTGTCGCACTCCTCCAGCGGCTTACAGCTCGTCTTCGCGATGAGTTTGCCCTGAAGGATTTGGGTCCTCTACATTATTTCCTTGGCATTGAGGTGGTTCGACGACCAGATGGGTTCTTTCTGCATCAGCAGCGCTACGCCCATGAGCTTCTTGACCGAGCCGGCATGCTTAACTGCAAGCCTGCTCCCACGCCAGTCGACACCAAGGCCAAGGTCTCCGCTTTGGAGGGTTCGCCTGCTTCTGATGCGGCCTTCTACTGCTCCATTGTGGGCGCCCTGCAGTACCTGACCCTGACGCGCCCCGACTTACAGTATGCTGTTCAGCAGGTCTGTCTTCACATGCATGCTCCGCGCGACTCTCACTGGACTCTGGTGAAGCGTATCCTCCGATACATACGTGGCACTTAGTCCATGGGACTTACGCTGACGGCCTCCGCCTCCACCGACCTCGTCGCCTATTCTGATGCGGACTGGGCTGGCTGCCCTGACACACGGCGCTCCACCTCGGGGTACTGTGTCTACCTTGGGCCGTCTCTGATCTCTTGGTCCTCCAAGCGACAGCCCACAGTCTCCCGATCGAGTGCCGAGGCTGAGTATCGCGCAGTGGCCAACGCCGTTGCCGAATGCTCTTGGCTCCGTCAGCTGCTCCAGGAGGTGCTTTGTGATGTTCACAAGGCCACGCTCGTCTACTGCGACAACGTCTCCGCCGTTTACCTCTCCGCCAACCCGGTCCATCATCGTCGAACGAAGCATATTGAGATCGACATACACTTCGTTCGTGAGCAGGTGGCTCTTGGGCGCGTTCGGGTCCTCCATGTCCCTACGGCGCAGCAGTTCGCCGATGTCATGACAAAAGGACTGCCTCCTTCTGTCTTCGGGGAGTTCAGGTGCAGTCTTTGCGTCTCCGGCGACGCTTCGACTGCGCGCGGGGGGGGGGGTGTTGAATATATGGTTTGTACATGACTATTGTATAGCCTGGCCCACCTCCTAGTCTTTGTATAGTTGAGGTTGTGGCCCACTTTGTACTCCATATATACGTGCGCTTTGCACCGATCAATACATCGTGAAGCATTGCCCAAATAATCGTTTCCAACATATACTCCTCACTTGTCACTATGATAAGATAGTGACTTGGTGAGGTTCTCGTTGACCAACTAAGCTAGATACTACTCAGAATGTAGGAACATGAATTGAAGTGGCATATATCATGGATTTTTGTAGGAAACTAGGAACCAAACCCACGAAAAATATCTATGTTCTTAGTATTTCACACTTGTCAAATAATGCGGCGATAGCTCCCGCCAAAAAAAGTGGCGATACAAAGAAAATGCAGGAATTGGATGACATTGTTTGTTCAATCCTAATTGATTTGAATACATATAAATCCTTACATAAGTTGTTTGGTTAAACCAAACAGAAAGCACTAGAATTTTTCAAATGAAATTTGGTGTATGACATACTTGTCATGGGAACAAACAAAAGTTCCTATAGTTTCTAATTATTCAAAGCAACCAAGCTATATGGAAATAAATTCATGATGAATAGGATCCTCCAAATTTTGTGTGCAATTTCTTTGAATCAAAGAGGATGACACACATAACAACACATTGGTCACTGAGACAAATGAATGCCAGGTTCCATCCAAAATTCTTGTGAAATAGCCAAACTCCATATAAATTTCAATGGGTTTAAGATATAAATTTACTTCTTTGAAATGGTACCAAATAACTTTTCAGATAAGAATCTTATCCTCCAAATTTCGTACACTCTTACTTTGTTCGTAACGTGGCTAAGACAATGAAAAAATGTAGAGTGATTATAGTTGAGCTATTTAGGCATAGGATTATAGTGGATCGATGGTGGTTAAAAGCCACCATCTAGGCATACAAGAACATGTCCGCGGAGCAAAAGGCAAAGTCGCCCCAACTCGTTCTTTCTAGGGCGACATGGGTGGTGTCTCCACCGTATCAAATGCAAATCCTCCTTAATGGGCCTCTCGGTGTCGTTGGCGTGCGTGTAGGTGGTGGTGGTCGTTGGCCCTGGTGGTATGGCTCTAGCATCGATGATCCCTTTCCAGCCACTATGCGGCTCTTCAATGACGCTCTTAGTGCAGCGGGTGTGTCTCGCCCATTTCCAAGTGGCATTGGCCACCTTGCTCGTGTGGACTAGAAATTTGGATGAAATTTTATTTATTATATTTTGATTGATTGCTCCCTGGATGACACGACGATGGTGTCGCCGCCCCATGTTGTGTTTAGGTTCGGTTCAAAGACATGAAGATAAGTTTAAGAGAGTTGGTGCATCTCTATTATTGATTTTATTCTGGATAATGATCAGTGATCTTGAGCATTTGACTTCTTATAGCAAATGCCACTTATATGATGCATTATTGCATTATATACTCCTCGATGAGACAAGATAGTGACTTTAGAGAGGTTATCCTTGACCAACAAGCTAGATAAACTAGAAACTTCATTGGAACACAAGGAGTCGTAATGGCGGATATCCTGGATTTATGTAGGGACCAAAACCATGAAAAATATCAATTGTCTTCATGTTTCATGCAAATAAAATAATGCGGTAATAAAGAAAAAACATGATTGGATGCCATGGCCTGTTGTATCCTTAATGAATTGAATACACAAAATGGATATTGGAGGATGTTTGGCTACACCATATGGAAAGCACTAAAAAAATTCTTAAGAGACTAGGTGTATGAGATAGTTGTCATGGAATAAACAAAGTTTATATAGTTCATTTTATAATTATGCAAACAAAACAAGTTTTAGGGAAAAAGGAAAGAGGAAACATAAGCAATAGGATCCTCCAAACTTCATGTGGATTCCTTTGAATCAAAGAGGCCGCAAAGGTGTACTTTGGATGACACACATAAAAACACATCAATTGTAGTAAAAATGGAAGAACGTACCTCATATTTGGTTCCCCCAAAATATAATACATTTTTGTAGGCTATATTTTGATATGGAGGTAGTATTTATTTGTTTGAATTTGTACTGAAATATTTTTTTTCCGCAACTTTCGTAGAGTCTTACTTTGTGCATAATATGTTCTAATGCAATGAAAGGCGCAGAGTGGTAATAATTGAGCATACATCAAGGGTGATAAAAAAATTCACTATCAATCTAGGCGTACAAGAACAAGTCCAAATGAGACACACTCACTTCAACAATAGCACCATTGAAGGGCCCCACGAGCTGATGTAGGGGTCGTCCTTGCTCAAGCCATTCCACTAGGGCCATTGAGTATCGAACCACATGAACGCATGCATGCCAGCTACACTAAGGAGGCCTCGTTAAAGAGGTCTTGCATATGATAAGTCGAAGCCACCATCCACACATCACCATAAAAACCCAAGTGGCACTGCTCTCTCGATGCAACATTGAGGACAGGTCCTTGTCGGTGAGGTTTCATCAAGATGTGATGTGATCCGTCCATACCCATAACAATGGATCAAAGGGTGATGGCGTGCATATTATGCGAACATGGACACTTGTGGCATGGTGTTTGTGCCCGTACAATCATGTGAATAATCTTGTGGAGAAGCCGAACTTTCTAATACTTTGTCATGGTTGGTGGCACGTTGGCCTGGTGGCGCCTATGGTCGCTGTTCGCTGTAGCTTTTTTTCTCTCCCAGTTTTCGATTTGTAGCTTTTAGTGACTATTTCGTCGTCGTGGTACTGGAGAAGCCAACATCTTCACTATTACAATAAAAAGATTGATGCATCAGTAAAATAAAATACTATAGCTCATTGTAAACAAGAAGACATGACTTTACTTCAATTCGAGTACCTAAGATACAGTAGGACTCAAGAAATGTTTGATTGTGTATAGAGAACAGACGAGTGACTGTTTTTAAAAAGGTTGAAATGGATTGGTATATTTTTTATGGTGTCGTACTACCGTTTATATCTATACCAATATGAAAAGACCTAAAGGGGCAGATCCAATTAATCTTGACCATCAAATCACGTCAATCCAACGACCTAGACTGCTTCAATGTCGAGCGCTCAACACGTTTAGCGTGCAATTAATTTCATGCCAAAAATAATATTAATCATATAATAACACACAAATAATATCCTACTTAATATCCGCATGCACTTAATATACTTCTAAATTAACGTGCATTGCACGTACACATTGACTAGTTAATCTAAAAAGTAGTTACACTAACCTAGGAATCAAACAAAGAGTGTAGAGAAAACCGTCCTCAGGACCGTCCATGAAATATTTTAATAACATGGTACCTCAAAACAAAAGAGGCGCTAACGGTTGCGACGTGGGCGGAGATGACCAGCATCGCCACCGCCCCCGGATGAGCATGTTCCCGACCCCTTCCGCTCGCTCGCCTGGACGGACTGATCCGCTCCGGTGGGCGCCGCCCGCAGACCTCTCTATATACAACACGCGCGCTCCATCTCCAAGATCCACGACTCCATAGCGGAGACAACCAAACAACCTCGTACAGCACAGGCGACCGATCGGCGCGGCCATGGAGAAGCCGCCCATCCCGAGCATCATCTCCACCGTCACCTACTGGTCCGTCGGTCCCCCTCCGTCCCTCGCCGCCGCCGCCGCCGCGACCGCGATTTAATTGTCTCTCCCTCTCTCTCTCTGGTTGACTGACCGGTGCCTGTGCGTGCATGCATGCAGCTGCGGGGCGTGCGGGTACGACCTGAGGCTGAGCTCGCTGGCGCGGGACACGGCGGGCGGCGCTGGCGCCAGGAGGCGGTGCGTGGGCGCGGCGGAGGTGGTGTTCGATGCCATCGACGACGCGCGCTTCGGCCACCTGGAGGAGTTCCGGTGGCTGGACGTGCGCGCCTGCCTCCCCTTCTCGCGCCGCACGCGCCTGCTCTGCCGCAAGTGCGGCGCCCGCCTCGGCTACGGCTACGACGACACCGCCGCCGCCGACCGCCCGCCGCGCTACCACATCAAGATCCGGGCACTCCAGCCCGCCCCCGACCCCGCCGCGGACGCCGCGGCGCCGTCCGATCCGTGATCCGAGGGTCCCGCTCGCTCTGCCTTCCGTATATTCTTTGATTCCCTGTGCATGCAGCCGCATCTGTCTCTTTCCCCTTTCAATCGAATCTCCTCCAAAGTCGCTCGCTTGGACCCGAAGCAAGGAATGAAACAGACTGGTTGATTCAACTTGATTGGGATCCAGATTTGCTTTGTGATATTTTTAAGCGGAATTATTGGTCTTGACTTGGTTGCGTTGTGGAACTATACAAGTTAAAAGTTGTGTACTGTTCAAGTCTGAACTTCCAGTGCTGGTTGCGACACTGACCGTGCATGCAGGGGGGAGGATCGCCAGCAGCACCTATCAAGGGCAAGGCTGCATCAATCATACCGTACTTAAGTTTTTTGTACCCATGCATTCACCAAGTTGTTACCCACGCTGAAGCTTATAATTTCACTGCAGCACACGCGTACGCAGTGAGCTCATTCATACGAGGCTAGCCAAAAAAAAAAGCTCATTCATACTAGGATTGCAACTGAAGATGTTCGTACTACGCTCCAGCAGAATACAGGCAGGCAGGGGAACACTCTGCAGGCCAAAATATCAAATTGCAAGCCCAGATTAGGTCATGAGTCGTGACCTATATCACCGGCCACTAAATCGATGAGGAATCTCTCAAAAAATCCGCTCTTGATCGGTGATTCACCAGCCACTACATTCTTGGAAGCCATCTAAAAGGCTATAAACATAAATTAACTGTAAGTTAATCTGTCATCTGCTGGTGATCAAGGGTTTGTGAATTGTGAGAGTAAAAAACGGCTTGCTTGGGGTTCGTCCGAAGTTGGACTCAAGTAAACAAGGTGCTGGTTCATGGGAATGACCGAATGGAACCTTGGCTCACAGTCACGGTGGAATCTGAGATAAGAGCAACTCCAACGTGGCGACCCAAACGAATGGCGCTATCCGTTTTTTATCCATTTGGGTCGGCCGCCCGCCCGGCGTCTGCCATGTTTTAGATTCGGGTCGGCAGTGCGCCCAACGTGTCAACCCATATGTGCCGGCGTGGCCTGCTGCCCGCCCTATTTCAACAAATAGCTCATTTTTGCATTGTTTTACCCACAACTTTTGTATTCAAACATATAGTCAAATAACATAGTTTCAACCGAATAAAATATCACAGTTCTACAAGCCGAATAAAAGTAAAAAATGTCTCACATAGTTTTGCAAGTCGAATAAAGAAGATACATGTATTGGTTGCCAACATGAGCCCACATATGCTCAACCAAATCATTTTGCAGTTGCACGTGAGTTCCCATCACGCATGTCATGATGAAATTGGGTGGACTGTTCAAATGTTGCCGCTCCTCCATGCTCAGGCACAACATTCTCACCTTGAAACTGAAACCCTTGATGGTACAGACGTTCCGGGCGCTCATCTTCTATGATCATATTGTGCATGATCACACAAGCAGTCATCATCTCCCACAGTTTTTGCGTGCTTCAAGTATTAGCAGGATACCGAACGATGCCCCATCGAGATTCCAAAACACCAAAGGCACGCTCGACGTCCTTCCTAGCACTCTCTTGCTCTTGGGCAAATCTTTTTCTCTTCTCTCCGACAGGGTTGGGGGTTGTCTTCACAATAATGGTCCACTGAGGATAGATATCGTCACCCAGGTAGTATCCTTTGTCGTAGTTGTGGCCGTTGATAGTAAAGTTCACCAGTGGGTTGTTGCCTTCGGCAAGCCTAGCAAGCACCGGCGAGCGCTGAAGCACGTTGATATCATTGTGTGATCCGGCCATGCCAAAGAAAGAGTGCCAGATCCAGAGATCTTGAGATGCCGCGGCCTCTAGTATGACAGTGCGAGTGTAACACCCCGGATGTAACTTGCCATATTTGTACTCCAACTCTTGCCATTTTCGGCAATGTGATATGATATTCCCTCCGTGGTTGGGTTTTCCTTCATTTTGCATTTTGTCCTTGTCATGCATTTCTTATCATGTCATCATGTGCATCGCATGTGCATACGTGTTCGTCTTATAAATCCGAGCATTTTCCCCGTTGTCCGTTTTGCAATCCGGCGCTCCAATGTTCCCCGGTGTCCCCTTTTATCTTTTTTCGTGAGCGGGTATTAAACCTTCTCGGAATGGACCGAGGTTTGTCAAGCGGCCTTGGTATAGCACCGGTAGACCGCCTGTCAAGTTTCGGGTCATTTGGAGGTCGTTTGATACTCCAACGGTTAACCGGGTAACCGTGAAGGCCTCGTGTGTGTTGCAGCCCAAAACCCCTCCAAAACAGCCCAATAAACCATCTAAGTCACTCTCATGTCCATCGCCGTTCGATCACGATCGCGTGGCCGAAAACCGCACTCCATTTGGAGCTTCCTAGCCCCCTCTACCTATAAATAAGTGCCTCCCTCTCCAATTTTCGGGCGAAACCCTAGCTCCCAGCTCCCTCCGCGCGCCGGACACGTCCGGTCCGCCGCCACGCCCCGTCCAACCGCCGCGCGACACGTGTCCCGGCCGGTCCCCAGTTCGCCGCCCGCCGCGGCCCACCGAAGCCCGGAGCCGCGCCGCCCGCGCCGGTCGCCGCCCGCCGCCGCCCGCCGCCGCCCGGTGCTTCCCCGACCCCGCCGCCCGCGCAGGTCGCCGCCCGCCGCGCCGCCTCCCTGCCGCTCGCCGTCGCCGCGTGCGCCGTCTCCGGCCAGATCCGAGCAGGAGACGCCCGGATCCGCCCTCCTGTGCCTCCTCCGCCCTTCCTCGAGCCCTCCGGCGAAGTTCCGGCGAACCTCGGTTCGCGTGCAGACCCCTAGATCCGTTTCGCGAGGGGTATAATTTTCCTAAGTCTTTTCCCTGCAGATATTTTGTTGCATGTTCATCGCATCATATCTCTGCACCCGTGGCTCCGTTTTGGACGTGTAGCATATCAAATTGTTCGCCTCGATGAGTACATCATTTCATCTCATTGCATCATTTTCATTTGAGCTCATCTTGATGACCGAAATGCTGTTAGAAGAGGGCTATGTGATGTTAGTTTCAGATCTGTTTCAGAACATGCAATTTTGTCATTTTTGCCATGATTGATGTGTGCATCCTATGAAGTTGAGTCCTACATGTGTTTTGTAATATGCCATGCTATCTTTCCAGAGGTGTATGCCATGTATTTTTGTGATCCTTGTGGTGACTAGCACAAGCATGCAAACTAGCGTACATAATGTTGCTGATTCAGAGACTTAGTATTTTCACAGTCATATTCTGCTGTTATTTTATGCCATGTGTTCATGTTGTTTCAGAGAGATCTATGCTTCTTTTGAGCATGATCAGTAAGGGTGTTTGGAGCATATGGATTTGCTCTATCCATCCATGCCTTTGTTTGTAATTATGGAGTGCCATAGCTTGAGTCAATCGAGCTCTAATTTTGCTATAAAATGTTGCTGGCAGATTGTTTACATGTTATTCGATTTTGCCAAGCTTGTTGTAGTTGATCCTTGCATGATATGATGTTATTCTTGCCATGTATAGCTTCTATGCCATGTCTTCTTGATGGATGTATGCTTAGTTTATCATGCAACGCTCTGTAGTGAGTGCATCAAGCTCGTAAACATGCCTACTTGTTATCTGTTTTTGACATGTCCAGTTTTCTGCTAAGTCTGAAACCTGTAACGAAACTTGCTTAATTGACATGGATGCTATTATATTTTCTGATCCCTTTTGGCTTATGGTCAGTAAGGGATTTTTGTTAAGTGCTTTGAGTAGATTCATTCAATGCCTTGTTTTGCTATGTCCTGTTCCTATAGCATGTTATTTGCTTGCTCTAAACATGTCATCCTGATGTTGATTTCTGGCATGTTGTTATTTTCACTAAGTCTGTGAACCTGTTATCTTTTGCACTTTTGACATGCTTGTTTGAACCTGTTGTGGTGTGTTTTAGCCGTAGCTCAGTGTTCATCTTTTGTCAAGCATCTTGAGTAGATCACTATCATATGCTTTGTTGATATGGTTGGGTGCAGTAGCTCAATTTCTTGTTGCTTGCTAAGTAGCATCATGCTGTTAATGGCAGATTATTGTCATTCTTGTTTTGCTTGTCATTTGCAAACCGTTCATCCGATTCCGGTGATCTTTATATCGATTTCAACCGAAACCACCTCACCTTTCTAGTGGCATACTTGGTTTGTCAAGATTATGCCTTGTTCATCTTTTTCCTTCTGAAGCACGCATATGCATTGCATACCACATCTCGCATATCATGCCATGTTTTGCATCATGTTGCTTGCGCATTGCATCGTGGTTGATAGTTGTTCCTTTGCTTGTGCTCTTATTTTGGGTAGAGCCAGGAGACGAATACGTGAACGAGGAACCTGTTGAGAACGCTTACGAGGACCAAGCTTTCGACAACTCTAAGAACCTTGCAGGCAAGATGACCATACCCTCGAAATCACTTCTATTTTTGCTTGCTAGATGCTCGCTCTTTTGCTATGCCTATACTGCGATACCTAACACTTGCTATATCATGCCTCCCATATTGCCATGTCAGCCTCTAACCATCCATGTCCTAACAAACCGTTGATTGGCTATGTTACCGCTTTGCTCAGCCCCTCTTATAGCGTTGTTAGTTACAGGTGAAGATGAAGTTTGTTCCTTGTTGGAACATGGAGGTGTTGTTCCTTGTTGGAACATGTTTACTTGTTGGGATATCACAATATCTCTTATTTAATTAATGCATCTATATACTTGGTAAAGGGTGGAAGGCTCGGCCTTATGCCTGGTGTTTTGTTCCACTCTTGCCACCCTAGTTTCCGTCATACCGGTGTTATGTCCCTTGTTTTTGCGTTCCTTACACGGTTGGGTGATTTATGGGACCCCCTTGACAGTTCGCTTTGAATAAGACTCTTCCAGTAAGGCCCAACATTGGTTTTACCATTTGCCACCTAAGCCTTTTTCCCCCGGGTTTTCACGAGCCCGAGGGTCATCTTTATTTTAACCCCCCCGGGCCAGTTCTCCTTCGATTGCTGGTCCAAACTAGAGCCCTTTGCAGCGCCACCTTGGGGCAACTCGAGGCCTGGTTTTAGTTGTACGGACTGCTCATCCGGATGTGCCCTGAGACCGAGATATGTGCAGCTCCTATCAGGATTTGTCGGCACAATCGGGCGGCTTTGCTGGACTTGTTTTATTACTGCCGAAAAGTCTTGTAGTCCGGGATTCCAAGACTGATCGGGTCCTCCCGGTAGAAGGAATATCCTTCGTTGACCGTGAGAGCTTATAATGGGCTAAGTTGGGACACCCCTGCAGGGTATTATCTTTCGAAAGCCGTGCCCGCGGTTATGAGGCAGATGGGAATTTGTTAATGTCCGGTTGTAGAAAACCTGAAGTTGACCTTAATTAAAACACATCAACCGCGTGTGTAACCGTGATGGTCTCTTCTCGGCGGAGTCCGGGAAGTGAACACGGTGTTGGAGTTATGTTTGACGTAGGTTGTTCTAGGATCACTTCTTGATCACTTCTAGCTTCACGACCGTGCTTTGCTTCTCTTCTCGCTCTCTTTTGCGTTGTTAGCCACCATATATGCTAGTCGCTTGCTGCAGCTCCACCTCACAACCCCATCCTACCTATAAGCTTAAATAGTCTTGATCTCGCGGGTGTGAGATTGCTGAGTCCCCGTGACTCACAGATTCTACCACAACAGTTGCAGGTACCAACGATGCCAGTGCAGATGACGCGACCGAGCTCACGTGGGAGTTCGACGAGGAACGTGGCCGTTACTATGTGTCTTTTCCTGATGATCAGTAGTGGAGCCCAGTTGGGGATGATTCGGGGATCTGTGTAGCATTTGGGGTAGTCTTCTTTCATTTTGGTTCCGTAGTCGGACCTTGAGTGTAATCTGGATGATGAATGTTTGTTTATGTATTGTGTGAAGTGGCGACTGTAAGCCAACTATGTATCTCTTTCCCTTATGAATTACATGGGTTGTGTGAAGATTACCTCACTTGCGACATTGCTTTCAATGCGGTTATGCCTCTAAGTCGTGCCTCGACACGTGGGAGCTATAGCCGCATCGAGGGCATTACAGCGAGCCCTGACATGGCCCTTATATTGCCCTTGCCAAGCAGAAGGACAATTCCTCCACTCCCGGTGCATGCAGTCTATGCTGCCAAGCATCCCTGGGAAGCCTCTGCTGGCATTCATCGCCAACAAATGGGATGTATCTTTAGGAGTCGGCTCTCTCAAGTACTCAGGGCCAAACACAGCAATAGCAGCCTTGCAGAACTTATACAGGGAGTCTAGGCATGTAGACTCGCTCATACAGACGTACTCATCAATGAGATCACCGGGTACTCCGTATGCAAGCATTCAGATGGCGACAGTATATTTCTGACAAAAGGAGAAACCAATCTTTCCAACGCCACCCTCTTTGCACTCGAAATAGTCATCATAGCCGACCACCCCCTCAAACGGCGGCGGAATTTCTGACGTTTGAACAATGGATTTGTTGTATCAAAGTAGTCCTTCCAAAGAAGGAAATGCCCGCT